>JAESUZ010002197.1:0-1255286 GCA_017311185.1 Proteles cristata cristata
AAAATGAATAAACTGCAACTAGACAGTGCCTACCTACAAAAGTTAAACTCAGCAATAGCCATCAATGATGGCATGTCTATGATGGACCCATGCTCATTTCATGGGGTACATGCATTGGTACCAATATTTTAATCAAAATGTCAATAAAATATGCATAGACTTTGATAAAAAGCAGTGATTACACTCCTAGTAAATTGTCATATAAACCCTCTTAGTAAATTGCCACAAGTGCAGAAAAACTTGTGTGTACAAGGAATCTCACCAAAACACTGCTTATAAAAGCGAAAAACTATAAGAACCAAAAGATGCAAACCTGTAAGAGAGATTCTTCTGAACTGACAACAAATATATCAGATAATATATATATATCTCCTACAATATATCTTTAAGGGAGAAAAGAAATTACAAGAATATTATGTACAATATGAGTATGGGAAAAATATGAAAGAAAATACACCAAACTGGACCAATGGAGTAAATCTGCCTGCCAATAGTTTTTGTTAATAAAGTTTTATTGGAACAAAGCCATGTCCACTTATTATCTATAGCTGTTCTCATATCATAACTCTACAGTAAGTTGAGCAATAGTAACAGAGACCATATGACCTGAAAACTATAAAATATTTACTATCTTGCCCTTTAAAAACAGTATGCTTCCCTATGCTTTAGAAAGGAGGAATGTATGCTTTCCCCCTGTATTTCTCTATTCTTTGAAGTTTTACAATAAGGAGTAATTAAAAGAAAGAAAAAGAGAAGAACTTTAAAGAAAACAGAAAGCTTTCTGCTCTTCTACCACTTTTTACATCTTTCTCTTAAGTTCATACACAGTATTTATAATTTGATTCCCAATCTGTCACAACTTCTCCATTATCCCCAAACTGTCTCCCAGCCACTTTATAAGCTAATACAACGTCTTAAGATTTTTGAGTAAGATTTTTACGGTATTTTTCAAATACTATTAAACAGTACACATTAAGGCATTACAGATAAAAACAATTCCTAATGCAAGTTTAAAATCTGCTAATAACAACTTCCTTTGACTCTGCAGATAGAGAAAGGAAGGGCTTTCATGAGTATAAGTGTGAAATACTGGTTTGTGCCTCTTAGTTTCTCTCTAGAGACCAAAAACCACATCGTGAATTAACATCAATATACTGTCTCACAGCACTCAAATATTAATTGGATTGATTAGCCAAAGGTACACCAACCTCCCAGTACCCAACCAAAGAACCTCAAAGTTATTCTCATCTCCTCCCTCTTCCCTGTCACCTTCCTACATGCCCCTAATTAATCAGTAAATACTGTCAGTATTTCCTATGTAGTATTTTCAGGTTTAATTAATATATTTCAAAGTCAATATCCTAAAAAGCATTTCATTTACACTATAATGGAATATAACTTTGGAGTAAATTGCTCTGATCTTTTAACATGTCTGTATATAATCCCCTCTGTCTTCTCAATCACTGTCAAATATCTGTGCAACGTCTCCTATACAATAAAGATTAGGCTAAACACTGGAGATAAACTTTTCTTATATTTAAGATGCGGAGAAAGACAATACCCTCAGGTTCTTTCCAGCTTTTAATTTAAACCCTTATGTAAGGGCTGTGGTTGGCAAACTCTAAGATAATCTCCAATAAATCAAGGGCATCTATCCCACCCTACTGAATCTAATTGGGGCAAAATCTGAGACTTGCTTCCAGGAAACAGAATATTGCAAAGATGAGTGGATAGTCATTCCTTAATTAGGTTACTTTACACAGCAAAGGTGAAGGGATAGTCACTCCTGTGATATGTTATATTAGAAGGCTCTGCTTCAGCAGACTGTAAAGATTCTCCAGGTGCCAGATTTTGAGAGAATCATGTGACAAAGTGCTACAGGCAGACTTTAGGAGCTGAGATTAGATGCTGGTGACAGCAAGCAAGAAAATGAAGAACCTCAGTCCTCCAAGTGAAAGAAATTAAATTCTATCAATAACCATGCAAGCTTAGAAGAGGAATCCAAGTTCCAGAGAGGAACATAACTAGGCCAACACCTTTACAGACTTGTGAAACTCTAAGCAAAGGATCCAGTTGAGCTGTATCAAAAAACCAGACTTACAAAAATTATAAGACAGGAAATACATGTCATTTTAAGTGTAATGTTTGATAGGATGGAGTTAATAGGTGGAGTACTACAGGGGCCCTTGAGTTTGTATCATTCCTGAAACACAGATGGATCACCATCAAATGATTCTGAACACCTAAGAAATTGATTTGAGGATTAATGAAACAATTTTCATAATTTGAATCAGAGAACTTGGCAGGTATGTGGTGCAGAGAGGTGAGTTAGGGTAGAGAAAAGTTGCAAAGCCTAGGAAGGTAGAGAGCCATTTTCACTGACAGAGGACAGAGAGAAAAAGAAAAAGGGGGAGAGTGCAGTACATTCGGATCTCTCAAGAAAGCACTCCCCCCAAAAGTAGCTAGAGAGTGAAAACACTCACAGGGGACTAGACAAGAAGTCTGTTCCCTAAAACCATTGTTGGGGAGAAAAGAGAGGGTTTCAATACTGCAACGATTCTATAAACAGTGGAGTGCAGAGTCTGAAGTTTCACAGCTCAGTACCTGGAAGTGCTCTGGTAAAGAAAGTAAGGCAAATCCCCAGGAGCAGATAGCAGGGTCTGAGGGGTCCATGCACCACACAGATCGGATATGTGGTTCCCCTACTTACTGTGCATTTGGTAGAGACCATATGACCTCCCCACAGGCAAAAGTCACTGTTGACCCTGGAGATCTACCCCATTTACTGATATTGGAACAAAGAGACCAGAGGGCAACAAAACTAGTATTGGCTGTGTGCTGTAATTTAGCATGAACTCTGAGCCTGTGCTGCTAGTGATCCTGTGAATATTTTCAGAGACAAGCTGGCACCCAGTCATTGCTCAAGCCCACCCCTAGAGAATCAGTGCAGGTCCAATACATGGGGGTCTCTGAAGTGTGGGGTTTTGAAACACAGCCCCATCTGAGATAAAACTCTGTAGGAAGACACTACCTGGCAAGCAGAGAGCTTAGACATATGAGGTAAAGGCAAAAAGTGGACAGAAGCCTGAGACAAAGGTGGCGGGGGGGGGGTTGTTTGATCACATGTCTATGGGCACAAAATTCATGCGCCAGAGACTAGAGAGCTAGTTGAAGCCATTTTCACCTCTAGCAAACACACATGTGCATACACAGCAATCGGCCCTGGTGAGCTAAACAGGGCTACCATGTAGAGAATAGATCTGTTAAACCAAGCCCTGCCCACCTGTACCCTTCAGGCACAGCCTCCAGAAGACCAGTACAAATCTTTTCCACCTGCTTAGTGTACAGACTATAATGTGTCACAAAGTTTGTTCTATGAGAAACTGGATGAAACTTCATTCGGATTTCATTCTGTTTGGTCATTGTCTTCTTTGCCTCTGTTTTTATTTATATTATTATCTTTTTCTTTTTCTTTGCTATGGAAAGAGCAAATTTCTTTTAAAATATTTTATGCTATTTGATTTTAATTTTATTATTTAAAAAAAAACTGGGGGGAGCTCCTGTGTGGCTTACTCAGTTATGCAACCAACTTTGACTCAAGTCATGATCTTGTAGTTCATGAGTTTGAGCCTTGCATTGAGCATGCTACTCTCAGCACTGAGCACACTTCAAATCTTCTGTCCCCCCCTCTCTCTGTCCCTCCCCTACTCATACTCTCTCTCTCAAAAATAAATAAGAAAAAAATTTTTAACTAAAATCCTTTTAAAACTTTAAACCCTTTCTTTTTTCTCTTTTCTGTCAAGCTTCTCTCAACAAACAGACTGAAATATACCTAGGATCTAGCTTCCTTAATTTGATTTTGCTTTGTTTTTAATTTTTAAAATTTTTATTTTATTAATTTTTCCTTCCTACAAAATAACAAGAGTAATTTACTCCAAAAGAAAGACCAAGAAGAAAATAGTGACTGAGATTTAATCAATACAGATATAAGTAAGATGTCTGAACTAGAATTCAAAACCACTATTATAAATATACAAGCTAGGGTTGAAAAAAACATAGAAGACACCAAAGAACCCTTTTCTGCAGAGATGAAAGAAGTTAAATCTAGTGAGACCAAAATTAAAAATGCTATACTGAGATGCAATCTTGAATGGATCCCATGACAGCAAGGATGGACAAAGGAGAGCAGTGAATCAGTGATATAGAAGATAAAATTATGGAAAATAATGAAGCAAAAAACAAAAAAGATGGAAATAAAAAGATTATGATATAAGACTCAGAAAACTCAGTGACTTATTAAAGAGAAATAGTGTTAATATCACAGAAGTCACAGAACATGAAGAGTAAGAAAAAAGAGCAGAAGATTTATGTGAGGACACTACAGCTGAAAATTTTTCTAATCTGGGGAAGGAAAGAGACTTCAAATTCCAAGAAGAATACAGAACTCCCATTATATTCAACAAAAACCAACTGTCACTAAGCCATATCATAGTCAAATCATAAAATACACAGGCAAGGAAAGAAATATGAAAGCACCTAGAGAAAAAGGCCTTAACATACAACGGAAGACAAATCAGGTACACAGCAGATCTCTCCATAGAAACTTGGCAGGCCAGAAAGGAGTGGTAGGATATATTCAATGTGCTGAATTGCAGAACCATGCACAGCCATGAATCCTTTATCCAGCAAGGCTGTCATTCAAGATGGAAGGAGGGATAAGAGTCTCCCAGACAAGCAAAACTTAAAGGAGTTTGTAAACACTAAACTATTTTTGCAAGCAACTTTAAGGGGGACTCTTTGAATGGAGAAAACATAAAACGGACCAAAAGCAACAAAGAATAGAAAGAACCAAAGAATGTCACCAGAAACATCAAATCTACAGGCAACAAAATGGCACTAAATTTGTATCTTTCAGTAATCACTCTAAATGTAAATGGACTAAATGCCCCAATTTTGTATCAGAATGGATAAAAAAAAAAACAAAAAAAAACCACACCCATCTATATGCTGTCTACAGGAGAATCATTTTAGACCTAAAGACACCTGCAGATTCAAAGTAGGGAATGGAAAACCATCTACAATGCTAATGAACAGAAAAAAAAAAAAAAAAAAAGCCAGAGTAGCTATACTTACATCAGACAAATTAGATTTTAAAACAAATACTGTAAAAAGTGATAAAGAAGGGCATTATATCATAATTAAGGGGTGTATCCATCAAGAAAACCTAACAAATGTAAATATTATGCCTCTAATTTTGAAGCACCCAAATACATAAATCGGTCATTCAAAAATATAGAGGAACTCAAAGATAATAATACAAAATTGTGGGAAACTTTAACACCTGACTTACAGCAATGGACAAATTATCCAAGCAGAAAATCAATAAGGAAACAATGGCTTTGAATGACACACTGGACTAGATGGATTTAACAGATATACTCAGAAAATTTCATCCTAAAGCAGCAGAACACACATTCTATGTGCACATGGAATATTCTCCAGAAGAGATCACATACTAGGTCAAAAAATCAGCCCTCAACAAGTAGAAAAACGATCAAGACTATACCATGCATATTTTCAGAACATAATACTATGGAACTTGAAATCGACCACATGAAAAAAACTAAAAACATCACAAATACTTGGAGATTAAAGAACATCCTACTAAAGAATAAATGGGTTAACCAATAAATTAAAGAAGACATAAAAAAGGACATGGAAGCCAATGAAAATAAAGACACAACAGTCCAAAACATCTGGACAGCCATAAGACAGCCATAAGAGGGAAGTATATAGCAATCCATGCTTTCCTAAAGAAGGAAGAAATGTTGCAAATACACAACCTAACCTCATACCTAAAGGTGTTGGAAAAAGAAGAGCAAATAATCCCTAAACAAGCAGCAGAAGAGAAATAATAGTAGAAATCAATGATATCGAAATTTAAAAGGTGGGGGCAGCAAACCTGGGTGGCTCAGTTAAATGTCTGACTTTACCTCAGTTCATGATCTCATGGATCATTGGTTCCAGCTTTGCATTGGGCTCTGTGCTGACAGCTCAGTCAGAGCCTGGAGCCTGTTTTAGATTTTGGTCTCCCACTCTCTCTGCCCATCCTCTACTCATACTCGTGTGCTCTCTCTAAATCAAAAATAAATAAACATAAAAAAATTAAAAACAAAAATACCGAAACGAAAAAAGTAGAAAAGATCAATGAAACTAGGAGCTGGTTCTTTGAAGAAAATAACAAAACTGATAAACTCTTAGCCAGATTAATCAAAAAGGAAAAGACCCAAATAAACAAAATCACAAATGAAGTAGTTGAGATCAGAACCAATACCACAGAAATACAAACAATAATAAGAGAACATTATAAGCAATTATATGCCAACAAATTGGGAAATCTGAAAGAAATGGATAAATTCTGAGAAACATATAAACTAGCGAAACTGAAATAGAAAAATAGAAAATTTGAACAGACACAAAACCAGTAAAGACACTGAATCAGTAATCAAAAATTTTGCAACAAAAAAGAATCCAGGGCCAAATGGCTTCCCAGCAGAAATCTACCAAATATCTAAAGAAGAGTTAATACTATTCTTTTGAAGCTGTCCCAAAAAATAGAAATAGAAGGAAAACTTCCAAACCATTCTATGAAGCCATGATTCACCATCATCATCACCATGATTTCAAAAACAGACAAAGATCCGACTAAAAAGGAGAATTACAGGAGTACCTCGGTGGCTCAGTCAGTTAAGCATCCAATTTCACCTCAAGTCATGATCTCACAGTTCATGGGCTTGAGCCTCACATCGGGCTCTGTGCTGACACATCAGAGCCTGGAGCCTGATTCAGATTCTGTGTCTCTCTCTTTCTCTGCCTGTCCCCCACTCATGCTCTCTCTTTCAAAAATAAACAAACATTTTAAAAATGTTTCTTTTTCAAGGAGAATTATAGACCAATATGCCTGATGAACATAGATGTAAAAATTCTAAACAAGATACCAGCAAATCGAATCCAAAAATACATTAAAAGACTCATTCGCCACAATCAAGTGGAATTTATCCTTGGGCTGCAGGCATGCTTCAGTATCTGCAAATAAGTCAGCATGATACCACATTAGTAAAAGAAAGAATAAGAACCAGATGATCCTTGGGGTGCCTGGGTGGCTCAGTCAGCTGAGCATCTGACTTCGGCTCAGGTCATGATCTCACAGCTCGTGGGTTCGAGACCCACATCAGGCTCTGTGCTGACAGCTCAGAGCCTGGAGCCTCCTTTCAATTCTGTCTCCCTCTCTCTCTCTCTCTGCTCTTCTCCAACTCGTGATCTCTCACTCTCAAAAATAAATAAACCATTTAAAAAATTTTTAAAAAAAAGAACCACATGATCCTCTCATTGGATGTAGAAAAAGCATTTGACAAAATACAGTATCCTTTCTTGATACAAACTCTCAAGAAAGTAGGCATAAAAAGAACATACCTCAACATCATAAAGCCCTTATATGAAAGACCCACAGCCAATATCATCCTAAATGGGGAAAAACTTTCCCACCAAGGTCAGAAACATGACAGGAATGTCCACTCTCAACACTATTAATTAATACAGCACTGAAACCCCTAGCTTCAGCAGTCAGACAATAAAAAAGAAATAAAAGTCATCCAATTTGACAACGAAGAAGTCAAACTTTCACTCTTTACAGAAGACCTGATACTCTATTTGGAAAACCCAAAAGACTCCACCACAAAAACTGCTAGAACTGATGCATGAATTCAACAAAGTTGTAGGATATAAAATCAATGTACAGAAATCAGTTACATTTCTATCCATGAAAAAAGGAGCAGAAAAAGAAATCAAGAATCAATCCCATTTACAGTTATACCAAAAACCATAAAGTAACTAGGAATAAACCCAACTAAAGAGATATAAGATCTCTATTTTGAAAACTACAGAAAGCTTATAAAAGAAATTGAAGACAAAAAAATGAAAAAAAACATTTCACATTCATGGACTGAAAAACAAATATTGTTAAAATCTCTATACCACCCTAGGCAATCTACACATTCAACATAATCCTTATCAAATTAACACCAGCATTCTTCACAGAGCTAGAAGAAACAATTCTAAAATGTGTATGGAACCAGAAAAGGCCCCAAATAGCCAAAGTAATGTTGAAAAAGAAAACGAAAGCTGGAGGCATCACAATTCCGAACTTCAAGCTGTACAGAGCTGTAATCATGAAGACAGTATGGTGGTGCAGTGCCTAGGTGGCTTACTCGTTTGAACATCAGACTCTTGATTTTTGGCTCAGGTCATGTTCTCACAGTTTGTGCCATCAAGTCTCACATCAGGCTCTGTGCTGTCAGCACAGATGGGAATCTCTCCCTCTACGCCTTCCCCTCTGTCTCTCAAAATAAATAAATAAACTTTTTTAAAAAAGTATGGCACTGGCACAGAAACAAACACATACATCAATGTAATAGAACAGAAAACCCAGAAATGGACCCACAATGTAGGGCAACTAATCTTTGACAAAGCAGGAAAGAACGTCTAATGGAAAAAAGATAGTCTATTCAGCAAATGGTGCTGGGAAAACTGGAAAGCGACATCCACAAGAATAAACCTGGACCACTATCTTACACCACACAAAAAAATAAACTCAAAATGGATGAAAGACCTAAATGTGAGACAAGAAACCATCAAAATCCTAGAGAACAGACAACAACCTCTTTGATCTAGGCCACAGCAAGTTCTTACTAGACACGTCGCTGGAGGCACGGGAAACAAAGCAAAAATGAACTACTGAGACTTTATCACTAAGTTAAAAAGTTTCTTTGACAATAAACTATTTGTAAAAAAAAAAAAAAGTTTCTGCATAGCGAAGGAAACAACTAAAACTAAAATAACACTGAAAGACAATTGATGGAATGGGAGAAGATGTTTGCAAATGACATATCTGATAAATGGTTAGTATCCAATATCTATAAAGAACTTCCCAAACTCAACACGCAAAAACAAATAATCCAGTGAAAAAATGGGCAAAAGACATGGACACTTTTCCAAGGAAGATATCCACATGACTAACAAGCACATGAAGGAGAGAATCATTCATCATCAAGGAAACAGAAATCGAAACCATAGAAGGATACCACTTCACACCTATCAGGACGGCTAAAATTAACAACTCAGGAAACAACAGATATGGTGAGGATGTGGGAAAAGGGGACTATTTTTGCACTGACAGTGGGAATGCAAATGTGTGCTGCCACTCTGGAAAACGGTATGGAGGTTCCTCAAAAATTTAAAAATAGAGCTACCCTATGACCCAGCAATTGCACTGCTAGGTATTTAATCCAAAGGATTAAAATGCTGATTCAAAGGGGCACACAAACCCCAATATTTATAGCAGTACTATCAACAAAGGACAAATAATGGAAAGAGCCCAAATGTCCATCAACTGATGAATGAAAAGAAGATGTGGTAAATACGTACAATGAAATATTACTCAGCAATCAAAAAGAATGAAATCTTGCCATTTGCCACAATGTGGATGGAACCAGAAAGTACTATGCTAAGAAACATAAATCAGTCAGAGAAAGACAAATATCATTTGATTTCACTCATATGTGGAATTTAAGAAATAAGACAGATGAACATGGAGGAAGGGAAGCAAAAATAAGATAAAAATGGAGAGAGAGATAAACCATAAGAGACTTTTAAATACAGAGAACAAGCTAAGGGTTGCTGGAGGGGTGTTGGGTGGGAGGGATGGGCTAATGGGGTTGCTCTTGGGGGGAGAAGGGTAAAGAAGGGCAGGAACACATCAAAGCAAAAGAACAAAATGGTACCCAAGACACCTTGGTCTGGCTAACAAGGGCTCTGAAAATCCACAGGTGGCACCCTCAGTGCACTAGACTGTAAAGATGGACAGGTAACAATTAACACACACACACATACCACACCACACCACACTCCCATTCTTAAAATCAAGCACAGGGGTGGCTGGATGGCTCAGGTAAGCATTCAACTTCTGCTCAGGTCATGATCTCATGCTGACAGCTCACGGAGTTGCTTCGGATTCTGTGTGTGTGTGTGTGTGTGTGTGTGTGTGTGTGTGTGTGTGTGTGTGTGTCTCACTGTACCTCCTCCACTTGTACTCTGTCTCTCTCTCCCAAAAATAAACATTAAAAAAATTTTTTTAAATCAAGTACAAAAATTCACAGTGAATACAAGGTTCACATGTATGTACCCGTCCGCTGTGGAGACCACCAAACAGCATGGCAAATGCACTCTAGCACCAAGCAACACCTGCTCTCCACAGAATTCTGGTTATGCTGAGTTGCAAAGTTCCCTCTTCTCCATAGCCTAGGACATTCTGCAGTAGGGGAGGGGCTACAACAGCAACCCCCCTGACAGACAGCAAGAGTCGGGGGGGGGGGGCGGGAGGGCAGTCTGCATGCTTCAGAGCTTTGCCCCTGGAATGCTGAACACCGAAGGAGTCATGCTAAACAAACCTGTTGGTTTCAGTTAAAACTTTTTCTGTGGAGAGAATGTACCATTCTCTATAAAACTAGGCCCTTATTCAGAGATCATTCATTCTTTCCTTTTCTATCCTGATAACATCTTCACTACTTACCTAGTTAATGAACCTAGAAATATAACTGACTGTTCCTTTTCCATCATCCTTCACATCCAATAGACTAAGTACTGTCCATTCTACCTCTGTAATAATTCTAAAAGCTGTTTCTTTCTGTAACATTTTCCAGTATCCTTCAGGCACTCTAACAGCCACCAATCAAACTTCTTTCCATTAGTCTTACTATTCTAGCCAATGCTTCATCAAAATTATTTTTCCAAAATGAAAACGTAATCATCACTGTACACTTTTTAAAGTTTTAACTACTACAAAAGAGAACTAACACCTTTGCATGGCTTAGAAACTATGATCACTTCTGCTACTCCTTTATACTGTAAGACTTTTTTCTCAAACATTACACCCTGTATTTTACACATCTTTGCATCTGTTCCTAGTATTCTCTCAGCCAGGAATGACCTCATTTTTATTCCATCTTGCCTATCTTACTAATCCTTCAAAGCAAAGCTCAAAAGTCAACTACATAAAACCTTTCCTGATCCTACATCTGTTTTCCCTCCACGGAACTAACCCTCTACCAAGGTGTGCATGCTTCTTTTCTGGTACTTATTCTATCATATCATTCTGTATGAAACCACTTCAACTATTTTCCATTCCATATTGTACCACCCTGTGTAATTTATCCTTATATCCCCAGAGCATAGTGTCCATTAGGGCTTGTATAGAAAATAAACTCTGAATACTCATGCCGGGCAATTCTAAGCTATTAAATGTGAGGAATAGAAAGATGCATAAAACTGTACACAGGCAGCTTACCATCTAACATAGGAAATAGGACTACATGCAAATAGTAAAGTAAATGTGCTAAGTGTCCCACTCTCTTGGTTCCCTATATTTTCTACTCATAGAACCAACTGTCCAACTAAAATCTTCACATGAATACCCAATGGACATTTCAAATTTAACATTTCCAAAACAGAATTCTTGATTCTACCTACCCACTGTCAATCAAACCTCTTTTCCTTTCTCTACTTCACTTTTTTTTCCACTTCAATAAATAACACCTAAGTCCACTTAAACCCTAGGATTACATAATCAATGTTTGCAAGGACATGGAGACATTGAAACTCCTGTGCACTTTTGGTAAGAATGTGAAACGGGGTACCCAGGGAAGAAAGCAGTAGGGCAATTCCTCAAAAAAAATATCATATGTGGATCATATGATCCAGCAATCTACTTCTGGGTTTATAGTCTTTCTGATATGTGCTATAGCACACATGAATCCTGAAGACATTATGATAAGTAAAACAAAAGCCAGACATAAAAAGACAAATACTATATGATTCCACTACAGGGTACCTACAGTAGTCAAATTCGAAGAGACTGAAAGTACAGCGGTGGTTGCCAGGGGCCAGTGGATAGGGAGAAATGGGAAATTACTTCGTAAGTACAAAGTTTCAGTTCCCAGAAAGATGAAGTGAGTTCTGGAGATGGATGGTAGTGACAGTTGCAGAACAATGTGAATATACTTAATACCCTAAAGTGGTTAAGGTGGTAAAACTTATATCATGTATATTTTACCAGAGTTAAAAAGAAATTAAAATTGGGGTACCTGGGTGGTTCAGTCAGTTAAGCATCTGACTCGTGATTTCAGCTCAGGTCGCGATCTCACATTTCTTGAGATTGAGCCTCACATTAGGCTCCGCACTGGGTGTAGAACCTGCTTATGGTTCTCTCACCCTTCCTCTCTCTCATCCCTCCCCTGCTTGTGCTCTCTCTTTCAAAAAACTTAAAAAATATATTTTTTAAAAAACACTTAAGTTAAATGTCACCATAAAAAAATAAAACCAAACACCAAGTCATATCATGCCACTCCTCCACTTAAAACTCTGCAATGTATTCTTACTACATATAAGATTAAATCCAAATTTCTTATCCCAGCTTACAGGGCCCTGTGTGACCTGAAACCTCAGTTCTTCTAACATTCTTAAACCTCTCTCCCTTACTTATTCTGCTCCAGCCACTCTGGCCTTTTGTTTCAATAATAAAAAAACATCATTCCCTCCCCAAGGCCTTTGTTTTTGCTATTTCCTCACCTTAAAATGCTGTGACCTTAAAAAAAAAAAAGTTGTGACCTAGATTTCAACCTGAGATTTGAATTATCTTCATTCAAGTGTCACTTCTTCACAAATCTCTAAACACTATATAAGCCTCTCTACAAACTTTCCCCTCTTGCAGGGGGAGGAGGCGCCTGGAAGTCTCAGTCAGTTAAGCATATGACTCTTGGTTTCGGTTCAGACCATGATCTCATGGTCCGTGGGTTTGAACTCCACATTGGGCTTTGCACTTACAGTGCACAGCCTGTTAAGGATTCTCTCTCTGATCCTCTCTCCGCCCTTCCCCCTCTAGCTCTCTTTGCCTCTCCCTCAGAATAAATAAATAAACTTTTTTTAATCTTTCCCCTCTTCATTCTACTAACATAATCCTTCTTTGTTTTCCTCTAGGCATTTATTAGTACAGTATTAGTATTTATTACTATTATTATTTATTAGTATAATAAATTCCTCTAGGTATTTATTAGTGTTTTATTAGTATTAGAACAAATTATTTTATTTGTTCTCTAGTTATTTTTTCTCTCCTCCATGAAAGTCAAATCTTATCCCCAGCTGCATTATCATATTCCACAACAGTGTCTGCAACATAGTATACAACCAATAAATAGGTACTAAACAAATGACAGAAAATGAGTACCAAAACCACCTCCCAATCTATTATTTTGTCCTTTCTTTACATCCAAAATCTTAATTTCCATAAGCTCCAATTCAATCTTCTTTCCCTCTAATGAAGATTTTGCAATTGTATTCTACAAAGACTTTTATTTTGCCATTATACCTAATGCTTCTTTTACATATATACATGTATATATAGATAGATAGATAGATGGCATATACTCATACAGTACCATAAAAGTTTGTTTGATTGCTACTACTCTATTTTCACTGTCAGACCACAGTTGATTGAGGTAGCACATCATTTAATCATTATTCTTTTTTAATCAACCATAGCACCTAAGAGGTACTGTGTAGGTAGGCTATACTCAGTCATTATTTGATAAATGGACAGTTTGAGGCAATGCTTTAAAGTAAATATTCTCAATTATCTAAATTTATCTAAGTAATTAAAATTCAAATTCCAGAGCTTTTAGATTAGACATAAATATATCAGGATTTTAAGTTTGAAACAGTTTCGTTGCATCATATAAAATATTACTGTCTAACCTTAATATTATTGAATTTGATTAGGGTGCATAGACAGAATTAAACGCTTTCAAACAAGATAGGAAGCATATACATTTTTCCCTTGATAATTTACAAAATGCTTTTAAATCACAGGCTTCCCATTTAGACACACAAATATGGGTTTCCCTTTCATTATGGGAAATATAAAAATGACTTCCCAAATTGAAGTAATAAGATCTCTAAATGAAAAGATTTTTTTTTTTTGCTTTTCTAAAGGACCAATTCTTTTTTTCTATCTATATGTGTATTTTACTAAATACACAAATTATATAGTATTTAGTAACTGTAATTTTATCTATTAGTTGTGCAAACTATTATTTCTAATAAAGATTAGAGACAAACTAGAGTTTTAATTATAATAAGCAGTCTCAAAACATTAGGTTCACTGTATAGTAGATTAAATCTCTAAATGCAGAACACAAAATGATTCACATATTTTAATATTAAGAAGAAAAACTATGTATAATTTATACCTACAGTGCAAGGAGAAAAAAATGCTTGTGTCAGCCTTAGGAAACAAACAGCCCTATCAAGTGACCAACTAGAAAAGATTCACGCTGGAGGCTCAATAAATAACAGTAATGATGACAACCATCTCCCATAACTACATTACAGCCCATTGTCCACATCTGATTATACGAGTCTAGACCTTGGGTAAGCACATACACACATTTTCACCAAGAATTTTCCAATATTACTGCTCTGCTTCCTGAGCTTTCTGTGACCCCCATTAGCAGAAACTGTCAGATTTTCCCTACTAAACATCTTCATCACTGAAAGGAAAGTAGCCACTTTTCTCCACCCTAACAAGTGGAAGCAATGCTCCTAAACTAGCAATTCTTCTAAAATTGTGACTTCTTCAGAATTAACTACAGAGAATAGTCACAAACCAAATCTGGTGGGGGGGGGGGGGAACGACTCTTTCCAAAGCGTTCCTAAAGTGATATGACAACAGTCACTCCTCAGACTGTTATCTGCATTTATTTACATAGTCCTCGTTCTTATATTGCAGAATTATTACCTAACTCTCCACGTAACTGCATACTTGCTCTCATCTCCCCTCACACACATACATGGCATATTTAATAATTCAATATCACAATCTTTAAATTGATACCTCTTTACTGCTTTCTGAAGTACAGCTCTTCGTAACAACTTTAAGTAAGAGATAAAAAGGGTCTAACATAGAATATACAACCCTGAAACTTAGAAAGAACCGATAAACTAACAAAAGAAAATTGTTAAACAAAGTTTTCAAAACTCTTAATGGGTCTTATACATATTTAAAGAAAATCTAGACCATCTTCAGTTTAGAACTACCCCAGAACTAGCCACTAAAAGCCAGTATCCTTTTTGTCAGGGAGACCACAATGTATCCATGTTTTACAACTGGAATGGAAATAGCAAATGCCCCCATAAAATAATTTCTCCCTGAAAATATTTAGAACTCAGTAATTCAATACAAATTTCAGTTTTAATGTAAATGTCATATCCTGACATCAACCTATTTTTCTAATAAACCCTAGAGTTGAGCATTTTTAAAAAGTAACTCATGGCAGCAGAAAGGCCAGAATGGATGCAGAAAGACCAATGAGCAAGCTGGCATGCTGCAGATGACAGAAATTCTTAGGATTAAAAAAGAATTTATTCTCAAGAATATGTATATATAGATACAAAGATGATAGATTTATGTAAAAAAGCAAAGCAATGATGGAAACAGCTCTGCTTATTCCCCATGCAGAATCCAGTTTAGGATTTCTCTGTTACAAAATGTCTATCACCTGTTTTTCTGTAACTGCTTTTGTCTCTGCACTGTTAGTGGTATTTGCTTAGCATTCCACAGGAACTCATCCTTTTAGATTCGACTTTGAACACTAATTTAAAATTGCAACATCCTCTGTCCTACATTGTATCTATTCTTTCCCTTTTTAATCATACTCATGGCATTTTATCACTTTATGACATAATATAAACTTTACTTTTTACTGTCTACCTACACTAATTAAAATATACTGCATGAGGGCAGGAACATCTATTCTGTCCGTTGCTAAATCCCCACATCCCCAGAACATGCACCAGCACATAGTTGGTGTGCAGATTTTGTGAATGAACAGATTCTATCTTCATTTTATCATCATTAAACTCTTCTCAATGTTAAGTTTTCTTTCCTTTTTCTTCCACCCCTAATTTGTTATTTTCTATATTTATTTTCATGTAATACAGTAAGTGATTCTATTCATATATAAACTGTTACCATTTTCAAAATGCATATAGCTATGAAACTTCAACACAAACATACCACCCTTATCTAGAAGTTACATGCTTTGGCCTTGGTGAGAAAGGCTAAAGATCAAAGGTAGCATCTCCCAACACCTAAAAGCCAGTAAACATAGTGGTATTTAGAATTTCTAGAGGGTGAAAAACACAATTTAAATGCAGCACCATTGTTTTATTTTAATCAGCAGAACAAAACAAGCCTGAAAAGTAACATAGAAAACTGAGATCAAACTGAAAAATTAAAAGTGAAACAATTTGACTGTTAAATTAAATTTTTTTAATGTTTTTTATTTATTTCTAGGAGAGAGAGAGAGAGACAGCGTGAGCAGGAGAGGGTCAGAGAGAGGGAGACACAGACTCTAAAACAGGCTCCAGGCTCTGAGCTGGCAGTCAGCACAGAGCCCGACGCAGGGCTCGAACCCACGAACCGCGAGATCATGACCTGAGCGAAAGTCGGACGCTTAACTGACTAAGCCACCCAGGCGCCCCTGACTATTAAATTAAAAACGAAAATAATTTAACTAAAAGAAGAAAAACATCACAATTAACGGAATATTCTAATCCTCTTGGATAAGCCATTAAATTTTCTTAACATAAACATTAATTTAAATTAACTTAAATTGTCTAATCTTTAACAGCAGATAATAGCACATACCTCTTTCTAAACAACCCAAACTTCTATATAATTAGATCCAGGGTTAGAGTAAATAGAGATGAAAGTCTTCTCTCAATACATCTTTGAAACAATGACTTCTCACTCTACCCAAGCAATAAGATCACTTTCAAACAAATGTTTATAATATTATATTGAGTTTTTCTATAATATATCTTACATCATACATAATTTTTAAAATTTAACCAGAGAGCATATGGCTCATTAAGAAACACTGCAGAGTTTCCAAGAGATAAACTCTACTTTAATTTAGATTTTATCTTTGGTTGTTTCAGAGACTGTATCCTAGCCACACTATTTACATGAGTGCAACAAATATCTTTGTCTTTTACCAAAATATAACCCAAGGGGGTCAGAGTAAAATGTGTTCTACTCTTGCTCTTCCTCCATACCTGGCTTTTCCCTCTTCACCTTCCCTTTCATTAATTCTTCTTTTTTTTATTCCACAGGCATTTATTTAAAAATCTATGAAATTTAGAATGAAGGAAAACACTGGTGTGAATAAATGAATCCTCAGAAAGCAGAAGTGCAATATAAGCAGCTGAATTTTGAAGAGACAGACAAGTGTATCAGTACTAGAAACATTATGTCTTTTATGAGGGCTATTTACATATCAGGATACAAGTCTGAATTATTGCTGTAATAAGCAGATACTGACTATCCCCAGAGAATAATTAAACAATGTGCCCAACAGAATGTGGGATAATCTGCCCTTTATTGTGCTTTTCAAAGATCAAGAAAAGAAAACAGTCAAGTAGCAGGTTTAAGAGAAAAATTATAGAAGGCTATGGAAGTTCTCAAAGTATATTTTTAGTAAACTAAATACAATATTATGATTATATGTCATTTTATACTTAATATTTAAAACATTATAAAATTCAAGATAAGAATTCATATCTTAAATATTTTCAGTATAAAAAATTTAACAAATATTCTGCTTTAAACTAGCTTCCACAGTCTCTTACTTTTTCTATTACTAGTAAGCTTTTAAAAGTTGATCAGCCAATAAAATTTATGTTTTTTCCTTTAAAATATAAATGAAGAGAAAAATTAAGAAAGTATATAGCAAGAAAGATAGGAAACTTCATAGAATTCCTTTGCATTTTAAGCTATAAAATTTTACTTATAAGGAATATTTGTACTAGTTTTTCAAAATTCCAGAAAATAATAACAAAAGAGGGCCACCTTAATATGTCAAATATACAGGATGACCAATATTTATCCAAAGCATTGTTCCTTCTAACACAGGTTAAACAAGTGAAGTTTTTTAATTTTTTTTTATTTTTTTTTTATTTCTAGGAGAGAGAGAGAGAGAGAGAGAGAGACAGCGTGAGCAGGAGAGGGTCAGAGAGAGAGGGAGTCACAGACGCTGAAACAGGCTCCATGCTCTGAGCTGGCAGTCAGCACAGAGCCCGACGTGGGGCTCGAACCCACGAACCATGAGATCATGATCTGAGCGAAAGTCGGACGCTTAACCGACTAAGCCACCCGGGCGCAAACATTCAAGAGCAGCTGCTATAATCACAGTTCGCCTAGAACATCAGGAGCTTAAAATGCTCTAAAAAACAAGCAGGCTGGCAGGAAGAAAAAGAGTTACCTAACAACCTGATCTAGTTCAGCTTGCAAAATTAACACCCATATTGAGACACTAAAGTTTTAGGAAGAGATGTCAGCCAAGCCAATGAAGAACAGTAAGAACTTTAAAAAAGGCAAAATATGAAATCTAAACCTCGTTAAATGTGAAACGACTTTCAAGATTCAATGACAAAGAATTTAATTTTAAAATTTAAGCAAGAGTTCCTTGGAATACGTGTAACTAAATTCATTTTTTCAATTAAATGCAATTTTTAGGTGAAGAAGTACTATAAAACAAAATCAAATACACAAGTAAATCAACTGAAGACCAATATACATAATAATGTGGCCTACCACACAGGAATTTAGTATAACAATGACCTTCAGATTTCATTAAGAAAGTCAAAGGAAATGGTGATAACTAGCTGTCCTATTTCCTATTAATGTGGTGGCAAATCATCACAGAACATTCTAAAAGAAGCCTTTAATAATCTTCGAAGATTTTAAAACTTTAATAAAAAACTTGTACCTTTCAAGAAAAATAGGACTCTTTTAGATCAATTGCACATTCTTAAATTGAACACTTAAAAAGTAAACAGAGATGACAGTGATAATAAAATGATTCAGGAAAAGCATGTACCTTGCTCACTAAATGTAGAAAATTAACTTTTTAACTTAAATCCTGTTTCATATATATATGTATTTTCTTTTAATAGTGGTAAAAAATGTCAAGGGAATATCACTTAATTATGCCAATCATTAGTCCTTATTTTACATCTATAAATAAATCTGTTTAAAATGGGTTGCTGTTTACATAAAAAGTACCAATAACTGAACTTAAAACTATCAAAACAATGTATTTATAGAGAAAGTAATCTATCAATTAAATAGGTAAGTTTAGAGAAATTTCTACTAAACAACAATTACTTACGTCTGACCTAAGTAATTGATTTGCTAATGATAACCATCAAGTCCAATAAACCTTATGCTGTACTCTCAGTCTGTAAAGGTCTCCATGTTATTTACACTAATAAAACATTAATCAAGAACCAAATTTATAGCAGCTACTCTATAAATGAGGTCAAGGTAGGTCAGACTTACATAATAAGGAAAAAAAAAAAAAAAGGTTGGCTCTGCAGTGAAAAGAAAAACCCTTATTATTTATTCTTTCTGCCCCTGGGATTAGGTCCAGTACCTGAACACTGAAAACTACGTCACAAATATACATCCATAGCTATGTTAACTCATGTAAGCTCAATGTATTGAATATTCATAAAAGGAAAGTTAAACTCACTGATTTATAAAAATTAATCCCTGAATTCTTCCTTTAAAATATTTTCTACTTCCTAAATAAAGATATAATAAAAACATCGAATACTACCTCCACTAGTATTTCACTAATGAATGTTAGTTTTCTTTCCAGCAGGATTGATTTCTAACATTCAAAGACAAAGGCTAAGTACTTTCTATATGCTCAGTAATGAAGTAAAAAAGACAGTTTTTAACCAAAGGAGATAACAAATCCAGAGTAACATCGGCACAGGTAAAAATATAAAAAGGTTATTATAAAATCTAGGACTAAAAATTATATAAAAATGATTAAGTTATCCTAATAACTGTATCCCAATAGAAATCAGCTATTCTGGATAAGGATATTTGAGAATAATATAAAGGAATTTATATTATAGATATATATATATATCTATATAGATATATATATATAAAGAATAATATAAAGGATATTTGAGAATAATATAAAGGAATTTCTCCACAAAATTTTTAACACAAAATATGTCTTATATACACATGTATTTTTCTCTTGGTAAAAATCCTCAAAGAAATATCACTTGACTATTATAAAGATTATCTGTATAAAATGAATTTACATTTAAAAAGCAATGTTTTAAAAAATGTTGTTTATATGAAAAATATCAATAACTGAAATCAAAACTATAAAAATATAATGTAGAAATAACAACACAAATATTTACTGAATTTGTAAGTTACTTCTCTCAGAGCCAGAAATATATCCATAAACAAGAGATAGGTGGACTGTCCTCACAAAACATACATTCTACAAAAGGAGAAAGACAATGAAAACAAATATGGGAGAAGAAGAGATTGGGGTGGGAGGGAAGAGTTATAAGAAATGAGTAAAGTTACCTGGAAGATAGGTTTCAACAGAGACTTCTCTGAGGAGGTGACACCTGAACTGGGACTTAAAGGAGAATGAACCAGATATGTAATGATCAGGGAATGTATCTCATAGCCATGGTGCAACAAAGAGACCAGCAAATCCTCTCCCAGAAAAACAAGTTAAACACTAGAAAATATCAGTTATTTCATGGTTCTAAAAACTGACCAAAAGCAAACAACAAAATTCATAATAATTTTATTCAAAAAAATATGTTAAATGTTGAGTGAGAACAAATAGAATCTGTGGTGATATTTTCAGAGAATGCCCCAACCAAATACCATTGACGTAGTAATTCTACAAGGCTGTAGTTGCTTATAGAAACCAACAACTTCACTGTCAGATACCAGTGACACTTACTTTGAAGAACAGTTCAAAAAATGCATGACAAGTTGGAAATATGAAAAAAAGTCTATATAGCTTGCCTAGAATGAGATTACACTTGCAGTTAGGTTGAACAAGAGACGAGAGAACAAACAGAAATTGAAGGAGATCCTGAAAATAAAAACACATGGCTATATATGATATGTACATTTCACACAATCTGTGGCTACTAGGACAGTATATGTACATTAGGGAGCTTCATAATAATTTCACATAATCTGTGGCTACCAGGGCCCCTAAAAACACATAGATCAAAGGCTTGAAAAAGATTGATGCAAAATAGAAGCTAGGAACAGAGATGAAAATGATCTCAAATTTTAATGTGCTCATCAAACCAAAAATAGATCAACTGTCAGTACATCGTCAAAGGTTTCAACAAGACTCCTGACCAATCATTTACTAACCTCCAATATGGAGAAAAAGGAGTGACCCCTAAAAAGCCAGATTTAAAAAGATCAAAATAGGAACTATGGAAAAGTTAAGCAGCAACATTCATAGTATAATACAAGAGAGAAATTCAGCAATTTAATCCCAAAGGAGTAACTTTTAAAAACTGGTTCAACATTTCAAAATCAATTAATATGATCTATCACACATCAACAATCTGAAAAATCACATCATCATATCAATAAATGCAGAAAAGGCATTTGACAAAATCCAACACCCACTCAAAATAAACACTCAACAGTTTATTCTGTTCTAACAGAGAAAGTCTGTTAGACTTAGCGAAAGTCCTCAACATGATAAAGAAGACCTTCAAAAAACAACAAAACCCAAAAGCAAACAAAGAAAACCAACCTACAGCTAACATCATACTGAATGGTGAGAAATGAGACTCTAAATTCATTAAAAGTCAAGGCTATTCCCTCTTAGCACTCTTTTAAGTCTCATAAAGAAGTTCTAGCTAAAGCAGTAAGACATGAAAAAGAAATGAAAGTTAGACAGAATGGGAAGAAAGACAGAAAAATGTCTTTGTTCACAGATGACATGATTATCCAAAATAACAGACTAAAGAAAAAGTCCTGGAACTAATAAGCAATTATTTCAGGTTGTAGGATACAACATTAATATACAGAAGTCAATTGCTGTTTTATATGCCAGCAACGAACAAGTGGAATGTAAAAATGAAAACACAACGTCATTTACATTAGCACTGTAAAAAGTGAAACACTAATATATAAATCTAACAAATATGTACAAGATGTATATGAGGAAAACTACAAAACTCAGAGGAACAAAATCAAAGAATTAAATAAACAGAGAAATATTCCATGTTCATAGATAGGAAGACTCAATATTGCCACTGTCAGTTCATCCCATCTTGGTTTATAAATTCAATGCAATACAATTCAAAATTCTAGTAAATTATTATACAGATATCAAAAATTAATTTTGCAATTTACATCGCAAGGCAAAAGGCCCAGAAGAGTCAACACAATATTGAAGAAGTTAGAGGACTTCTGCTACCCAACTTTAAAACCTACTATAAAGGTACAGTAATCAACACAGTATGGTACTAGAGTAAAAACAGAAGAACATACCAAGGGAAAAAGTAGAAAGCTATGAACAATCTAAAATGGTCAAATTTGCAACATTGCCACATTGCAAGCAATTCTATACAACAGCATCATAGATACTGGATTATTGTGTCAATAACATGATTCCTATTTAAACCGAAATTCATAAGACTTCAAAGAAAATTTTAAAGTCAATCTCAATCATATTAATCTTCTATTAATTGAACTTTGTTTAGTCACATTTGGCAAATCCACCAAATACGATCTTCACCCATGACTTTACTCAGCCAAAGAAAGCCCTACACCCATCTCAACCCTACTTCATTTAAGTACAATAGTTACAGCAGATACCTTCCTACTAATCCACTTCCATCCACTAATTCAATGGAAATGAATAAAACCATTCAAAAAATAATGTCCACTCTTGGAGCTATCACTATACTATTTACATAAATCTATGCTCTTACCAAAAATGGTATTTAAAAAATTATCACTTTCCCCACCTCCAGCCAATTGGGCTTAATAACAGTAACAACAGGTAGTAATCAACCAAATTAAGCATGTCTTCAAGTCTGCTTGCAGCATTCTTCAAAACCATGCTACTTCTGTGTTCTTATCCATTACTCAAAATCTAAATGATAAACAAAATATCCAACACATAAGAAGTTTCTTTAAAGCACTACCTACCCTTCATCATAACCTCACTCATCACTGGAAGCCTAGCATTAACAAGAATACCATTCCTCAATGTTTTAATTTCTCAAAGACATAATTACCAAAACCACCAACACATTGTAGAATGGTGGTTACTAGGAGCTGAGGTAGGGGGAAATGGGGGTTATTCATAAAAGGCTATAAAGTTTCAGTTATACAAGATAAATAACTCTGAGGTGCCTGGGTGGCTCAGTCGGTTAAGCATCCAACTGTGGCTCAGGTCATGATCTCACAGTTCATGGGTTAGGCCCCGTGTCGGGCTCTGTGCTGACAGCTCAGAGCCTGGAGCCTGTTTCAGATTCTGTGTCTCCCTCTCTCTCTGACCCTCCCCTGTTCATGTTCTCTCTCTCTCTCTCAAAAATAAATAAAACATTAAATTTTTTTTTTAAAAAACAAGATAAATAAGTCCTGAAGATCTATTGTAGAGCAGAATACCTATAGTTAGTGACATAGTATTATATATCTAAAAACTTGCTGAGAGTAGAACTTATATTGTCTTCTAATCATTAAAGATAATAATGTACAAAAAATAAGAAAATGTGACTCATATTGATGAACCAATAGTCAATAGAATCTACATCTGTTAGATGTTGGATTTAACAAATACTTAAAGGTAATGATCATAAATATGTTCCAATAACTTAAGGCAATCATACTTTGAAAATAAAAGGAAAATGTGATGAAATAGTGAATATACACAAATAGTAAATACGAATAATTAAAATCTACTAAAGACACCCAACTGGAAATTTTGTTGTATAAAAACACAATAATCAAAAAGAAAAATTCCAAGGGGACTTTACGATGGCAAAAGAAGAAATGAGTAGGCTTGGAGACACAACAACAGCATTAACAAATTGAACAACAGAAAGAAAAAAGATTAAAAACAACGTAACAGTGTCTGTAGGATATCAAGACAACCAACATATATGTAATGGGAGTCCAGAAAAAGAGGCAAGATAAGCACAGAAAAAAATATAGTTAGAAAAATGACTGAGAGCTTTCCAATTTTTATGAAAAGCATTAATTAACAGACTCTAGATGCTGAATGAACTCAAAGCAAGATAAACATCATCAAGCACTGCAAAGTGTATGAGGATTTACTCTACCTATAAACTAACAGTTTCCTGGATGCTGACAGAAGATACAAAATATCTGAATCAGAGACAAATGATAGTCTATTATCCTGGGCAACAGCAGCAACCAGATTATCAGCACTTGTACTAGTACTTCTAAGCCCCAATTCCCACACAATGACACAGATCCAAGCGATATATAATATAGCATGTTAAATAAGAGGCACCCTCAGCTTAGGGCTCTTGAATCTTTTTTGATGGCCAGAAGGCCTGGTGACTTTGCCTAAAGAAAGATATTATTACTATGATTGTAGACTGTAAATAGCATAACTTTTCTTTGCTCCAGATGGAGACAGCACTTTTATATTCCAGGGCTGTATTCTACATAAACATCTTTAAAATAACAACACAAAACTAAAGCATCTAGTTCTTTGGCTTGAAAGACATGTAAAAATGTGAGAGATCAATGGAGAATTATCTTCCTACAAACACAAAGAGATCCTTGAGTAGACATGTCTTATTCATAGTGTTCTAAAACAAAGGTGTGAAAAAAGGATAGGAAAAAAAGGATTCATCACATATACAAGAACAATAGAATTAAAGGCTGATTTCGTATCAGAAAACCTGGAAGCCATGTAACAATTTCAAAGTACTTTGAAAATTAAACAAGAAGTTCATATGCACCAAAATACCTTTCAAAAACGAAAACACGTTGGAGAAAAAAGTTAAGTACTTTTGCAAAAAGTTGAGAATAGACAATATATAACCCAACAATACTACTATTAGGTATTACTCAAAAGAAGTGAATATTTAAGTCCATACAAACACCCATAAATATTTATAGCATCATTATTTACAACTGCAAAAAAGTGGGAACATCCTAAATGTCCATTCAATAGATAAATGAAATGTTGTATACCCATAAAATATTATTCAGCAAAAAAAAAAAAAGGAATACAGTTCTGACTCATGCTGTAACAGATGAATCTTGCAAATATGTCAAATGAAAGACACTGGCCATAGAATATCCTATGATTGCATTTATATGCCATTTTCAAAACAAGAAAACAAAAGTGATTGCCTAGGACTGAAGGGAAAGAGAGGGTGACAGATAATGAGCACAAACTTTCTTTTGAGGGTGACAAAATGTTCTACCGTTAGATTATGGTTATGGTTGCACAAATCTGAGTATACTAAATATGATCCAAATTATACACTTTACACAGGTGATCTGGATGCTATGTAAAATACCAGCATATGTCAGGGTTTATAAGATATATAATAATATATGTGACAATACAACCATAAATGATGGGGCTGAAAACAGAATTCCATTAGGGCAAATTTTCCATACTTTACTGAAACTTACTATTTTTTAAATAGTTTATTGCCATATAACACCCAGTGCTCATTCCCACAAGTGCCCTCCTTCTTGCCCGTCATCACCCTTTCCCTTCCCCCACTTCCATCTGCCTTTTACTTTGTTCTGGCCATTCAAGTGTCTCTCATGGTTCGCCTTCCTCCCTCTCCCCTTCTTCTCCCCCATGGTCCTCCAATAAGTTCCTCCTAATCCTCCTATACATGCAAACATATGTTATCTCTCCTTCTCTGCCTGACTTGTTTCACTCAACATAACACCTTCAAGTTCTACACATGTTGCTACACATGGCCAGATTTCATTCTTTCTCATTGCCATGTAGTATTCCACGGTATAAACCACATCGTCTTGATCCGTTCATCCGCTGATGGACACCTGGGCTCTTTCCATGCTTTGGCTATTGTTGAAAGTGCTGCTATGAACACTGGGGTACATGTGCCCCTATGCATCAGCACTATTGCTGGCTCAAGGGGAGTTCTATTGTTAATTTTTTTAGGAACCTCCACACTGTTTTCCAGAGGGGCTACACCAGTTTACATTCTCACCAACAGTGTAGGAGGGTACCCATTTCTCCACATCCTTGCCAGCATATGGAGTCCTCTGATTTGCAAATTTTAGCCACTCTGACGGGCGTGAGATGGTATCTCACAGCGGTTTTGATTTGTATTTCCCTGATGAGGAGGGATGCTGAGCATCGTTTCATGTCTGTTGGCCATCTGGATGTCCTCTTTGGAGAAGTGTCTGTTCATATCTTCTGCCCAATTCTTCACTGGACTGTTTGTTTTTCGGGTGTGAAGTTTGATAAGTTCCTTATAGATTTTGGATACTAGCCCTTTATCTGATATGTCATTTGCAACTATCTTTTCCCATTCCGTCAGTTGCCTATTAGTTTTATAGATGGTTTCCTTTGCCGTGCAGAAGCTTTTAATCTTGATGAGGTCCCAATAGTTCATTTTTGCTCTTGATTCCCTTGCCTTTGGGGATGTGTCAAGAAAGAAATTGCAGCAGTTGAGGTCAAGGAGGTTGTTTCCTGCTTTCTTCTCTAGGGTTTTAATGGTTTCCTGTCTCACATTAAGGTCCTTCATCCATTTTGAGTTTATTTTTGTGTATGGTGTGAGAAAACGATCTAGTTTCATTCTTCTGCATGTTGCTGTCCAGTTCTACCAGTACCATCTATTAAAGATGCGGTCTTTTTTCCACTGGATACTGTTTCCTGCTTTGTCAAAGATTAGTTGGCCGTACATTTTTGGGCCCAAATCTGACTTCTCTATTCTAGCCCATTGGTCTGTGTGTCTGTTTTTGTGCCAATAACATACTATCTTCATGATGCAGCTTTGTAGTAGAGGCTAAAGTCTAGGATGGTGATGCCTCTCATTTTGGTTTTCTTCTTCAATATTACTTTGGCTATTCGGGGTCTTTTGTGGTTCCATACAAATGTTAGGATAGTTTGTCCTAGGTTTGAGAAGAATGCTCCTGTGATTTTGATTGGGATTCCATTGAATCTATAGATTGCTTTGGGTAGTCATGACATTTTAACAATATTTATTCTTCCGATCCATGAGCATGGAATGTTTTTCCATTTCTTTGTGTCTTCTTCAATTTCCTTCATAAGTTTTCTATAGTTTTCATCATACAGATTTCCTATATCTTTGGTTAGCTTTATTCCTAGGTATTTTATGGTTTTTTATGCAATTATGAATGGGATCAGTTTCCTGATTTCTCTTTCTGCTGCTTCATTGTTGGTGTATAAAAATGCAACCAATTTCTGTATGTTGATATTGTATCCTGCAACTTTGCTGAATTCATGGATCAATTCTAGTAGGCTTCTGGTGGTGTCTGTCGGGTTTTCTATGTAAAGTACCATGTTGTCTGCGAAAAGTGAGAGTTTGACTTCTTCTTTGCCAATTCCGATGCCTTTTATTTCCTTTTGTTGTCTATTGGCTGATGCTAGGACTCCAAGCAATATGTTAAACAACAGTGATGTCATGTTCCTGATCTCAGAGGAAAAGCTCTCAGTTTTTCCCCATCGAGGATGGTGTTAGCTAAAGGCTTCTCATTGATGGCTTTTATGATGTTTAAGTGAGTTCCTTCTATCACAACTTTCTTATTGTGTATTCTTATGCTGTATTCTGTCAAATGCTTTTTCTGCATCTATCAACAGGATCATATGGTTTTTATCTTTTCTTTTGTTGATGTGATGTATCACACTGATTGATTTGCAAATACTGAACCAGCCCTGTAACACAGGAATGAATCCCACTTGATCTTGTGGATAATTCTTTTTATGTGCTGTTGAATTCAATTTGCAAGTATCTTGTTGAGGATTTTTGCATCTGTATTCATCAGTGATACTGGCCTGTAGTTCTCCTTTTTTGCTGGATCCCTGTCTGGCTTGGGAATCAAAGTGATGCTAGCTTCATAAAATGAGTCTGGAAGTTTTCCTTCAATTTCTATTTTTTTGAATAGCTTGAGAAGAATAGGTATTAATTATGTTTTAAATGTCTGGTAGAATTCCCCAGGGAAGCCATCAGGTCCAGGGATCTTATTTGTTGGAAGATTTTTGATAACTGATTCAATTTCTTCACTCGTTATGGGTCTGTTCAGATTTTCTCTCTTTCCATGTGAATTTTGGTAGTGAGTATGTGTTTAGAAATTTGTCTGTTTCTGCTAAGTTGTCCAATTTGTTGGCATATAATTTTTTATAGTATTCCCTGATAATTACTTGTATTTCTGAGGGGTTGGTTGTAATAAGTCTTTTATCATTCATGATTTTGTCTATCTGAGTGCTCTCTGTTTTCTTTTTGAGAAGCCTGGCTAAAGGTTTGTCAATTTTGTTTGTTTTCTCAAAAAACCAACACTTGGTTTCATTGATCTGTTCAACTGTTTTTTTGGATCCCATATTGTTTATTTCTGCCCTGATTTTTATTATTTCTCATCTCCTACTGGGTTTGGGGCGCTCTTGTTGCTATCCTTCTAGTTCCTTTAGGTGCGCTGTTAGATTCTGCACTTGTGCTTTTTCTAATTTCGTGAAATAGGCCTGGAGTGCAATGTACTTTCCTCTCAGGACTGCCTTTGCCACATCCCATAGAGTTTGGATTGTTGTTTTTCATTTTCATTTGTTTGCATATATTTTTTAATTTTTTCTCTAATTGCCTGACTGGCCCATTCGTTCTTTAGTAGGGTGTTCTTTACCCTCCATGTTTTTGGAGGCTTTCCACACTTCTTCCTGTGATTGATTTCAAGTTTTATAGCACTGTGATCTGAAAGTGTGCATGGTATGATCTCAATTCTTTTATATTTATTGAGGGCTGCTTTATGTCCCAGTATGTGATCTATCTTGGACAATGTGCCATGCACACTTGAGAAGAAAGTGAATTCCATGGCCTCAGGAAGTAGAGTTCTAAATATATCTGTCAGATCATATGGTCCAATGTGTCAATTAAGTTCATTGTGTCTTTATTGATTTTCTGTCTATTTGATCTATCCATTGCTGTAAGTGGAGTATTAAAATCCCCTGCTATTGGCACATTCTTATCTATAAGATTGTTTCTGTTTGTGCTTGATTGTTTTATATATTTAGGTGCTTCCGTATTTGGTGCGTAGACATTTATAATTTAGTTCTTCCTGATGGATAGACCCTGTAATTATTATATAATGCACTTCTTCATTCCTTGTTACTGTCTTTAATTTAAAGTCCAGTTTGTCTGATATAAGTATAGCTACTCCAGCTTTCTTTTGACTTCCAGTAGCATGATAGATTTCTCCATCCCCTCACTTTTAACCTGAAGGTGTCCTCCAGTCTAAAATGTGTTTCTTGTAGATAACAAATAGATGGACTTGGGGTTTTTTTTTTTCCATTCTGCTATCTTACGTCTTTTGATTGAAGCATTCAGCCCATTTACATTCAGTGTTACTATTGTAATATATGGGTTTAGAGTCATCATGTTCTTTGTGGGATTCATGCTTGTGGTGGTGTCTCTAGTATCATGGATTTCTTGCAATATTTCCCTCAGAGAGTCCTCCTCAGGATTTCTTGTAGGGCTGGTTTAGCGGTGACGAATTCTTTCAATTTTTGTTACTTTGGAATGACTTTTATCTCTCCTTCTATTCTGAATGACAGGCTTGCTGGATAGAGGATTATTACTGCATATTTTTTCTGTTCATCACATTGAAGATTAACTGCCATTCCTTTCTGGCCTGCCACGTTTCAGTAGATAAGTCTGTCACCACTCCAATCGATTTCCCTTTGTATGTTAGGGCCCTTGTCTCTCTAGATGCTTTCAACATTCTCTCTTTATCCTTATATTTTGCCAGTTTTGCTATGATATGTAGTGCAGATACTGATTCAAGTTATGTCTGAGGGGAGTTCTCTGTGCTTCTTGAATTTCAACATCTACTTTCCTCCCCAGGTTGGGGAAGTTCTCTGCTATAATTTGAACTAGGACTCCTTCAGCGCCTTTCCCTGTCTCTTCCTCTTATGAGATTCCTAATATATGGATATTGTTCTGTTTGATTGTATCACTGAGCTCTCCAAATCTTCTTTCATGTTCCTGGGTTACTTTATCTCTTTTTTTCTTGGCTTCTTCTTTTTCTATAATTGTGTCTTCTAAATCACTTATTCTCCTTTCTGCCTCTTCAACCTGTGCATTGGACGCCTCTAGGTTATTTTGTATTGCATTTATAGCATTTTTTAATTCATACCTATTTTTGAGCTCCACAGTGTTTGTATGAAATGTTTCTCTCATGTCTTCCACGCTTTTTTCAAGCCCAGAGATTAATTTAATGACTACTGCTCTAAATTCTTGTTCAGTTATGTTGCTTATATCTGTTTTGAGCAGTTCTTTAGCTGTCAGTTCTTCCTGGAATTTCTTTGGAGAAAAGTTCTTCCGTTTCGTCATTTTGGTTAGTTTTGTACCTCTTGTTAATTTTAAAAGCTTGTTGTACACTCTGCCCCTGCAAGTTCTGCTGTATTAAAGAGGGCTCTTCAGGGCCTGTCCATTCAGGAAGTGTTCTTTGAACAGTGTCTCTTAGTTTCTCTTGTTGAGCGTTTGGTTATTTTGTTTCCCTACTCGTAGCAGTATTTGGGACTCTCCACCATGTGTATTTTGGCTTGTTTCTTGAGGTATCCCTGGGATCCGAGGCCTCTGCGCCCTGTATGCATGAGGGGAACGTAGCAGCTTCAGGGCTGCCACAGTGCCACTGCCCAAAACTAAGTTACTATTAATTGGAGCAAAGTTGTGTTAAATTAAACACATCGTATAATCTTTAAAATAACCAATAAGAAAAATTCTTAAATAGAACAAAAAATAAGAATTACACAACAATAACAAAATATTTATATATAAATATATATAGAACAAAGAGCAAATGACTAGTGCAAATCCAGACACATTAATAAATAAATCAAATGTGAATGGACAAAAGAGAAGCAGGGATTAAGATAAAAGAGCATGACATAAAACTGTGTTGCCTACAAGACAGACAATTCAGAGAGATTGAAAGTAGAACCATAAAAGATATTATGCAAAGAGTAACCATGAAAAATAAAAAACTAGAGTAGATGTAGTAATATCATTCAACAAGGACCTAAAGTCAGAAAATATTACTCAAAATGAAGAATAATGTATTATAATGAAAAATCAATTAAGAGGAAAATATAAAAATTACACATGGACATAATGACAGAGACCAGAAGTATATAAAGTAAAAACTGACAGAACTAGAAAAAGCTGTAGTTGGAGATTTCAATACCTTATAATCTTAATAATTACTAGAACTAGAAAGTGAGTAAGAAGGCTTTTTTGAAGACCTTATATTTGAATGATACCATCAACCAACTTAACCTAAGTGATATTTACAGAACATTCTACACAATGATAGAATAGGTATTCTTTTCCAATATATTTGGGATATTTTCCAGAAAGACCATGAGCTAGGCAATAAAAAGAGTCTAAATAAATTTAAAAGATCTTAAATCATTAAAAACAATTCTCAAGTCACAATGGAACTAAATTAGAAATCAAAATGGAAAAAGAATTAGGAAACCACAATATTTGGATATTAACACAAAATAACTCATGAGTCAAATTAGTAAACACAGAAAGTATTTTGAGATGAAAGGAAATTTAACAAAGAATCTGAAAATGTACAGAATAAAGTAAAACTATGCTGTATTAGAAATGTACAGCTACAAACACCCATAATAGAAAAGGCAGAATATATCATATCAATAAGCTTCCTTCTTAAAAAACAAGAAAAAGAAGAGTAAACAAGACCTAACAACAAAGGATGGAAATAATAAAAACACAAACAGAAATCAATGAACTAGAAAATAAAAATATCAATTTTAAAAATTGTGGTTCTTTAGGGAGAAGGGAGCAACAAAATAAATATACCACTAGCCAAACTGACCAAGAAAAGAATGAAAAAAATTATAAATTACCAAAATCAGGAAAGAAATAATTTATTATAATAATTTAATTTATAATATTACAATCAATACTAATAAATATTATAATAATGTATTATAGATTTAATATTTATAGCCTATAATTAAATGAATTTCTAAAATATTTAAACAAAACATGAATACCAATACTACACAAACTCTTCCAGAAAACAGAAGAAGGAAGCAATTCCCAACTCATTTATCAAGGCCAGGATTATCCTGATACCAAGCCAGACAGACTATAACCTATCAACATATTCATAAAAACAGAATCAAAAACTTGTAACAAAATATAAGCAAAATGAACCCCGTAGCATATTAAATAAATTATATATTATGATCAAGTAGGACTCATGCCAGGAATATAAAAATTTTTAACACTGAAATATCAAGTAATATAAATCACCATATTAATAAAGAACAAAACCCACATGATGAACTTAGTACACAAAGAAGGAAAGAGTTGAAAAAATCCAAGATTCATCCCTAATACTCTTCGATAAGTAAGAAAAACAAGAAAACTGATGCTCAACTTGATACAGGGCATCTACAAAAAACTTCCAGCATACATAATCCTTAATAATGAGAGACCAAATGTTTTTCTTCTAAATTCAAGAATTAGACAGGAATGTCCAGTTTCACTACTATTTACTATCATTCTGGAAGTCCTAACCAGTGCAATAAAGTGAAAAAAAGCAATGAATGGCATCCAGATGAGAAAGAAAGAAGTAAAACGACCAATCGTATAAATCTAACAAAGAGGAAGGAATTTAAAAACAAAACAAAAAAACTGAAAGTAATGAATAAGTTTAGAACAGTTACATGATATATAGGATCAATATATAAAAATCAAGTATACTTTTATGAGCTAATAATAATGTGAAAATGAAATGGGGGCACCTGGGTGGCTTAGTCGGTTAAGCGTCCGACTTTCGCTTAGGTCATGATCTCGCGGTTCGTGGGTTCGAGCCCCGCGTCGGGCTCTGTGCTGACTGCCAGCTCAGAGCCTGGAGCCTGTTTCAGTCTGTGACTCTCTCCTCTGACCCTCCCCTGCTCACGCTCTCTCTCTCTCTCTCCTAGAAATAAATAAAAATAATGAAAAAAAAAAAAGAAAATGAAATGAAATGAAAAAAGAAGTTCCATTTTAATGGCTTCAATAATAATAAATCACATAGGAATAAATTTTCATAAGTCTAATGCTTATATACAAAAACTTGGCTAATAAAGATTTGGGGGCAACAAGGTGCCTCAATGGGCTGAACAACTGATTCTTGATTTCAGTTGAGGTCATCATTTCCCACTTCATGGGTTCAGGCCCCATGTCAGGCTCTGCACAATGTGAAGCCTGCTTGAGATTCCCCCTTCCTCAATGTATGCCCCTCCCCAGCTCATGCTCTCTCTCTCTCTCTCAAAAATAAATAAACTTTAAAAACATAAAAACAATTCTCTCTCTCTCTCCACCACCCACCCTGCTCCCATGCTCTCTCTCTAAATTAAAAAAAAACTCAAACTGTAATACAAAAAAAAAAAAAAGATATATTTAGGAACAGAAAAAATCTCCAAGACCTTGTATAAGGCTAAAAATTCTTCAATTTGACAAAAAAACACATGATCCATAAAAGAAAAAACATAAATAGTACTTTATCTAAATTAAAAATGTTTGCTCTTCAGTGAAAATGAAAGGACAACTCAAACTGGCAGAAAATATTTGCAAGTCACATATATGACAAAGGACTGGTATCCAGAAATACATAAAGTACTGTTTAAAAGTCATTTAAGTCATACAGTGAAATTTAGAAATGGGTAGAAGATGTGCACATTTTTTCCAAAGAAGGTATATGAATCAACAATTTGTCCCCGGGAAAACATTCAACATACTTAGCCATTAGGGAAATGAAAATAAAAATCAAGACACTCACTAGGCTGAATAGGAAAAGAGCTTGGCAGTTTCTTAAAAAGCTAAACACAGACTTACCATCCAACCAAGCAATTCTACTCTAAGATACCTACCCAACAGAAATGAAACTTAAGTCCATACAGTAGCATTATTCATAACAGGCAAGAACAGAAAACAATCTAAATGTTCATTGGTGGCTGAAGGTATAAACAAAATGTGGTATAACCAATAAAAGGAACAAAATATTCTGATATGTTACAATAAAGATAAATCATCAAGAATTATTATAAGAACAGTATTGGAGAAAATGACACTAATCCAAGGACTACCAACAGTGACAAATAAATGGGAATTATTGCAACACGGGTAGAGACTGCAAAGACAAGGTACAGTCTACAGATAAAATTCAAAGCTGAACAAGAATATGATCTGCCAGTTCCCTCAACTCCTCCCCTTTCACAATCTTGTCCTCCATTCTACCTCAGCCATTTATTGCATGCTTATATTCCAGTTTGTATCATTTCCAATAACTAAATGGCCTTAGTTCTTACTAAACACACTTTCTAAGTACCTTCCATGTTGATAGTTCATTCATTCTGCTATCCCAACTCTAACAGTGTTTAAATCTCCAATTCACCCATCCCATCCTATCATTTTCTTTACACTCACTCTCTTCTTTGATGTCTTCTCTCCTCTTTGCCCAGCTTAATAACCATAATCCTGTGGTCAGTGATTACAATCACACTCCTGCATAATAGTTTGACTCCCTTGTCTTTCTTTTCCTCATACTCATTTGACAAACCCAACTATCACTCACTTCCATATCTATCTATCAGCCTCTGCAACTACATAAAATGTCTTCCCATGTTACCATAAACATCCCATTAATGTTCTACTTTAAGCCAATCTCCTCCACTTGTATACAAATCCCCCTACTCTCCAGTCTAATAAAAACCGTTACTCCAGAATTTTCACCAATCTCTCCTACATTAATTTCCCCACTCATCACCATGAGACTGTTGTCTTGCACTCATTTTTTAAACGTCTATTTCTCAGGGTGCCTGGGTGGCCCAGTCAGTTAAGTGTCCAACTTGGGCTCAGTTCATGATCTCCTGGTTTGAGTTCAAGCCTATGCTGACAGTTCAGAGCCTGGAGCCTGCTTCAGATTCTGTGTCTTCCTGTCCCACTGTTCCTCTCCCATTTATGTTCTGTCTCTTTCTCAAAAAATATTTAAAAAAAAATTTTAATTCTATTTCCCTTGATTCCATATTTACCCACAAGCTAGCACTCTATTTTATTTTTGTTCCTCTTTGTAGCAAAACTCCTCTAAAGAACTGTTTATTGCATTTTCTAATTCACCTTTTCATTTTTTCTTCTTTTTTAAGTGCACTGCAAATGAGCTTTTTTTCACATCACTCTCCAAAAATTACTCCTATCCAAGTAAGGTACCACTTCTAAGCTAATGGTTAAATCTCAGTTTACATCCTACCACTCTAAGAATTTCATGTAATCTCAAGACATTAAATACCACCTAAATGCTTACAACACACAACTTCATCTCTAGCCTAAAGAAATAACTAGTCACTGCCTATGTAACATCTCTACTTTGAGGTAGATTAGAGTTCTAAAAATCAGGACTTCAGAGACCAAACTGACCATCTCCAATATCTGTTTTATTAACATTTTTTTTTCCATCCTGGTTGAAAGAAACACCATCTCTTCAGCTGTGCAGGCCAAAACTCTTTTAAGATAATACTGAACCGGGGCGCCTGGGTGGCTTAGTCGGTTAAGCGTCCGACTTTCGTTTAGGTCATGATCTCGCGGTTCGTGGGTTCGAGCCCTGCGTCGGGCTCTGTGCTGACTGCCAGCTCAGAGCCTGGAGCCTGTTTCAGTCTGTGACTCCCTCTCTCTCTGACCCTCCCCTGCTCACACTCTCTCTCTCTCCTAGATATAAATAAAACATAAAAAAAAAAAAAAAAAAAAAAAGATAATACTGAACCGTTAGTTTTCTCTCACAATCCATATCAAATCCATTAGTCAATCCTATAGGTTTCATCTTCAAAGAGATCAGAATACTACCACTTCTTTCCTCCTCTACTATTACTACCCTAGTCCAAGTTACCTTTATGCTTAGTTAGGATTATTACAACAGCTTCCTACTTGACCATTCAGCTTCTATCCCCAAATTTCTTTTTTTTTTATTTTTTTTAATGTTTTCTTTATTTCTGAGAGAGACATAGCATGAGCAGGAGAGGGTCAGAGAGAAAGGGAAATAGAGAATCCGAAGCAGGCTCCAGGCTCTGAGCTAGCTGTCAGCACAGAGCCCGATGCCTGGCTCCAACCCACAAACCGTGAGATCATGACCTGAGCCAAAGTCGGACACGTAACCGACTGAGCCACCCAGGCGCCCCTATCCTCAAATTTCTATATGCTTCAGCCAAGAGTGATCTTTTAAGATTTTATTTTATTTGGGGGGTGGGGGGGTGGAGCAGAGGGAGACAGATTCCTAATCAGGCTCCACACCCAGCACAGAGCCCAAAGTGGGGCTCAATCTCACGACCGTGACATCATGACTTGAGCCAAAATCAAAAGTAGAAACCTAAATCGACTGAGCCACCAGATGTCCCAAGAGCATTCTTTTTAATACATAAAGCATACTGTCTCCCTCCTCTACTCAAACCTGCAATGACTGTCATTACCCACAGAATAAGTTGGAAAATCTCTAAACAAAATCTTACCTTGTGTTATTGGACTTCATATTTTGTCTTCATTTTTTTCATTTGTCCATGCTATACTTTCCTCATTCCTCAAATATGACAGGTAAGCTTTCATCTGTATAATAACCCCTATCGTTAACTAAGTGCTTGTTTAAATTTCACTTTGCCAATGAGCTCTAATCTGACTACTCTATTTAAACTGCAAACAATGCCAACCTTTTATATTTTCTTCAAAATCTCCATTCCCCTCAACTTGCTCCAAATTATCTTTTACTCATCCTCATTCACCTATCATATAACCCATTACCTATTTTGTTTATTGTTCACAGTCTGCCAGTGACTGTTCAAATCTAAGATCTAAAACAAAACAAAACAAAACAAAACAAAACACTTTATCCATTTCCTTATTGCTCTATCCCCAGCAACAAGGACAATTCATGGCAGTGAATAATAAATACTGGCTGAATGAACAGATAAGAAAACAGAGACTAATAGAAGTAAAAGTACTTTCCAAATATCAAAGCTGAAACTTGAATCCAGAGCTAAATTTAAAGCCAATGTATTAACTAAAAAAGCAATGATGCTTTTCTATTAAATGTAATAGTAACTTGCATAACTATGATTAATTATACTTATTAGAGCCCATACTAATAAAATCTGACTTTTATAACAAGTTTTCATTTTAAAAAAGCAAGAATTTTCTTTAAAAAATAAGCCCTAAGTGTCCATCAACAGATGAATGGATCAAGAAGATGTGGTTTATCTATACCATGGAATACTACATGGCAATGAGAAACAATGAAATCTAGCCATGTGTAGCAACATGGATGGACCTTGAGGGTGTTATGCTGAGCGAAATAAGTCAGGCAGAGAAAGACAAATATCATATGTGTGCACGTATAGGAGGATTAGGAGGAACTTAACAGAGGACCAAGGGGGAGAAGAAGGGCGGAAATGGTGGGGGAAAGGGGGAGAGGCAAACCATGAGAGACTCTTGAATGCTGACAAAAACTGAGGACTGGTGGATGTGGGGGGGAGGAGGGGTGGGCATGGAGGAGGGCACTTGTGGGGACGAGCACTGGGTGTTATGTGGAAACTAATTTGACAATAAACTATTTGTAAAAAAAATAAATAAATAAATAAATAAAATAAAAAAAAATAAAAAATAAGCCCTATAAATGAAAGAAAATTTTTTCATTAGTGTTTTTGCATTAAGTAGAACAAATACTTATTTGATCAAGAGCTCTAACCACCTCTTTTTCTATATATAAACTTTGAAAGATTCAATACCTCAGCACATTCAGCCAAAGAATCATTTATTTTTTGAAGAATAAGCATATTGAAATATTTATTAAAAAACTAAATTTACTTATTGAGAAGTATTTATTGATTTCCTATCAATAAATATTGGCCACACTCATGAACGCAATTTAGCTCTCATTGGCCACACTCATGACTGCAATTTAGCTCTCATTCTCAAATGAATCACAGTAATAACCTTACTATAATGCTTCTTGAATTCATTCAGATCTCTTCTCCTTCAACCCACCCCCCAAACTTCTGCCAGTTATCTTTTCAAAACGCAAATACTATATTCCTCTGCTTAAAATCTTCAAAGCCTTTCCATTACCCTTAGATAATAGTCCAAATTTGCTACAATAGGCCTTTGATGATCCAGATGTCGATTCTAGTCCAATAATTCAAATATACAAACAGACACATTTGAATATTCTCTATACCTTCTAATATCACAGTGTCTTCAGATATTCTATTTCCTCTATTTGGAATGCTTGTCACACACACATCCTCCAATTTATCCATAATCCTCCTTTTCCAATGTTACAACTAACCCTATTATCCTTGAAAATACATCTCAGTGACATCACCAAGATGGCAACATACATCATTTCTGATCTCCCTCTTCCTCAGAAGAAAAACTAACAAATATTGAAGAACAAGACATCACTGAGGAAATTCTAGAAAACAGGAATAAAGCTAAAACACCCCTTGCATCATAGAGAACAAGACAGACTCCATAGAAGGATAAGAAAAGCAGCAAACAACTGACTGTATTATCCCTCCCCCAAGCAAAGCACCATGTTGGAAAGGTCTCCTCTGAGCCTCTAGTTCTCTGGTTCCTCCACTGTGAAAAGAAAACCTAGGGGGGAAAACTAGCCCCCCAGCCTGACCTTGTGAGTCACTTTGTTGGAGCTACTATAATCAAATCCAATAAGGACTGCAGGAGAATCTATATGGCTCAACTTCTGGGGAACTGAGTGTGACAAGGCATAGGAGTATGACGAGTGTTGTAGGGGCTTTCAACAACCAACACAAATATCTTTGACAATGGAGTTCACACTTGTAGAGACCAAGTAATAATCCTAACCAGCAGTTTTGCTTATCTGCAGAATCAAATCAGTAGCATTCTCTAAGCAGGGAATATGACAAGGTGCATATTACTTGATTCCAATCATCAAACAAGTAGGTTTATCAGCCAGAAAGGCTGGTTTGTCCTCGCATGGGCAAGGAGCTGAGTAACATACCCACACACTATAATGAGTGCCTCCCAGCCACATTTGACAAGAGATACTGCTAGGGATACTGGGAAGCTGTGTAGCCCAGCAATGCTTGAAGAGAGAGGTGGGCAAGCAAAACTGATTACCCCCAGAGCAAAGCCAGCAGCAGATGTGGAGGATTCCCGTGCTATGAACAGGCACAGGGATTAATTCATAGCCAAGAGTAGCTCTAAGTCCTTCCTTGTTTGGAAAATTGACAACTACATCAACTGACACTTTATATTCCCATCCATGTAGAAAATATAAAACCTCTACATATCCAGGTTTTCTCCCCACTCCATCTCACCAGAAGGGCTGGCAAAAACACCTGGAAATTGTGCAGGCCAGTGGTATACAAACCAAGAGAAGGGCAAGAAGAACCTATAGTTTGCAGAGCTAAACCAGTGGACTTGGGCAGGGAGTCAATATGACTTAAGACAATAAACAAAGAATTTTTCCAGCACTAGAATTACTTCAACCACTGCATCCAGACAAAGGAACTAACTTACAGCATCACGTAATACTGAATACACAGTATCCAGCCTGACAGATCAGAGAATCTAACCACAGCATATGGGAAACTATATACCCATCCAACAACTCCCCTATAAAGACACCTAAACAGAAAGCACAAATCATGGCTTTCTCTATCTGCAGAAAAATCTGTGACCTCACCTGAAGAGAGAGGTCAGTGGCACCCTTTTGCCCGATTTGTGTCCCCAAACAATGAGTCATATAGAGGGTCTGGGTCCCCTTGTGCTGCCAGGGGAGGGGAATAAATCATAACCACATCTACACCTGAATATAGTACCCAGTCTTGACTAGAGACACAAGTAATCACTTAGCCTATTCTAGGGACTCATTTGGGTAAGGTACCAAACCAGAAATCCTATCCAACTGTTCTCAGCCAGAGGCACACCCTACACCCCAACCTGAGCAGTCAAATAGTTGCCTCACCCAAAAATAGATGGGTGATAATAACAGAACACACCTGGCCAAGAACATTCTCAGCAGACACATCCAGAAATAAACTCAGCCGAAGCAAACCGACAAAGTCTGAAAGAAGAATCTAATCACAAAATACAGGTAAATATGACATCCCTAAAGGAAACTAATAAAGCTCTAATAACTGACCGTAAAGAAACGGAGACCTATGAACTATATAAGACAAGGACTTCAGAAAAACAACTTAAAGTTTAATGAACTACAAGAATAAACAAATAGACAATTAAACACAATTTAGAAATGATACATGAATAAACAAGAAGATCAATAAAGCAAAAGAGGTCAATAAAAAATGATAAAAATGTGGGGTGCCTAGGTGGCTTAGTCAGTTAAATGTCCAACTTTGGCTATGGTCATGATCTCAACAGTTCATGATTTTAAGTCCCATGTTGGGCTCTAAGCTGACAGTTCAGAGCCTGGAGCCTGCCTCAAATTCTGTGTCTCCCCTCTCTCTGTCTCTCCCTTCCTCATGCTCTGTCTCTCTCTTACTCTCTCAAAAATAAGAATTAAAAAATCTTTTAAATGAATAAAAATATTAAGGGTAAAACTTGAATAAATGAGATGAAGAATTCATTAGAGTTTCAAAAACAGATTCAACCTATAGGAGAAAGAATCAGCAACACATGGGACAGGACATTAGAAATTACCCAGAAGAACAAAAAGAAAAAAGAATGAAAAAAGTGAAGAAAGCATATGAGACTTATAGGACACAATGAAAAAAAACCTTTTTACATCATGAAACCCTAGAAGGAAAAGAGAAAAAGGACAGAAAAAATTTTAAAGCAATGAAGATTAAAAATTCCCCAAACCTGGGAACAGAAATGGACACCCACATCTATGAAGCCCAAAGAACTCCAAATAATTTGAGCCAGAACAAGGCTACACTGAGACAAATTATAATTAAGTTGTCAATAAGAAAAGGCAAAAAAAAAATCTTAAAAGTAACAAGAGAAAATAGAGAAATTATATATAAGTAATGCCATAAACATACTGCTGGATTTCTAAAAAGAAAGGTGTTAGTCCAGGAGAGAATGAGACGACTCAGTCAAAATATTTAAAGAAAAAAAATAGGAGTGCCTGGGTGGCTTAGTCGGTTAAGTGTCCAACTTTCGCTTAGGTCATGATCTCACGGTTCGTGGGTTCGGGCCCCGCGTCGGGCTCTGTGCTGACTGCCAGCTCAGAGCCTGGAGCCTGTTTCAGTCTGTGACTCCCTCTCTCTCTGACCCTCCCCTGCTCACGCTGTCTCTCTCTCTCTATCCTAGAAATAAATAAAACATTAAAAAATAATTAAAAAAACAAAATAAAACCTTTTAACAAAGAATACTAAAACACTGAAGCTATCCTTCAGACATTAAGGAGAGATGAGCTATAAAGACATATACAAAGAAACAAACTCAGGGAGTACATTACCACCAGAGATGTCTTATAAGGAATGCCAAAGGGAGTATTTCACATATAATAAAAAAGTTGCCAATTTAAATCAAGGAAGTATAAAACTCATTGGAGAAGATAAATACATAGTCTAAATTAGATTCTGTAATTTTATAATGATGGTGCATAATTAACATACAACTCTAAACGTTAAAAAAGTAAACACTGTACAGGCACTTGGGTGGTTCACTTGGTCAAGCCTACAACTTTGGCTCAGGTCATGACATCTCATGGTTTGTGGGTTCAAGCCTTGTGTCAGGCTCTGTGGTAACAGCTCAGAACCTGGAGCCTGCTTCAGTTTCTGTGTCTCCCTCTCTCTCTGCCCCTCCCCCACCTCTCTCTCTCTCTCTCTCTCTCAAAAGTAAATATTTATTTAAGAAAGTAAACACTGTGGGGGTGCCTGGGTGACTCAGTTGGTTAAGCTTTCAACCTCATCTCAGATCATGATCTTGCAGTTCATGGGTTGGAGCTCTGTGCTGCGTCAGGCTCTGTGCTGACAGCTGACAGCTGACTCTGCAGCCTGCTTCAGACAGATTCTATGTCTCCCCCTCTCTCTCCGCCCTTCCCCCACTTGCTCTCTGTGTCTCTCTCTCAAAAATCAACATTAAGAAATATTGTTAGTAAACATTAGTAAAATAACCATAACTATAATAATCTATTATTAGTTATGCAAATTAAAACACATTAAACTGTAACATCAATAACCTAAACGTGAGTGGGAGGAGATATTAAAATGTACATTTTAAAATTCTACTGAGGCTAAGTTGTTATTAGTTTAAAAGAGAGGAATTTAAGATATTTTATATAAGCCTCATGGTAATCACAAAGCAAAAAACCTACAGCAATTGCACAGAATAACAAATTAAAAAAATAAAAGCATACAGATACCAAAGACATCAAAAGAGGAAAAGACAGCAGGGTAAGAAACAAGGAACAATAGATCTACCAAACAACCAAAAACAAACAGAAAACAAAAACAAACAACAACAACAAAAAACAAATAACAAAATGGCATTGGTAAAATGGTAAGACCTTACCTAGTAGTAAGTACTCTAAACATAAACAGATTTAATTCTCTAATCAAAAGACATATCACTGGGGTGTATGTGTAACTCAGGTCATGATATCACAATGTGTGGATTGGAGGCCCAAGTCAGATTCTGTGCTGACAGCTCAGAGCCTGGAGGCTCAGATTCTGTGTTTCCTCTCTCTCTCTGCCCCTCTCTCACTCATGATCTGTCTCTCTCCATCTTTCAAAAATGAATAAACATTAAAAAATTCTTTAAAGTAAAAAAAAGATATAGCATAAAAAAAGACATACACAAAGTGTAAAGAGATAAAAGCAATCCCATTAATCAAATGGAAATTTAAAAAATAAATAAATAGAAGCAGGGTGGTTATATTAGACACAATAGACTTTAAAATAAAACTGGTAAAAGGGACAAAAATAGTCATTATATAATGATAAAGGAGTCAATCCATCAAAAAGACTTAAATTATAAATATCTATGTCCCCAATATCATAGCACCTAAATATATAAAGCCAAAATGCAGATAAAAAGGAGAAATAAAGAGCAACATAATAATAGCTGAGGAGATTAATACCTCACTCTCAACAGATAATTATCTAGATGGAAAATCATTAAGGAAACAGCCAATCTGGACACTATAAACCAAATGGACCTAAAAGACATACACACAACATTCTGACAACAGCAGGATACACATTCTTCTCAAGCATGTGAGAAATATCTTCAAAGACAGACCATATGTTAGACTATGAAATGGTTTTAGCCAGTCCAAGAAGACTGAAATTATACCAAATATCTTTTGTGACCATAAGAGCACAAAACTAGAAATCAGTAACAAGAGGAAAAGTGGAAAATTCAAAAACACATTAAAATTAAACTTTATTTTTCTGAACAAACAATGGATCAAAGAAGAAATTACAGGGGAAATTTAAAAGTTTGAGACAAATGATATGAAAACAAAACACATTAGAACTTATGCGATACAGCAAAAGCAGTTTCAAGAGGGAAATTCATAACAATAAATGCCTACATTAAGAAGAAAGATCTCAAACAACCTAACTCAACACCTTAAGGAACTAAAACATGGAGAACAAACCAACCACAAGGTTTGCAGAAGAAAGGAAATAAAAATTGGAGTAGAAATAAATAGAAGAAGAGAAAAAATAGAAAAGATTAACCAAACTAAGAGTTGGTTCTTTGAAAAGATGAAACAAAACTGGCAAACACGTAGACTAATCAAGGTAAAAAGTGAAAGAACCCAGATCAAAAAAAAAAAAAAAAACAACTATAAATGTAAATGAAAAAGAGGGACACTGCAAATGATACCACAGAAACACATGGGATCATAATATGCTACTATGCTCAACCAAATGCCAACAGATAAGACAACCCAGAAGAAATGGAAAAATTCTTAAAAACATAAAACTTATAAAGAATGAATCAAAAATAAATAAATACTGACTGGAGCAATTACTAGTAAGGATACTGAATCAATAATCAAATATTTTCCAAAAACGAAAAGCCTAAGACCAAATGGCTTTCACAGGTGAATTTTACCACACATTTAAAAAATAACTCCAGTACTTTCAAACTCTTCCCAAATAATCAGAGGAGAGAATACTTCCAAATTCATTCTACAACACCACCAATACCCGATACCAAAACTAGGAAAAGATAATACTAAAAAAAAAATTATAAGCCAATTTCCCTGATAAATATAGATGCAAAAGTTCTCAATAAAATAAATCAAACTGTATTCAGCAGCACATTAAAAGAACCACACACGATGATCAGAAGGATTTATCCCAGAATGCAGTAATGGGTCAACATATGAAAATCAATGTGACATATCACATTAATAGAAAAAATAATATAATTTCAACAGATGTATAAAAGGCATCTGACAAAATTCAACATCCATTTGTGATTAAAAATTCGTAACTAATTAGGCATAGAAGGAAGATATCTTAACATAACAAAGACCTTATATATCACAAACCCAGAGTTAACACCAGACACAAAGGTGAAGAATGAAAGCTTTTCCTTTAAGGCTAGGAACAAGACAAAGGTCCCCATGCTCACTGTTCCTATTAAGTATAGAAATGGAAACTCTAGGGGTGCCTGGCTGCCTCTTGGGCACAGAACTTACTTTTAAGATAGATAGATAGATAGATAGATAGACAGATAGATAGATAGATAGATAGACAGACAGACAGAGATTTAAATTAAAAATACATTAAAAATATAAATTTTTTAAAAGCTACAGGCACCTGGGTGGCTCAATCAGTTAAGCGTTTAACTTCAGCTCAGGTCAAGACTTCACTGCTTGTAGACTTGAGCCTTGAGTCAGAACAACACAGAGCCTGGAGCCTCCTTCCAATTCTGTGTCTCCCTCTCTCTCTGCCCCTTTACTACTGACTTTCTCTCTCTCTCTCTCTCTCTCTCTCTCTCTCTCTAAAACGAAAGATTAAAAATATGTTTAAATGACAGAAAATTCTAGCTAGAGCAATCAGGCAAGATAAAAGTAAATGTATCAGAATTAAAAGGAAAAAGTACAACTGTCTCTATTTGCAGATGACATGATTTTATATATAGAAAATCCTAAACACTAAAAAAAAAAAAAAAAAGACAATGTATTCAGTAAAGATGCAACATACAAAAGTGACATATAAAAACAGTACCATTTCAATACAATAACAAAGGATTTTCTGGGAAAGAAATAAAGAAATTGATCCAATTTGCAATAGCATCAAAAACAATAAAAGTCTAGTAAATAATTAAAAAATAAGGTGAAACAGCTTTACTCTGAAAAACACAAAACACTGGCAGCAGAAATCAAAGAACACATTTATACAGAAAGGTATTTTTTATTCATAGACTGAAAAAATTAATATTGTTAAAATATCATTACTACTAAAATCCAGCTATATATCAATGCTATCCCTATCAAAATATCAGTGGCATCTTTTATAAAAGTAAAAAGGCACTCCTAAAATTTATATGGAATAACAAATGATCATCAATATCCAAAGAAATTCTGAGAAAGAACAACAAAGCATAATTTAACACACTTCCTGATTTCAAATTATACATAAAACTATAGAATCAAAACAGTATGGTACTAGCATAAAGGCAATTAAACCCAAAAAACAGAATCAAAAGCCGAGAAATAAAACAAAGCATTTTATGGTCAACTAATATTTTACAAGAGTGTCAAGAATATTTAGGGGGAAAAAAGACAAGTCTCTTCAATAAATGATGCTGAGATCATTGGATAGTCACATAAGAAGGAAACTGAACCCCTATCTTATACCACTCACAAAAATTAACTCAACTGGATTAAAGAGTCGAATGTAAGACTTGACACCATTAAACTCTAGAAGAAACCTTAGATATAAAACTCCTGGACACAATCCTTGGAAAGGACTCTTTTTGGATATGACACCTCAAGCACAAGCAACAAAACAAAAAATAAAGTGTGACTACATCAATCTAAAAAGCTTCCATTCAGCAAAAGAAACCATCAATGAAATGACCTGTAGAATGGAATATTTTCAAACCAATATATCTGGTAAGGAATATATCTAAAATATATAAAGAACCCATACAACTCAAAACACACACAAACACACACACACACACACACACACACACAAAATCCAATTTTAAAATGGGTAAAGAACCTACATAGACATTTTCCCCAAGTAGATATATAAAAGACCACAGAAACATGAAAAGATGGTCAACATTACTAGTCATAAGGGAAATGCAAAGTAAAACAACAAGGAACTATCATTAGAAACGTCATCGTCTAAAAGATAAGAGATAACAAATCTTCCCACAGATGTAGAAAAAAAAGTGAACATCTGTAGATTCATTGGGGGACTGCAAACTGGTACAGAGACTATGGAAAACAGTATGAAGGTTCATCAAACAAAAATAGGACTACCATATGACCCAGCAATACCACTTCCAGGGATATATTCAAAGGATATGAAAACACTAACTCAGAAAGATTATCTGCACATCTACGTTCACAGCAGCATTATTTACAATAACCAACACATGGAAACAAACTGAAGTGTCCGCTGATGAATGGACAAAGAAGAACTAAGAGAGAGAGAGAGAGACAGAGAGATTGGAATACTATTCAGCCATTAAAAATGAGGAAATCCTGGGGTGCCTGGGTCCCTCAGTCAGTTGAGCATCTGACTCTTGATTTCAGCTCAGGTCATGATCCCATTTATGACCTACATCAGACTCCACGCTGAGCATGGACCTGCTTGAGATTCTCTCCCTCCCTCCCTCTGTCTCTATCTCTCTCTCTCTCATCTCTATCTCTGTTTCTCTCTCTCTCTCTCTCTCTCTCTCTCTCTCTCTCTCTCTGCCCCTCTCCCCTGCTTGTGCACTCTGTCTCAAATTAAAAAAAAAAAAAATGATGAAATCCTACCATTTGCAACAACACAGATGGAAGTTGAAGGCATTATGCTAAATGAAATAAGTCAACGATGAATACTGCAAAATTTCACTTATATGTAGAACCTAAGAAACAAAAAAACCAAACTCATAGAAAAAGATATCAGAAATATAGTTACCAGAGGCAGAAGAAAGAGAAGGAGTTGAAGGAAGAGGGTCCAAAGGTGAAAACTTCCAGTCACAAGATAAATAACTACTAAGGGTGTAAATGCACAACATGATGACTATAGCTAACACTGCTGTATGATACATAGGCAAGTTGTTAAGAGAGTAAATCTGAAGAGTTCTCACCATGAAGAGAATTGTTTTTTTCCTTTTCTTCATTCCTTTATTTACATTGTATCTATATCACGAATGTTAGCTAAACATTTCACACAACAATGTAAATCAAATCATTCTCTTGTATACCTTAAACTTAGTGATGTATGTCAATTATTTCTCAATAAAAGTGGAAGAGAAATAAAACTAAAGAATACATTTTTTTAAATGCCTCTCAGGAATCATGATCCCTGGAGACGTTTTCCCTAATTCTTCCATAATTAAGCTGTCAAGTCTTTTTTTTTTTTTTAACATGTATTTAAATACTTCTACAACAGAATTTAGCAAAAGGCATTATAATTGCAGGCTTATTTATTAGTTGCCAATACTAGTATGTGAACACCTATAATTATTTGCTGAGTTAAATAATTTTAGAGGTATTTAATGTGAAATGAAGTTACCAATAATACCCTTTTCTCCCTCTTCTGTAACATTAATGAGGCAGAGCTGGTTCCTGGTTACTAGTTCAAATACTTCCCCAAGTAATGGCATCGTCTCTTAACACGAGCCAGAACATTATAAGGAAACATTCCTAACAATAGTTTTGCTCAGAATACAAATTCGAATGGCAGCTAAACATACCTTTTAATCTATAACCTGGGTGCCTAGTCCAATTAAACCAAAATCCACTCCCACAAAAACAGACACAAAGTAGTCCACTCATCATTTCCTCAATTTGCTTTTACCTTTTAATTCTCTCACTCTCTTCAATCCATTTCCCCCCTATATCTTTCTTTTTATCTCCGTATTTACATTTATCTCCGTACTTTCTATCTTACTAGTGAATTTGTTTCCTTGAATTCATCTATCTCTGCTTTTTAAAGAAAACATGACCTACTTTCTCCCTCTCTCTACTTTTTCTTCACATCACAACACAGAACAAAACTTGTTCTCCCTCTCCTTTATGACCAGGCAACGACATAAGAGAGATAACATAGACATCTAAGTCTGATTATTGGGCTCCACAAATATAATTAAATTTATAGAAAGTCCAAGTAAGTATCTGTTTTCCTTATATCTGCTAATAAAATCACTAGCTTACTTTTGCCAAATTCAGCCTTACCATTAGAAAAATAAAGACCAGATCATCATTAAGCATGTAATCATGAAGAAAACCAAAAAATAAATATGGACATTTGTAATAACTAAGCTCCACTTTATTACTGACCACAAAAATAATACACTCCCCAAAAAATAAGTTTCAATGGCTTATTGAAACGGAGTAAGATTTTAAGGTAAAATATAAATGGATATAAAATAGATTACCTTCCTTCATTGACAAGTTCAATAAAAGCCAGGCCTGCATTCTTCTGGATAGAATTCTGCCACTCCTAAAAAACAAAAACAAACAAACAAAAAAGAGGCAAAAAATAGCTGAACAAATAATATTCAGTAGATTAATTTTTTAAAACAATGATTATAAAAACATCACCCATATCAATTTCATACCTTAGCTCTTAAAAGGAAAAGTTTGGTTAAATATGCTGCCTACCCAATGCAGCCCTGTGAACACATGAATAGTTGATATTTAAAATTAAGCTAAACAAGTTAGCAACAATTTGATTCTATATGAACTAAAAAAAAGCCTATCTATATTTATCTTGAACTTTTTGTTCTATACCATTATATACTACTAACTCAACTGAAATACTAATGATTAGAAAGAAAGGTAGCAGAGACTAAGGAGAGAGGTTTTTGTTTCTTTAAAAAGGAGATGCATCACCCCAAATAAGGAAAGACAGTATTAAATAGTGTGGTATGCTAATAAATAGCATTCAACCACAAAAATTGATGATTAATGACTGAGAAAAGGACAAAAAAGACCATTTTGGCTAGATTATTTGTGAGCTGGAAAACTACAGTTCACTAGGCTATGAATTAGCAAAAAATAGTATAAATCTATTATATTCTTTATGAATAATTATCCTTAAAAAGCCTAGGAAGCAAATAAATCAGTAGAGTATGTAAAAATGAGTATTTTTTAAACTTTATCTCAAAACATATGTAAAATAAATAGCAATCCAATAAGGCTGGGCCAACAACAATTGAAAAGTAGCTAGATTTGAAAAACATTAATGTATGCACCTATGTCTTTATGTGTATGTAAAGTGCTGCTAGAGTTGAGAAATGCCAAGATATGTATGCGCATATAAGTATGTACATGTATATCCATTTTTAAAGAACTGGAAATATATAATCTTTATAGTCTTTAAAACAAAGAAGCCCTTTATATTCTATCTACATAAGATACCTCAAGTGATCTTTTTTTGTTCTTTTATAAACTCAAAACAAAAAACACTATTGAACTACTTAACATTACTACTAAAAATATTCATATGTTCTGAATATAATACCTTTTAAGAGTTCTAAAGTCCACATATTTTCACCCCTAATGACTGCTCTGTGTCACTTCAAATTCCTATTTTGGGCAGGGAGGGGGGCTTATCCTTTCTCTTCTACTTTCTCCCTTTTATCCCTAATTTTGTATTGCTTCCTGTTGTGTTTTGAGAAACTCAAGGTGGTTCTTGGGACTAAAATGGCTGTATACCACAATTTTGTTATAAGATTCTATTTCATGAATAGTGTACATAAAAACATACTAACAGAACATACATGGTAGAATGAAAAGTAGATATAAAGTCACTTAGAAATCAAGCAGTAGTAATTAACCAGATCTAGAAGAGAAGATGAAGCAATGTGTTGTTAAGAGCAATGAACAACAAGCCATGAGATCTATATTCTCACACTAATTCTGACACTGACAGGATATGTCCATGGACAGATCACGTTACATCTCTAGGTCTTAGACACCCCATTAAAAAAATCAGCTCTAGGGGCACCTGGGTGGCTTAGTCGGTTAAGCGTCCGACTTTCGCTTAGGTCATGATCTCGCGGTTTGTGGGTTCGAGGCCCGCGTCGGGCTCTGTGCTGACTGCCAGCTCAGAGCATGGAGCCTGTTTCAGAGTCTGTGACTCCCTGTCTCTCTGACCCTCCCCTGCTCACGCTGTCTCTCTCTCTCTCTCTCCTAGTAATAAATAAAACATTAAAAAAAATTTTTTTTAAATCAGCTCTATTATTTTATGATTCAGTAACTTACAAACATTCAGAAATGACTCATGAGCCTACAACATATACTCTCTCAAAATTCACAATTACCACCCAACGGAAACAATAAAGATCTCATACTTCTTTCACTGAGGTAAACCAAGTAAAGCATAAATAGGAATACCTCATAATTTAAAACTCTTTTCCTTCCAGCAAAATAAAATGAACTACAAACCAATGAAATCAAATTCCATTAGGGAGTAAATCTCTAAGAGAAGAGCATGATTGGCATCCTCTACTCTTCTTAGAAATACAAAGAGGAAAAAGCAGAAAACACAGGTAAGGTTTTTGATCCTGGTGCAGAAGACCCCACAGCTTACTTTCCAAGCACAGCAAAAGGAGATATCAAGTCTCAAAAAGTTGCCCTAAATCTAGTAATACAGAGGAATACTAGATAGAGACAGACATAATGGCCAAATGAACCTAAAATTGCCTCGAAGTTATCTCATGCCATAGGAAAAGTCAGAAAATTACCCTAGAAAGATGTACAGTAAATGAGGTTTTAGGGGAATGAAAACACAGCTATGACCTTTGCTGACAGACAGTAGGGAGCCAAAATGGATGATGACATCTCAGAGAATGCCACAGTCAAGAAACAGAAGCATATGCTTACTTCTTCAGCTGTTATACCCAACACAGGACTCTCAGCAAGCCACTTAAAAATTTGAATATAGCACTACATTATGAGGAGGTAAGACTTTAAACTGACTGAGCTTTCATTCAGATCACTTAACCTAAAGGAAAATCTGAAGATGAAAATTAACCGTAGTAAAAAGATAATAAAGGAAGTCACTTTTCTTGCTAGAAAAAAAAAAAAAAAACGGGGGGAGGTCACAAGGGGGAATAAAGCAAGACAATACGTTATATGTAATTCGTGACAACAGACATTTTATTTTAAAAAGTATTCACTAGCAGTATTTTATTTCTCAAATCCATTTTGTCTGATCTAAAACTGTAACAGGTGGACATTTTTATCATATAGATCATACAAAACTCACAACTCCACATGGATGAAATAGGTAACAGTAGAGAGGCTTAAATTTTAAGCAGACAGGTAAATATCAATGTGATTTTATTTTCATTAATATATACAAACTAATTTTAATATAAAACCAGGAAATATGCCATTTATATTTCACATTTTTAATAGCATAATTTAGGCCATTAGAAAACTAGTTCAGGTTAGTACAACTACAGAAAATTCAACATCTAAAAATTTTTATGACCTGAATTTATGTTAGTATGTCACGCAAAATATTTTTTAAATTAAGGCAAATTAGATGTGAAGGTACATATTAAAGTACCTTTCTTTATAAAAAGTCCAATTTTTACAAAATCTCAGAGACACAGATTTACTAATACTAATACATTAGATTTCTTTCTTTCCCAGACATCATCTATAAGCCCAATTTGTTAACTTACAATAACTGCTATTCAATCACCTGGAGTAAAATATTTTACCAGTTAAAAAATAATTAGACACTACGGAACAAAAAGTGAATATACAAATCTTATTTACACTTTTGGGTATAATCCTTTCCTAACTGTAAATTATTAACAATAAATAAAATATCCCATACCAGGTACATCAATACATACTGATAAGAATTAATAACTCAATAGTATTGTAATAGCATCATATGGTGAGAGATAGTAGCTATATTTGTGGTGAGCATAGCATTAAGTATAGAGTAACCAAATCACTATGCTGTACATCTGAAACTAATATAACACTGTGTCAACTATACACCAATTAATTAATAACCCAGATGATGATCATCTGAAGCCAAAGAGAATAGAAAATAAAAACTTTTAAATAAACCCAGCTGTTAGTCAAAGCCAGGAAGTTTCCCCCATACTAAAACATTGTTGGGGGTACCTGGGTGGCTCAGTAAAGCATCCAGCTTTGGCTCAGGTCATGATCCCCCAGTTCATGGGTTCGAACCCCACATCAGGCTCTGTGCTGACAGCTCGGAGCCTGGAGCCTGCCTCAGATTCTGGGTCTCCCTCTCTCTCTCTCTGCCCCTCCCCCACTCACACTGTTCTCTCTCTCTCAGAAATAAAAATAAACATTAAAAAAAAACATTTTAAATAAATCAATAAAGAAAACACTGTCTCCAACCCTTTAAGGAAGTTGCCAAATCTGAAAAGAAGATTCATTAATCATCCTATCCTAAAGCATTTTTTCCACTTCTGAGGCAATTATCAAAGAAGGTGTTAGTCTAAACAATATCATAAACCACAGCTCAATACAACCTTTAGTGAGTTTTAATAGTTGAAAGAAAAGCTTAACGGTTATCATCTTTCATGATTATTTCAATATTTCATCACAATATTTACAATTATAGAGTGATGCAAAATGCTAGTACACTTAAAGGTCTTGGTTATTCTTTTCCCAAAGGTATTGATGAAAAACACGTTAAAAACCTCAAATTCAACCACTAATGCAACTGAGTAATTTCAAAACACATTTTCAGCACTTTGGAAAGGAAGGACTCAAAACATAAGTGAGTCAATAATTTCATACCTGTTCTAAGCTTTATTTAATTGACTATCATTTCCTAAGGCTATAATTGTTGATTAGTCAATTTTTACTAAAATATACTCTTAGCTAACTAATGCTCTTAAGTCATGCAACATCAACAACAAAGATAATATACATTAGTGAAATCTATTAAATAAATATAGCTTTCTGCCAAATTTCAAATACATGCTTTTGATGGTAAAAATCTTTTCTTAGGTTGGAGTTAAAAAAAAAGAGAGTTAACCAATAACCAAATTTAAGAGTATTCATTCCTATCATCAACAAATAAATATAGAGAGAATGGGCAACTAATGTGCTACATATTAATTTGTATTATTTTAACATAATCCTAACTTCCTTAAAGTGAACTTGACAGCTTTCTATAACTTCAATAACCCTCTACAACATATTTTACTGTGTGAATATACTACATAACTTTACCTAGATTCTAAAAGTAATTCTCAAATAGTACCATGGTCTAACGTAAATAAAATCAGGCCAAAGATTGTCAAGATACAGTACATAACCAAAGGGTGCCACTTTTTTTTGAGGGAAGATCAAGCCATCAATGTTGACATTAAATGTAGTATCAACCTGAGCACCTGGCTGGCTCAATAGATTAGGCAGCCGACCTCAACGCAGGTCATGATTTCACAGTTCGTGAGTGGAGGCCCCACATGGGGGTCTCTGCTGTCAATGTGAAGCCCACTTCAGATCCTCTTTCCCCTGCTCTCTCTCTCTATCCCTCCCCAGTATGCATACGTGCACGCATGCTCTCTCTCTCTCTCTCAAAAATAATCATTTTAAAAAATGTAGTATTAACCTTTTATTCTGGTGAGCTCATCACTAAACTACCTTTTACTCTAAGGAAGAAAAAGGAATTAGTGAGTGACTTTAGGATAAACACAGTAAAAGTCAAGAACAAAAATAATAAAGAAAAAAATATTAAAAAGATAAAAAATAAAGAAAGACAACAGCAAATAGACAGGGTAAAAAATTTCTCTACAACCTCCAGAAAAAATCAACTTGAGGAAGCAAATCAATGCTTGTCATAGAATTCTAGAAAGCCTAAGAATTGAAGTCACAGAGTACATACAAAGATGATTAACAAACAGAGATAAAAATAATTTAAATGAATGAAAAGTAATACATAAAACAAAGAATTCCACATCCTCTCCCCATACTGTATGGTCATCCCACCACGGTAAAATAAATAAAAGTTTACTTTTCAGAGAAGTAAACTTTGGGATGCTGTAAAAACCCTTCACTGTAAAAAAAAATCAAATAATTTGAAAGAAAATGAGAATCCATACTACTTAACGGTCTATCAATGGCAAAGGCAGCTCATTCTTCACCAGGAGACAATTTGCTACACAGCTGTGTGGGGTTTTTGTGCATTACATTTAAATATGAGCGTATAGCAAAGGATTACCAATCATTGCAGGAAAGACTCATTTGAATGACAGACATCAAAGAAATAATTGGGAAAGAAAAAACTCATAGAAAAGAGCCAATACTATTAACAGGGTGTGGAGAGTAAGAATAAAGAAAAAAAACCATTTACTATAATTAGAAATATAAAAATTTTCATGTAAAACGATCAGGGCAGAGATTTTTGTCTTATTCACTGGTATCTCTTTGCCCTTGTATTAGAGTTTTCCAAAGAAACAGAACCAATAGTATGGAAATATAAATCTTAGTAATTTAAAGAAACGGTTCACACATTTATGGATGGTAACGAGTTCCAAGATCTATAGGGTTGTATTTGTAAGCTGGAGAACCAAGAAAGCCAATGGTGTAGTTATACTCCAAGTCAAAATCTAAGAATCAGAGGGGCGCCTGGGTGGCTTAGTCAGTTAAGCGTCCGACTTTCGCTTAGGTCATGATCTCGCGGTTCGTGGGTTCGAACCCCGCGTCGGGCTCTGTGCTGACTGCCAGCTCAGAGCCTGGAGCCTGTTTCAGAGTCTGTCACTCCCTCTCTCTCTGACCCTCCCCTGCTCACGCTCTCTCTCTCTCTCTCTCTCTCCTAGAAATAAAAATATTTTTTAAAAAATCTAAGAATCAGAAAAACCAATGGTGTAGTTCCAATCTAAGGCCAACAGGCTCAAAACCCAGAAACAGGCAGTGTTTCAGGGACAAAAAATATGGAGAGATGATCATTTTCAGTCTCTCATACTAATAACCAAATAAGCTATTGATCAAGTAAAAAGGTTAAAATAAGAAAAAAAGTTTCACACAAGCAAGGTCTGAGAAAGTCTACCCCTCATGTATTCTTTCTCAAGAAACTACAAAGAAGTACCTCATCAAAAGTAATACAGACACCCAATTATCATCCTCCATACCTTTTCTGCTTAAATTTTCTGATGGCATATTTATTACCCACTAGATTTTTTCCCGCCTTTCCCTTTGTTTTACTCTCTACTATGTTCCCAGTGCTAGACTAATGACAGCACTTTTCAAATTTAAAGTCACTGGGGACAAAGAAGATAGACACTGCAGCATAAGAGAGAAAAGGAAAGTTCTAGGTTGTTTATTAAAGAAATCTCCAGATAACAGCTTTCTACAGACCTCAAGAGTAACCAATTCAGACTGGAACATAAAAATAGACAACTACAGGTACTACATCTCCAAGAAAAACAATTGAATCAATAGATAACAGGTGTGTTTGATCACACTGACAGAAATTTATGATTTTAATAGAAAATTTAGAAATAAATTTGTGATGGGTACACAGAAATTTAAATAAACAAAACAGTACAAAATTATTAATGCGAAAAGGAAAAAGTGAAAGAAGGAAAGAAAAGCAAGTGAGAAAAAGGAAGGGAGAAAGGGAGGGTAATCCAGAGTTATATTTCGTAGCATTGTTGTGAATACTTACAGTGTCATAATAATGTAAATGATAAGTATGGTTTTGACAAAATATTATGATGTACTGGAAACAACAGAAGATGTGAAACGGAAAGAAAGAATATAAGTAACTCAAAGGTGATCTTCCATGGAAGACATTACTAGATAATGTGTAAAATAGAAAAATCAAGAAATAGCTATTATATCATTTAGAAATATGAATTTAACTGGCAGCCTCAACAACTAAGATTGAGTGAATATGGCTCCTTCCAGAAAGTATGAATCAAGAGGGAGAGGAAAAACAGAGGCCAGGAACTTTATTATTCAGTTTAGGTATTATATTATTATTAAAATTTTTAAAGCACTATAGATTTTTCTGGAAAAAACAATTTATATTAAAAATTGTATACTAATTAGACAATAGGTATTTATCTAAAATACTGTGAAATATCTTAAATAACCAAACAAGCATTCAAGTTTTACAAATACTGGTATCAAAACTATGAAAAGCTAAATTTATCATAAACGATTAAGAATTATTTTTAAAAGTCGGTGTTCTACATCTTACCAAATGAAATTAACTTTATCTATATTGCTTTTGATAGTAAAATACTCTTTTCTGTAAGTACTGATTTAAGGATCCTAACATAATTTCAATTAAACAAAAGAATGAAGAATAATTTGTTAACAATAATCTAAACTCATCAAACTATTTCATTTTCCCCATAAAAATATATAAAAATTTAAAGGCTTGAGCTCTTCAATGAAATATCAATATTAATATTTTAAGATACTGTTACAGTTATATATTTCTTTGTAAGGTAAATCAAATTGGTTGGATATAGCTCAAATTCCCTAAGTAGATAACAGAAACACTAGTAGGAGTCAAGGGAGGAGGCCACAGAGGAGAGCTCAAATAACGAAGGGAATGTATTAACACAAAATTGAGAACCACATTATACACAGGACTAAAGGTCAAAACTAGAGAAAACTTGTTCATGGTCAAGATATAGTAATCTTAAGTGCTCAAAGTAAACGATCAAGAACTTTTCAACAGTGTTTGCGCTGTATGTCAGCACTCTCTCAACAGCTTATCTAACACAAATCCGAGTAACCACATACCAGGAAAGAGTATGGCATAATAGTAAAGGGCAGGTTTTTATTCCATTGTCTCTTTAAAGGGTAAAACAAATCATTACCTAAAACAGAATAAAATACTGCCCTCTGGAAAGTTTTGGTTTCAATGACTTCTATAGCCATAAACTGTTAAAATGTACGTCTATTTTCTACAAATATTATGATTCAGTTTATAAATGAAATATACATATAAATAACTACAAGTTAAGAACACAGAAAAGAAAAACTCTATTAAAGTGGAATTAGCAAATGGTTCGATTTTACAACTGCTTTCTTAACAAATATTTTTGAATGTGTACTATGTGCAAAGAATTGAATGCTGAGAATGCATTTACTGGATTTACAAAATAAAGAATGCAAAAGTTTAAAAATCTAAAACATTGAGATAACCATGCAGTCAATTATGCAAGCGCTATACACATATCTTTATGTGTAAATAATTTAAAAAAACAATAATCCCCTTGGTGTTGTGTTTAAGCATACATTACAAGTCCCTTTAAATCTGTTTTTAAACTCTTTCAGGAAATACATACTCTTTAGCCAATAATGATCCTTCGAGTAACTTCCGAACTGGAATCAATTTAGCCAAGATCTTTTACTAATCAATACAGAAAGCTTGATTTCAATAAAGGTGACAAAAGTTGCTCTAACCCTTTCCAGCTACAAGCTCTCAACAGATGATCATCATTAAGCTTATATCAGGGCTTCACATTCAAGAGTGATATAAATGTGTCCTATTAGTACATGGTCAGTCTATTTGGCAACTCCAGTGCTCCAGACATATGGCAATTGCTGCCCTTTGAGGTCTGAAGTCAAGTCTTTAGGGAATCTCAAAGCCTGCATTGAAATTACAGGGAGTGTTCATTAGAGACTGCTGGAGACGAAACATGAAAGACTTCCATTAAAACTATATAAAACGGCTAATTATTTTTAAAAGATTTTTAAACCCTCTAGTGTACTCAGCAACAATAAAAAATATTTACCAACTGAATTATTTTTAAAAGCATTGCTTTCAGGACATGAGTGAAAATAGTTTTCTTCATGCCATCCTATCCCCCACACCTCAATACACCTATCATTTTATAGGAATCCTCAAGATTTTGTATGATGGGAGAAAAAATTATATTTGTCTCTAAACTATTTCTACAGATCACTGTAAACATTTATAAAATGAAGGAATTTTTAGAGGAAAGTTTGTTTTCTATTATTTAGTTTTAAATAACATATATTGTGAATTTAAACTCAGCCAGACATACATGTTTCTTTTTAAATGCCTCTTTATCCAAAAAAAGTCTGCCTCAGTTGCATTTTATTCCATCTTAAACTAATAAACATAAAAAGTTATAAGCACAAAATAATATAAATTACTAGTGTTTTGTAAAATGGCATTTATCAGATAGTATTATGGAAAATATATGAAGATTCAAATGTTTAAAAATTTTTTAATGCCAATAAATTAACAGAGGATAACAAAGAAATCTCATGTTTATGCTTTCTTGGGATTTTTAAAGACATAAAAAGGATAAATATTTTCTAACTAATGCTGCCATTTTAACCTTTCAAATGTGTAGACACTTTACAACACAAGAGAATGATTATTTATTACGGTTCACAACAGAACAGTACTAATACAGAATATTTATTTCAATAACAAATCTATAAAATGTTATACAAAATTATTAGCTTGCTTCAATCATTTCTTGAATTCACATATATGTTTGATTTCTGACAGCCTAATTCCAAAAAAGTAATTACAACCACAATCCATATGTAAAAAAGATAACAGAAACCGAGTACATTAAACCAGTTTAAAAGAATAAAAATCTAAAGAAAACAGATTACGAATGATTTATATGGATGCCTAGTGCTGAAGTTAATTACAAGTAACCCAATAAAATAGTGCCTTTATTATTGTACAGCAAGTAATAGCTCTAGATGTAAAAACCAGAACTCTTTCTGCTGACTTTTGCATGCCCGATCCCACAGCACACAACATTAAGAATTAAACATGTAGTAAATAAAGCATATAGAAAACAGCAGTTTTAAACTAAAAACTGAAAACTCTCCTGCTGTGTAACCATTTGTTATCTCCCACTCTAACAGTGACCACAGTAAACTAATATTATGTATTCACTGAATAAATTCTTAATGTTAATATACAGCAAGATTTTAATTTCAGTATGGTTTTACATCAAGTGAAAAAATAAATAACTGTAAAACCACATTTATTTTAACATTCATTAGGGGCAAATAACATACTTTTCATGCTTATGCTATGAAATGATGATATCTTCAGAATAAAATTTTTCCAAATTTCATGCTATTATCAACCTACAACGTTTTGGTCTTGATTTTAAATGTATACTATCTAAGACACATATGCATGCTACAATAACATGTTAGTAGTTCTCAACAACCACAACTTGTAGCCAATCACAGTATACTTAGTGACTTTCCTAGTGAAGAAGAATAAGACTTTTCAGTCCAGAATTATTTCCTAACTCTTTCAATTATTTTTCAATGCACCTATAAGATTTTAAGTGATAGCAGCTTTAAGTATAATGTAAAAATCCTAAGATATGCTGGGATAAAAATCATCACGTATGTCATTCTTTGACCTACAACATAACTGAAACAGTGATACAATGGAATACTTGATTGTCCAGCTTTGCTGCAAAAATAAACCAGGACTCAAGAAACAAATAATAGTACATGTCTGTGGCAGCATATTCTTCCTACCAATTTCTTCTCCATTAGAAATACATGCAATATTAGCTTATTTTACTTTTGGCAGTAGAGGCGGGCCAATTAACTTCACAAACTGGCATTTGTCTCCTCAACTATGGTGAAACATTTTCACGTGGTACTCACCATCTCTCTGACTTCTCAACAGTACCTGATTCAATTTTCCAAATAACAAACCTGTAAATGCTTGTTGAGGAAATCATAACACTGTTAGGCAAAGGCTAGAGGAAGACTGCACTAAAAACACACAACAGATCATCAAAGCATTACTAGACAGACAAACTCACAAACTTTAAAGACTCTCCTCACAGTTCTGGAGGCCAGATGTTCAAAATCAGTTTCACTGAACTAAAATCAAGGTGTCAGCAAAGCTGCTCTCCTTCTGGAAAGTCTAGGGGAGCAGGCATTCCTTGCCTTTCCTAGCTGTGGTTGCTGTCAGCATTCTTTGGCTTGTGGCCACAGTACTCTCTGTTCCATCTTCACATTCTCCTCTCTGTGCCTATATCCACCTGGTTATCACTTATAAGGTTAGATATAACAGCCTTCAGGGCCCACCCAGACAATTCAGTAGTATCCCCTCATCTCAAAATCCTCAACTGAATCACACACAAAATACTATTTTTCCAAATATGGTAGCATTCACAGATTCCAGGGACTTGACACGGGTATTTTTGAGGAGCCATTTTTCAGCCTATCATATTAAAGAAATCAAATTAAAACAAAAGAAACAGCAAGTTGCAGAAAAGTTTACTGTAAAATTCAGTAATTCAAAGTTCAGAGAAATAAAAACTTTTTTAAAAAATTAGTATATTTTGACAAGAGCTGGAAAAAACATTTTTTTAAGCAAGTCAACATCTCCAAGTCTTGGTTCGAACAGTGACTGAGTGGTGACTGGTTTTGTTTTGAGTTCCAGAAAGTCAGTTGAACTTGCAAAATGCAAAGCCTATCAAGCTAGATGAAACTGAAAGCTTAGCCAATGAGTTACTTTATGATAAAGTAGCAACTTCATACAATTAACTAACAGAGACACAAAGATAGCACCGCCAAATATCGGAATAAGTAACACAGCAGTGCAGAGGTGGAAAAAAAGACTAATAAGAAAACTTTAAAAAATTATCTCCCATTATTTTACTTTTATTGCTAGTGACCAACCTCCTTTTTTTCTTAACTAACAGTACTAGCAAAAAGAATCCTATTCTCACTAATTAGATTCATGCTACAAAACAAAAATAATGACTCTTTTGAATAGATATGCATATGAGATAACTCTGAAAAATTAAGCAAATGTATAAGCTTCCTTAGGTAAAGGAATAGATCATCTTTCCTACAAAAAGGAAACAATAAGAAATCAAAATTAAATTTGCCTTCAATTATATAGAAACAGGTAACAAGAATAAACTGAAAAGCCAAACACCCAATGAGGCAAAATCACTGTTTTGGGGGTCCTGGCTGGCTCACTCAGTGGAGAATGGGGCTCTTGATCTTAGGGTTATGGATTCGAACGTCATATTGGGTGTAGAGATTACTTAAAAATAAAAACAATCTTTATTTTAAAAGAGAGAGAGAGATAATACCACTGTCGTAATCAAATGCCTAATGAAAGTGTAAGTTTCCAAATAATTTTCAAAAATACTTAATTACTATTTGGGGCAACTGGGTGGCTCAGTTGGTTAAGAATCTGACTCCTGATTTCCGCTCAGGTCATTATCTCACAGTTATGAGATCCAGCCCCGTGTCAGGGGCTGCACTGGATGCGGAGCCTACTTAAGATACTCTGTCCCTCTTCCTCTGACATTACCCTGGCACAAAAGCATGTGCATGTACTCCCACTCTCTCTCTCAAAAAATAAAAAAACACACATATATAATTACTATCAAAAAAGAATGCAGTGTGTGCATTTAGTATTTAGGACATTAGTAGACATTTTCATACTCACTATATGTAAATGCATACTGTGGAAAGGATAGTGTCAGGAAAATGTGGAGAATGGGTTTAGGGTTATGGAGTTTGGTTTTTTGGTAACCACCAAGAAAATGGCATGATGTACATAGCACATATGTCAAATATCTGAATACTATTCACAAGGCAACACAGATGTAAGTATAAAATAAAATAAAACAGCTATTAAAGACACTGAAAATAAGGCAGAAGAGTTTGAATTTGACAAGACAGTAAACTATAACTTCTCTTAGAAAATCTAAAGAGACTCTCTTAGGAAAGTAAATTTGTCAAAATGTACTGAAGAAGGTAAAATCAACAGAAAAGAGGAATGTCATTTCACTGATAAAAGAATAAATTGGATCATAATCTGTGATTTTTACAGAGGCTTTTTTCAAATGCTATCTCCTTTTGTCCCTTAGCATCACCCCCATTCTGACAGGACTCAAGTTGAAACTCCTAATAAGCAACTCTTAATGACAATGATATATTTCACCAAAAAAAGTTATTAATCAGTGAACTAGATTAACTGTAGTCAAGTATTTCTCCATTATGGTAACAAAGGGTGTGTGCTGAAAGTAATATAATATAAATTTAAAGGTCTGAAGTATACAAGAGAGACTCTTTAAAAAATTATTACTAGGGTACCTGGGTGGTTCAGCCAGTTGAGCAATTGACTCTTGGTTTTGGCTCAGGTCATAATCCCAGGGTGGTGGGATTGAGCTGGAGTCTGCTTGAAGCTCTCTTTCTCACTCTCTGCCCCTCTCCCCAATTCACTCTCTCCCACTCTCAAAAGAAAAAAAATATATTTTCTCTCTCTCTCTCCTGCCTCTGCCCCTCTCCCCTGCTCATGTTCTCTCTCTCACCAAAATAAATAAATAAATAAATAAATAAATAAATAAATAGAGTAATAATCCCTATAATGTCATCAATCTCACTTGTATTCAGGTATACAGTTGACACCTGTAAAATTTAGGGGTTTAGGCACTCGCCCCATACAGCTGAAAATCTTCATATAGCTTTGACTCCCTTAAAACTTAACTAGTAACTAATGATCTACTGTTGACCATAAGCCTTATTAATTAAACAGCTGATTTAAGTCATATATGGGAGCACCTGGATGGCTCAGTTGGTTGAGCATCTGACTCTTGATTTTTGCTCAGGTCATGATCTCATAGTTTGTGAGATCAAGCCCCTCATCATACTCTTCACTGACAGAAGGGAGCAAGCTTGTAATTCTCTCTCTCTCTCTCTCTCTCTCTCTCTCTGCCCCTCGCCCATGCACGTGCACTCTCTCACTCTCTCTGAACATTAAAAAGAGACATATTTTGTTATATGTTATATAGTATATTCCTACAATTAACCTAGAGAAAATAAAATGTTACTAAGAAAATCATAAGAAAGAGAAAATAACATGTACAGTACTGTATTTATATTTTAAAAAATCCACATATAAGCAGACCCATATAGTTCAAAATATACCCATATAACTATCACTACAGTTAGCACAAAAATGTGAGAATCACCTTTGGGAACATATGGAAAATATGTTACCCATTAACCCTGTCTACTTGGAAAAGGCCAAAAACTACTCATCGTTTGGAACTCTCCTAGCTCTAATATTCTTTGATTCGAGATAAAAATGGATTAGACTAGGCATATAACCACAGAAAGGAAAGAAAATAACTTAAAAAAAAAACGAAGATATGGTTTATATATACAGTGTAATACTACTTGGCAATGAGAAAAAATAAAATCATGCCATTTGCAGCAACGTGGATGGAAATGAAGGGTATTATGCTAACTGAAATAAGTCAGTCAGAGAAAGATATGTTTTCAATCATACATGGATCCTGAGAAACTTAACAGAAGACCATGGGGGAAGGGAAAGGGGGAAAAATAAATTTACAAACAGAGAGGGAGGGAGGCAAACCATGAGAAACTCTTGAATACAGAGAACAAACTAAGGGTTGATGGGGTGTTGGGAGAGGGAAAAGTGGGTGATAGGCATTGAGGAGGGCATTTGTTGGGATGAGCACCAGGTGTTGTATGTAAGCCAATCTGACAATAAATTATATTAAAAAAAAAAAAAAAAAAAAAGACCCTACAGAAAATGGTGGACTGAATGTGTGAGACAAAGATCTAAAAACCAAATTAACTTCATGTAAAGAAAACAAGAGTCACTGAAAATACTGAACAATGGGAAAAGATTTTCATATGCTGATAAAAACAGCATTTGTTAGATAGAAGCTAGAATGCCTGGAAGAAGGATCCCAAATCTTTGAGGGCAGAATGATAGAGACAGGGCTGGAGGTAAGGACTGTGATAAACAAGCCACACACTATAAACCCAGGAGCACAACATCATGACCCTGTGGCTTCCAAGACCTTGGGGCTGACATATCAAGAGCCACAGATACAGGGCATGGGCTCTCTTCTTCCACCTCTGCCAAGGTTACCCCTAGATTCATTACAATGTATTTACATTATAGTTACCCTCTCCTTCAACAGAGAAAGGCTTTTCTGGTATAAACCTTGTAGGGTCAAAAATCTCTCCCTCCCAACCTGTGGGAGTAGTCCTCCAAATGACTGGAAGCAGCTTCCATTAGAGACCACCCCACTGTACTTTCCAGCTCCTCCCAGCCCAGATAGACACAGTAATGTCCAATCCTAAAACAAGCTATTGGTTGGATCTGCCTCTGGAAACCTGCCAGCTCTACTCTAGAGTGTGCACTGTTGCTTTAATAAAAGTGTTTTCTGCCTTCACTTTGCTTCAGATCTCTAATTCTTTATTGTGTTATTGCAACAATGCTAAGAACCCAGACACAATGCTTTTCACGCTCACAGATTCAGAAACTAATTTTAATTTACAACCTACTTTGATCTAGGAATTCTATATGCTTTCTCATCTTATCTAATACAATCTTTTTAAAAAAAATTTTTTTAACATTTATTTATTTTTGAGAGACAGAGACAGATCATGAGCAAGGGAGGGGCAGAGAAAGAGGGAGACATAGAATCAGAAGCAGGCTCCAGGCTCTGAGTTGTCAACACAGAGCCCGACGTGGAGCTTGAACCCATGAACAGTGAGATCATGACCTGAGCCAAAGTCAGATGCTCAACCAACTGAGCAACCCAGGTCCCCCTCTAATACAATATTACACCCATTTCACTCAATAAGAAACTGAGTCTTAAGCAACTGAGACTTGTTTACAGAGTTGATAAGTGGTAGTAGAGAAAAAACATGTATTAAAATTAAAAATCTATCATCACAGTATTTCCCTGGCCTCAGCTTCTTCTTAAGATCCTGTCTAAGGCATCCTTTACCTTTCTCCTTGTTGTACATGATGGAGACAATAGCCTCCTCTAGTCTACCTCCAGCAGCTGAGGAATTTACTATTAGAAAAACAAATAGCCTTCAGGGTTCTGATTCTTCATTCAGGTCTGAATCAAAGTTCAAACTTCAGATTTTCTTAAAACTTCATACAGCTTTATGAAGTTCAGTAATTTTTATCTCAAAGCCAACTGAGCCAAAGAGTTTAAATACTTCAGATAGCAAGATTTAAACCTGAATCCTCAGAACTTTGAATATTCTGATTAAACCCATTATATTTATTTAAATATATATATATAAGAATATAGTTCAGTCTTCACAAAGTTATCAGAGTCCGATATTAAACAAAGACAATCTTAAGCTTTGTATTTTTAACCTAGCCTTTCTGTAATACTTTAACTTCAGTAGATTAATTTGAAATAATAGAAAAGAGGACTAAGAAAAAACAATAATAGCTGAGAAAGAGACACTAACCTGGATTTATAATTTCATTAAAGCCAAAGAAAAAGGTTATGTTTAGATTATTTCCATTCATGTATTCTTCTTTTTTGCTAACTCTCTTCCTAATCCCAAATTTAAAACACCAGTTGTAAAATGGCAGGGTGCCATATTAAAACACACTTTATTTTCAGATGTCTCCATACTCATAGGCTGACTTCCTGTCACGAAGAGTTCTATTTCAATGAATACCCCAGTCAGCAGGGAACTTGTAGAATTAAGTGCCAGTTGATATTACTTTGTTTTACATTTACCACCCTTGAGAATAATGTTCAAAGATCTAGTTATATAGTCAGCATGGTATCATCCTTCTGACTAGACTGCCAAGCCACAGGGTGTGCTGCCAATTCCACAAAATTTACCTTAAAAGGTTGTGTTTTCTAAAACCTCGTGTGCTAGTGAATCAACAGGATGCCTGTATTTCAGAATAAATCCTACATCTAAACTTAAATTATGTTTCTCTTTAGTTGTAACAAAGCACTTTAAATTAATATTGGGCCAGTCTGGAAAACATCCAGACTTACATAAAGATCAATTAATGTTCACTAACCTATCAACTTAAATAATTTATTTTCTGAAAGTAAAATGCAATACTTGGCCTAATTTATTTTTTTATGGTTTTGCTGTTTAGAAGCAAATGCTTCCATCTTATAAAAGTAAGTTACCTGTTATAAAAGTTTAAATCAAGTAAATCAAAAATATTTTTGTCACATTAGCATAAATTTAGAAAGCTGATTTCAAGTATCTTAACATTATTTTTAGTGCATTTAAGATTTTTCATAATCAGTTAATATAGCCTGAATTTTGAACTACCTTTTCTAACTCCCACAGACTTCTCATGCTCAAAGATTTCAAGTTCCTTCTTATAATGTCAACTGTTTATATTGTACATAAAATTACTTGTGAGCATTTCACTATAGAACACCTATGCTCAAAGCCTTTGTCCATTATAAGGATAAAACACTCACAGCAGCTCTAAGGCAAACACAGGTGACTGTAATGGAACACTATTCTTTTTATTTTTTAATCTCAATGTCAGTCACTACCCTGTTGATTCTCACGTATTCATAATCAAAAGGTTATAAGCACTGATTACAAAAAAGCTCAGAGACAATCAATTTACTGTCACTTAATTTCTATAAGTATTTTCTAAGGACAAATATAAACACATCCAAAAATAAATGGGAGGGGTAATATTATGAAAGGTTAAAATATTAAATTATATTGACCCTAGTTGGGCCATAATATACATAAACTGATCTTAAAGAAGCCAAGTACCTCAAAGTTCTATTTTTACCGGAAAAATAAGGTTGGTTATGAAAAAATTGGAATGATTTGTTTATAGCATATCAAAGTATAGGTTTCAACATTTATTTTAATACATTTTGCCAATTTGTTGCCATGCAAGCACCTTTGAAACAAAATGGAGCAAATCTCTCTACTCAGACACAGATTTGTTTCTTTCATGAAACAATGACTTATAGGTATTAGTACATTTTTGTGAGAGCTACCATCTGTTCATATTTGGTTATCAGAAAATGTCATGTCTGGAACAAATGCTGAGTTTCTGAAGCTAGAAGCTTAAAGGTGACAGAAATAACTACAGAAAGAAGAAAGTCTACAATGAACAAACTTGATTTCTTCATGAGAAATAATGAGCTGTTACTCTTTTAATCAGATCTTTAAAGACCCAAAGCTGATCAGGTGAAGGAGATTTAATATGTATTACTTTCTTACTTTAAAACATTTAAGAGTTCACAATAAGAGTTTGAAGCCTATGTATAAGGCTAATGTCTTTCGGATCAAGAAAGAATTAAACAATTCTAAATCAATAAACAGAATTATGTCTATTCTTTAAATACTTTTCAATGAATCAAAACTCAATTTAAAGGAAAATTTTACCTAAATAAGATAAATACACTGATTTATTCAACACATATCTATCAAATGTTTATTATTATGTCCCTATGAAGCACTACAGAATAAAATGAACAAAAAAATCACTTCCTGACCTCAAGGAGTGTTTCATCTAATGAAAGATAGGGCACGGAACTGAGCTCTTAAGCTGTAAGTTTAACTCTTCTTCAGCACTCATCTCATTAAACTGAAATCTAAGACAGGGTTAAATTCAGAAATTCTGTCTTATTTGTTGAGGGCATATAAGCTAAGACTGGAAGATAAGTAAGAGTTAATAGGATTTAGAATTATTTTTACAGTAAAAGCAAAGAAAACATATGAGTATTTTTACTATATAATACGTGCACAGAGAGATTTTGGTAATGTGTTCTAACCCTGTCAAAAATATCTGTATATGTCACGGACTGAGTTCTTCAGATCATGGAAGAAGAGCAAATGCCACTCCCATCTATTAATTTAGTGTTTGTCCTGAAATCTACCTAGATGAATGTGAACTATGGCATTCCAATCTCTACTTAATTCTCAGGGTTCAGGATCTCCAAGATAGATTCATTTTGTGTACGGTCTCAAGAAAATGCCTTATTATCTAAATTATACTTTTAAAACACAAAAGTACTACAGATTTCAGTAAAAAAGCCTGGCCTTCGCCACAGGGTAATGTCTTCACTCTTGATTCTTCAACTGTATTAGCATCTTTAATAATGACTTCACATTTTTATTATTATCTAGGTTGTGATCCCAAGCTACTGCAAATCCTACTTAAATGGACGACATGTGAAGAGAACTTGCCAATTTATGACTTAGCTATATAACTATAAACTGTCTACTGCTAAAAATCTTATTCATTTATTTGACAAATATTTTCAGAAAATTTATTTCATCAGAAACTATATAATATGACACTCACATAGATTATTTTCATTTTCTTTTGAACCTCCTGGACCCCATTACGTCCGTATGGGGGTTCAATTCTTTAAAAAATTTTTAATGTTTTATTTATTTCTGAGAAAGAGACACAGCATGAGCAGGGGAGGGTCAGAGAGAGAGGGGATACAGAGTCTGAAGGCAGGCTCCAGGCTCTGAGCTAGCCATCAGCACAGAGCCCAACACGGGGCTCGAACCCACGAACCGCAAGATCATGACCTGAGCCGAAGTCAGATGCTTAACCGACTGAGCCACCCAGGCGTCCTGTTTGGGGGTTCAATTCTATACACGGGTCAATAGTATAAGTAATATCCATTAATATAAAATATATTCTCACCTTGGCTTCTAGACTTTATGCTATATACTTGAACTTCAACAGACAGCACAAATTACCACAATATTTGCTAAAAATGTAATGTGATTCACTTAGTCAATATAGGAAATAGCCATATAATCAACTGATGGCAAAATTATCCTAAACTCAGGGTTAGTGCTATATAAATATTGTAAAAAAGAAGAACAAAATACAAACACACACACACACACACACACACACACACACACACACACACAGAGTGCTCATTTAACTTAAGATGTTCTAGAAAGAATTGCCAGTTCTTACTATAATCACTTCTAAAGAGCTGTCCCTTCAGAAATAACATCTATACTGGGAGTTATGTCCAAATTACCTACAAAGGAGACAGAATAAATGACTTGAGATAATTTCTTCTAAATGAAACAAAATAATGACACTGTTTCATGAACAAAATAAGTAATTTTGCATATCTAGTGATTTTCTTTAGGCACTGTGATTGAAGAAGCAAAGAAAAACAAAAGTAGAATACTAAAAAAGAGGCACTTCCTGCATTATTCACTGTCTCACCTCTGATGCAACAGCCACTTTTCTCAAATTGTATTTTACAAAAATTATCCACATGAAACATAGCCACAAAGAGGATTCTGTGATAAAATATGCTAACATTATTCCCATTACAGATTCAGCAATATACACCATATACATATTTTATACACACAAACACACAACACATATACTCACACACATACACACATAATTACTATAGGCTCTAAGGGGCCCTCCAGTAAAGAGAGCTAATTAAATTCAAACAACATTTACCAAAGTGATTTCCCACAATGTATTTTTTTTTTCACAGAACACCCATTATCATGACACAGTACACAAACTGGAATTTGCTCTACTAGAAGTTTTGGATGGTGAGGGGTGCCTGGCTGGATCAGTTGGTTGAGCATCCGACTCTTGATTTTGGCTCTGGTCATGATCCCAGGGTTGTGGGATAAAGCCCCACACTGGGCTCCATGCTCAGCATGGAGTCTGCCTGAGATTCTCTCTGTCTCTCTGTCTCTGTCTCTGTCTCTGTCTCTCCCTCCCTCTCTCCTTCCCTCTGCCCTTCTCTCCTGCTTGTGTGTTCTGTTTCTAAAATAAAAAGATAAAATAAAAATAAACAATAAACTTTAAAAAAACAAAGAAGTAATTTTGGATAGTTAACACTGACCAAATAAACACGTGGCTACCACAAATACAATCAAGGAAAGCTATATGTACTGAACGAAGCAGAGCAAATGATTTAAGAATTTTAACATCCATTGATCCTGATGAAATTATAAAAACAGATGAAACTTTAAAAAATTTTATTTATTTTTTCACAAAGAGTCCACAAGCATGAGTGGGGGAGTGGGAAGAGGTAGAGAATCTCAGCGCAGAGCCCAACCTCATGACTTTGAGATCACGACACGAGCCATATTCAAGAGACCCTTAATCAACTGAGACATCCAGGCACCCCAAGAACTCAAAAAATTTCTGACTGCAAGTCACAGTCACCTGAAATGATCTATTCAAGAACAGAAATAAAATTAGTATTCAATTAAATAGGGACTGATAGTCCCTAAGTCCACATCCTGCCCCTCTATTTCTGTTTCTCTCCAAGTTCTCATAAACTTCTGTGTTGTATTATAATTGTTTGTCTTTCTCATTTGACTATACTTTCTTTAAAAGGAGGGGCTTTTATCTTAAAAGCATCCAATACATGTCTGCTAAATAAAAGAAAAAATACCACAGCAGGCATAGAGAGGAGGGCTCATAGCAGATAAATTCACACAAAGCTCTGCAGAAGAGTGAACAGGAAAATGGCAGTGGAGCAGGACCCTAGGCTCACCTTGTCGCACAAACTCCACAATGAAAGGGAGAGAGGAGGCCACAAAAGAAGGTAGGAAATGAGGTTTAAGGGAAAAATGGGTCATAGCAGCTGCAGAGGGGAGGTAGCTGTGATCATGGAGAGGGGCACAAGACAGAGAAGCAACAGGGGAACACATAAGAAGAACATTTCCCCAAAGACACTGGCTTGGAAAACAAAAAGGAATGAATTTTGTGAGTTCCTGCAAACAGCAAGGCTTACAGCCCTACAATTTTAAAGGTCAGCAGGCTTGGCTGAGAAAGAGCCTGGAGGGCACTGCCCTGATCCCTGGAAAGAAGGCAGGCAGACAACTCAGGAACAGACAGCATATAAACAATGATCTGAAGAACCCCTGTGGACACAGTGGGGAGATTATTCCCTGTTCTCAGAGGTGTCCCTAAAAGTCAGGGTTCACAAAGATACCTCTCTAGGAACAAAGGAGATGAAAGGTGCCATTTCCCTCCCCCACCCCTCAGCATAAACAAAGAGCCACCCTTCAGGAAGCAGCAAAATACCAACACTGGCTGCTAACTTCCTTACACCAAATCCCAGTCCCCTGTGCTCCAGTGGAATTGCCTGTCTCAGTCACATTTGCTTCAGATCCAGCATGGAAGGCCCCTCCAACAGAAAACAAGCAGAAACCTTGCCCAGGGAGTTTCAAAGGGAGTCAGTTCCAGTGGAGATGGTGACAGATCTCAGTTCACAAGCAGGTCACAGCACACCTATTTAAAACTCACCCTATTGAGTCCAGGAGTCAAACTCTCTCCACAGCAGACAAGGAGAGCCTCTGCAGACCACTGGCCTGAAGGATAAAGCAGACAGAACACAACAGCAGAACACACACAGCACACAGTGGAGATACTTCCTGAAGTGCCAGGCCCTGGGCACCACATGACCTCTTTTTCCTAAGGCCATTTCAGAAGCAGGAGACATAAATAGCTTTTCCAACACAGAGAAAAAGGCAGAGACTTGGACAAAATGCCAAGATGAAGGAATTTATCCCAAATGAAAGAACAAGATAAAGTCAAGTCCAGAAATCTAAGCAAAACAGATATAAAAAATATGCCAGATGGAGAATTTAAAGCAATGATCATAAAAATACCCAATAGGCTTAAGAAAAGAAGTTATCTGGGGCGCCTGGGTGGCTGAGTCGGTTAAGCGTCCGACTTTCGCTCAAGTCATGATCTCGCGGTTTGTGGGTTCGAGCCCCGTGTCGGGCTCTGTGCTGACTGCCAGCTCAGAGCCTGGAGCCTGTTTCAGTCTGTGACTTCCTCTCTCTCTGACCCTCCCATGCTCATGCTGTCTCTCTCTCTCCCTCCTAGAAATAAATAAAAAAAAAAAAAATTAAAAAAAAAAAAAAAGAAGTCATCAGTGAGATCCTTACCACAGAGATAAAAGAGTTAGAAAAGAATCAATCAGAGATGAAAAATGCAATAAACAAGATTAGAAACACACTTGATGCAATGAACAGAAGGCTAAAGAAGTAGAGGAACAAATTAGTGGCCCAGAAGACCAAGTAATGGAAAGTGATGGAGCTGGAAAAAAGGAAGAAGACTTATACAAAATGAGAACAGACTCAGGGAACTCAGTGACTCCATCAAGCATAATAGCATTTGTATTATAAAGTCCAAGAAGAAGAAGGGAGAGAAAAGAGGGCAGAAAATTTGAAGAAATAATAGGTGAAAAATTCCCTAATCTGGGAAAGGAAACAGTCATCCAGATCCTGGAGGCACAGAGAACTCCTATCAAATCAACAAAAGAAGACCAATACCATGATATACTATAATTAAATTTACAAAGCATAGTAATAAAGAAAAAAATTGAAAAGCAGCAAGACAACAGAAATAATTATCTTCCAGGGGAACTCCGAAAAGGCTAGCTATAGATTTTTCACCAGAAACTTAACAAGCCAGAAGGGAGTGGCATGGTATAAGCAAAGTGTTGAATGGGAAAAATATGTGGCCAGAAATACTCTATCCAGCAAGCCTATCAATCAGAATAGGAGAGAGAATGATTTTCCCAAACAAAAATTAAAGGAGTTTGTGACCTAACTAGAATCCAAGAAATATTAAAGGGGACCTTTTGAGTAAAAAGGAAAAAACAACCTAACAATATAAAGGCAATAAACACAAAAGCGGTATAAATAAATATTTCTGCAAGTATCAGTCAAGGAATTCATACACACACAAAGGCTATGAAATAACATATCACTAAAATGTGGGTTAAAATGCTATGAAACTAGAAGCCTATCACAAAAAAAAAAATCTGGAAAGATCACAAATATATGGAGTTTAAACAATATGCTACTAAAAACTGAATGGCTCAACCAGGAAATCAAAGAAGAAATTTAAAAATACAAATGAAAACACCATGGTCTAAAACCTTTGGGATTCATCAAAAGAAATACTAAGAGGGAAATATACAGCAATATAGGCCTACCTTGAGAAGCAAGAAAATCTAAAATAAACACTCTAAACTTATGCCTAAAGGAGCTAGAAAAAAAGAACAACAATGTTTAAAGCCAGCAGAAGGAAGGAAGTAATAAAGATTAGAGCAAAAATAAATGATAAAGAATCTAAAAAAACAACAGAACAGATCCATGAAACCAGGAGTTGATTCCTTGAAAAATTCTATAAAATTCAAAAACTTCTAGCTAAACAGACCAAAAAGGAAAAGACAGAAGACCCAAATAAATAAAATTACAAATGAGAAAGGAGAAATAACAACCAACACCACAGAAATACAATTGTAAGAGAATTTTATGAAAAACTATATGCCAACAAATTGGACAACGTAGAAAAATTGCATAAATTCCTAGAAACATAAAAATTACCAAAATTGAAACAGGCAACAATGAGCACAAATAAACCATTGGGATTACATCAAAATAAAAAAGCTTCTACACAGTGAAGGAAATAATCAAAACTAAAAAGCAAATGACAGAATGGGAGAGGATACTTGCATGACATATCAGATAAAGGGCTAGTACCCAAAATACACAAAAACTTACAAAACTCAACATCCAAAAGAATGATTAATCCAACTATAAGTAAGCAGAAGGTACGAATAGACATGTATCCAAAGAAGACATATAGAAGGACAACAGACAAATGAAAATGTGCTCAATCTCACTCATCACCAGGGAAACGTGAATCAAAACTACGAGTTATCACCTCACACCTATCAGAATGGCTAAACTCAACAACACAGGAAACCAACAGGTGTTGGTGAGGATATGAAGAAAGACGAACCCTCCTGCACTGCTGGTGGCAATGCAAACTGGTACAGCCACTGTGGAAAACAGGATGGAGGGTCCTCAAATAGTTAAAAATAGAACTGCCCTATGATCCAGTAAATGCACTATTAGATATTTACCCAAAGATTACAAAATTACTAATTCAAAGGGCTACATGCACCCTGATGTTTATAGCAGCATTATCTACAACAGCCAAATTATGAAAGCAGCCCAATTGTCCAAAGCCTGATAAATGGACAGACAATGTGGCAAGCATAAATACATATATATAAATTTAAATAATATTAAATAAATATATAAATTATATATTTAAATAATATATAATTGAATATTAATCAGCCATTAAAAAGAATGAAATATGGCCATTTGCAATGACACAAATGAAGCTACAGAATATTATGCTACGTGCTAAGTGAAATAAGTCAGAGAAAAACAAATACCATATGATTTTACTTATATGTGAAATTTAAGAAACAAAACAAAAGAGCTAAGGGGGACAAAAGAGATAAGCAAACCAAGAAACATACTCTTAACTATACAGAACAAACTGATGGGTTATCAGAGGGATGAGGTGGAAGATGGGTTGCTGGGTGATGGAGATTAGAGTGCACTTGTGATGAGCAACAGGTGACATATGGAGAAGTTGAATCACTGTATTGTATACTTGAATCTAATACTACACTGTACGTTAACTGGAATTTAAATTAAAAAAAAAACAGTAAATAAATAAAGCCAGCATGCAAGCTCAGTAGGAGAGATAGCATTTGAACAGAATGTGATAAACAATAAAAAAAAATCATTCTAAAAGTATAGTTAATGGCCTCACCATACTGCTGTATGAAGCGCTCTATACCACAGGACTTACAGAAAATAAGCGTAATTTAAGAAGACTTAATTTATATTTCCAATAAGCAAATTATACTCAAAATTCATATTCTGTGATTGGCAAAAAGACAGTCCTTTGTCTTACTACCTCAATTATTTCTTTTAAAATACCACATCACTTTCTTAATAAGGGATAGTGAATTTACATGAAAAAAGTTTAAGTGTGCCCTAAATAGAGCACACCTGTCAGTACCTAAGCACCACAATTAAAAGAAGTAAATCTTTATATACATTAAATTCTACAATGAGTAAAATCAACCACAGTAACAGAAGTCAAATCAGTGGCAACTTGTGGTAGTAAAAGGGGTAGAGATTGATTGTAAAAAGGTACAGGGAACTTTCTGGGTTGAACTGGGTGTTACAGCATTGTGTATATGTCAAAATTCATCAAACTGTACAGTCTTAAGATACATATGTATTTACTGTGTATAAATTATGTTTCAACAAAGTTATTTTTAGAAAAGAGGTAAAAGCAATTAAGCCAAAGGATAATGAAAAAAACAAAGATCCAGGAGTGCCTGGGTGGCTCAACCAGTTAAGTGTCTAACTTCAGCTCAGGTCATGATCTCTCAGTTCACGAGTTCAAGCCCTGCACAAGGCTCTGGGCTGGCAGCTCAGAGTCTGGAGCCTACTTCGGATTCTGTGTCTTCCTCTCTCTGTCCGCTAGCCCTCCCAACAGCTCATACTCTGTCTCTATCTCAAACATAAATAAACATTTAAAAAAAAAAAAAAGACCTTACTTATAAATGAACACAACTACAGAACTGGGTTAGGACAAAAGAGCTGAAAATAAAAATGAATACTTAATATATACATAATAATACACAAAAAGTATGGGAGTATGTCATATGTCATAATGACAAAGACCAAAGGCAAAAGCCCAAAATATGTTGACTTACGACCATTGCTACCAGTGAATTATTAATCATACAATTACATAAATATTTGATTGGATAATAATTATCCTGGATGTTGGAGATAACAAAACAAAACATAGTACTTACCTTCAAGAAACTTAGAATCTAATGGAAGAGAAATAAAAATCAAAGGCAATTTAAAGGCAGGAGTAACAGGCAGTCAGAGCTCTGGATGAAGATCAGAGTTAGAGCTATAAGTCAGAGAGGAATCAAAGCTTTCCACTTCCAGGAAGACTGCTGTGTAGCTGGGAGATGTATTATTTATTTAACCATAAATATTCACTAAGTAGCGTGTGCCAGGGATTGTGCAGAGTACCAAGAATATATAAAAAGAAAGTAGTAAGAAGTGAGGTCTAAGCAGTTAGTGAGGCCTAATAAAGGAGGATAGTTTTGTGCCAGAGTTTAGAGCTGATTTGCTTTTCTTCCCCTGCCTCTACCTTAGTTTGTTTAAATTATCTACTTCACTCAAAATACTCATCACAACTACAAAAAAGAAAAGTTCTCAAAATAAAAAGTCAACAGCAATAACATTAATGTCACATATTTAGAAGAGAAAAGCTAAAAAAAAAGAAAAGTAGATTTATAAAAAACAAACTATAAGAGATTCTAAGTGATAGAAAAGAGAAACATTTTAACTAGAAAGATGGGGGGGAGGGGAGACTCAAGCAGCAAAAATCCAAACACAAACTGACATAAAAGAATCATAAAAATGGTAACACCTGGTTCTTATTATAATTTTTAAATTAATAATTCAGAGGTATAGAAACACCTGAATCTAAAATGACCAAACCTTTTATCATAGCCTTCAGGTGAAAAAATGTTTTTTTTCCAAAATAGCAACAACCTATATATTTCGATGAAAAAATGTTTAAGCAAAAATCAGACTAATAGTATTTTAAATTAAGTTTTGCTACTAATTAATTACTCAGGATGCTAGGCCAGACTACATGGTGCTTCTAGTTTTTCTATATACTCTATGCATTTCTGATAAATGGGAAAAGAATAGATGACCTGGCAGAAGGCTCAGACAATAATATGTGATTTACAGGACATGAATGCAGCTACCATAAGATTTATCTGACAGCCCTCTCCGATAGTGGACTGTTGAGTATCCGATGGAATGATTTCTAGTCTAGAAAGTCTACTACTGAGTAGCCATACACATTATTTATTTATTAGATGTTTTGGGTTGAAACCATTTTTAAATGATGCACTTCACAATGCACAGTCATAAATTTAGCTTTAAACCCAAGAAGGGAGGTAGTGTTATTGGAATGTATGTCAGACTGAATTAGGATGAGCAAAGCAACGCTTTTATAAAGTGGCCTTGAATGCAATGTCAATTCTTTCAAAAATGATATTAATGTCAAATCAGCATGATACAAATACTCTGTACAATGCTGGAGTAATATTACTTGAAATATTTAGCATTTTCTTTAAATTCATATAGATTTCTACAAGGTTTACACACATACACAACCAATACTAGGCACAAATAAGTTACATGCTTGTGAAAAACTAAATCTGAAATTGAGACTTTGTTCAATTGTCTGTGCATCAGACAGTATACAGTTTCCTTAAGAATGTATACACCTTATCTTAAAGTAAAAAAAAATTACATCAAGCTTTGAAAAGTAGCTCTTCAACTATTTTACATGATTCAATAAATGAACAAACCTAACTAAATAAATATTAAGTAGTTTAACTTAACTCAAAAATGCAATGCTGAGTATTTTATGAAAGCTTTTCAATTCTAAATAATAGTATTCCTGCCTTAACAATGTTAAAATGTAAATGGGATAAAATATGAAATGGTGTCTAATCAACCTAATAATGAATAAGTGCACACTGAAAAATATAATCCTAATTAAAGCTTTAAGGAAATATATAGTGATCTCTTTGGTCTTAATGACAGAAAAATAGAATCCTAGTTGAAACTTTAAGAAAATATACAGTGATCTATCGGGTCTTAACGACAGCAAACTAAATGTGATCATTTCCTCATTTCTTAAATGTAGGCTCTAATCCTTCTTTTGTAATAAAATGTAGCTAATTTACACACCTTGTTAAAAAGAATGCAAAAAGAAAATAACTTTTGAACGGATTCAAGAAAAATAATCAGAACATGGTTGATTGTCATGAAATTAACACCAACTAATTTGTAAAGTTTTAAATCAAATTTGCAGATGTTAAGTTCATAAGCATATCCCATTATTTATGTGATTAAAAAGGAGTTTTTGACCTGATCTTTCGATCTTTGGCACTCAATCCTCTCCATCTCCCCTTAAAAAATTAATTAAAATTTTAGCAATATGCTAGCTTTTCACTTCCCACCCTATCTCAGACTAAAAAAAATTATCAATCAAACTCAAGCCATCCCCACCCAGTATCTGCAAAATGTCGACTTCAGATTCAATTTCATATCTCCTAAGCTTTCATGTAGGAAAAGACAGTTCACTTCTTAACAAAATAAATCACTTTTGTGACTGCCAATTTGACCTCTCTGAATTAGGAAAATTCAAAGTGAAAAATGTAATTATCACCCCGGAACAATCTGTATACATCTGGAGCTAATTCTGGCTTCATTTTTCACATCATTTTTCACACTGTGCTACATCTTATAGAGATGCTGTGGAACTTTTGAAGAACTCCTAAAAAATGGTAAGGACTTCAAATAACTAAAAATATATTTGATTTCATTCAAACAAAAATCTTGAAAATATCTGACTTTTGCAACTTACTCTACTAACTGATATTCATATCCTATTTGATTGGATTAGTATTAAACAGCACCGTGACATACATGATAAATAGGTGCATTAAAACATGTCATTCTTCATCTTTTTAGCGTCTAACATTCAACTACGTAATATACTATCTGAAACAGCTTTGATGTATCACGAATATATTCAATTCTTCTAAACTAGAAAGTTGAACTTCATTACCAACATCCATCTATGAAACAATCATATCTCTATAAACAAATTCATACTCTTTGAAGAAATATCACAGACTGTAAGCAAATGCTTCTTAAAAGTAAGGGTAATTTTGCATTGGTTTAGAATGGTATATGGTAATTTAGATCCCAGAAGTAAGCAATTATTTCAAATCAAATTAATGAAAAATCTTCTACATTAAGCTATTAAAGGAATGGAGTTTTCTAAACAAGATGATTAAATTATAAAAACATGATTCTTAGTAAACCTAAAAATAATAAGCTCACTAGAAACATAACTACTCCTCACAAGTTCATTATAAAAATCCATTAGGGTGTAATCTCCAGAAGTAATTGTTCTTATTGCATTTTATTGACAATGCATAGTATTGATTTTTCACACCTTCTATGATTCTTTAATTTGTATTCATGAAATGTCCATCAGCACAGTCTAAATAAATTTGGCAATATAGGCACTAAAATGAATAAATCGATGCAAAGAAACATTAATTTTGTATTATCCTTATTCGTCAGGCAAGTAAACCACAAGAGTTGTAAATGAAGGTCAAAGGTTTTGAAATGGGTCAGAACCCTTGACCTCTAGACCAATACCCTTCCTATTAAAAAAAGCTATTTTAAAGTTTTAAGTAGGGGAATTTACTACCAGCAAGGTATCATTTTTAAAAGACTACAAAGAAAACTCTCAATAAAAACATTCATCTACTTAATTGCGAAACAGAAAAGAAAAACCATCACAGGATACATGATTTTTACATTGGTTTTCCAAAAATCATTAACGTTTACCATATGAGGTGTAAAATCTCTGAACGCTGAAAGCAATTTTGCTTTAGGAATTTATTTACTACATCTTATTATGATGGCTGCCATATTTTTGTTGGCGTTTTCCCAAATCTACTCCGTATGTCAAAAATAATTAGCAATGACAAGAATTCAAAATTATTTATCACTCATTTTATAACCTCTACACAAAAGGGAAGTAAACCCATTATTCCTAGGGGAGTCAGAGTGGCACTCCACAAGGTATAGAAATAAATCTGTTTCTATAACCTTAATACATGCAGGAAAGAAATTTAGCCATCTCAAGATTATTTGCTATACATGTTTTCTGATGTGACTCTAAAAACCTATTTCTCATTCATCTGTTTTCTCTCAGCACTCACTACAAAATTATCTACTACTATCAAAGACAAGAAGCAATCCTTTTGCAATACAAATAAAATTTTAAAACTGCACGTTTAAAACTCCATTTCAGCAAAAATTTCTACTGAAACATTTATAACTTCCTTATAAAATAAATTCATGCAAGAATTTACTTTTAATTCAACATTTATTCTTACCACTCACCTGAGAACACAGTAGCATAACCAATTCCACAACTGAACTACTAGACTTCATGCAAACCAGACCTATTTTAAAGAAAATTTAAAAGAAAAATTACAAAGCATAAAACAAATATGAGGGATTTGTTATACAACTTTATCCAAACTGCTATTTCAAATAAAATTAAACATCTTGCTAAGAACCAAACTCACACACATTTGATCCTAAGAGTAAACAAATTACTCTGTAATTACTTGAAACTTGGTATCAAAACTATCATAATTTTTTCATAAACTATTCCATTTCAGTATTCAAACTACTAACACACTTATTAGAATTCCATATATAATGACATTTCACAATACTCATAGAAATGTGCACAACATATGCCATATTGATCAATATCATCTACATTTTGTTTGGGAGAGAGTTGATTGTTATACATGCAGAGAAGGGAAATGGCTCCCTGACCTTTGCTTTCTCCACCACACTCTCTCCCTTCAACCCTCTAGCTATCAATCAAGTTTCCATTTTGTTTCATGGCAGCAGACATCCCAAACACTCTTATTAGTACCTTGACCTGTGACCCCACACTAAACCTTAACAGAAGTGCAAGCGTTCTGTTATATATTCTTGATTTCTTATAAATAAATTCATTTACATTTTATCTTTTCTTTTTCATTTGGGTTCACCAAAAATATCCCAGGAAGGAACTTTTAAACAATTAATACATATCTAAAGACTGCCTTAGTTTTGATTACCAATGAAATCTGAAAAAGTTCATTCAAAGAACATTTTATAACCAGTATATTAAAAAAAAGCAATGCCCATAATTAAAAGCACCAAATTAGTATATTATATCACTAATAATCAGAAAAACATAATTTTTCATTCTATATTTTTTCTAAGCAAATACAAGTTCAGAATCCAGGGTGTAACAAATAAACTAATTCCTGGTGGCCCCTCACATACCATACAGAATTATCTTCTTTCTTTCTTCCCATTGAAGCTCTTGCAGGCATCCCATTCTATCCTATTCCCTCTCTTTAATCTTCTATCTCTGTAGTTCTTCCTCCTTACCTCTTTTAGTCATGTTGCCTCATACCTACTGATGACACACATGCCATTCTGTAGACTTACAAATAGCATTCTTATTAAATTGGTTATTCTCCCTTCACTCTTTAGAAAAGAACCATTTTCTCAATGTCTTAAAAAAGTATTTAACATAGAAATAATAATGGTAATATTGTCAGCACCAGCATAAAAATTAGCTACAGAACATCTACATGTTGCATTAAGAAAGCAGGTCATTAACTAAGTAAATTATGGTTTCTGTAGAGCTGAAATGAGCATAACTCTGCAGGCTAATACCAAGGCCAAACAGAAGCATAGCAATAGTCCATCTCTCATGGCTTGCGTAGCCCTCTGCTGGTCTGCAACCTTGCCACTTTCCATAAAATGTACCAACTATAGGAAGTTCCATATATTTCAACTTCAAAATCTACTACTTCCAAAAAGTAAATTCAAATCTTTCTACAATTAGGTCATTATTTCTAACTGCTATATTCTAAAGAAACCAAAATTCCTAACTTGCCATAAAGAAATGCTTTATGGCAAAACATCTGGGCTCTGATTTGGCTCAGGCTCTGGTATCCACTCAGAAAAAAGAACAATAATGATACAAAAGGCCTTGGGCCATGAAAAGTTAGAATTCATTGATCAATAAGTTGAGTACTTAATGAGAGTAAAATAAGTAACATTTCACAGAACAATTCATATGTGTTTCGGACAGGGGTTTTGTATTTGTAAAGGATGGGGAGGAGGGCCAGGATGAATAGTGTATTAAATTTTTAAATGAAAATGGGTTTTAGAGGACAAGAGAGACCTTATATTAATCCTCTACTTATAAGCTCCCTTCCTAAAGGGTATTAATATTATAAACAAAAATATATATAACCTTGAGAATAAATAAACAAGAAATATCCCCCATAAAGGACTTGATATCTGGTTATATAACTTAACTCTCCCTCTCCCTTCTCCTTCTCTCCTTTTGCCTTTGTTTTTTTTGTTTTGTTTTGTTTTTTTTAATATTTTTATTTATTTCTAGGAGAGACCGAGCGAGAGACAGCATGAGCAGGGGAGGGTCAGAGAGAAAGGGAGTCACAGACTGAAACAGGCTCCAGGCTCTGAGCTGGCAGGCAGCACAGAGCCCGACATGGGGCTCGAACCCACAAACAGCGAGATCATGACCTGAGAGAAAGTTGGACGCTTCACCAAGCCACCCAGGCGTCCCTCTCTCTTTTTGCCTTTGGATGATACTGGTTCCATGTATGAAAAAGGAAGAAATGAATTATAAACCAGTAAATGTCTTCAGATTTACATCCAGACTCTAAGAATTTTCCAATAAAGGCCCTAAAACACTTAGAGTGAATATAGTAAGCTGCTGAAGAAGTATCAATTTTCATTTTATACAAACACATATCCTATTATCACTCAAGTTAGGAGAAAGCAAACAAGTTACTATAGGCTTAAAGATCTGAATAGGCTTAATAACCTAACCTCCCTAAAAGCCTCTCAGAATAATGGTAGGATTAATTTTCCTTGGTTTTATTTTTGGTTCATTTTTCAAAGATATGTGATTTTAGTCTCTTCAAAAAAAAAAAAACTCAGCATACCAAAGTGAAAAGTTTTATACTCCTCTGGAGTTTCATGACCAAAGATGACTATAATTTCTTCACCAAAGACTATTTATCCTACTTCTATTACCATTGCTTTTCCTTACTACCAAAACTCAGAAATAGTAACTGACTTACAGATATTGAGCAAACAACGTAACACCAAAATCCACTGATCTAACTTTCAAGCAGACCATGGAAAACAGTTAAGTGTCCAACTTCAGCTCAGGTCATAATTTCACAGTTTGAGTTGGAGCCCCATAGTGGGCTCTGTGCTGACAGGGTGGAGACTGCTTGGGATTTTCTCTCTCCCTCTCTCTCTCTCTCTGTGTCCCACCTTGCTCACATTATAATATATACATACATATATATATATATATATGTATGTTATATATATATAACACATATTTTTAAGTCATCTTAAGTATTTTACAGAAGGTATAATGATAAACCATATTAGAAGGTTTAATAAGAATTTATGCATAATAAACTCAGATTCCTATTATATATTTTTCTGCTTTTAAAGGTATTTGTATGTATCCTGTATGAACTATGCCCTTTGGATACAACTAAATGCTCCTCATCAGTCTGTAAACAATATACATCTTGTAAATACTAGAACCAAATTTCAATTAAACTTCTAATAGGTTCTAGCTTATCATTAATTCTGGTCCTTTTTCTTGAACTTACATCATCAAACGCAATACTTTGGAAAAGATGAATCATTCAAAATTTTGTTGAAAAGAAGACAGCCATATTCTTTGATCAGAATTGTAAAATATTTTCTTCTTGAGATTTTCAAACATTAGATCATTAGAATGATCAATCCACTGAATTTGTTCATTTCTACATGAGACTTTCCTTCCCATCATTTTCATGTAACACATTTGTCTTTTTTAGTCACTTAGAAAGTATTCCAAGTAAAGTGCGGTGTGTAACTGTCACAAACAATGGAAGAACACTTTCACATGCCTTTTTAGCAAAGTAAGACGTTCCAGGTTCTTGTCAGAAAACATGGAATAAATTTTGAAGACAGAAATCCTTTCTATTGAATGATATGCAGAGAAAACCAATTTCCTTTTTTACACAGAAATATACTATGCACTAATGAATTCTTGAGTTGATAAAAATGATGAATGTTGCTCTCTTTCTCTTTAAATTCATCCTCAGATGGTCTAATTGTAAAAATTTTTTTCTGTCAATTTTATCACCTTTCCATTAGGACAGAAAATAAACAATTCTGAATTCTTAAATTCAATGAAAGCTGAAAATAAGACCACAAAGATAATGTCCACAGACTTCTTTTACACCAATGTTTTTCAATTTTTTTATTACTGCTCCCCACCTAGAGGCCATTTCAGACCAATTGTTTTTCTTAATTTTACCCCTGTGAAATTTTAATGCTAAAGATATGCTGTATCTGGACACCGTATATGGCATACTGGAGGGTCAAAAATCATTATAATACCTAAAATATTTTTGTCCCACCCGAACCAAATACCAATTTTTGTTCTCACTGAGAAAACAGATTTCTATCTTCTAAAATATGATACTCTACTTTGGGAAATGCAGTAAAAATTGAGGGTGATCTGATAGTGATGATTTGTTTTCCTATTGTACATAATTCTAGGGGCAATTCCAGTACTCTTGTGCTCTTATTATTTTAGTCCTTACTATACTTAGGAATAACTTGAATAATGGTGAAATAGCAAAATGTTTTAAGGTATAGGAAAATTAAGATCACAAAGATGCCATAACAAATCTTAGATTTAAAAAACATGTCCAATGAACTTAAATTTTGTAACTATAAGATGGAATAACTTTTTAAAGTAATTTTCTCTTTATATTTGGAAGATCTCTTTAACATAAAATATCAATCCTGACATTTAAAAGATTCAAGGGTTGAAAAAGAGAGTTAATATCACTACAATTGAGACAATCAGAAAATATGTGTTCTAGGCAAGGTGTAATATGAAGTGTTATCTCTAATAAAACTTTCACTTTTAAATCTAATTTCAAGCCATCAGAAAATACATGGGACAAAGAAACAATTAAATGATATCACCAAGAAGCAAGAGCATGAAAACAGTGGGAGAATAAGGAGAAACTATTTGATATTAATAAAGACTTAAGAGATATAACCAAATGCAATACATTGATTTTGCTTGTATCTTAATTAGAAGAAAATCAATTATAAAAAGACATCTTCTAAATAAAGATGAATATGAATTGAGTATTATATGGCATAGAACTATTAAAAACTAGGTTTGAGAGCAGCAATTATGATTCTTTAAGAAAATATCCTTTTTTACATGCATTATTAATTATTTAAGGCTAAAATGACAAAATGTCTGGAATTGTTTAAAGTACTAAAGCAAAATAAAAGGAGGTAAGTAATTATAACAGAATTAAAGCAAAACAAAAATGGTTTGGTTAGTTGGCAATCAGTTCACAGTTACTGTAAATATTTAACATATTTAAAAAATTTTTAATAAAAAAATAATTTAAAGAAATGTAAAAGTAGGAATGCCTGAGTGGCTCAGTCGGTTAAGTGTCCCTCTTGATCTTGGCTAAGGCCACAATTCAGCATTCGTGAGATGGAGCTCCCCGTGTCAGGCTCTGCACCGACAGTATGAGGCCTGATTAGAATGTTCTTTCTCCCTCTGTCTCTCTCTGCTCCTCCACTGCTTGCTCTCTTTCTCTCTCAAAGTAACTAAATAAATTTTTAAAACATTAAAAAATGAAATATATATGTAAAATGTTAAAGTAATAAACCTTTCAGTGTCTGGTCGTACAACTAGTGACTGGCAAACACGGTCTCCTGTCTTTGAGTCCAGTATGTTTTGTATAGTACCATTCTGCAAACACCTCTACTCAAAACTTCTTTATTTCACAACGCAGAAAAACCACCAACCAAAACATTCCTCACAATTTAAAATACATACGTAAGCTACATAAAACTCTTAGATTTGTTTTCTAATTTAATGAACACAGTCCAGTGAGTAGGCACTGCTCAGGTTTTTAAGATAACAAGGAAAATGATGCACTGTTGCTTACTGGTTTATCAGAATTTACCAGTAAGTTGATTATAAATTAAATTTTATTTAGGGACCCAGAATTGGCAAATTTAGTACTTCTGAGTATCTAAGGTGAACCTATTTTATTGGATCTATTATAAGAGTCAAAGACCAACAAAAAAGCAAGTGTCTTCCCACACCAAAAGGCTGTAATTAACAATTCATTTTATAGTAATGAAATGTAGTTCCTAAATTATCACACCACTTTAAAAAATAAACACTTAACATGTGAAGTATAAATTAGAGAGAAGTCCTTTAATTTTCCAATTCATTATCTTTCAAATCTGACTACGTCATTAGATCAAATAGTCCCTGTGTGGCAAAATAAATTATATCCGTTAGCAGATAAAGTAAATTTCGACCCCACATTAAATATTTCTAAAACCTGAAATTTTTCAGATAAATTCAATGCTATTTTTTCCCTCTATAAAAATGAGATCACTCATCGCCAACTCCCATATACCTATAGCACATATATAATCTATAGCACAGATGATAATAAAATTCGTATGTCAACTGAAGCTTATTACTTACAAAGTGCTGATACCACCTAGGTGATGCTAAAATACGGATAATTTATTAAGCTATTATCCTACCTAAACACTGAATTTCCATATCCTTATTTATATAAAAAGAGAGATTTTTCACAAGTTTTAAGAAATGACTCAAGAGATTCTCTAGTGACTATAACTCCATAAGAAATATAACTAAAGCTGTAAATCTGTATTTAAAGAGACTGGGCTACAAATAGTTATATTTTTACATGATTTTTCAGCTTTAGGAAAACAGAAGTGTTTCATCCTAAACCATCAACCATGAACACAGAGAAGCCAGATTTTAGCAAACTTCTAGTTCAAACACTGTTGAATACAAAAATCAATTCTGTATTATCACTGATGAAAGTCTTCTAGCTTATCCTTAAAATTTTCTAATTATAAGGATGAAGACTGGTATTTTGAAGCCAGTGTATTAAGCTCTGAAACAGAATTGTTTGAAAAGCTATTCTCTACTGAACTGTCTGCTGTCTGAGACAGCACTTGGTTGAGTTACCCACTCTAATATTAAAAAACACTGACTACATGACACATGCCCCATATCAGGAAGAGAAAAAAAAAAGTACCAATACTTCCATCCATTCCATATACAGCATGGTTTACAATCCACTCAGCAAACAACTCTACATGCTATCTAGTTTGACACAATCTCAAAGTATGGTACTTTGAAGTAGAAATGATCCAGTAATCTATGCGTGATATAAGCATGATAGATTACACCACTGCTATTTCTACTTATTTATAAAACAGAATTCTACAAATAAAGATTAGTAACACAGTCCTCATTTTCCTAATATGTGGCAATATACTATTGTTTATAAGGAACTTAAATTCAAGTAAAATCCTAGATAAATACTCACTATTTACTATAACACTAATCTTTCCAATTCTCTATTCTCACAGTTAATTTTAATGCATTAAAAAAAACCTAAGTCTTAATTCTTTGGTTCTGTAAATACTTTTCTGCTTCATCCAATTCACTGATTAAAAAATCTTGAACAAATAAGAATATTAGACAAGACATATTCTTCAAAAGATACAACCTCTGTAAGAATCCTTGTCAAAGGATGAAAATACTTGAGCACTGAAACTCCATGCATCTCCTATTTTCCATTAAGTTAAGCTTGAAACTTAAATATAAATTTAAATATATATTTGGAAAGTGACACACAGAAAAATCACTTACTTGTTCCTTCTATTAGCAGTTCTTGTCCATGACTGCCCAAAAGTGTCCGAGAAAGAAAAGGTGCAAAATCCACAAAAATCTCTCGCAGAAGAGGAGCTGCTTTTTCCAAAGCATGTTCAAGCCTCTCTGTAATACTAATGGAAAGATGTTAAGTTACCTGAACCTTTCACTAGAATTTAAAATTTTCAGTTTTTAAAATGAGCTCCCGCAGAAATGAAAAATTCATGAAAAATTAAAAATTACATAAGGACTCAATATTGTTGCACATATCATTCCCTCTGCATGGAATACCCATTTTTATTCGGTTCTATCATCATCCTCAACCATGACAAACAATCCGGTAAACAACCACTCCAAGCATAAACCTTTATAGGAAATCTTAATGGGTCAGTTGAGAGCACTGACTTTAATTTTAGCCCTGTTTTAACCTAAAAAAACTCTATCAGGTCCTCACCAAATTCATCCAGTCACCAATAAACCTTGAGTTCAAGAACTGTCTTCATTTCTAAGTTCTCAGCTACAGCATATAATACAGATTCAGTAAATGTTTACAAATCTAACCAGTTTATATTCTTTTCCATTGACATCTACACCTATTAAGAGTTTTTTTTTTAATTATTTTGAGAGAGAGAGAGCAGGAACAGGAGAGGGGGAGAGAGAGAGAGAGAGAGAGAGAGAGAGAGAGAGAGAAAATCCCAAGCAGGCCTCGTGTTGTTAGTACAGAACCTGATGGGGGGCTCGAACTCACAAACTGTGAGATCAAGACCTGAGCTGAAACCAAAAGTCAGAAGCTTAAGTGACTGAGCCACTCAGGTGCCTATACAACACTTCTAATGCAATCTGACCAACTTTTCACTTGAAAATAGTATACTTTGCTGGCACATTCAAAATTGTCTCAATTTACATATTAATATGCTTTTGTGACTATATGTACATATACATATATGCATATACACAAACACCTTAATTAGATATTTCATAAGTTAAAATAAGTAAGTTCACTGCATTTCAGAAAATTCCTAAGTATCTACAGCTTTAGTTCCTAACTTATAGATGAAACATATCTGCAAATAGCCACTACTTACCACCTATTTATTCACACAAGTAATATTTCATAATAGCAACAAGAATTGCCAGAAATTTCTGCTGTCCATAAGCATCTCTTTGTAGGTACTAACCATAATATTATTCCTGTGTACTTACCTCACAGAGGCTCATCTCTGCATATCAAACTATAAGCCTACACTTACAGCACTCTAGTGCCTATATTTGTACTGCTATGATTTTTCTAGTTGTGGTAAGGAGGTTCAAGAACTCTGGCCACAAAGGCTCTAGTGGTGGAAAATATTCACAGCATCCCAAATTAGAATCTGAAAGTCATACTCCAAATTAAAAAGATTAATGGCAGTAAAAATCTACCTACAATTCAGTATCACTGTGGCTTTGACTGACTATAACTTATTATTTCAGCATTTTTATAGAAAACAATGAATTTTAAACTTCCAGTTTACAGTCATATGAAAATTAAGCCATAGGTAACTACCTGTGTAAGTAAGAATGTGTTATGCATGTAGCACTTATTAATCTTAATAGCCACTTCTCATAAACCTTTTATGTCTCATAATCTTTAAAAAGGAACTTCTAAAATGTTTTAAATGTCCCCTATGTTTTTAAAAAAAAGAAATAGAAAAAATAAAGTTTTTTTTTTTAAAAAAGAGCAGTAGCTAGAGAGTTTAAAGAATCATCAAAAGAACAAATCACAAATATCCAATTAGCTTAAATACCTCATATTTGAAACTTGGTCTTGCGGAACTGAGCCAACTGTTGGAACTGAAGGCAATTTTGCATTAGATGATCTACTACCTGTAAAAGAAAATAGCCATTTACAGGAATTTTCTGTTTTTAGATACAAAGGCTCAAACAAAGAAGCTATCTTTATACCAAATTAACAAAAAGCAGAATGCATTTTTAAATGTCCATTATAATTTGGATAACATTAAAGTCTACCAATTAACAAGATCTTTCTTGAATCATTTATATGTAAATCAAAGTTACAAGTCTGATTATGACACCAGCTGCAGAGGTAATCAACTAAATTCTGACTCACTAAACTGGAGTTACGATTTCTTGCCTTTATTTTTTAGTTTTTTAAGTTTATTTATTTATTTTGAGAAAGAGAGAGAGACAGAGAGAGCACAAGTAGGGGAAGGGTAGAGAGAAGGAGAGACAGAATCTCAATGCAAGGATGAAACTCACACACCATGAGATTGATCTGAACAGAGATCAAGAGTCAGATGCTTAAAGGACTGTGCCACCCAGGTGGCCCCCTGGAGTTATGATTTTTTCTATTCAACAAGTGGCAACAGAGATTTACAAGTAGAAACTCCAAATCTACCTTTAAATATGTATACCTCCATTACCAGTAAAACTGACCTTGAATACCAAATAACTTATGCTATACCCTGACTGTTCCTGAATCTAGTCTACACACATAACCCAGTGAATACGTGATAAACCTTTCATAAATGATTCAAACAGAATTTATACTTTCATTTGTGTATGTATTGTAATTAAAACATAACCTGTTAGTGTATTTGTAACAGCATTTCAAATGATTTTTTAAATATCCTTCTTCCTACAATACTAATCTTAAAAGTAGAGTCTTCATCTTCTTCATCTATCAATCTCTAGAAGCCTAGAGAATCTGACAATAATAGAAGGGCTTCAATTTATGTTAATTGCAGAAATTATTCCCTTAATCATTCCCATCTCCCATATTCTACAGGTCAATCTTCCCACCGGGTATATACTTCTCTATTTCCTCCTTTTTTTGTCCCTCTTTTTATTTAAACTACCATGTAAAATTAATTTCTACCATGTGATCTATTTTGCTCTGTAGTGTATATTCTCAGATACCCTTAAATACTCTTATATATTTTGCTGAATGCCAATTCATCCTCTTAGAGTGTAACATGTTCAAACTATTTTATCTTATACAAGAATAATCATCTTTGCTTTCAACAAATACTTGTGCTTATCACATTTACTTGGCAAGATAAAAATAATCACTGTCAAAGTAACTCTAGAAGAGTTAAAGAATGGATAGGAACAAAAACAACATACATTATGACAAGTCTTTTTTTTCTTATTTATTTAATGTTTATTTATTTCTGAGACAGAGACGGAGCATAAGCAGAGGAGGGGCAGAGAGAGGGAGACACAGAATCTGAAACAGGCTCCAGGCTCTGAGCTGTAAGCACAGAAACCAATACTGGGCTCGAACCCACAAACTGCAAGATCATGACCTGAGCCGAAGTTGGAAGCTCTACCAACTAAGCCACCCAGGCACCCCACATTATGACCAATCTTGAAAAAGTGAATCTAGAAGACTAATTCGGAGGATAATTTACTGAGGCTTAAAAAATTCTGAAAGCTCAAGAAAGTAGGGGGGAAATATAGTTCCTGTTTAAGAATCAGGATCTATGGGATAGAACATTCAACTTAAGTTAAGAGTAGAACCTAGAGAAACAAAAAAGCCATTTGCTTTTCCTAAGGCCAATGTATATTAGGAAGAAAAAGAATAGACACATACAGTGTCAAATATCCCTCTATGACACAGGGACCATAAGTCACTAGAATCCAACTGGGATGATATCCTAACCACCTGGAATTCACAGGTATGAGGGACATGCACATCTTACTTGCAGTTGTAATTCAGCAAGTAAATTTTCCAATTCCAAAAGCAGAATCTTAAATGGATGTCAAGTTAGTATCTATATAAATATACAGACTGAAATCCTATCACAGTTGTGTAGAAGAACAGTCCAAAGAAGACAGTAAACATGTAGAAGCAAATGAAAAAATATGCAAAGCTGAGGGGCACCTGGGTGACTCAATCAGTTGAGCTTCCAACTGTTGATTTTGGTTCAGGTCATGATATCACGGATCAGGAGTTCAAGCCCCGTGTTGGGCTCTGTGCTGAACACAGGTCCTGCCTGGCATTCTTTCTCTCCTTCTCTTTCACTTTCTCTCTCTCTTTCTCTCTCTCTCTCTCTATCAAAGTAAATAAATAAACTTAAAAAAATATGTAAAGATGATACAAAAGAGAGAGGAGCTCAAGAGATTCTGGAATCTATGCATTATCAGAGGTCTGATGCTTTTGATCTATTCTCAAAACTTTAGACATAGGTATGCTGGAAGAACATAAAGGAGACAAAGTGGTATGGGCAGAAAGATAGATAAAAGAGAGATAGAAGTGCTCATATAGCAAACAGAAAGAAGAAAAAAACAGTTGAGAAGGTACAAAAGCAGCCTCTGATATAGGGAGATGGCCTGTTAATATCAATAAGGCCTTAGTGTTGTTAGGACCTGGTTAGAAACCACAGCTAGGACTTGGTCTTCTCTTATTGAATATAAACAATCTCATAAAACATCAACATCAGATAAAGCCATGCCATGATCATGACGAATCAACACAAAACAATACTACCATGTAATTTTGTCCCAACAGACAAAAATTAACTCTGTCCAAATAACAAAGATGGTCAAACATCCCAAATCGTAGTATGAATGACTCGCTTCTTTATAAATTGTAGCTTTAGGCTTCCATGCTTCTAGATGAGATTTATTAAGATATCTCATCACAGAATTATCCATGCTTCCTGACAATATTCAGGAAGACAAAATCAGAAGGAAGCCCCACTTCTTAACCTCTCCCTAAAAATCACCTAATACAATCTAAAACCCAACAGTAAATATTTTCTCACACTCTATTACTGAGATATCCCAAGTTTCCCCATCGTGTATGTGCATTCCCCCTCACTTGACTAACGTATTCAACCAAGGGTTTTTGACAGAAACTTTAAATGAAGTCAGGCAGAGAAAAATAAAAATCATCAGATTTTTTTAGAAGAACCAGAAATAAAAATATCTCTAAGTAAGAATTCTTTTCACTAACAACCTATTTCATCAAAATAAAATGCACATTTTTCCACATGATAGCACTTCTCAAATGAACACATTTACAATCAAAGGCATCTTAAACAATAGCAGCCAGCCAAAGTTGAGGCCTAACTGTAAAACACTGGATATATATAATCAAGAAAGCAACAGATTCGAATTTGAGATATGGTAAAAGACTAAGTAAGGAATAACTATTTAACTGAAATCTTCATTTCGCCAGTCTACAACCTCAAGTTCACAAAAACTAGAGGCCTAAAGGAAAAACAATTGTACCGTCTCAACATACTATTTAAGTATGATTTACTTGTGGTGAAGATGAATCTCTAAGGACCCTACTGAAGGTTGGTTCCAAAGGTGTGAGCCATAGGAGACCATCTCCATCACTCCCCTCAATACTAAAGGTCACCAAATGTGGCAATAAATGTCATTGGACTTAAAAGTTTAGAGCTTATATCTGAGAATCTGTAATCTTATGTTGCAAGTGAAATTAGTTCCTCTCCTATGATGACAATGTAAAAACACTGTGCTTCAAAGAGCAAAAGGACCCTCTTTTCCAAACCTTCTTGAATTAGTCATGCCTGAAGCAGTTAGATTGAATAGTTCAAGGAAAGCATTTGTACCAGGATGGGGGCTAACTGACCCAGGAGCAAAGTACAGGAGCCCAAACAATGTAAAGAAAGCACTTAAGTAGAAAAGAAAACTAAAAAGAACATTTAGGTACTAGTTTGAAATTAAGGGTATTTGTGCTTGAAATTAAGAGCATGGTTTCACCACAGATACATATAAAAGTATATATGAAATATATACCCTCATCCAAATACATACTTATACATATATAGTCCCTAGTTCTGTCCACTGAGAGGACCTGAAAGTAGCAATACTTGAACATCCCATGTCCAGATCTTGCTTCTAAATACTATTCTTCACTAAGAAAGAAATGGCTGATTCAAGATCTCTGGAAGAAAAGTACACAATGATCTTGAAACACATAGTTTTGTTTTTTTAGAGAGCAAAGATATATGCCCAGGGAATAACAGGTTATCATTCACAAAGACACAGAAACCAACTTAAAGGGACTACCATAGATCAAATTGGAGACAACGTGAGCATAGAAATAAGTAATAACTGATTACAACCCATCAAGTAAAATAGGAAGCCAAAAGGCCACACTGACACAATAAATTAACAATCTGAGGAACAGGATATTTAAATAATTTCAAAGCACCTTCCCACAAAACACTTATTAATTACAAAAAGGAAAGACTAACTTAACAATATAGAAAGTTGGCAGTTGTATGTTCATCAAATAATGCAAGAGGTCATCATCAGTATTTTGAGAAATCAAACTGTCTACCATATGATGAACACTGGGTGATGTATAACTGTTAAATGACTATAATGTACACCAGAAATTAATATTATACTGTATGTTAACTATAGTGGAATTAAAGACAAACAAAATTGCGTGCCATATCATTAGATTCTTTTCTTCTCTACCAGTTCCATAATATTCCTACAAAAGAAATATATCATAATCTGCTTCTAATCATGAGGATATATCAGACCAACCAAAATTCAGGGACATTCATCTGAATCATTCCCAGTTCTTAACCATAATAGTGTTTTGCATTTGCTCATATAAATCTATGTGTGCTCCTTGATTACTAGAATTCAATAAATATACACTTTATTTATTTATCTGAGACAGCAAGCATGTGGGGGAGAGGGGCAGAGGAGAGAGTGAAAGGATCACAAGCAGGCTCCACGCTCAGCACAGAGCCTGATGCAGGGCTCAGTCCCATGACCTGAGATCGTGACATGAGCCAAAATTAAGAGTTGGATACTCAATGAACTGAGCCACCCTGGAGCCCCAATATTTTGGAGGTAACTTATTGCAAATTGCTCTAAAGAATAAACCATTTACATTTCTTTGACTACTGGTAAAATTCTATGTATTTTCCTAATTTACTGGAAACCAAACAGGGAACAACTACTACTCTGATTTTTTGAGCATTTTTGTTAGAATCTTTCTTCTGCATAATTTGTAATTATTATAAATAATTAGTTGACATTTTATCATTCTTTACAAATAATTCTTAGGTTTGTAGTGACTATTGCCATGCAGAAATGTAGACTGTTTCCTTTAAATCATTTTACCAGTTTGATTCCAAAAATAGAAATGCCACTGAATTTTTAACACGGTCGTTAGGATGTTTAAATTAAAAAATGTAAAGTGCCTAAGGTAAAGCAGATTCGCAAATGTTAATTTCCCACATTTCTGCAAGGCACTACAGAAGAAAAGTCAAGGGCTCCTCTGAGTGACTATCTATTCATGATTCCTACCATCCATTTTGAGTCAAGCCTTCTATTTACATATTACTTACCTATTAAAATCTGGTAATATAAAAATTCTTCCACTCTCCTCAGCCTCAAATCCATTTCCCTTCCTGCTTTCAAAAAGAAATGCTAGGTCATTTAAGACCACAGCCTTTCTCTTCCACATCTAAAGGAAATCCCACTAACCTCTCAAGTTCTTAGCCATCAATCTCTCTTATAACTTCCAAAGCAATTTCTTTAGAAAACATGTTCTATGCTAGCAGAAAACACTTCCTTCCTCACCAGCCACCTACGACATAACCATTTTCAAAATGAACTCTAGCTCTATCAGTATTAGGCCAGTTTCCCTGATAATAACTACCCTTCAGGGATTATTATTATATGATTGAAACGTATAGAGGACACAGTAATGGCTCTGCCACTTACCAGCAGTGGGACCTTGGGCAAAGTTACTTAAGCTGTATGCTTTATTTTCCTGATCTATAAAATGAGCAGTGATACCCACATTTCACAGAGTTATTCTGCACCTGGACCATTGTAAATACACAATGAATTATAGGTCCTTTCCTACCTGCTACTCTATGACTATCTATAAAATATTTAAAGAAAGTTATGTTTCCTTTAGACTGTACTTCAGGCTGAAAACACACTCAAATTATTCAATAATTATTCATGTGACATTAAATATAGGTAATTTAAATGAGATGAAGCTTATAAAGCACCTTTTAAAAATTTCTCTCTAAAAGTCTAGAAGCTATAAAGCAAAGAATCAATCCTGGATTTAACGGTTATAAAAAGCGGATTTCCAACCATTTCATTTAGCACATCAGTATAAGACAAAACACAGCCATAAACATTTGGTAAATCCAGCCACTGTACAAGAAAATATTTTCATTAAAAACCCATATTGGGGCACCTGGGTAGCTTAGTCAGTTAAGCATCCAGCTCTTGGCTTTGGCTCAGGTCATAATCTCACAGTACGTGGGTTCAAGCCTCACATCAGGCTCTGCATTGACAGTGTGGAGCCTGCTTGAGATTCTCTCTCTCCTCTCTCCACTTCTCTCCCATGCTCGCTCTCTCTCTCTCTCAATATAAATAAATAAGCTTTAAAAAAGAAACCCATATTGCCATACAACAATCCCACAATTTCCTCAGGATCACTTCACTTATATCTGGGCATTCTGATTCAACTTACTCTCTAAGTAACACAAATAAAACTAATTATGAATCTAAATAAACAGCCAACCTATAACCAGAAAGGATCTGGGATGCTTGACCTCCCCTAAAACATGCTGGATCTTCAAGCTGAACTAGATCAATAATCAGCAGTTCTGATTACCAACACTCAGCCAGAGATTCAGAAACCTGGACTGTTTGGGGCACTTGGGTGCCTTAGTGGTTTAAGCATCTGACTCTTGATTTTGAATCAAGTCATGATCTTACGGTTCCTCAGATCGAGCCCCATCAGGCTCCATGCACCGTGGACCCTGCTTGGGATTCTCTCTCATACTCTCTCTCCCCCTCTCCCACTTGTACTCTCTCTAAAAAATAAATACATAAACAAACAAACATTGAAAAAAAAAGAAAAAAGAAAGCTGGACTGTTAGAATCCTCCCCCCACCCCCCAAAAGGATTGGTTCCTCTGGGGGAGGACACTGTAGCAATCTTAGACAATTAACCTCTGGAAACTACTGAGCCTACCTCTTAGAGTGAGAATATTCCCACAAGATGAAGTTGTGAATCTCTCCTTTTCATAACACATTTCCTTCCCATTCCCTTGAAAATCAGAGCTGACTTTTCTTTTTACTGGGATTTTTATTTATTGGTGTCTTTCTCTTCTCCTTACCATCTTGTTCAATTGAGAGCTAACTGCATGTAAAAATTCTTAACAAACTGAGTGAAATATAGCCTAATGCATAGGATTAATTTATAAATGAAGTTAAAATACACACTTCATCATAATAATAGCTTTTTAAGTGCATATATCAAATCCCACTTCACAATCAAAAGTTTTCCATTTTCTCGGGGTTGTTTTTTTTTTTTGTCTTTTTTTTTTTTTTTTGCCCACAATAAAATTTCAAACTAGAGGGTAAAAAAGGGGAAGTTGAAAAGACTCTTTCACTGTTTAGTATCTGGCGTACCTGAGACTCAGGTTCAATCCTTCTATTTCTATACAACACTCAGTGAAGTACTTCAGAGATAATGGCACCTCCAATTCTCTAAATTCTTGACAGCAATATGCTCATTGAACCATACCCGGCCAATGATTTCTATAACAAGTGATTAATTATTTCTGAGCTTTATTAATTGCTGGTAGTTTTTATGTTTTTTTAAATAGTTTATTGTCAAGTTGGTTTCCATATAAAACCCAGGGCTCATCCCCACAAGTGCTGGTAGTTTTTAAAGACCATGTTTATTTAGAGTATGTCAGATATTTTCTCTGAAAGGACTATTGGTATTTTTTCTCAAACTTTTCTGAAGCTGAAAAAAAAAAAAAAAACAAATCAAGTCCCATCTATTTAAAAGTAAAGACAGAGTAATAAATCTCAAGAAAATGTTTGCATGAGGCTCTATATAGTAGTTATAAAACAAAAATAGCTTTTACTGTGGTAAATGACTCTAATTTTAATAAGCTGAAATGCATATCGAAAGATTTAAGAAGACAAGGAGCAACGGTGGTGCTACAGAAAACAATAACAAAAATGCCTTCCTGACACTACCTTATAAGAGATGCCAATTTTCAACCTTAAAAGAGACCACAGCAGAAAGAGATCCTACAAAAGGTCTTTTTCAATAATCAGAGAACACTTTATCAACAAAGATAAAAAGGTGAGGGGATGGGCTAAATAGGTGATAGGGATTAAAGGGTAACTGGGTTTTTTCTGGAATCACTAAATTGTATACCTGAAGCTAATATTATACAATATGTTATTAACTAACTGAAATTTAAATAAAAACCACAAAAAAATCAACTAGCAATAATTATAGAAGGAAAAAACGCCACATGAAAGAAAGAAATAGATCAGTAATTTCATAAGGATTGTCCCTCATTTGTGCCAGAGGAAAAAGAATGTAACTTCCAAATACATTCTGCCTTCTTTAAACTCAGATAAAATAAAAAATGTATGACTATTTTTTAAATTAACATTAAATATTTTCAATAGACAATCACACATATGTAAATGCAGAAGCTACTTTGAACATGTGGAATGATACAGACTTATCTTTTCCTTATCCTTGCACTGATAAACTGGCTCTTTCAAACTGACAATTTTCCAGACATTCAAAAGAACAAAAAGGAAAATGCAAATACATCATCTGTCCAGTATCTATCCAGGGAATAGCCAACTGTTTATTCAAGGTCCCTAAGGGTCTAAATAAATAATGTCCTTTGCAATAACATATCATTAAAACAAATGCCAATATTTAATCCCTTAATATTATATTTTTTAATTTCCCTCTCTCTCCCTCTCTCCTCATCCATTCTGGACCAGCTGCAGGAGGGACAGTCTATATGCCCAGGAGAAACTCTCTATTAAATAAATTTGTATTGATTAGTAAATTTAAGCCTCTTGGGTCAAATTTCATATAAAGCAAAGAATCAAATATTCTTCTTCTATGTTAAAAATAAACATGCCAATTAATAAAATGCAGGGCTCATAACAGCCATGATAAATAGAAGAGAACCTAATATTCTAATGAGGTATATAATTATTATACTTTGCAAACTAGCAAACACGCAACATATAAATTACTGAAACCCAGTCTACTTAGTTCCTTTATTGGGTTAGCTTTATTTTTGTTTTGATTATTTAGGTTTCGCATCACAGTAGAACGAGCACCTTAGCATATCTGAAAAAAGCAGCATAGCACCTTCACACATACTACACTGTGGGCAACCAAACCTGTACTGATACATAAATTTAAAATTTCCGTGTTTTGATAGATTTATTGAAACGGTTTTCTCTTTTAGCTTTCTTTGAAAATATGTATATACAGGGGCGCCTGGGTTGCTTAGTCAGTTAAGCGCCCGACTTTCACTTAGGTCATGATCTCGCAGTTCGTGGGTTCGAGCCCCGCGTCAGGCTCTGTGCTGACTGCCAGCTCAGAGCCTGGAGCCTATTTCAAAGTCTGTATCTCCCTCTCTCTCTGACCCTCCCCTGCTCATGCTGTCTCTCTCTCTCTCCTAGAAATAAATTAAAATTAAAATTAAAATTAAAAAAAAGAAAATATGTACATACAAAGGGTATACTTTGTTCTCTGATGAGTATCTTTTAACAGTTATTAAGAAAGCTTTTCCATTTTTATTAACACTATACTTTTTTGATAATAAAATACTACAGAAGCTAAGGAATATTATCCAAAGTAAAATCTTAACTTTCTTTGATGAAATTTCATAACTTTAATAATATACCCTGATTAAAATATAAATGTACAAATCTTCAATTTTCTTTGCAAAATTATAAATTTGGGTGATTTTTAAGTATAGTTGACATATAATGTTACATTAGTTTCAGGTGTACAACACAATGATTCCACAATTCAAATATTATCCTATGCTTACCACAAGTGTAATTACCACGTGTCACCATAAAATACTATTACATTATCAATGACTATGTATTTTTTATGCTGTATGACTTATTCTTTCCATAACTGGAAGCCTATATCTTCCACTCCCCATCACCCATTTCACCCATCCCTCACTCCCCCTTCTCCTCTGACAATCACCAGTTTGTACTCTGTATTCGTGGGTCTGTTTCTGCTTTATTGTTTGTATTGGTTTTTAGTTGATGATACTATTTTGACAGAAGAATCTCTAACTTCACATAAAGGTGGCAAGCTCTAATTCGTTTTCTGGGATCCAAGCGTATCCAATCCTAGTTTCTCTTTAATTGTGCCACATGTAAATTTAGAAATCCCATTATGACACCAAAATTTCAAAATAGCTTAAATGTTTCTGCTATAAAATCTTATTTTATGTTTTATATTTACATGGTTTCTTCCAAGGAAATTCCCTTTATTGCTACTGTACTATGTACTATCAAGTGTATTTTTTGTTAACCAATAATTTATCAGTGAATTTGAGCAGTTCATTTTTGTTGCTGACTCACTATAAAATTTAGAACTTAAGTCATCCTAACGCACAAAGGTTTGAGAGCCACAGGGACAGATATTCACTATATCTTCATACAAAGAAATACAAGATTAAAACAAGACTAATACATAACTTACCCAGATCTACAAGAATAACCTGCCCAGTTCAACATGCAATTACAACTATCAATTCATCCACAAATCATTTTTCCCCAAATTTTGCTCGAACCAGGAGGAGCAAAATAAATACATGTCACAATTTTTAGTGGCAAATAACTTAAATCAAGAGATCTACTAAAAAGAACACAAAAGACTCTCAGTTAAAAATAGAGAGATATATATTTGTGTGGTTTGGAGTCCAAGTGAAAAAAGAACAGGATACATGAGCTGGTGGCAGTAAACAAAAGTATGTAAAGTGACACTATATGAGAGTAAGAAGTATAGTGACTGAAAACACCATTCTGAGTTAGATTTCCCTTATCTAGGTAGTAATGTTCATGTCAGCAATTAAGGAATGGAACAGAAATACTAATCTAAAACTGGAGACAACATATAACAATGACAACAAGAACACAGTGAAAGAGGAAAGGAACAGTCAGATACGAAAAACAAATGATAAACAAAGACCATCAACACAAAGGTTTGGAATGACTTAGAGAAGAATTTTTTTAATCCACAGGTTTTAGGAAGAGAAAGAAAAGAACTAACAATTATAGCACAAAATGGGAAAACCTGGGAACCTGAGAAACATGACCACTGAAAATCATACAAAATTTAAATAATGGGGGAAAAGACCACATTATGAGCTGAATACAGGATTTTGTGCAGTGTTGTCAAAAATACAATAGTCTTCAAAACAGCAAACTATTTTGTAATTCTGGATATGGCTCTCCAAAGTGAGTTTATATTATAATAGATGTACTGGAAAAATTACTATGTTTCAGAAATAAATTTATCATACTGTTTTATATCTAATATTGCCCATGTATCAGCTGCTTCTGATCTCTTCTAAATACTGCATGATTTAAATTTTGAAAAATATATTTAAAACAAATCACCAGATCTTAGTTCTATAAACTGAAGTAAAAGAGCAATGTATTCAAAGAAAGATGAAAATATTTTACTCAGTGTACAGTGAACCTCTAAAACTTATAACATTTGCTCAGGGAAGTTATTAGAAATTCACTAAACTGAGTTTAAAAGATGGCAGTTTCATAGATATTAGTGACTTCTGCCTTTTTCCCAATGGAGGCAGCTCTACAAAAATCACTTAACTTTTTTAAGGGTTTTGGATGGGGGTGAAAGAAAAGAAAATAGGGGCGCCTAGGTGGCTCAGTCAATTAAGCATCCAACTTTGGCCCAGGTCATGATCTCATGGTCCGTGGGTTCGAGCCCTGTGTTGGGCTCTGTACTGACAGCTCAGAGCCTGGAGCCTGTCTTCAGATTCTCTGTCTCCCTCTCTCTCCGCCCCCTCCCCCTTACTCGTGTTCTGTCTCTCTCTGTCTCAAAAATAAATAAACTATAAAAAAAAGAAAGAACAGAAAATAACATCCAGTCCAACATAGATTACCAAACTGTTTCTCCTCCTAAGTAAAACAAAAGCATCAGAGTATAATGAAGCCACAGGAACAAAAATCCAGTAGAGTTCTACTTATTTTCTTTTATATTTTCTCACCAAAACAATGAGGAAAAATTCTTACAATGTACCACACTACTGCAGGATGTCAGAAATAGGAGGGGATGGCAGTCTGTACTTACTCTTCAATTTTTATGTAACCTAAAACTATCTAAAAAAAAAAAGGTCTTTATTTTTATTTTTAATAAAATAAAAGACAAGGCAGGACAAAACTCTGTGTAATACGACTCCAGATTTTGGTTCCAGGTAGAAAATTCTTATCAATAACTAAGTTTTCCTAAGTATAAACATAATAAAAGATTACTTACAAAATTCAGAAAAAGATATTAACACTAAACTTAAAAAATAAAAATTGTGAGTAGTTCAACCACATGGAAATAATCTAGGAGTTTCAAAGTATATTGCCTACCTTTTTTCACATATAAAAATATATACTACACACAGTTTCGATTACATGGTATGTTAAGTATGGCACATATTTTTTTACTTAACCAACTGTGAACATTTCCTCTTATCCCTAAACATTAAGAAAAATTATTACGTTTAAGTGGAGAAGATATTGAAATACTTTATGTAATTTATTTGATACTACTCAAATTGATTCAGAAAATTATGAAACAACAGTAAAACATAAAAGAATGATTTATATCATTCCTAACCAGAGATCTTAACTTTGCTAAAATGGAATCTAAAAACTTTTTTGTTCAAATCACTAATAACTAACTCACCAGGTGATTCTCCTCCTACATCTGAAGCTTGGGTCGAATCTACTGAAGAAACCACACTGACAGCATTGGTAGGGAGATTCGTATTAAGTACAGAAGGTAAGACTGCTGATTTTTTTGTTGCAATGATGACACTTCTGTAATAAAATAGATTTTAAAATATGAAACATCACTCAATTATATTAATTTCAAAATAGAAAGTAGAAAACAAATTTTTTAATTAATTATTTCTATTTTAATGTACAATTTAGAATATTCTCTCAACAAGAAATATCTCCAATGGTATTCCTATTTTTTGCATTTGAATTTTTTAGAATCAAGAATATCCTTTGGAAATACAATAATTCATTGTAACATTTATAGAACTTACAATTACTATATAATATTCTTTAAATTTATGATCATCTTTAATTACCCAACTTAAATAAAATATAACCAAAGGTATATAAAAAAGGAATTTTGGCACTCAAGTGGAAAAGTAATTAACTTTTTCTTAACCTCAGAATTGAAGGAGAAAACTCAACATGTTTCTACATGGATTTTAAAACATCACTAATTTGAAATCATAAAACCTTAGAAATCTTATAAGGTAAAAAAAAATGTAGATATAAATAATTTTTAACACCTATATAATCAAGTTTCTCTTTTTAGCCCCCAAAGACTATCTTTTGACAATATTATGCAAAAAAAAAGCAAAAAACAATGCATAGGTATAAAAGCTGGATGCAAAAATTCCAAATAATCAAATTCATTTTGTCTATTCAAACACAGGTATTTATGATATACCAATTTCAATTAAAGTGTAATACTTTATACTCAAATAGTAACTAAAAGACCTTATTAGGCATAACTAAAAGGCACTTTTAATTGAAGTTAGCTCCATAAACATGCAAAAACCCAGTTAATGAGGTAAAGAGGACAGCTGATATATAATGCACTCCCACAGCAGTGCTTACTTTTAATTACCTGGTGTTAACCATAAGCCTAAAGTCTTCAACATTCAATTTATTTAATCACATCTTTTGTTGACAATATTGTAACTGCAAGCTTCAAGTATTCCCTTAACAGCTTTAAAGTATTCAGTTTCTAAATAAAGTTACTTAGATACTTGATCCCAATAAATGTATTCAAAAGTAGAAATTATGTAATTCCAGTAACTTAAAAATACATTTTATTTTTGTTGTTATACCGAAGAGAGACAATACAAAGCAAAATAGGTTCTGTTTTACTTCAGTGCCTATCATGTGACGGCAAACACTGTTGCCAATTAAATCAAGTTCTCTTGTGCTAGGCATGGCTTATTCAATGTACTTGGGGGTAGCCGGTGTCACATCATTATAAGGGTGACTGCCAATGTTAACTATACACTAAAAAATAGAAGCAACAGCCACCTGAGCCCTCAATCCAAAATGGTGTGCTTAAATCATAGTAGCTTCTATCAGATGAAGACTATTGACTTTAGGGGGAGTAGATATGACCGTGTGTGTGTGCATGCACACAGGGTGTACACTCAAAACAATACAAAACATAATTTGTATATTTCCTACTCGAGGCAGAAATTCATAAACCTATTGTTTAAGAAAATTTCTAGCTGCATTCCCTAGCAACCTACTTCGGAGTGAGGATTACTATGCAGAATTTACTTTCACATTTTTTCCCAAAAGAAAGAACTGGCAAAACCTAGTTCACTCATATAATATGTAAGCGCTGAAATGAGCAATAGGAAACAGTATTGGGAAAGCTGAAATTGTTTTTTCCATAACTGAAATTTAAGACATAATAAAACTACCCTATGTGCCAGCAATTCCACTCTGAGGAATTTCCTCAAAATAATTTTATGCCCACAAAATATGTGTACAATAATGTTTAAGAGACCTTATTTAATAGCCAAAAACTAGAAACAGCTCAGAATTCTTTCAGAACAAAAATGAGTAAGTAATATGTTTATATATGAAAAGATCCTCAGCAATTAAAAGAAACTACTAATTAACATAACATAGGTTAATCTCAAAAGCACTGTGGACAGTGAAGAAAGCCTCATACAGAAGAACACAAACTTTGTCTCTCCTTTTACATGCAGTTCTAGGAAAAGCAAAACTCATCTATGGTAGGAAGGAATCAGAAGAATAACTGCCTCCAGGGGATGGGAACAGTCACTGGCTGGGAAGGTGCATGAGGAAACTTTCAAGACTGATGACATCTTGATTGAGGGTTTGGGTCACACAGGTGTACAGATTTGTCAAAATTCATCAAATGGTGCACATTAACATTTGTGCCTTCCAATGCATGTACATTTTACCTTAAAAAACTATACTGATCTCTAGTTAAGGATCTGCATGCTGAAATGTTTATGAAGTGAACCGATGTCTGCTGAAACACATAAAAAAATAAGATTGATGGATAGAGGGATGGATATATGTAGAATTACATGATGAAGCAAATCGAGTTAAAAGCTAATTACAGTATCTCAGTGACGGGGTCTACGGATGTTCACTGTACAATTTTTTTTGAACATTTTCACAATAAAATGTTAGAAAACTAGTAAAAGAAAAAATCTGCTACAGATGTTCATTCCTTACTATGTATAATCTCTAAGATGGCATGTTAGTTAAAGGTAACAAAAAACATGATCTCGTTATCTTTTTTTTTTTTTTTTTTTAAGAAGGCTTCACACCCAGCGTGGAGCCCAGCACAGGACTTGAAATCGTGACCCTGAAAGCAAGACCTGAACTGAGACAGAGCTGGACGCTTAACCAACTGAGCCACCCTGGAGCCTTTTAATCTCATTTTTAACCCTTTAACCTACTACCATTAATAATTCGTTCAATCAGGTAGAATGCTTATTCTTCACTACAGTTCAGTAAATATTTATTTTCCAAAATCTTTCTCATATCTCATTCCTAATACATCTGAAGTATCGCTATCTACATGAATTTACATTTAATTCAACATTCCTCACATATTTCTACACTATGATCTATGGTTCCTGAGCATGTATGTCATTTCACAACTCCAACCCTTTGTATATACTATTCCTCAGCCAAGCTGCCTTCCTTTAATCCCTGCTTGCCAGTAAACTTTTCCTTCTGACCTTTCAAAACCTTGCTTAAAGGTAAGCTTCCCCAGGGGTGCTAGGGTGGCTCAGTCAGTTAAGCTTCTCACTTCAGCTCAGGTCACAACCTCATGGATCATGAGTTCGAGCCCCACTTTGGGCTCTCTGCTGACAGTTCAGATCCTGAAGCCTGCTTTGGTTTCTGTGTCTCCCTCTCTCTCTGCCACCCCTCTCCAGCTGGTGTTTTGTCTCTTTCTCTCAAAAATAAACAAACATTAAAAACATTTTTTTAAAGTTAAGTCTCCCCACAGTCTCCAAATCGAAAGTTCATAATGTACTATTCTCGTGCTCCCACGAGATCCTGTACGTAAATTAATAAATCATTAATAGCTATGATTTAAACTGATGATATGCCAAGGATTATTACTAAATTCTCCAAACAACCCTTACATTTTACTTCCACTTTAAAAATTAAAATAGTAAAGCTCAGACAGGTAAAATAACTTGCCAAAGTAAATGGCCTACAATTCCAGGTTTGTCCAAAAAAGAGCTTTTAATTTGGACTCTTTTCTCTTAATGACCTTTTCCTTAAGTTTCATTGAGATATATATAATTCACATATTATACAATTCAAGTGTAGAATAAAGTGGTTTTTAGTATGTTCACAGAGTTGTGCAACCATTACCACAATCATTTTAATATTTCAACACAGTTCTAAAGTATAATCATCTATAAGAAATGGTAATAAAGATTTCCAATATATAAAATTATGCATGTATGACTACTAAACTAAAAGATCTATATGCTCAAAAGTGGGAAAAGTTTTCCTTTCTTTAGCCCACTTACGTATTTAGTACATAAATGAGAAATAAAATGAATTAATTTACGAAATCTTTGATTCAAACCATTTCTGAGGAAGCAAAATAATTATGCTTCGGTATTGGGTCACATAAAATGAAAGAAAATTTCAAGTCATAGTGATTGAAAGGACAAAAAGCAGCTGGCAGATTTCAGGATATTTTCCTTTCGTTTACTATTTCCATTATCACAAAGTTTCCACATAAAGGACTAAAGTCTTCAATAAAGTTGATCTTTAAGCAGTCATACTCATCTTACATACATATGTATGCAAGTACAAATTTAAATAAAGCATGTTCAACAGTTTAAAAAATTGCAGAAATTTATATTTACCACTACTCAAGAATGATCATGAAAGGACTAACATTTCACATTTTTCTAAAATGCTTTGGAAAACACAAAAATGCAACATGCATCTCACACAAGTTTGAAATTGTATATACCAGGCAATATGCTAGGGATATCTCTGGCATTGTTCTCAGGGTGCAGCTTAAGTTTCTATTAAAGAGACTGACAGAAATCCTCGTTAATATTTAAGGAAATAACACTAGATTTTTAGTATCTGCTATCAACTTTGACTTCAAACTTTTGGGCATAAAGAATCTGTAAAACGGATATGTCTTTTAGTATTACAAGCTATTTTTCCAAACTGTCATTTAAAAACCAAATATTAAAGCATAAAATTTTACATGTTATAATTTTCTTTATAAACTCAATGAGTTTAATGAATATTAGTATCTGTGAGGCACTACACTAATACATGTGAATTATTTCTATTTATAACAATCCATGAATTAAGTACTACATATTAAGTACTACAGACGACAAAGAAGCAATTTCCCTAAAGTTACACATAAAAAAAGTGTAAACACTCTTGACTTTTTTTTATATAAACAAGTGAGACCTCTGTGAAAGCCTCTTTTTATTTAGCCACAACAGACAAAGAGCAACAATGCTTTCCAGATCACTAAGGTTCAGAAGTTCCATTTCAGAACCATATCAGTTTCAAATACATAAACTTTCACATAAATGCTATTTAGCATGCAAATAGTTCACTAAAGGAGAAAAGAGCATTTTAAGCCTAGCACTTTACTCCCTAAGGATCTAATTGAAAAGCCAGACAAGCCCTTGAACTTTATCAAGATAAATCCCTGGCATCCACTAATCACCAGAGAGGATCTTCCAATTAGATAAGAGCAAGAATTTTGGCATGGGAATGAACACAAACACCTTGCCATCCACAAAGCCCACAACCTGGCAGCCTTTCAGCAAGGTTCCACTCATGTAGCTGTTACTCTAAACTTTCCAGCTATTGCTTGGAAGTTGATAATTCTTAAGATATGAGGAGAGTTGTGATTTCTGACATAGCATTCCAGAGATAAATACATGATCAGAGGGATGCTTTGAAATTCCCAAAGATATTCCACTGGTCTACAGCAGGATGAAAATAGTTTTTCAAAAGGTGTCTCTTGCTAAGAAAAAGATGGGGGAAAAAAGAGCACTTTGCTTGCCATCAGACAATATGTTAAGTGTGTACTAGACATGTAAGTTCCAAATAACATCCTGCAAAATGCTATCACAAAAATTCCCCTTTGGATTCTATTTCAGTAAACCACTTAACATTGCTAACAGTAAAACACTTAATATTGCTGAGGCATGGTTTCCTAATTAAATTCCTAACTCACTCACAGAAGGCATCACTAAAGCACAGATTTAATTCCTACACATTTTTAAAGAAATAAATGCCAAAAATGTTCAAATTTGGGACATTTAAGGAGACCTTCTTTGACTATTTTAGTAAGATATATTAAATTTAAATATCTACTCTCCCTTGTGGCACTTAGGAGGTTCAGTCAGTTAAGTGTCCGACTTCAGGTCAAGAGGTCATGGTTTGTGAGTTCAAGTCCCACATGAGGCTTACTACTGTCAGTGCAAAGCCCACTTCAAATTCTCATTCCCTATCTTTCTACCCCTCCCCCATTTGTGCACACATGCACCCTCTCTCTCAAAAATAAGTATTTTTTAAAAATCTACCCTCGCTTAAGTATTTGAATACTCAATCTGAGATTAATACAAACTTAAATTATAAAAGTTGAGAATATTTTAATTTTTTTTAGTGTTTTTATTTATTTGTGAGAGCAAGAGAGAGACAGCGTGAGCAGGGTAGGGTCAGAGAGAGAGGAAGATACAGAATCTGAAGCAGGCTCCAGGCTGTGAGCTGCTGTCAGCACAGAACCCGACCCGGGGCTCGAATCCACAAACCGTGAGATCATGACCTGAGCCGAAGTTAGTGCTTAACCGACTGAGCGACCCAGGTACCCTAAGAATATTTTAAAAACTAGCTATTTATACCTCTTCCCACCCTCAAAATATAGCCACTGCTATGAATAGTTTTAAGTATATTTTTTGAGGGGCACGTAGGTGGCTCAGTTGGTTGAGCATGTCTGACTCTTGATTTGGACTCAGGTCATGATCCCAGAGTCATGGGATCAAGCCCTGAATCCAGCTCCATGCTGGCATGGATCCTGCTTCAGATTCTCTCTCTCTCCTTCTCTCTGTTCCCTTCCCTACTAGCACATGCACTCTCTTGTATGCTCTCTAAGAAATAAAATCCTTAAATTAAAGAAAGAATATATACAATAAAATATTCAAAGGGGAGGGCCACTGTGTCAACTTCCTTTCAAATAACTCCAGAAAACAGAAGTTCTTTTAAATGGCAACTTCTCTCTAAGTTAGAACTTGTATCAAGATAAAATACTGATCTTTGAAAAAGAATATGTTTAATAACTCAATACATACATGTCTTATAGGTAAAATTTCAGGCACATTAGCAAATATTTTAGTAGGCAGCAGAACCAATAAACTCTATAGGAGGAATCTATAGTCTGCTTTCTAAAGCTATCAAGCTCTAAATCCCTTGCTGAATTCCTGAGTCTGCTGAAATCCACAGATTCAGACTTCTTTTCACAAAGGCTGGCACAGTACTACCAGCAAAGTGTGAAAGGTAGTCATTTGTAGGTAAAGGGGAATTCTAAGTTGTAACAAGCAAAATGATTATCCATATTAATTTGCCAATGTAATAGTAAAATTATTTAAATTATTTTTAAATCATCTTATTGGTATGATGAAAAACAAAAACTTGAATACTTTTTGCCTATCTACAACAAAACTTTTTGCCTTCTATACAACAAAAATATCCTCATAATTTTTATAAACTAGTTCAAAACACCCCTTTCCAAAGTTGAACCTACAAAATTTAGCAAAGTTCCTGTTTACTCTTTAAATTGTTGTAATTTATAAATATAAGCAGACTAAAACAAAAGACTATTTAAGGTACCTATCAAACGATCTGAACTGCACAGGTTGTTCAGCAGAAAGATCACCAAGAGCTCCAAGACAGGCTGGTGGCAGAAGGGCAGGATCCACTGTGACTCCATCTGCTGGGATGTTAACCAGGCTTCGAAGAATGTCCTTCACATTGACGTTTTTTGAAACTGAAACTGATGGTGCAGACTTGTTATCCAATTCATTTCCTCCATCATTTTTGGTTTCCTGAGATTTATTGACTTCTAAAGAAAGAGTACACAGCGCCTCACTGATTGCATCTGGGCCTGCACTGACACTTGGAGGTGCTATAGGAGGAGCTACATCCACATTGCTTCCTAACCCAGTAGCTGTTTCCTCCCCAATGCCTGAGTCCTTCCTTCGAGCAGATGACGTGCTTGCAGATTCTTCCACCGATGCTGGGGTTGGCAGACTGAACGCTGATGGTGTGTTTTCTACATCTTACCAAGAAATAAAAGGGAAGTACAAAAAAAGACAAATTTAGAAGCAATTTTATAAGGTACATTCAGTATAATCTACTATTTATTTTTTAAGGATTTTATTTTAATTTTGGTTAGTTTCACGTACATTATATTAGTTTCAGGTGTACAATGTAGTGATTCAACACTTCCATCCATCACCATGTGCTCATCATAGCACCTATTTAACCCACCCAACCATCTAGTATTTTAAGTTAGGAAATATATGGCATGTTCTAATAAAAAGCAAAAATAAATTACATAGTCTATATACTATATTGAGTTAATATAACTACAACCAAAATATGTTTTAATAAAACTATGAGAATAATAAAAGTAAAAGTGATAATAAACTATCTGAGGAAAAACTGCCAAACTGACCATGACATACCAATGGATAGCAACACAAGGCTGAAAACTACTGGCCTACAAGAAAAAATCCAAAATCCTTGATAAAATATAATATGATAAAATTTTAATAATATGAGTCTGATAGAATTTAATAATAAATCTGTCTTCTTTAACACGTCATGTCCAATACGTATAGCCATGTCTGGGCCCATAACAATGCCTGGCAAGTAGTAGGTGGTCAACAACTATTTATCAGATGACTATTCATTTCCAACTTTATCTTCTGCTATTCATGCCATCACACTTTATAACACCAAATCACGTGCAATCTGCTAAACATGGGACAGTATTTGGGAATTCTGTGCCTTAATTTCCATTTCTCTAGACAATAATTCCAAGATTTCTACCTCATAGTTTCTCCTTGCTTAAAAAAAAAGTTACCCTTCCTATATGCAAGAATAATACAGTAATTTTTAAAATCTAGTTCAAAAAGGGGCATCACCTACTCTCTGAGTCATTCCCTCTAATTAGGCATTCACTGCATATAAACAAAAATGTTCCATCTTGCTATAAATTCAATGATTAGTCGTCAGCACTTGACAAAGCACCAACAAATGATTATTCTAACTTGCCAATATTTTTTTCACTTGGTAACAGGACATTATGCTCTTCTCATTCTTCATCTATTACCTCCCTGGTTGTTCCTTCTTAACTCCCTTGACTTATTTTTCTCCTTGATTTCTTAAGTTGGAGGGACTTAGTACTTATCTTCCCTAACAATATTTATTCCCTCGAGTGATCTCAATCACTCTTGAAGTTTTAAAACACTACTATATCAACAAAAAAATACATACTTGTTTATAAGTGTCTACTTTACATCTTCGGATTCTAAAAGATACCTCAAACTTAACATATTTAAAACTGAATTCATTTTTACCTGAATATTTTTAATCTTCAATCTATCCAACTGCACCTTATAATCATTCTTGATGACATTCCAATTTTCACATATTCATACCTAGTGTTGTAAATCCTGTTCTCTCTCCTATCAAAATATACCTAGAATCTGACAATTGCTCACTACTCTACAACTACCACCCTAGTCCTTCCCAAAATCCACTCTTTCCTGGATTATTGCAATATCCTACCAACAGGCGGTGTTAGACTGTTATATTAATAGTCCTGCTGCTCCATGCCTCCTGGTATTCATCCCTTGAATGCAGACTGGGCCTCACTTACTCTAACCAACATAAGAAGCAGAATTAGCCAGTTCTGTGTCCCAGCTTTACAAAGGCCTAGCAGCTTATACATTTCTCAGAATCCCGAACACCTCTGTAAGCAAGCTGGCTACCTTGCTAGAGGGAACATGTATAGAGACTATACAAAAAGATAGAGGCCCTCCAAATTAATGGAGGAAAATCAAAGAATTTGCTAAGAACAAGTATTAAGGCCCCAGACATAGAACCCCAGCTGAGCCATTTCAAGTCCGTCAGCCTCAGCTCTTAGAGGCATCCTTGCAAGGCACTAGATCTATGCGTAGAAAAGCCGTCTCAAACTTTCCAACCATAGCAAACATCATGTAGAGCAGGGATGAATGATACTCACTCTACCCTGTATGAATCAAATTCACAGAATCATGATAACAAGATTAAAAACGGTTATGGCTTTAGCCACTGAACTTCGAGGTAATATGTTACACAGCAGTACACAACTAAAACACTGGTTTTTTTTTCCTTGCCCTCCAGAATATATTCTCCATACAGAATCCTAACTGTTACTTTGAAAAACTTAAGTCAACTGTTAACTCCTATCTCCATTTTCCTTAGAATAAAAATCCACACACCATTATGTCCTAATCATTCCTGATATTTTTCTCTATTCAACTGTATCTTTTCTTAGTACACCACCTTTCTAAAATACTATATAATTTATTTAGTAAATCTACTTCTTTTCTACCTTCTATTACAAAAATATAAGCTCCACGAAAGCAGACGTTCTTTTCCTCTTTTGTTCATGAGTATACCCAAATACCTACTTGGTAACGAATGAATGTTTATTAAATAAATAAATCACCTCCACTGAATGGTAGCTACTTGTATAAATGCAATAGATACTTCTCTAATGATACATCTATAACCTGCAATCACTTCTGTACCTCCAGTTATTACTGTTATTTCTTAGCAAATCTACTTCTTATAAAAGAATATGAATTACTTCTTCACAATAAATGCCAAGGCAAACAAAAATGTCTAACATGTTATTTGTAAAACATAATATTTTCTCACTTATGTTTTAATTAGATGGCTCATTTAAAAAACAAAAATCATCTCCCAATTGCAATTAACTACATGGCACTTAAAATAAATTGAAATGTTTATAGTTATTAATTTTAAAATATACACTCTCATTTTATACATCAATGGATTTAAAATCTGGAATATTTTAAAGACTAGGTAATGTTTAACTTGAACTTTGGATCCCAGGGAATAAAATATGGAAACTTACCAGTAAGTGATAAATTCCCACTTTCACTACCAGGTTCTTTATATGACTGGTTATGCCTTTCATTTTGGGGTTCCAAAATGTCTCTGTACTTTGAGACCATAAGAACAGAGATAAAGTATACAACTGCCAAGGCTAAAAACTGAGCTTGTTTGCTATCCTCCTAGGGAAAAATAAAAGTAGTTGATTATGCCACTATTAAATAACATGCTTTGATCTTATTTTACATGACAATATTTACATATAAAACACATCCACAAATCTTCTGATATAAGCTGAAAAATAATAATAAATTCATCTCAGCAAAGATTAGGCAAAGACTCTTAGAAAAATGCCTGTAAATGAGAGTTTTTAACACTTGTGAAACAAGGAAACAGACAATTTGGTTTGTCTTTAAAATTAAGTAACTCAGTCTGAAGACATATGGCATAATATACCTTATAAGATTAATCAAATGACAATTATCATTATATATGTATAATTATTTTTACTTCTAATCATAAGAATTAAAATACGTAGAGGCACCTGGGTGGCTTAGCCTAACTCTTGATTTGGGCTCAGATCATGATCCCAGAGTCATGGAATTGAGCCCCACAGCAGGCTCTACACTGAGCATGGAGTTGGCTTAAGACTCTCTCTCCTTATGCCCCTCTCCCTGACTCATTCACTCGCTCTCTCTCTCTCTCCCTTTCTCAAATTAAAAAAATATATATCCAAAAAAAATCACAATTAACAAGTTTCCTAAAAGGCAAACATCCAAGAGAAAAAAGGGTGAGGTAATCAGATACAGAACAAAATGCCAAAGGCATTCCCAGGAGCATTTTAAATAGTACAGACAACCAAGCGTCTAAGATTGAAAATACAGTCTCTGCCAGAAAGAAAGGGACAAACTAAATTGACCTCTAGAAGAGGTCGAGGCTTCATCTTAGCTCTACAGATCACCTACATGTCTGTATACTGATGATTTCTTCATCTAGTCCAATACTCCATCTTCAAAGGGACCCTGCACATGTCACTAATCTGATAATGCTCAAAATAGGTTTGCACTTAAGGGAAAAATTTCAACTTATCCATCAAATTCTGAAAACCAGAGGTACCCCAAGTAGCAGTAAATTTATAATAAAGAAAACAAAGAACATTGTTGCCTAGCAGATAAGTAAATGGCAACTATTAGTGCCAATGAAACAAAGTTAATTAGCTAGTGTCAAATGTTTTTGACACAATTTCTGGGAAAGAATGAGATACCATGCTCTACCTGAGCATTTCCACTTAATACAATGATTAATCTGACAAAAATCTATGGTACTCTTTAGGCTAATATGTAAGAACTTATTAGTCTTGATGGAAAACATAAACATATATGTTCCCCGTTTTATTAACCATCCCTTTTCTCCAAACACTCCTGTGTTCTACTGCCACACAAGTCTGGTGCTATTATAATAACTATTGCTAATAATGTTGACATTAAAAGTGCAGGCAAATAACTTACTTGATCTTAACTCTTAATCCATTACAAATTATTTATGCCTATCTAAGTACTTATTTAGCCCATTAATATATTCAATATTTACTTATTATAGTATGGAATTTAAGGTGTAAGCCTGATTTTTGTCCAAAGAAGAAATATCCCAAAGATCCTTATGTTTCAGCCTTTTATCCCAGAATAAATTTGTTTTCAATTGTAAGTATCACTTACTGAATACTTATAACAGATCGGGCACTGTACTAAGTAGTTCAAACACATTCATTAATCCCTTTTAACAAGATGAGGCCTAGAAAAATACTTTACCTAGGGGTACCTAATTGAAAAAGCAAATGTGAACTCAGATTAGAGTGATTACAGGTTAGCACTTAAGCTAGGGTAATAACTTCTTCATATTGCCAATCTAAGGTCATTTCCTTTTTTCATCAAAATTGGATTATGCTAAAAGAGACTCTCAGATATAGTCTGGGAAACATGGTCTTTTTTCTAAAACTTCTATGAGTATAAACCTTTTTAGTTACAAGAAAATTTTAATTATTAATTACTTTTAAAAATTACATGTTATGGCAATGAGAAACAATGAAATCTGGCCATGTATAGCAACATGGATGGACCTTGAGGGTGTTATGCTGAGCGAAATAAGTCAGGCAGAGAAAGACAAATATCATATGTGTGCACGTATAGGAGGATTAGGAGGAACTTAACAGAGGACCAAGGGGGAGAAGAAGGGCGGAAATGGTGGGGGAAAGGGAGAGAGGCAAACCATGAGAGACTCTTGAATACTGACAAAAACTGAGGACTGATGGATGTGGGGGGGAGGAGGGGTGGGCATGGAGGAGGACACGTGGGGATGAGCACTGGGTGTTATATGGAAACCAACTTGACAATAAACTATTTGTAAGGAAAAAAAGAAAAGAAAAAAAAGAAAAACAAAAGAAAAAAAACTACATGTTAAACACAGGAGATATTCTAATTCTCTGTCCAAATATCGTGACATAAAAACTTGTTATAAAGTTTCAAAGAGCCAAATCATACACAACAAGGATGAATTTTCATTTCATTTTAAGTACTATGGGAAACCATTAGAGAGTATTTAAAGCCAAAGAATTATATTACTTATTATACTTTAAAAATCACTGTAGGAAAAACAAAGCTAATAGGGCAATGGACTCAATGACATAAAGGAAAGTACCAGCAATCTTTGGTCCCCAAATAAACCACGGTCAGTGGGTTTTGGGGGGAAAAAAAAAAAGTTAATGGTTTCTTAATGAAAGGAATAAACCTGCTACCAAAAAGCAAATAAATAGATGTAAGGAGGCAACACAGCTAATGATTAAGATCAAAATTTCAAGAACCACATTCCCTAGGTCCTTAATCCACTTCCACATTGTACCACTTGTATGATCTTAACCGTAATGTTTAACCTAACACTTTCATCTTTCTCACAGGAGAACTGCATGAAATAAGTGACACAGCGCATCCATTACCAAGCTTCAAAATGCCGTAAACATTCAGTAACTATAGCTAATAACTACTAACCACAACTACTACTAACAAACTGTATATGTATACAAAACCTAGTTAAGAACTCAACAGAGGACAAAACCCTATAAAAAGAGGAGAAAATTAAAATTAAAGTACAAAGTTTATTAAAATCTTGCATGTGAAATAGAACATCTAGTACTAAATGCAGTTACGTATTCGATAAATACTAACTAATGATAATACTACAAATGCTGGTGAGTAGGATTACAATTTTTTTTTTCTTGACAGGGAGAGAGAGAGAGAGCATGAACAGAGGGGTAGAGGGAGAGACAGAATCTGGAGCAGGCTCCACAGGCCTAGGTGGACTCCATCTCACAACCCTGGGATCAGGACCTGAGTGAGCCAAAATCAAGAGTCGGACACTTAACCAACTGAACCACCTAGGTGACCCCAAATAATTTTTATTTTCATCTTTATACTTTCTTTCATCTTTGGACTCTCTTATATAACTATAGAATCTATACATGAAACTGTGGCATATAACAAAATCAACTAAAACCAACATTTGAAAACATTTAAGGGGCGCCTGGGTGACTCAGTCAGTTAAGCGTCCGACTTCAGCTCAGGTCATGATCACACAGTTAGTGGGTTCAAGCCCCGTGTCGGGCTCTGTGCTGACAGCCATCTCAGAGCCTGGAGCCTGCTTCAGGTTTTGTATCTCCCTGTCTCTCTGATCCTCCCCTGCTCACGCTGTCTGTCTGTCTGTCTCTCTCTCTCTCTCTCTCTCTCTCTCTCTCAGAAATAAATAAAACATTAAAAACAAAAGTTTTTTTTTAATTTAAAACCACCACATTTCATCATGTGCCTTTTTAATTTTTTTAATTTTTTTTTATTTATTTCTGAGAGAGAGAGACAGACAGACAGACAGCATGGGCAGGGGAGGGTCAGAGAGAGAGATACAGAATCTGAAACAAGCTCCAGGCTCTGAGCTAGCTGTCAGCACAGAGCCTGATGTGGGGCTCAAACCAATAAACTGTGAGATCATGACCTGAGCCAAGTTTCGACACTTAACCAACTGAGTGACGAAGGCGCCCCATCATTATGTGCCTTGATATCGTAATTCTAGTCCTTTGAGGAAAAATATCCAATATTCAGTAAAAATCATATGCCATTTATAATTTGAATATTTCATTACTTTCAGAGCATAGATTCTGGAGTTTAAGACTGCTGGGTGGGAATCCTATCATTTACTAGCTCCAACAGCTTGAACAAGTTACTCAAGCTCTCTGTGCCTCAGATTCCTCATTTATAAAATGAGAATTACAAAAGAACACAACTCAAGAAGTCATTGGATTTAGTACATGTGAAGCGCTTAAAGTGCTTAATATGTAATAATGTATTATTCTTTTTAGTATCATTACTTTGATATATTAATTCTACTTTATATAGATAGTACTGTCCAATCTTCTAAGATTCTAAAATTCCTGTCAAGAGAATTGGTTCTAGGGGCAGCTGGGTGGCTCAGTCGGTTAGGCGTCTGACTTCAGCTTAGGTCATAATCTCACAGTTTGTGGGTTCGAGCCCCTCATCGGGCTCTGTGCTGACAGCTAGCTCAGAACCTGGAGGCTGTTTCAGATTCTGTGTCTCCCTCTCTCTCTGACCCTCCCTTGCTTGGACTGTCTCTCTCTCAGAAATTTTTAAAAAATTTTAATTAAAAAAAAGTGAATTGGTTCTAGCCCTTCTTATCTCTACTCAACTATTATATATCACAATGAGTTTTTACTCTCAATACTTTGAGCCTAGGTAGAAATATGTATCAGCTAAGAGTATGTGAAAGAAAAACTGTAACTTACTATGTCTCTGAAGACAACTGCTCTAAGCCGATTAATATCCATGTCTTGTAGAAGCTTGTCAAAATCTCTTACTGGAGATATGCCACCAGTTATAATGTCCAGTGGACTCTATTTAAGACAAAAAATATATATGTATTACACAGACATTTTAAAAAATTAGTACAGTATCCCAAGAACCAAGAAAAAAAAGACTACAATGTTGTTTCTCCTAGTTTATTTTTTCCTAATTCCTTCTCTCTTCTTTTTGGGGTACTGGGATAGAGGTGGGGGTCACAAAAGGGAGCCATAAAGGAAAAGTCAAACTTCATTCTAACTCACCAAGTACATGAAATACAAACTGACATACTCAAAGCAAAAGGTATCAAAGATACAAGAAAAGTAAACACTTGGAAAAACAGACAAGATTAAGTATAAGCAAATCTTTACTGTATATTTAAACACAAATATTTGAATCTTATGTCCACAGACTAAAATAACTATTTTTAGAACCCCTGTCAGATTTACTTAACTTTATGCTGAAATGAACTAAATATAAGATCTTAATTATAAAATAAGAGGCACTTTTTTATTAAATTAATTACTCTGTATGCTTACCTTTGCTGCAGATTTCCCCATGGGAATCAGGCTCTGCACGATTTTCTGGCCTTTGGCTGTATCTCCTCTAGCTTTCAGCTGTGAATGCTGCTGACACTCTAAACAATTCCTAACTGCCACTGCACACACTGTAATTTAAGGAAAAGATTGGGCAAGAAAATAAAATTTTATTTAAGATTTTGGAACTGATAAAAAGCACCTACAGAATACAATTTACATAAGCTTTTAAGTGAAACAGATTACTTTCAGCAAATACCTAAAATGTTCCTGGACTTTATCGCCTAGTGTTTGTTTTGTGACTTTGTTAGCTACTCTGTTCAGAGTAGCTATTGCTAAGAAAGAATCATTTCAGGAATCTAAATCAACAGGCTAATGTTTCTTGAGCTCCACTAAGCTTAACTGGAATGATCTTTTATTAAGGAAAACATAGGAAAGGAACTGGAAAGTAGGAAAAAAGAGAAAGCAAATCACATTGCCATTTACTAGTCTAGAAAAATAATCTGCTATCACCATCATCAAAAAAAAATAATTAAACTTAAAACTTGCATGTATTTCATTATAGCATGATAACTGTAGAGGCTGATAAAAGGTATAGCATTTATAGAAAATATGTACAGGGTCTACATTTAACTGGTTTTCATTAAAACCATTTAAAAGGTGGGGTTTAGACGGGGCGCCTAGGTGGCTTAGTTAAGCGTCTGACTTTCGCTTAGGTCATGATCTCGCGGTTCATGGGTTCAAGCCCCGCGTCGGGCTCTGTGCTGACTGCCAGCCGAGAGCCTGGAGCCTATTTCAGAGTCTGTGTCTCCCTCTCTCTCTGACCCTCCCCTGCTCACGCTGTCTCTCTCTCTCTCTCCCTCCTAGAAATAAATAAAAATATTTTTTAAAAAAAAGGTGGGGGTTAGTAAAGAGACAGTGATTAATATAGTCCAAAACAGCCTCTCCAGTATTATGCTAAGTGAAATAAGAATGAGAAAGACAAATACCGTATGATTCCACTCAAAAATGGAATCTAAAAAAATTAATAAGTAAAAAGCATAATCAGGCCTATGAATACAAAGAACAAACTGATGGTTATCATAGGGTAGGATGGTGGCCAATGGGCCGAATGGGTGAAGGGGAAAGAGAGATACAGGCTTCCAACTATGGAATAAGTCACAGTAATAAAAAACAGAGTATAAGGAATACAGTAAATGATATTGTAACAGCAATGTAACTAGACATAGCCTAATGTACAAACCTGTCAAATCACTAAGTTGTATACCTGAAATTAATGTAACACTGTGTGTCAACTACACTCAAATAACTTTATCCAGTAGAAACCATCACATTTATAAACTTAATGACCCCCAAATCTTTGTTCAAGATTTGATGTTCTAGTATATTACTGCCAGATGTTAACCTTTTTTTTTGTTTTCGACTAATTGAACAGTTTCATCAATATTATACTCTTAAAATGGTGATCTTTTCTGAGCATAAATCCTATGAAATAGTTATATATAACATATCATTATGAAATATTACAGAGTCTGCAACAGCACTGTTTGTTAACCTGTTGAGTTATGTAAATTCTAGAATTTGGTTGGAACATTTTCAACAACTTAAAATAAGTAGTAAATTAAATGAATCACCTATTCAAAAAAATAATCACCTCTCTAAATGTCTCCCCAGTCAGTTACTCATGTTATTTAGAAATTAATTTTGAAGTTTAAATGATGAATTAGATAATACAAAAGTGACTATGAATTGCTTAATATCATAGGGATCATCTCAATTCTCAATTAAATCAGTAACACTCAGAGTTTTTGAACTGAACAAAAGTAGGAAAGAAAATTAAGAACAAAATGGTAAATTTCTCTGGGGACTCGAAGTACCACCACACTATCCTATGGCTAGCAGACATAGAATTGAAACAGGGAAGTATTCAGAAAAGTGCAAGACAGCAACACATGTTGGGGAAAAGCAAGGGGTTGGATGGGGGGTGGGAGGGAGGGAGAGAGAGTATGAAAAATGACTCTCATATCTGAAACCAGGCCCAGAAAAAATAACTACTTTTCTGTCCTAGGTTGCATAAAATGAAGTTAGGGTATCACAGAGTTAAAAACCATACTACATTCATCAGTCTCAGTAGTACAAGTTACTCTTACTATTGCTATCCTGCCTTCTCACCTCCAGCCTCAGGAAAGAACAGGAGTAAGGAGACCAGGGATCAAACACTTGGGCTGTTTACCGAGCTTGCCATACTCTATTAAAGACCCCGAACAAGCAGTTTTCTGAATCTCATTCCCATATATAAGAAGACATGGTTCTGGGGTAGATCAAACTATGAAAATGAGGGACATAGAATATTTCCCTAATTTCTGAAGACTTCAGTAGAGCACTGATGGCGTAGCCATTTACTTTTAATTCCAGAAATATACTCTTCATACGAAAGTGGCAAACTTCACAAACTGGAATATACAAAAGTAATGGAGTCAAAATAGCTTAATTATATTACTAATAGAAAGTTCAATGAAGTATGTTATAACAGAAAAAGTAGGAACACAAGTTAAACTATATTAAATTCTAACTTCACCAATTACAGCTTTTGGATTTTAAATACATTTCCTAATTTCTCTGATCTCAAATATCCTCATGAATAAAAGAAAATAATTGCTGACTCACTGAAAATCTGCAATAACAAATGTAGTCAACAAATGATAGTCTTTGTTTTCTAATATTCACCACCTGAATCTCTTAAAATTTTAAAACAAATTTTTAAAAACTGTCACATTAAGTTCTTTAGAGCATCCTAAGTTGAAAAGTACTTTGAATAAGCATTTGGAATAATCAAAACATAATCGTTGCACCAAAAAACTCTAAATATTTTTCAGCTTATGTAATAGATATTCCTGCTAGAAACAGGAAAATATTTCATTACTTAGATCTTCCAGATTCCTTATTTCTGATCTCTCTTCATATGTCAGTGGTTCCTAGTGGTTTTGTTTCCATTTCCTCATCCCCATCGTCCTACTTGCTTCTCTCCATTTAATAAGCAAATCATGAACAAGTCTCGGTATCTACAACTAGATGCAAGAAACCTTCTGCATAGAGAAAAAATATTTTGCTCCACCTAAGAAAGTCCTGATGGCATTACAAATTCTTTATGTATTTTACTTTTACCTCAGCAAGAACTGTCTTCAGGAGAAGAAGAGAGATTTATTAATTTCAGGAGGTGCTCCAACAAATTACCAAAGCTCTTGTGGATAAAGGCTCTACTTGAATGATACTAGTTTAGAAACTTGCTAAGTCAACACGTGGAGGCAAGATGGTGGAGAAGTAGGGAGCTCCTTACATTTCCCTCGCCCACATCTCTCAAATGGAGAGGGCCTGAACCCTTACAGAATCCAGGAGTTTGGGAGGAAAAGGAGACAGTCTGCTGAGAAAACCTTTTGCATGAGTGAGAACTTGGGAAGACAAAAAAGGGCCAGGACCCGGAGACATGGAGGGTGGGGAGGGAGCCCCCTTTGTGGAGAGCCGCGGGGAGTCTAGGGGAGAAGAAAGAGCGGCTGAAACTGCTCAAGGAACTGTCCCTATCCCTGGAGAAGAGAAAAACCTAAGCTTCTGATACAGAGTGATCCAGTTTCCAGCTGTGCAGCTGACCTTGAACTGGACACCTGGGAACTGCTCCTCTGCTCACCAGCTCAAGCCGGAGGGGAAGGAGCGCGTGCTTGAAGCTGTTCTGCTGCTCTTCCAGCTCGGCTAGATCCACAGTGGGGAGGCGGCAGGCTTGAAACTGTTCAGAGGGAGTCGGCCTGTGGGTTTATTTTGGGCGATATCAATGGGGCGCGAGGACTAAAACTTGGAAACACAGCATGGCTTGGGACACAGAGCATGGCCCACCTTGGCTACGCCCGCGGCACAATGAGATCAGACCCAAAAGAGTGAGTTGCAACGCTTGATTCGAGAATGGACAGGGGCGCCGCCATTTTTCTCCCCACAACCACCAAGGCAAGACCTCAGGAAGCGGCCCAGAGGACAAGGTGGAGGATAAGACCTGCCTACACCAAACCACGCCCAGCACCACTTGAGAGCTTTTTTTTTTTCTCTTTTTTAACCAGAGCCCTGGGCAAGACCAACATGGATGCACTGCATGATTAATTCTAGAATTAATTCTATATATCTAGATTTCAGACATATTTTCAGATATATTTTCCCTTGTCTCATTCGTATCCCTCCCCTCTGCTGAACTGGGCATTGGTTTGCTTAAACAGTCACATTTAATCCATTCTTTAGATGTATATTCTACACCTCCATTGCTACTTTTCTATCTCTATCTCTCTCTGGAGTAATCAGAATTTATAGTTTCTCTGAGTAACATTATCTTCATTTCTTTATCCTTGTCTCCTAGCATATTCTCCTCTTTCTATGAATTAAGCCTGTTAGTCTATCCAGTCATCATCCAATTTTGCTTCCTCCCTGCCCTGTCATTTCTCTATTTGTATATGCACTTCCATCAGCACTGCATAAACCCTGCTCTTTATTTGTAGCTGGGAATTCTGGTTTTATGCTTTTAGGCTGTCCTTTGTCTTTTAGGTTTTTTTCTATTTTCTTCTTTTTTATTTTTTATTATTTTTATTTTTATTATTTGTTTTTCCTCCTTCCTTTCTTTTTTTCTTTTACTACTTCTTTCTTTTCCTTTTTCACTTTCGGTTTGCGTGTTTGTTAGATTTTATGCGTTTCTGTGTCTTTGTTGCCTGTGTTTGTCTGTCTGTTTTCTTTTCCAGGACTACCTCAAGAATCAAGACAAAGTACACATGGTGGAGAGTCCCAAATACCACAAGTAGGGAAATAAAATAACCAAATCCTCAACAAGAGAGACTAAGAGACACCGTTCAGAAAACTCTTCCTGAATGGACCGGCCCTGGACAAAGAGCCTTCTTTAATGCAGCAGTACTCACAGGTGCAGAGTGTATATATAACTAGCTTTTAAAACTAACAAAAGACAGAAAGCTAACCAAAATGATGCAATGGAAGGACTCTCCTCTAAGAAGTTCCAGAAGAAATGATAGCTAAAGAACTGCTAAAAACAGATATAAGCAACATAACTGAACAAGAATTTAGAACAAAAACAGATATAAGCAACATAAGTGAACAAGAATTTAGAACAACAGTCATAAAATTAATCACTGAGCTTGAAAAAGGCATGGAAGACATCAGAAAAACTATTGTTACAAAGACTACAGAGCTTAAAAATTGTTGTGATGAATTAAAAAATGTTATGAATGAGGGGCATAATAAAATGGAGGCATCCAATGCACAGATTGAAGAGGCAGAGAGGAGAATAAATGAATTAGAAGACATAATTATAGAAAAAGAGGAAGCTGAGAAAAAGAGAGATAAACTGGTCCAGGAACACAAAAGGAGAGTTCTAGAGCTGAGCGATACAATCAAACGGAACAATATCCATATCATAGGAATTCCAGAAGAGGAAGAGAAAGGGAAAGGCGCTGAAGGACTCCTTGAACAAATTATAGCAGAGAACTTCCCCAATCTGGGGAAGGAAACAGACATTGAAATACAAGAGGCATAGAGAACTCCCCTCAGACATAACTTGAATCGATCTTCTGCACCACATATGATAGTGAAACTGGCAAAATATAAGGACAGAGAGAGAATTCTGAAAGCAGCTAGGGAGAAAAGGGCCCTAATAAAAGGGAAACCTATCAGAGTGGTTACAGGCCTATCTACTAAAACTTGGCAGGCCAGAAAAGAATGGCAGGAAATCTTCAATATGATGAACAGAAAAAATATGCAGCCAAGAATCCTCTGTCCAGTAAGCCTGTCATTCAGAATAGAAGGAGAGAGAAAAGTTTTTCCAAATTAACAAAAATTGAAAGAAATCGTCACCACTAAACCAGCCCTACAAGAAATCCTGAAGGGGACTCTCTGAGGGAAATTTTCAAGGAACGCAAGGTACCAGAGACACCATCACAAGCGTAAATCCTACAAAGAACACAGTGACTCTAAACCCATATTTTATGATAACACTGAATGTAAATGGACTAAATGCTTCAATCAAAAGACACAGGGTAGCAGAATGGATAAAAAAACAAAAACCATTTATTTGCTGTCTACAAGAGACTCATTTTAGACCTGAGGACACCTTCAGATTGAAAGCAAGGGAACGGAGAAATATCTATCATGCTACTGGAAGTCAAAGAAAGCTGGAGTAGCCATACTTATATCAGAAAAACTGGACTTTAAAGTAAAGGCAGTAACCAGGTATGAAGAAGGGCATTATCTAATAATTACAGGGTCTATCCATCAGGAAGAACTAACAATTATAAATGTCTACGCAGCGAATATGGGAGCACCCAAATACATAAAATAATTACAAACAGAAACAATCTTATGGACAAGAATGTGCTAAAAGCAGGGACTTTAATACTCCACTTACAGCAATGGACAGATCAACTGAACAGACCATCACTAAAGAAACAATGGACATGAATGACTCATTGGACCACATGGATTTGACAGAGATATTTAGAACTCTACATCCTGAGGCCACGGAATTCACTTTCTTCCCAAGTGCACATGGCACATTCTCCAAGATAGATCACATACTGGGACATGAAGCAGCCCTCAATAAATATAAAAGAATTGAAATCATATCATGCACAATTTCAGATCACAATGCTATAAAACTTGAAACCACCACAGGAAAAAGTCTGGAAAACCTCCAAAAACATGGAGATTGAAGAACACCTTACTAAAGAACGAATGGGCCAATCAGGCAATTAGAGAAGACATTAAAAAATATATGGAAACACATGAAAACGAAAATACAACAATCCAAACTTTATGGGATGCGGTAAATTGTAAAAAACATTGTAAAAAGATTCACTGCTAGGAATTTACCCACGGATACAGGAGTGCTGCTAATGCATAGGGGCACATGTACCCCAATGTTCATAGCAGCACTCTCAACAACAGCCAAAACATGGAAAGACCCTAAGTGTCCATCAACGGACGAATGGATCAAGAAGATGTGGTTTATCTATACAATGGAATACTACACGGCAATGAGAAAGAATGAAAGCTGGCCATGTGTGGCAACATGGATGGAACTTGAGGGTGTTATGCTGACCGAAATAAGCCAGGCAGAGAAGGAGAGATACCATATGTTTGCACGTATAGGTAGATTAGGAGGAACTTAACGGAGGACCATGGAGGAGAAGAAGGGAGAAAATAGTAGGGGAAAGGGAGGGAGGCAAACCATGAGAGACTCTTGAGTGCTGAGAACAAACTGAGGGCTGATGAGTGTGAGGGAAAGTGGAAGGAAGGTGATGGGCATGGAGGAGGGCACTTGTTTGGGATGAGCACTGGGTGTTATATGGAAACCAACTTGACAATAAACTTTTTAAGAAAAAAAAAAGAACCTTGCTAGTCAAGTGTGTTTGTAAGATAGCAGTTTCAACATCACCTGGGATTTGCAGGATAATTTTAGACCTCACCCCAAACTAACTGCATTTCAACAAGATCCTACGGTGATTCTTGAGTACGAATCATTTTAAAATCTGAGCAGCTCTATATGAGCCAAAACAGATCAATGGAGGGGGGGTAATGGTGACCACAATCAACTTAGGTTTTTTAAATCAAGTCCTTCCTCTAGTCAACTTTATGACTACTACTATAGCAGGGTACATACATAAGCTTCACTCTGTGGAGATTTAAAAAAAACATATAACAGACTGCCTCATACTCATTTTCCCAACAAAAGGCGAAAGATAATTTTCAATCTATTAAGATAATTGAAATTATTTAAAGTAAATTCATAACTGATAGGTTTTAACAGCTCACCTAGTCGGAGACATTGTCGCAAAATTCCTCCAGAGGACATATTTTTTTCAGCTTCAATTTCTGTAAAGCCAAGAGAACTTGCAAATATAAGCACATCTACAAGACTGATTAGTCTCTGCAAAAATGTCACAGAAGCTTCTATTGAAAGGCCTTGAGTAGGTTCAATATTCTCCAGTTCATGCTGTAAGGAAAAAATTTTGACATTTATATCTATATTTTGATAAAATTCTAGTTTTCTTGGATACATTCCCCAAATTTGTTTTACAAAAAGCTGGCTTTCAGAAATTTAGTTCAACAGAATATTTTCCTGGTTCATCTAAAAAGAAGGCAACAGAAAAGTACAGGTGAACCACCATCAATCATATTCTCTAGCTGACTCATCCCTAAGAAATCAACATAGTTTCAGTTCTTTTATTCTTGGAACAGACTCTAAGGTCCTTTCGGCAAACTCTAAAAGATCCTGTTAGTTGTGGCTTAATGTACTTATGATGCATAGTAACCATCACATTCAAGTTTTAATCAATAAAGATGCATAACAGTAACATTTTCACACCAATTTTATAGAGTAATTAAGTCCTTACTGTAGCCGATGTAGCAGCTGAAAGCAGTGGCAGTATACCCCCACAAGCCATGACCATATTGTCCATCACTTGAGAGATGAGATGAATTGTATTGTGTACAAAGATGACATTATCACTGCTATTCACGAAGTCCATAACTGTCTTTGTTGAATGGCTGTCCAAAGATAAATGATGTTTACTGATAAAGCTAAAGAAAGGAAATCACAGTTTGCCTACTTGAGGGGTGGGAGGATAAGAAGGTGCTTTCGCTTCATTTTGAAAGCTGAGAAAATGATAATGATATAGCAGGGCATGTTGGGGATGTACTTCCTCAGAAGATGTAGACCATTTTATATCAGGAGTTAACTATCCATGCCCCTTTTCAGTGCTGAAACATATAATACTATTCATCTTGTATATAAAAAGTTGAATTATCTCTAACTGAGAACAAAACTGAAAGTAATATAGCAAAAATTAAGAGGAAAATCATGTTAAATGTGCTAATAAAAATGAATTTTCTATTAACATTTTCTTAGATAAAGCCATAAAATATTTTTAAACAGTGTAAGCGTAGTATACAAATAACGATAAACCAATAGGCATTTTAAAATCATAAATCATATGATAAATAATCCAAAACTACACTCGAGAATCGGATGTTATACTTAGAGTCCAATTTTTTTTTTAGTTTCTTCTAGTAATAAACTAACTTAGTAGATCTACCTTCAGGTGAATTATATGCTATAAAATATGCTACAGGAAATCTTCAGCAAACTTTTTAAAACAAAAACCTCTGATTTTCAGGTTTTTTTAAATTCAGATTGGGTACTTCATTTCTATAATGGAGAATAAAAGTTAATTCAATAAAACCCTACCACAGAAATCATTTATATTCTACTTTTTAATGTCTGAAATTAATTGCAAAATGTTAAGTATATAAATTTCTTTGAAAACACTAAACTTTATACATGTCTTCTATAACAAACATATGGACATACCTTCTCCACATCTGTATATCTGTTTCTATTGAAAATAATAGATCAGTGAGCAAACGTTGATGCATTTGAGACCATTTGAACTCAGGAATACGAAACGTAGCAGATCTGGAATCCCTCCTTTGTCCATTACCTCCATCTGATGCTATTCCTTGACCTGGCCCCTCCTGTTGCCTTGACATCTAATACAGTAAATTTAAAAGAGTAATAAAATAAATTCAACTTCAAAAAAGATATTAATAATAATAGCTCCTATGCAATTCATCTAACAAATACTCACATTTGAAGACACTAAGGAAACAAATTTAGAGAAAAAGTATCAATAAGTAATAACATTAAAACTTTAATACATTTAAAGCAAAGTTATCAAAAATACTAAACTACCATAATTCAACAGTATTAGCTTGGAACAATGTTAATTACCACCAGCTAATGTAGCATTTTATAAAGGAATCAAGTTCTTAGATTTGAATATTAGGAAGAAAGAAAGGCAATATCAGAATCATAAATTGGTTAGAATTAAAAACAAACTAAAGATTAGAGAATTAAGAACAAACCAACAAAACAGGAAAGAGGGAGTTAAGAGTTGAACAGAGGTGGGAAATCACAACATGCAATCAACCACTGTCTCATAAATTATTCTGAGATACTAGCCAAGGAGAAAGTTGTGCCTCTTGATCTCAGAAAGGCTCCTCCACTCTTACAAAATAAACAAACCTCATGGAACATTTTTAAACTACATGCTTCATATATAAAATTATACTCTAGTAGGTGATCCTACAGGATGATAGCCCCAGATTTTGATGGAAAATTAATGTGCTAACTATGATTATGGTATCAAATAAAGGGTAATGGCAAGTATTGCCAATATTTGCTTTCTAAACTAAAATTATTACAATCCTAAAACTTGAAAGTAGAAAGTAGTAACTTTTGGTTATCTTGTGGTGAAAATAATAATAAAAGCTGCATTTAATCAACTCACACTAAAATCTTGTGCTAAAGATAATAAATGTAATCTTTACATTCATTGCATTTATATAATTGCAAATAGGATATGAAACCATTCCAAAATAAAATAAAATGTAAGTGTATACACTTGCTCTATCTTAACTCAATGCAAGTAACACCTCAATAATACAATAAATATAGTCACCTCAAGCACAGGTTGATGGGGTTGAGATGTTTCCATGTTTGTACTGGCCTTCAATTCCAATCTCTCAGTATCTGTAGCGACACTGGAAACGTCCAACTTAGCAATCCTCTGCTCAGAAGTAGTAGGAGACTCCAAGATATTACCAGGAGAGTCACTAATTAATTTGGCTTCTCTACCAGAGTTAGTTGTTTTCTTCCTTTCCTCTATCATCTCACCAATATCTGATTGTATAGGTGTCTGGGAAACAGTAGTGTCTGGTGAGGTAGCCGACGAACCTGACGCTGGTCTGGTCAAGATTCCAGAATCTTTGGAATCTTGAGTTTCGCTGTCTGTTTGCTTCTTACTTACAGATTCTTCCTCTTGAAATATTAATTTGTTGCCATTACTCAACATGTCCAGTCTCTCACTGGCTTCTGAGGCATCTGGAGACAAACTATCTTCTTGGAGTTCTGTGGGTAGACTGGCTTCCTCAGTAGGACTACTTTCTACCTTTAGTTCTACATAATCATCATCATCTTCCTCTACTATAGACTTCTCCAATAATTCTGGCACCTCTGAAGCATCCTCTTCTGAAGGAGAACTTATAGAAGCAGTTACTTCACTAACAGTCATTATACCTTTGCCAGTTGTTTTAAAAGAATTAGAGGAAACAGTCTCACCTTCTGTTATGTCAGAAGATACTTCCAAATCATCTGTATGAATTGCTTCATTTATCAATGTTTCCTCTAAAGGGACTTCATCCAGTAACTCCTGACTTTCTTGCACAGTTTTCCTTTCTTCATTAGATGTGTTAGGAGTTTGTAGTTCAACAATGGATGTAGAGTCTACTGAAACAGTCTCATCAATACCTGATTTTTCATCACTATTTGTGGTGATATGAGGAGACACAGGACAATCTTTCTTATCTGACTGCTGGGATGCTACTGAAACCTTAATATCTCTGCTAACAGCAGAGACTGCTTCAAGTGGACTGGAACACTGCCCAATTTCTCCATCAACCTTTCCCTGGTGTTCCCTGAATATACTGGCAAGATTTTCTTTGTGTATTTCAAAAGTGACCTAGATGAAAAACATACAATCAGTCAAAATATGCAAAAAAAGAAAGAAAAACAGAATATACAGTGCATAAAATTTCAAATTTAACTATTTTTCAAATACATGGTTTTAGATAATATAATATTTTCCAAGAATACCATTATCTTATAAAATAAATAAAAAGCACAAAAATTTAAGTAGTCAAACAAACAAAATGCTAGCTATACCTAATGATGATAGGTAGCATGGCATTAAACCAACAGTAAGAACATCCTTACTTAGCCTATTCTTAAACATGTATACCAAAAGAATATACTACTCCACTGACCTCTATAAATTGTACCAAGATCTCAGTATATACCACTGTGAAGGGCTTTTTGCACCAGATAATATATTGTTTCAACCACAATGAAAATTAATTTCTGCATGATTTATCCTCAAGAGACTAAAAATATTAATTAATTATGCCCACTATTATAGAAGCTCTCCATGTATTTATTGAGCTAGTAAAACTTTTTCTTACTAAGCTAATACAAATTCTTTCAGCAATGAAAAAAAAAATCCAATCCCTCCCCAAAGCTCAACCACAACTTTCAAAGTCCTAAACTGGTCAAAATAGCCTGAAAGTTCCAGGTTATCCATCCATCCACTATCCATCCATCCATCCATCCTCCCACTCCACTTGCATGTGAGTGACTACTATGTAATTGGCATTATGAACATCCCCATATCATGCTTAGCCTTCTACCTTTTTACCTCAATAATTTTCTTACCGAAGATTATTCTAGCCACCATTATGTGATTGTCACTGGTGTTAGAACAGGAAACACCCCTCAGAAAGAGGTATAATACAAGCAGAAAGTACAGACATAATTATAGTTTACCAATGTTAGAACTGTTTGTTCTTGTAACCCACATCATTATAAAATATACTGAGCCTTTAGTCTACAAACTTTTATTGAGCCCTAGTATGAGAGAACGGTAGTTGATGACAAGATGATTTTTTTGTGCACAAAGACCCATAGGCCTATTTGAATAATACGTATGTATACATATGGGTAAAAGCAAACAAATGTTTAAATAATGCACAATGCACACATTCTTTTAATAGCTATTTACTAGCCTTTATTCCTAATATACACAGTATGATCATGTCACAATAGGATACAAATAAAAATTAAAATGTTTGGAAAACAAATATTTTCCAAATTGCAAATATTGAAACTTTTTTGTTTTAATGTTTTATTTATTTCTAGGAGAGAGAGAGACAGCTAGAGCAGGGGAGGGTCAGAGAGAGAGGGAGTCACAGACTGAAACAGGCTCCGGGCTCTGAGCTGGCAGTCAGCACAGAGCCCGACGCGGAGCTCGAACCCACGAACCGTGAGATCATGACCTAAGTGAAAGTCGGACGCTTAACCGACTAAGCCACCCAGGTACCCCAAAACTTTTCTGAATATTTCAAAATGAAATGCATGTATTGTACACTAAGGAGTAAAATGGCACAGTAACATTAACAAAATATCAATTTATTTTATAATCAGAAGGCCAATATTTTTTAACTAAATTTTTAAAAGATAGGTCCACACCAAATACGGGACTTGAACTCACAACTCTGAGATCAAGGGTCACATTCTCTACCAACTGAGTAAGCCATGTGCCCTAAACTTATTTTAATTGACCAATTCTTCATTAACCATTTCAGCAAAATTTGCTGAACACCCAAAGCACGCCAGGCATGATGAACAACACAATATCCCTACCTTCATGGAGCTTACAGTCTGATGAAGGAGACTGAAAATAAAAATAAAACAAAGTATAAGATAATGTCAATTAATAGTGAGAGATTTGAAAGGGGAAAAAAGAGAGTAACAGTCTAGGTGGGAGGATTAAACTACAGTAAATGGGGAAGGTCTCGAAGGATATTACACTGAAAAGAGAAAAGAATAAAGTAAGACAGTAAGTTATATGAATATGAAAAGGAAAACAATTTCAGGCAGAAGGAAAAAGAAATGCAAAGTCCCTGGTAGCCAAAATGAGCATGGTATGTTGGAGAAACAAAAAACTATTAGAAAGAGAACTGTAGATGATAAGGTCACAGAGGTAGGTATTGGCTAGATCATGGTTATAGAGAATTATAGACTGCAATAAAGTTTTAATTTTATTCTGAGAGAGCCACTAAAATTTTGAGTAAGAGTAAGACAAGATCTGTTTTCTTTTTTTTTCTTTTCTTTTTTTTCTTTTCTTTTTTTTTTTTTTTAAATGATCTGCTATCTTAAAGTATCATTTAGTCTATTTGGAAAACTGACTTTAGGGAAATCATTTCTGCATGGATATGACAATTATTATTGTCTAGAGAAGGCAAGTTTCATACTACCAAACAGAGTAATTTTGAAAAAAGATCCTTTATTTCAAGAACAGTCAGTATATAAGTTTAGTTTTCAATAATTACTTGCTTTCATTTTACTCAAATTAAGGATTTTAAATTTATTATAAAATATATCCATAAACATAAATTTATACAATTTATACACGCAGATTAAAGAATAATTTTTTAAACCCCATATACCTACTACCCACATCAGTAAATGGAGTACTACTACCTCACAATTCCTCTATGTGCCCGTCCCCAACTGTACTCCCAACCTCCCTACCCTTACTAAGAGGAAATCAACATCCTTACATTTCTATTGTTTCCTACCTGTTTTTTTAACAGCTTTACTATCTATTAGTAAACATACTTATCAAGCTTAGTTCAAGAAGCTAAGTATAGCCTAATCTTAGCCAGCTGGGAATATTACCATATTACCATAACTAACTAAAAGCTACCAGAAGACAAGCTACAGTTCCTGAATTTCTCTTAGGTTTCTCTAAAAAGATATATAAGGCTACTTCTAGGAAGTCTGTTGACAAAGCCGTTAGGAAATATACAAGGCGTAAGAACTGAAGCAGCTATGAGGGGTAGTGTCGGCCAAGTAGCAGCCACCTAGCATGAATAAGGTACAAGAAGTATATATTACTTTCTATTTTCCAATTCTCACCATGGTCTACCTCTACTCTCAGAAGTAAATCAAAGCAGACCACTTTGTTGAGGAGTGAAGATTGAATGTACAAATAATCCGGGCAAGAGAAAGGCAATTTGTTCTCAGGTTAAAAAACAAAATAGCAGATGGCATTTCATTGACATAGCTTCCCTCTATATCTGTCTCCTAAGTCAAACCGTTCCAATTTAGAGGGACTGTCATATGTCTATTACATAACTACCAATGCAGAATCTCCCTGAACCATGGTCCTAGAGATCCCTCCTTATCTATGTTGCCTCTCTTCTTCCTTATGTCCCATATGTTTGTTTCAAGCTCTCCTTTTGATGCTGTACATCGTCTGGCACCTTCTCAAAAAAAAAAAAAAAGGTACAAGTGAACTAAGTTTTTGAGATTTGAGAACACTTATTTTACCTTCATACTTAACAGAGAATAAAACCATAGGTTGGATAGCATATATCCCCAGATTTTGAAAGGTATTTCTTATTTCTGTGCTTCTGTTGTGAAGTCTGAGCCTATTCTGATTCTGGATCCTTTATACGAACTATTTTGTTCCCTGTGAAATCACATAAAATATGTTTGCTCCTAGTGTTTTCAAATTTCACGATGATTTTCAGCATGTCTTTTTTCATCCATTGTGCCAAACACCCATTGGGTCCTTCCAATCTAGCAACAGATATCCTTGATTCTGGGAAATTTTCTTGAATCAATTAATTTATACTTTTGTCTCCTTTTTTTTGCTTTCCAGGATTACTATTTTTTGACCCTGAACTGAATAGTCCTCTAATTTTCTTACCCTATTTCTATTTTCAATCTCTTTGTCTTTTGGTTAGACTATCTGGGAGGGTCCCTCAACTAACTCTTAAACGTTTTTCATTTTTCCTATATGAGTCTAGTCTGGGCTAGTTACTTGACTTCTCTACTCCTCATATTAAAATGGGTGGTATAAGTGTAAAGACAAACATAAAAATTTATATTTTAAATGTTCCCTGGTGTTACAAAAAGAAAATTCCCTCTCTTCTCTTGAGTACTTCCTTTAGAAAACCTGAAGTTATAAATACAGTAACGCTTGAACGACACAGGGGATGGTGTGCCAAGTCCCCCTGACCCTTACATGCAGTCAAAATTCAAGCAAAAATTAAAGCACCTGGGTGGCTCAGTCAGTTAAGCATCTGACTTCAGCTCAAGTCATGATCTCGTGGATCAGGAGTTTGAGCCCCATGTTGAGCTCTGTGCTTACAGCTCAGAATGTGAAGCCTGCTTTGGATTCTATGTCTCCCTATCTCTCTGCCTCTCCCTTGCTTATGCTCTTTCTCAAAAATAAACACTTAAAGAAAATTTTTTTTAATCAAGTAAAACTTGACTCCACAAAAACTTACCAACAGATAGCCTACTGTTGACTAGAAGACTTACTGATAACATAAACAGTCTATCAGCATACATTCTGTGTATGTATTATATTTATCCTTATAATAAAGTAAGCTGAAGAAAAGAAAATTTTAGAATGGAGGCTCCTGGGTGGATCAGTAGGTTGAGCATCCGACATTGGTTCTGTCATGATCTCACGGTTCGTGAGTTTGAGTCCCACATCGGGCTCTGTGCTGACAGCTCAGAGCCTGGAGCCTGCTTTGAATTCTGTGTCTCCCCCTGTCTCTACACTCCCCAGCCCATGCTCTGTCTGTCTGTCTGTCTCTCTCTCTCTCTCTCTCTCTCAAAAAATAAACATTAAAAGAATTCTTTTTAATGTTGAGAATGTTTAAGGAAAAGATATTTACAGTACTGTATTTATCCAAAAAATGCACGTAGGAGTATACCTGCTCAGCTCAAAAACATACTGACCCAGGGACAACTGCAGTTTCTCTGGCACTCTGAGATGTATATAAATCTTCTGAAAAGGTAATAAGTCTCTTTGCTATTTTTGCATCCCAGAGATGTGCTTCCTGGGGGTGTACAAGCCATCTCTTTGAAACACGTACATCAAGAATGATGCCCAGCCTGCTGTCACTATGGGAGCTTAAGCCCAAGTATTTAGTTCTAAGATGTAACCTCCAACTTGTCCAACACATACAAGAATTTTAACTTCCCTTTTGGATAAAAACTACATGTATGTAATGGACTGTATCTGTCTGGCCATATAAAATGGTCAATTGTATACTTTGTCTTTGAAATCCCTTCAGTGGATAGCCTGGGAGGTATAACACAGTTGGCTTAATGCTTATTGATTATTTCACTCTCTTCCACACTGAAAACAGGGTATTTTGTGCTAGCCGGAGGTTTTATTTTTAATTATTTCCCAAACAATACAATGACAATAAGGGTATTAACATATAGTCATTTAGAGATTAAATGAGTTATACATGTGGCCTGATACCATTTTGGTGAATTTTATCTATTTTTACTATAGAAAAGCATTCTATTCTAGGTTCATAGTTTACAGCTACTCTTAATCTCTCTAAGGATGTTAATAGTTATTTATGTTCTGTTTTGTTTATTTTGTATTATCTCTGTTTTCCTTGAGTTGCCTCTATTGGTCTGCTCTGTTTCTATCTCCCATGTTACATGCTTTTCTTAACATTCTGGTATAACTTGGTTATCTCCTCAGGGTTGGCAAAAGGAAGGACAAAGGGTCCAGGGGTTAAAAAGCTCTCAATACAGTGGGTAATCTATTTTTACCTATATTATATTATGATCTGGGCACAGTTTGAGTCAGGAAGTACATACACAACCCAAAGAAGTATCTTCTAATATTCTGCTTAGAAGGTAAAGGTAGGGTTGCCTACATTTTAGGACCCAAACATGAGAAGAGAACATGGTGGAAGTGCTGCCTATGCATTCAACATTCAGTTTGCACACAGTCTCTTAAACTCCTCACCCCCTCCATTTTGCTAATACAAATGAAGACCAGACACCTTCTGTGTTGCCATCTCTATATTCTGTAAGAATAGACTGGGATAGTGTTTTAATAGCATGGAGGAAAGGAAGAGTAATGGGGTATAAATTGCTACTCAATCTTATTCAATGTGTTTTTTTTTTGCTTCTAGTACATCCAACCCCGATTCTCAGTTTCATATACAGCTAGGCTTTTAGTTCCTGAACTTTCAGTTCTTCAGAATTCTGAGAGTTCTTTGGTAAAAATAAAGTTAGTTCTTAGCTTTCCCCACATGAAGTTCATGATTTACTTTTCCCAAGTCTAAGTTAATACAACTATAGATCTGACTCTAGCCTCTAAATTTTATTGCTGTTCACTCTACCCCTCTTCTCTCCATACTGTGGATTTATATATTTTTCAAAACCCTTTCATTGCATTTTTAGTATGGTGTCAATACAAAATAAAATTAGATACTAGTGTTCAACTTACCAGTTTAACCCAAAAGCTTTGTTTTCTCTAAGTCAGCCTAAGTCAACATTAAGTTAGTTTCCGTTCATCTAATTAGAAGCTATTTTCCAGAATCATTAAACATATACCTTTTTTATTGTTTTAAAATAAAGCAATACTATGTTTATGTTTCTCTGTCACACACACGTACAAAACTATAGAAACCATAGAGATTTTAAATGCTATTCTCAATAATTTCTTGTTAATAACTCTAAACTACATTTTTATCCAACATTGAACAGAATCACTTATGTTCCAAAAGTGCTATAAAAGCAACATCCTTCTTAAAATCTATGAGAATAAAACTTAGGATGAAGGCAGACCGCTCAAAAAAATTGCTAGTATTTAAATTCAAAATATTTTGAGGTATGTTCCCTCTAAACCTATTTTGTTGGTGTTTTGTTGTTTTTTTTTTAACCATGAATGGGTGCTGTACTTTGCTGAATTCTTTTACTGCATCTACTGAAAGGATCACATGGTTCTTACCTTTTCTTTGATTAATGTGGTATATCACATTGACTGATTTAAGAATACTTAACCACCCTTGCAACCCAGGAATAAAATACCATTTGAGCGTAGTGAATGATCTTGCTAATGTACTACTGGAGGTTGTACTAGGTTGGCTAGTATTTTATGGAGAATTTGTACATCCACATTCAACACAGATAATGGCCTGTAGTTATCTTTTTTTAGTGCCATCTTTATCTGGTTTTGGTATCACAGTAATGCTGGCCTCACAAAATGAATTTGGAATTTTCCTTCCTCTTCTATATTTTAGGATATTTTGAAAAGAATAGAATAGGCATTAAATCTTTTTTATTTTTTATTTTTTTTTTTTTACAAATTTTCATCTTTTTTTTTTAATATTTTTATTTATTTCTAGGAGAGAGAGAGAGACAGCGTGAGCAGGGGAGGGTCAGAGAGAGAGGGAGTCACAGACTCCGAAACAGGCTCCAGGCTCTGAGCTGGCAGTCAGCACAGAGCCCGACGCGGGGCTCGAACCCACGAACCGCGAGATCATGACCTAAGCGAAAGTCGGACGCTTAACCGACTAAGCCACCCAGGCGCCCCGCATTAAATCTTTTTTAAATGTTTGGTAGAACTCACCTGTTGAAGTCAACTGATAAAGGCCATATATGAAAAGCCCACAGTTAATATAATACACTCAATGGAGAAAAAATGAAAGATTTTTCTTTATAGTCAGGAACTAGACAGGGATGTCCACTCTCACCACTGTTATTTAACACAATACTGGAAGTTCTACCCACACCAATCAGACAACAAAAAGAAAAACAAGGCAACCAAATTAGCAAGGAAGAAGTCAAACTTTCACTATTGCAGATGACATGATACTCTATATAGAAAACCCAAAAGACTCCACAAAAAAACTGCTAGAACAGATACACAAATTCAGTAAAGTCACAGGATACAAAATCAACATACAGAAATCTGTGACATTCCTATACATCAATAATGAAACAGCAGAAATAGAAACCAAGGAATCAAACCCATTTACAATTGCACCAAAACCAGTAAGTTACCTAGGAATAAACCTAAACACAAGGGTGAAAGATCTGTACTCCAAAAACCATGAAAAGACTGAAAGGTAACACAAAAAAAAAAAAAATATGGAAAGACATTCCACGCTCATGATGTGGAAGAACAAATCTTGTTAAAATGTCTATAGTACCCAAAGCAATCAATACATTTAATGCAATCCCTATTCAAAATATCAACAGTTGGGGTGTCTGGGTGGCTCAGTCAGTTAAGCATCTGACTTCAGCTTAGGTCATGATCTCACAGTTCATGGATTTGAGCCCCATATTGGGCTCTATGCTAACAGCCCACAGCCCAGAACCTACTTCAGATTTTGTGTCTCCCTCTCTTTGTCCTTCTACCACTCATGTTCTGTCTTTCTCAATAATGAATAAACATTTTTAAAAAATTGAAATACGAACAGCAAAATACCAAGAGCTAGAACAAACAATCCTAAAATTTATATGGAACCAAAAGAGACCACAAATAGCCACCGCATTCTTGGAAAAAGAAGAAAAAAAAAAAAAAACCTGGAGACATTACAATTCCAGATTTCAAGTTATGTTACAAAGCCATAGTGATCAAAACAATATGTGGCAGAAAAATTGATACAAAGGTCGATGGAATAGAATGGAAAACCCAGAAAGGAGACCACAACTATCAGTCTATTAATCTTCAACAAAGCAAGAAAGAATATCCAAAGGGAAAAAGACAGTATCTTCAACAAATGGCACTGGAAAAACTAGAGAGCAACATGAAAAAGCATAAAACTGGACGGACCACTTTCTTATACCAAACACAAAAATAAATTCGAAATGGATTAAAGACTGGGAAGTCTGGTGGCTCAGTCAGTTGAGGATCTGACTCTTGATTTCAGCTCAGGTCATCATCTCAGGATCATAAGATCACGCCCCAAGTCAGCCCCATGCTGAACATGAAACTGCTTAAGATTCTCTCTCTCTCCCTTTCCCCCACTCCCCTATTCGTGTTCTCTCTAAAAAATAAAAAATAATTTTAAAAAACGGATTAAAGACCTAAATATGAGACCTAAAACCATAAAAATCCTAAAGAACACAGGCAGTAAATTCTTTGACACTGACCTTAGCAACTTCTCTCTAGATATGCCTCCTGAGGCGAGGGAAAGAAAGGCCAAATAAAAAGCTTCATCAAAATAAAAAGCTTCTGCACAGTGAAGGTAACAATCAACAAAACTAAAAGGCAGCCTACACAGAATGGGAGGAGATACTCACACCTGATAAAGGGTTAATATCCAAACTCCTGTAAAGAACTTAGCAAACTCTACAACCAAAAAAAAAAAAGTGTATAATCCAATTTAAAAAATGGGCGGAAGAAAAATATTTTTCCATAGAAAACAGCGAGGTGACCAAAAACACATGAAAAGATGCTCAACATGTCATCATCAGGGAAATAACATATCAAAACTACAATGAGATACCACTTCACACCCATCAGGATGACTAAAATTAACAGCACAGCTATTAACTGTGCCTATTAACAATAGGCGTTGGTGAGGATGAGGATAAAAGAAAACCCTATTACATGTTGGTGGGAATGCAAATTGGTCCAGCCATTCTAGAAAACAGTATGGAGGCTCCCCAAATAGTTAAAAATAGAACTGCCCTATGATCCAGCAATTGCACTACTATTTACCCAAAAGATACAAAAATACTAATTCAAAGGGATACATGTACTCCCATGTTTACTGCAGTATTTGTAACAGCTAAATTATGGAAAGAGCCCAAATGTCCACTGACTAATGAATGGATAAAGAAGATGTGGTATTTATATACAACAGAATACTTCTCAGCAATAAAAAAAGAATGAAATCTTGTCATTTGCAATGACATGGATGCAGCTAGAGTATTATGCTAAGCAAAATAAGTCGGTCAGTGAAAGACAATACCATATGATTTCACTCATATGTGGAACTTAAGGGGAAAAAATGAGGAAAGGGAGTAAAAACGGGGGGGGAGGGGGGAGGCAAACCATGAAACAGACTCCTAACTATAGAGAAGTGATGGTTAGCAGAGGGAAAGGAGGTGGGGGTGGATTAAATAGGTGATGGGGATAAAGGAGTGCACATGCTGTAATGAGCACCAGGTGTGGTATGGAAGCGCTGAATCACTATACTGTACACTTGAAACTAATATTACATTGTATGTTAACTAGCCAGATTTAAATGAAAACTTTAAAAAAATAACAATAACAAGTGGAGGTTTCAGGACCACAGACTTAAAAATAAATAAATAAATAAATGAATAAATGAATGAATGAATGAATAAATAAATAAATCTATTGCTCCCAAACAAAAAATATTAAGGACAAAAATATTAAAAAATAAAAATAAATTCAAACTGTAAAATTTTACATACACAAAATACCAGAAAAAAATTAATGTAAGTATCAGCTTTCTAGAAAATAAAAGGGGTATGTTCCGGGGAGAAAATTAGTATACATGTAAGAACAATCAAAGATAAATAGACAATAATAGGCTAGGAAATTTTCTAAAGCCCATTCTCAGGGTGAGTAGCTGGAAAAGAGAAAATCGTTGGCAATAAGTTTGGAAAGAGACCTAAAGCTGGTCTCATCAGTCAAATAACTCACTTAAATTGTCACTGGTATACTGTTCTAAATGTATACTATTTCCACTGCTTTGCTCGTCACCAAGGCATAAAAATATCTAACAGCAATCAGGTCACTGAGACAGATGTGCATCTAGCAAACTGCTCTATATAGCACAGTCATAGTCTTTCAATCAAAATTTATCACAGTATTATAGGTTAGTGGCATTACAAGATGGGCTACCAAAAACAGAAGAGTTTTCTATTCTCATTAAATATAACAATAATTCAGTACAAATGAACACCCAAAAAACTAGTCAGAATATGTGAAGATGATCACAGACATGTGAATATAAGTTTGAAACAATCAAATATAAGAAAGAGAGACATCAAGTGAAAACAATTATAAATGTTTTATTACTGTAAAGTATATTCTGAGTTAGTGCCCCAAAGTAGCAAGTTATAGACTGAAAGCACCATTGCAAACAGCTGGAAAAATATAAAAATCAACAAAGTATGAAGTGTCAGAATGTACATAAACAGTAAAACTTTCAGAGATTAAAATTAAGACTAAATCTAAATAACAAGCTGCAACATTGGATTTGCTGCACCTCAAACTGGAAAAATTATGGCAACAGTGTATGATAAGTGCTTAGTTAAGACAAGAAAGGCATTTAATTTGTGGGTAGAAGACATGAATGGTAAATGTGTTCCAACTGACAGTAACATGTTGTGCCAGAAACCACTAAGCCTTGACAAAAACTTTAAGCAAGAGATAACCTGAAAAGAGTGACACCAAGCCATTACTGCAAGGGATGATTACACAAATTCAATAATAGATTTGTTTTGAAAAATATAAAAATTAATAGAAAGGCTGTATCTCCTGATGAAGTAGCTGCTGCCACATTTGTGGCAGAGGTGAGGACGTTAATTAAGGAGAAAGGACACCAGGGTGCTTGGCTCACTCAGTTGAAAGAGCAAGTGACTCCTGATGCTGGGGTCACAAGTTCAAGTCCCACACTGGGCATAGAGATTAAAAACTAAGATAAAGTGGCTGCAGATTTATAATTAAGCAAACAAATAAATAAACTGGGGCATCTGGGTGGCTGAGACGGTTGAGCATTAAGCATCCGACTTCAGCTCAAGTCATGATCTCACAGCTTGTGGGTTTGAGCCCCGTCAGGCTCTGAAGCCCAGAGCCTGGAGCCTGCTTCAGATTCTGTGTCTCCCTTTCTCTCTCTGCCCATCCCCATTCACGCTCTATCTCTCTCTTCCTCTCAAAAATAAACAAACTTTTAAACATCAAAATTAATTAATTTTTAAGCTTTTTTAGAGGTGCCGGGGTGGCTGAGTCGGTTAGGCTTCCAATTTGGCTCAGGTCATGGTCTCATGGCTTCTAAGTTTAAGCCCTGTGTCCAACTCTGTGCTGACGGCTCAGAGCCGGGAGCCTTCTACAGACTCTATGTCTCCCTCTCTCTCTCCCTCTTCTCCACTCACACTTTCTCTCAAAAATAAACAAACATTTAAAAAAAAAAAAAAGCAAGCGTGGGTGACAACAATCTTGTTAATGAAATGGTTCCATCAAAACTTCATCCCAAAAGTGACCAAATACTTGGAAGAGGAAGGGCTAGAATTTAAAGTCCTGTTACAGACAATGTATGTAACTGGCCATCCTGTTATGTCAGGCCATCCTGAAGCTTGAATTTTGGTATGAAAATGAAAATGTCAAGGTTGTATTTTTGCCTCCAAATATGACCTTTTTGCTTCATTCCCTTAACCAGGACATCATTTGATATTTCAAGGCCACCTCCACCCATCTAGTGATTTGATTATATTCAATCAGCAACTGATGAAGACCCTAATCTAGACATAATACAATGTGGGAAATCATTCCTTACTGCTGATGCAATAACATTCATCAAACTTCAATGGATGAATTAAAGCCAGAAACTGTAAATGTCAGCTGAAAGAACTTATGAAGTCAGCAATGATTTTAAAGGCTCAGGATCAATGGAGAAGTTAGGAAAATCATTCACTCAGCAAGACAAGTTAGTGGAGAGTATTTGCTGAAATGTTTGATGAAGAAATGGAAGAATGTACTGAAAGCCATTGAAAGTGTTAACAAATGAGCAACTGGAAAAACTTGTTGAGTCATCTATGGCAGAGAAGAAGAAATGGAAGCAGAACCAGCAATGTGGACATTATAGAAATTTGCTGAAGTATTTCAAATTGCACAGACACTTAAGGACAAAATTACGGAATATGATCCTAAAAAGGAACAGAGTATTAAAGTCATCCATATAATCACTGAAGGATTACAACTTCTGCAGCAACACTTTGATGAATTAAAAATAAAGTCAACAACTTCCCATTACAATGTTCTTCCAAAAGGTTTTTTGCAAAAACAACTTTCAACTGTAACAAATCCCTAATCACTGATATCATGTGCTCCTGACATCCAACCATCAACATCACTCAGTGATCTAGGATCACCTGAAGCAGATGATCCTCCTTCTGACATATTATCAGAAGGTCAACAATAGCCCTAATGCTACATCACAAAAACTACATCGTGCATCTCACCTCCTCTCATCATACAGGCATTTTTTTCAACCCATCTCACAAAAAGAATGATGAGTATAGTACAGTAAAATATTTTGAGGCCACATTCACATAACTTTTATTACAGTATATTATACTTGTTCTACTTTTTAAGTAGTTGCTGTTGTTAATCTCTTAATTTATAAATAAAACTTCATCAGAGATATGTATGTATAGGAAAAAATACAGCATATACAGACTTCAGTACTACCCACAGTTTCAGGCATTCAGGGACATCTTGGAACATACTCCCCACAGATAAGGGGGAACTGTTGTAGTTAGTTACACAGAAGTGAACTTCTCTATTGGTTATAATCAATTTAAGGAATTCCTCTTACATTTCCATTGCCTTTTTCAGAGCCAGCAGAAGATATGTATTTTTGCTATCACAATTATCTTGTACAGAGAGGTTTTCATAATGTTCTTGCTAGTACTCACTGAAGTTACAACTTTCATGACTATCATAATTTCTTTCAACCATTTGATTAGACTTTTCATTCTAAAGGTGAAGTATTTTTTTATCATATTCTATCTACATCCATAACTAGCAGATAAACTTTCAACTGACCATTTAAAAAGATAGGTTAAAGGATATCATTTAATGTTAAAATTACAAGAACAGAAGATGGTTTATATAATACACATTTTAATGCAAAGCAATGTACATTTTCATAATGTACATCCTGAATGTGCCACAGGAAATCTCTTTTCTTCTGTATTACACAGATTTGCAGTCAAATCTATTCTAAATAGTGCTTTGTATTTCCTAAGCAAACTAACTTGTTAGCTCTTCTGTCAATATAAATACTAGAAAAGCTTTGAAAATTATTAATTTTGAAATTTCTCTTTAATTTACTCCAATACTCTAAACGCAAAATGGCAAGTGAGCAATTATCATTGTTGTTATCTTTTTTGATACTGTTTTTCCTAAAGGTATTTGTGACTGATAATTCCTAATTAATTAACAGATATTGTTCCAAATTACCCAGCTAAAAGACTAGTCATTAATCTTCACAATCATTTGATAGCTAATCTATAGCTGTTTGTAATGTTAGGAAAGCACTTCTATAAACTACTAAAGGTACTTATGAACTAATAACTAAAACATTTATTTTGCCATTACTTTCAACTTAATTGTCACTCAAATTTACTAATTAGAAGACAAAAGAGTAATACAATAAAACAATACATCAAAAGATTAACATTATCAATCCATATATTTAAAAGACTTAAACCTATAAAAATTCGGGCTTTTAAATGTTAGGCTAAGTTTAGCAACTGGCTTTCTCTACTAAGCAAATGCATCTTTTTCATGTTATTTTTCTATGGAAATATCAGATGACTATCACATGCTAACTTCTAATTCTTAGGTTACCCACATTCCATAGCTGATAAACAAGATATCTATAAAAATAGCTGAATCTTCCTATATGGGATATCAATCAGCATAGCTCAAAACAATCAATACCACACAACAGGAGACCTTTTACATAGGCTTGGTCCCACAGCTTGCAAAAACAATGCTGCAAAGGTAACAGATACAATAAAGTCAAGTTATTAATATTAATAAGGTTATAAATCTTATTTTAAGGTTGTAAGTTTTTACTCATCTATTTTATGCAAAGCATCTTGGTTACAAATACAAATACTCTGGTTCAAATATAAATTCTTAAGTTCTACCTTAATACAACCCTGCTGGGAGGGTATCAAGCATAAGGCCTAGTCTACCACATAAGAAAATTAGTTATAAAAAAGTTTTTTTTAAGTTTAATAACAAAGAGAAACAATCCTGTGAGGAAAACAAGTCCTAAAACATTATTTGCACTATATATTCATCACATAATAAACTTAAAAGTATTGTTCGAATACATGGTATATTTTGATAAGGTTCAGAACACAGTACTCCAAAACATGGCACATTGGCATACTGAATATTTTAAGATGAAGGAATTTGAGAAAAAGCAGGTGCAGGAAGAATTCTCTGACCTCTCCATCCTCATCTGAAATAGATCATAGAAATACCAGGTTCTAGAAGAACTCTCTGATTTTCTTATGCTCTCCAAAGCCTTTCATTTGAGAGGTCCCTTCCCTATACCCCAGAGGAAAGGAGCATCCTTATCTCAGAAGATACATGGATGCCAAAAAAAAAAAATCCAAATGAACAGGCCTTGCTAATTTTCCCCCAGTTTACTACCCTTAGCTCATACCCTCTGTCCTATTGTGTTTTTCCAGGACTTTCCACTCTTTATCAAACCCAGTATAAAAGGACTCAGGCTTGAGATGCCTGGGTGGCTCAGTCGGTAAAGTATCCTACTTTGGATCCGATCATAATCTCAGGGTTTTTGAGTTTAAGCCCTGCATCGGGCTCTCTGCTGACAGCAGAGACCCTGCTTCGGATCCTCTGTCTCCCTCTCTCTGTCCCTCCCCTGGCTTGTTTATGCTCTCTCAAAAGTAAGTAAACATTTAACACACACACACACACACACACACACACACAGAGGCTTAATCCTTTCTTTGAATCTTTCATTTTCTTCTAAAGGCTCCCATGTACCGTAAAACATATCAAATAAATGTATATGCTTTTCTTCTGTTAATCTCTATCAGTTTAATATTCAGGCCCAGCCAGGGACTTTAAGAAGGTGAAGATAAAAATTTTCCTCCCCTACAATTCACATGATTCGAATATAAAACACAATAATAGTGTAAGTTCCTCTCCTCTCACTGTCCTCACTGGCCTCACTCCCAACAATCAGGTGACCAGTTATTTCTATGTATCTTCCCAGGGTATTCTCATGCATATACACAGACACAAATTCTCATTTTCCCACTTGTTTTGCTAATACCCACTGTACAAATTGTTCCAGAATTTATTTTGTCACACAATATATCTTAGTTAACTATCTCAAGACAGTTTTAATTTTTTTATGTAACTTTTTTTTTTAACGTTGTATTTATTTCTGAGACAGAGAGAGACAGCGTGAGCAGGGGGGGGGGTCAGAGAGAAAGGGAAACACAGAATCTGAAACAGGCTCCAGGGTCTGAGCTAGCTGTCAGCACAGATCCCAACACAGGGGTTGAACCCACAAACCGTGAGATCAAGACCTGAGCCGAAGTTGGCCACTAACCGACTGAGCCACCCAGGCATCCCAATACAGTAATTTTTGAAGTTAGTTTTTTATGGCTTGCTTGATGTCTTTTTTTTTTTAATGTTTTATTTATTTCTAGGAGAGAGAGAGAGAGAGAGACAGCGTGAGCAGGGGAGGGTCAGAGAGAGAGGGAGACACAGACTCTGAAACAGGCTCCGGGCTCTGAGCTGGCAGTCAGCACAGAGCCTGACGCGGGGCTCGAACCCACGAACTGCAAGATCATGACCTAAGCAAAAATCGGACGTTTAACCAACTAAGCCTCCCAGGCGCCCCATTGCTTGATGTCTTTTGTCCACGTTTCTATGGGGCTTTCTTTCGACATCTTTTTCTAGGAAGACTTTATGTTAGCAATGTCACCTTTGATCTGGTTCTAAATCGCTTTTCCAATTTGTCATATGCCTTTTGACTTTGCTTCTGGTATTGTTTTTTGATCACAAAGATTTTTGTTTGTATTAATGTAATTAAAACTATTAGTCTTTCCTCTTTAGTGGTTCTAAATTACAGTTAGAAAATTCTTACACAATCTAAGGTTAAAGAAGAATACTCTGGATTTTCTTCTAGTACTTATTTATGGCTTCTCTCCCCACCATTTACTTAATCCATATTTTAAATTTCTTGGGGATCCAAATTTTTTTCCCTTAGATGAATCTTCCATTATACCATTTACTAAAGAGTTCATCTGTTCCCTGCTGACTTGAGATGCATCATTTATAATATCCTAAAGTCTTTAAGAAATACCATGTATTTTTGGATTTTGTATTCCCCAGGTCAGCCAATCTCTTCATGTGTCAATACTACATTTTGAAAATTTATGACATTTGGTATTATGTTTTAGTATTTAGTAGAGTCAGACCCCTTCTCATTGCTTGTTACAGAGTTTATCTGGTTATTTCTGTGGATTTTGCTGTACTTTTCCTTAATGATTAGCTTAATAATTAAATTGCTTTCTCCCCACAAAAAGAAAAATGATTGGTTAGTATCTTGTTGATATTTCACAAAATTTACAAAATAATCTAAAGAAACATTATATTACTATAACTTGATGATGTTAAGCCTTCCTATTCTAGAAAATATGATTTTCCCATTTGCTCATGCCTTTTGTGTAACTTTTGGGAATATTTTAAAGACTTTTTCAGGGGCACCTGGGTGGCTCAGTCAGTTAAACGTCCGACTCTTGATTTAACAGCCAGGTCATGATCTCACAGTTTGTGGAATCGAGCCCCGTGTCAGGCTTTGCACTAACAGTAGTATGGAGCATGCTTGGGATTCTCTCTCTCTGCCTCTCTCTGTCTCTCTCTCTGTCTCTCTCTCTCAAAATAAACAAACATTTAAAAAAACACTTTTTCATGTAATTTGAAGTGATTTATAGTTATGTACAATGTATTACCAGCAATATATAGAAAATACATAATTCGCACAGAAATACCTAAACACACCTGGAAATAGCAGAACAATGCTGACATTTAAGTTTGAACTTCAGCAATAAATACACATCTGCAAGATAGAAAAGGATTAAAAACAAAGATGATAGGTAGAAATTTTTTTAATAACTTAGGGGCACCTGGGTGGTTCAGTCAGTTAAAAGTCTCTTGATTTCTCAACATCCTCACCAACATCTGTAGTTTCCTGCACTGTTAATTGTAGCCATTCAAACGAGTGTGAAGTAGTATCTCATTGTAGTTTCAATATGTTATTTCCCTGATGATAAGTGATGTTGAGCATCTTTTCATGTGTCTGTTGGCCACCTCACTGTCTTCTTTGGAAAAATATTTATTCATGTCTTCTGCCCATCTCTTAACTGTATTATTAGTTTTTTGGGTGTTGAGCTTGCTATGTTCTTTACAGATTTTTTGGATACTAACCTTTAACAGATATGTCATTTGCACATATCTTCTCCCATTCGGTAGGCTGCCTTTTTGTTTTGTTGATTGTTTCCTTTGCTGTACAGAAGCTTTTTATCTCGATGTAGTCTCAATAGTTCATTTTTGCTTTTGTTTACCTTGCCTACAGAGATGTGTCTCATAAGTTACTAACGCTGATGTCAAAGAACTTACTGCCTGAGATGTCTCTAATAAGAAGTTGCTAAAGCTGGTATGTCAAAGAACTTACTGTCAGTGTTCTCCTCTAGGATTTCTATGGTTCCCAGTCTCCATTTACATCTTTCATCCATTTGGAATTTATTTTTGCATATGGCATAAGAAAGTGGTCCAGTTTCATTCTTCTGCATGTTGCTGTCCAATTTTCCTAATACCATTTGTTGAAGAGACTGTCCTTTCCTGCTTTGTCAAAGACTACCTGACCATATGGTTGTGGGTCCATTTCTGCTTTTCTATTGTTCCAATTGACCCTGTTTTTGTGCCAGAACCATACTGTCTTGATGACTACACTTCTGTAATATAGCTGGAAGTCCAGAATTGTGATGCCTCCAGCTTTGCTTTCCTTTTTAAAAGTTGCTAGTGGCAATTCGGGGTCCCACCTTCAAGAACTGATCAACCTGATTATCTGATTGAATTCCTCAACCCCACCATCCCCCAGTGACATCTGATTAACCTGGTCTGCTTTTAGAAAAAGTCCTGTTAAGTCTGTTTAACCAGAATCTCCTCTATGCAAGATGTGTCCTTTTAGGGATTTTCTACCCACTGAACCTCTCCCCTACTCCTACCCTGCTTTTTGCCTATAAATCCCCACTTTACCTTGTTGTATTCAGAACTGAGCCCAGTTATACACTCAGGTCTCTTTTCCCCTGCTGCAATAGTTCCTGAATAAAATCTTCTTTTAGTGCTTTAAGTGCTGTCGTGGGGTCTCTTATAATCCTACACATATGCTATATTGTAATTATCTCCACCAATTTTTCTGAATCGAGTTTTGGAGAAAACCAGAATATGGAAAGTAAACTAATTCAATCATTTCTTTCTAGAATTTTAATTGGTCTAATAACATACGCATGTTATATCAAAGTTAAATCAATTTTTGTTCTGAAGTTTACCTTTTTTTAGTAAGCAACCCTAATAAATATAAAAAAACAAACTATATTCTCTCATAAAATGATTTTTGACCAACACTTTCTTATTAACACCAAGTGAGTATGCAATTTAAACAGATGCATGGGGCACCTGGGTGGCTCAGTCAATTAAGCCTCTGGCTCCTGATTTTGGATCGGGTCATGATCTCATGGTTTATGAGTTCACGCCCTGCATCAGGTTATGCACTGATAGTGTAGAGCCTATGTGCGCACGCTCTCGCTCACTCTCTCTCTCCACCCCTCCCCCACTCACACTCACTCTCTCTCAAAATAAATTAAGCTAAAATAAAATAGGGGCGCCTGGGTGGGTCAGTTGGTTAAGCATCCTACTTCAGCTAAGGTCACGATCTCGCAGTTCATGAGTTCAAGCCCCATTTTTGGCTCTGTGCTGACAGCTCAGAGCGTAGAGCGTGCTTCAGATTCTGTGTCTCCCTCTCTCTCTGCGCCTCCCGTGCTTGCACTCTCTCTCCCTCTCAAACACAAATAAACATTAAAAGAAATTTTTTTTAATAATAAACTAAATGAAGCCTTCCAACCACTTAGTACTTTTGTAATCTCTATAAATATCATATTAACACTTGAAAACACTGTAGAATTAAAGAGAAATTTACTTAAAAGAATAAATGTACTCCACCCTCAAACCTCCTTAAATTATGAAAATTTCTATCTAAAATAACAGTTGCTTCCCAGGTCCACAACATGCTTAAAAATACACATTTAGTAATAAATATCAAGGCAAGTCCATTTTGGTAGGTAAAACCAGATACATTTTTAAATACCTGTAGCAATAGGTGAGATATAGAGAATGTTTACTGTACATTGTTTTAAGCATTTGGCATACACTAACACACAATCTTCAGAGCAACCTTAAAAGATAAGTAATAGTATCCTCATTTATCTAAAGATAGGAAGTAGAGTGACATAAAATATAATACAGTTAATAACTTACTAATCTTTGTTTATAAAAAGTCATCTTGACCCATTTTAAGAACTGTTTAGACAGGTGCTCTCATAAAAACTAGAGCATAAGTTGGTACAAATGTTTATATGGTAATTAAGCAATACCCTTTAGAACCTCTTAATATATATATGTGCAGACTCCTGGAATTATAGGAATTTATCCTATGAAAAAGGAGACATTTATATAAAAGCAGACCCAAGACTGTTCACAGATAAGGAAAAGTTAAACTATGGTGTTAATCCAGTACCTTGTGACACAAATCAACAGATTTTTTAAATACCACAACTACCAATTTTTCCAAATAAAATTTTGGAGAATGCCAAAAAATGAAAAGTACCTTAAATTATTTACTCAGTCCTCCTTTCTATAATGACAAGTGGTCTGATAACATTCAGATGTTGTAAAGCTCAGCTTTTGCACTTAACTTTACAGCTCCATAATATGATGTACTGTATATACCTAATCATACGCAGCCACTGAAATTCATGTGAGTATGAGTAACTTTTACTCACTGATTATTTTAAGTCACAGACCCATTCTACTTCATGGCAATACAGGCCTAGACAAAATACAGTATCTTAACTTTTGAATTTGGAGTGCCTGGCTGGCTCAGTTGGTAGAGCAACCTCTCTTGATCCCAAGGTCTTGAGTTCAAGGCCCATGCTGGCCATGGGCCTACTTAAAATATAAAATCAATAAAAATAAAAGAAAGTCTGAGTTTTACTTGCTAAGAAAAAGAATATTTTTAACAGGTCTTATAATTCAGGATATTTTAAATGCCTTAATTTAAATTTTAATTGAAGAGTGGAAGCAATCTAGCATACCAAGTGAAAACAACATCAATTAATTACTCAAGATAGGGTTCAATTTAAAGCATTTTGAAAAAGGAAAAGTGGGCTGGCTCAGTCAACAGAGCGTGCGGCTCTTGATCTCAGTCTGGAGTTTTAGGCCTCACTTGGGCATAGAGTCAATTTTTTTAAAAAAAGGAAAGAAAGAAAGAAAGAAAGAAAGAGAGAGAGAGAGAGAGAGAAAGAAAGAAAGAAAAAAGAAAGAAAGAAAAAGGAAAAGGAAAAGATAAACAATAATAACGTAGAGAACACCTAAGAAAATAATGGAATTACAAAGGTTACTCTTAACAGGCACATATTTGAAATCCTGAGACCAAAGTAACCAACACAGGGCAGTTACACTAGAAAACCCTATTACTGCTTATAAAATCTAGTTCAGCTGTTGGAGGGGAGAGATACAGTGACAAACAGCTTCCCTACTACAAAGGTGGCAGGAAATCTATCAAACTGGACAATAACATTGCAATTGAGTTTCTTTGGCTTTTTATAGCAGCTGAATGTATCCTGATGTAACTCTGCAAAAGCTATACAACTCTGCAACATTAGTTTTTTACACACCAGTACTTTATCAAGAACCATGTTACAAATTTATGATATTGAGATTTTAAGTGGCTGCCACAAAGAAAAAATAAGCATCACTTCAGTTATCACATATATAAAAATGTAAAGCTTTAGAATGAATTTTTTAGAGAAAAAATTTGGCCCAATACTTTTGGCAGAATTTTTAACAGCACGCCACAAATTGTTCACCTACTTACTAAATCACTTCAGCTCCATCCTAAACTTTAGTAAATATTCATTTGAAACATCTTAGAATGGTTCATAGCAGCACTCTCCACAATAGCTAAAACATGGAAAGAGCCTAAGTGTCCATCAACAGATGAATGGATCAAGAAGATGTGGTTTATCTATACCATGGAATACTACATGGCAATGAGAAACAATGAAATCTGGCCATGTGTAGCAACATGGATGGACCTTGAGGGTGTTATGCTGAGCGAAATAAGTCAGGCAGAGAAGGACAAATATCATATGTGTGCATGTATAGGAGGATTAGGAGGAACTTAACAGAGGACCAAGGGGGAGAAGAAGGGCGGAAATGGTGGGGGAAAGGGAGAGAGGCAAACCATGAGAGACTCTTGAATGCTGACAAAAACTGAGGACTGGTGGATGTGGGGGGAGGGGGGTGGGCATGGAGGAGGGCACTTGTGGGGATGAGCACTGGGTGTTATGTGGAAACTAATTTGACAATAAACTATTTGTAATAAAAAAAATTTTTTTTTAATTTTAAAAAAAATAATAAATAAATAAAAAAAGAAAAAAAATCAAAGTGAATAAAAGTCACTGTTGAAAACTTGTAAAAAAAAAAAGAAACATCTTAGAATGTCAGTTGACCATTTCATTTCAAAAATAGATGTCAAGATATTGAAAATCCAAAATAATTAACACAGCAATATTCAAATAAAGTACTTTGTATAAACCTTAAGAGCAAAGATTTTCATCAGTTTAAAATTTTCACATAAAGAAATAAAACTAAAGGACACATTAAACTTTAAAGGTGAAAACCACAAGAACATATACAATTCAAAATTTTTCTTTTCCCCCTTAAAGCATAGGTAAAGGGTTAGCATTTATTTTTAAAATTACACTTCAACAGCAAAAAGCTGTAAGTCTAGTTTTACGCAGATGAAAATACACTACAATTGACATAATCAGAATTTATTCCATTTTATAATTTAATACTAAAACTTGACTCAAAGACTGGTTCTTGGCCCAAAACAGGCAAGAGAGGCTTCTCCATAAAGTAACTATATTCTTTGTAAAGGTTTTAATATCTGCTTAAAGCTCTAAGTCACTGGAGTAAAGAAAATGATAAATTAACTAAAACTGTATATATATAAACTATGTATAATAAACTATACATGAATATAAATTATAATAGCTTTATATAATAGTTTTATAAGCTAAAAATACATAATATATATGAACTATATATAATATACATATAAACTATAAATATATATACACTTAAAATATACAAAGCATACTTTTGGTTTTTTTGTGTATAAGTTGAGTTTATATTTCTTCTTTCAACATTCTCTGTACCATAACATATATACCCAGAATGACAAAAAAAGGTTTTCGTTCATAACTTTAAAAATGTATTAACTAGGGTCCTTATTCAATTTATGCAGAATTTCCTCTATCTGTGATACTTTCTGAAGAGTATATTAACAGCTTAGTGTAAAGGCGGGAAGGGAAGAATTTTATAAAGGTTAGTAAAAATAATTCCCTGTACACCCAGAGGGGGACTTGAAATGTAGAATGCATAAGAAAGGCCAACTTTAAAACACAGATTTCTGGGAACATCCCATGAGATTCAGATTAAGATTCAGGGGTGAAGTCCAGGAGACTATAATAAAATATGCATCTCAAGTTACTCTGATGAGAGATTCCCAAATACTGTGTGTGGTTATGGTACACATACTTTAAAGACAGCTGCTACAACTATTTCATCAATCACTGAAAACAGAAAACTCAGACACTAAGGCACACACAGGGTGCCATGGTACCACGTGACAGCTAAGTGAGACAGCCCCAAACAATGATAGTGTGGTTCTTCCTTCCCCTTCCTGCAACGAATATTTAATGTGCAACTGCCAAGTACTCAACTCTATGCACATTTCTACAGAAGATATAAAGATATAAAATATTTTGTCCCTACTGATGAGAGCTTACAATTAACAACCAAAATAAGACAGGAGCACATTTTTAACCAATAATATAGTAAGAGATATTATAGGATCATTCATAATTAAATGGCAAGCATTTAATATTCCCAAGCATACCAACAACTCACCATGCGTTTTCCTCAGTAATACCATCTCTGTACCCTGTTTATGTCACTTCCTCCACCAGTGGTTCCCATCATCCCAATCTTTACGTGCCCAAATCCTATTTACCCTTCAATGCTGTCATCAAATGATTTCTGTTCTACCACCCTCTCAGATACGCTCATGTGAGGCTGTCACCCTTTCACTATCAGTATATCTTCTATGACATTTATTCCTTCCTGCCTTGTTTTTTAGTGGGGTTTTTTTTAAATATATAATATTATCTCCCATATTAGAAAGTAATTTCTTTTAGGATAAGATCTGTTCCAGATTCATCCTTCTATCTTTCATAGTAGCTAGAGGTACTCAAATACAAGATGATAGGAAGGGAGTAGTAGAAATGAAAAAAAGAAAGAATTAAGGTAGAAATGGGAAGAATGGTTGGCAACTACTATAAGACCTAGACATAGGTGACTGAAAATGAATGACAGAGGGGTGCCGGGGTGGCTCAGTTGGTAACACGTTCAACTCTTAATTTCAGCCCACGTCATGATCTCATGGTTCTTGAGTTCAAGTCCCGCATTGGGCTCTGCGATGACAGCATGCAACCTTCTTGGGATTCTGTCTCTCCCTCTCTCTCTGCCCCTCCCCTGCTGTGTTCTCTCTCTCTCTCACACACACACACAAAATAAACTTTAAAATATATTTGTTTAAAAAGAAAAAAAGAGGATGAATGAGAGAGACCACATAGTATCTAATGACTCAGGCAGAGACAAAACACAGATTCACTGAGGACAGAACAGAATAAAAAAGACATAGGGTGGGGGAAGGGAGAAGACGGGGGTACAGAATGGATGGAGGAATGTTGAAGGTAAGGAGAGAGAGGGGGGCAGGAAAGAGAAAAAGTGGCCAAAAGAAGAAAGATACAAACATAGGGGGAAGATAGCTAGGAAGTGATAGAGGGCAGCAGAGACTGCACAAGGTACCCACAGTACCTAACAGAATAGAGGGCTGGAGAAAGGTCTGAGTAGAGAGAAGGTCAAGGGGAAGAGGAGAAGTTGAGGGAGAAGTGGGAATGGGCAAAGAAAGGAGACAGAGAGAGACACTTAAGAGAAATACCAAGAGTATTCTGTGCTATATGAAAAACTATCATATAGAAGTGATTGAGCTAGTTAAATCCTGAAAAATATGAAGGATTTGGCTAAGTACAATCCAACACAAAGTCCATGCCATGAATAAACAAAAAGGAAGCTTTTTAACAAACAATGATATAACTTTAAAAAGGCTAGAACCAAAACAAAACAAAGATTTTTGCCCAGTTAAGTGGAAGGTAAGGTAGGAAATCCTTTTTTCAAGAGGAAAATGAAGGATTAGGTAGAAACTCTTGTTAAAAAAAAAAATTCACTTGCCTTTTTACAAAAATTAAACAAAGGGTTTGTGGAGGAAGTAACATTATATGTTATCTTTAGCTTAATAAATTTAGAGGAAAATAATACCTTAGGCTACTGATCATTAGAAACAACCAGAGTAGAAGTAATCTAGGTATATAAAAGAACTACAAATCACTAAGGGGAAGAAAAAAAACTTTAACAGAGGCAGAAAACAAAACTTTGCAAAAATAAGAACTTTAAAGTGTCACAAGAGGTGCCCAGGTGGCTCAGTTGGTTGAGCGTCCAACTCCGGATTTCAGCTCAGGTCAGGATTTCGTGGTTCACTGAATTCAAGCCCTGCGTTGGACTCTGCACTGAGAGCATGGACCCCGCTTGGGATTCTCTCCCTCTCTCTCTGCCCCTACCCTGCTTGTACAGGCGTACACAGGTATATGCACTCGCTCTATTTTGAAAAAATAAACAAATAATAAAGTGTCATGGATTAGAGGGTGAAACATTACTTATGATCTAGCAATTCTACTCCTGCTTATTATTTCCCAGAGCAGGGCTCTTTTCAAACTGAGGATAATTCACCTAACAGATCACAGAATCAATCTACTGGAGCATCATCAGCATTTTTTAGCAAAAAGGAAAACCTAAGAATGTATCCCTATATACCAAAATTTAGTAAGGGTAAAAACTATTTCCTGAAACCTGTTTCAGGTGTGTGGGAGGAGAGCAGGGCATGCATATGAATGTGTATACATACATACACACTCAGGCGCCTCCCATGACACATGTATAGTGGTCACTATAAATTTCTTTCTGGGAGCCACAGTCGTAAAAGTATAAAACTGGCTACAGTTGCCTTTGAACATCTTGAGTTATTCACAGCAGTATAAATGAATGAACCAAAACTTTATGTAACAATAAAAAATAATCTTGTAAACAAAAGTTTGAGGAAAAGTAAGTAATAGAATCATCCACAGGGTATGAGGTCATTTTTATAACACAAAAATAGGAAAAATCAGATTACATATTATTTAGGAATTTATTTTTCAACTTCTTAAAGAAGGAAATGACAAACACAAAATTCAAAACAGAGATTAGATTCGCGGTGGGTGTTGGAAAGGGAGAACCACATCGCATGTTCTTAAGTTGGGTAGTCACAATTCTATTATAACACTTCACAGCATACACACTACACAAATTATTGTAGATATAAGTAATTCTTTTTAAAAGTTGGATTCATATCAAACATGAAGTGACTCAGGGTCTGAACTAGTGTGTTGGCACTGAGAATGAAAACAAAGAGATGAATAGGTAGAATGACAGAGCTATAACAAAGGAAAATAGTTACTGAGCATTTAATTCTATTTTCTGTGATTTCTTTCATTAATTTCTTATATATATCCACATTTACCATCTCTAGGTTAGACACTGATGGTGAAGAAAAGTTTAGAAACTTGCCTGAGTTGACACAACTACAAATTACTATAAACCAGAATTCAAACCCAGAACTATCCTGTGTCCACAGCTCATGTTCTCTCCATAACATACACAAATGGACTGGTAACTGAACATAAATGTTTAGTGAAAAATGTTCAAAAGTTCAAAGATACCAGAGGTATTTCCTAATTATCTAATCCTGTAGATAGGAAATTCAAAGGCTATTATCCCTAAATATTTTATGACTTCAGCAGTTCTCAAGCTGTTTTATCTCAAGATGCTTGGCACTCTTAAAAAGTACTGAGATTCTCCAAACCTTTTATTTATATGAGGTATACCTATTACTACTTATCATATTAAAAATTAAGACCAAGAAACTTTACAAATATACATTCCAAAATAACAATAAATCCATTATATGTTAATGCAAATAACATAGTGAGAAGATAAGAAGAAAGAAGAAGAGGAGGAGGAGGAGGAAGAGGAAGAGGAAGAAGACAACGATGACTCCTAGGATTTCACATTTTCACAAATCCCTTTAAATTCTAACTTAATAGAAGACAGTTGCACTCTAATATCTGCTTTTATTTTCAATTTGTTGTATTGTATACTGTTTTCATTAATGTGTATGAAAAAAACCCACTTTCAAAAGACATAGCTGGGAAAGGAGGACCTCACACATTTTCTGAAAAGGAGACATGGGTTCCCAATGTCTTCAGGTTATACTTTAAGAATTACTGATCTAGGGGCACCTGGGTGGCTCAGTTGGTTAAGTGTCTGATTCTTGGTTTTGGGTCACGTCATGATCTCATGGTTCATGAGTTTGAGCCCCACATGGAGCTCCCCACTGACAGCATAGAGCCTGCCTGGGATTCTCGCTCTTCTTCTTTCTCTGCCTCTCTTCCACTCTGTCTCTCAAAATAAATAAACTCTAAAAAAATTTTAATTTAAAAATTTTAAAAAAAGAACTACTGATCTAAAGTTTATATTCCTCTAGCCATTCTTCCTAAGGACTTGAACAAACAGAAGTGTGTACAAAAGCACAGAATTAACATACTATTTTGAAAATTTGAAAATCTAAATTATATTGACATTCCCCTAACCTAGAATTCCCCTAGATCTGAAATCCAATCCAAATGTATATAAGATCCAAACTCAATCCTGTTTTTCTCATGACCTTTTGTAAAGAATACAATACTAGAAGAAAATTAGTCCAGGTTGCAGCAGCCTACTATAATAGAAACCAAAAGATCTGGGCATCAGCACAAACTAAATTAAGTTAAACAAGAGACAGCAAATAATTCCTGTAAAGTACCAAATAGTAAATATTTTAAACTTGGGAGCCATACAGTCTCTGGTGCAAATACTAAATACCTGTAGCATGAAAGCAGACACAGAAAATATAAAAATAAATGGAAGTGGCTGCGTTTCAATAAAACTTTATTTATAAAAACAAATCAAGCTATGCGTGCCCTCAAGCCATATTTGGCAGAACCCTGTTTTAGATTAAATTAGCTCAAAAATGTAGTAACTAAAAGAGTTTTTATAAAATCAAGTCTTTTTCTTATTTAGCACTGCATTATTCTAAAACACAAATTAGTAAAGTGGTATCTTCTCATCTACCTTTGTAAATCCTTAAGATAATAACACACTCTTCTCACTCAGTAAGGAGAAAACAGAATACATAATTCTTAGGTACTTTCAAAAACTAAAAGTTATTCAAGCACCTAAAAAAGTATATTAAGGAATTGGCAATATATTCCAAAAGAGTGGCAAAATATTCCAGAATCATAAATTATGACACTAAATAAAACATTTAAAGATATGTCAAATTTATCATGTCTGTTCTTTTTTTTTTCTGGCCAATTTATAATAATATAATTATATGATTATATTATATTCCTTCTAAGTATAGAAAGAGTTATTAGACAAGATACAAAATGTATAAATCATAAAAAAACTAAATTTTACTGCATTAATATTTGAAATGTAAAATTTCCTCAGAGTATACAATCATAAAACTCTAAAAATTTAGTAGGTAAACAAATTGGCAAAAGATATTAATAAATAATAGAGCAACTGAAAGATTAAGAATATGTTTTTAAAGTTCCCACAAAACAATAAGTAATTGTGAATTAAAATTATGGAGATACAGCTTTTAAAACTGATCAAATTTGGGGCACCTGGGTGGCTCAGTCAGTAAAGCGTCCAACTTTGGCTCAGGTCATGATCTCACGGTTCGTGGGATCGAGCCCTACATTGGACTCTGTACAGTCAGCTAGCTCAGAGCCTGGAGCCTGTTTCAGATTCTGTATCTCCCTCTTTCTCTGACCCTTCCCTGCTCACGCTGTCTCTCTCTCTCTCAGGAATAAGTAAAACATTAAAATAATTTTTTAAAAAATAAGTAAAATAAAATAAAATTGATCAAATTTGCAAATTTTTAAAACTCTAGCCATTCCAAGTGCTGAGGAGATGTGAATCAATGAGCACTTATGCATCACTGGAGAACATGTAAAGTGATATACCACTTTGGGAAAAAACTTACATTATCTTCTAATGTTCAACATCTAAATCTAACAAGCAAGCAATTCCACTTCTAGGAATATATACAGAGAAACTTACAAATACATACAAAATCTATCAAAAATGTTCATCAACTGGTAAATGGATAAAGCCATAACATGGAATACAACACAACTGAGAATATGAACCCAACGACACAGGTCAATATGGATGAATCTCAAACAATGACAAGTAAAAACATCAAACTACATAAATATGCATTTAATGTGATAATATTTATTTATATTAAGTATAAACATGAAATATAAATTCTTTATTGTTCAGATTTATGTGTATTAAAATATACATAAGAAACAGAAATAATGAAAACACTCAAATTAAGTTAGCGGGGAGGAGAAAGGGGATAGCAATGTTAGACAAAGAAAACTGGGATGGAGAACCCAATGTCATCAATCCTGGTAGGTACATTATTCCTTATACCTTTTTGCAGGTCTAGAATATTTCATTAAAAATTTTAAACATTGCCATGTGTAGCAACATGGATGGACCTTGAGGGTGTTATGCTGAGCGAAATAAGTCAGGCAGAGGAGGACAAATATCGTATGTTTGCACATATAGGAGGATTAGGACGAACTTAACTGAGGAACGAGGGGGAGAAGAAGGGAGGAAATGGTGGGGGAAAGGGAGAGAGGCAAACCATGAGAGACTCTTGAATGCTGACAAAAACTGAGGACTGATGGATGTGGGGGGAGGGGGAGATGGGCATGGAGGAGGACACTTGTGGGGATGAGCACTGAGTGTTATGTGGAAACTAATTTGACAATAAACTATTTGTAAAAAAAAATTTTTAAACAAAAGCTATACATAAATAACTTACACTGGCTTAAATTAATAAAAAAAAAAAAAAAAGGACTAGCAGATCCTTCCAAATCAATTTTTTAACTGACTGTAATGTGACCAAAGGGCAAATATTAGCCCAAGCTTTTCTATTTAATTCAACCACCTTACATTACTAAAATACCTCTCATCTTTGAATATACTACGCCACCTTGTGTTCAAAAGCTTCAAACTACCCTAAAATTTAGAGAACTGTACTGTGAAAATGCCTACTGAAAGTATAAGTTCCTTTATACTATGCCATAAGGTTTCACTTTATTAAGCACACATAAAAATAACATTTGAAAACCCCATTTTGATTCTGAAGAAATTGAAAAATTTTTCCTCTTAGTGATTCCCTTTTTTAGTTCCTTTCACTGTGCTTTCAGAGAATGTCTTTTTTCCTTGCTTTTAAGTGCATAAAAATTTTAAATTAATAAAATCAAAAGTACAGACATTTATAACACTAAAATACATTTTCACAAGAAAAACTTACCTTTGAATGTGTTATTGATAAGGTGTCTACCCACACACGCCAGCCACCCCACTCATATTTGACTGCATGGTAAAGCAGGATTCTGAATATGGCATAAACCATTTCTGTTATCTTTTGCTCATCAGAATTCTTAGGATTGAAATAGCAAAGAGAAAGCATCCATTCTTGCCATACAGAACACTGTAGCAAGCTCCTGAAAATTGTTAATAGGATATTGAATTATAAAACAAACAAACAAAAAAACCTCATCTCTAAGAAATCTAAAAACTGAAAGTTCAAAACAAAATAAACCAAAATAAAGCACTACTATCCATTAAAACTTAATTAAAGAAGTGGTACTGAAAATTCACTTTAAATACAAGGCAGATTACTTATATACTCTTAATGAAAAAAGCATATGGGAAATTCATTTCACAGTATTTTTTAAAGCAATTTTTCTTTGAAAAAATTCAAACCTAGACTAGGGCAGTGCAATAAATGCTTTCTGATCCCTCTTACCTTCTGTTTTCTCTACTGTTATTAAAAAGTTTAATCATGTCAGAAAGAAAGGCTCTGCGAACTTCCATGCTTTCAGGACACTGGGGAGAATTTCGTAGTAGGGTTGCAATTACTTTTAGTATCTCTGTAAGACAATTCATAAGTTAGTAAAAACCAAAACATTACAAAAAAAATCATGATGGAAGTTCACAAATATATTTCTCTAACTTCCCTAACATAGATGTCTACTAAATACATGCTTCTGTGTTATAGAAAAAAAAAAAATCCACCTGCAGAAAAAAAAAATGACAATACATTTATTAGGAAGCCTCCATAAAGAAGGGATTTTTTATTTCATCATTAGAATGTATAAAAGTCAAACTTTAAAAGGTTATATTAAATCAAACTAATTTTAAAGGTTATATTAAGTCAAATTGATTCCTATTATCAATGAATTAAATAACAGGAAAACTACTAACAACTCTCCATAATTTCTGCCAGTTAGTAAAGGTGATCTTGAAAATAAAAAAGTATAATCAGAATCTCAGAAAAAGATAAGTTCTCAGCTTTTTCACAAAACAGACGTTTTAGGCACAAACCTTTTCTTTACCATCACGAATTTGAAAAGCTACTACGATTTTCTTTCGTGATTTTAAAAGTAAAATTAGATAAAAAAAACAAAGAAAATTAAACCTATTCAACACCCCGAATACAAATGAGACTGCTACTGTAATCGTTTTAAATAATGCTGTCTAAATTTCTAGTACTTAGTTTTAAGAAAAAAAAATTTCTTTAAAATATGTACTTAAATCCAGAACTGTAAAGAAACAAAAACAGCTATAACTCTGAATTTTAAATTAAACATTATATTAAGTTTTTACCCAATTAAAATTTAGAATTTCTAAACTAGACTTTTGCCCAGGTGTTTGGTGAGTGAAAAACAGCAAGTAGTAAGATACTTTATCATGTGATGAAAGACATTTGGGAAGTAATTTCTGAATTCTTCTAATGACAAATTGAAAACTTTTTTCTGCCTGGACAAAGATTACAATGATAATAATCATGATAATGATGATGATAGTAATAGATACTAATTTTGAGAATATACTATCTGAAGTACTGTTTTAAGAAAAGCCATATACAGTGATAGCTGAATACTGTTATTATCCCCATTTTAGAGATAAGAAAACTAAGGCACACAGAAATTAAGCGATTTACCCAATCACACAACTTTTAAGACACATAGAAAAGATAAAATGCTGGGCAGGCTATACTTTTAAACACCACAGTAAAGTGTGTGTCTTTTCTGATATAGTGTATTATACAAATCATATATTCTAAATTTCTTACTTCAACAAGCCATCTCATAACAACATAAAATATAACTTATATTTACATACATATATTCAAGCATATAAAGATTTTCTCCTTTTCTTACTCTCCAAAATAATGACATCAAGTCTCCCTGAAGGCTGAAGAAAATTAAACTTCCAAGACATGTTTTTAAAACCAGTACTGAAACAGAGTACCACAAACACAACTCACCACACAAAAGGTAATTAAATTTCAAAACTCTATAAATCAGTTATTTTAATGTCAATAATCTTAAACAGCAGTGTGAAAAATGTACCCTTTGTACAAGTGCTTAAGAATTCTAAATATCAAAAGAAAAGAATGTTAAACAAGACTAAGTTCATAAACGATTAAAAAAAAAACCCAGATATTTTCCAATTTCAACCTTGGTATTTTTAACTTGACATTAATTTAAGATGAAAGCTACCTCCATGGTTCATGTAATTTGGCCTGACATCACTAAATGGTGCAATCAAAACTTTACTGAAAATCTGATCATACATTAAATCAATATCTTACATACACAATTCTTCAATACCTCTAAATAAACATTTCCACAAAACCCAAGGTCAATTTGAAGTAATATTCAATATTAACCAAAAATAAAAGTGCATTATATCATTCCCTATAATGAAATATTCCTTGAACGCTATGTTTTCAACAATATCAACTTCAGGTTTTCCACAGTGACTTTCTTTTTATTAAAAAACGTACTATTTTCTTTTTTTTCCTTGAGAGAGAGAGAGAGAGAGAGAGCACAAGCAGGAAAGGGGCAGAGACAGAAGGAGACACAGAACGAAGCAGGCTCCAGGCTCTGAGAAGTCAGCACAGAGCCTGACGCAGGGCTCAAACCCATAAACCATTAAGATCATGACCTGAGCTGAAGTAAGATGATCAATCGACTAAGCCACCCAGGCGCCCCAAAAAGTACTTATTAGAAGTACAAAAAGGGGGAGAAGTGGGTGAAAGTACTCAAAGAATATAAACTTCCAGTCATAAGCTAAGTAAGTTCTAGAGATCTAATGTACAACATGGGGACTACAGTTAACAATACAGTATTGTGGGGTGCCTGGGTGGCTTAGTTGGTTAAGCGTCCCGACTTTCGCTTAGGTCATGATCTCGCGGTTCGTGGGTTCGAGCCCCGCATCGGGCTCTGTGCTGACTGCCAGCTCGGAGCCTGGAGCCTGTTTCAGTCTGTGACTCCCTCTCTCTCTGACCCTCCCTGCTCACGCTCTTGTCTCTCTCTCTCTCCTAGAAATAAATAAAAAATATTAAAAAAAAAAAAAAACAATACAGTATTATACAATGTGAAGTCACCAAGACAGTAGATCTTAAAAGTTCTCACCACATATACCCACAAATAATTTGATAGATGTGTTAACTAACCTTACTGTGGTAATCATTTCACAATATATACATCAAATCACTCTGTTAAGTTGTACACCTTAAACTTATACAATATTGTATGTCAATTAGATCTCCATAAAACTGGAAAAACAAAACTAGATCTATATATATGTAAAATACATACGAGGATTCTGTATCTTTACTGAAGAATCAGGATCTGGATGCTGTTTATGTATCACTTGAGTACAAATATGTTCTATAAGGATCTACAGAAGGAACACAACAGATTAGCATAATCATTGTATTACCATTAATACTAATGAAATTAAGTATAGCATTAATCAATATTAGGTATACAGTCCAATGCTGTCATGCTAAATATCTTTTGCATTATATAAAATAAATGATTTCAACACTGTAACTCTATTTTTACTTAATTACAAAGCAAGACATCACACAGTCAATACAATGGAGGAAATACTTAACAGAGACATCCACACTATTTAATAATTAACAGATTAATTGATTTAAGATGCAGCTATATCTCTTTTATATAACTAATCTCAAAACAGTATATCAAATCTAAATTACCTTATTTCATCTACACATTAGCAACTAAATTATACAGGCAATCTCAAAATATGAAATTAGTAAGATTAAATTCTAAGTATATCCTTACCTCAAACAAAACATTATATGTGGTCATTGTGATTAAATTTGTTTGAAGCATGAGTCTTTCTGCTAGCAATGAAAATAATCCATGTCCAAGCATGACTTCAGCTTTTCTTCTGTGATTTCATAAAAAGAAATAATCAAATACAAAGTGTTATTATCTGCTATTTTAGTATGCAAGTTGGATGGAGACACAAAAATGTTTTTCACAAATTCCAGCTAAGTAACTCTCCCAATTTTCTTCAATCTAGATAAGGCCACAAAATCTTTAAGGACAGAAATACAAACTACAATGTGAGCACTGCTAAAGTTTAAAAAATACATACACAAGACTGGCTATGTCACACCACAGCAAAAATTGTCAGAGCAATTGTTTATTAAATGGTTTCTACTCTCCATCAGCACTGAGCTAAACTCCGCTATGGATGAAATCTAAAGTCTAGTAAGTTGTTAAGAAGAAAAACAACATGAAGAAAAAGGTAGAAAAAAATGTAAGAAAATTAAGAAAATGAATTCTGAGATGATAAATATACCAAAATTAAACTTCCAAGCAAAAATTAAGCTGAAGTATGATAAACTTTAATTCTAGCCTGAAGTTCATCTATTTTTTTCTGCAAATGGCTGGATGGTAAATATTTTTGGCTTTGTGGAACATATGGGCTTTGTAGCAACAACTCAATACTGCTGTTGCAATCTGAACACAGCCGTATATAATAAGCAAATAAGTGATTATAGCTGTGTTCCAACAAAGCTTTATTTACAGGCAGCCAACTAGAATCCACAGAAACACCACAGTTTTCCAACAAAGTTTAATTTTTATAATAAACCAACATGATATAAGGAACAATAGGTAGGATATGAATATCTACACTCAGCTAAGAAAAAATAGAAAAGTTTCAGTTGTCAGTTATCCATATAACAAAACATACTACGACAATTATCTAGGTTAAAATATCAGCTTTATAAGGGAAATGATCAACCCCCATGAAATGAAGTCTCCATGGTTTCTAAAATTCCACTTATACAAATGTACTCTTACAATGAATGAAGAACAAATGGAAAATTTTAGTTTTATATAAAACTAGCTACATTGGGGTGCTTGGGTGGTTCAGTCCAACTCTTGATATTGGCTTAGATCATGATCTTGCAGGTGTAGGATCGAGCCCTGCATCAGGCTCCATGCTTAGCTTGAAGCTTGCTTTGGATTCTCTGTCCCTCTCTTTCTGCCCCTCCCCACTTGCACATACAAAATAAATAGACATTTTTTGAAATATATATTCCTGTTTTCATTTTGTTTTTAATATACAGAAATGCAATTAAATTTACATAGATTTTATAAATAAAAATAAAGAAGAACTAGAAAAATAATAGAACACAAATACTATTCCAAAGATTTATAAAATAAAAAGAAATATACCACAACACCACACCCCTTTTTAGATTTCATGCACACTCTACTCACTTTGGTGCCAGGTGTTTTAAAAAATAGCCCATTGCCTTCAGAGCTTGTACTCTGATTCCTTCACTTGTCGATGCCATAAGTTTATAGATAACACTGAAGGAATTAAAATTAAAAACAAATTACTAAATACATTATTCAAAAATAGATATAAAATACATACATTTATTTTATATATTCATGATTACAAATCTAATTTCAAGATATGGGTGAATTTAATACACATTCCTCACATTTAAAAACTTGCTTTTCAACTATACACTGTCTTCAAGAAACCCACTTTATATATAAAGACACATATAGACTAAAAATAAATGGAGAAAAATAAACCATGCTAACACTAATCAAAAGAAAGCAAGAATAATTAACATTAAATTCAGAGAAAGCAGACTTTAAAGTAAGTTAAATTATCAGAGATAAGAAGGGTACTGCTTGGTGATAAAGGGGGTCAATACTCCATTAAGACATAATAGTCTCTAACATGTATGTGCCTAACCATAGAGTATAAAACAATGTGGCATAAAAATTGATAGTACTGCAAGAAGAAATAACAGATGAATACACTATTATAATTGGACATGTTAACATCCCTCTCAGAAACAGATCCAACAGGAAGAAAATCAGTAAGGACATAATTGAACTCAATACCATCAACTGACTGGGTTTAATTGACTTCTATCGACTATTTCATCCAGTAACAGCAGAATACACATTTTTCTTAAGCTAACATGGAACATTTACCTAGTAGACCACATTCAGGGCTATAAAACATACCTAAACAAATGTAAAGATTAGAAATGATATATTGCTTTTTCTCAGACCACTAGGAGATTAAACTAGAAATCAGTAACAGAAAGACAGCTGCAAAATTCCAAAATACTTGGTTATTAAACAAAACACTAAGAAATCAGATATAGGTCAAAGAAGAAATCTCAAGAAAATCTAAAAATACGTTAGACTAAATGAAAATGTAAACACGCTTATAAAAATTTGTGAAATCCAGCAAAAGAGGTGTTACAAGGAAATGTATAGCACTGATTATTAGAAAAGAAAAAACACTTAAGTCACTAATCAAGCTTCCACCCTAGAAAATTCAAAAAAGAAGAGAATATTCAATCCAAAGTAAGCAGAGGAAAATAAGTATTAGAGTGGCAAACAATAAAATTGAAAACAGTTAATCAATAGAGAAAATCACTGTAACCAAAAGCTGGTTTGGGAAAGACCCATTAAGGAGATAAACTTCTAGCCAGGCTAACTAATAACGAAAATAGAGAACACAACTTACTACTTTCACAAATGAAAGAAGGAACATCACTACAGATCCCACAGACATAAAAAGGATAATAAAGGAATACTATGAACAACTCTATACCCTCAAATTCTATAACCTAGATTAAAGAGATGAGTTCATTAAAAGAGATACTCTGCCAAAATACACACAAGAATAACTGATGGTCTATGATTTCACTAATATTTAGAATTTAAGAAACAAAACAGATGAACACATGGAGGGGGAGGGGGTGAGCCAAGAGAGGCAAACAAACCAAGACAGACTCTTAATGACAGAGAACAAACTATGGGTTGACAGAGGGAGGCAGGTAGGAGATGGACGTGATGGGGACTAAAGGGTACTTGTGATGACCACGGGGTATTATATTTAAGTAATGAGTCAATGAATTCTACTCCTGAAACCAGTAGAATTTTCAGGAGTATAGTAATTAAAATATAACTTTTTAAAAACGGGGAAAAAGAATAACTGATGATCTAAACAGGCTTATAATGACTAAAGATAGTGAATCAATAAATAATAACCTCCCAAAACAGAAAGTGCCAGACCCAGACTGGTTTACTGGTAAATTCTACCAAAAATTTAAGGAAGAAATTATACCCATTCTCTACAATTCCCTTCAAAGGACAGAAGCAGAAGGAATACCTCCTAAACCATCCTATGAGCCAGCATTACCCAATACCAAAATTAAAAAAAAAAAAAAAAAAGACATTACAAGAAAACTATAGACCAATAACTCTTATTAACAAAAATGAGGGTGCCTGAGTGTCTCAACGAGTTAAGCATCAGACTCAGGTCATGATCTCATCATTCATGAGTTCGAGCAAGCCCCGCATCAGGCTCTGCACTGCCAGCACAGAGCCTGCTTGGGAGGGATTCTCTTTCTCTCCTGGCCTCACTTGCATGCTCTAAGTAAATAAACATTAAAAAAAAAAAAAAAAAAAAAAAAGATGAAATAATTCTCAAGAAAATATTATCAAATAAAATGCAAAAAATTATAAAAAGAGTTATATATCATGACTAACTGAAATTTATCCCAGGGACGCAAGCACCAGTTCAACATTTGCAAATCAAATGATATAATCTGTCATCAAATCAATTAATCTACAGATAAGAAAAATACTAGTATACACAGACGCAGAAAAAAGCATTTGACATAATCCAACACCCATTCATGTTAAAAACTCTAAATAAACTAAGAATAGAGGGGAATGTTTCTCAACTTCATAAGGACTATCCGCAAAAACCCTATAGCTAATGTACTTAATAGGAAGAAAATACAAATCTTCCAAATAAGGTCAGGTACAAGAAGATATGTCCCCTCTCACCACTCCTTTTAAGCATTATACAGGAAGTTCCTGCTAATGCAGTGAGTCGAGAAAAGGAAAGTCTATAGACTGTGAACTGTGAAGGAACACATAGAGCTGTCTTTGTTCAAAGATGACATAATAACCATGGATGAGGAACATCTAGAACTGATCCAAAAAAAACTCCTGTAACTAATAAGCAATTATACAAGGTTACAGAATACTGAGTGAATATACAAAAGTCAAACACCTTCCTATATTCCAATAATGAACATGTGGAAACACAATATCATTTATAGTAGCACCTCCAAAAAATGAAGTACTTAGGTATTCATCTAACAAAACATATACAAGATCTATATGAGGAAAACTATAAAACTGATGCATAAAACCAAAAAAAAGAGGTAAGTAAGTAAATAGAGAGAAAATCTATACTCATATATAGGACTTAATATTCTCAAGATCTCAGTTCTTCCCAACTTGATTTATAGACTCAATACAATTCTAACCAAAACCCCAACAAGATATCTGGATATCAAGAAACTAAAGATTATATGGACAGGCAAAAGCCAGGACAGCCAACACAATTACTAATAGAGAAAAACAAAGTTGGAAAAACCAATGCTACACTATTTCAAGATTTATTATAAAGCCATGGCGCCTCGGTGGCTCAGTAGGTTAAGTGTCTGACTTCAACTCAGGTCATGATCTCACAGTTCATGAGTTCAAGCCCTATATCAGACTCTCTTGCTGTCAGCACAGAGTCTGCTTTGGATCCTCTGTCTCCCTCTCTCTCTACTCCTCCCCTGCTTGTTCTCTCTCTCCCTCTCTCAAAAATAAGTAAACATTAAAAAAAAAGATTTATTATAAAAATATAGTAATCAAGACAGTATGGTATTGCCAAAAGAGAGGGCAAAGGTATTACAATGGACTCTATCTTTAAAAAAAAAAAATTTTTTTTTAATGTTTATTTTTGAGAGAAAGACAGAGTGCGAGCTGGGGAAGGGCAGAGAGAGGAGGACACAATGAATCCAAAGCAGGCTCCAGGCTCTGAGCTATTCCCACAGAGTCTGAGGAGGACTCAAACTCATGAACTGCGAGATCATGGCCTGAGCTGAAGTTAGCCACTTAACCAACTGAGCCACCCGGGTGCCCCTCAAAGATACTCTTTCAACACATGATGCTGGAATGAGAGTATATCCCCATTCAAATAAATGAATCTAGACACAGACCTTACACCCTTCATAAAAATTAACTCAAAATGGACCTAAATGTAAAATGCAAAACTATAAAACTCCCAGGAAACAACATAAGACAAAACCTAAATGACTTTGGGTATGGTGATACAAGACACAAAACCAAAGATACACATTCCACAAAGAAGTAACTGATAGCCTAACTCCATTAAAATTAAAAACAAAAGACAGTATCAAGAGAATTAGAAGATAGACTGGGAGAAAATATTTGTGAAACACATATCTGATAAAGGACTGACATCCACAAGATACAAAGAACTCTTAAAACTCAACAATAAAAAAAACAAACAACCCTATTTGAAACTGGACCAAAGAACTTAACAGACTCTCACCAAAGAAGATGTACAGATGGAAAATGAGCCTATGAAAAGATGCTCCACCTTACAGGTCATAAGGAAAATACAAATTAAAACAAAACACTTCTACATATCTATGAGAATGTACAAAACCCAGAACACCAACACCACCAAATACTGGTGAGTATGCAGAGCCATAAGAACTTTCATTCAATGCTGGTGGGGATACAAAGTGGTACAGCCACTTTGGAAGAGAGTTTTTAGCAATTTCTTACAACATTAAACATATTCTTACCATAGGATCCATCAATCATACTCCTTGGTATTTACCCAAAGGAGATGAAAACATGTCCACACAAAAACCAGCACGTCCATGTTTATAGAACCTGTATTCATGATTGGCAAAACTTACAAGCAACGAAGATGTCCTTCAGTACATGAATGGATGAATAAACTATGGACACCTCAAAAATGGATTTTATTCAGCACTAAAAAGAAATGAGCTACCAAGCTATGAAAAGACACAGAGGAAACTTTTTTTTTTTAAGATTCACTTTTTTTTATTTTTCTTTACTTGTTTATTTTATTTTATTTTTGAAAGAGAAATCACAGCGCAAAAGTGAGCGAGCAGGAGAGACGGAGAGAATCCCACAAGGTGCAGAGAGAGAGAGAAAGAGAGAGCGCGTGGAGCCCAGAGGGGCTCAAACTCACAAACCGCGAGATCATGACCTGAGCCAAAGTTGGATGCTTAGCCAAATGAGCCAACCAGGTGCACCAACATGAAGGAATCTTAAATGCATTACTAAGTGAAAGAAGCCAATTTGAAAAGGCTGTATGATTCTAAACATATGACATTCTGGAAAAGGCAAAAACATGAAGACAGTAAAAAGATCAGTGGGAGCCATGGCTTGGGGGTAGGTGGGGAAGGAATGAACAGGCAAAACACAGATGATTTTTAGAGCAATGAAAACAATCTGTATAATAACCTAATGACAGATAAATGCCATTGTACAGTTGTCCAAATCCACAGAATGTATAACACTAAGAGTGAAGCATACTGTAAACTATGAACTTTAGATGATTATAATGTGTAAATGTAGGTTCATCAACTGTACCACTCTGTTAGGTATGTTAATAAGGGAGAGTGTACACGTGTGAGGACAGGAAAGTATATAGGAAACCTCTATATCTCTCTCTAAATTGTATAACTCTTCCAAATAAGGCCTTTGAAATAAACTTGGCTTATCTCTACTAGTTATTGTTCCTTTTAATGAAGACCAGAAAATGAGAACAAGTTAGAACACTTAGAAAATATGGTGATTTATACTACACCCATAAATGTACTTATGCAAATTGTATGGCAGAAAGCTGATCCTGAGTCACTATTTTGTCCTCTATTACAGGCTTTAACAAGCCCTTTGGAAGTTACCACATTTATTTTAAGATCAATACAAAGAAAGCACTGTTTAATGGTAACACATATATAAAAATGTAAATAATTCTCAAAATTTATATAATAATCTAAGTTTTTTTAATATTTTATTTTTTTCTGAGAGAGAGAGAGAGCAGAGGAGGGTCAGAGAGAGAGAATAATCTAAGTTTTTAAATAATCTCCTAAGGCATTCAGCCATAGACCACTGATTTGAGTATAAACAAAGTACAGAAAAATTTGAGTGTCATACACAATTTGAGTATAAGCAAAAATTCAATTAATTCATTATACCATTTCCTTCCTCATAAACATTTAGAAAAAAATCAGAAAGTTTTAAGATTATTTTAATTTTTTTAATGTTTTATTTATTTCTGAAAGAGAGAGAGAGAGACAGCACGAGCAGGGAAGGGTCAGAGAGAGGGGGAGATACAGAATCTGAAACAGGCTCCAGGCTCTGAGCTAGCTGTCAGCACGGAGCCCGACATGGAGCTCGAACCCACGAACCATGAGATCATGACCTGAGCAGAAGTCGGACGCTTAACCAACTGAGCCACCCAGGCTCCCTTTTAAGATTATTTTAAAATACTAAGATTTCAAGTATCCTGCTAGATAAAAATTTTAATAGTTAATAACTAAATCTGAAAAAACAGAATTATGAACAGAAAGTAAAGGCCTTGATCTTTTAGTGGATTAAAAAAAAGGAAATATGCGAAAAGAACTGTGTTTCTATTAACATTAATTAAAAGCATCTAGGTGTATAATACACTATAATCTCATAAAAGGAGATATGTGAAACTGGTTATTTTTAATTAAAATTGTATTTAAAAAACTAACATTCAATTACTGGTACAATGCTATTATGTTTATAAATTTTTTTGTTCTATGATCTAAATTAAGTAAAATAAAAATTAAATTGTTTGTAAAAGACATATTAACATATGCTCAATAGTAGTTTAAAAACCACAACACTCTAAGATATTTTAATGCAGAATTAACTAATCTATGAATGCTATAGCTTAGTTTAAATAATCTTTGGTTAAAATCACAATGATTTCACCAAAAGGTGAACTCTAGATGAAACTGTGTAATTACTTTCAAATAATGTTTTATTAGTATTAATTACATAAGACCAAAATTAATGGAATTAAATCCATATACCTACTATTTATCCTACAGTAATTTTCTAAGTGTTGAATATTTTTCACTAAAGCTGAATCCAATTAGTTTATCTATCTACTAAACATAACTAAACTTTGAAAAACCAAAGTGAGTATATTTTGCTCTTTGATCAAAGTTTAGTCCCTATTTAACACAAAAACATTTTTCACATTAGAGCAGGAAAACCCTGTACCACTTCAATGACAGTTACATTTCCTTCTAATTAGTAAAAAATTTATAAATATGTATACGTTTTTCTGTTGGAAATAGAATAAAAGGTAGAAAAAATGATGATAAAATTAATCTATAAGAAGCACTATTAAAATTGGGGACTGTTTTCATATCATCATATAATAAAATACATACAGGCATTTTATATATATACACACACACACACACACACACACACACACATTTTTTTTTCTGAATTCAAATGTAATATGGCATGCACACTATAGCATTTTCAATAAAGAAAATATTCAGGTAACAGAAACACCAAAAAGGGTAATTTGAAAAGTAACGGATTATTTCAATCTGTTCACTGACGTAAAAATATAAAATAAAACCTCATGAGACTCCAAAATTTAAAAATATAATGCTTAAAATTTAAACAGGGCCTATGAATGACTGACACTACATCAGAAGACATAGGAAGAATAAGTGCCCCAAGATATTGGAAATAATATCTAAATGATGTAATGGTGAAAAAGAATTTATATTTAACAAGTAAATGAGAAAATGTATGTCATTTAATCTAAATTAAATTGCCACTTATAATTCAGAAAGGCTACTGACTTCTATGGCATTCCTGTATTATCTTGCATCAGGAAAGACTGTCCTTCCTCCAATTTTCGCCATTTTTTTCAATTTGAGTCTATGTTACACTCCATTTGACTTTCAGTTAGTATGAAAGCTTCACTAAATATACCTGCACTCTTTGCATGCTGGCCTTTAAAAATTATGGTAATAACTCTAGGCAGCAACATGACCATAAACAGATAATGAAATTATGTATCAATGCTCCATTTGAATTCTGTCTCTTTAAATCATGAAAGAAATTAAGAAAGTTAAAAAAGAAAGAACTCAAAAAAGAAGGAAAACAGAAAGATGGAAAAAACAACAGGTAGGCAGGCAGGCAGACAGAAAGAGAAAGAAAATCCATAATTTAGACAATCTCATACTGAATTTTTGGACCCAAAAATTATTCCCACAAAACTCCAATTAAAGGAACTATCTACTCATCATTCCCAAATTAATTCCATTCTATAGAACTAATATAAATATTCAATACATTTCTTTACCCAGTGTTTTTGAAAAGTAGTTAAACCATATATATTTAGATAGGACTAATTATTCACATTTCCATATATTAGTCCAAATTACATCTTTTTCAGTTGTTCACAGTAAGGAAAAGACTGAGAAAGTACCAAGATTTAAAGCATACTATTAAAAAAAAAAAAAAAAGAATGACTTCCACTCTGCCAATATGGAAGTCAGCATGTCCCTCCACAAATAAAAGACAGAAATAAAATTAAACAACTCTTACATGAAACTATTCAACCAACAAAACAACAAATTAAGAGGCATTTATTCCTGAGAAATTACTACATACTGAGGTAAGAAAATCAAGAGTTACAAGAAAACTAGATTAATAATAGATAAACAATTAGGAAATTTCAATAAACTATAAAAAAGCATCCATGGGAGCTCCTGGGTGACTCAGTCAGTTAAGCGTCCACTTAGGTCAGGATCTCATGGTTTTCCGGGTTTGGGAGTTCGATTCCCAAATCGAGCTCTGTGCTGACAGCTCACAACCTGGAACCTGGTACAGGCTCTGTGCTAACAGCTCAGAGCCTGGAGCCTGCTTCAGATTCTGTCTCCCTCGATCTCTGCCCCTGCCCGTTCTCATGTTCGTGTTTCTCTCTCTCTCTCTCTCTCTCTCTCTCTCTCTCACTCACTAAGTAAACATTAAAAAATAAAATTTTAAAAAAAGGGAACTTATCAAATCTCATCAAAGAAGAAACCTGTAAAAAATAAAAAAGGATAGCCCTATATTTATTTAGCAAATTGGATATATAGCAAAAAAACATCTCTATGAAGAAAATTTCACACCAAAAACCTTCACTGGTAAATTTTACCTAAATTTAAAGAATAACAATTATTCTATACAAACTCTTCAAGAATGCTGGAGTAGGAAATACTGTCCAAATCATTCTATGAGGCCAGCATTTACTATGACACTTAAATCAACAGACTCTGAGTGAAGCAGATTATCCTCCATAAATTGAGTGGGCTTCATACAACCAGCTGAAACCCTTAATAGAAAAGAAGACCAGGGCGGGGGGGCGGGGGTGTGCATGAGTGGCTCAGTAGTTTAAGTGTCCAACTTCGGCTCAGGTCATGATCTCACAGTTCATGGATTCGAGCCCCGTGTCGAGCTCTGTACTAACAACTTAGAGCTTGGAGCCTGCTTCAGATTCTGTGTCCCTCTCTCTCTGCCCTCCCCCAGACATGCTCAGTTTCTGTCTCAATAATAACTAAACATAAAAAAGTTTAAGAAGCAAAACAAAGAAAAGACTAGGGCACCTGGGTGACTCAGTTAAGCTGCCGACTCTTGATTTTGGCTCAGGTCATGATATCATGGTTCATGGGCTCAAGCCCTGATCCGGCTCTGTGCTGACAGAGTGGAGCCTCCATGGGATTCTCTCTCTCTCTTCCCCTCTCTCTCAAAATAAATAAGAATTTTAAAAAGAAGGAGAAGAAAAAAAAAACTTATCTCCCTAGAAAAAAGACGGACTTTTGTCAGCAGACTGACTTTAGACTTGAACTGCAACATCAGCTCTTACATCTCCAGCCTGCCTCCCAACCATATAAATTATGGTACTTGGGCCTCAATAATCACATGGGCCAATTCCTTAAAATCAACCACCAATCAATCAATCTGTCTCTCTCAACTGGTTCTTTTTCTCTAGGTAAGTCTGAAAATGCACTCCCTTAAGGATAACATATAAAGTCATCTTCTAATAGTAAATGAGTGTTTAAAAGGACTAAAGAAGCATTTGAAATATAGAACTGTTGTGGGAAACTTACTGTAACTACATCATTAGTTACTGTAGCTTATCATCTGGCAAAGTTGTTCTTAAAACTTCTGTGGCCCAAAAACTTTTTATTAAAAGAATGATTTAAAACAAACGTATTCTGGTTTTGTTGTTGAAAACTGTTATGGACTGAATGTATACCTCCCAATTCATATGTAAAAGCCTTAACACCCAGTATGGCTATATTTGAAGATGGGGCTGATAAGGAAGTAATTCAGATTAAATGAGGTCATATGGTTGGGTCCTTGACACAACAGAATTAATATACTTGTAAAGAGAGACAGGAGAGCTTTCTTTCTCTATCCAGAGAGCTTTCTCTCTTTCTCTCCCTTCCCTCATACACATATAAACAGGTCATGTGAACACACAATAGGAAGCTGGCTATCTACATTGTGAGAAGAGAGCCCTACCAGACACCAAACCTGTTAATACCTTGATCTTACATTTCTTGTCCCCAAAACTGTAACAAAATGAATTTGTTGCTTAAGGAATCCAGTCTATAATATTCTGTTTTGGAACCCCAACTATATTAAAACAATGATGATTTGGGATTGGGGAAAGAGACAGTGAGGTTTAAAAGGGAGGAAAGAGATCTTTTCTTGAACTGCAAATGAGTACTACTGTTCTAGGATTTAAGATAACACTGCTAAAGAATTCAATCTCATGGGGCACCTGGGTGGCTCAGTCAGTTAAACGTCCAACTGCAGCTCGGGTCATGATCTCACAGTTCGTGGGTTTGAGCCCCGCATTGGGCTCTGTGCTGACAGCGAGCAGAGCCTGGAGCCTGCTTCAGATTCTATGTCTCCCTCTCTCCCTGACCCTCCCCTGCTCACGCTGTCTCACTCTCTCTCTCTCAGATATAAATAACACATTAAAAATTTTTTTAATAAAAAATTTTAAAAATTAAGAATTCAACCTAACAATACCTGTATTAATGGCACTAGCCATATACTCACATGATTTATGTGATTAGTCTTGACAGATTAAATAACACAGCCTCTATGAAATTAAAGATTTCTTAAAATAATATAACACATAAAATAAATGAGTCTTATATCCTAACTCATTTATAATATATGATCTAGCAGTACTTCCCATACGTAAGAATCTTTTATCATTTCCAAACTAAACGCTTATATTAAATATAATTAAATCCCTGATATACAACTCCTACCGTAATCCATTCCTTTGGTCAAATGCAGGAATCATAGAATTAGGATGTTCTGACATTAATGCAACAAGTAGTTGTAGGACATCCATTAGATTGTCATCCTAAAATCAATGTAAAATTTTTTTAAACAAGGAAAAAACTTTTTTGAACACTGTATACTTCCAAAACAAAAGAAATTCCCACTTAAAATAATAAGTATACATATGAGCAATATATACTCATTTTTAACAAACTGGTTCATTACATATACGTATTCATCTGTTTAACTCAAAATACACAACACCAAATTTCACATAGTTTTTTAATCAAAGAAACTCCTCTATACAGTACCAAAATTTCCTAAAAACATAGTTTGTCCATATACTAACATCTGACTAACAAGGCTTTTTTTAGAGAAAGGTATATACATCAAGAAACTGGGGGAAGAGAAAACTAGGTTGTTTTCTTTTTTTATAGCAAAACATATTAGAGTCTTTAATAACGTAACAGATGTTGTCAATCTGGTGGCAATGTTGGGAACAACATATGTATGTATCATTTCCTAATTTATTTCACCTGGACCACTTTATTCACTGACCCTCTCAAGAAACTAGTTCCAACAGTAAGCTTTGAGGAAATAACTGAATAGTTTTCATATATTATTTATTGACAGTATTGGTCAATAAATGTTTACTTATTGACAGATGGCCATAAATGTTTACTGAAGCAAAATAGTACTGTATAATCTGATAATATTGACAAAATAGAACAGAAGCATATGTAAGTTCTGAACTACAAAAAAAAAAAAATTCCAAGAAATCCTATATATCCTTGGTTAAATATTCCAGTACATATGCTTATCATTAGAACCAACTTGGGCAATAATGACTCAAAGAGGAAAAGGGAAACAGCTATCAAGAGCTAGTTATCTCTTGCCCTGTCTATAAGTTTTTGTTCACTGCTCTGGAACTTTTGTAATGGCATCTATTTGATTATTTAATTTTCAGTAAGATAAGCTGATAGTCTAGAGCTAGGGCACTGAGGCTTAGGAAAGTGTTATCTGAAGGACCTGAAACATTCTTTAATTTCCGAAGTAAGAGAAAAGATAAGGTCACCATTACTTCCAATTTCTCTCTTAGGAACTATGTCAGTCCCTTAGGGAGTCAGGATTAATTAAAAAAACACAATCACAGCTCACTGAATCAAGCCCCATGTCAAGTTCTGCACTGACAGTACAGATTCTCTCCCCACTTTTCTCTGTGCCCCTCCCTCCACTTGCATGCAAACATTCTCTAAATAAACAAATAAATAAATGTTTAAGATAACAAAATCATATACAATAACATTACTAGAAAATTCAGTTGAAAAATCTTCAACTATTACATTGAGTAAGGAAAATCAATAAATAAAATGCCCTAATCAAGAGAAAAAAGAAAGCATAATCATTAATGTTTGAGTCTAATACGATCCAATCAAGCGACTCAATTAAGAAAGATAAGTCAAAACAATACCTGTCATTTACTAATGATTTACGAACACATTATTTCATTCTATAACAGATATTTATTAAAGTACAAGACACGAATTATAAGATAGAAATGTAAATTATCATTTAAAATACTGTGCTTTATATCCAATTCCATCAATTCTAAGTTTTACTTAATTAAAAAATACTTAATCCAATTATTTAATTACATTACATTAGCATGTTTTACATTTTCCCAGGGCAAAAAACTAAAGAAAAAAACCGCAAATATTTCGACCTAATTGTAAATCCCATTAAAATAAGTTGCCTGACTTAACACTATTTGAACAAACAAAATTAGTTAGAAGATTGTGTTAGGAATTTTAAAATTTAATCATTTTTAGTCATTTTCATATTCTATTTTTACATATGTTAACACTGGTTTCCTAGAGATACAATGAAGGTGTTCTTTGGTATACTTTCTTATTAATTCAATAAGATCTAATTTCAAAATCTTTTAAAGCTTTTCATGATTATTCTCAAAGCGATCTGTGGTAATAAAGGTATTTAAATGAAAACTGCTAAGATTTAGTTCCTAAATACATTTACTACCCCAATGATAGTCATATCATTAATGAAAGATGACTTTAACTTTTTACTTTAAAAAAAACGACAATACAACTTCAAAATATAAAATCGCAAATTATAAAATTCAAACGTTACCTCATGCATAGTGAGTAGATAATTAAGAATGGCCTGTAATTCATCTTCCTTTACTCCAGAATCCTTTAAAAAAATAATGTAAGTAAATTAAACTTACATATAAAGAACTTTTTAAAAAAGGGAAATACTATATCTGACACTTTTCAACCTGGTGAGTTGCAATAAAGAGATAGAATCTAAATTTAAAATATGTACTAAGGGAGGGGTGCCTGGCTCATTCAGTCAGAAGAGTGTGTGACTCTTGATCTCAGAGTCATGAATTTGAGCCCCACATAGGGTGCAGAAATTAAATGAATAAAACTTTTTTAAAAAATTATTAAAAAGATATGCAGTAATCAAGACTGGGTATAAGTCAAAAGAAATGACATCAGTTTACTGTTTTCAGAACCATATGATAGGCTATCCAACAAAGCTACAGAAGCCTGAAGGAAAACAATAGTTAAGTTATAGAGTACTATCAACAGCTACCACTCCACCATATTCAGAAGACAACTTTTCTATTTCTTATTTCTATTAAATTAGGAAAGTAAACAGCTTCTAAACTTACTAGCTAAAACATCAGGTATGAAAAACTGAGTAGTATTTTCCCTGATGTTTAAAACACTGTACTTTTAAGTATAAACTCAGTATTTAAATTTTCAACCTATTCTATCAATTAATTAACAATAAAACAAAGCTGCAATGAGAAAGAGAATTACAGGAGGTGCCTGGGTGGCTCAGTAGTTAAGCATCCGACTTTGGCTCAGGTCATGATCTTATGGTTCATGGGTTCAAGCCCCAAGCTAGGCTCTGTGCTAAGCAGAGCCTGAAGCCTGCTTCAAATTCTGGGTCTCCCTCTCTCTCTTAACCCTCCCCACTTGCTCTCACTCTCTCTATCAACGATAAATAACCATTAAAAAAATTTTTTTAATAAAAAAAAAATTAGGAAACAAAAACACTAGAAAAAAATTTTTAAAAACAAAATTCAAGGGATAAATTTTTCTTAAATGGGAATAAAGTATCTGAATCTAAAAGATAGATTAGAAGTTTGGTCCATGTAAACTAATATCAAATTCTAAAAAATAAGAAAAAGACAAAGAAAAATAGGGAATAAAACATTGACCAAAAATGCATTTATATATTACTATCTTATAAAACCAAAATACCTTCCTTAAAAATAATAAATTTTACTTTACTTACAACAGAATTAAATGGGACAAAGGCAATCATTTCTAAAGGCTGATCTATTTTCCTGGTACATTTATAAAGGGAAATTTTTTTCTCAAAACCTGGATGTCAGGTACAAGAGGCCCACTAGAAACCTCCTTCAAGAGTTTTGTTGAGGGGTGCCTGGGTGGCTTAGTCGGTTAAGCGTCCGACTTTCGCTTAGGTCATGATCTCGTGATTCGTGGGTTCGAGCCCCGCGTCGGGCTCTGTGCTGACTGCCAGCTCAGAGCCTGGAGCCTGTTTCAGTCTATGACTCCCTCTCTCTCTGACCCTCCCCTGCTCACGCTGTCTCTCTCTCTCTCTCTCCTAGAAATAAATAAAACATTAAAAAAAAAAGAAAAAATTAAAAAAAAAAGAGTTTTGTTGAATACTGTATCACTATTGCCAAGAATAATACCTAGTACTTAATAGAAACTCAGGAAATACTTGCTGAATAAAAAATTGAATCCACTTGCACTCCTACAGAAATTCATAACATATGTTACAATTATCTCCAATTCAGCAATAATATATGTCTGTAAGTAAACAAAAGTGAAAAACATAGAAAAAATTATCTTTCAAAGTATTTGTAACCCTAGGAATTCAACAAAGAGCAATTAAACCCAAGACTGTATCTTACATGAAATTAAAAGTTAAAATACAGAATATGACAAAGTATAAGTAAATATAAACTCACCTTCATCACTAACTGCTTAATGAACATCAACAAGAATGCTCGTAGAGAAAATAATTCTTTTTGATTCGGTCGTGGTCCATCTTAAAAAAAATATATTTACATACACACTTAGTGTTTCAAAGACCTCAAAGCAAAGAATAAGACTGTCTTTTCTAATAGTTTTTTTCCATTTATGTATGAGAAACACAAAGATGAGTCACCTAAGGAGACTTCTGCCTCAAAATTATCATTTAGAATTGAAAGAAAGATAGAGTTTCCCAGACGAGCAAAAGCTAGAGAAGTTAATTACCACCAAACGTGCTATATAAGAAATATTAAAGGGACTTCTTTTGGCAGAAAAAAAAAAGGCCATAACTTGAAATAAGAAAACATCAGAAAGAAAAAAATCTCACTGGTAAGGCAAGGCAAGCATATAGTAAAGGTAGGGATCACTCGCTTGGAAAGCTAGTATAAAGACTCAAAGACAAAACTAGTAAAATCAACTATATCTAAAATAATTAGTTAAGGAATATGATAAATAAAAAGTTTAAAATATGGTATCAAAAATACAAAACATTGGGAGATGAAAGGAGCAAAAATATAGTACTTTTAGAATGGATTTGAACTTAAGGAATGAAAACTTAAAATGGACTTCTATATACTTAGGTTGTTAGATATGAAGCTCATGGTAACCACAAACAAAAATCTCTGAAACACAAAAAGTGAAAAGAAAGGAATCCAAAGATGACACTAAATAAAATCATCAAATCACAAGGAAAAAGAGCAAGGAAAGAAGAAAGGAACAGAGAAGAAGTACAAAAAAAAAAAAAAAGACATTTAATATCAGTAATAACTCTCAATGTAAATGAGTAAAAAAAATAAATAAATAAGACCCTCTATATGCTGCCAACAAAAGACTCACTGCCAATTTTAAAGATACACATAGACTAAAAGTGAAGTTATGGGAAAAGATACACCATCCAAACAGATATGAAAAGAAAGCAGGGCTGCCAAGACTTATATCACACAGTATAGACTTTTTAAAAAGCTATAACAGGGGCGCCTGGGTGGCTTAGTCGGTTAAGTGTCTGACTTTCGCTTGGGTCATGATCTCGCGGTTTGTGGGTTCAAGCCCCACATAGCGCTCTGTGCTGACTGCCAGCTCAGAGCCTGGAGCCTGTTTCAGAGTCTGTGTCTCCCTCTCTCTCTGACCCTCCCCTGCTCACGCTGTCTCTCTCTCTCTCCTAGAAATAAATAAGAAAATATTTTAAAAAATTAAAAAATTAAAAAATAAGTAAAATAAAAAGCTATAACAAAAGATAAAGCATATTACAAAGTGATAAAGGGATTAATCCAACAAGAAGGCATAATACTTGTAAATGCTTTTGTGCCCAACATTAGAGTGCCTAAATATATAAAGAAAACATCACCAAACAAAAAGGGAGAACCTGACAGTAATACAGTAATAATAAGGGATTTTAACACTCCCCTTATAGCAATAGATAGATCATCCAGGCAGAATATGAATAAGAAAACACTGGCCTTAAATGACACATAAGACCTATACACTACACAGATATGTACAGAACATTCCATCCAAAAAACAGAAGATACATCTTCTCAGGCATATGAAACATTCTCTAGAATATTAGCACAACAGACCACAAAACAAGTCTCTTTAAATAAATTTAAGAAGACTGAAATCGTAGGAGCACCTGGGTGGCTCAGTTGGTTAAGCCTCTGACTTCAGCTCAGGTCGTGACCTAGCAGTTTGCGGGTTTGAGGCCCCCATCAGGCTCTGTGCTGACAGTTCAAACCCTGAAGCCTGCTTCAGATTCTGTGTCTCCCTCTCTCTCCTGACCCCTCCCCCAGGCACGCTCTCTCTCTCTCTCTCTCTCTCTCTCTCCCTCTCTCTAAAATGAATAAACATAAAAAAAAATAAATTTAAAAAAGACAATCATATCAAGCATGTTTCCAGCCAAATTATATGAACTAGAAATCAATTACAAGAACAAAACAAGAAAAAAAAAACACAAACATGAAGAGACTAAATTTTAAAAAACATGTTACTAAAAAAACCAATGGGAGGGGCCCCTGTGTGGCTCAGTTCCAGCGTCTGACTTTGGCTCAGGTCATGATCCCATGGTTTATGAGTTAGAGCCCTGTATCAGGCTCTGTGCTAACAGTGCACAGCCTGGAGCCTGCTTAAGATCCTCTCTCTCTCTCTCTCTCTCTCTCTCTCTCTCTCTGTGTGTGTGTGTGTGTGTCCCTTCCTCACTTAACCTCTGTGTCTCAAAAAAAAAAAAAAAAAAGTTAAAAATAAATAAAAATTTAAAAAACTAATGGGACAATAAAGAGATCAAAAAGGATATTCAAAAGTACCTGAGACAAATGAAAATGAAAATATAATGTTCCAATATCTATGAAATGCAGCAAAAGCAGATCCAAAAGGGAAGTTTACATCGAAACAGGCTCACCTCAAGAAACAAGAAAAATCTCTAAGAAGACATACAGAGGGCCAACAGGCACATGAAAAGATGGCCAAAATCACTAACCATCTGGGAAATGCAAATCAAAACCATAATGAGACATCACCTCACACCTGCCAGAATGGCTAAAATCAAAAAGACAAGAAGTAGTAAGTATTAGGGGGCGCCTGGATGGCTCAGTCAGCTAAGCGTCTGACTTCGGCTCAGGTCATGATCTCACAGTTCATGGGTTCAAGCCCCGTGTCGGGCTCTACGCTGACAGCTCAGAGCCTGAAGCCTGTTTCAGATTCTGTATCTCCCTCTCTGACCCTCCCCTACTCACGCTCTCTCTCTCTCAGAAATAAATAAAACATTAACACAAAAAAAAAAGTAGTATTAGTGAGAACGTGGAGGAAAGAAACCTTAAACTGTTGGAAATGTAAACTGGTGTAGCCACTATAGAAAACAGTATGGAGATTCCTCAAAAATTAAAAATTAAAATTGCCATACAATCCAATATTCCACTTCTAGCTGTTTATCCAACAATAACAAAATATGAATTTAAAAACACATATGCATCCCTATGTTAATCAGACATTATTTACCATAGTAAAGATATAGAAGTAACCTAAATGTCTATAGACAGATACATGGATAAAGATGCGGCAAGTACACACACACACACACACACACACACATACACCGGAATATTACTCAGCCGTAAAAATGAAAACATGTCACTGAGATAACTTATAGGGATAGGCCTAAAGAGTATTATGCTAAGTGAAGTCAGAGAGAAAAAGGCAAATACTGATTATTTCACTTATGTGTAAAATCTGAAAAACAAAACAAATGAACAAAGTTATACAGAAACAGACATAAACAGAAAACAAAAACAAACTGACAGTTGCCAGAGGAGAGGAAGATGGGGAGATGGACAAAATAGGTGACTATCAAGAGGTACAATTTTCCAATTATAAAATAAATAAATTCAAAGAGATTTAATATTCAGTTTAAGGAATATAGTCAATAATATTTTAACAACTTTATATGTTGACAGATGGGACTAGACTTATTGTGGTATAACCATTTTGTAATACGTATAAATATCAAATCACTATGTTGATACTAATATAATACCGTTTGTCAATTATTCTTCAATTTAAAGAGTTTTATGCTACTAGAAAGACATTCAATCTCACATACAATTGTATATACAATGTTTCAAACGTACAAAATGGGTTACGCTAAAATGATACTGAAGGTTTATTTTTGATTAAGGTTAGATGAATTCTAAAACATAAAAATGAGGTAATACATTCGTACTCAATAACAATATACATTTATATTTTGCTTTAAAAGACTCTGAGAATGTTAGTACAGTAACAGAATTTAAAAAGAAAAAATAAAAGGAAATCCAAACTTTATATGTGAATTTAGTAAGAAATAAACTTCTAGTGTTACTATTGTGTAAATTAATACAAAAAAATTTTAAAGTATACCTCAACACAGTTTGGTTCATTTAGAAAGGAATATTATGTTGACTACCTCTGACATCTTCTCTTCTTGAAAAAGTCCTTGGTCACACATGGCTCACATTAAAGTCAATTTTCATGTCTCAAACAAATAATCCTCAGTAGAAAGCTTTTGAAACCAAACCCCATTGTTGTAAGATCCTGAAGTTAGGTACCTGTTTGCCCCTCACCCCCAGTAACCACTATTTACAGCTAGTTTTAGACCACCAAAGCACAGGACCACCATGACCTCAAACAGATCAATTAAAATAAGAAGAGAATTGCTTCAAATTTTTTCCACGTGATAATTCCTAAACAAAGAATAGGAGTTACCAAGTTACAACAGAATTACAAACTCTATTCAGTTCTCTCACTTGAAGTATGAGACTTCCCCAAGGTCACCAATCAGTTTATAAAATAAATGCCAGAATACAAAACTGAGGACAGTAAATGATACAGCTACATGAGGAAATTATGATCTAGCTCTAGATATGCCACAACCTTACCACCTTAAAAAGATATATAACTTCTGTGTGTATTCATATCTTTCTAAACTATACATAGTGTATTCTCTGAGAATAATCAGAATTTATTTTAAAAGGGATAAAGAAAGAATTGTATTAATATGAAACCTTGTGATTATAAATCACTGAATAGCCAAAACATTTAAGTACAGTGACTGTCCAGTATCTATTTCCTGATTTCAAGCAGCAGTCCTCAATTTTTATCAAGGTACTGAACCCATCCTCACTCTCAGATCATGTATTTCAGAGGCAGGACAGGCTTCCATGCCCATGTATGGGCAATCAGAAAAATACCTGCCACATAGATTAGACACATGATACAAAGAGAGCCAATGAGCAGCAAAAGACTTTTGCTGGAAATGTTCAATACAGGCAGACACTTTTCTGCTGGACTGTAGTTTTAAGGCTGTGAAGGTAGAGTGGCTGCTCAAGGGAAAAAATCATGAAAAGAGCCAACTGAGAAAAACTGGGAAATGAAGAGAGACAAACTGGGTTCAAGGGCCATATTCTGAATCCTTGCCCCAAGTTTTACTAATAATGCCAATTTATATGAGCTGATTAACACCCTTATACAACAATAGCCAATTTAAAGTACGTTGTACTTACAACCAAAAGATCCATCCTTTGTCAAAATTTTTATTTTGATCCCTCCCATAAATTTCTGACATGATGAATAAGTATTATCTTTCCAGTAATTTCCTGATTATACAGGAAAATAATTACTGAAATTTTTTAACTTCATTATTTTATTAGAAGTAGATACACCCCTACTTCCACAAGAAATCTCCATTTCCCAAAAAATATGGTTTTTAATTATTCTCACTATGAGAATTAGCTTCAGCATCAACACCATATGCTAATATAAAATTTCTTCACAGTTTCAGTGCCTTAATAATGTCATCCTAATGTCATATGCTGTGCAAACAACTTATACCAGCAGCAGTAGCATTCTCCCATAAAAGTAGCAAGTTTTTTTGTTTTGTTTTGTTTTGCTTTGTTTTGTTTTGTTTTTAAGTAGCAAGTTATTAACTTCTGTCAACCACATATCAGGACAAACTATTCAAATTATCAATAAAAAAATATAATTTTGCCATCATGATATTCAGAAAAACATCAAGAAAAATATATTATTGGGTAAAACAAAGAAAAAAATCTATCACAAAATATGTAGACAGAGAGAGTATACCTAATCCTTTTGGGGTGATACCACTTCGATCCTGAGGATTCACTGCCCAGTAGTAGTACTTCAGCATATGCATGATCAGAAGCACTGTTCCAACTCTCCGAATGGCATTATATATGTTGACTGTACCAATGAATTCCGTGGACAGGTAAGTATAGAGTGTCAACTGGACCTAGAGAATCAAAATGAAGAGTTTACATCAAAGAAGCAGCCCAGCATTTTACCCATTTCCAGTGACACGCTCAGGCTACTTGCATAGACCATACTTTTTCCAAAAAGTAAGATGCTGAACTTGATGGTAACAAGTTACCATGTTAAAAGGTAACACATAATCAGCGGCGCATACACACATACACACATAAGCACACACATTCCTTATAAAACTAAACCAAGTAAATGCTCCTTTTAATAGCATTATAAAGTAAACATCCCAAAATACATCAAATTTTTACAGCATTATCCCATGAAAATAACCTTAATTCCTAATAATTAACACTCATGAGCATATATAACTTCTTTACAATAAGCTTACTATTCAGACTATGCATAGTTGTTTTAAAAACCTAGAAATTTTCTTGGTTTTGCAGAAAATTAGAAGCTAGAATAATTCAAAGAAAAAGGAAAAATTCAGGAATAACCTGAAAGGGGGAAAGGCAGAAGTCAAAAGGGACAGAAAGTGTAAAGCCTATCTTAAGAAATATTTACTAAAAAAACAGAATTCTTTTCTAACAGCTCATTGCTACAAGGATTATAATCATAAGATTATAATTTTCCAACATGGTTATCAGTTTTATCCTCTAATTAGAAAAGGATTCTAAAGGGGCACTTGGGTGGCTCAGTCAGTTAAGCATCCGACTTCAACTCAAGTCATGATTTCACTGCTCATGAGTTCAAGCCCTCTCTGTGCTGTCAGCACAGAGCCTGGAGCCTATTTAAGATTCTGTCTCCGTCTCTCTGCCCCTCCCTTGCTTGCTCGCTCTCTCTCTTTCTCTCAAATATAAAAAACAAAAATGCTTTTAAATTTAAAAAAAGGATTCTAGTAGTCTTATTTCCAAATAAATCATCTCAATCAACACATAAAAACCAACTAACTTCAAAATATAAGCTCTTACTATTGTTATTTTAGATAGAGAGAGCATGCGAGTGGGGGAGAGGGGTAAAGAGGGAAAAAGGCTCCAAAGTGGGGCTCAATCCCACTACCCAGGAATCATGACCTGAGCCGAAACCAAGAGTCAGATGCTGAACCAACTGAGCCACCCAGGCAGGCTCTCCTAAGCTCTTAACATAAAAAGAAACAAGGGGTAAAGAGTGGCAGATTCTGATCCACCTAAAATTGAAGCTTTAGATGATGATTATAGTTTAGAATACTATATACGTGGTATATTCCAATGAATAGCTGAAAAATATTATTATTTTCATGCAGCTAATGTTATTCAAATGGACAGGCCCAGTTTACTTGTCAGTGAGGCTATTTAACACTTTATGACACAGTTCAAATTCTTAACGATGGTATTTCAATCATTTAGAAAATATTTACACCCGACTATACATAGTGATGTATTCCAGAAATACAATGGTATACCTATTGTCCTTCAGTAGCTGAAATCCAGTTAAGAAAATGAAAAACAGACATAAATTTAAGTGAAAAACCAACGTAATGAAGATGCCTACTGAAACACAAAGATTACTTTAGGAAATTATTTTAAAAAGCATCTAGAATTAACACATTTATAAAGGGGTGCCTGGACGGTTCAGTCAGTAGAGCACACTTGGTCTCGAGTTATAAATTCCACCCCTGCAATGGGTATAGAGATTACTTGAAAATAAAACCTTAAAAAAAAAAAAAAAGAAACAAACATAAGAATGTATGTAATTAACTACAAAATGAGTAGCAAAGACTAACTAGAAACTATCAATGTGGAGGTCAGAGAAATTATTACAGGACAAGCAAAAAAACCTGACTAATAAAATAGGTATTAAGGTAGGCTTTGAAGATTAGTACTAAGATAGGTAGACAGAACAAAAGATGAAATTTCAAAGAGGGAAAATGACAGAACATACAACAGATTTCCCAAGATCTAGAATAATGCTCTTCAAACCTGACTGTGCATTAGAATACCTGAAAAACTTTTTTTTTTTTTAATGCTGAAGCCTGTGCCCTATCCCAGACCAAGTAAAAAACACAATGTAGGGTAGAATTCTGATTTTCATTAAAAAAAAAAAAAAACAACCTCTCCTAACAGGTTCTATCAACAGCCAGGACTGAGAACCAGTGCTCTCACATAACGTTTTTAGCACCTGTCTAGCCACTAAAGATAACTGAGTTTTTAAACTAGAAAGCTTAGAAAGGAGTATTGACATAAAGACTTAATGCTAGAAAAGAGACTACTTCATTCTGAAAAAAAATTGGAAGCTATTACACATTTGGGGTCCAAGAAATGACCTGATGAGAGTAATAAACATAAGAATTCTGGCCAAAAAGTCATAAAAATATGAAACCTGAAAAAGTTAGCTTATTGAGAATAATACTGTAGTAAAACAAAAAGGCTTTAATAACAACATACTGAGATGAGTAAGAATGAAGACCTCAAGGTTATTCATATGCTAAAAATGAATAAACATTTCTTCATTTACTATATGATCTAGTAACCATATACATTATATGTGTTAATATCAGTCTTTTCCAATTACATTCCATGAGGGCAAAATTTAGAGCTGTCTTGGTTCACCACAGTACCCATAATGCCCATCATAAAGCAGTTACTCAACAAATGAAAGTAACCCTTCATTAAGCACCCTTTTCCAAAAGGTAAGAATGATTCATACAGATATAACCTCAACTTTGGTAACCACAGGTGAAATTACCATGAAGCTAATGAAGTTTAAACTTTATGCTGACTCATCTATACAGGTTCTCTTAAAAACCCTAAACCTCATTTGTATGCATTATGTCACGTTCTTTTTCTTAAAAATTTCTACCCTCCCTCTAACTGTATAACATTCAGATCAAACAAACTTTGGAAAACAAAACAAACCTTGTTAGAACTATCTTTATAATAAAATTAAGATAGATATAACCTCTTATGGCTACACAAAGCAAAGACCTGAAAGAAGGAGAGTTTAATATTAACACAGCCATTGTAAATTCCAAAAACAAAATTAAAGAAAACTATTAACAAGGAAAAGGTAAAAGACAGAGTGTAGTACTACCAGGAACCTAAGAAAATGATAAAATGAATTTTTTTTAATATTCCTCTACTACTAAGTATTTAATAAGAGGCTTTTTAATCACATCAAAAGGGATCCAGAACCTTACAAATATGCTGCTTAGTAAAACAAAAAAAGCGTCCAGTAAAAGGCTTAAAAAGTAACTTGAAACAATCTTGAAAAGAAATAAGATTGAAGGTCACAGAAGAAAAAAAAGGTCAAATTTGAACCCAGAGATTAAAAGGTACAACCTCCAGCTGCCTCCTTTGATTATTTCCAAATGGCAATCATAGTCAGCAGATGTTTTTCTCTTTAACATTTGAAAAGACCAACTGAAGGTAAGATACTATGACTCTAGAAAAGCAAAAGTCTGATTTTTTTTTTCCAACAACTAAGTATGTGTTATTCCAAAGTAAACAATGATAAACACTCTAAGTGGATCAAAAGGGAGAAAGGGAGAGAGAAAATTAATAGGTTTAAAATAATAACTCCTAACAAAAACTTCAGATAGAGGATATACAATTATGCAATTTAATAAAAATTTGTTTCAAGTTCTGCTTAACACTACCACAATCAATATTCTTAAGACAATTTAATACATTAGGATTTACCAAAGGTTTATTTATATACTTTATCACAAATTCACTTATATTCACTTAGAAGTAATTGGTTTGTTGTTATAGTACTAAATAAATTATTGTATACAAATATAATTGTACTTATTGCTTCTTGGTGTTTTGGCTAAGATCAAGTGTACAAATATAATTCTATTTAATAATTTAAATTAATGTGAATGAAAATGATTAAATTAGATCAGTATACCTTAGAAACCTTCAAAAATGGGTGACATTCCAGCTGGCTCTGAAGAATTAAACTCAAGAATATGTACACATATATATGTACACATTGACATGTATGTATATTTGTAACAGAATAGAGCTACGATTGATAGAAAATATTATATTTATATTGGAACTCTCCAGCTTTGATTTATATTTAGTAAATTAAAGTCAAATACAATTTTTATTTAACAGAAAATAAAAACTATAGCTGTTTTTTAAAAATACTGGCACTGCTTGGAAAGAATATGCAATGAGAAAAAGTCTCCTCAGCAAACAGTGCCTGGAAAACTGGACTGCAGCATGCAAAAGAATGAAACTGACCACTTTTTTATACCATACACAAAAATAAGCTCAGAATGGATTAAAGATCTAAACATGAGACCTGAAATCACAAAAATCCTAGAAGAGAGCACATACAGTAATTTCTCCAACACCGGCCATAGCAACATCTTTCTAGCTATGTCACTTGAGGGAAGGGAAATAAAAGCAAAACTAAACTACAGGGACCACATCAAAATAAAAAGCTTCTGCACAACAAAGGAAACTATCAACAAAACTAAAGACAACCTACTGAATGAGAGAAGTTGTTTGCAAATGACCTATCCAATAAAGGGTTAGTATCCAAAATATATAAAGAACTTATACAACTCAACACCCAAAAAAACAAACAACCCAATTAAAATTGGGCAAAAGATATGAACAGACATCTCTTCAAAGAAGACATCCAGATGGCCAACAGACACATGAACAGATGCTTAACAACACATCATCAGGGAACTGCAAATCAAAACTATGTGAGTTATCACCTTACACCTGTCAAAATGGCTAAAAAATCAACAACATAAGAAGCAACTGTCAGCAAGGATGTGGAGAAAAAGAACCCTCTTGCACACTTAGTAGGAATGCAAAATGTTGTAGCCACGGTGGAAACTACTATGAAGGCTCCTCAAAAAACTAAAAATGGAACTACCCTATGATCCAGTTAATCGACCTACTGAGAATTTATCCAAAAACTACAAAAACACTAATTCAAAGGGATATATATATACACCCCATGGAGCGCCTGAGCTGAGCTAGTTCAGTCTGGAGAGCATGTGACTCTTAATCTCAGGGTCGTGAGTTCTAGCCCCACACTGGATGTTGGGATTAAATTAATAAATAATTTAAAAAATAATAAAGGGATATATGCACCCCTATGTTTATAACAGCATTATTTACAAAAATTGAAATACGGAAGCAGCCCAAGTGTCTACTGTTGAATGAATAAAGAGGATGTGATACATCTATATAATCGATATTATTCAGCCATAAAAAGGAATGAAATCTTGCCATTTGCAATGACATGGACTGAGCTACAGAGTATAACACTAAGTAAAATAAGTCAGTCAGAGAAAGACAAATACCATATGATTTCACTCATACATAAAACTTAAACAAAATAAATGAGCAAAAGGGGGGGAAAAAAACAGAGAGACAAACCAAGAAACAGACTCTAAACTACAGAGAACAAACTGATGTTTACCAGATGGGAGTTGGGTAGGGGGATGTGTGAAATAGGTGGTAGGGATTAAGGAGTGCATTTGGCATGATAAGCACTGGGTGATGTATGGAATTATTCAATCACGATACAGTACACTTGAAACCATTATAACATCATATTTTTATGTGTTGGAACTTAAATTTAAAAAAAAAATACTGATACTGCTTTATAAAAAATAAAAAAGATACACTTATTTGCAAATATATCTAAAAAAGAAAAAAAAGGCTTAGTGAAAAAATGTTATCCAGTGAAATCATATATGACAGCATGTAGAAGAATAAAAGAAAATCCTCATAATTATAACTGTTCTCAACTACAAAAACTTAGTGAAGACAGTAAAACAAAACCTATATATATATATATAATATATATATATATATGTATATATATTACCTTGGCTGGAGTATGAATCCATATGGCTGGGTTAAGAAGAATGTGATCACACAACTGTTTGAGTAGGGGCATCCCATTCTGCAGATTACTCAGATATTTTGAAAATGCAAGACAAAGTTCAAGCACTGCTCTGCTGACATGGGATTTGGAAGACTGAAAAAAAAAAAAAAAGATCAAAGGTCACTACCAACACAACGCAAAGTAAGTACATTAAAGGCTGTCAATACCAGAAAAAAGTTGGCCCACAAACTATGCTCAAAGTTAAGATGCCACATGAGACTCAATGCCACATTTCTCTAATGAAGCAATGGAGGCAAGGTAAAACAACAAAAGGTTATTTTAATTTTGGTATTTTTATGTAACCAAGGAGACACACTTGCAGAAAGAATTCCTCAACCACTTGGGAGACCAAATCTATGCGCTGAAAATTAAGCAACAAAATATGTAAAGCATTTCATACTTTACCTTTTCAAGACTATATCCTATTACCAAGAAGCCCTTGCAGGCAAGCATCTGCTCCTGCATAGCAATTGAGTTCTTCAACAACTCCATGATAAAAGCCAGCAAAGTTGAACTGGAATGAAAAACAACAGGCAATAGTCTAAAAAACTTTCTCTTTAAAAAAAAAAAAAAAAAAAGGGAATTGGGGGATTAAATAGATGCAGGCTTTCATCTATCCTAATAAAAAGTTCTCTATTTCAAGAAAAATGAAGTTATAAAATTGTCTCCAACAATATTTTTGGACTGGAATTTGAATGCAGGATTAGAACTTACTCAATTATTTACTTCACATACTTTTATTATCAACCTACTACTAAGTCAATTGCTTAGAAACAACATGAGAAACATATATAAATGGACAAAAATTCGCAATATCTAAAAACAAGTAATAAAATGGCTTACATAAGTATATTCAGGCCTTAAAGAATAGATGTAACTTCGATTAGCAAGTATATTCAATTTTTGAGAGTTAGAGGCCAGAGGGAAAAGATACATAGAGCAAACACACTAGGATAGAAATATTCAGAATGTCTTAGGGCTCTAGACTAGCCTGGTTAATGAAGAAGATAAAGTAAAATTGGAATTTACTTTCAAACTGAAGTCCTCAAACATTAACTTAAGAATTTTTTATGTTATCCAAAAAAAAGCATAATTCTGTAGTCAGTTGAGAAGACTTTTAAAACTGAAGAGGGGCTACAGTCATGCTCCTATCCTCACAACTTTTAGAGATACCCAAAATGGAACAGAATAAGATCACCTGTTACCTCCTTCTCTAAGGCTCTGAGATATCCCCGCAAACATACTAGCAGCCAACCTCCTCCCTCCACAAAAGTGCTTTTAAAACTGTCAGCAATTTTCAGGTGTCCTGGCTCAGTTGGTTAAGCATTCGACTTCTGCTCAGGTCATGATCTCACCGTTCATGAGTTCAAGCCCAGCATCAGGCTCTGTGCTGACAGCTCGGAGCCTGGGGCGTGCTTCAGATACTGTGTCTCCCTCCCTCTCTCAAAAGTAAATAATAGGGGCGCCTGGGTGGCTTAGTCGGTTAAGCGTCCGACTTTCACTTAGGTCATGATCTCGTGGTTTGTGGGTTCGAGCCCCGCGTCGGGCTCTGTGCTGACTGCCAGCTCAGAGCCTGGAGCCTGTTTCAGTCTGTGACCCTCTCTCTCTGACCCTCCCCTGCTCACGCTGTCTCTCTCTCTCTCTCCTAGAAATAAATAAAAATATTTAAAAAAAAAAAAAAGTAAATAATAAACGCTAAAAAAAATTTTTTTAACTGTCATCAATGTCAATAGAGATGAAAAGTTAAAAAAAAAAAAGGATAACCAAGAAAAAAAAAACTGAGCTCTGTTACAGAGGTTTCAGACCAGAATACATAAAAAAATTAATGACATAGCAATATGTCAAGGATAGTTTTAATTTTTTTAACATAGACAATAAATACTTGATTTGATATCTCATTCCTTTAAAAAAAATCATTTCATTGCCTAAAAATCTCAAGAGAATTAGTACATCATGAAATACATACATTGATAATGGATATTAAATGATACAACAAAAACAGTAATCAGAGAATTCTAAAAACGAAGAATGGAAAACCCACTGAAATAATACATTAAAGATAATTAACAGTCTCATTAGAATATACAGCTATGAAAAATTCATTTAGATCCCCCCTCCAAGGTTCTACATTATGCCCTCTTATATCTTTGCCTTTTTTAGACAAATGTGTCCAATGTACACTCTGGTATTTTAAAGAAGACCAAATGTAAACATCATTAAAAATTTCAGTTTTCATTTACTTATATGCACAAATAATTAAAATGAAACGCTAAATCCCCAATATATCACTGTCACGTAATAATCTAAAATAACTTTTTAAAATAGAATGATAAACAAAACTGTATTCATTTTTGCTAAATCACTATTTCTAAATTTGATCAAAAATATTTATTATGTTTTTACATCTTCCATATTTCCTACTGATAAAGCGTTTAGATTACTACTACCATTTTTTTTTTTTTCCAGAAGAGAGAGTGCAAGTGGCATAGGGAGAGAGGGAGATAATTTTAAGACGCTTCAAGAACAGAACAGAGCCCAACAGGGAACTCAATCCCATCACCCTAGTATCATGACCTGAGCCAAAATCAAGATTTGGATGCTCAATCTTGAGCCACCCAAATGCCCCAAAGACTACTATTACTGACAGGAATTTGTAGTAACATTTAAAGTTCACGAATTCCTTTAGATATATTCTTTTAACCCTACCAACAAATCTAAAAGGCAGAAAAAATATTGTGCATCTCAACAGTAACGTAAGTAACCCTCACATCCAATTCAAGAACAAAATGAAGGCACTCACCATATAGTCAAGTCAACTTCATCAGATAAATATTGCCTATAATCCAACTGTGCAAAAAGTGGAAACAGCACTTGTACTCCTCCAATTGAATGCATGGCACTTTGAATGGAATGTGTTAAAACTGCTTTCACATCCTTGTAGAACAGAAGACACAGTAAAGATTCCAATGATTTCTTTTCCAAAACAATACAGAAAGCATAACAAGAACAGTATCTTATATCACATGTATTTAATAGAAGCTACCTAATAAACCTCATTAAAATCTACCATGAAAAATATTCTTAAAAGATTATAGATAAAAAACTAAAAAAGGTTATAGCTAATACCTGGAGCATGAGTGCATGTGGTGAATGAACAAAAATTGAAGGATTGTCCTTAGGGGATGATTCAAGGCAGAGTTGGGCATCTGTAGCACGTGGATTGTATGTGAATGCAATGGCACTAGAAAGTTTGCCATCATACAATAAAAGTTTGTGGTGCTCAGCAAGAAACAGATCACTTTCTGCTTTGAATTTAAAGGTACCCTAAAAACGAAGAGTAGAACAGTTAAAATAGTATATCACAAAAAGAAAATCAAGATACAAATCACCAGATATAAAAATTTAATGAATATACCTTTAATTATTTTCTTAACAATACCAAATAAGAAAAGCCTGTTTTGTTTCATTACTTCTGAAGTGGACTGCATTCATTTTAAAGATACAGTGGAAATCAACTAAACTTGGTATTAAAGCCTTACATTAAAAAAGTATAAAACTTTGTGTCCTACAGCACATATTTTATCATTTTTTTCATTGTACTTTGTCTTTTTGGATTTTTTTTTAAGAGACAGGAAGAGTGTAACTCGGAGGGAGGGGTAAAGGGAGAGTGGGGGGGAATCCTAAGCAGGTTTCATGCTTAGTGCAGAGCCTAACACTGGGCTCGATCCCACAACACCAGAATCATGACCTGAGCCCAAATCAAGAGTCAGACATTCAACAAACTGAGCCACCCAGTTGTCCCCTTTTGGGTTTTCTTTAACTGTGGTTAGCACAGTACATAAAATGTACCATCTTAAACATTTTTAAGTGTACAGTACAGAAGTATTAACTATATGCATCTTGTTATACAACAAATCTCTAAAACTTTTACATCATGCAAAACTGAAGTTCAATACATAATTAACAACATCTCATTTCTACCACTTCCCATTCCCTGAAAACCACCATTCTACTCTCTGATTCTCTTAAGTGTGACTATTTTTTATAACACATGTAAACACAATCCTTTTTCTTAATTTTTTTAACGTTTTATTTATTTCTGAGAGAGAGAGAGACAGCGCGCGCGTGAGAAGTGAAAGGTCAGAGAGAGAGGGAGACACAGAATCCAAAGACAGGCTCCAGGCTCTGAGCTCGCTGTCAGCACAGAGCCCAACGCGGGGCTCAAACCCACGAACTGTGAGATTATGACCTGAGCTGAAGTCGGCTGCCCAACTGACTGAGACACCCAGGCGCCCCACATGTAAGCAGAATCCTAGCATACTTTTTATTTGCTTATTTCACTTAGTATCATGTCTCAAGATTCACCATGTTGTAGCATGTGTCAGAATTTCCTTCTTTTTAAAACTGAAAAGTATTCCACTATACATATATACCACACTTTATCTATTCTTCTGTCCATGGACAATTAGGTTGCTTCAACCAACTGACTATCATGAATGATGCTACAATAAACTTGAATATGAAAATATCTCTTTCAGATCCTCCTTTTAATTTTTGCATATATAAACATAAGAATGCCCAATCATATGGTAATTCTAATCTTGATTCTTGAAGAACCACCATACTGCTTTCCATAGAGCCTTGACCATTCTACATTCCCACTAAACATCCCCATATGTGCATTCCACATAAGCACTAAACAGTGCATAAGGGTAAAGATTTCTCCATACCCTAGCCAATAGTTATTATTTTTAGTTTTATTTCATCCTAATGTGGTATGAGTTGATATCTACTGTAGCTCTGATTTGCATTTCTCTGCTGATTAGTAATGTTGATCATCTTTTCATGTTTGTTTGCAATGCGAGTAACTTCTTTGGAGAAATGTCTATGCAAATCTTGCACCCACATTTTCAGTGGGTTATTTGGAGATTTCTGTTGTTCAGTTGCAGGACTCCATTAGACACTCTGGATATTAACCCTTTATCAACTATATGGTTTGTAAAACGTTTTCTAATTTCACAGTTTGCCTTTTGACTCAACTCCTTGATACATAAAAGCTCTGACATGCCAAAGATTTTAAGTTGGAAGACCGATTTGTCTATTTTTGCCTTTGTTGCCTGTTTTGGTGTCATATCCAAAACATCATTGTCAAACTCAATGTTATGATCTTCCTCTGTTTTCAGGTAGGAATTGTATAATTTGTGTCTTAATTCACTTTGAGTTAATTCTGACATATGTTGTAAAGTAAGGATCCAAATTAACTATTTTCCATGTGGATATTTACTTTTCACAAACCCAGGTTTTAAAAAGACTATCCTTTCCCCATTGTGTGTGGTCTTTGAATCTTTGTAGAAGATCATTTGAGTACACGTGCAAAGATTTATTTCTGGACTCTTAAATTCAGTTCCTTAGTCTATAGGTCTATCTTTATGCAAATACCATAATGTTTTGATTACTACATCTTTGTAATATGTCATGAAATCCAGAAGTATGAGACCTCTAAACATGTTCTTCTTCTTCGAGATTGTTTTGACTATCTGAAGACCCCTGAGGTTTCATATGAATTTTAAGATTTTTTTCCATTTCTGCAAAAATTGCCATTGGGATTTTGATATGAATTGTGCTCAATCTGTACATCACGTTGAGCACTACGCATTTTTTAACAATTACAAATCTTTCAATCCATGAACAGAGGGTATCCTTCCAATTGTGTCTTCTTTGATTTGTTCAGCAACGTTATAGACTTTTCAGTGTTCAAGTCTTAAGCCATCCTTAGGTAAGTTGTTCCTAAGTATTCCTTTTTATGCTTTTGTAAATGGGATCGTCTTCTTATTTTCCTTGTCAGGTTGTTCACTGTTGGTATGAGAGATGTAGCTGACTTTTGTTCTTGACTTGTATCCTGCAAATCTACTTAATTTATCAGTTCTAACAGTTTATTTAGAATTTTCTGTATAAAAAATCATGTCATCTTTGAAAAGATAATTTTACTTCATCCCTTCCAACTGAGATGTCTTTTATTTCCTTTCCTTGACTAACTGCTCTGACTAAGACAGTGAGGACTATAGCCTACAGAAATGGTGAGAATGGGAATCCTTGCCTTGTTCCTGTTCTTGGAGGAAAAGCTTTCAGTCTTTCACTACTGCATATGTCAGCTGTGGACTTTTCACAGGTAGCCTTATTATTTTGAAGTAGTTTCCTTTACTAGTAATTTGTTGAGTGTCTTTATAATGAGAATGAATTTTGTCCAACAGTTTTTCTACATCAATTAAGATAACTGTGTGGTGTTTATCCTTTACTCTGTTAACTTGTGCATTGCAATGACTGACTTTCATATGCTGAACAATCTCTCCATTCCAGGATTAAATTCCTGTTGGTCACAGAGTGATCCTTTTGGTATGCTCTTGAATTTGCCTTTGTTAGTATTTTGTAGAGAATTTTTTCATCAATATTAATCAGATACTAGTCTGTAGTTCTCTTGTAGTACCTTTGGCTATGGTATCAAAGTAATGCCAGCCTCCTAAATTAAAATGAGTTTGGAGGGTGTCTGGTGGCTTAGACAGTTGAGAATCTAACTCCTGGTTTCAGCTCAGGTCATGAACTCACAGTTTCGTGGGTTCAAGTTCTGCATCAGGCTCCACACTGACAATACGGAGCCTGCTTTGGATTCTCTGTCTCCCTCTCTCTGCCCCTCCCATACTCGTGCTGTCTTTCAAAATAAATAAACTTAAATATATATGTATATATATATATACATATATATATATACACACACACACACAAGATTGGAAGTAGTCCCTCATTTTTATAAATTATTTTTAATGTTTTTTATTTATTTCTTCGAGAGAGAGACAGCAAGCAGGGGAGGGTCAGAGAGAGGGAGACACAGAATCTGAAGCAGCCTCCAGGCTCTGAGCTGGCTGTCAGCACAGAGCCCAATGTGGGGCTCGAACCCACGAACCGCGAGATCATGACCTAAGTCGAAGTCAGACGCTTAACCGATGGAGCCATCCAGGCGCCTCTTCCTCCTGATTTTTTGAAACTGAAAAGGATTCATTTTAATTCTTCTTTATTGTTTGAATAATCCAGTGAAATCAAATGTAGCACACAGCTTTTCCTTATTCAGAGGTTTTAGATTACGGATTCAATTTCCTTGGTAGCAAACAGTCTGTGCAGATTTTGTCTTTTTTTTTTTTTAATATTTTTATTTTATTTCTGAGAGAGAGAGACAGCGTGAGCAGGGGAGGGTCAGAGAGAGAGGGAGACACAGACTCTGAAACAGGCTCCAGGCTCTGAGCTGGCAGTCAGCACAGAGCCCGACGCGGGGCTCGAACCCACGAATCGCGAGATCATGACCTAAGCGAAAGTCAGACGCTTAACTGACTAAGCCACCCAGGCGCCCCTGTGCAGATTTTGTCTTGATAAGCAGTGTGTTTCCAGAACTATCCATTTCTTCCAGATTATTCAATTTGCTGACATAAATTTGTTCATAGTAGTATCCTAAGTCTTTTTAGATTCATGGCATTAGTAGTAATGCTTCTTTCATTTCATTTCTCTTTCATTTCTTCTTTTTTTTTCTATTTCTTCTATTTTTTTCTTCTTTCATTTCTTTTAGTTATTAGGTCTTCTCTTTTATCTGAATCTAGCTAAGAATTTGTCTGCTTTGTAGATCTTTTGGAAAAAAAACCAAACTTGGTTTTGTTAATATTTTTTATTGTTGTTCTAGTCTCTATATCATTTATTTCTACTCTGGATTTTTATCACTTCCTTTCCTGTGATAACTTTGAGATTACTTCGCTTTTTTTAGTTCCTCGAAGGGTAAAATCAAGTTATTGATCAGAGATCTTTCTTTTTTGTTAAAGGACTGTAATGTTCCTCTTGGTATTGCTTTCCCTAAATCCCATAAAATTTGATATGTTGTTTTCATTTGGCTCAAGAAATCATCGGGCTCTACAGGGACAGTGCAAATCCTATCTCCCACTCCTACTTTCTCTGCCTCTCCTGATCTCTTTCTCTCTCAAAATAAATAAATAAACTTTTTAAAAAGGTCCTTTATGCACTAACGTTACAAGATTATAAGATTCTGTATTTGCCTATATATTTACCTTTACCAGAGAGCTTGTATTTTATCTTTTAAATCATATGGGTTTTTTAGGTTTATTTTTTGAGAGATAAGAGCATGAAGAGGGGAAGGGGCAAAGAGAGAAGGGAACAGAGGTATCCAAAGCAGGCTCCATGCTGACAGCAAAGAGTCTGATATGGGGCTCACACCCACTAACTGTGAGATTATGACTTGAGCTGAAATCAGACCCTTAACTGACTGAGCCACACAGATGCCACTTAAACCATACTTTTAAGTAATCACAGACCAGGATTTGTTTCTTTAGTTTAACTGTAACCACTTAAAGCTAAATGGAACATCTTTTCCAACAAAGACTTGTTGGATTCAACTTGTGAAGTCTACTTCAATATTTCTATAAAAATAAAATGTAAAATATGATAAGACTGCCTTTACCTTTCTGACTTTTACACAAAACATCTGAAAAGCTTTAATATATTATTTTTCTAAAATTCCTGCCCCCTTGATAAGCGGTTAATAAATTTGTAAGCACTGATTTAATATTCTTTTTTTTTAACTTAATGAAAGCTAACTGTAAAGGGAATTTTAGCATAACTGAAATAAATATTTCTAAATAATAAATGCTTTTGAGGGGAAATGTCATTTGGGCAACCTACAAAAGCTAACCTATTTACCAACTTACAATACATAGACATATAATATGGAAGATTATAGAATTTATTTTCCAAAGGCAGAAACTGAGAAAGTCTAAAGAAATAGCTGACTTCTTGAATCCACAAATTAATCTATGGCAGAATAAAGATCATAAACTAATTCAATTAAACTAATTATTTAACTTGTGCTACTATTCGAAGTACAGTGCATCAACATTAGCAGGTAAAATTTTTGAAAAGAAACAGCTGAACAAACATTTTTCTACTTTGGAATTTAGGAACAAATCACTCCCACTAACCAATCTAAAGTAAATCTAAACAAAACTAAAACTAAGACTTTGACATATTTCAGAAATTGTGGCTAAATTACAGAAATAATATTCATGTGTAAATATTATTTGATATCATAAATTAAAATAAAAATACCCTTTCAAAGTACTTTAAGCAACATGGAACTTCATCAAACACTAAGACAATATGAAAGAAGTATTTAACACTTCATTTTTTTTGAAATATCTACTTTTTAATCTTTAAAGCACTGAATCAACTGCAATGCCTATATGGTCACTCTGAGATTGCTGGTTTTCCGTGTCCCTGCGACCTTAAGTTTCAGGGAGCCCTCTAAAACATGGATTATACAACACATCAGATTTCAGAAGTAAAACTAAAGCAAGAAGTAATTCCATGATCATCAATTTCTCACATGATTTTTAGTACAGTTTTATCACTATCTGACTATACATACAAGGGAAAGATGACTCATATGTTAGAGATGACTATTGATAAGATTTTTTACCTAGTACTAGTATCAGCGGTTACTTCTACACATTTACCATTAAGGTGCCTCTCTGGACCGCAGTATATTTCATGGATAAGAATATAAACTATGACCAAGTGTGATAATATCCAGGGAACAAAAGGTTGATTTAACAATATCTGAACAATTCAGTACACTATATTAATAAAAATAAAAGACAAAAATCGTGATCATCCCAAAAGAAGCACAAAGAACATGTGACAAAAATGTAGCAAAGCTTCATGATGAAAACACTCAACAGACTAGGAATAAAAGTGAACATCCTCAAATGAACAAAGAATATCTACAAAAAGTGAACAGCAAACACCATATTGATAGCAAAAATAAAAATGGAATGCTTCTTCTCCTAAGGGATGTCTGCTTTCAACACTTTTTCTTTGTTTCTTTCTTTTTTAATTTAATCATGGTAAAAACACTTAACAGGAAACTATCCTCTTAGCAGATATTAAATGTACAATACAGTATTGTATTTATAGGCACAATGTTGTACAGATCTCTCCAACTTGTTCATCGTGCATAACTGTAATTGTATACCCACTGAGTGTCAATTACTCTTTTCTCTCCCCCCAGCCTTTGGCAACCACCCTTCAATTCTTTGCTTCTATGAGTTTGATATTTTAGATATCTCATATGAGTGGAATCATACAGTATTTGTCTTTCTATGACTAATATATTTATCTCCCCCTCTCTCTGCCCCTCCCACATCACACTCTGTCTCTCTCACTCTCAAAAATAAACAAACGTTCAAAAAAAACTTTTTTAAGATACTAAAAATAGCCAAAACAGTCTTGCAAAAGAACAAAGTTGGAGGACTCACACTTCCTGACGTAAAAAATGTATTACAGGGGTTCCTGGGTGGCTCAGTCAATTAAGCGTCTGACTCCTGATTGGGGCTCTGGTCATGATTTCAGTTCATGAGTTTGAGTCCAGCATCAGACGCTGCACTGACAGTACAATGCCTGCTAGGGATTCTCTCTTTCTCTCTCCCTTTCTCTCTGCCCCTTACCCTCTCTCTCTCAAAATAAATAAATCAACTTAAAAAACTTATTATAAAACTACAGTATTCAAGACTGTGTGCTAGTGGCCTATGGATACCGTACAATGAAACAGAATTCAAAGTCCAGATATAAACACTTAGATTTAAGACACATAGTATCTATACTCATAATGAACTATGTAAACAGTCAAATTAAAAGGAAAGATCGTCAGAATAGATAAAAAAGCAAAATTCATTTTATAAAATTCAGTATGTCTCTAATAATAATTTTCAGGAAATCAGAAACGGAAATTTCCCAGCTTGATAAAAGGCATCTATAAAATATGTATTATTGCTTCCCCCCTAAAATAAGAAACAATGCAAAAAATGTCTATTTTCACCAGTTCTATTTAACTATTTATAGTGGTGGTCCTACTCAGTACAATGATGCAAAAAAAGAACCATAAAGACTGGAAATGAAGAAATAAATTTACAGTCTACAATAACATATATATAGGAAATCCTAAAATACCTTAGTAAAACTAACAGCAAATTTAACAAGGTCAATAAACGAAAGTTAACTATATCCCTATATACTACAAACAAACAATTAGAAACTGATACTTTTAATACAACTTATTACTCGAAAAACATTGAACACTTAAGAATACATTTAACAAAATGTATACATGACCTCTACAATGAAAACCAAAAAACCAGTGCTGGAAGAAACTGAAGAAAACCTAGGTAAAGAGAGAGATAACATCACATTCACAGGCTGGAAAAATCAGTATCAGTAGGCCGGTCAATTGTTCTCTAATTGATCTATATACTCAACACAACACCAAATAAAATCCCAGTAGAGATTTCTCTAGAAATTGCTAAGTGGGTTCTAAAATATATCTGGAAATACAAATGACTTAGAAAGCCAAAACAATTTAAAAAAAAATAAAGTGAGGTTTCAGACTTCCTGTTTTCAATGCTTATGGTAAAACTAACATTAATAAAGACAATACAGCACTGGCATAAGAAAGACACAGAAGTCATTGAAATACAATACAGCCTCTAAGATGCCAATTTAAGGCAAGGGAGAAAGAATGCAATTTACAAAACAACAGTTCTGGAACCCCAGAGTGTCCGTATGGGGGGAAAAAAAAGAATCTCGACCCTTACCCCATACACATACAAAAAATAACTTACAATGGGTCATAGGCCTAAACAAAAATGCTGAAACTATAATAGAAAAACACATAAGAAAATCTTCCGAACCTTGGAATAAAGATGTCTTAGGACACAAAAATCATGGCAATAACAAAAAAAAAGTTTAAAAACCGGAATTCATAAAACTTAAATTAATCTAGGGGCGCCTGGGTGGCTTAGTCGGTTAAGCGTCCGACTTTCGCTCAGGTCACGATCTCGCAGTTCATGGGTTCGAGCCCCGCGACGGGCTCTGTGCTGACTGCCAGCTCAGAGCCTGGAGCCTGTTTCGGAGTCTGCGACTCCCTCTCTCTCTCTGACCCTCCCCTGCTCACGCTGTCTCTCTCTCCTAGAAATAAATAAAACATTAAAAAAAAAAATTTTTTTTTTTTTTTAATTAAATTAATCTGGGTTCTGGGGCACCTGGGTGGCTCAATCGGTTGAGTATCTGACTTCAGCTCAGGTCATAATCGTGCAGTTCATGGGTTCGAGCCCGGCATCAGACTTTGTGCTGACAGCTCAGAGCCTGGAGCCTGCTGCTTTATCTCCCTCTCTCTCTGCCCCTCCCTCACTTGTGCACTGTATCTCTCCCAAAAGTAAATAGACATTTTTAAAAAAAAATTTTTTAATAAAAAAATAATCTGTTCTTCAAAAGACACATTATGGAAACAAAAAGGTAGGGGCACCTGGCTGCCTCAGTCAGTGGAGAGTACAACTCTTGATCTCAGGGTTGTGATATAGAGACTAATTTTTTTTAATCTTAAAAAAAAAATACAGACAGGCAGCTGGGTGGCTCACTCAGTTGAGCCTCCAACTCTTGTCAGCTCAGGTCATAATCCCAGGGTTCTGGGACCAAGCCCCACATCAGTCTCCACAGTGAGTGTGGAGCCTGTTTGGGATTCACTTCCTCTCCCTCTGTTCTTCTCCCCTACTCGTATTCTCTTTTTCTCTCTAAAAAAAAAAAAAATGGGAGGGAAGGGAAGGGAGAAGGAAAGAAAACTTTAAAAAGGAAAAAAGAAAACAAAAAGGCAAGACACAGACCAGGGGAGAAATATTTGCAACTCATACATCTAACAAAATTATTGTATCTGTAATATATAAAGAAATCTCAAAACTCAAAGTAAAGTCAACCAAAAAAAAAAACACAAAAGATGTGAACACATGTCAAAAAGGAACATACAAAAATGACTGATATGCCAAGAAAAGGATACTTGGAATCTCTAGTCATTACCATAATGAAATGAAAACCATACTTAAATATCACTACATACTCAGTGAAATGTGTAATATTAAAAAGACCAGCAACACAAGATGTTAAGGATGTAGAAAGCTCATGCACTGCTTGCAGAAATGTAAAATTATACAACTACATTTGTATGGGTTTGGCAATTTCAGTTACCATCACTTAGTAATTCCATGCTTACATATTTATGAAATAAAATTATGTGTCAGCACAAAGATTTATATACCAATATTCATAGCAGCTTATTCATAACAGCCAAAAACTAGAAACAACCCTAATACCCATCAATAGAACAATGCATTAAAGCACTGTGATACAGGGGCATCTGGCTGGCTCAGTCAATAAAGCATGCAAGTCTTGATTTTGGGGTTACAAGTTTGAACCCCTCATTGGGTGCAGTGATTATTTAAAAAAGGAATAAAATCCATTTTTTTAAAACTGTGATATATTGATACCATGGAATGCTACCTAGCAATAAAAAGAAAGAAACTACTACAACAAAACAACATGGACAACTCTTATAAGAAACCAAACTCCTGTGACTTCTCTATAGTGCCCCTAATTACCCTGACATTCAATTTTGTAACCCAAGGTAGGTTGTCCCACGGATCACCTAACTTTAAATCAAGCTCAACTAACACTGGTTAAGCAATGAACAGCAAGTAAAGTACCTTATATCCCAGGCCCAACTGATAAATAGCAAAAATCTGAGCAGCATTAAGAGCTTCACTAAAAAGGTACACTGCAGTCATCTGACCACAGAAAACTCTATTTGCATCTGCTGTTTCTGACGAGCCCAGGAAACATTTGTCAAAGGTCTGTGAAAGAAAACAGATTTTATTAAAGAAAAAACAAAAATATCTCCTCTAGATAATAATAACCTATATTGCTTACATGTTTTGGTATAAATTTTGGTATAAATGTTTGTTCTGTTCTAATCTGGCTAAATTAAAATAATTCATTTAGCATTTCACTTAATTCATTATTATCATGTAGAGATCAAGAAAGACATCAACAGAAAAGGAGAAAATCCAAGTTTTCCAGAGTACAATAAATAAAACCTAATGACAAAGTGGATGTACGAAATCAGAGTCAGAGAAATCATTATGGACTCCGAACGTTCAGACTTGAGTAACTAAAACAGCAAATGGAAGGAAAATCATGAGTTATAAGAAGGAAAATCATGAGTTAAGTTTAGGACATAATCTGCCTGTTCTGCAAGTTAATATGGATGGAGCCAACATGAATGAAAAAGCAGAGTTCTGTTAAGTTTGATGAGACGTTAAAATTATAAAGACAGACTCTTGCAGATTTCATGGAATAGACTATAGACGACGGGTGAGATCATGGGAACAGATACAATCTCTCAAAAGAAATATGTAAATGCAGAAAAGGACATGTATGTATTCCTCTAACATAAAAAAAAATTATCTGAACATCTAGGTTGCAAGCCACTTTTTAAAAACCCATGTGTCCAAGAAAGAAGGACTAAAGTACAGTTCATCACATCTCTTTAAGTTATACAACAAAACCATTAGAAAGTATGTTAGAAAATAAATATGTATTGACATTAGGGAATACAGAAAAGTTGTTAACATCTGGGTCCTCAAGACAAGTCACTTAAGTCAAATCACTGCTTCACATGCTGCTGATTTGGCAAGTTACTTAATCTCTCTGTGCTTCAGTCTCCTTACCTGTAAAATGCAGATAATAGTACTTATCTTGGAAGGTCGGTGCTTTTAAAAAAAATAAAGGTATTTATTACAATGCTTGGAGTACAAGAAGCACTCAATAAAAGTTAACATAAGGAAAAACTAGGTTAAAAAACAACAAATACAGCCGATCCACTTTTTGTGTTTTAAAAAAAAGGAGAGCTAACATTTATTGAGCACTTACTTTACACAAGGCACTCTACTAATTAATTTGTAAACAGTACCTCATGTAATTACCACATTAACCTTCTGAGATAGGTACTATTTTACAGTCATTTTTCAGGTGGAGAAAACTTAAATCCTAATAGACTGGAAGTAAGGTCATACAGTTAGCAAGTGACAGAGTTGGGATTCAAACCTAAGTCTATCTCTTACAACGACCCAAGCTCTTAAGATTATCATTACATAATACATAAATACGTATAGCATAGGATATAAAAGAAGAATTTAATGGTGAATGATGAAATGGTTTGTAATCATTTTCCTATTTGTATTTTTCAAGTTTTCTATTTAGAAATGTAATTGTTACGAAAAAGAACATTTAATTTAATTCCTATTAAAAATTTAACTTAAAACATACATATCTCTTCCTCAATCCTGAAAACATTATTACATAATAGTTATCCATAGCAGCTATGAATGATTTGCAAAATTTATGAGCATGTATCATCTTATTGAGAAAAATGATCAGAATTCTGCTGTAGAGCTCCTAACTATATCCATTGTTACCTATAAATAAGTGCTCATCTATCTCTACCCTATTGAGAATAATTTTATAACCAGGACTCAGTAATATCTTATGAGACATACAGACACAGTTCTACTGTGCACATATATTAACATTCTAACCAAACTTAACTGCCATTGCAATATTCTAAAATTTATACTCAACGTAAAATATATTTCTCATATATAAAAAGTTCATACTTTTAAAATAACTTTTTCAAACCACTTACATCACTGGTGTTGACAAACCATGTTATCTCTCCATAGGAAGCTAGCTCGCCATTCACGTAACATCGAAGCTCACTGTTCTTCCATCGGTTGTAAATGTGCACTATAGTTACCATATACCACTGAATAAGCAAAAATAGTTTAGGAAAAAAAGGATTATGATTCTTGAAATAACTCAACCACACTCAAAATAACAAGTAAAACTTAAATTTTAAGTTATAATTATATCTAAAAATAAAATAAGTATCAGTGAAATAATATCAATATTCAACCTTCAGAATATTTAATCAAGGGAACTCTCAGTACAGAAGAACTTACTGTGAAGTTACCTTTCCAACTCTTTATTATGAAAGTTTTCAAACACATACCAAAAAAGTTAAAAGTTTAGTACAAATACCATCTTTTCCACCACCTAGATACCACAACTGTCAACATTTTGCCACATTTGTTTTACCTACTTATCTATATGTACATACATGTTGTTGATGAACCATTTATTAATCCCTAAATTTTATAGTAGAAAAGAAAACACATATTACTATTACTACTACTACTATTTTTACTAAACTAACTGTCATTGATATTGTCCCCCTGTATTTCTTACAATCTATGAATAATGAAATATCACTTTTTATTATCCAAATCAGGGAGGCTAACAACTGTCCAGTGGTTTATACTTAATTTTCTGAAACAGAATAAATAGAATTGTGATCTACCACATGTTATGTCATTAATATTAAAACAAAGCATTTTGAAGGCTAATATAACTTGATAATTAACTATGACTTACTAAGATCACATACCTTTTGTGGCTTAAAATCAAATTTCACACAGTGTTGAAAGCCTTTTCCTTTTGACTTTATTGATGTTATAATCAAACAGCCCCCAACAAAGTGAGCAGAATAACCAAGACCTTTGCTGGTTCTGAAACTATAAAGAATAATTTTCATTTTACCTCGAAATATTGTCTCATTTTCAAAGGAAGATAATAACACTATGTTACAAAAATACATACCAATATAAATAGGGTTTATCCTTATCCACATTGATGTTATTTACAGGATCCATTCTTAGCCAGGTATGAAATGTAAAACCATTCTGGTATGGCCATTTGGCTATAGGAGGTAATGCAATGGCCTAAAGGAAAACATTCAGAGTTATTAATTCAATGAAAAAATTTATTACTAAAATCAAGAAAATAAGACTTTATAATGCTACATGTATTTCATGTAGCTCAGTCATGAGTGACTCAGTCAGTTAAATATCCAACTTTGGCTCAGGTCATGATCTCACAGTTTGTGGGTTCGAGCCCCGCGTCAGGCTCTGTGCTAACAGCTAGCTCAGAGCCTAGAGCCTGCTTCAGATTCTGTATCTCCCTCTCTCTCTGACCCTCCCCTGATCACACTGTCTCTCTCTCACACACACAAATAAATAAAAACATTTAAAAAAATAAATAAATAAAGGGGACTTTCTGAGTGGCAAAAAGAAAAAAAATAATCAACAAAAACTATAAAGAAACAGAGAACATAACCAGAAACACCAACTTTATAGGTAAATGCACTAAATTAATATCTTTCATTTATAACTCTTAATGTAAATGGCCTAATGTTCCTATCAAAAGACATAGAGTAACAGAACAGATTAAAAAAAAAAAAAAAAAAGACCTCTGGGGCACCTGGGTGGCTGAAGCAGCTAAGCATCCAGTTTCGGCTCAGGTCATGCATGATCTTGTATTTCATGAGTTCGAATCCCAAGTCAGGCTCTCTGCTGACAACTCAGAGCCTGGAGCCCACTTTGGATTGTGTGTCTACCTCTCTCTGTGTCCCTCCCACATTCGCATGCACTTGCGTGCTCTCTCAAAAATAAACATTAAAAATTTTTTTTAAAAAAACAAAATCCATCTAAATACTGCCTTACAAGAGACTCATTTTAGACCTAAAGACACCTGCAGACTGAAACTGAGGGGACTGAAAACCCCTAATGGATATTAAAAGTAAGCCATTGTAATCATGCTTATATTAGACATACTCGATTTTAAAACAGCCTGTAACAAGAGATGAAGAAGAGCATTATATCATAATTATATATGTCATGACGATCTAACAATTGTAAACATTTATGCTCCCAACATGAAAGCACTCAAATATAAATCAATTAATACCAAACAAAAAGGAACTCATTGATAATACAATAATAGTAGGGGACTTTAAAACTCCACTACAGCAATGGACAGATCATCTAAGCAGAAAATCAACAAGGAAACAATGGCTCTGAATGACACCAGGACCAGATGGACTTACGGGATATTTTCAGAACATTCCATCCTAAAGCAGCACAATACACATTCCTTCAAAGTGCACATGGAACATTCCCCAGTGGGGAACATTCCCCACTTTTCTTTCTGTAGGTGTTACCTGACTATATATGGTCTATCAAGCAAATAAGATATTATCAGAAGCACCCAAAATACAAATAATCAAGTGAAAAAATGGGCAAAAGACAGGAATAGACACTTCTCCAAAGACGACATCCAGATGGCTAACAGACACATGAAAAATTGCTCAGCATGACTTATCATCAGAGAAATACAAATCAAAACCATGAGATACCACCTCACACCTGTCAGAATGGCTACAATTAACAACTCCGGCAACAACAGATGGTGGCAAGTATACAGAGAAAGAGGATCTCTTCTGCACTACTGATGGGAATGCAAACTGGTGTAGCCACTCTGGAAAGCAATATAGAGGTTCCTCAAAAAATTAAAAATTAAGGAGGTTCCTTACCCTATGAACTAGCAATTGCACTACTAGGTATTTATCCAAGGGATATAGGTGTGCTGTTTCAAAGGGGCACATGCACCCCAATGTTTATAGCAGCACTATCAACAATAGCCAAAGTATGGAAAGAGCCCAAATGTCCATCAATGGATGAATGGATAAAGAAGATATAGTGTGTATACATATATATACACAATGGAGTATTATTTGGCAATCAAAAAGAATGAAATCTTGCCATTTGCGATGGAACTGGAGGGTATTATGCTAAGCGAAATTAGTCAGAAAAAGATGAGGATCATATGACTTCACTCATATGAGGGATTTAAGATATAAAACAGACGCGGGGCGCCTGGGTGGCTTAGTCGGATAAGCGTCCGACTTTCGCTTAGGTCATGATCTCGTGGTTCGTGGGTTCGAGCCCTGCATCGACTGGAGCCTGTTTCAGTCTGTGACTCCCTCCCTCTCTGACCCTCCCCTGCTCACGCTGTCTCTCTCTCTCTCTCTCTCCTAGAAATAAATAAAACATTTAAAAAAAAATAATAAGATATAAAACAGACGAACATAGGGAAGGGAAGTAAAAATAATATAAAAACAAGGAAGGGGACAAAACATAAGAGACTCTTAAATACAGAAAACAGGGGGATGCTGGAGGTGTTATGGATGGGGGGGAATGGGCTAAACGGGTAAGGGGCATTAGGGAGGACACGTGTTGAGATGAGCACTGGGATGCTATACATAGGGAAGAATCACTGGAATCTAATCCTGAAATGATTATAGCACTATATGCTAACTAACTTGGATGTAAACTTAAAAATAAAAAAATTAAAAATTAACAAAAGATACAATGAGAAGCAAAGTAAAAACTTACCAAAGATATTCTCAGTAAGAACAGACTGAAATATCTTCAAAGAAAAAATTACTTGTAACAAGCAGGCCAACATAATATGAGGACATTAAAAACCTCCACATATAACATATACACATTACATAATTCACTCCTATAACACTTTGAAACACTACAGATATTACTAACAATGTCTTCTTTATAAACTGATTAACAATTTTTTTATTTCTGAGAGAGAGCATGAGCAGGGAAGGTCAGAGAGAGAGGGAGAAATACAGAATCTGAAACAGGCTCCAGGCTCTGAGCTGTCAGCACAGAGCCCAATGCGGGGCTCAAACCCACAAACTGTGAGATCATGACCTGAGCCGAAGTCAGACGCTTAACCGACTGAGCCACCAGGCGCCCCATAAATAAACTTTTTAAAAAGGCTGAAACTGGGGCGCCTGGGTGGCTTAGTCAGGTAAGCGTCCGACTTTCGCTTAGGTCATGATCTCGCGGTCTGGGTTCGAGCCCCGTCGGCTCTCTGCTGACTGCCAGCTCAGACCTGGAGCCTATTTCAGAGTCTATATCTCCTCTCACTCTGACCCTCCCCCTCATGCTGTCTCTCTCTCTCTCTCTCTCTCTAGAAATTTAAAAAAAAAAAAAAAAAAATATATATATATATATATATATATATATTAAAAAGTGCTGAAACTGATATTAATATTGCAACTCACAAGTCAGGAACTTCTGCCAAAAAGTTTCAGAAAGTTCTCATTCTACACACCAGGTGAAAAAGAAACAGGAATGGGGAAATACAAGGCTAAAGAAAGATGTTCAGTAAGATAGAAAGTGAAAGTGTTACACACAAATATCTATTTGGGAATTCAGAGGTAGACAACACGGCTTATGCTTAAAAGAACTGGGTTCTTAGTCCAGTTGCTCCAAGCTAAAAGTGGGCAGCTTTCTTAACTTCTTTGAGGCTGTATTTCTTCACTTTTAAAACAGGAAAGAGTAACACAAATGACTGCTACCAGGAATTTTAGGTTGTGCAAAGAAGTTTCTACCTAACACAAAACCTGTCAGGGGTGTTTACAAGGCTGTACTTTCATGAAAACAAGGAAAGCACTCCAAGTGATATCCTCATTAAAATTTACTTACTGCAGCACTCTTCCCTGGAAAATTGAAAAAGGCATCAGGACCATACTTCTGAGGCATATGCTTTAACACAGACAGCAACTTCCCAGCATGTGGAGGCTATGAAAATAATCAACAATTCATTAGCCACACCATTCACCATAAAACAACTTATTTTTCATATACTTTAATATACTCAAGAATAACCAAAAAAATGTTTTAAACTAAAGCATATAAAAAGCATGTTATTTTCATTATCTTAAAGAAATATACAATGTATTCTATGCCATTTTTTGTAATACGACAGAACGTATAAGGTGTTTGATAAATGTTCAATATCACCTGACACTTGAAACTTCTGCACACAACAGCAAAAATTATCTTTTAAAATTACAAACTACATCAACCAATTAGCCATCCCTCTTCAAAACATTTTTTAAATTTAACAAATAAATAATGTTAAATTTAAACAATGCTAAATTCAAACAAGCTTTAAACAATGTTAAAGGTTGCTTTTATGAAACAATAAAAATATTTTAACCTTATAACCATCCTAGGGGTGGTACTATTATCATCGCATTTTATAGAGGAGGACTCTAAGGCAGAGGAACTTTTTTTTTTTTTTTTTAATTTCTGAGAGAAAGAGAGACAGCGTGAGCAGGGGAGGGTCAGAGAGAGAGGGAGACACAGAACCTGAAACAGGCAGTCTGAGCTGGCAGGCAGCACAGAGCCCGATGCGGGGCCTGAACCCACGAACGCTGAGATCATGACCTGAGTTGAAGTCAGATGCTTAACCAACTGAGCCACCCAGGTACCCCAGGCAGAGAAACATTTCAAAGGTAACATAAGTAGAAAGTAGCAAGGTTGGGATGAGAACTCAGCCTGACTTCAGAGTCCATGCTTTTAATCACTACACTTTCACCTATTATGCTACCTCTTCTATAGTTTCCCATTGCCTTTAAAATGAAGACCAAAACCCACTCAGAGCATCTTAGGTGGCTCAGTTGTTTAAGCACCAGACTCTTGATTTCTGCTCAGGTCCTGATCTTAGGTCATGAGTTGGAGCCCTACATCGGGCTCTGTGCTGTGAGCACAGAGCCTGCTTGGGAATCTCTCTCTCCCTCTTTCCCACTCGCGTTCTCTCTCCCTCTCTTCTTTCTCACTTTCAAAATAAATAAATAAGCTTTACAAAATATATATTTTAAAAGACAAAAACCTGTAACATAGCCCTCAAGATACTCTTTCTACCTCACTAGCCTCATTTTGCATTTCTATCTTCCCCTCTCTCTGCAGTCATCCACAAAGCCCTCTCTGCCTTCTTCCTAACAAAAGGGCCTGAGCACAAACTATTCCTTGTGCTTAAAGTGTTCTCATTAGGCCTAGTTCCCTCCCCTCTTAACTAATACATATCCTACGCATCTTTTAGAGCTAACCTTAATAGTTACTTCCTTATGGGAGTCTTCCTTGACCTCTGACACTGGATGCAATCTCCCTGTCATATTTCATTTTACAATATTACCTTAACTATATAGCATGTAAAAAAAAGTTGTAACATTACATTTATTTAATGCCTCTTTGACCCACAAGTCTCCTCTAATACACAAAACATCCAACAGCTAAAATAAAAGGGCTTATTTACAAGGAAAAGCAAAGAACAATCAGGTATACATTCACTTTAATCAGTTTACAAGCAAATAGGATAAAGGGTAGTATATTCTTCTTCATTAAAAGATCAAAACAGGGTCGGGGCGCCTGGGTGGCTTAGTCGGTTAAACGTCCGACTTTCGCTTGGGTCATGATCTCGCGGTTCGTGGGTTCGAGCCCCGCGTCGGGCTCTGTGCTGACTGCCCGCTCAGAGCCTGGAGCCTGTTTCAGTCTGTGACTCCCTCTCTCTCTGACCCTCCCCTGCTCATGCTGTCTCTCTCTCTCCTAGAAATAAATAAAAAAATATTAAAAAAAAAAAAAAAGATCAAAACAGGGTCAAACTACAAGTGAAATCACAGGCTTGCCTTGATTTTATTTGGTATCTGATCTAAGTTATCATTACTAAATACCTAAAAGAGTCCAGCAATCTTTTACCTGTTAAGTGGAAAGTTTCATTCTTAAGTGATCAAGAAATCTTCAATTAGCCACACCACTCAATTATAAAAGTACACAATCATATTGATTTTTTAAAATGGATTCCAGGGGCACCTGGGTGGCTCAGCCGGTTAAGCGTCTGACTTCAGCTCAGGTCATGATCTCGCGGTTTGTGGGTTCGAGCCCCGCGTCGGGCTCTGTGCTGACTGCCAGCTCAGAGCCTGGAGCCTGTTTCAGATTCTGTATCTCCCTCTCTCTCTGACCCTCCCCTACTCATGCTGTCTATCTCTCTCTCTCTCTCAGAAATAAATAAAACATTAAAAATAAGTAAATAAATAAATAAATAAGATTCCAAAATGAAATAACCAAAATTAGCAACAGTCAAAAATAAATATATATATAGTGTTAACCATTCTCTGAATGGTTAATGGCTGAGCTAGGCCTTGCTTGGTTTTATTTGTTTGTTTGTTTGGGGGGGGGGGCGCTTAAATAGTTTATTTTTAATTCATCTATACACCCAATGTGGCACTCAAACTCACAACCCCAAGACCAAAAGTTACGTGCACCACCAACTGAACGAGCCAGGTGCCCCAAGGCCTTGCTCTTGTTATTAACAATTATTTTTCTCTTTATGCCCTAAACTTACTCACATTCTACTCCCAATCACATAAGCAACTATGTAAACATATTTAATCTTTACAGGTGTTCCTTCAAAAATGTTTCTGTGTGATCCTTATAATTTAAAAGATCTTTGGTCAGATATAAGAATCTGTTTCTTTCTGCTTTTTCCATCTATTCATATTAACTTTTGATTCTAACTGTCATATAATAATCTATTCTATGTATCTAATACATTCAACCTATTTCTATCCTAACAATAAACCCTTACGGTGATAATTACTGCCATCAAACATAAACTTTCAGTGAACATCCTAAAGTGTATTTTCCTTATGAAACTACGTGAGAATTTAATGCAACACCCACTCAGGAGGAAATTACTAAATCACTGGGTTTGAGTATAAATTTATGTGACTAATTAGTGCTAGATTACTCAGGTTTGGCTAAATGAGTTCACTCCAGCCACTAGCACACAGGTTTAAAGTAACCCTATCCCCTCAGTTATATTTGCTATTATCCAACTTTATAATCCTTAACACTAATAGCCATAACACACCAATTTTGTTTTAATTGGAACATCTCTAATTATTAGTGACTTTGTGTTTATTTGGTTGTGGGGTATCTATCTCTATAAATACACATTTAAACATATCCATTGCTATTTTCTCAGAGTTTTCTATATTCACCAACAGAAATATATTATACATTCAGAATAAATACACTGAATATAAATAAAAACTAAAATGAAACTACTATATACACAATCCCTGAATTCTGATTGTTCAACTTAGAATTTTTTCTCTTCACAATGGTGTGAAACCTATATGCATTTCGTAGAAATAGTACTTTGAACTTTGAATTTTAATCTTTTCCCAGGCAGTGACATGCAACATGCAGTACAATACTCTCTCATGATGCTGGGCAGTGGCAGCAAGTCACAGCCCCCAGTCAGCCACACAATCACAAAGGTAAACAACTGATACACTTACAACCATTCTGTACATAAATAGCCTTTCTGTTTTGCACTTTCAATTCAGCATGCAATAAATTACATGATGTATTCAGCACTATATTATAAAATAGGCTTTGTGTTACATGATTTTACCCAATTGTAGGGTAATATAAGTGTTCTAATAATGTTTGGTAAATTAGGTGTATTAAATGTATTTTTAACTTTTAACATTTTCAACTTACAATGGATTTATCAAGATGGAACTCCACTGTAAGTCAAAGATGATCTGTATTTTCTCTTCTGGACATGACATAATAACAGGACCTCGACTTATCAACTCATCCTCAACAACTAGAATACTAGATAAAATGTATGAAACAGAAACTGTTTTTAGACATGGAAGAAGTAGCTCAAGACAATGATAATTGAGAAAAGGAAACAAAATGAGCCATGAGATTACCAGACTTTCTAATAGGATGCAATACAGGATGCAATTTCCATACCACTGCACAGGAAGAGGGAAACCAAACAGAATACGAAGGTCTCATTGACTTGGTGAGGCAGAAATTGCAGTGTGGGGTAGTCTGAGGTGGATTAAAGCTTCAAGGAGAGTACTACAGAGAAAAGAGCTATGCAGATATGAAGTTCCAAAAATCTATACTGATTTTAATCCTCCTTGACTTCATACCAAACTATTCATGCTTATCATAAAACTGAACAAGGTGAACCCAAGATATTTAAAGCTAGAAATCAAGGAATTTTTACAGCTACTATACAGCCAGAAATTGAGACCCTGCTAGGCACAGTGGAGTGACCACAGTCTTACACTACCTCTTACCCCATATCTGAGACTTAGAGTCATTCACAGAGACCCTAAAAAAACCAGACCTGAATAAGTAAGCTAAACTAGTCTTAGAATTACAGACACTCTAGGAGCACTTGTGTGGCTCAGTCAGTTAAGCCTTCGACTTCAGCTCAGGTCATGATCTCGTGGTTCATGGGTTTGAGCCCCACATCAGGCTCTCTGCTGCCAGCTGGGAACCTGCTTCTGATCCTCTGTCCCCTCCTCTCTCTGCACTTCCCCTATTTATGCTTTCGCTCGCTCGCTCTCTCCCTCTCTCTCTCTCTCTCAAAAATTAAAAAAAAAAGAATTACAGACAATCTGACCAAAAGAAAACTTTCAAACTAGCCTCTAAGAGTAAAGTTGATCCACAAATAATTTATCTGCCTACAAAAACAGTCTAACAATCTGAAAAGGAATATGACAAAATCTAGCACTCAACCAGGAACAATTCAGTATATTAACATCACTGGATCTAAAATCACTAGCATTAGAATCAGGAAAAATAACATATAAGCAGAAGCAAAATCAGGGAGTAAAAAAACTGATCCAGAAAATGATAAAGATAATAGAATTAGTAGATAATAACATAAAAGCAACTATTATATTATAAATATGCTCAACAGCCCTAAGGATTTAAAGGAAAACATGAACATAATGAGGAAAAAATAAAAAAATATTAAAAAGACCTAAACAGAATCTTTAGAAATAAAAATATCTGAACTCTGAAAATTTTAATGGCTAGAATTAACACACTGCAGGAGAAAAGAGCTGTTACTTTAAAAATACAGTAATAAAAGCAATCTAAAATGAAGCACAAAGGAAAAAGGCTGAAAAACAAGTGAACAGATCGGAGTGCCCTAACATACATGTAATTAGAGTCCCAGAAGGAGGAGGGAGGGATAAGGACATGATACTTGAAAAAATAATGTCCAAAATGTTTCCAAATTTGCTGAAAATTCTATTATAAATGCCCAAATACCACAAGTATAATAAGAATAAAAACAATGTAAGCCATACCAAGAAACATAATAAAATTGCTAAAAATAAATGATGAAAGCTTTATTTTTTAAGTAAACTCCACACCCAATGTGGGGCTTAAACTAATTACCCTGAGATCAAGGGTCAAATGTCCTACCAAATGAGCCAGTCAGGTGCTCTCAATCATGAAATTTTCTTAAAGGAAGCCAAAGAGCTAGAGCCTGATACAAAGAAGCTAGAGTCTAATCATTTTAACACAATAAACTAAAATGTACAACTGCAAAGCACCAATTTAGGCACATTTCAACAGAGTTAGATTAACAATCAGTTGCTGTGGGCAATGCTCTCTAAAGAACACTAAAATAACCCCAGCAATGCAACAAAAAATGAAGAAAATATTTATCAGTATTCCTCCAAGAGGTAAGTAACCAAGCGGTAGGAACAAACAGTTTTGCTACGGCATCTGGAGTTCAAAACAAGTTGACCTACTGCTATCCATTGCAAAGGACCATTAAATTGTATCTATGGAGGAAGGAGCCAATAAACTGTAGACCTTTTGTTCAATGAGTGGATTATTCAAGTTTAAGGGCTACAACTAAACTACTCAGGTCAATAAAAAAGAGAAGCTAGGTGCTGCTACCTAACACTTTTCTTTCTCTGTACTAACCCTTTTCCTCTAACAAATGTTAAATGTATATTTGAAAACTAACAGTTTGAAGAAGGGCCAAGTTTGAGCCTGCCTGGAACATTCAATTCTCTTAGTATACACCTGTGTCAGGTCATGGCAAAAACAGCTATCCAGACCTAAATTCTATTTTGATTGATTTCTTCCCTTCAATTTGACATTTACCCCAGTATAATAACAGCTGCCTAAAAGCCACTCATGTATTTGAGGAGAGGGATATGTTCAAATATCAAAGGGTATCAGGCTTTTTTTTTTTTTTACCCATTGTCCTTTATCGCCTTGAAGTTTACTGAAGAACAGCTTTAGTTCTCGAACTGTCAAATTATAGCTAGCCAGCACTCCCAACATGTCAACTAAAAGATCTGGAAACAAAAGAAAACAACAAAACAATTAATCAACTTATATTCCTTGAAAGATTAAAACATAACTGTGCTTACTTAGAAGTTTAAACACTAAAGTTCTAGGCACATGTTAGATCTCAAATATTTCTTAAATATTACTAAATAAAATAAGAAAAATATAGTATTTAATAATCAAACTTTATTTCTTCACATCCATTATACTACAGAAAAACCCATACCTGCTATCATATTGTCAACTTTTTCAATTTTCCCAAGCACTTTCTCAACAAGGCCTACTTCAGTGCAGACTTGAAGATTCCGTATGCTTTTCTTCAGAATTGCTGTAAACATGCTCCAGACTTCTGCTTGGCAAGTAATGTCACATTTTTCTAGTAGGTCCACCATGCAGATGATACTCTCACCTTCTTGGATAATGAAATTCATTTCCAAATCAAACTGTCCTCCTACCAACTTCCAAAAAGAGGGAAAAAAATTAAAAGCATTAGTGCTTTTTCAATATAGCTAGAGCATACTCCTAAGCTTTAGGTTGTCAGTACCTACCCACACACATTCTTTTCTATCCTCTACAACAAAAGAGTTCATAAACACACACACACAGCTCTAAAAAATAAAGCTTCTAAAAAAATCTTCAAGATAGCACAAAGTCAAGTAAGACTTCCAGTATAAAAGTGGAAATATTTTTCAACAGAAAGAAATACAGGATGCCTTAGGTACCAATAAATATCTAACTTTTAGTTCTATGACTGCTTATAATTCAGTATTTCATTTATGACTTATGAACTCTGTAAACTACCCATAGTAACCTAGAGATGCTTTGTTACCTACACAAAATACAGCTCACAACAAAAATGAAAAGCTGGAAAACACTCATAGAGGGTATGGAACTTAGCATATTTGCCAAATTCCTAGTTTATTTTACCTATCTATTTTGATCCCTTTATTTCCCTGTTAATAATTAGGATAACTTAAACATAATCATACATCCAAAGCAATAATCAAGAAAAATTTATCGATAATATCAAAAAAACTTATCCAAGAAAGATACACTGACCTATCCCCATGTTGTTGCTATCTCACCCACAGCATCCAGCATCCTCCCCCAGAGAATTTTTTTTAATTTTAACAACTCCTCATTGTTTAAAGGAATGAAAATGCTTTTAGAATTACCTTTGAAAGCTATCCATGTTAACTAGATTTTTAAAAGCTGTTTGTCAGAAACATTACATACATGATTCACCTACACTCCTGTCCTTCTGAATATATCTTGGTTTTTCATTATGCATTAGTAAACCCAAAAGGTGGTCAACAATTAGGAGAAAGTGAACTTTTTACAAAACAAAATCCAACAGCTCATAAAAGAATAACAGACACAACCAAATAGAGTTTACTCCAGAAAAGCAAGGAAGGTTCAGAATTAGAAAATCAATTAAAACTCCTTGTAGCCAAGGATTGATGTTTCCCAAGTTCTGACAAAGATACACGGAGGCAAGAGAATAAAATATGGAAAAATGAATATGAAACATGTAGTATATGCATGCAGAGAGATAGGAACCCCTGACTAGTACAGTGGTAAAAACATTTGATTCTTCTGGAAAAGCTCTGGCAGAGATATTAATGTATAATTCTTTGTATCATCAGTAATATTTAGCATTAAGAGAGGACAGCTGGGTTTCTGCTGAAAGAGCCCCTTGATGTGATTGGGCCAATCCTGCTAGCTACGTGTCCTAGCTATGAAGTATACACGTTTGGTTCTCTAGTGCACACAAAAATCCTGTTAACTACATATGAACTCTTATTTTATTTGGTTTTGTGAATATTATTTGCTTGTTTTGTCTTTAGCTTTTTACTCTGAAATAATCATAAATGTTCAAAATGCTGCAAAATGGTATAAAATTCCTGTATACCCTTTACCCAACTTTCCCTAATATATAATCATAATAAAATCATTAAAGCCATAAACTTCTGCACAGCAAAGGAAACAACCCACAAAACTAATAGGCAACCGACGGAATGGGAAAAGATAGTTGCAAATGACCTATCAAATAAAGGGTTGATATCCAGAATCTATAAGGAACTCACCAAACTCCACACCCGAAAAACAAACAACCCAGTGAAGAAATGGGCAGAAGACTTGAACAAACACTTCTCCAAAGAGGACATCCAGATGGCCAACAGACACATGAAACGATGCTCAGCATCCCTCCTCATCAGGGAAATACAAATCAAAACCACACTGAGATACCACCTCACGCCAGTCAGAGTGGCTAAAATGAGCCAATCAGAGAACTCTAGATGCTGGCGAGGATGTGGAGAAACGGGCACCCTCCTACACTGTTGATGGGAATGTAAACGGGTGCAGCCCCTCTGGAAAACAGTGTGGAGGTTCCTCAGGAAACTAACAATAGAACTCCCCTAGAACTCAGCAATAGCACTGCTAGGAATTTACCCAAGGGATACAGAAATGCTGAGGCATAGGAGCACATGTACCCCAATGTTCATAGCAGCACTCTCCACAATAGCTAAAACATGGAAAGAGCCTAGGTGTCCATCAACGGATGAATGGATCAAGAAGATGTGGTTTATCTATACCATGGAATACTACATGGCAATGAAAAACAATGAAATTTGGCCATGTGTAGCAACATAGATGGACCTTGAGGGTGTTATGCTTAGCGAAATAAGTCAGGCAGAGGACAAATATCACATGTTTGCACATATAGGAGGATTAAGAGGAACTGACTGAGAACCATGGGGGAGAAGAAGAGGGGAAATGGAGGGGAAAGGGAGAGGGGCAAACCATGAGAGACTCTTGAATGCTGAGAAACAAACGGAGGACTGATGGATGTGGGGGTGAGGGTGGAGATGGGCATGGAGGAGGGCACTTGTGGGGATGAGCACTGGGTGTTATACGGAAACCAATTTGACAATAAACTATTTGTAAAAATTAAAAAAAAAAATAAAAATAAAAAACAAAGCCATAAACTTAACACTGATTTAATATTACTGACAAATCTACAGATCTTCAAACATTGCCACTTGTTGCACTCAAGTCCTTTTTCTGATCCATGATCTATATCCCCTTAGTCTTCTCCATACTGAGACCAGTGCACAAGCATTCTTTGACTTTGATTTTGATGCTTTTAAAACATATTTACCAGATACTTTATAGACTCTTCCAATATGTACATTTTTTTCATGTTTAAGTTCAGGTTATGCATTTTTGGCAAAAACATCCCAGAAGTGATATATGTCCTTCTCAGCATATCATTTCAATGGTACCTAATACCAATATGCCTCACTACTGGTAAAGTTAGCTTTGATCACTTGTCAAATTTTTTCCATCTTAAAGTTATTCTATTTTGTGTTTAAATTATTACTCATCTTGTGGAAATACCTTGAGACTACACAAGTATCTTGTTTCTCACCATACATTACAAAACAAAATAAAACAGCTCATAAAAGAATGACACAACCAAATAGAATTTATTCCGGTTTTATGCATCAATGGATAGATCTTACCCATAACCATTACTACTGTCGCATTGCTAAACAGTGGTTTAATATTTCCATGATACTTTATTACATTTATTAATTGTAAAAAACTTCCTTTATTAATAAAATATGCCAATCTCACCTGAAAAGCTATCATCATGCTCAAATAGGAAAACTGGAATGAGTCTCATGAAAGTCAGAAACAAGATTAGGATGTACTATAATCACTAGCATTTCATATTATTCTGAAGGTACAGAAGACACATTTAGTCAAAAGGCAGCAACAAGTATAAATAGCAAAATGGAGGAATTTAAATTACAATTACTTTGAGATGATGTGATATATCTATCTGCGAAACAAAGAGGACTCCAACTCAAAAATTACTATAAATAATGGGGCGCCTGGGTGGCTTAGTCGGTTAAGCATTCGACTTTCGCTTAGGTCTGATCTCGCAGTTCGTGGGTTCGAGCCCCGCGTCGGGCTCTGTGCTGACTGCCAGCTCAGAGCCTGGAGCCTGTTTCAGAGTCTGTCACTCCCTCTCTCTCTGACCCTCCCCTGCTCATGCTGTCTCTCTCTCTCTCCTAGAAATAAATAAAACATTAAAAAAATTTTTTTTTAATTACTATAAATAAGAAAAGTACTTGATATTGGAACTACTGACACAGTTACCAATATAAATCAATCTCCTCTTAAAAAAGAAAAAAAAATAATCTCAAAGGAATTATGTTAAATAGAAGAAGCCACAAACAACTATCTTAACTAGAAATTTATTCTACAGATATATTTAGTTAATGACAAGAACTTTATTGTTGCACATTTTGAACAGAAAATAAAACAATCCCTCAAAGCAACATTATAAGGTAATGGTTAGTAAAGTCATATATGACTATATAATGGAATATGATGCAGCCACTGAAAAGAATAAGGCAGCTCCATCTGACATGAAAAGATCTCTAAAATACATTGTTTAGGTAAGAAAATCAAGATGGAAAAAAAATGAACAGCGGGCTACAATTTGAATGTAAAACATATATATATGAAGGCATTACCCTAAGAATGATACACAACAAACAAAACAGTGATTGCCAGGGCACCTGGGTAGCTCAGTCAGTTAAGTGTCTGACATCAGCTCAGGTCATGATCTCCCAGTTTGCGGGTTTGAGCCCCGCACTGGGTTCTGTGCTGACAGCTCTGAGCCTGGAGCCTGCTTCTGATTCTGCATCTCCCTCTCTCTCTCTCCACCCCAACTCTGCTCGTGCTCTGTCTCTCTCTAAAATAAATAAACATTTAAAAAAAATTACATAGTGATTGTCTCTGAAAAGGCAACTGAGCATCTGGGAGGAAAGAGCAAGGGAAAAGTTTTTAATATATACGTTTGGACATACTCCACACAGGTCTAAACAGGTCAAAATCTAGTTGCAACTAATTTAAGAGACCTTACCTTCACCTTTAATATTACTTACATCAATCTTTCATTTTCATCTGTGTTTATTTCCACCCGTAACCACCCTTCCAGGAAGCTACAGAATTAATTTTTGAAAGTAATTTCCAAAAAAACCCAAATATTTCATCAGCTTTTAAATTGAGTTTATACTTTGAGAGCAGTATCCAGACAGGTGTTTTAAATATTTCTCCATTGCTTTAAATATTATAAAATATACCTTTCAAGGAGAAAATTGATGGCAGAAATTGGTACATACAAATGTGAGGCATATTTGATATATTATATGTATGCATATCTATTATACCTAAAAACCACGCACAGGATCTACAGTATGCCACGTTAACCCTTTCTAATAGTTATTTGAAGCTGATCAACCTTCAAAACACAAATTTGTTTTCAATGACAAGGATCATAATCCAAGTCTGGGCATTGGCTAGTTATTATCTGAGCTGTAGTAATGGCTCTGCACTACAAAATGTAATCTTCCCAAATGTCACAGTAAGTTATGAATATCTGAGCAGCCTAATGCACTTTACTAGCCGTGAAATGTGAAAATGTAATCTTATTACCTTTTTTATGGTTGTATTTTTTGAATAATGTAGACTAGAAACTGATGTATAGTCTTTTTCTGCATTTTAGCATGATTTGGTCTCCTATGCTATACACAACATTTTTCACAACTCTCCATTTCAACGTATTTTAGTCTTGGCCTGAACTTCATAAACAATTTTTATAGCAACCTTCAGGGTGGCATAACATGCTTTCTATAGGTTATAGTTTAATGTATAAGATTATAGAAATTTTAAAGCATATTATTCAAAGAATGCAAATCAACCTTCACAAATTTTGAATTAGGATTTTAACTGGGCATGATGATTACTTTCTTCAATGGTATATTAATAAAATACTTTAAGTCACTTGTATTTTCAGAATACCAAGAAACACATATAGACCAAAAATAATTATCTTCTCTGCAAAAGATTTATAAATATAGAAAGACTGTAATCACAGAAAATTCGAATGCTTCAAAGTAAAGCTGTATTTTCTCTACAATCTTTCCTAACTTTTCCTCAAAGATGTGGCCAGATTAAGGCATAGCAGGAAACCTGGACAGAGTACAATCAGTTTATGCCCCTAACTAGATATTTTCTATTTCTTGTGACAAGTCACATTTTTTTCTCTGAACCTACTACTCACTTGTAAAACAAATCAAGTAGAGTAAGCCTCTTTTATTTACATGCATCCTTTAAAATTTTACTTTTTAAAAAACACTAATCCAGGTATCCAATTTATCCCTAAGAATCCAAACCTAAATGAATGTGACCTTATACATGGTCATAGTCACCAGACACTTATTAATAGGGTGAAATTGAGGGAAAATTACAATGCTGCGTCACAGACTATAGTATCTCCCAATTTACATTTTTTTTTCTTCTTCTATAATATTAGAGTTTCTAGTCTGGTACATGAGACCCAGGCAAAAGAATTTCACTTTCCAGATTTCCTTGACATTATCAGCCATGTCACCAAGTTCTGACAATGAGGACAGGCAGTAGTATGTGTAAATTCTGAGCTATTAGTCTTAAAGGAAAGAACACAACTTATCTTTTCAAGTTTCCTCCTTCCTCTTACGTAAGCCACTGAAAAACGCCAAGAACTAGAATACCTATCTTGGAATCTATGCTGTAAGTCTCATGTTGAATATAACAGAGCAGAAAGATCTTTGGATCCTGACAACAATTTCATAATGCATTTGTCCACATAAATATCTGTACACGAATGTTTACAGAAGCTTTATTCATAATCACCAAAAACTAGAAACAATTCAAATGTCCACCAACTAGTAAATGGATAAACAAGTTGTGGTACAATCATACAATAGAATACTAATCAGCAATAACAGGGAACAAATTATTGATACCATTTACAATACAAATTAATATCAAAAACATTATGCCAAGTCAAAAAAGTTAGACACAAAAGCTACATATTGCATGATTCCATTTATATGATATTCTAAAAAAGGCAAAAGTATAGGGAGAGAAATAGGATCAGTGGTTGCCAGGGGCTGGGGATAGAGGGACAGAATTCATCACAAAAACCATGAGAAGACTTGGAGGTAATGAAATTTTGGTATCTTGATTGTGGTACTGAATACACAAATCTGCCACATTTCATAAAACTGTGTATCTAAAAAAGGTGAATTTAACTGTATGTCTTTTTTTTTTTTTTAATGTTTATTTTTGAGATAGAGCACACGCGTATACACAGGATAGGGGCACAGAGAGAGGAGGACAGAGGATCTGAAGTGGGCTCCTTACTGACAGGGGAGAGCCCAATTCAGGGCTCAAACTCACCAGGAACCAAACCATGAAATCATGACCTGAGTAAAGTCGGAGACTTAACCAAGTGAGCTACCCAGGTGCCCCTAACTGTATGTCTTAGTAAATCTAAAAAAAAAAAAAAAAAACAAGAACAAAAAAAAGCTCAAACCATTTGCCATTTGTGTCAAAGACAAGAGAAATCTAAGATCCTCCTACTAGAGGCAACAATGTAGAATTAAAATGGCAAAGTCATGGAAAACAAGAAAATTAAAAGAAAAACTTCACTATAGTAAAAAGTATGTTTTACTGATAATGAATTATCATCCTTATAGTTTTAAATAACTCCACATGTACTAGAGAAAGTAACAAATTCATCTCTTCTCCTTGTTCATTTTACCTTTCATAAAAATTAAAAATTTTCACTGAACTACATGGCCATGTCTACAAATACAGTATTAAGCAAAAAGTCTCCATGAAGTCTGAGAAATACTGGATTAAACAAGGGTAGAGATGTTTACACAATAGAATTGCCACAATATTCATATTCACAATAGGATATGCTACTGTATTTTTATGTCTCCAACAGTTAGATAACCAATGCATGGATTTCCTACAATTTAACAATGGAATCGTTTTTTCTTTCCATTTTTTTCTGACAAGAATTTTTCACAGGAAAACATTCTCCAAAAGGTTTTTTGAGAAACACTGGATATTGTGTTCTTGAATCTTATTGCTATGAATAATATCACAGAATAATCTAATGTTTTAGACATTTAGTAGGCTTTTCAAATTTTTAGGTGAATGGCTTTTATAAAGCAAATTATTTGTTTTTCATAAGTTCCTTTCTATGATTTACAGAACATAATAATTAGTCAAAGAAAGAAACACCTCAAATTAAGATTACTTTAAGGGAAAAGAAAATATGAGCCATCAAAAGCAAACTGTCCTGTCCCTTCCTCTACAAACCAGGCCACAAGTCCAGCAAAAAAGATGTCCTCCCACACTTAATCAGGGCTGTTCTACATGCCAAGAGACTTCAGCTGAAATAACCAGTGACATTCAAGGCTATGTCATTAAGAACTTTATGCCTTCCCATGTATCACTCATTCTAAGAAAAAATCAGTCACCTTACCATGAGGATATTCAAGCAGCTATGTAAAAGGCCCACCTGAGGCCTCAGGGGAACTGAGGTCTCCAGCCAATAGTTTGCATCAACTTGCCAATCTTGTAAGTAGCACTGGAAGCTGGTCCTCCAGCCCCAGTTGAGCCTTCAGATGACTACCACCTCAGCCAACATATGAAATGCAACTTTATTAGAGACTCTAAGCCAGAGACTATCCTGCCAATTTGCTCCCAAATTCCTGACCCACAAAAATGTGAGCTGATAAATACTTATTATTGTTTTAAGCTGCAAAGTTTCGGGGTAATTTGCTACAGAGCAACAGATAATTAATATAATTACAAATCAATCAGATAACAGTAGTTGGGGAAAACACTTTTACTCTATGTATTTCTATATACTATTTCAATGTTTTTATTCTTAACACAGAATAAATAATTTAAAAATATAAACAACATACAAGCATTGAGTGATTACTGTAAGCTATATACTATGCTAAGCACTTTACAAAATCAGCTCTTACAAAAACATCTATTATCTTCACTTAATAGATGACAAACCAGAAATGTAATTAACTTGCCTAATTTCACAAGGTACTAAGGCAAGTGTGCCAGGCTTCTGACAATGTATAACAACTGTATTTAACAGACTGTGACAGATAATACAGACTAGCTAACCCAGCATCTCTTCCCCCAAAATCTTATAAGATAACTGATGAATGAATTTGTATTTCTTATTTCAAGAATGAAAGAGAGGTGATCAGGTCATAACCTCAGGGTGGTGAGTTCAAGCCCCACAATGGGCTCCATGCTGGGCATGGAGACTACTTTAAAAAAAAAAAAAAAAAACAGAGTAAGGGCCTCCTGGGTGGCTCAGTAGATGTCCCACTGACTTCCTGAAACAATATTTCAAGAAGGGTAATTTTAACTCTCAAATTTTGTGAGTTCAAGCCCCATGTCAGGTTCTGTGCTGACAGCTCAGAGCCAGGAGCCTACTTTAGATTCTGTCTCCCTCTCTGCCCTCCCCAGCTCACTCTGTCTCAATCAAAAATAAATAAACATTAAAAAAATTTTAAGTGGAATGAAATAATAAGCAGTTATTTTGAAAGCTATTAACTTTATGTATAAAAACCCATTCCTCTCTTGTTTTCTGACACTACAAAGATTGGAAAGATAAATGCTCACTTTGCCAGCATCCTTAGCATCTGAATGGCCAAGAGAAGTTCTCGCAAAGAGATATGAGAAGGGCTGAAAGGTGTTCCTAAAGGGTTTGGCTTGCTTGATAAAACAGATGTAGTTACCCTAACCTTTTGTTCTTTTACCTTCCTCCCTCCCTAGAACAAAATGGAATGTCCAAAGGTGCAGTGGCCACCTTGATACCATGAGGCTTACAAGCACAGCATGGAGAAAAAGCCAATGCATGAAGAATGGTAAAAGGAAAGGTAGAAAGTATTTAGCTCTTGAAGCTTCTTAAAAAGAACCTTATTAAGCAGAACCACTAATACCAGCAACTGCCTACCTCAAATTCCTCAAATTTATGTGAGAAAAATAAAACCGCTATTTCATGCAGTTAGTATTATATGTGTATTCCACTGCTTAAAGAGCACAAACCTAATTAATATAAAAATGTTCAATAAATGGTGCATAAATGAATGAGTTATCAGAAAGAGCTATCTTGGACAGCTCCTTGTTTTAAATATGATTTAGAACTTTGCATTTAAGTGACTACAATTCATTTTATGCCTTAGAAAATTGTATCACAAAGTTACAACCAGATACAATAAAACCAAATACACACACCAGAAGTAAAAAAAGATGTACAGCAATCCTGTTACATGATGTAGTACATTTGTCTAAACAGTATTTCAAGAAGGCTAATTTTAATGAAATAAATGATATAATAATACCAAATTTTCACAGACGAAGGTAACAGTGGATATTCTAGAATCAAAAGACTAAAGACTTCAGATATTAAATGTATTCAAACAAAACAAAGAAAGCTCTGATAAGTTAAGGCAGGTCTTAAAGTCTAATAACAACTAAACTGAATATACCTTGGGGTCTATAACTGTGATAAGAATTTATTGTAATACATATGTTTAAGTACAAGAATAATACTCAGCAGAATAAGCTTAATCTCTACTAGCCAAAATGTTTGAAGAATACAGGAACTCTGTGTACTGAGTTTTATGATTATTTGACAGTTATTCAGAAAATATTTCCTATCTTGGGACCCCTAGCTGGCTCAGTTGGAGCATGCAACTCTAGATCTTGGGGTAATAGGGTTGTGAGTCTGAGTCCCATGTTGGGTGTTGAGATTACTTAAAAACTTTTAAAAAATTGTTTTTAATATTTTCTATCTCAAATATTCTATGCTAAATGTTTAAATCTATAGGAACAGATAACCAGCTAGGAACTCTTTCCCCCCCCCCCAAGTTAGGAACTATCTAATATAAAGTTTAAGATCACTCAAACTGAGTGAATTTTAGTTTCAAATACACAAGAAATAAGAATGACTGCTACTGAAAATATTTAGACAAAACTGAAAAAATAGTATCAATGGGGAAAAAAAGCAGCTGATACGGCAAGAGGACAGTTTTGGCAATGAGAAGAGAAAAAATGAAACTGAGAAAAAAGCAGAGCCAGCCTTAAAATCATACACCACATCTCCGTATTAGGAAGAATGCAGAGAAAAAATTCTAAAGAATGGCTAACAATATGAACTCTGGCATGAAGTTATACTCCATAATTGTGGATACTGAACAGTTCTTTTTCTCATCTCAAATATCCAATCACTCTGAGAGCTGAGAGGCATACAGAACTCAGTAAATGCAGGACCCAATAATAATTCAACCACTTATAAAACTATCATCACAAAATTATATAAAGAAAAGCTCAGAAATTAAGATATAAAATATATATATTGCAGCACTGTTTGTAAAAATAAAACACTGGAAAGAGCCTTAATACCCACCAATACAGAACAGATATATAAATGATGGTACATCCATATAAGAGAATACCATGTAACCTTTAAAAAGAATATAAATCTATACACATTAGCATGTCAAGGTATTCAAGATCTACTACTACATTTACAAATCAGCAAGTGCACTATGATTGTATTTCTTTAAAAATACAATAATATTTCAATTAAAGAACATGAAAATTTAGCTTCATTGTAAGTATCAGGCCAAATTATGTTCCTTAGTTTTGGTTAGATGCCCACTTATGCATCACTTCAGGCATTCCTAAGTTTAGGTGATAAATGATTATATTATCAAGTATATTAACATCATAAATAATCAACGTAACAGTATTAGTAATATGAAAAGGACAAGTTATCTGGGTTTAATACATTCACTCTCAAACACACACATTCTGGAATAAAAATCTCTTTACATGAGTTCTATATTAAACATCTATCAGGTAAGTTGCCTGGGTGGGTCAGTCGGTTAAGCAACCAACTAACTCTTGATTTCAGCTCAGATCACGATCTCATAGTTGTTTAAGTTTGAGCCCAACAGGCTCTGCAGTGAGCTCTGCACTGACAGCACAGAGTCTGCTTGGGAATCTCTCCGTCTCTCCACCTCTCCTCCACTCATACTCTCTCTGTCTCTCTCAAAATAAGTAAATTTAAAAGTTTAGAACAGGGGTGCCTGGGTGGCTCAGTGGGTTAAGATGCCGACTTTGGCTCAGGTCATGATCTCATGGTTCATGAGTTCGAGCCCCACATTGGGCTCTGTGCTGACAGCTCAGAGCCTGGAGCCTGTTTCAGATTCTGTATCTCCCTCTCTCTCTCTGACCCTCCCCTGATCACACTGTCTCTCTCTCTATCTCTCTCAGAAATAAATTTAAAATAACTTTTTAAAAATATTTTTTAAAAGTTTAGAATAAATGTATATTTCTTATTGTAAAAGTTAAATACTACACTGATTAGTTATTGTGAAAACTATTAATTATACACACAAAAATAACTGAGAATACAAATAGCTAAATAATAGGAAAACAGATTGTCACTTAATATGAGCTTAAAAACTGCAGGTAGAACATTATATTCTTTTTTTTATATATTCTTTCTCTAAAGCAAAAAAAAGTGTTTACAAATAGGGTAAAAGTCTGTAATAACTGAATTCAAATAACTGGTTACTGTCCCCTGCCTCACACTCTACCATTAAAAATCTCAAGTGGTAAGATACAATTCAATAAATGGGGCACAGAATTATAAGAAAATGCCTCCTAAACATTTCACACTTTCTCAGATCAGCTGTGCATAATATCAAATTTCAGTTATTTTGCTTTTGTGCTTTTCAGACTAAAATCACAGAATTTAATCTCAAATTAGCCCCATCTTAAATTTTATACATTTGGATTTTCAGACTACACATGTCTTACTATGGCACAGTTTTACTGTATAAATAAATAATAAATAATATAGAATAGTAAGAGATTTGCTTACATTATAATTTAATTCATGTATAAGCCTTTGAGGTCATTCCTAACATTGAACAAAACACAGTAAAGCTTTACCTTAGCCAGGTAATAGCAAAGAAAGTAAGTTCAATATGTTGATGGCAACATAATCATCAGCCTTTGCTTTACAACAGCACTTTACTGAGAGCCAAAATAGTATCTTACCCCTCCAATGACATGAGCCTAAAGAGAGGCTATTTAGACTTACAAATGTGCCACTAAGTGATCACAAGAGCAATATACTACGCCACACTGCCAAGAAAGTATACTCTGAATTAGAATACAAGATGTATAAAACTTTACTAAAATGTTCAATAAGAAAATTTCAGTAAGAATTAAAATTTTCCATAGTTTTACAAGTATTCATTTATCTCCAAAATTCCTTCTAAAATGTTAATATTTGGTTTTATCCTCATATGGATTTTCTCAAACAGCCAAGGTCTATCTTGTATACCTCTCACATACACATATCATATTTATGCATTATGTATGACAGTTATTTCTATAGAAAAAGCCTGAAAAACACACAGCAAACTATTAGTGGTGGCTATCTTGAAAGATGGAGTTAAAAAGAATTTAACTTTCAAAGTCATAGATTTATGATACATTTCCATGTTTCAAAATAAGTATCTATATATTTTCTTTGAATAAAAGGGGGAGAAAAGATAATTTAATCTACTCAATATGCACTGAATATGTGGAAAACTAAGCAGGAAAAAATAATGCTTCTTAATTTGTATCTGCAAAAATCAAATTATATGCAACTGATGTATCCTATCAAAACTGAGGGAAAGAAAGCTACACAATAAGGATGTAAAACAGAATCAGGTATACAGTATCAAGTATCCACAATGAAAGATGAGTAAAATATCATTATTTACCTTTTGGTGTGAGATCCTAATTTTAATGATAGTACTTTCATGAGTCACTCCCAAACTGTATTTTGTCCAAGATCCTTAACCATAAACAATTATACTTGTTTTCAAAAACACAGCTCCTCTTAGGAGAACAATGGTTAAGAGCATATCCTTTCGAACGAGGCCGGATTTGACTTCTGGTTCTACCAGATACCAAGTATAAGGGTAAGGGCAGGGTAGTTCACCTCTCTGTGGCTCACTTCCTCCTTTGTAAAACTGGGATAATAATGGTACCCATCTCTTAAGGTTGCTGTGACAATTAAATGAGCTAAAAGTATTTCAATTAATGCACATCCTCTCACACATCCCTCCATATGCTATTAAAAATCTTACTTCAAGAACAGTGTCTTCAAGTTTGATTCCCAGTGGGAGCACATCCCAGAGAACCCTGAGCAACCTCACCAACACCACTGGCCTAGTTAACCACCACATGGTGGGAGAAAGCTCAGCCACAGGCAGGCAGATCCCCCAACCACCAGGACGAGAAGCAGCAGCCGCCACCCCACCCTCTGCTCTGCGGACTCCAAGCACCAGCATCCACGCAGGGAGCAAGGGCCCAGGTGACCTCACATCATCAGCTCTTGCCAAAAGGGACAGCAAAATCATGTTTTGGGAACAGTAAAATGGTTCACTATAAGAAACAGGTATGATTTCATCAACAGGAATGACACTGAGGAAGATGTATTTGTACAGGAAACTACCAAAAAGAATAACCTCAGGAAGTACCTTCGCAGTACTTTGAAGGAGATGGAGAGGCTGTGGAGTTTGATATTGTTGAAGGAGAATGGGGTGTGATAGCAGCAAAGGTCACAGGCTTTGGTGGAACTCCAGTGCAATAAAGTAAATACACAGCAGACCCTAACAATTATGGACACTATCCTTCACAGAGGTCCTCCCCACAATTACCCAAAGAATTACCAAAATAGTGAGAGTGGGGAAAAGACTGGGAGAGTGCTCTCGAAGGCCTGGCCTCATTGCACTGGCCCTCCCACAGGCAATGGTTCCCACCTAACTACATTCATAGACTATCTGAGCATCAGCAGTTTTCCAACCCTCTGGTGCAGAGAGAAGTGGTTGAGGGTGCAGACAACCAGGGTACAGGAGAACAAAGTAGTGAGACAGAAATATATCATATCAAAGAGACTTCCAGATACAACTAGCTTCCTCCCCAAGTTTTTAAGCTCTTATGTCCTGTTGCTTGTAGACTTCTACACATACTGCTATACAATAAACATGCCCAAAACATAACTGATCATCTTTTCCCTAACCCTGCTATGACTGCTACCCCAGATGGTAATCCTACCCCCATGGCATCTTCAACTCTTCTCTTCCTATGTATTATTAAAAGCTGCTGACTCTACCTCCTAATATTTCTTAAATTTGTCCCTCTTCTCCTTTCCTACCATCACTAAACTAACTGAGAACTCCTTCATTACACAAGTATCAGTATACTTGATCTACTGGATAATATGTCCATAAAATACAGAAGATGATACACATGGCTGTCAACATTGCTCACTTTGTAGCAGAGCACTTGGAGAAACTGGCTATGAAGAGGAATAGCAGAAGATGAACAAAGTTTATAAAGTTAAGGAAAAACAAGAACCATACATGTAATTTTATACATGTGTATACAATAACATGTGTTTATATAAAATTATGTGACTATGTATAAAAAAATTTTTCTAAGCCAAAGCAAATCTATTCTAAGTTGAGTGTATTTATATATCCTATTTTCTCTATTCTTTACTATAAATCTTTTTTTAAGCATTAGAAGAAGAAAAAAACTGTTATTTCATTAAACTCAGTTCCCTTTTTTTAAACTAGGAGCAAGTAACTAAGAGTATTATTGTTGTGTATTCTCTTACACCTGTTTATTAATCATACTAAGAGAATGATCAGAGACTACTCCAGCCAACTATGCAACATATCCAATAGTGCCTGTGAAAGAATGGTTCTCTAAATAATCCCACCCAAATCAAATCAATTGGGGGGGGGGACCTACATAGCATACCCCCCTGACAACTTCAAACTTTATGTAAAAAGACTTCATGAGGTTTCAAGTAATCAAGTCTAACTTCACTTGACCCATATGAAACAGAATTCTTCCCTTACATAAACTCAGAATTTGTATTTTGTGGAACATTTTTTAGAAAAGAGAGTATATGTTATCAAATAAAAACAACTGTAGTAAGTTAAATATGATCAATTATTTACTTGACTCACATTAGAAATACTAAACCCTAATAGTGGAGACTTTGACCAGTAGCATTCTATCTCTATGACCTCATAGCACCATCCTGCCTAATTTAGGGGGTGAGAGGGGGAATAGGGGGTATTCTTTGCCTATTGCACTCAATTGGTTCAAAATGGTTAAAAACAAAACAGTAATAACCCTTAATACGATAATAACCCAAGTCATTTATAAGAGCCATCAAAAGTAATATGCATTCACACATCCTTCCACCTCTTCTTTTCTGGCCTTCAATTATTTGTAAGTTTACTACTTTTACCATGTCAAGATTAATAATAAACACTTTTTTCCAACTAAGATACTATTGAACACACTAGTTACCAATTTTGAATCTATATCCCAGAATCATATGGTTTTGTATCATATTATAAAACATTATAATATATTATTTCTCTCCTGGTTTCTTAATTTTTTTATTCAGGTTATATACCTACTTGATTGGTAATTAAGAAAACACTAGTCCACAGCAAATCTACCTAGACCAAAAGCAAAATTATACAATGTGTAAAGTATATCTATATTGTACATTTACCACTTTTTGTGCATTATTGTCCCTTTTGGCATCCCCTCTTTTATCCCCAGATGGATAGTAATCTTATCTTCTCTGGATGCTTGATGATTTTCCTCCAAGAGCAAATCCCACCCAGATCTATACTCTATACTCAGTAACCAAAACTCCAATATTTCCTGTAGGTAGGTAGGTAGGTAGGTAGGTACGGAGGTAGGTAGGTAGGTAGGTGTGTGTGTGTGTGTGTGTGTGTGTGTGTGTGTGTGAACATGTATGTGTGTACGCACCAGTGTCTTCAACCCAAACTCATAATCTTTCCCATGGGGCTCTCCTCCACTTTGAGGAAAGCAGTATTATGTTACAAAAGTAAGTGCCACTCCCGTGCTGTCTACTTAAACAGATAATCCACAAGAATGAGAAGAACTCAACACAATCAACCAGTAAGAACTGACACTTACATAAGACTCAACCCAACAACAGCAAAATACATACTGTTTTCAAGTGCCCATGGGATCCTGGGGCATTAATGCAAAGAACAAATTTAAAGGAACTGAAATCATATACAGTGGGCTCTTTGACTACAGTAGAATCAAAATAGAAATAATAGAAAGGTAAAGAAATAACAGAAAGATAAAGATACCAGAAAAAAATCTCCAAACACTTGGAAACTAAAATATACACTTCTAAATAAGTGACAAGTCAAAAAAGAGAGTCTTCAGGGAACTGAAAACAAATGCCAAGAACTGAATCAAAATAAAAATACAACAGGGGTCCCTGGCTGGCTCAGTCAGTAGAGCATACAATTCTTGAGCTCAGAGTCATGAGTTAAAGCCCCACACAGGGCGTGGGCCCTACCTAAAATAAATAAATGAATGACTACAAACACAACATATCAAAAATCTGTGAGCCATAGCTAAAGCAGTATTAAAAGGGAAACTGTTAGTACTAAATATATATTAGAAAAAAAGAGAAGTTTCAAGTAATCTAAATCTTCATTTTAAGAACCTAACAGAAGATAAAAATAAATCCAAAGCAAGGGGTGCCTGGATGCCTCAGTCAGTTGAATACCCAACTCTTGATTTCAGCTCAGGTCATGATCTCACAGTTCACGGGTTTGAGCCCCATGCCAGGGACTGTGCTTACTGCAGCATGGAGCCTGCTTGGGATTCCTCTCTCCTTTTCTCTCTCTCTCTCTCTCTCTCTGCATCCCTCCTCAAAATAAATAAATAAACTTAAAAAAAATTTTTTTAATAAATACAAAGCAAACAGAAAGAAGGAAATGATTAACAAAAGAGCAGAAGATAATGAAACTGAAAGCAAAAAAAAAAAAAAAGGAAAATTGAGAAAACTTTAGCAGGACTAAAACATAACAGGAAAAAAAGACACAAAATACCAGTATCTGTAATGAAACAGAAAATATCACTATAAACCCTGCAGATGACAAAGAATAATTCAATATTACAAACAACTCTAAACGCATAATTTGATATTGTAGATGAAATAAGCCAATTCCTCAAAAAACACAAGGTACCCACAGTTACTCAATATGAGACAGATAATTTAAGGGGCACCTGAGTGGCTCAGTAGGTTAAGCATGACTTAAGCTCAGGTCATGATCTTCTGGTTTGTGGGTTTGAGCCCCGCATCAGGCTCTGTGCTGAAGGCTCAGAGCCTGGAACCTGCTTCAGATTCTGTGTGTGTCTCTCTCTGCCCCTCCTGTGCTCACGCTCGCTCTCTCTCTCTCTCAAAAATAAACAAACATTTTAAAAAATCTTCAAAGATATAGATAACTTAAGTGCTAGAACTATTAATGAAATTAAATTCATAATTTTAAAACTCTCCAAAAAGAATTCTCAAGGTTCACATTGTTTTACTACAGAATTCTACCAAATGTTTAAAATTAACACTATTTTTATACTCTTCAACTCATTTTATAAAGCTACTGTACTATCATACCAAACCAAAGACAGTACAAAAAAAAAAAAAACACTGTATATCAATATCCTTCATGAATATAAACAAATAAATTCTTAAAATAATAGCAAGTAGAAAACATTTTTTAATTTAAAATAAAAGCAGAGGCATCTAGGTGGCTCAGTTAGTTAAGCGTCCAACTCTTGGTTTCAGCTGAGGTCATGATCTCACAGTTCATGAGTTCAAGCCCCACTGCACTATCAGTGCAGAGGATTCTCTCTCTCTCTCTCTCTCTCTTTCTGCTCCTCTCTATCTCTCTCTCTCCTCCCTCTCAAAATAAATAAACGAACTTTAAAAAATTATTAAAAAATATGAATAATAGCAAGTAGAATTCAACAATATATAAGAATTATATACCATGACAAAATAGATTTGATTCCAGAGAAATATTATTTCAGTATCCAAATATCAAACAAATAACCTACCATATTAATAGGTTAAAGAAGAAGAATCACCTAATTATATCAACGGATACAAAAAAAAAAAGCACCTGACAAAAATTCAACACTGACTAATGCTGAAAACTCAGGAAAATAGTAATAAAGGGAATCTTTTCAACTTGATAAAACGTATCTACATAAAATCCTCAACTAAGATAATTTACAGTAAAGACTGAGTGCTTTTCCCAAAAATCAGAAAAGGCAAGGATGTGTCTTACTCAACATAGCACTGGAAGTTAGGGCCAAGGCAATAATTGGAAAGAAGAAAATGAAAGGCATGCAGATCAGAAAGGAAGAAATAAACTGCCTCTATTTGCAGATAACATGATTATCTATGTAGAAATCAAAGGTATGTACCAAAAAATATCCTAGAACTAATAAGTGGGTTCAACAAGGTCACAGGTTACAACCTATAAAAAAATCAATTGTGTTCCTTTCTGTATACTAACTGTTAATACATGGACAATGAAATTAAAAATACAGTATTATTTACATTTGCATTCTAAAAAGTTTGAAATATTTAGATGTAGATGGATATAAATCTACCAAAACATATACAGGACTTATATGCTGAAAACAAAAATGATAATTTTAAAAAATAAAATATCTAAATAAATGTAGAGATTATTAAGTTCATAGTGTAGATACCAATTCTCCCCAAAATGATAAAATGATATACAGATTGAATAAAATTGCTATCACTTCTGCAGATTTGGAAAAAAATATTCTAAATTGATATTGAGGTGTGCCTGGATGGCTCAGTCAGTTGAGTGTCTGACTCTTGATTTCGGCTCAGATCATAATCCTGGGATCATGGGAATGAAGCCTCGTGATGAGCTCCATGCTGAGCATGGATTCTGGTTAAGATTCTTTCCCTCTTTCTCTTTGGTCCTCCCCCCTGCTCATGCCCCTTCTTTCTCTAAAATTTAAAAAAAAAAAGAGGGCACCTGGGTGGCTCAGTCAGTTAGGAACCCAACTCTTGATTCTGACTCAGGTCATGAACTCATGGTTCATGGGATCGAGCCGCCATCTGGCTCTGCACTGGCAGTGGAGCCTAACTGGCATTCTCTCTCAATCTCTCTCTCTAAACATTTGTAAATAGATAAATAAAATTTTTTTAAAAATTACAAACAAATAAAAGTGCTACTGAAAAGCGAAAAGAACTAGGAGAGCAAAAACAATCTTGAAAAAGAAAAATAAAGTGGAAGAAATTAGTTTACCCAATTTCAAGACCTATTGCTATGGTAGTCAAAACTACAGGTAGTGCAATATAAACATATATATAAGTCAATAGAATGGGATAGAGAACCCAGAAGTAGACAACATAAATATATTCAAATGAGTTCTGACAAAGGTACAAAAGCAATTCAATGAAAGAATTTCAATAAACAGCGCTAGGGCAATTAAATATCCATAAATGAACAAATGAACCTTCACCTAAATAGATAGCATACCTCATACAAAAACCAATTCAATATAAATTGCAGATTTCAAGGTAAAAAATAAAACTTTTACAAAAACACATAGGAGAAAATCTTCAGGGTTTAAAACTAGGCAAATAGTTTTTAGACTTGACATCAAAAGCAAGGCTCATAAAAGGAAACACTGATAAACTGGACTTTACCAAATAAAATTTTGATCTCCAGAAAGATCCTGTTAAGAAGATGAAGTGACAAACTACAAACTAGAAGAAAATATTTGCAAAGCACATATCTGACAAAGGAAAACATCTAAAATAAATAAAGAACTCTCGATACTCAACAGCAAAATAATAATAATAATAATAATAATAATAATAATCCAACCAGATTAGAATAAAAAATCCAAATGTCAAAAGACAAGAACAGGTGTTTTACCTAAGACTACACAAAGATAAATAAGCACATGAAAATATATTCAACATCATAAACCCTTACAGAAATGCAAAAGAAAATCACAGTAAGATATCATTAGATACACAATATACAACAGGTACACATCTGTCAGAATGTCTAAAATAAAAAATAATAACAAAACCAAATACTAGCAAGGATACAGAGAAAATGAATCACTCCTCTGCTGCTGGTGGGAATGACAGTTACTGTGGAAAACAGAGTAGCAGTTTATTGAAAAACCTAAACATGAAACTATTACATACGAACAAATATAAAATATAGATCTAGCAGTTTTCCCCAAAATCTGAAAACTTTTATTTACACAAAAACCTGTACACAAATGTTAACAGCAGCTTAATTCGTCATAGCCAAAAAAATGACAACAATTCAGATGCCCTTCAACAGGTAAACGGTTAAACTAACTGATATATTTATACCTTGGAATACTACTCAACAATAAAAAGGAAAAAAACATTGATACACACAAAAATCTAGATAAGTATCCAAAAAATTGTGCTTAAAAAAAAGGAAATACAGTATATGATTCCATTTATAGAAAATTCTGAACGCACAAAATTATATAACTAAAGAACAGATTAGTGGTTGCCAAGGGTTAAAGAAGAGTGGAGCAGAAGGAAATGAAATGTGACTGTAAAAGGGCAAAAGGACAGATCCTTATGTGATGGAAACTTCTGTACAGTGATTGTACTGATATCATTACTGTATTGTAGTTTTAAGATTTTCCCACCAGGGTAAAAAGAGTTAAGGGTGATAAGGGATCTCCTCTCTGTATTATTTCTTACAACTGCATGTGAATCTACAATGATCTCAAAATAAAAGGTATCATTTTTTTATTTTTAATTTTTGTAATGTTTTTTATTTATTTCTGAGAGAGAGACAGTGTGAGCAGGGGAGCGTCAGAGAGAGAGGCAGGCACAAAATCCAAAGCAGGCTCCAGGCTCTGAGCTAGCTGTCAGCACAGAACTCGATGCGGGATTCGAACCCACAAATCGTGAGATCATGACTTGAGCCGAGGTCTGACGCTTAACTGACTGAGCCACCCAGGCACAGCAAAAAAGTATAATTTCAAAAGAATAAGTAAGTGGGGCACCTAGGTGGCTCAGTCAGTTAAGCATCCAACTTCGGCTCAGGTCATGATTTCATGGCTCATGAGTTCCAGCCTCACATCAGGCTCTTGGCTGAAGGCATGAAGCCTACTCTCCCTTTCTCTCTCTGCCCCTTCCCCACTTGCACACACACCTCACACATTCGCTCTCTCCCTCCCAAAAAATAAACATTAAAATAAAAATAAAAAGTAAGTAACTAATGTGAGGTGTGACTCAGAATTATCATAGGATTAATTGTTCCACTGATAATTTCCCATTGAAAATAAAAATATATTAACCATGATAAAGTGGTCATTAGCAGGAAATGAAAGCCAAATTACAGAGCAAGGAAACTCTGGTGAACACAAGCCGCATAAGACACAGAGTCCTAGTTTAATTAACTTTCCATCCTTCCCCAGCCCAGCCAAAACAAACAAACAAAAAGAACATGTGGGTATGTTTAATCACTTGTCCTACACCTAAAAAAGACTTGCCAAAAAAAAAAAAAAACTTGCCATATACCAAAAAGGTGATTAAGCATATATTAATATGACAGTTTATCTATCCTATTGACTCAATTCAAATGCTTGCATTATAAAATAAATATGCAAATTTAGGCCTTCAAACAGGAAATGAAATTTTCTAAATCCATTACATAACTTCAGATTCATGTGTGCAGTGAAAGCTAATAAATCATTTAAACCTTCATACACAGAACCTTTTTAAATTTGCATTTATCTACAGTAAATACTGTCATGTTCTTTAATAGCTTGCTAGTTCAATCTAGCAAACTAGTGATTTATAGCAATGATATATTTTAAAAATCAGAAATCTGTCACTATGTGACGACCAGTCAGAAGTCCACTGAACTTATATTACTCAAAATCAAAACATCATAGAATATGAAAGAGACAGCAAAATGTCAAGCATTCAATAATCAAATCAATTACTTCAGTATTTGAGTCTGATTATATGTAAAACTGTTTACAGCACTACATATACTTTAAGATCCTTTATTACTCTAAGAAGCCTAGCTCTATTATGTTATCATTCTCTCAATGCTTCCAAGCTATTTTAAAACACTAATACTACGGAATTACTTACATATGGAATCTGAAAAACAAACAAACAAAAAACAGAAACAGACTCATAGAAAGAACAAACTGGCGGTTGTAGGAGGGAACTTGGGAAAATAGGCGAAGGGGATTAAGAAGTAAAAACCTGCAGTTATAAAAGAAGTGACAGGAATGAAAAGTACAGCATGGGGAATATAATCAATATTACTATAACAACATTGCATGGTGACAGATGGTAACTATACTTTTCTGGTGAGTACGGCATAATATATAAACTTGTGGAATCACTATGCTATGTATCTGAAACTAACAAAACACTGTATGTCAACTGTACTTATATAACAAAAATTTAAAAATACACTTAAATTTCATACTTTATAACATGAAGTCCTGTATAACCTGAGTCCTATTTTGAGGAACAGCAAAATTTACAGTATATAAAAGAAATATCTATATTACTTTTTCCCACAGAACATGAACTTTTAGATCTTTATAATAATTTTATAGCAATATTCTTATGTAGGAAGATACATCAGATGTGAAAACAGGAACTGTATTAACAATAGAGAAATAAACTGGAAACCTAAACATCTACTATAATCGATACATGTTGTTTGTGTCTGTATTGCACTCACTTTTCCTTTCATTCCCCATCCACTTCATAGCATTCTCCTGGCGATGAGGTCACAGTACCTCACACCTAGGCCATAGAGAGGACACATATAGTTTTCCCTTCTCCTGGTCACAGTGATTAATCCTGGAGTGAAAACATGACCTAATTCAGGCCAATCAAAATCATTACCAATATTTTTTTTTCAATTGAGAGGTAGAAAGGAAGGGCTTTTGTACTTTGGGATCAAAAGCTGAAAAGATTTTAAACTGGCAGCTTCCAGCAGACATCTTTCCTGCCATGTATAAAGAGAAATTCGTCTGCATCATGAATGGAGAAAGAATATTCTGGTGGCATCACGTCCTCATTTCCAGCACCTGGTTCCAGAGCTCCCCTGGTTCTCATAGCTTCATTTAATGATCTATTCTGACTGATAATGAGAAGCTGAAAGCTTTTCCTCTAAGATCAGGAGTAAGACAAGAGTGTCAACTCTGGCCGCTTTAAAAAAATAGTATTGGAAGGCCTAGCCAGAACAGTCAGGCAAATCCAGAAACAGAAGGCATCTAAACTGGAAAGGAAAAAGTAGTCTGTTTGCAGATGATATGATCCTAGAAAATTCTATATACTCCACCAAAAACTGTTAAAACTAATAAGTGAATTTGTTAAAGTTGCAAGATACAAAATCAACATTCAAAAACATCAGTTGCATTTCTGTAAGCTGACAAGGAGCTATCTGAAAAAGATATAAACAATTTCCATTTATAATAGCAAAAAAAGTATAAAATACTTTAAGAACAAATTTAACAAAGAAGGTAAAAGATCTGTACAATGAAAGACATAAATAAAACATTGATAAATCAAAGAGGCAAATGAATGGAAAGATATTCTAAGTTCACTGCTTGGAAGAATTAATATTGTTAAAATGTTCATTCTATCCAATGGATATACTATACTAGTTCCACTTGTTTTTGGTTTTGTTTTGACCTGCGCTTTTGGTGCAGGTCATGGCTGCACCATGTCCAAATGTCATGGCTGAGACAAACATCAAGAAGTCTTTTCCTTTAAAATAAACATTTACAAAGAGGAGAGGCACCTGGGTGGCTCGGTCAATTGAGCATCGGACTCTTGATTTCAGCTCAGGTCATAATCCCAGGATTGTAGGATCTAGCACCATGTCAGGCTCTGCACTGAGCATGGAGCCCACTTGAGATTCTCTCTCTCTCCCTCCGCCCCCTCTCTTCCACCCACACTCTCTTTCAAATAAATAAATAAATAAATAAACAAACAGGTTTTTGGAAGAGGAAAAACATGAAAGTATTTTATATTCGTTCATAAAGACCTAAACAAAATTTGGAATGATGTGTAAGGAGCAAATAATAGTTATTTTTCCGTTTTCTTTAGCAGTGACTAAATTAATTTGGGGGGAAATGATTTGCAGGAAAAAAGAGATGGGAGAGAGATATCATCATATTCATTTTTATTTCTAAACTATTAATCTATCATCCATATAAAATATTAAACAACGACCAAAAAAACGGTCATTATATTTGATAGTCAGAAAATCCTGGGAAAAATACTATTCCAAAGATAACCAAATACTAGCTCAGATACTATAGCAACTAACATGTTGGTAGCAATAAAGATGATTTTTCTTACATGATCCACCTTCATTTTCTTTTTCCCCTCAGTATTATGTAAAGTGTTCTACCCCTAAAGAAAAAGGAAAAAAAAGTGGAGACTGTGGTAGAAGATGGATAGAGAAGAATTTAGTAAATCTGCTGCACTTACAAAATAAATCCCCTAAAAGCAAAATATTCAAATGGTATTTTTGCAGCTCATTTTCATACATGCTAAGCCTTTCCTCCTTGCTCTTACACTGATATTTCAGTCTTAATTGTTCAAATTGGCCAAAAGGCATATCAGGATTCTTCCAGATAGTTTAACATACTACAAAACCAGGACGGTAAACAGTGCTAGAAGGTGAAGTATGTAACAGAGTTAACAAATTTTTCCAACCAAAAGCATACTAAAGGCAATGAACCTGTATTTCCTAAAATATCTACTACTATGTGTTTTCTATCAGCATAAACAAACAGAATGTACAAAGAATAGGGCTACAATGAGATGGCTTTGGTGAGAATTAATATTTAAACGACTCTGTATCTTGCCATCAGAAAACCCAGGCTGAGGCCAGAGACAAGCTCATGGCCTTGAAATCTAAACAATGTAGAAACATAAGCCTTCATCTAGCTCCGATTAGTTATTTAAGATCTACTATTATAACATTAAAATATCAACTACATATTGATTTTTAAGAAAAGCCTTATTTAATTTGGATGAAAAGGAGTTATAATCAGTAACATATTATGTACATGAAAAATTTTTCTCACCGAAAAATAGCTCCAATTTAGTTCAAAACTTGTATCAAGCTTCTCAAGACATTTTAGCCATGTAATAACCCCTATACAATCACTCAGCTTAGCCCACAAAATCTCAGAAAGCCTCACCTCCCATTTTCTTCACACAGAATCTTACCAGTCAAGCCAGTCCAGACTACTTATAATAAAGAGCTTTAAAATTCACTTCCTTGCCTTTACTCTCCCTTCCTAAAATTTAAAGTCTAGCTCAATTCTCACCTCTCTAAAAAGACATTTCCATACAAAACCAAAAATAAAGTACTGCTTCCCTACTCTGAACTGTTACAGCTTTGTCACACTGCAAAGCATACACAGTTGACACTTAATTGCTTTATTGCTAAGTTATCATTTTTTATATAAAGCAGAATGTATACTATTTTTTTTTAATTCAAGTTAGTTAACACACAGTGTAGTCTTGGCTTCAGATAAACTCAGTGCTACATCTCTGACATAGGACACCCAGTGCTAATCCAGTCAAGTGCCCTCTTTGATGCCCATCACCTAATTAACCCATCCCCCACCCACCTCCCCTCCAGCAACCTTCAGTTTATTCTCTGTATTTAACGGTCTCTTATGGTCTGCCACCCTCTCTGTTTTTATCTTATTTTTCCTTCCCCTCCCCTATGTTCATCTGTTGAGTTTCTCAAATTCCACATATAAGTGAAATCATATATGTCCTTCTCTGACTGATTTATTTCACTTAGCAAAATACCCTCTAGTTCCATCCACATGGTTGCAAATGGCAAGATTTTAATCTTTTTCATCATCGAATGGTATTCCATTGTATATAGATAATATGCCACATCTTCCTTATTCATTCATCAGTCAATGGACATTTCCATGACTCTGGTTTCCATCAGACTGCAAGCTCTTAAGGAAAATTGTAGAAGGAACTACATGTCAGACATAATTCTCAAAAGATTCCAACAATTCTACAAGGTTGATACTATTATTCCCTAAATTTTCCAGACACATGAACTAGATCAGAAAGTTTATACTGCTTGGGGCGCCTGGATGGCTCAGCCGGTTAGGTTTGGCTCAGGTCATGATCTCACCATTCATGGGTTCGAGCCCTGCATTGGGTTCCGTGCGGACAGCTAGCTCAGAGCCTGGAGTCCACTTCGGATTCTGTGTCTCCCTCTCTCTCTGACGCTCCCCTGCTCATGAGGTCGGTCTCTCTCTCTCTCTCTCTCTCTCTCTCTCTCTCTCTCTCTCTCTCTCAGAAATAAATAAAACATTAAAAAAAATAAAAGTTTATACAGCTTGCTAAGAACCTAAGAAGTGACAGTTAAACTGAAGTTTGATTACATGCAAGATACTGTCTTTCAAAACAAAACAAAGCTGTTATAAAGCTCTATGGTATTTAGCACATTTTTGAAGTATGCTCACTTATTTCAACTTCATACAACCCTTAAGGTTGACCACCTTTCTCTGGCAAGCATGCCAGAGAATCCCCTTCCTCTAGTTCTAGGGGGAACTCTCAACTGACTTGATACAGTCCTGGTAGGGATGTCAATTAGTGGTGCCCAATTTCACAGAATGACATGAGACACAGGTTAAACAATCATAATACCACATACCATCAGATATACCATTTCAATGGTAGGGTTGTGACTTAAGTCAGACCAATGAGAGTTCTGCAGGGGTCTGAGCCTCTTTATGGTGTTATCCCTGAACAACTGGTATTTCTACCTCATCCAGGCTATGTTCACTTGCCCCAACTCAATACAACACAAATTTGATAGAGTTTAATAATTTCAAAGGGAATATTTGGCACAAAGGTGACAATCCAGAAATATACCTGGTTCCTCATGTATTACTAAAATCGATATTTAAAGAAAGTCAGGAGCACCTGGCTGGCTCAGTCAGTTCAGTATGCAACTCTCAATCTCAGGGTCATGAATTCAAGCCCCACATTGGGAGCCTACTTTAAAAAAATAAATAAAAGCCAAAGTACTAGTAGAATGCTTTTAGTTTTTTTTTTAATTTTTTTAATGTTTTTTATTTATTTCTGAAAGAGAGTGACAGCGTGTGCAGGGGAGGGTCAGAGAGAGAGGCAAACACAGAATTTGAAACAGGCACCAGGCTCTGAGCTAGCTGTCAGCAGCACAGAGACCAATGCGGGGCTCCAACCCACGAACCGTGAGATCATGACCTGAGCCAAAGTCGGCCGCTTAACCAACTGAGCCACCCAGGCACTCTGAATGCTTTTAGTTTAGAGTAACTACATGACAAAATATCATTCTCCTCCTATTCACAATATAAACTAAAATTTATTTAGCAAACAAGCTACAGCAACTGAAAAATTAAGAACTTTAATTTCATCTACCATTTTACAAGGGTTGCTAGATAGGTCCAAAGAGGTAAGGAGAAAGAATTTACACACTACAAAAAACAAATGAATATATTAAAAATGCTAGCCAAAAAAAACAGATTAGGAAGAATATATAAATGTGATTAGATGAAGATGAACAAGAAATAGATTTATATCATGCTGGCACAATGTACCTTTGTACCATTATAATTACTGAGAAAATAATTAGAAAATATTTATAGATTCTCTTATAAGAACTTATACATAAATACTACAAAAGTGAAACAAATCACAACCATCTCATGTGCATTTAAAGCAGTATGTATAAAACCAGCCTGTGCAATAGCGTTAAAAGGCAGGCTACCAAAGACTTGAGTATAAAACTTTCTTTTAAATTTTCGGATTTTGTAAATATATTGTAGAAACTTAGCAAATGGTTTAAACAAACAAAAATAATATTTGAGTCAGTACTCAAATAGTTTCAACAAGTAATAGAATAATGGCTAAAAAATGGCTCTCCATGACAAATAAAAAATAAACACACAGAAGAGTTATGCAGAGCAAACTCTGGGACTGGGGAAAAAATAAAATGATATATCAGTAATTAACAAAGTGAACCCGGTGTTTAGATAGATTTGGCAACTCTCAAAGTAATATAAGTTATCCCTTTTTTGTACTTAATAACAAAGTCTCTATTTAAAAAAGCCAAAAGAAATGTTAAAAATTTACATTTACTCTAACATTTCATTTTTATAAATAAAAATGTTTCCCATCCAAAGAAAAACAAGTACTTTAATAAAACAATTTTTGCTAGTTTTTCTGGCTCCTCATGTAAAATAAAAGTTCATTTTCTAAAAGCAATCAAGTGAAATACACTAATTTGACTATCTGATACCAAACAATGCAATTATTTCCTACCTGAAATTTCATCCAATAGCAATACACCCTCACTGTAGTGCTTCAGTGTCACATTCTCTCCTGGTTCAGATTACATGGCCTCACTTTCGGTAAATCAATAGTTTAATCAAGTATCTTCTTATAGTGTTAAGACTGGCAAATTTAGAGGACAAAAATTTTTAATTTCTAATTTTAAAAAATGTATCAATAATCCATCTCGTTATCAAGTCTAATCTTTTTGTTCTAAATTAATACTTCAAAAGAAGCAAAATGTATAAAATAATTTTTATAATGTAAAAACCTTAAAATTCTATTCTCATAACTATATGATGAAACATAAGATAAAAAGATGTCTGAATGAACATTTGTGTCAATCTTTTGCCAAGTAAGCTATTACTCAATTCTCCTTAAAGAAAACAATTGATCATTCTGAAAAGTGGAACACAAGGGCAAAGAATTAAGCATTCAGGGGCGCCTGGGTGGCTCAGCCAGTTGAGCCTCCAATTCTTTATTTGAGCTCAGTTAATGATCCCAGGGTTGTGGGATGGAGCCCTAAGACAGGCTCCACCCAGAGAGTGGGGCCTGCTTGGGATTCTCTCACTTTTGCACTGGGTACTCTATGTAAGTGATTAATCACTGGGTTCTACTACTGAAACAACAGAACACGGTATGTTAACTAACTTGAACTTAAATAAAAGAAAATTTAAACAAAAGATTCTCTCATTCTGTCCCTCTTCCCTCTACCTTCCCCCACTCATTCTCTCTCTCCCAAATGAAAAAAAAAAAAAATCAAGTATTTATCCTTTTCCTGGAAGTAACGAAAATTGTTGATTTTATAAAGTTCTTCATTATAAAAAACTCCACCTAATGAATGCAGAAAACAACAGACTTATTTTTTAAGTTTATTTATTTGAGAGAGAGAGCAGGGGAGGGGCAGAAGGAGAATACCAGCTTAGTTGGGCACTAAGCCCAACGTGGGGCTCCAACTCATGAACTGTGCGATTATGACCTAAGCCAAAACCAAAAGTCAGATGTTCAGCCAACTGAGCCACCCAGGTGCCACCAGAAAATTATCGATTTAAAAGATCCTTTAGGGCACCTGAATGGCTCAATCAATTGAGCATCTGACTCTTGGTTTTTGGCTCAGGTCATGATCTTATGGTTCACAAGATCAAGCCCCGTATCAGGCTCTGCAGTGACAGGACAGAGCTGGCTTGGGAGTCTCCTTCTCTCTCTGCCCTTCCCCCAATTGTGCTATCTCAATCTCTCTCAAAAAAATAAACTAAAAAAAAATTTTTTTAAATAGTCTTTAACTTTTAAAGATACACACTTAAGTACTTAGAAATTAAAAGGGAGGGGGGGACCTGGATGACTCAGTCAATTGAGCATTGGAATCTTGATTTCAGCTCAGGTCATGATCCCAGGGTTGTGGGATCGAGCCTTGCGTTGCACTCTGCACAGAGCGTGGAACCTGCTTAAGATATTCTCTCTGGCTCTCTGTCTCCCTCTGACCTTCTCCCTCACTCTCTGCAAAAAAATAAAAAAATAGATTTTAAAAATGTGTATTTCAACTATTAAAAAACGAGGGGGGGGGATAGGTAGTGCCTGGCTGGCTCAGTCAGTAAAGCATGGGACTCTTGATCGCAGGGTTATGAGATCAAGCCCCACATTGGGTGTGGAAATCCCTTAAAAATAAAACCTGGGAGGCCTGGGTGGCTCAGTCAGTTAAGTTTCTGACTCATGGTTTTGGCTCAAGTCATGATCACACAGTTTGTGACTTCGAGCCCCACAATGGGCTCTGCACTATTAGTCCAGAGACTGCTTGGGATTCTCTTCTACCTCTATCTCTGTCCCTTCCCTGCTCTCACAAACTCTCTCTCAAAATAAACTTCAAAAAAATTAAATAACTAAAACCTTTAAAAAATAAAATAAAAAGAGGAGGAGGAAAAACTCTTGCATTACTGAATTAGATATGATTATACACACTGTTAATTAAGATGTTTAAATATAAAAGCAGATAATGAAATCAACTAAAGCCCTTATATTTGTCATTTTTAAGTTACTATAAAAAAGACTATTGCCTAGGGGCGCCTGGGTGGGTTGGTTAAGCATCTGACTTTGGCTCAGGTCATGATCTCACAGTCTGGGAGTTCAAGCCCCATGTTGGGCTCTGTGCTCATAGCCTGGAACCTGCTTGGAATTCTGTGTCTTCCTCTCTCTTTGCCTCTCCCCTGCTTGCACTCTGTGTCTCTCTCTCAAAAACAAACATTAAAAAAAATTTAAGAAGTATAGTTTAAAATAATAATATTAATAAAGCTTATGCTTACATGTTATAATATACAATCCTCTAAAACTGAATTTAAAACTTCATTATCAAAATGAAAGTAGTAACTACACTTATCCTGCCTACACAGAAATTTGACAGCTTCAATCAATCATTCCTCAATTCCTATTGAGGAATAGCTCTAAATGAAAAATTAACCAGATATGCTTTTAAGCATCAGCAATGAAGAAAAGGTTAGAAGAACAGAATACAAAAAACTCCTGGGGCATCGGTGTGGGTCAGTTAGTTGAGTATCCGACTTCAGCTTAGGTCATGATCTCACGGTTTATGAGTTCAAGCCCCGTGTAGGGCTCTATGCTGACAGCTCAGAGCCTGAAGCCTGCTTCGGATTCTGTGTCTCGCAATCTCTCTCTGCCTTTCTCTCACTCTGCTTGTCTCTGTCTCTCTCAAAAATAAACATTTAAAAAAAATGAATCACTCCAAATTAATCTATCAACAAGCAATAATCAAGCAGCAACTATTCACTTCATCAAATATAAGATGCGCTCATTGGTTAGAGATACTATTCATGTTCTAAGGACAAAATTAATGAGATCTCTGCAAAAAAACTCCAAAAAAAAAAAACCTCCTAAGAACCATACACCTTGTTACTCATAGTAAGGCAGTAGCATAAATTTTTAATGTCTTGCGTACCAACCTGAAAAAGCTGAAGACAATTTTGTATTCTCTGCATCTACTTGAATGTAATGGATGATCAAAAGAAGATATTGGAGGGGCGCCTGGATGGCTCAGTCAGTTAAGCCTCCAACTCATGATTTCTGCTCAGGTCATGATCTCATGGCTCTGCTTGGGATCAGCTCTCTCCCTCTTTTTCTGCCCCTCCCCTGCTCGCTAACACTCTCTCTCTCCAAAGATAAATAAATAAACTTGAAAAAAAGAAGATATTCTTGAATAAGTGTATATATGCATGCAAAGGTACAATAAAACTGTTATTCCAACATAAGCATATGTATTAATAGAAGTTTTCTGGAATGAAATGTAGCTATAAAAGCCTCTGAAGCCTTAACGAAACATTCACACCACTTGATCCAGCAACTGAACTTATTTTTTTTAAGTTTATTTATATATTTTGAGAGGTGGGGGAGAGAGAGAGTGCACAAATCTCACAAACCATGAGATCATGACCTGAACTGAAACAATAGTCAGACGCTTAACCAAATGAACCACCCAGGCACCCCCAGCAACTGAACTTCTAAAATCCTGTCCCAATAAGCCAAAATATTTAAAGCACTTTATGTAGAATCACTGCCCCACCTACCCCTATGTTTTCTTTCATCTGCTCATAATTCTAGGCCAGATATATGTGTTACGTATCCTAACAAAGACACCCATCTCCTAACAGGATACTCACCATCAAGGTCAGAAACAAGCAAGCCCTGACACAGGTTTTAGTCTGTCCCTGTGGTCCCAACTTGGACTTGTGGGCTCCAGCTTATTCTTGCTCTCCTGTACTTTACATCCATCTTCTCTTCCTGACCACTTGCCTCATGAACTTCAAACTCCAGAATCACACACAAAGACAGCCTTACAGATACTGGTAACTGTAGGTGGTAGTCTACAGGTAAAAATTACAGGTAATTTTTAAAACCACCTACAATTATGTACCATAAAATCTCTTCAACAAATCCTGAAGGCATTTGTGACTGAAGCTTCTGTTTAGTAACGTAAACCCCAAGAAAATTAATGAGAAAAACCCACAAAGTTATTTTTAAAAGGCGTATGTATAGGAACACTGACAGGCTAAGGAAACTAGAGACAGGACAGATGAAGAAAGGCCTTTGGACCCCCAGAATTCTAGTGGCAGGAAGCAAGCTGAGACTTCTGCTCAGCCTTAAAGATATGCCATCTTTCTGGAAAAGGGAACATGATTCAGAAGACAGAACAAGGAACTTAGAGGGCAAACCAAGAACCATGGAAAATTATTCCCAGTGAAAAACCAAACTACAGAACTTTCAACATTTGCCCAGCTGAACTTCAGACCTACTATAGACAAGTGGGTTCCTGTGTGTTCCCCTTTTTTCAAAGAGGAACATGTGTAGCAGTTATTTTGCTAGGGACCAATGCTATTATATCATTATATGCTGGGGCGGGGGGCAGATAACTTGTCTCTAGTCTAACACATCTAAAGAGCTAAAAGGGCACCTGCCCAGCTCAGTAGGAAGAGTATGTGACTCTTGATCTCGAAGTCATGAGTCTGAACCCCATGAAGACAGTAGCGATTATTCTAAAAAATAAACCTTAACTTAAAAAAAGATAAAAAATAAAGAACTAGAGAAACAGTCCATAAAGAGCTTTACTTAAAGAACTATACCTAAGAAGTCTTACCTGTACTTGGACCTGAATTTAGATGATGAGATGCTGGACTTTGTTGAGATTCTATACTAGTATGAGACACCATGTATTGTTTTAAGCCTCCAAATTTTGCATTGTTATGCAGAAATCTGTTTAATGTATTGATACATTAAAAAATAACAGGATAACACATCTCCCACTCCCACTCCCACAGTAACATACTGTATTTAACCCCTCACCATAAACAACTGAAAAACTAAATAGATAAAGCAACTATCTTCAAACATTGGATAATAGAAGAAACTGGAGTGAGTTCTCTGTGAGAAGTGAAATAAATGTGTTAAGACGGCCTTCAACTTTGTGCCTACAAGTAATTTTTAAACCACTATAGAGATAAGAAGAATCACAGCAGAACACAGCCATCTCAAAGAATTAAAAGATGGCAATCTCTCTGAATTGAAAAAATAAGACTCAGGAGCTAAGTAAACACAGATGAGATTTCAGGGAGACTGAAGTGGCTGGATTTCAAGGAGCAGAGTGGCAAGGGAAGTTACTTGAGAAATTGCTCCAGAAATCTAAATAGTGGTCCCCTGGAGTATTTGGATGAGTATCAGGCTTCACAGGCATAAAGTGAGACTCAAAAAAGCACCAAAGGAACAACTACTGGGAAGCTATAAGTTGAAAAATTATCACAGATCACCAGAGCTGGGAGAAGTTTGAATTGTGCACAAAGGAGAAAGATCTTGAACATCTAAGGCTTTGAGGAGATGCTCATCCAAAAGGACCACAAGCCATAGCAATAGGGTTAAACTAATCTTACAGTAAAAGCTACTCTTTATCTACCATAGATATGTTTAAAACAAGCCCAGACTCTGCCTTGAGGGAGCTGCATAGCAGAGCAATGGAAGGGACTAAACGCAGATAAAAATCCTGTCTTACAAGTCAGACAAACCAGCAATAGATTGCAGAGGAGTAGAAGAATCACGGGGAGAAGTTCTCTATGATCCCACATAAGTCGCAGACTCACTCCTGAGCTAGAAACACGAGAGACCCAAAAGGACAAAGAAAGAGCTTTGAGAATTTAACCAAACAAGTCTAAAACAAACCGCTGATTGGCACATGCACAGGACAGGCCCAAAGAAGTAAAGCAAAGGTCTTAACTGAAATTATACTGAAACCACCATATACCAAATCAGGATTAAGAAGATAAAATAGAAAGATCCTGATTTTGTCTCCTACAGACACACTAAGGCTCCAACTATACTTAGAGCAACTCTGAGAATGACCTGAGGACTAGCAGAACAATTCTTCCACAGCTTAAGATGTAAAGAAAAGCCACATCAAGAAGGGCAGAGAAGGCAAAGATGCAGTCTAATTGGGACTCACAACACTCCAATAGCATCCCACAACTGGAAGGGATATCAAAGGCATAAAAGTACTCTCTGAGGAAGGTTTCAAACTCTATACAGAGCACTTGCTCCACACAAACCTATGTGAAGGAGATGAGTACTTGTAATGTCTGGCTTTGAAAATCAGCAGGGCTTAATTCCAGGAGCTTTCAAAGTCACTGAGGCTTAATTTCAGAAGAAATAGGAGGGCTACGAAAAAAGCGGGACTCTTGGTTTTAAAGAGCCCACACACAGACTCACTTGGCATCTATACTTCAAGAGGCATCACAGAGGTAGCAGTTTGAGAGGCGCCTAAGCCATACTTTTAAAAGTTTTGTTAGCTTCTGCACAGCCAAGGAAACAACCCAGAAAATTAACAAGCAACCAACGGAATGGGAAAAGATAGTTGCAAATGACATATCAAATAAAGGGTTAATATCCAGAATATATAAGGAACTCACCAAACTACACGCCCGAAACACAAACAACCCTGTGAAGAAATGGGCAGAAGATATGAACAGACACTTCTCCAAAGAGGACATCCAGATGGCCAACAGACACATGAACAGACACATGAAACGATGCTCAGCATCGCTCCTCATCAGGGAAATACAAATCAAAACCACACTGAGATACCACCTCACGCCAGTCAGAGTGGCTAAAATGAGCCAATCAGAGAACTCTAGATGCTGGCGAGGATGTGGAGAAACGGGCACCCTCCTACACTGTTGGTGGGAATGTAAACTGGTACAGCCCCTCTGGAAAACAGTGTGGAGGTTCCTCAGGAAACTAACAATAGAACTCCCCTAGGACCCAGCAATAGCACTGCTAGGAATTTACCCAAGGGATACAGAAATGCTGATGCATAGGGAGCACATGTACCCCAATGTTCATAGCAGCACTCTCCACAATAGCTAAAACATGGAAAGAGCCTAAGTGTCCATCAACAGATGAATGGATCAAGAAGATGTGGTTTATCTATACCATGGAATACTACATGGCAATGAGAAACAATGAAATCTGGCCAGATGTAGAAACATGGATGGACCTTGAGGGTGTTATGCTGAGCGAAATAAGTCAGGCAGAGAAGGACAAATATCACATGTTTGCAAGTATAGGAGGATTAGGAGGAACTTAACTGAGGACCATGGGGGAGTAGAAGGGGGGAAATGGGGGGGGGAGGGAGAGAGGCAAACCATGAGAGACTCTTGAATGCTGACAAAAACTGAGGACTGGTGGATGTGGGGGGGAGGGGGGATGGGCATGGAGGAGGGCACTTGTGGGGATGAGCACTGGGTGTTATGTGGAAACTAATTTGACAATAAACTATTTGTAAAAAAATATAAGGTCAAATTAGCTCCAGACAGATTTAACTGAGTCCAGTTTACCTAGATATGTTTTATGTTATGAGGGTGATATGGACAGAATGGAAAGCAAGTTGTGGAACTTTAGGGTTGTTGAATTCATTGCACCATTCCTAAATACAATGTAGTTCCCATTGAACACCAAGGCCTTATTAATTTGCTCTACTCTAGGGCCTGTGGACATACGGGCTGCCTAGGGGACACCTAGGGGTGAGATCACCCCATTTATGAATGACTTCCGCCTGGATTCCTGTGTCCATGCATCCCCGATTAGGTTCATGCAACATCAACCATCATTTTGTTTGGCGATGCCTCCAGGCTATAGGGGCTAATTTGATGCAGATGTTATAGAAAGGTATTTGAAAAGCAGCTATTCCTTACGGTGATATGCAAGGTGGTGGCCCCAATTTATTATGCCCATCATGTGGACATTCTTAATTTTGCTGCTTATAATCTCTGCTACATTTGTATTAAATAATACAATGCAGTTGGTTTCTGCTACAGCAATTTGGTTTTAGAATGGGTGGGCATTTCTACATTAAAAAATAATGTTGACTCGATTCTCCAGGCTTATCACCAGCTTTTTGACTGAATGTCAACCTCATGCTATGGGAACTTCCAATGTCTACTTGACAATGGACGATAGTTTTATTTTCTTATATTATTTTTACTTCAAGTTTGATTCTGGCAGCCTCTTTTGGTCTGAAAACAGGTTGCGTATATAATCATGTGGAGGTTCACATTAGGTATCTGTTGTTCCTTGAAGAATTTAAAATGGAATTCCATTTACTCTGGCTTAACTTTTTGCCTTACTTTAATTGTGCCCAGGAATTTTTATGAAATCATGTCATGTTGTCAGAAATGGCCTCCATATCAAACTTTGCCTTGTCAAAATAATTTTATCGTTCATAAATATTTCAGTGAAAACCAAAGACTGCTTATAAATGATTGATTCCATAGAGTTCACTGACCTTTCCTTTTATTAAAATTAAAGTATCTCCTCCTAAAAAAAAAAAAAAAAGTTTTATTGACTAGAGGCATCAAGGTGGCTCAGTCGGTTAAGCATCCGATTCTTGATTTCTGCTCAGGTCATGATATTACGGTTAATGGATTCAAGCACCATGTCAGGCTCTGCAATGATAGCACGGAGCCTACTTGGGATTCTTTCTCTCTCCCTCTCCCTCTGCTCCTCCCTCACTCTCTCTCCTAAAGGAAAACAAAACCAGTAAACTCTTAGATATTGGTCTTAACAATACTTTTTGGATCTGTCTCCTCATGCAAGGGCAAATAAGCAAATTAAACTATTAGGGTTACATCAAAGTAATGCTGTTGTATAGCAAAAGAAACCATCAACAAAACAAAAAGGCAACCTAAGGAATAGGACAAGATATTTCCAAATGATATATCCGACAAAGGGTTAGTATCTAAAGTATATTTAAAAAACTCATACAACTCATTATCAAAAAAAAAAACAAACATTCTAGGGGTGCCTGGGTGGCTCAGCTGGTTAATCATCTGACTTTGGGTCAGGTCATGATCTTACAGTATGTGAATATGATACCCATGTCGGGCTCTGTGCTGACAGCTCAGAGCCTGGAGACTGCTTTGGATTCTATGTCTTTCTCTGCCCCTCCCCCACTCATGCTCTGTCTGTCTCTCTCTCTGTGCCTCAAAAATAAACATTTAAAAAATAAAATTTTTAAAAATAAAATTTGTGGAAAAAAACATAAATAGAGGCGCCTGGGTAGCTCAGTTGGTTAAGCGTCTGACTTCAGCTCAGGTCATGATCTCACGGTCTGTGAGTTCAAGCAATTCATCAGGCTCTGTGCTGATAGCTCAGAGCCTGGAGCCTACTTCAGATGCTGTGTCTCCCTCTCTCTCTTCTCTCCTGCTTGTGTCTACCAAAAATAAATAAACATTTTTAAAAATTTTAATACATAAAACCAATCAAAACAAAAAATAAAAGCAGACAACAGCCAAAACATGGAAGCCAAGTTTCCATCCATAGATGAATGAAGATGATGTAATTAATAAACGCAATGAAGTATTACTCAGCCATAAAAAAAGAATGAAATTTTGCCAATAGCAATAACATGCATACATCTTGCGGTATACTACTAAGTGAAACAAGTCAGTCAGAGAATGACAAATACCATATGATTTCACTTACATGTGGAATTTGAGGAACAAGGCAAAGGAAAAAAAAATCTTAAATATAGAGAACTGGTGGTTACCAGAGGGGAAGTAGGTTGGGTGACAGGTGAAACAGATGAAGAGTACATTTAGAGTACATTTACCACGATGAGCACCAAGTAATGTACAGAACTGTCAAATCACTATATCGTACACCTGAAACTAATGTAACATGTACATTAATCATACAAGAATTTAAAAATAAGTTATTTTTGGGGCGCCTGGGTGGCTTAGTCGGTTAAGCGTCTGACTTTCACTTAGGTCGTGATCTCACAGTTCATGGGTTCGAGCCCCGCGTCGGGCTCTGTGCTGACTGCCAGCTCAGAGCCTGGAGCCTGTTTCAGAGTCTGTAACTCCCTCTCTCTCTGACCCTCCCCTGCTCACGTTGTCTCTCTCTCTCTCCTAGAAATAAATAAAACATTAAAAAAAATTTTTTTTAATAAAAATAAGCTATTTTTTTAATTAAAAATAGAACTACCCTATGATCCAGCAATTCTACATCTGGTTACTGATCCAGAGAAAAGAAAACCACTAAATTGAAATGATAAATGCACCTCTATGATCACTACAGTATACTTACAATAGCCAAGATATGGAAGGAATCTTAGTGTCCACTAATAGATGAATGGATAAAGTAAATGCAGTGCATGTGTGTGTATGCACATGCATGCATACACACACACATACACACGCGCCACCTTGTAATATGACTTAGCCATAAAAGATAATGAAATCTAGCCATTTATAACAACATGGTTGGACCTAGAAGGTATAAGTGAAATAAGTCACACAAAAAAGACAAATACTGAATGATTTCACTTACATATGGAATCTAAAAATCAAATGAATAAACAAAACAAAATAGAAACAGGATCTAAATACAAAGAACAAACTAAGGGTTACCAGAGGAAAGGAATATGGACTGAGCAAAATAAGTGAAGGAGATTAAGAGGTACAAACTTCCAGTTATAAAATAAATAAGTCACTGGGTCAGTATAGTCAATAATACTTTAACAATCTCATATGGTGACAGATGATAACTGGATTTTTCATGGTGAGCACTTCATAATGTAAACAAATATCAAATCACTATGCTGTATACCCAAAACTAATACAATACTGTATGTCAACACTACTTCAATTAAAAAAAAAAAGGAAGAAAGCTAACCACCACACACAGAAAGCAATGCAGAACTTGTGATCTGACCCTAACCAAATTGATAACCTTCAAAAAAAAAAGAAAGAAAGAAAAAAAATTTACCTTTCTCCAGGGAATATAACAGGGATCACCATTTAAGAAGATAACATTCACAAAATCTGGGATAGAAACCAAAACTACAAGAGTCAGGAAAATGTGATGAATTTCAGTAAAAATGACAGTAAACATGTTACAAGTAGATTACTCAGAAGCAGAAGTTATCAAAGATTTTAAAGCAGCTATTAGAACTAAGGTTCAGGAGGTAAAGGTAAAGAAACATGAAATAAATGGAAAGATAGTTCTCAGTAGAGAAACTACAGAAGTGAAAGATATACTGAAAAATACACTAAGCCTGGACAGGGTCATTACTAGAATGGAGATGACAGAGGAAATAATCAGGATTATGAAGATAAATCAATATAAATTATATCCAATCTGAAGAACAGAGTAGAACTAGAAAAAATAATAATAATCTCAGGGACATATGGGAGTATCAAAAGTCTAACATACATGTCATTGGAGGCCCAGAATAGGAGAATAGAAAGAGACTGAGGCAAAAAATATTTGAATAAGCTTGACAAATTTGGAGCAAAATGTAAATTACTTTGACTATAGCATCACTGTGTGCTCAAATTTTACATGACTTAACTAAATAGTTAAGTTAAAAATAAATAAATAAATAAATAAATAAATAGTGGCCCTCCAAGCAAAAACACTTCAATAGTGATGCAGAGTTCAAATGTCCCCCTGATAATGAACTCTAAACCTCAGATTACACACTCGTATCAGTAAAAAATTAAGTAAGCAGATCACAGACATAACAATGCATAAATTACTTGTGGACTACTAAATAGTAATCTAATAAATATTATAAAAAAAAAAAAAAGAGGGGCGCCTGGGTGGCACAGTCAGTTAAGCATCCAACTTTGGCTCAGGTCATGATCTCAGAGTTTGTGGGTTCGAGCCCCGCTTTGGGCTCTGCAATGACAGCTCAGAGGCGGGAGCCTGCTTCAGATTCTGTGTCTCCTTCTCTCTCGGCCCCTCCCCCATCAAGCTCGCGCGCGCGCGCGCTCTCTCTCTCTCTAAAATAAAAGACATTTAAAAAAATTATTTAATAAGGAAAAGAAAGATAAAGAGATAGGAAATTTTTAAAATTTTCATACTAATATAAAAAATCCGGGTCCTAGTTGTCTTAAAAAGCACCCATTAGTAATCTCTGAAAAATCAAGAAAGCACCAGCATCAAAATTTGCAAAATAGGTGAATGACTTGCAAGAAAATCCCACAGAGGGCTTTTGGGCGTCTCAGTCAGTTAAGCGTCTGACCAGCTCAGGTCACAGTTTATGAGTTCAAGCCCCACATCGGCCCTACACTGAGAACTCAGAGCCTGGAGCCTGATTTGGATTCTCTGTCTCTCTGCACCTCCCCTACTCACACTCTGTCCCTGTATTTCCCTGTATCTATCTATCTATCTATCTATCTATCTCTCTCTCTCTCTCAAAAATAAACATTTTTTAATTTTAATAAATAAAAGACAGTAAAATGGCAACCCACAGAATAAGAGAAAATATTTGCATTTCAAATATCTTATAAGGGGTTAATACCTAGAATCTATACAGAACTCTTAAAACTGTACAAAAATAAACCGAATTCAAAAATGGACAAAGGACTTGAATGAACTCTCTCCAAAGAATATACAAATGGCCAATGATCACATGAAAAGATGCCCAATATCACTTAATCATTAGGGAAATACAAATCAAAATCACAATGAGCCACATTGGGAAAGGAAAGGAAAGGAGAAAGGAAAAAGGAAAAAAACAGAAAATAAGAAGTGTAGGCAAGGATGTGAAGAAATTGGAACCCACTGTTGGAGAGAATGTAAAATGGCATAGCCACTATGGAAACCAGTATGGCAGTCTGAAAAAACTTAAAAATAGAATTATCATATGATCCAGCAATTCCACTTCTGGATATATACCCAAAAGAAATGAAAGCAAGGTCTTGAAGAGAAATTTGTGCATTCATGTTCACAGCAACATTATTTATAATAACCAAAATGTATCGATCAACAGATGAATGGATAAGCAAAATGTGGTATATACATGCAAAAAATATTATTCAGCTTTAAGAGGAAAGGAAATCCTGCAATATATGTCAAGACAGACAAATCCTGAGGCCATTATTCTAAGTGAAATAAGCCAGTCACAAAAAAGCAAATATTGTGTGATACCACTTATGTAAGGTTAAAGTAGTCAGAATCATAGAGGCAGAGAATAGTAGTTGTCAGTAGCTGGGAGAAGAGGGAAATGTGTAGTTATTGTTTAATGGGTATAGAATTTCAGTTTTACAAAATGAAAAGAGTTCTGGAGATGGACAGTGGTGATGGCTGCACAGTATGAATATACTTAATACTACTGAACTATTAACTCAAAAATTAAGAATGTAAATTTCATGCTCCAAATATTTTACTATAAAAAAAAACTGTTGGGGAAGGGGCGCCTGGGTGGCTTAGTCGGTTAAGCGTCCGACTTTCGCTTAGGTCATGATCTCGCGGTTCGTGGGTTCGAGGCCCGCATCAGGCTCTGTGCTGACTGCCAGCTCAGAGCCTGGAGCCTGTTTCAGTCTGTGACTCCCTCTCTCTCTGACCCTCCCCTGCTCAGGCTATCTCTCTCTCTCCTAGAAATAAATAAAAATATAGAAAAAAAAAACTGTTGGGGGTAAAAAAGCAAATGCTACTTTGTATCTACATATCTATCTATATATTTGTGTGTGTGTGTGTGTGTATATATATATATATATCTTATATACATATGAGCTTCTTTATATATATCTTCATAGACATAAAATCTAATCATCGGTAATCATTAGATATACAGAGAAATATATAAATATATAGATATGTATATATGTGTATATATATTATATATCTATATGGATATATAAAAGTTTATACAAACCTATGCATAAATATATATAGATACATATATAGTTTCTTTTTTTTTCTTCATATGTCCTCCTTTTAACGTTCGCTTTCTTTTTTTTTTTTTTTTACTTCTTAGGAGAGAGAGAGAGAGAGACAGAGTAAGCAGGGGAGGGTCAGAGAGAGAGGGAGTCACAGACTGAAACAGGCTCCAGGCTCTGAGCTGGCAGTCAGCACAGAGCCCGACGCGGGGCTCGAACCCACGAACCGCGAGATCATGACCTTGGTGAAAGTCGGACGCTTAACCGGCTAAGCCACCCAGACGCCCCTATATAGTTTCTTTATACATGTGGTTTCTGATCCATTCTTCTGTGTTGTATGAAGAATAGATCTAATTTTATCTTTTTCCAAGTGGCTACTTCTAAATATATAGATATATATGTATCCAAATCTATATAGATATATAGATACCTGCTTTGCCTAACAAACACAAACTAAAGGCAAATAAGAAAACAATGAAGCTGGTTACCTAGGAGAGAAGGACCTATAATTCAATAAAAGCTTTTATTAAATCAAGAAAGAAGGGGGGCACTAAAATCAAAACCAAGAATTCAACTGAAGTTCAAATTAATACCACAGTCATGCAGAATGGAGAAATCCCAGTAATTTATGAACACAGTATTCCACTAAATATATACCCTCAGTCTTGTGTGGAAAAGGGGTTCAACAGAAAACAAACTACTATTGTTTTTAGTAGGTAGGCTTTCTCTGTATGTGGTAGTGGTATATAGTACTAGCAATCCTGTAACTATTTTAGAAGTATTTTACAACTGAGCAAATGAGATTACTTTTGCAAACCAAAGGTCTCACTGTGAAGGGGGAAGCAGACAAATATGGAACAGTGGGAGACAAGCAAGAATCCTACAGGGCTGGACTAGATTTGGAGAGATCAGTGTAAATTCAAAAATTCTTAAATATGTGCATGTGCATACACGTAAAGCATGTACAAAGTTAAATATGTACATGTGTGCATATAAGCACATATACATATATGTGTGTATATACGCTCATATTTACATCTGAATACATGTTTATCTTCCTTTCTCCATCAACGGAAATAACCCACAAGCAAAGATGCCTCCAGAATAACACCTAGCACCCAAATCCTGGTCTCTAAGACTGTTCCCCCACAAAGGAACCTAAGCTCCTCAGAAAAGTGACTCATTCCAAGATAGGTTAAAAAAAAATAGTCTGGAATATCTTATTATGTCAGAAAAGATGGAAGTATATCAGAATTTGAGCACCAAAATATTTTAGGGCAGTAATACATTATAATCAACTAGAAAATATAGGAATCTAAAAGTTTTTATCTATAATAAATAGCTAAACAAATATATAAACATGGGAGAAGAGAGGATTCTTGCTTTCTGTAGAATGCCAAGGCTGGCCAGTAAATGTGAACAGAATGCTAGAGATGAAAAATTCTCATTTTCCAACTATCATTATAAAGATTTGTCTAGGCAATAATCATCCATGCTTGCTAACTTGTGGGAGAAATTTTGGTAAGTAGCAAGGTAACTACATTGTTATATCCCGGGGCACCTGGGTGGCTCAATCAGTAAAGCTTCCAACTTTGGCTCAGGTCATGATCTCACAGTTCCTGAGTTCAAGCCCCATCAGGCTCTCTGCTGATAAGCTCTCTGCTTCAGATCCTCTGTCTCCCTCTCATTCTGCCCCTCCCCTGCTTTTGCTTTCTTTTTCTCTCTCTCTCTCAAAAATAAATAAACATTAAAGTAAAATAAAATAAAGTGTATCCTCACATACTGCTTATTAATTGCAAGGGTAAAAATAGTAGCTCTACACAGTAGAGAAATAAGAAAACACCTCAAGCAAGTAATGAAAATTATCATCACCAATGAAAACCAAATGACTATGGTATGACTACAGACTTGATGCCCTGAGAGAAGAACATCATCACTATGTAGAATTTTTATCAAGAATTTATAACCTGCAGGTACCTGAGTGGCTCACTCCAGTAAGCATCGAACTTCAGCTCAGGTCATGATCTCACAGTTCATGGGTTCAAGCCCTGCATCAGGTTCTGTGCTAAAAGGTCAGAGTCTGGAGCCTGCTTCAGATTCTGTGCGTGTGTCTCTCTCTCTCTTTACCCCTCCCCTGCTCTCTCTTTCTCTCAAAAATAAACAGTTTTTAAAATTTTTTTTAGATTTTAATCATGAGCAATTATCAGAAAAACCCAAGATGATAAACAAAAAAACCCAAAATGATTTTTTAAAAAAGATTGTGTTATTCAACTTATCAACATCATAAAAGGCAAAGTCTGCGGAACTATCCCAGATATAAAGAAACTGAAGAGATGGTGTGCCTGGGTGGCTCAGTCAGCCAGGTGTCCAACTTCAGCTCAGGTCATGATTTCAGGGTCCATGAGTTCAAGCTCTGCATCAGGCTCTGTGCTGATAGCTCAGAGCCTGAGTCGGCTTTGGATTCTGTCTCCCTCTCTCTGCCCATCCCATGCTTGTTCTCAGTCTCTGTCTCTCTCTCTCAAAAATAAATAAAAATATTCTTTAAAAAAAGGAAAGAAACTGAAGAAAGACAACAAATAAATTCATTACCTGACCATACAATGGATCCTAAAGGAAAGGGAGCTAAAAAGTATAGGATTTTATTAGAACTGACAAAAATGAAGTATAAGTGGTATATTAAAAATACTATAGAGGTGCCTGGGTGGCTCAGTCAGTTAAGCATCAGACTTTGGCTAAGGTTATTATCTCACAGTTCATGAGTTTAAGTCCTGCATCAGGTGAGCTGGAGCCCTGCATCGGGTAAGCCCCACTTCTCTCCCCGACCCTCTACCCCCGCCTCTCATGGGATTCTCTCTCCCTCTCTGCTCCTTTACTCACTTGTGCCTCCTCAAAAAAAAAAAAAAAAAAGTGAAACACTTATCTTTAAAAAAAATAAATAAAATAATTTAACAGGGACACCTGGGTGGCTCAATTGGTTGAGCACCTGACTCTTGATTTCTGCTCAGGTTATGATCTTACAGTTCATGAGTTGAAGCCCTGCATCTCTCTCGCTTGCGCGCGCACGCTCTCTCTCTCGCTCTTTCTCTCTCTCTCCCCCCCAACCCCTCTCCTGCTCACAGGCGCTCTCCCTCTCTCAAAATAAATAAATAAACATTAAGTAAAGTCAAAATACCTATTTAAAAAAAGTACTATATAACAGAGGTGCCTAAGTGGTTCAGTCAAACTTATTTTTTACACTAATGAAAATACAAAGTGGAGAAAAAGTTTTATATTACTGAAGATTTCAATTTTTGGCATGTACCATATGTACCATGTTTTGTATGTACCATGTGTGACAATGTTATTTCAGTTCTCTTTCTACATAAATGCATTTTTTTTTAAAAAATTGTTGACTGAATTCACATTTGGTAGCTCTAAGTCGGAATGGAAAGTTTTAAAGAAAGTGGAAAAACCGTCAGACTGGATAATTCTTAGGAAGATATTAGTACAAAGTTCTTTTTCTCCCACTTCCTACTTTTGCACCTGTCATATGTGTAAAGGCACAGATCACAATGTGGATTTTCAGATTATTTTTCCTAGCTCAGTGAGTTGCCTAAATATGTTCCATTACATCCATAGTCTCCCAATTCACTTGGTTATACTGACGAGCATTGGCCTACACTCTATGGCTTCTTTGTTCATGGTCTGCCTTCTGTGGTCATTTATTTGACTACCCTTAGAAATTTGGTGGTAAAAATCATGCAAATTGCATTGATGGGATAAGTAAGAAAAAAAAAAGATGGAATAAGTAATGCTGATTTTAGAGGAGGAATTAAAAAATCAGTAAGGAAGAGGCAGTATCACAGCAAGTCTACAAGATGGCTCCCAATAATTCTCACTCCCTGGTGTTAATGCCTTAGTATATTCTTCAACTCTTCCAAACTGATGGTGGGAATAGAAAATGATACAACCCATTTGGAAAACAGATTTTTTTTTTTTTCTGAGAGTGAGCAGGAAAGGGAGGAGGAGAGAGGGAGGGGGAAAAAGGATCTGAAGTGGGCCCCATGCTGACAGTGGACAGCCCAACACCGGGCTTTCAAACTCAAAAGTCCGTAAAATCATGACCTGAGCCAAAGTTGAATACTTAACCAACTGAGCCAACCTAGTGCCCTGAAAACAGATTCTTAAAACATTATACATATACCCATCATTTGATCCAGCCATCCCACTCCTAGGTATTTATCTAAGGAAAATGAAACTTTATGTCCAAAGACATGTATACAAATGTGCACTGTAGCTTTATTTGCAGTAGTCAAAAAACAGAAACAATCAAGACGTTTTTCAACAAGTGAATGGATAAAAAATGTATGATATATCCACACAATGAAATATTAATCAGCAATTAAGAACAATGAAATAACTGAGGGGTACCTGGGTGGCTCAGTCAGTTGAGCATCTGACTTTGGATCAAGTCATAACCTCAAGGTTCATGAGTTCAAGCCCCGCATCAGACTCTGCCGTTAGTGCAGAGCCTGCTTCAGATCCTCTGTGTCTCTCTCTCTCTACCCCTACCACCTCATGCTATCTCTCTCAAAAATAAAATAAGCATTAAAAAAAAGAAATATTGATACAAAAATGGATGAATTTCAAAACAATAATGCTAAGTGAAACAAGACCAGAAATACACATACTGTGTGATTCTATTTCTACATATAAGGTTTATATAAAATTCTAGAAAATACATACAAACTAATGTAATTATTCTGGCATAAAAGGAAACATGGACTATTCAACTAATAGTGTAAGAATTTAGATATTCTTTCAAGCAAAAAATATACTTGGTTCTACTTTATTTTTTTCCTCTAAATTTGCCTGTTTTTAACCACTTCTAATTTCCAGGAACATAAGTTTTGGCCTGTTTTTATTCTCTAATATAACCGCAACAAGAATAATGACAAGCATGTAGCTGATACTCACTAATTACCACTTAACAAATTCCTCCTGCTAATCTTATTTCCTTTCCTCTGTCCCATGCCTACCTGCAGTTCTCTCCCTTAATGCTACCCTCAAGCCCTTAATTTCTCTCTCTCCCACATTTTTGTTTCTCAAACTTAGTCTTTTAATGATTAATGAAATAAGCAATAATAAAGAGTCCACTGTTACTCATTTAAAGATACAAACATATGTAAAGAGCCTTATCTGATAGATGATAAATAACTAACATAAGGGCAGTGACTTTCTCTAAAACCAGTCACGTAGTATATTAGTATACATATATATATATATATATACACACACACATATACATACACATATATATATATATATGGCACACGTGTGAACATTTCTGTACCAGACTGGTACACAGAAACCAGACAACAAGAACAAAACTCTACCTTCCACATATTAAGCTGTACATACTTAAGGTAAATTACACTGAGAACTGCTACAACTGGTAATCATGTTATCTAAATTTGGTAAACATTACCTTATCTATACACATGAATGTATTAAGTAATTCAGGGAGGAGAAGAGGAAACCTACACAAAAGAAGGGCTATGATACATGTAGCCAATTTAAAACAAGTTAGAGTCTGGGGAGCCTGAGTCGCTCATTGGTTGAGTGTCAGAGTCTTCATTTTGGCTCGGGTCACGATCCCAGGGTTGTGGGATAGAGCCCCTGCTGGGCTCTGTGCTGAGCTAGGAGCCTGCTTGAGATTCACCCTTTCTCTTTCTCTGCCCCTCTCCCTTGCACGCGATCTCTCTCTCTCTCTCTCTCTTTCTCTCTCTCTCTCTCTCTCTCTCTCATAAAATAAAACAAGAATTTGTAGGGGAAAATGTGCCCTCAATTAGAAACCATGCCTCCATTTGAATTGTGGCTTTGCCTCTTAGCTTTGTTTTGAGAAACATAACAGTGGGGCTAGTTAGGAAAACTACTCTATGGTATTTGAAGACTGAATGCACACAAAGTGCTTAAAAGTATGCTGTTATAAATATTATTCAATATGGGGCGCCTGGGTGGCTTAGTCGGTTAAGCGTCCGACTTTCACTTAGGTCATGATCTCGCAGTTCGTGAGTTTGAGCCCTGCGTCGGGCTCTGTGCTGACTGCCAGCTCAGAGCCTGGAGGCTGTTTCAGTCTGTGACTCCCTCTCTCTCTGACCCTCCCCTGCTCACGCTGTCTCTCTCTCTCTGCTAGAAATAAATAAAACATTTAAAAAATAAATAAATAAATAAATAAATAAATAAATATTATTCAATAAATGTTAGCAACTATTGAATTTTATGAATATAAGATATGGATTTACAATTTAAGAAATGAGTTTCATTGCTATTAATAATTTATCAATTACATACCTAGAAATAAAAATTGTTTTAAATAACAATTTTTTAAACCTGCATTAACTATCAGTCTCTCAAAAACACACATGAAGGAGCACCTGGGTGGTTCAGTCAGTTAAGTATCTGTCTTCAGCTCAGGTCATGTTCCCATGGTTCAAGGGTTCAAACCCCATATGGGGCTCTGTGATCACAGCTCAGAACCAGGAGCCTGCTTTGGATTCTGTCTCCCTCTCTCTCTGCCCCTCCCCTACTCATTCTCTCTCCCTCTAAAAAATAAATAAACATTAAAAATAATTTTAATGGGGTGCCTGGGTGGCTCAGTCAGTTAAGCATCTGACATCAACTCAGGTGATGATTTCACAGTTTGTGAGTTCAAGCTCCATGTTGGGCTCTGTGCTGACAGCTCAGAGCCTGGAGCCTGCTTCACATTCTGTGACTCCCCCTCTCTCTCTCTGCCCCTCCAACCCTTCTCTCTCTCTCTCTCTCTCTCTCTCTCTCAAAAATAAACAGTAAAAAATTTTTTGTTTTAATAAAAAAATGAAAATTTAGAAAACACACATAAAAAAATCATAAGACCTATTTCTACCATAAACTTAAATAGTAAGAGATTATAAAGTAAGATTTTACTCAGTGCACCTAAAATAACTTGTTATGTAAAATGCAATGAAGCAACAATAAAGACCATGACAGACCAAAAAATAAATAAAATAAAATAAAATAAATGACTTGATATGTTAGTATAATCTAATTTGAATACAACTTTGGGGGCACCTGGGTGACTGAGTCAACCAGTTTTATTTTGTTTTTTAAATATTTTTATTTATTTATAGGAGAGAGAGAGACAGCGTGAGCAGGGAGGGGCAGAGAGAGAGGGAGAGACAGACTCTGAAACAGGTTCCAGGCTCTGTGCTGGCACAGAGCCCGACGCGGGGCTCGAACCCACGAACCGCCAGATCATGACCTAAGCAAAAGTTGGACGCTTAACCGACTAAGCCACCCAGGCACCCCTGAGTCAACCAGTTTTAAGCATCTGACTCTTGGTTTCGCCTCAGGTCATGATCTCATGGTTTGTGAGTTCAAGCCTCACATCGGGCTCTGCGATGACAGTATGAAGCCTGCTCAGGATTCTCTCTCTCTCTCTCTCTCTCTGCCCTTCCCTGCCTCTCTTTTGCTCTCTCAACCAAACTTAAAAATAAAATAAATACAGCTGTATTAGGACTAAAATCAATGATTTATATTAGTGTCACCTAAAACTCTAGGTATTTTTTAACATGGTATATATTTACATCAGTTTTTTAGCAAATCAAATTTGTTTTCTTACATGAAATTAAGAAATAATTACTTTTTAAAAATTACAATTTTGCTAGGATCAAATGCTTTACCAAATATTTACCAAGAAACCTATAACAAAATTCATATTACAACATTCAAATGATTAAATTCTGTCATCATTTACAAAACATACCCACTGGGGCACCTGGGTGGCTCAGTCGGTTAAGCGTCCAACTTCAGCTCAGGTTATGATCTCACAGTTTGTGGGTTCAAGCCCCATGTCAGGCTCTGTGCTGACAGCTAGCTCAGAGCCTGGAGCCTGCTTCAGATTCTGTGTTTCCCTCTCTCTCTGACCCTCCCCTGCTCATGCTGTCTGTCTGTCTATCTCTCTCTCTCTCTCTCTCTCTCTCTCTCTCTCAGAAATGAATAAAACATTAAAGAAAATAATAAAATAAAAAACATACCCACTTTCATGAAAATGAAAAACAACAAAACAACTATGTTCATAATATAAGAATAGCTATATATTTGCATTAGTTAGATGGGCCTTATCCAATTCAGGTAGGCTTCAAAACCCAAGGCCATGAGGTGTAAACACAGCTAAGCAAAGTAACTCAGTGCAAATACAAGAATCCTCCAGCTTTTAACATCAAAGTATATACGCTGAATTACAAAAAGGCATCTTCTTTGGGCTGAAAAACTGCCAAAATATACCCCCTCTTTTTGAAGTAGTTGCAAAAAGGCATCTCTTTTTTCTCCTGCACCAAGACGGTGGTCTGGATTTCAACCACCACTAGCAAATCTTTGGCCAGAAACACCAGGCACAACTACTAATTCAAATCCCCAAGTAAAGAGGGTAGCTGCTATGGACTAAATGTTTGTGACCCATCAAAATTCTAATGCTGAAGCTCTAATCCTCCATGTAATGGTATCTGAAGGTGGGGCCTTTGGGAAGTAATTAGGGTTGGATTAAATCATGAGGGGAAAAAAAAGAAAAAGAAAAAAATTTTTGAGGGCAGAGCCTGCACGATGGGACTAATGCCCTTACAAGAGAAAAGTCTTTTTCTTTTTTTTTAATGTTTTATTTATTTCTGAGAGAGAGAAACAGCGTGAGCAGGGGAGGGTCAGAGAGAGAGGAAGGTATTAGAATCTGAAACAGGCTCCAGGCTTTGAGCTAGCTGTCAACACAGAGCCCGATGCCTGAGCCGGTCAGACGCTTAACCACTTAACCGACTGAGTCACCCAGGCGACCCAAGAAAAACCTTTTTCTGCACCAAGCAGAGATGAAGAAGGGGGCTACTTCATTCTCCATGTATCTTACGATTTTAAAAACTGCTTTACATAATCTCATCTGACCCTCCTCACACAATAATAGAGGTCACTCAAACAAGTTTATTATCACTAGTTACAAATGAAGAGATTGAGAATGAGAGTGATTAAGTGATTGGGATGAGGTCATGTCGTTTGGAAGTGGTAGAATTAGGTTTAAAACCTGTTCTCTCTCAATGTGTAAAGGGTTTTTTTCTCTTCATTTTTTTTTTTTTTAGTGTTTATTTATATTTGAGAGAGACAGAGTATGAGCAAAGGAGGGGCAAAGACAGGGAGACACAGAATCCAAAGCAGTCTCCAGATTCTGAGACTGACTCAAGCCTGACTCGGGGCTTGAACCCACAAGTCAGGATATCATGACCTGAGCCAAAGTCGGATGCTTAACCAACTGAGTCACCCAGGCATCCCTGAATAAAGTTTTTAATAAAATGTATAAGTATTTGAAATTCTGTTAACTGGAAGATACAAAAATCTTCCATAAAAAAAAAAAAAAAAACAGTCCCTAATAATTTTGTGCTGCAATACTACAGTCAGCAAACTATAGGCATGTGGGAATATTTTCCCCAGGACATTCATCCAGATGATGGTTCTTCTTATTCTCAATTCATTGCTGAGTTTATCAAAGAGCTACAAATGGCTGATGGGTAAAATTTGAGACTCATTATCACGTGAACACTCAAGATAATTACTTGAAAAGTAAACAGCACATGATCATACCCATCTCTCTGCCAGAAATACACCTGAAACATTTTCTTTCATTCATGTATCCATTTATTTAACAAATACTTTATTTAGTCTCTTTTATGTTATAACTCCTTCCAGCCTCTGGAGAAGACATCTTAACACAAGCCACAAGCCTCATTTTCATATTGTTCACTGACATAACTCAAAAGCAGCTCAAACTTTACTGAACCAGGAGAGTGTACTACAGAGAATCACACTAAAGCCTACCAATAAAACTAGCTAATTACATTCAACCTGTTAAAATCCAGTAAGAGAGAAAAATGAACCACACATAAGAAAATTTTTGCAATCTAGGGGCGCCTGGGTGGCTCAGTCGGTTGAATGTCCGACTTCGGCTCAGGTCATGATCTCACAGTTCCTGGGTTCGAGCCCCGCATTGGGCTCTGTGCTGACAGCCAGCTCAGAGCCTGGAGCCTGCTTCCAATTCTATGTCTCCCTCTCTCTCTGACCCTCCCCTGCTCACGCTGCCTGTCTCTTTCTCAGAAATAAATAAAACATTAAAAAAATTTTTTTAAAAAAAGAAAATTTTTGCAATCTAAACAACTTAAAAGGATTTGCTTTTCAATCTAATATTCCAAACTAAATAGGGAATTTCTCTAAAACTGAATCAAAAAGAAATAGAAAATATGAACAAACCAAAAAAGGGGGGATGGGGAGCATCTGGGTGGCTCAGTCAGTTCAGTATCTGACTCTTAATTTCAGCTCAAGTCATGATCCCAGGGTGGTAGGATTGAGTCCTGCATCGGGTTCTGTGCTCAGCACAGAGCCTGTTTAAGATATTCTCTCTCTCTCTCTAGCCTCTCTCTCTCTCCCCCCAACCCCTCCCGCTCCTCTCTCCCACACATCCTCTCAATCTCTCTTTCTAAAACTTTAAAAAAAAAGAAAACTGAACCAATTACCAGCAATAAAATTGAATTACTAATGAAAAAACCCCCAACAAAGGACTAAATGAGTTCACAGGTGAATTATACCAAACATTTAAAGAATAGATAATACCTATTATTCTCAAACGATTTCAAAAAATACAAAAGGAAAGAAAACTTCCAAATTCATTCTACGAGGCCAGCAATACCCTGACAGCAAAACCAGATAAACACACTACAAAAAAAGAGAAACACAGGCCAAAATAGATGTAAAAATCCTCAATAAAATATTAGCAAACTAAGTCCAACAATACATTTAAAAAATCATTCACCACAGGGCAACTGGTTGGCTCAGTAGGTTAAACATCTGACTTCGATCAGGTCATGATCCCACAGTTCAAGAGTTCAAGCCCAGCATCAAGGCTCTGCACTGACCGTGAGGAGTCGGCTTGTGATTCTCTCTTCCCAAGTCTCTCTATTCCTCCTCTGCTCATGCTCACACATGCACTCTCACTCTCACTTTCTAAAAAATAAATAAACTTAAAAAAAAAATCATTCACCACAACCAAGTGGGATTTATTCCCAGAAAGCAAGGGTGGTTCAATATTCACAAATTAATCAAATTGATACATCACATCAACCAGAGAAAGGATAAAAACCATATGATTATTTCAATAAATACAAAAAAGGCATTTGACAAAGTAAAACATCCATACATGATTAAAAAAAAAAAAGTCCTCCACATGGGCACCTTGGTGGCTCAATTATGTGTCCAACACTTGATTTCAGCGGTCATGACTTCATGAACCATGACATCGAGCCCCACATCAGGCTCTGCCACTGAAAACACAGAGCCTGCTTGGGATTCTCCCTGCCCCACCCCTTCATGCAAACATGCACACACCCTCCCTCTCTCTCCCCCCCCTCAAAAATAAGTAAATAAGCATTTATTTTAAAAAAAAAAAAAAAAACTCAACCCAGTAGGGATTTAGAGGGAACATACCTCAACCTTCAACATAATAAAGGCCCACAGCTACCATAGGAAAAACTCACATCATACTCAAGGGAAAATCTGAGAGCTTTTCCCCTAAGGTCAGGAACATGACAAGGATGTCCACTCTCACCACTTGTATTCAACATAGTACTGGAAGTCCTAGCCACAGCAATCAGACAACAAACAGAAATAAAAGGCATCAAATTGATAATAAGGAAGTAAAACTTTCACTATTTGCAGATGACATGATACACCATACAAAAAACACAAAAGACTCCATCAAAAAATTACTACAACTGATAAATGAATTCGGTAAGGTCACAGGATACAAAACCAAGGTACAGAAATCTGTTGCACTTCTAAACACTAATAATGAAGCAGCAGAAAAGAAATTAAGAAAGTAATCCCACTTACAATTGCACCACAAAAAAACTAAATATCTAGGAATAAAGCTAACCAAGGAGGTGAAAGACTTGTACTCTGAACTGTAAAACATCAGTGAAAGAAATTGAACATGACCCAAGGAAATGAAAAGATATTCCATGCTCATAGATTGGGAATAAATATTGTTAAAATGTCCACAGTACACAAGGAAATCTACAGATTTAATGCAATCCCTATCAAAATTATCAACAGCATTTTTCACAGAACTAGAACAAACAATCATAAAATTTGTATGGAACCACAAAAGACCTGAATAGCCAAAACAACCTTGAAAAAGATAAAGTTGAAAGTATCATGGGACGCCTGTGTGGCTCAGTCAGTTAAGCATCCGTGCATGCACACTCTAATAAATAAACATTGTTTTTTTAATTTTTTTAATATTTATTCTTGGGAGAGCGACAGAGTGAGAGCAAGATGGGCAGAGAGAAAGGAAGACAGAGAAGCCAAAGCAAGCTCCAGGCTCTGAGCTGTCAGCACAGAGCCCAATGCAGGGCTGGAAACCACCAACTGGGATATCATGACCTGAGCCAAAGTCAGATGCTTAACCAACTGAGTCACCCAGGCACCTCTAAATAACACTTTTTTAAAAAGGGGGCAGAGGGGAGAACTGCCCTGGGGCACCTGGCTGGCTCACTAGGTACAGCATGTAACTCTGGATCTCAGGGTCATGAGTTCGAGCCTCATGTTGGCCAAAGTTTACTTAAAAAGAAAAAAAAATAAAATTAATGAAATGAATTAAAAAAGAACTACTCCAGGATTCAGTAATCATACATCTGAGTATTTACCCTAAAAAAACAAAAACACTAGTTTGAAAAGATAAATACACCCCTATATATATTTCAGCACTATTTATAGTAGCCAAACTACAGAAGCAGCCCATGTGTTGAATGGACAAAGAAACTACGGTATATGTACAATGGAATATTACTCAGATGTAAAAAGAAATGAAATCTTGCAATTTGCAACAACACGGATGGAGCCACAGAGAATGACAAACACCACTGGATTCCACTCATATGTGTAATTTAAGAAACAAATGAACAAAGGGAAAGAGAGAGAGAGAAAAACCAAGAAACAGACTGAACTATAGAGAACTGTTACCAGAGTAGAGGTGGGTGGGGGAATGAGAAACAGGTGACGGTGATTAAAAAGTACACTTGTCATTATGAGCACTGAGTAATATACATAACTGGTGAAAATCACTATATTGTATACCTGAAACTACTACAACACTGCATGCTAACTATAATGGAATTAAAATAAACAATAAAAAATAAATAGGCAATTTCTTACCCGACATGCCATCTTCCACTACAAATTAAAATGGTAATGTGCTACTAATCTTGGTCCTAAATAGTGTGTGTGTAAGTAACAGAGAAAGACAGACCAAAAAATTTTGAAGTTTTTATTTTAACGTACAAAAGTTTTAATAGGAAAAAAGGCAGAAGTAGCAAAAGGAAGGAAAAAGAAAATGAAATCATAAAAGTGGTGGCATAACTATTATATACAAATTATAATGCCAATCTTGCTAGTAGCATCAAATTTTTTAACACTCATTTGTGTACCTAGCTGCCTTACTCTTCAGAAAGTAAGCTAACTTTTAAGAAGTCTAAAAAGTTTTTGTTTTAAACTAAAGGGTTTTTTTTAATACTTATTTTTGAGAGAGTGTGAGCAGGGAGAAGGGCAGAGAGAAATAGAAAGGGAGAGAGAATTCCAACCAGGCTCCGTGCTGTCGGCACAGAGCCTGATTTGGGGGGCTCAATCTCATACCATGCAATCATGACCTGAACTGAAATCAGGAATTGGATGCTCAACTGAATGAGCCACTCAGGTGCCCCTAAATTAAAGGTTTTATAACAAACTCATGTTTACTTCCAAAAAAAATCCAGTGAGATAAGTTCCACTATGGAACTACTAAAATCGAAATAACTATTTTAGGTGAGTTTGGTCTATGTAAATCGTACTTAAAAATATTTTTTACTTAGCATTTTAGCCATGAGAAAAATTTACTTAAGCACATGTTAAAATCTAGAATTCCACAGGGGCGCGTGGGTGCCTTAGTCGGTTAAGCGTCCGACTTTCGCTTAGGTCATGATCTCACGGTTCGTGGGTTTGAGCTCCGCGTCGGGCTCTGTGCTGACTGCCAGCTCAATGCCTGGAGCCTGTTTCAGTCTGTGACTCCCTCTCTCTCTGACCCTCCCCTGCTCACGCTGTCTCTCTCTCTCTCTCTCTCCCCTAGAAATAAATAAAACATTAAAAAAAATTTTTTTAATAAAAAATAAAATCTAGAATTCCACATAACTTTCTAATGTTTATTATTTATTTCTGAAAGAGAAACAGAGCATGAGCTGGGGAGGGGCAGAGAGAGAGGGAGAGAGAATCTAAAGCAGGGTCCAGGCTCTGAGCTGTCAGCACAGAGCCTGAGGCAGACTCGAAACCACAAACTGTGAGATGGTGACAAGAGCTGAAGTCAGACACTTAACCAACTGAGCTACCCAGGTACTGCCACATAATTTTAATGGATATATTTCCATGTCTTCCTGTTGGAGAAGAAAATGAGATACTCAAGAATGACAGCTAAAATTACAAATTACTCTTCACTAGTGCAATCCCTAAACCAACATCAAATTTCTTCCAATATATCAAATACATACATTATGGAACTGAACATTGTCTGTTAATAGTGCTTTCAGAAAGTCAGAACCCAGGAGTGCCTGACTGGCTCAGAACCTGGAGCCTGCTTTGGATTCTGTGTGTGTCTGTGTCTGTGTCTGTGTCTGTCTCTGTCTCTCTCTCTGTCTCTCTCTCTCTCTCTCTCTTTCTCTCTCTCTCCCCCCTCGCCCACTCATGCTCTCTAAAATAAATATTTTTTTAAAAGTTAAAAAAGAAAAAAAGCCAGAATACATTATAGTCTTTCAAGGAACTTAAATGGGTTAAATTTAATATAAGATTAAAAAAATATCAAGGGAAACATTCCACTATTTCAAATTTACTTCAGAAGTAATTATAAATGCAGGGTGCCTAGATGGCTCAGTCAGTTAAGCCTCTGACTCTTGATTTTGGCTTAGGTCATAATCTCACGGTTGGTGAGTCGGAGCCAGTGCCCTGAGTCAGGCTCTACGACGGCAACACAAAGCCTGCTTGGGATTCTCTCTCTCTCCCTCTCTCTCTATAACCCACTCACCGGTGCATGCTCATGCATACCTGTTCTCTCTCTCTCTCTCTCAAAAATATTTTAAAAAAGGAAAAAGTTAATGTAAAAAAAAAACAACCAAATAACACTTCACACTTAGAAAATACCACCTCCATCAAGACTTGACTCAAACTCTAAGGACTGAAATTAGTTTTATATATTCACAGCCTCTACAAAAATCAGATCAATTTTACCAATTTTTTACGATAATTTTGATAAATACATGTATGAGTATGTGTGTGTGTATTTAGCTGACCAGCAGCAAGGCAGAAATGGAATTTCTGGAAGATTGGGTTTGTTGGAGCTAGAATAAATTCACAAATATATAGACACAGAACAATTACAGGTTTTCAAATGCAATTGTATTTATCTGGAGCTTTTTGTCCTTGAATACCTGTCATTGAATAATTTTACAAGCAGACTTTTAACTTGCAGACTTTCTAAAAATTGTATTTCTCAAATTTTGTCTTTTATGTATTAGTGCGATGGTGGGTTTTTTTTTTCCTTTGACTATGCCTTCCTTCTTTTTGCCCTTTCTTCTTTCTTCCTCCCTCCCTTCTTTGGTTGAGAATATCAGTTAAACTCCTTTGTGATCTTGGGCAAGGAAATTTACCCCTCTAACTCTCAATTTGCTTTTATGTAAAACAGTGCTGATTGTATCTCATAGGGTTTACTATATATTAAAACACCAATAGGCACTTAATGCTAGTTATCTTGGATTTTTCTCCCCATAATTTATTAACATCTAAAAAAGAAAACTCATTTTTTGATGTTTCAACTTGACCTACTGTCAATCAACAAAAATTTAAAATATCATGGAAAACTCCAAATTTCCACAAAATCATAACAGAACTATGCACCCCACCAGCCAACTTCAATCATTATCAGCATTCTTCCACATGACACTTTAACTAATAATATATGGCTTCTCTATGATTGTTTTGAGTCTCTACAATTTGTTCTTTGGAATTGTAATACTTTAGGATTACTAAACATTGGGGAGTAATTTCCTAGGAATTTAAAGTCTGCTGCCAAAATCTAGATGAAATTGATGACACAGTATCCATGGTATGTTGAATATCATAGTACTGTACTCAAGAACATGATTCAATGTGTGCTATACTGTGTTCTTTTTTGATAGCAGTGTGATTTTGCTTCTTTGCCTCCTCAAATAATTTGGATTTAAAATTGTAGGGACCCTAGGTGGCTCAGTCAGTTGAGCACCCAACTCTTGATTTTGGCTCGCATCATGACCTCTCAGTTTGTGAGTTTGAGACCAACGTCAAGCTCCATGCTGACAGTGTTGAGCTTGCTTGGGACTGTGTGTGTGTGTCTCTCTCTCTCTGCCCCTCTCCCACTCACCCTTTCTCTCAAAAGTAAATAAACTTCAAAAAAGTAAGCAAATAAAATAAAATTGTGTAGAGACACCATATGTTTATACATGTGATCTAACTTTTTTTCTTATTTGAGGTATAAATCTAATAATCAAATATAAAATAACAGATACAGACTTGGGTTTAATATTATAAGAGTTTTCTTTTTTATTTTTGCTTTTTAATGTTTATTTGTTTTTGAGAGAGAGAAAGAGAAGGAGAGGGGCATAGAAAGGAAGACACCGAATCCCAAACAGGGTTCAAGCCCTGAGCTATCAGCACAGAGCCAAATGTACAGCTCAAACTCACCAACCGTGAGATCATGACCTGTGTCAAAGTCAAACACTTAACCAACTGAGTCACCCAGGTGCCCCACAGGACAGTTTTCAATCAGAGAATTTGTTGAAGGGGCTCTTGTTCTAGTTGGTACAGATTTATATGCATACTCCTATAAGTATCTTCAATAACCTTGAAGACAATCAGAAACTGAAGATAATTTCTCTAACGTATTTATGTATTGTGCTGTGTTTATGTTTTAGCTCTTGTCATTTTGGAGCGGGGATAAAATATTCTTAATTGCAAATCATAGTCCATCACAAGTCCTAAAGCCTCAAATCATTGGGACTACTGCACAATATAAGTTCCATGTGAAAATGCCAATTCATTGGTATGTACTGGGAAATGTGAAGACATGAAAACTTGCTATGAATAAAGTTTCAAGGTTATTTTTGCCTAAAGCAAGTCAAATTTTGACTCTGATGAGCATGGTTTCAGCTACCTTCTCTACTTTCTGGCCCCACAGGTATATTTTTACTTGACTGGTACATTCTATTATTTTTTTCCTATTTAGAGGAAGGTGGAAATTTCCACCTAAGAGTCTTTTTCTCTCTCTCTACCTATGGCAAATGTAAATGTCATTTCCCCTTCATTCCTTTGAGCTGCCTCTTTTTTCCCGTGCAATCTGGATTCTGTTATTTTTTTAACTGGAAACTTCCTTGGCATTGTAACTCAAGTTTAAAATCCCTTGGGGGGGATACCTGAGTGGCTCAATTGGTTAAGCATCCAATTGTTTCAGCTCAGGTAATAATCTCACAATATGTAAGTCTGAGCCCAGCATCAGGCTCTCTGCTGTCAGTGCAGAGCCCACATCATATCCTTTGTCTCCCTCTCTGCCCCTCCCTACTCATGTGTGCGCGCGCTCTCTCTCTCTCTCTCAAAAATAAACATTTATAAACAAACAAACAAACAAACCCTCTTAGGTGGGGTCCCTGGGTGGCTCAGTCAATTAAGGATTTGACTTTGGCTCAGGTCATGATCTCCTGGATCCTGAGATCAAGCCCTGCGTTGGGCTCTCTGCTGTCAGCACAGAACCTGCTTTGGATCCTCTGTCTCCTCCTCTCTCTGCTCCTCCCCCTCCCTCTCTCTCTCTTACTCTCTCTCTCAAAAATAAACTTTTAAAAAAAAAAGTCTTTTAGGTATTACCCAGGAAAAATGAAAACATGCCCACACAAGGACTTGTATGGAAATGTTCTGGGGCAACTTTATCCCATAATGGCCAATGGAAACCACCTGGTGACTGAAAAAACAAACTGTGGTACCTTCATACACTAGAATACAATGCAGCAATAAAAAGAAATTATTAATATATGCAAGAACTAGAAGCAATCTCAAATGCAGTATGCTAAGTATAAGAAGCTAGTCAAACAAAAAGATACCTACTATATGATTCCATTTGTGTTTGACATTCAGAAAAAGATAAAATGATAGGGGCAGAAATTAGATCACTGGCCGCCAAAGGCTGAGAATGAGAGAGAAGACTGACTACAAAGGGGCATAAGGAAACTCTCTGGAAATGACAGAATATCCTACATCCCAACTGTGATGATGAGTAGATACTATATACATCAAACTGTACACCTAAAAGGGATGAATTTTATCCTATGTAAATTATTCCTAAATAAGCCTCACTTTAAAAAAAGAGATGGTAGGGGCACATAGGTAGCTCAATCACATAGGTGTTCAACTTTGGCTCAGGTCATGATTCCCCCAGTTCATGGGTTCAAGGCCCACGTCGGGCTCTGTGCTGACAGCTAGCTCAGACAGAGCCTGGAGCCTGTTTCGGATTCTATGTCTCCCTCTCTCTCTCACCCTCCCCTGTTCAAGCTGTCTCTCTCTCTCTCTCTCTCTCAGAAATAAATAAAACATTAAAAAAAAATTTTTTTTAAGAGATGGTAGAAGTATAATCTCTGCCTTTAAGCTCATAGTCTGGGTAATATATAAACACATAAAAGAACAAGGTAAATGCTATAATTTATAAACAAAGTTCTGTGGTGGGATGGAGGAAGAGTAAAGTCTTACAGTGGAGCAAAGGGTTCTTAGAGAACATAGTATCTAAACTATGTCCTAAAGTGAGCATGACTATAACAGGCAAAGAAGGAAAAAAAGCATCCAAGGAGAGAGAACAGCTAATAGAAAAGCACAGAATATAGAGATAGGACCTAAGAAAAGTATAAGAAAAAGTCAGTTTAGGCTTCAATGTGGTATATAGAGTGGCCATAATGACAGAGGAAAGAAAGTGTAAGAAGAGTACAGCCTTATAAACCATGCCATGGAATGGTATGGCAGAGGAAAAGAACAGTTTTGAAAGGTGTTAAAAATAATCCTAGCCAGAGATATCTGGGGTCAGAATTAAGAAGACTATTTAGTGATGGACTGACTGTGGGAATAAGGAAAAAGACAAGTCAAATCAAGTTTCTGGTCAGGGCACCTGGGTGGCTTAGTCAGTTAACCATCCAACTCTTGATCTCAGCTCAGGTCATGATCTCACAGTTCATGGGATCAAGTCCCAAGACAGGCTCTGGGCTGACAGAGCAGCACCTGCTTGGGATTTTCTCTCTCTCTCTCTCTCTCTCTCTCTCTCTCAGGCTCTGGGCTGACAGAGCAGCACCTGCTTGGGATTCTCTCTCTCTCTCTCTCCCTCCCTCCAATTTCTGCCCCTTCCATGCACACGCACGTGCTCTCTGTCAAAAATAAACAAACATTTTTAAAAAACAAAGTTTCTGGTAAAGGCAAGGTGATACCATTGAAATGAAGAATTAAAAAGGAAATACAGTTGTATTTGATAATTTTCAGTTGGGAGGAGGCATCTGGCTTCTGTTTTCCTATCTACTAATTAGCTTACTCATATTCCTTCTCTAACTAAAACTGAATTTTATCATAAGTTATATATTTAACTACTTTATAAAATAACTGTTAAGAAATAAAGGCAACCTAGCAACCTAATCTCTCAATCCTGTTTTCTTGTTACAAAAGTTTAAGGAGCACCTGGGAAGCTCAGTCGGTTAAGCATCCTACTCTTTGATGTCGGCTGAGGTCATAATTTCACAGTCATCAGAGCTCCATGTTGGGCTCCTTGCTGGACATAAACCCTGCTTAAGATCCTCTCTTTCACTCTCTCTATCTGCCCCTCACTCGTCTTGTGCTCTCTCTCAAAAAAAAAAAAAAAGTTAATAAAGTACTACCTCAAAGACCTATTTCATGAAGTGACATAATCATTATAAAATACTTACGTTACCTACACGTAATCAACACTCAGTCACATACCCTGACTTACATTCAGGTTCAGCTTTATTACAACTGGATCATAGGAAAAAGCATTAATTTTAGTCTTTTTGCTGAAGCACCACTTAAATAATTTGATGTAACTGTTCATGCATTTAACCCACAGAATATAAAATCAGTGTCCAAAAATATAAGATAGAAAAAATATTTAGACAATATATACTGAATGCTGAATTTAGAAGTTAGCTAAACTAAGTTATTTCTTAAATATCTCAATTAAAGTAAATAAGTCAACACAACAGTCTCTACTATTTGTTCTGAAACCAGGTGCCTGAAATTTTTATGTTAAAAGTCATCTTGTCAATTTAACATTAGCATCTAAGAGATTAACAAATGGTCATCATTTGACTCACAACTATTTTGTTTCAAAAGTTCATCCTTAGGCAGATGAAAATGTTAAAAATAATAAAACTGTAAAGTTCCCTATCAATACAAATGAGATGTCTATGCAGCTTGTTAGCATTCTATGTAAATAACCAGGAACTAAAGAATTAAGACTCAAAGAATGATAATACATTTTTTTCTAAGTTGTTTCTTTTACATTAGTATGGTCAGAAGAAAAAAGAAATGTTTTTCTTTCACCATTCTATAACATTCTACAATTCTAAAAGCTCAGAAAATTCGTTTAATTACCAAAATTTAAAACATAACCTCCACACAAACAATTTCCCAAGAACTTCTATTTTGCTTTGGTAATACAGGGTTCTTTCTAAGATGAAAACTGCTCATCTATCTGTATATATAAATACAAGGGTTTGAAAAAGAAAGAAAATGACAATTTTTCTTTACCTACAACGTCTTCATTGATCTACAGAATTCCATTATCTGTAATTACCCCAGTATTTCTAAGTGGGAAATAACCTAGGCTACTATACTCTAAATTGGTCCTATATTTTCTTCACTTGCTATTAAATAACCATTTTTGTTCTATGTTATAGTTGTATCATATAGTACCAGCAAGACAGGGCTAAGACAGCCTAAAAAAAAAAAAAATCACCTTACAAACACCTACAAATATTAGGTAAATATAACAAAAACTACTTTTTAATGTAGACCTGAGCTTGCAAGAAAAAAGGGCAATCTCCAAGAGCCTAAAATGAAGAAACAGAAAAATAGTAAGAATCTGAACTATTACAATTGCTGAAGGGGCACAGGAAGGAAGGCTCGTACTACATAAAGGGGACTAGCATTTTATGTAGAAACACAAAATAAAGTACTGTGCCCACTCAAGGTGGGGGAATAGAAATTAAATCTCCATATACATCTGGTACTCTCAAAAGGTCAAAAAGTAGATCTCCCTTACTCCTCCCCTCCAAAAAACCCACCAACTGGCAAAGGGAAATTACAAATAACCAACCTTTGGTTGGGCTACTGATCTTAAAAAAAAAAGAAAAAAAATGTTTTCTCTGAGAAAGTAAAATTCTGGGATTATACTCATAGCTTTCAGAGTTCAAATTTACAGTACTGTCATAAACTAGAAACCCAATGCTAATAAAAAAAATTTTTTTTAAGGACACCTGGGTGGCTCAGTCGGTTAAGCATAAAACTCATGACTTTCGCTCAGGTCATGATCTCACCGTGCATGAGTCTGAGCTCCCCACTGGGCTCTCTGCTGTTAGCATATGATTCTCTGTCTCCCTCTCTCTGCCCCTCCCCTGCTCACTCACTCTCTTTTAAAAATAAATAAATATAAATTTAAAAAGATATGAATCACAAGTGAGATTGAAAATATGAAACATTAAGAGACATTAAGGATAGACTGGGTAAAAGCCAACATGTCATGTATTAAGAGTTCCAAAATACAAATAGATAAAAGGAAGAAAAGCCATTATTCATGAAAATTCTCCAGAAAAACATGAATCCTCAAATTTAGGAAGTACAACCAGCCAAAGACAGGTTATGGTGAAACTCCAAAACCCCAAAGTCAAAGAAAAAATGTTAAAAGCAACCTTACCTGTAAAGTTAAGCAATTAGAACTATTAACAGTAACAACTTCAAAAACAGACTAGAGGGGGAACAGAACAGTATCTTCAAAATATTAAGAGAAAATTACTGTCAACTAGAATTCTGCATCCAGCTAAACTATAATCAAGAGCAAGGTCAATAGGAGGAAATCTCTAAACAAATACTGAGTTTACGACTCAAAAATCCTCACTAAAAAGAACTACTGAAGGATACATTTCAGAAATAGAAGTAAAAAACACAATGAGATGCAAGACATACATGTGAGCCAACCATTTAGTAAATATCAGTTAAGTTTAAGAACTACAAAAAAATATAATCATCCTGTTCTCCAATATTCAGTGCCTCTGCCTGCAAGAAGACTGTATGTACCCATCCTGTGAAACTCAAAACTGGGATGATAACACAAGCATGGTCATACGACTTTCCTTGAAGGGACTTGTCACTTGGGAGCTGAAACTTAAGAGCATCAAAGTTCAATATTACACAAATTTGAGTAAGGGAATGGTAAGAAATAAGCCAAGATCCAGATTACTTATCTGTCATATTAAGTAACTTGGCCTTTACCCAGAAAAGAATGAAAAACTATAGAAGGATTTTGAAAGGAAAATCAAATGGTCACATTTTAACTATACATAAAATATTCCAGGAGGTATGGAAGGTATTTGAAAGGAGAGACTAGAGAAGCAGGAATACCAGCAAGTGAGTTACTCCAAATATACAGGAAAATAATGGAGTATCTCAATTAGTGCAGTATACTGAAGATGCAAAAGAGAGGAAGGAGTACAGAAATACTCAGTATTCCAACTGATATGCCAAACACCAACATCCAAATTAATGACCCTGAATTATCACAGAAAAGACCAAATCACAGTCAGTATACTGTTAGATATCACAAAAAAAGTTGAAATTTAGGAGTTTCTTTAAGATTTTTTAGGGGCACCTGGGTGGCTTAGTCGGTTAAGCGTCCGACTTTCGCTTAGGTCATGATCTCGCGGTTCATGAGTTCAAGCCCCGCACCGGGCTTTGTGCTGACTGCCAGCTCAGAGCCTGGACCCTGTTTCAGAGTCTGTGACTCCCTCTCTCTCTGACCCTCCCCTGCTCACACTGTCTCTCTCTCTCTCTCTCTCCTAGAAATAAACATTAAAAATTTAAAAAGAAAATTTTTTTAAATAATCTCTACACACAACATGGGACTCAAACCTACTACCCCAAAATAAAGAGTCACATGCTCTTCCAGGGCACCTAGGTGTTCAGTTGGTTAAGTGTCTGACTTTGTCTCAGGTCATGATCTCGCAGTCCATGGATTTGAGCTCCATCTCAGCTCTGTGCTAACAGTATGGAGAATGAAGCCTGCTTTGGATTCTGTGTCTACCTCTCTCTCTGACCCTTCCCCGCTCACCTCATGGCATCCCCCTCACCACCTCATTCCAGATAGGGTTGGTAATATAGGCAGAAACTAAGTACCACACTGTATTTCACATACATATTGCCATTAGATCATCCTCCTAAATGTTTAGGATGAGTAAGAGGGAAGAAGATAAAGAAATCAAAGTAAAAGATGTATGAGAGACATCATCATCTCCTAACAATATAATCAATGTAGTCAACATGTAAATGTCACAAAAATAATTAACTTTACATTTTCTTAGAGAGTGAGGTGTACAAGTATCAGAAAATAAATTTAATAAACTGAAGGATAGAAGAATAGTTGAAGAAATGGAGTACCTGGAAGCTAAGAACTTAAATTCCATGAAGGCAACATCCACACCTCTCTTGTTCATTGTTTTATTGCCAACACCTATCCAGCACCAAGTAATGAAACACCATTTCTGCTCCATAAATATTCATTGAACAAGTAAATGAACTGCTCCCCGATGAAAATAGATATGTTTCATAAAAGGGAATAATGACATGTTATTAAAGCATAAAAGGTGTCATCAAAACAGCAACATGTAAAATGTTCTATTCTAAAATCTTATCCATAGGGGCGCCTGGATGGCTTAGTCGGTTAAGCGTCCGACTTTCGCTTAGGTCATGATCTCGCGGTTCGTGGGTTCGAGCCCCACGTCAGGCTCTGTGCTGACTGCCAGCTCAGAGCCTGGAGCCTGTTTCAGATTCTGGGCCTCCCTCTCTGACCCTCCCCTGTTCACGCTGTTTCTCTCTCCTAGAAATAAATAAAACAAAACAAAACAAAAATTTAAAAATAAAATAAAATAGGGGCGCCTGGGTGGCTTAGTCGGTTAAGCGTCCGACTTTCGCTTGGGTCATGATCTCGCGGTTCGTGGGTTCGAGCCCCGCGTCGGGCTCTGTGCTGACTGCCAGCTCAGAGCCTGGAGACTGTTTCAGTCTGTGACTCCCTCTCTCTCTGACCCTCCCCTGCTCATGCTGTCTCTCTCTCTCTCCTAGAAATAAATAAAAATATTTTAAAAAAAATAAAATAAAATAAAAATAAAATAAAATAAAATCTTATCCATAGACAGGGCACATCTGGGTGGCTCAGTTGGTTAAGTGTGCAACTCTTGATTTTGGCTCAGATCATGATCTCACAGTTGTGAGATTGAGCCCCGTATCAGGATCATCACAAAACACAGAGCCTTCTTGGGATTCTCTCTCTCCCTCTCTCTCTGCTCCTCCCCCACTTATTTGTCTCCCCTCAAATATAAACTTTAAAAAATAAAATCTTTTTTATAGTTGATTCTTTGACTCCTTAAATGAATATATTACTTGAAAATTTAAATGCTAAACCCCGGTTAAATATACACCCTAATTTATTGGAAGAAAAAATAATCTTGTCCCATAAATTTGAGTATATGGTACTTTATTTGGCAAATCTATCATGGAAACAAATCAACTTCAAGGAAGGGTCATTTGAACACTAGAAACTATGACTACATCCTGTAAACAATCTAGATACTTTCCAACTCAATTGAATACTTTACTATTCAATTACAAGATTGAAAGATGTCTTAAGCCACTTTTTCACATTTCAGGTTTTTTGTAATTATAAACCACATAAGGCTTAGTGGTTAACAGCTCAGGTTGTGGATTCCCTGATCTTCAATCTCAACAATATTAATTATGCTCAGTGACTTAAGCAAGCTACTTATCCTCTGTGTCTCAATTTCATCATTTATAAAGTGAATATTATAACAGTACAATCTGTTCTACTATAACTTAAATCTTTGTCTTGAATTACCTCCTACAGAATTGTTAAAGAGTAGAATAATACAGGAATAGTGTGTAATTGAATCTGGTTCATATGCAATTTTTTCCAGCAGAATTAAAAAGAAATCCTTGGCAATATATAAAAGTCTTATCAAAAACCTAAAAATTTGCAAAATTGCTTTCCTTTAATGCAAATACTGCCTGGTTTAACGACTCCCAAGAACTAGAATGCTTTTCTCACAATATAAGTATCTGACAATCTGCAAGCACAAATGAAAAAACTGCAAAAACACTTCCCTCTGTACTAAAACAATGAATTAATCAGGAAAGCTACAAACTAGACCAGACATTTAGTACCGATAAAAAAATGTTGTCTATCAGAAGCTAAAGAAATCAAGCCTACATCTCAAAGAAGGAAGCATAAACTCCAGCGATAGTACCACAAAGTAAAAGTGATGCTAACATGAAAATATCAGTAGACACTTAACTTTGCCAGTATTTTCATCATGATTATTATTGATTTTGTCAGTATTCTGGTTACACGGTCCCACAGGTTTTGAATGAGCCACCCCAATCCTATCTTTCCCCCATAAATCCTATTATTTTTAGTCCACTTTTGCAGAACACAAGGCATTTTGGCAGAAACACCTAACGCCTACCTGTGAGAACTCTAAGAATTAAATTGGGCCAATACACACATCAAATAGGACCTGGCATTCTTAATAAATCTTAGATATTGCTATAATCTATTATAACTCAAAATAATTTTTTTTTATTTTAAAGAGAGCAAGACAGCATGAACAGGGGAAAGTGGAAGAAGGTGAGGGAGAAAAAATCTTAAGCTCTGTGCTAAGCCATCCAAGCACCTCAAAATAACATTAATTTCAACTCAAAACCATACTAGATATCAATATGTGTGTGTCCCCTACCTCAAGGGTGATAAATCACCTTATCATTACAGAAAATAAAAACTGAACCCAAAAAAAACCTTAAAAAATAAAGAACCATAAATCCACCAAATGTTTTAGTAAACTAACAAAATCACCCACTCACACTTCTGGCCACTGGCACTGCCTTAACTATCCACTGACAACTACAATAAGGAAAATTATTCTGAAAAGCTTTGGATTTTGTGTCTGTTGGATGTCTATTAATTTCACAGCAATTTGATTTAATAAAATTGAGTTGGTGAGGAATGCCTGGGTGCTCAGTCGGCTGACTCAGCTACGGTCGTCATCCCAGAGTCCTAGGATCAAGCTCCATGTCACGCTCCGTGCCCAGTGTGCAGCCTGCTTGGGATTCTTTCTCCCCCTCTCCCTCTCCCTCTGCCCCTCCCTTGCACTCACGTGTGCACACACACACACACACACACACACACTTTAATAAAAAAAAATTTTTTTAAATGAGTTGGTAATGGGGGCGCCTGGGTGGCTTAGTCGGTTGAGCGTCCGACTTTCGCTTAGGTCATGATCTCGCGGTTTGTGGGTTCGAGCCCCGCGTCGGGCTCTGTGCTGACTGCCAGCTCAGAGCCTGGAGCCTGTTTCAGTCTGTGACTCCCTCTCTCTCTGACCCTCCCCTGCTCACGCTGTCTCTCTCTGTCTCTCCTAGAAATAAATAAAACATTAAAAAAAAAAAAATCTTTGAAGATTCAGAAAAGATACCAAAAAACACACAAAATATCTTAAAAATCTAAAACTGGGGGTGTTTTATGATATTAGTTTAGCAAATTAAAAAGAATTCATGTACTCAACAGCTTTTTATTTTGGTTTCCTTTTGATTTTTTTTTTTACTTTGTATATTGTCCCAACAGCTTTTAAGCCAAAGACTCACTAGAAAGACTCACTACATACAAGTAGGTTGCTGAATATCCAATTCCCTGAAATAATATCAGAGAAAATGAAAAAACCTACCCTACTTTAATAGCAGGTTGTAAGAGACTAATCAGAAAATAAATTCACAAAATTGCTCCTCAGGGAATATTAAGGTAACGCAAAACTGTATAATGAAAAACACAAGCTACCTAATAAGAATCTTCATAAGAAATGTCAGAAAATAGTAAAAGAAATACAGCATTAAGGTCTTAACATTTCTTTTGCAGAACAATAAAACTAGGCTAACTTTTCTGCCTATGGACGCCCTGAATAAGCATTGTCAAATCTCCCCTTCCACCACTATCATGTCTGAGTCTCCCAAAGAGCCTGAACAGCTACAGAAGCTTTTCATCTCAGGTTTGAGCTTTGAAACAACAGATGAGAGTTTGAAGAGTCATTCTGAGCAATGGGAAACGCTTACAGACTGCGAGATCCAAACACCAAGCGCTCCAAAGGCTTTGGGTTTATCACGGGTTCCACTGTAGAAGAGGTGGATGCATCCATGAATGCAAGGCCACACAAAGTGGATGGAAGAGCTGTGGAACCAAAGACAGCTGTCTCAAGAGAAGATTCTAAAAGACCTGGGGCCCATTTAACTACGAGGAAGATTTTTGTTGGGGGCATTAAGGAAGACACTGAAGAACATCATCTAAGAAATTATTTTGAATAGTATCGAAGATGGAAGTGAGTGAAATCACGACTGACTAAGGCAATGGCAAAAAGAGAGGTTTTGCTTTTGTAACCTTTGATGACCATGACAAGATTGTCATTCAAAAATACCATACTGTGAATGGCCACAACTGTGAAGTAAGGAAGGCTCCATCTAAGCAAGAGAGGACTTAGTGCTTCATCCAGCCAAAGAGGTCAAAGTGGTTCTGGAAACTTTGGTGGTAGGCATGGAAGTGGTTTTGGTGGGAATGACAACTTTGTTTGTGGAGGAAACTTCAGTGGGTGAGGTAGTTTTGGTGGCAGTCGAGGTGGTGGTGGATACGGTGGCAGCAGGGATAGCTGTAACGGATCTGGTAATGATGGAAAGCAACTTCGGAGGTGGTAGAAACTGTAATGATTTTGGCAATCCAACAGTCAATCTTCAAATTTTGGACTCATGAAAGGAGGACATTTTAGAGGTAGAAGCTCTGGCCCCTGTGGCTGTTGAGGCCAATACTTGCCAAACCATGAAAACAAGGTGGTTATGCAGTTCCAGGAGCAGCAGTAGCTATGCAGTGGCAGAAGGTTTCAATTACTGTCAGGAAACAAAGCTTAGCAGGAGAGGAGAGTCAGAGAAGTGACAGGGAAGCTACAGGTTACAACAGATTTGTGAACTCAGCCAACCACAAAGGTGGCAGAGCCTACCTGCTACAAAGAAGGCATGTTTTAGACAATACTCATGTGCATGGGCAAAAAACCCAAGGACTGTATTTGTGACTAACTGTATAACAAGTTATTTTAGTTTCTGTTCTGTAGAAAGTTGAAAGCATTCTAACAAACTGTTTTAATGTAGATTTTTTTTGGCACCCATGCTGTTGATTGCTAAATGTAATAGTCTGATCATGACGCTGAATAAATGTGTCTTTAAAAATACAAACTAGGTGGGGGCGCCTGGGTGGCTTAGTCAGTTAAGCGTCCGACTTTCGCTTAGGTCATGATCTCACGGTTCGTGGGTTCGAGCCCTGCGTCGGGCTCTGTGCTGACTGCCAGCTCAGAGCCTGAAGGTGTTTCAGAGTCTGTGACTCCCTCTCTCTCTGACCCTCCCCTGCTCATGCTGTCTCTCTCTCTCCTAGAAACAAATAAAACATTTAAAAGAAAAATACAAACTGGCTAACTAATGATTGTAATTTAGTAAATGATAAGACTAGGACACTTCCATTTAATTTAATAAACATCTTTGAAGTACCTAGCACTGTAAAAAGTTCTAGAGGTACAAAGATTAAATGAAACAATTTGTTACCTAAGTAAGCACTATAAAACAGAAATCTATTCTGGACATTTTTCTTTCACATATGCAAAAACTATTAAAAATATCTTAAAGAATATATGTATGAAAATAGATACTTTATAACACAAAAATAGATTAGTTTAGCTAGGTCAGCTTGAGAAATAAAAAGCTTTCTTTCTCTTTTAATTCTCTTATTTTTCGGCTTCCCAAATGTTTTCTCAGTTTAAAATGAACCAATTTAAATGGAAACAAGACAGTATACCTGCAGGGGCCTAAATGATCAATTCTATTACCACCAAGGGACTACAAAGTTTTTAAAATTCATCAATTCATCCACATTTCTTTTATTTATCAACATCAATAAACAATCTAACAAAATCTACTCATAATCTATATAAATGTTCATATACTTTGAACCATTTATTCTACTTCTAGAAATTTCAAAGCACAAAGCTGCCTAAAGAAGCAAAAAAAAAAAGAGAAAAAAACGAAATTTCATCATTTCCTCTTACACTGAAAACTACAAAACATTGATTAAAGAAATTAAGGAAGACCTAAATGAATGGAAAGACAGTCCAAATGCATAGAATGGAAAACTCAATACTCCCTAAAGTTATCTATTGCTTCAACACCTCCCCATCAAACTCCCAGCTTGCTTTTTCACAAAAACTGACAAGCTGATCTTACAATTAATACAGAAATCTAAAGAATCTAAAATAGCCAAAACAATCTTGAAAATTAGAAGAACAAAGTAAGAGGACATATATCCCTATTTCAAAACTTAGTACAAAGCCACAGTAAGCAAGACAGTGTGGCAGTGGTGAAGAACAGACATACAGATCAAAGGGAAAAAGTCCAGATAAATCCTTACACTTATAGTCAACTGATTTTTGACAAAGATGCAAAGGTAATTCAATGGGAAAGGATACCCAATTTAACAAAGAGCAGTGAAATGCACACACAAAAAAATGAATTTAGAATGGGTGATAGGCACTGAGGAGGGCACTTGTTGGGTGAGCACTGGGTGTTGTATGTAAGCCAATTTGACAATAAACTATATTTAAAAAAAAAAAAAGAAAAGAAAAAAAAAGATGAAGTTACCCCCTACTTCTCGTTCTCTCACATCACACAAAAATCAACTCAAAATGGATCACAGCCCTAAATGCAAGAGCCAGAACTATGAAATATCTCAAACACAGGATGTAAATGTTCTATAATTAGACTGTGGTAATGCCTGCATAGCTCTGTAAACTTAATGAAAATCACTAAATTGCATACTTAAATTAGGTAAATTTTACGGTATAAAAATTCCACCTCAACAAAGGTGTTTAAAAACAAGTCATCTCTAAAATATCACAATGGCTATTAAATAAATTCCAAAAGAACTACATAGCATATAAGGCTAGTAATAGCTACAAACAAACAAAAAATCATAAGGTTGAAATATGATGACTTACCTAAAATTACAAGTATTAAAATAATAACAAATACTTATAACAGTACTCAATGTACCACACATTATTTTAAGTGATTTATAAGTTTTTATTCATTTAATCCTTGCTACAGTGTAGTTTCCCCATTGTACAGAGGAAAAACTATGGCTCAAAGAGGTTAAAAAAACTTGCTCGAGATCACAACAGGGTGTTGGGTTAATGAATGATTTTCCCCCTTTCACAAATATCTTTTATATTACTATCATTATTCATTTGAAAAGAATAGTGAATATTATTGGCTGCCTATCCACTATCCAATTACCCTTTCAATTTCTTAACCTAGACTTTCATTTGTGTATCCACCTCTCCTCATACAGCCCATATACTTCACAGAAAATTAACCCCATTCTTAGGCATAGTACTTGGCCCTGGTTTGCTTAAGCCAATCAACCGTTTCAATGACCACAGTCACCAGTTCAGCAGTCCAGTCAGGACTCTTGTTTGGAATGTTAGGACAGTGAGGCTCTCTCTCCTAAGTGATGTGGTCAAAACATATGACCCAACCATCACTAGCAGCCATACTACAACCATGGGAGGAACAGCAACAAACTGAAGAAAGCAGAAAAGAAACGGAAAGAAAGTGGTCTTTAAAATTATTGTGTCTTTAAAATAATCTTGCCCTACCTTTGGACTTGGAGATAAACGAGCCTATAAATCCTTTTCATTGTGTTTAAAACAGGTTCAAGTTTTCTACTGCTCATAACATCATGTACAAATTTAATGGGGGCAGAGGGGGACCACATTAACAAGTATGTTACATGATTATCTTTCCAATAAAGGTTCATATAAAGCCTGAAAAAATAACTACCTGCAATTTTATATGTCTCACACAGCAATTTGTAATATTTAATTGGAAATTTTAAAATGTTTTTTAAAATCTATATTTCCAATTCTTCCTGAAAAATCAAAAGGTATGACACCACTGGGCCCATGTTACTACAGCATAACAACCAAAGAGAATAGCAGCTGCCCTTTAAGTCTCTCTAAACACAGTCACTCTCTAAACACAGTCAATAGTTACTGAACCTGTGTGTGATATGGTCAGCTCAACAGGTACTGCAAGTGTGCACCATTAATAGTTAGCAGACCTATATCAAATGACACATAATGAGCCATGAAAAATTATATTCTACTTTTTAAGCTTTAACATTTTAATTAAAATCATATACTTTATAAACAAATTTCATGAAAGCATACATTTGTCACCAGCCCATGGGAAACACTATGCTTGAATTGAGTACCTTTAAATACCTGATGGAAGTCTTAAATTCAGCAGCAAGTTCTTGGAAACATGCCAATGCATTAATTACTCTGGGTCCAAGCATCTGACAATTTTTTTTAGCATACAGATGAAAACAAGATGAAATGGTTTCAAGTTGCAACAGGAAAAATGTAAAAGTTGACTACAAGTTTGAAACACTTGAATACGCAAGTGTACTATTAATCAAAACTTACCTATAAAACAGATATGCAAAAAAAATTACAAGAACAGTGGTGAATTTCAAAGGAATTTATAAAACAGTAAGCTGAAGCTACATTAGCAAAGTTAGGAGGCAGCACTTTGTAAAGACTTCTGGATGTATGGCTCTACCACTAATTTGGACAATTCTAGGGGAAGGGAAGTTGTTTAATTTTAACAGTACAAATATTATTGTTTAAAGTAGTTAACATATAATCAGTAAAAAAAGAATCAATATGACATAATCTATTTTAACAAAATGCTTGGAAAAATAGGAAAAAGTTATTACAGCTATAAATAACAGTTTAAACTTACTAATGAAAAATCCAGTGAAGATAGGCTAAAGGAGGTACACACATAAGGATTCAGTGACATTGGTAATAAACTGGTTCTTTAAGTATTTTATTTATTGTGAAAAAGTGAGAGCATGCACAGGCACAAGAAGGGGAGGGGGAGAGAGGGAGAGAGAACCCCAAGCAGGATCCACACTAAGTGCAGAGCCTGACGCACTGACAAGGGGCTTGGGTCTTGATCTCACGACCTGGAGATCATGACCTGAGCCAAAATCAAGAGTGGGACACTTAACTGACTAAGCCACCCAGGTGCCCTGATACTGGTTAAGTTACATGGATGGTTCACAGGGTTTATACCATTGAAATATTTCATTACTTATATACATATTATATAGTCTTCTGTCTGTATTCTATTTTTCACAATTTTGTAAATTTTAATCGACCATACTGACTATAAAAAAAGTTACTGATAGAATTTCCCCATCCACATGCCAAGTAAAAAAACTGAATGACGAGAAAAATGTTTGTGCTTTTAAGCAGTTTGTAGTTGTTGTTGTTTCTTACAATTTAATGCAGTTATTTGAAAGTTAAAGAAGAAGAAATCAATTCTACTGATGGAAATTTCATCATTAATATTTATTTAGCAGGACCAATGATTTTTGTGTCCTTATACTGGGAAAGGTTATGCCTCAGCTATACCTACCTACCTGCTCAGAGAGGCCAACAATTCTACGTTAACTCAAGAGACAGACATATTCCTGGAAAGGTTGCCATTCTACACAAATTGTAGGCAATCTCTTTAACATTTCGGTCTGAGTCTCAACTATAAAATGAGATACATATTAAATAGTTGTTTAAAGAAAAATTTAAAAACATATGTAAAGCACCTGGCCCATTGCCTGACACAGAGTAAACAGCATAACTTTTGTAAAATTGAAACTTTTAATGTAATTTCCTTCTCTGAGCAAAATTAACTTATCAGTTAAGAAATATTTAGGTGCTATAGTATTAACGACATTGAGATGGACTAGCTACCAGATTCCCAAAACGTCAGTTCTCAAGATTTTCTAAAGCCTGGCCAAGATCCTACATACCCATGAAGGAACATGAAAAGTGCTGTAAGGGTGAATTTGGAAAAGGGAGGAACTAACCTAATCATCTGCTCTACATGAAAAGAAAATGACAGTGAAAAGGAGGTGTAATTCAACAGATTTTCCCTCTCCTTTTACCAGACACCTATTACTGCAAACATGTAGCTGTGCATGATTTAACCAATAATCTTAAAATCTGTATAAGGCCCCCAAATGTAGGCAGCATATAAGCAGAGCATTACTACAGAATTTGGATATTTCTTAATAAAATGCAGGTGACTTTTGGTAAGTTATCCACCTCCACACAGGTCATTCAAAAGAACAAAAGAGTTCGGGGCACCTTGGTGGTTCAGTAGGTTAAGCATCTGACTGCAGCTCAGGTCATGATCTCACAGTGAGTTCAAGCCCCCAGTCAGGCTCTGTGCTGACAGCTCAGAATCTGGAGGTTGCTTCAGATTCTAGATCTCCCTCTCTCTCTGCTCCTCCCATGCTCACACTCTGTCTCTCTCTGTCTCTGCCTCTCGCTCTCTCTCAAAAATAAACATTAAAAAAATTTTTCTAATAAAATTAAAGAAAGAACAAAGTTCAAATTCTCCTTCTGCCAGAGGAATGTTATATTTCACACACAAACAACTAAATATGGGCTACATTACTACACAGATTTCCGTTTATCATCCTAGGTACATGAGATTTAGGAAAACAAAAAGGTGCTTGGGTAGCTCAGTGGGCTTAGGGTCCATTTCAGCTCAGGTCATGATCTCACAGCTCATGAGTTCAAGCCCCATGTCCCGCTCTGCACTGACAACTCAAGAGCCTGGAGTCTGCTTCAGATTCTGTCTAGGTCTCTCTCTGCCCCTTGCCCGCCCACAAACTGTCTTTCTCTCATTTAAACATTAAAAAAAAAATTTTAATAAAAAAAAAGAAAAAATCTTTAAAAATGTTTTTAAGGAGTAGGAGCGCCTGGGTTGCTCAGTTAGTTAAGCATTAGACTTCAACTCAGATCCTGATCTCAGTTTGTGGATTCAAGCCCTACACTGGGATCTCTGCTGTTGGTGCAAAGCCACTTCACATCCTCTGTCCCCCTCTCTCTCTGCCCCGCTCTGCTCCCGTGCACATGTACTCTCTCTCTTTCAAAAATAACTGAACTTAAAAAAAAAAAAAGGTTTCAAGTCTATTTTGAGGCAAAGGAATAAATCAATTTACCATTTATGTCCTTGAGACTTACAAAAGACCATAAACACAAGATCCCCAAAGTTTTGATAATTGTTAAAGCTGCATAATGAATATCAGAGCACAACTATCCAATTTTTGTGTATATCTGAACATTTTCATAATATTTAGGGTTTTTTTTAATGTGGGGGAGGGGTGCACCTGGGTGGCTCCAGTCAGTAGGTTAGGCATCTGACTTTGGCTCAGGTCATGATCTCACCATTCCTAGGTTCAAGCCCCGTGTTGGGCTCTGTGCTGATAGCTCAGAGCCTGGAACCTGCTTTGGAGTCTGTCTCTCTCTCTCTCCCCTGATTGTGCTCTCTCAAAAACAAAGTTAAAAAAAAAAAAATGTGTACTGTATTTGTATATAAGCTTCCAACATAACAAAATGGTAAAGAAATACCCTGTTGTTCAAAGTTTTTATGCTCCAAAAGTAAGGATTTCATCTAAGTCCTTTCTCATTCTAGAAGTTGTACTGCAAGTGACCAGATTATTTGTAAAGGTCTAGTGAAGGAAATAATTAACCGCCCTGGAATAAAACAAGCCTAACCTTGAAAACACAGAGGAAAAAGGGAAGGGCGCTAAACCGTTATTAAGGCTATTTTATATTCATATTTGTTCCCAACTGTTATCTCCTAACACAGGTGGAAGAGATAGAAGTATTTTTAAGGCCAAATTTACTTTTTATTCTTTGAGTTGATGGGCAACAGAAGTTGGAGTAAAGAAATTCTAAAAGTCCCCATTAGCAATAACCATTTCTAAGAATGGAGTAGAGAAAAAGGAAAGTATTGCATATCCACCTTTCAAAAATAGCATTCATAGTTCATAGGAGAACCAGCAACTTCCAATGACCAAGTATGCTTGTGCTGCTAGACACGCATTTACCAAAGAAATAAAGATTATACTGCATCTGCCACAATCCTTTTTCAAACTGCCATTCAATTTTCACAAGACATAACCTAAATACATTCCAAAATTTAATTTAGCTACGTCTAAAAATAAAACTGGTCAAAATATAAAATACTAACTTTGCAACAAATTAATCTTTCATCAGCCCTGTGAACAAAACTTCTGTGTTCAAAACTTACAGTAAAACATAACCTAGGCAGACTCAAAAGGGTAAGCAGTATGTAGGGCATTTACATTATTTCTCAAGACCCAAAGAAAGTCACAAAAAACGTATTTAAAATGTTAATGAGAAATGCAGACTTAGTTATATATCCCAAGGAAAAAAAAATGTTTATATAATGAAACTCCTCCACTGGAACCCCTACAAAATACTTCCAAGCAACAATTATTTCCTTAGCACAAAAGTCATCTGTTCACTTTCACAAAACCTGGAGCACCTAAATCTACGCAATTCTCCTTAAACTGAAAAATACAAAAATTTCTCTCATTTAGGTCAGTAGAATTTTGTGCTTCTATCCATGGAAAAAGCCATCATCTGTATGAGTCAAGCACATGGCTCCAGCTTAACGTCTAGTTCTCCAAACCACTGAAAAGAATGTATGCTTATAAAATAGGTATCTACTTACCAGGTTAAAGACAGTTTCTACAATGTCCCTATTGGATACTTCTCCAACTTCAACCAACCCCGTCAACACGGCAAATTTCATTCTGATGCCCCTGATGGGGAGCCCTGGTTTCAGGGACAATGCACCCTCTTCAGCAGAGGTTTCTTCTTTCCCTCCACCTCCCCCGTCATCACCTGTTGGTGGCGGGGAAGGGACATTGTCTTCACTAGCCATTGCTAGTTCACGAGAAAGGACAACTCGGAGTCACTATGGGACAGCAAATGCTGCACTAGCAATAAGCACACACACGCAACACAAAACGAAAAAGGTCACTCTTCCAAGTTGTGGAGAAACCCCAAAAGCAGTTGATGGGTAAAGTCCTTGGCGTCACCCTCCTCCTCTTGGAGAATATTTGTCCAATCTCTCTCCCCGAGGCTGACAACAACGCCAAACCCTATTGGAAGATTAGATAAATGTTAAATACGCTAGGTTTTGTTTTAGGGTTTTGTGGGGGGGAGGGGGGTAGAGGAGAATAGTTACTTCCCGTGAAATAAGTTCCTAAAGGGACCCCACTACCCGCCACCCGCTACCCCCCGGTTCGAAGAGATAGGTTCTGAGTGAGGGCGGGCTCCAAGGCCCCTGAACAGGTTCACTCCTCCCCCACACTCTCGCAAGGTTCCAGGCGCAGAGCTACCTCTCCTCACAGGTGCACGGAAAGAGAAACTGTCGCTGGAAAATAAAGGGTCCGAGGGAAGGAGGGGGTCCCCACGCTACCACAGAAGTAGAAAGTTCCTCCTCACCCAGATACTCCGGACTCGTCCTCACCCCCCGCCAGGGCAGCCGCGAGACGGAGGTGGCGGCGGAGATCCAGGGCAGGAAAAGGCGGGGGAAGGGGGCGGTGATTATTCTCAACGCTCGGCCCAGGGGGAGGAGTGCAGCACTCAGGCACCTGAGGTTCGACGGCGAGAGGAGGGGAGGTGTGTGCTGTTGGCAGGAAGGGAGGGGGAGGCCGGGCGGCGACGGCGAGGAAGGGAGGGAGAAGAGAGAAGTCCGTGCACCTGGTCGCAGCCTCCAAGTTTCCCTATTCCGCTCCCCGGGAGTCCGCGGCTGCACAGAACTCCATGGCTTCCTGGCCGGCCCGCCCGCCCCCTGCGCTCAGCCTTTGCAAAAACAGCCCCTGCTGGCGCTATGGACGCCGCGGCTGAGGCTGCTGGCGGTGGTGATGTTGCTACTGCCACAGCTAGCCCCGCCACGGCTCGCGCGAATATCCCTTTGCCCACTGAAACTACTCCTCGCCGCCATGACAGCGCCGAGGGCTGCCGGGCGCGGCGTGCGCGTGCGCGAGCGCGCGGGACGGTGGGGCGGGCGGGCGCGAAGGCGGAGGCGAGTGTGCTGCAGCGTGGGGCCGCGCGGGCGGCCTAGGGGGCCGCGAGAGGGTGGGGGTGCGGGGCAGGGCTCGCTGGCAGGGCTCCGTGTGAGGGTGGGCACCCTAGCGGGAGCGTTGCTCACACGACACGAAAAGTCCTGGCCCGGCAGGGAGAGAGAATTTCCTTCCAGGAGCTGACAACCCACACAACCCCCCTCCCCGCTCTCACCCCTCACCTCCCACCCCCGACCTGAGAAGGTGCTCGGACAGGAACTGAGAAGGTGATTCTAAGCTTCTTCCGTCGTTAAGTTACCGTAGGGACTCCTGGCGCGAAGAGAACCCGCCCTATGTTGCCAAGGTGCCTTCTTGGACTTGGAGAAAGACACCTGAGGGACCGCTACGAGCCCGAGAAGTGGCAGCGCTGGAGCCAGCGAGGCTGCAGTCCGTGTCTGAAGGGAGCGGAGTCCCACCCCTGACTGCTTCCAGCTGCTTCCCGCCCGCGGCGCTCCGCGAAGACCTGGGGACAGTCTTCTCCGCTGGATGCCCCAGCAGCTGCCACCGCTTGGAAGTGAATGGGGCGGGGGTGCGGGAGGGACGTGTCCGCGAGGAATGGGAAGGATTCCTTGCTTTGCAGCTGCCGCCCCACCAAACCTCTCCCACATTCTGAGGAAGGGAGGATTCCTGAGACAGCTGCTCCAAACCGCGTGGAGGCGGGGTTAATGTTGCCTGTAGATCTCAGGGGTTTTTTCCTCTCGTAATTTTCCAATGTGAAAGCTAGGTTCGCCTCATTCTCAGATTAGTGTAAACGATAAATTACATTCGGACTGAAACTAGCACAGGCCATCGTGATGTGTCCTTCCCCTCCACCTCCACTATTAACAAAACCTTCTTCCTGATGCACTACTGAAAAAAATGTATCATTAAAGAAAGTGGTTTTTCACCCTTCCTTGCTCTTTAAAGCCGTAAGGCCTTAAAAAATAATAATGTTTAATATAATTGTAGTTCGCTAAAATGAAAGTGAAGCAAAAAGTTAGGTCAAACGGGCGCTTGGGTGGCTCCGTCGGTTAAGCATCCTACTTCGGCTCAGGTCATGATCTCACAGCTCTAAGGCTTGTGAGTTAGAGCCCTGCATCAATCAGGCTCTGTGCTCACAGCTCAGAGCCTGGAGCCTGCTTCAGATCCTGTGTCTCCCTCTCTCTCTCTCTCTCCCCTGCCCCTACTTAGGCTCTTCTCTCTCTCTCTCTCTCTCTCTCTCTCTCTCTCTCTCTCTCTCTCTCTTCTCTCTCTCTCTCTCTCTCTCTCTCTCTCTCTCGTTCTCTCGTTCTCTCTCTCAAAAATAAACATTAAAAAAATTAACACATCTGTAGGGAAGGAGACAGAGAGGTGTATTTGAAATAGAGGTTTTAAACAAAAGGCTTCTAGGAGCGCCTGGGTGGCTTAGTCGGTTAAGCGTCCGACTTTCGCTTAGGTCATGATCTCGCGGTTGGTGGGTTCGAGCCCCGCGTCGGGCTCTGTGCTGACTGCCAGCTCGGAGCCTGGAGCCTGTTTCAGTCTGTGACTCCCTCTCTCTCTGACCCTCCCCTGCTCACGCTCTCTCTCTCTCTCCTAGAAATAAATAAAAACATTTTTTAAAAAAAAGTTTCTAATATAGCATTTTGCTTCCCCGGATTTGGGCAGATAGTCTTACCTTGAATATGTTAATATATCTGGCATATAATTGCTAGTATTTGCTAAATAAGTGTTTTCCATTAAGAAGGAACAGATGACAACGTGTCCTAAACACAGTGTGGTCACAATTGTTCAATCTAAATGTCTAGGGCTAAGGTTTGTCTGTCATGGATTTGCCATCTCACTGTTAACACTATGTTACTGTTGAAACAAAAGGGGACATAAGACATTTACCCAAACATTTCCCCCAAAACTGTCAACTGTATTTTACAGTTTTTCACAATTATTCAACCTCCTGCTTTACTTTGCCCCTAGTTACAGTAGAATACTTGGCAAAAATTGGAGGTTCACTGCAGAAGAAAGCATATGGAAGGTAGAAGAGGAAACTTCACTTCTAGCCACAATTAGAATACAATAGCTATGGATTATTGTTTAGGTATAAAGAATAGAATCAGAGTGCTTCAGGATAAACTATCTGTCCACCAACTATTAAGCTCCTTCATGGCTCAATACTGACCATTGTAGGTACTCAACATATTGTGTAGATTGATTTAAAATTCTAAAGATACTTGCTTTAGTTTTTCTAACCTGAAAGTCCTTCCCTGAGTCTACACATCCAGTTAGAAGGAGGAAGATCTTGGTATAAATGGCTTACGATAGCAGTTTTCGAATTTGTTAAAATCTATTTATATTTGTGGTACTATAATGGATTTTTCTAGTCAAAAGCCTTCATATAAACTATCAGCAGATAAGTTTTTAGGACTACATTACTTGTATCCCTGTATTATATGTTCAAATACTACACAAGAAGGAAAAAAGACCGGGGGGGAAAGATTACCTCCTGTAAAGCCAGGCTCAAGTTTTGTATTACCATCTAGTTTGTATTTCTCTGACATCACCATCTTGACAGAATTAAGGACTACAATTTCTCATAATTTTACTTGCCTTCAGCATACATTAAAACCGTAGCAGGAGGGGTGTCTGGGTAGCCCAGTCAGTTAAGCTTTTGACTCTTAATTTCAGCTCAGGTCAGGACCTCGTTTTTTGTGAGTTCGAGCCCTGTATGGGGTTCTGCACTGGGAAACGTGCTTGGGATTCTCTCTCTCTCTCTCTCTCTCTCTCTCTCTCTCTCTCTCTCTCTCTCTCTCTCCTTCTCCCCCCCCCCACATGCTTTATTTCTCTCAAAATAAATAAACTTTGGGGGGGAGAGCAGGAAAAAGAAAAACATAGCAGAAAAAAAAAAGATTCAAAACAGAAAGCCTGCATAACTCAGAGGAACTCAAGCAAAGAGAATGTAATTTCATGGTGAAATCAAGAAAACTATTGATCTCTAAACCCTTACCTATATACAAAGAAACTTTTAATAGCAAATATGGGATGGAATTTTCTTTCTAAAGGAAAGAACACCCAACCCACCCAATTTTAACTTACTGGCATTTTGCTAGGGTACAGGTGAAATGATAATTTAGGGGAAATGTAACACTCATATGATTTGCTATGAACCTGAATGTGTATCTCTGGATTTGGAGTTCTCTTCAAATTGTTATTCCTAATAGCTTATGATCTCATAGGCTGAAAAATCGTGGTCCTGGCTTCCAGCATCCTCCTTGTGAGAAAGTCAAACATCCATTAAATCTTAGTAATGTTAAATAAAACTTCTATGTTAGAAGTTAATTGGTGATATTTTATGGGGCATTATTTTCTGGGAAAAATTAAAATGTAAAAGGAAAAGATATCACCTACTTAACAGTTGGAAGCTCAAAGTTTAAGATTAAAAGTTTGTGTGATTGATTGTTCAATATCTAGAAGTTCAAAATGATCCACATCCACTTACTACATTTTGAGCATTTTTAAATTCTTTTTTCCCCTTGTGTATGTCACACAAGAGGTAGAGACTTTTAAAAGGGCAACTCTACTTTCAGCAAGTATGCCAGCCGCGGCATACTTTTTTAAGACACAAAATATTAATGCAGTACTAGGTTAATAACTGTCATGGTACTACAATACAATACTACCACCACTCCATCCCACCTTTTCTATCTATGTAAGTGCATATCCCTAGAATGACCATTAGTATTATTAGCTAAATTCTTAATTTTTGTCCAGGTGAGGTCTCTGAGAGGTCAATGTGTCCTCTGAAGGCGATATGTTACCATTTCAGTCATCAAAATAGAAATGGGGATTCACATCAGAAATGAAATACCAGGAGAATGACTTTAAGCAGATAGAAGAATTTCTTTTTCTAGCCCCCACTCTTGGGTTTGAACTTTGAATTGCTTGCTAGTACACCAACTGACAGGAGAAAGATAACTTCTGTAATGTGGAGGTATGCTTGGAGCATTCCTACTTAAACCAAAGCCACATGGAAAAGCTATGTAAAGAACAGTCATTGGCACATGGGAGTCTCAGTTGGTCCAACTCTTGATTATGATCATGCTCAGGTCATAATCCAAGTGTCATGGGATGGAGCCCTGAGTCGGCTCCGCATTGACCATGGAGCCTGCTTAAGGTGCTCTCTCTCTCCCTCTGCTCCTCTCCCCAGCTCATGTGTGCACTATCTCTTTCTCTCTCTTAAAAAACAAACAAAACACAATCAAGGTCCTTCAGTCAGCAGCCTCGGCTGAGCTCCCAGTCACCAACCAGGCCTGCCATGAGAGTGAACCATTTTGGATATTCCAGCCAGGTGGTTAAATCTCAGATGACTGCAGGGGTGCCTGGGTGGCTCAGTCGGTTAAGCACCCAATTTTGGCTCAGGTCATGATCTCATGGTTTGTGATTTTGAGCCCTGCATCAGGCTCTCTGCTGACTACCAGCTTAGAGCCTGGAGCCTGTTTCAGATTCTGTATCTCCCTCTCTCTGTGACCCTCCCCTGCTCACGCTGTCTCTCTCTCTCTCTCAGAAATAATAAAACATTAAAAAAACTTTTTTTAATCTTCAGATGACTGCAGCACTGCCATAAATACATGGTATAGAATAGCACAGTTGTATCCAGTTAACCCACACCAAAATTGTAAGATACAATAAGTATTTGTCAATTTAAGCCACTGAGTTCTGGGGTGGTTTGTGATGTAGCATTAGACACAACAACAGCATGAGGTAAAACATGTTATGTAGTTTTGAGTTACTCCATGACTATAATACTTTTGTTTTTTCAGAGTATAAACTTTTTAAATAATGTCAGCCTAGGGGCACCTCAGTGACTCAGTTGGTTAAGCATCCAACGTTGGCTCAGGTCATGATCTCATAGTTTGTGAGTTCAAGCACTGCCTCAAGCTCGGTGCTAACAGCTCAGAGCCTGGAGCCTGCTTGGGATTCTGTGGCTCCCTCTCTCTCTACCCCTCCCCTGCTCATGCTCTCTCTCTCTCAAAAATAAATAAACATTAAAACAAAATAAAATATTCCAACCTAGTCACAGGTATGCTATAACCTGGTTATAATTTATGGTTCCTCCAGCAGCAAAATTCTTTGCAGCCAATAAAAACAGCATTGGAGGGGCACGTGCATAGTTCACTTGGTTAAGGGTCTGGCTCTTGATTTCAACTCAGGTCATGACCTTACGGTTCATGGGATCAAGCCCCTAGTTGGGCTCTGTGCTGACATTGTGAGGCCTGCTTGGAATTCTTCCTCTCCCCCCTAAAAAAAATAAATGTTAAAAAAATGGTATTGGAGATCATTAATAAACATAGAGTATTTTCATGATACATTAAGTCAGGAGACTCTTTACTTTTTAGAGTCATGTATCACTGATGATGTGGTACCAATTAGAATCAAAAGATATTTAAAGCTAGAAGAAAGTCACTCATTAATTAAAATCATTCCCCAAAAAAACACGTATTGAGTGATCCTACATATTAAACACTGCATTAGACATTTAGGTTAAAAAAGAAAAATCCAGTCCCTGCCTTGGGGACTCACAATCTAGTCATTGGGACAGACATTACAATGCAGTATGTTAAGCCTATGAAAACCTAAAAGAAAAAAAAAACTGCAAGAGACTTCCAAGAAAAAGGTGATACCAGAGCTGAGTATTAAAGAATAAATAGGGGAGCACCTAGGTGGCTCAGTTAGTTAAGTGTCCAACGCTTGATTTTGACTCAGGTCATGATCTTGTAGTTCCCCAGATTGAGCCCCGTGTCAGGCTCCTCATCAGCTCAGAGCCTGGTTGGGATTATCTATACCTCTCTGCCCTTCTCCCTAACCCACGAGCTCTCACTGTCTTTCTCTCTCTCAAAACATTTAAAAATAAGTATTTTAAATAAAAATTTAAAAATAAAGAATAGAGGGCTCCTGAGTGGCCCAGTTGGTTAAGCGTCTTACTTTGGCTCAGGTCATGATCTCGTGGTTCGTGGGTTCGAGCCCTGCATCAGATTCTGTGCTGACAGCTCAGAGCCTGGAGCCTGGTTCAGATTATGTATCTCCCTTTTTCTGACCCTCCCCTGCGCACGCTCTCTCTCTCTCTCTCTCTCTCTCTCTCACATGCGTGCTTTCTCTCTCTCTCTCTCTGGAAATAAATAAAAACATAAAAAAAATTTTTTTTAATAAGAATAAATAGGAGCAAGCCAGATTAAAAAGTCAAGGAAGATTATTCCACATTATGAAAAGTCTCCAGAAAGATTGGACATTTTAAACTGAGAATGTAACTGAGTCCAACTATCACTCTTAAATAATTAGATTTTTCTTCTGGATAGAGCTATAAGACACTAGTCAAGTTACCCTGTAAACATATATTTAAAAATGCATCCTCCTACCTACACTTTGATCACACCATCTTTCTAGGTACACTTGATGTATGAGGAATCTAAGTATAACTTACATTGGTTACAAAGTGTAACTCCCTTTGTACACAAAGGGAGAAATTGAATTGGTTCTGTGTTTACACAATAGGCTTAAGAAGGGCAAATGAGGGGCGCCTGGGTGGCTTAGTCGGTTAAGCGTCCGACTTTCGCTTGGGTCATGATCTCGCGGTTCGTGGGTTCGAGCCCCGCGTCGGGCTCTGTGCTGACTGCCAGCTCAGAGCCTGGAGCCTGTGTCTCTGTCTCTCTGATCTCTGACTCCTCTCAGCTCTCTCTCTTAGAAATAAATAAAAATATTTAAAAAAAAAAAAAAGAAGGGCAAATGAATAGATTATCATACATTCGTGGTTTGTTTTTTCAAATTTTTTTAACATTTATTCGTTTTTGAGACAGAGACAGAGCATGAGTGGGGGAGGCGCAGAGAGAGAGGGAGACAGAATCTGAAGCAGGTTCCAGACTCTGAGCTGTTAGCACTGAGCCTTATGGGGGACTTGAACCCATGGACTGCAAGATCGCCATGGACCGCAAGATCGTAACCTGAGCTGAGATCCGGATGCCTAACCAACTGAGCCACCCAGGCACCCCTACGTTCTTGGTTTTATTATGAATAAAAATTAGGTTAGCATAACCAAGACCCCATGCCTCAATTATAACTGTTACCAAAAAATGTTAAGTCTAGGAAAAGCAGGCAGGTTATTGATAGGAAGTTGACTAGAGATGAAGCTAGAGAGGTGGAGTGGACCAAAGTAAACTCGGCTAAGGACTGAGCTAACCTGAAGGGAACCTGTTGCCTCCAGAAGATTTCAAGCTGCATAGTGATAGGATTTCACTAGCCTCTTAAAAAAAATCGCTAAAAGCTACTCAACCTCATTTCATATTTATTTGGGTGGAATCATCCATTGTACAGCATTGGTGTAATGCAACGTCTATATTATCTTATAATAATTTGAACATATAAGGGGCAAATTGTATGGGGATATTGAGATGATCAACATATAACTTGTAGGATTGTACATTGCATTAGGCATTTCCCTCAAAATATTGAGAAACTGAAGATGAAGTTAAGGTGTCTCCATAGTTATCATACTATCTTTGATGAGGAGCTATAGAAGTTTATAAATATTTAGCTGTTAAGCAATTACTTGAAACATATTTGGAAGGCTGAACATACTCCTAGGAAAATATATCGCCACTGGTAAGTACATATAAAATAAAATTGGACCTCTATCTCACATCACAAACAAAAATTAACTCAGGGGCACCTGGGTGGCTCAGTAGGTTATGTATGTTACTGATTTCAGCTCAGGTCATGATCTCATGTTTGTGAGTTTGAGACAAGCATCTGGCTCTGTGCTTAGCATGAGACCTGCTTGGGATTCTCTTTCTCTGCCTGTCCTCCACTTACACACACACACACTCCTTCTCTCTCTCTCTCTCTCTCTCTCTCTCTCTCTCTCTCTCTCTCTCAAAAATAAGTAAATAAACTGGGGCGCCTGGGTGGCTCAGTTAGTTGAGCATCCACTCTTGATTTCAGCTCAGGTCATGATCCTATAGTCATGGGACTAAGCCCCACATGAGTTTCCGTGCTGAGCCTGGATTCTCCACCTCTGCCTCTCTCCCCTGATCACTCTCTCTCACACGCACTCTTGCTCTCTCTCTCAAATTAAAAAAATAATAATAATAAATGAATAAATACACTTTAAAAATGAAATCAAAATGGATTAACATCTTTTTTAATGTTTATTTATTTTTGGGAGGGAGAGAGCGAGAGTGGGGAAGAGGCAGAGAAAGAGGAAGACAGAGGATCTCAAGTGGGCTCTGTGCTGTCATAGCGCTTGAACTCACAAAACAGAAGATCATGATCTGAGCCAAAGCTGAACACTTAACCAACTGAGCCACCCAGGTGCCCCTGGATTAAAGTCTTAAACCTAAGACCTGATACTATAAAATGCCTAGAAGAAAACATAAAAGAAGCTCTTTGACATTGATCTTGGTGATTTTTTTGGATATGACACCAAAAGCACAAGGAGCAAAAGTAAAAATCAACAAGTGGGGCAACATCAAACTAAAAAGCTTCCTTACCCATACACAAAACAACAGCAGCAGCAGCAATAAAGTGAAAAGGCAAAGCTGAAGAATGGGAGAAAAGATTTGCAAACCATATGTTGGATAAGAGGTTAATATCCAAAATATATAAGGAACTCATATAGCTCAACAACAACAACAACAACAAACATTCTGACTTAAAAATAAGCAAACTAAATACACATTTTCCCGAAGAAGATATCGAAATGGCCAATTGGGTGGGTACCTGGCTAGCTGACTCAGTGGAACACACAACTCTTTATCTCAGGGTTGTGAGTTCAAGACCCACATTAGATGCTGAGATTACTTAAAAATAAAATCGTAAGAAAAATGGCCAATAGGTACAATGAAAAGATGCTCAACATCACTAATCATGACAGAAAGGTAAATCAACACCACAATATGTCACCTCACACCTGTTAGCATGGCTATCATTAAGCAAAGATAGGAAGTGTTACTGAGGATAAGATGGTGGTTAACAGGGGCTGGAGATGGGGGAGATGTTGTTTAAGGGTAAAAACTTGCATCTAGTAAGTAAATAAATTATGGAGATCGAATGTACAACATAGTGGTTACAGCCAATACTGTATTATAAACTTCAAAACTGCTAAGAGATTAGGTCTTTTTTTGAAAGCAATGATTTTTTTAATGTTTTTTACTTATTTTTGAGAGTCAAAGAGAGACAGCGCAAGCAGGGGAGGATCAGAAAGAGAGGGAGATACAGAATCCAAAAACAGGCCCCAGGCTCCGAGCTAGCTGTCAGCACAGAGACCAACACGTTGCTCGAACCCACAAACCGTGAGATCATGACCTGAGCTGAAGTCAGACGCTTAATCAACTGAGCCACCCAGGCACCCTGTAAGAGATTAGATCTTAACTGTTCTTAGCACAAAAAAAGAAAAGAAAAGAAAAGAAATGGTAATTATACATTGTGATAGAAGTGTTAGCCGAAGCTAGGATGATAATTATATTGCAATATATAAATGTATCAACAGGTTGTACATCTAAAACTTACACAATGTTATATGTCAACTATATATCAATTTTAAAAAAAGAAAAGCTTCCTGGAAAAAGGTACATATGCTTTGAATTTTCAAGGACAAAGAAGAGGGGTGCCTGGGGGGCTCAGTTGGTTAAGCATCCAACTTTGGCTCAGATCATGATCTCACAGTTTGTGAGTTCAAGCCTTGAGTTGGGCTCAGAGCTAAGTATGTGGGGCCTGCTTGGGATTCTCTCTCCCCCTCTCTTTCGGCCTTCCCCCATTTGTGTGCACTTTCTCAAAATAAATAAATAAATTTGGAGAGAAAAAAAAAGGACAAAGAAGATAGTGTGACTCAAAAAAAAAAAAAAAGGAGGAAAGGTATTTAAATCAAGATAGCAAAGTGTGCAAAGAACTTAAGGTGAGAAATAGCATGGGTTCTAGGGACATCAAGGGGAGATGTCCAGTAAATATTTGCAGCTGTATTTGTAGGTACAAATGTGGCATCATCAGTGATCTCATGGTTCATGGGTTCGAGCCCTGCAGTGGGCTCTGTGCTGACAGTGTGGAGCCTGCTTGGAATTCTTTCTCTCTCTCTCTCTCTCTCTCACCCCCTCTTTCTCTCTGTCTCTCTCTCAGTAAATAAATAAACATTTAAAAATAAAATTAAAAAAAAAGAAGGAATGTGGCATCATCCACCAGAATGAGAATATCACCAAGCAGAGTGTGTAACATTTGAAGGGAAAACAACTACAGACTACAGGCTTGTGGTGGGCAGTAGAATAGCCTTTCAAAGATAGATCTGAGTCCTAAACTCTGGGATCTGTGCATTTTTACCTCACATGGAAAAAAGACTTTACAGATGATTAAGGATCATGAGGACTATAACTCTGGATTATACAGGTGGGTCCATTATAATCACAAGGGTCCTTATAAGTGAAAGGGGGAGACAGAAAGGTTAGAGTAAGTGAGAGATTTGAAGACCCTACAATGATGTCTTTGAAAATAGAGGAAGAGGCCACAGGCCAAGGAATTCAGGTAGCTTCTAGAAGCTAGAAAAGGTAGGGAAACAGATTCTCACCTGTAGTCTCCAGAAGGAAAGCAGCCCTGAAAATATCTTGATTTTAGCCCAGTGAAGCCCATTTTGGACCTCTGACCTCTGAACCGTAAGATTATAAATCTCTATTGTTTTAAAACACGTTTTAAAAAAATGGGGCCTGGCTTGCTCAGTCAGTGGAACATGTGACTCTTGATCTCTGGGTCATGAGCTCAAGCCCCACATTGGGTGTAGAGAGTACTTAGAACAGATAAAAATCTTTTTTAAGAATGGGGGACACTGGGAAGAATAATATTGACTTCTAGGAGCTGTAATTGCAAAATTCCATGGCTCTTAACCTTGGCCATGTTTTAGAATCACCTAGAACCTTTTATAACTCCCAATCACCTGGCCAAATAAATCAGAATCTTAATTAGGACCCACACATCAGCATTTTTTACAGCTTCCTAGGTAATTCCAATGTGGAGCCAAATTTTATAACCACTGGATTTATATTTTATTTCATAATACTCCTTTGAGGACATGTACAATAAGTATGATGTTAATTAAAAATAAATTGTATAAAGATTTTAGTATCACTCACTTAGATTATTATTCTATTTTAAAAGCAATGGTCTTAGAAGGGAGAAGAGCTGAGAGTTCTGTGTAAAAAAGAGAAACTAACAGTTGCTAGATTTCATGTTAAAAGCAACACAGAAATAGTGTCAACTTCAAAATACTTTCTTTTTTGGGGGCACCTGGGTGGCTTAGTTGGTTAAGCGTCCGACTTTCGCTTAGGTCATGATCTCACGGTTCGTGGGTTCGAGCCCCCCGTCGGGCTCTGTGCTGACTGCCAGCTCAGAGCCTGGAGCCTGTTTCAGAGTCTGTGACTCCCTCTCTCTCTGACCCTCCTCTACTCATGCTCTCTCTCTCCTAGAAATATATAAAACATTAAAAAAAAATAAAAAATAAAATACTTTCTTTTTTTATTTTATTCTTAAGCAATTTTTGCACCCAACATGGGGATTGAATTCACAATCCCAAGATTAAGAATCGTACACTCCACTGACTGAGCCAGCCAGATGCCACCAAAATAGTTTATTTTTTTTTTAGTTTACTTATTTATTTTTATTTTTTAACGTTTCTTTATTTTTGAGAGACAGATCAAGAGCGGGAGAGTGGCAGAGAGGAAGACAGAATTTGAAGCAGGCTCTAGGCTCTGAGTTGTCAGCACAGAGCCTGACACATGGCTCAAACACTCCAACTGTGAGATCATGACCTGAGCAGAAGTCAGACGCTTACCTGATTGAGCCACCCAAGCACCCCCAAAATAGTTTATTTCTAAAGCAAAATGTGGTTAGTAAACAAAGAATTACCATTTAGGAAAATGTACTCCAATTTCCAGGATCTAAATAAAATTATTAGAAGTTCTATAATTAGCAATTATAGAAGAAATAGCTAGAGGAAATTATTTTATGTTTTGTGAAAAATAAGAAAGTCTTTATTTCTCTGCTAAATCCAACTTCTCTTAATGGAAGTTTGTTAGACAGCTTAACTTTGTGTTTAAGCTTTAGAAGAAGAAAATGTGTTTTGCTTATGTCAATTTAAACCAGTTGAGAAAAATCTAATACAGAAAGTAGCACATAGCTGTATACTGATCTAGTTCTGGTTCCATGAGTCATAGCTGGAGAAGCTTAGATGGGGAAAAAAAAAAAAAAGAAGAAGAAGAAGTTATTGAATGCATTGAAGACCTGGAAAAATGAGGTAAGGCTAACTTAAGTGGAAAGAAGTTTGGTAAGCCACCCCAAACTACAATACATTTTTATTTCAACATTTCTGGTTTGTTCTTTACAGATGGATGAGAATTAAGAATAGAATATATAATTTTCCTTATTTTCAGTCCCCCCTCAACCATTGTTAACCAAAATGCTTGTGTACAAAGTGAACAGAACAAATGAACAAATAATTTTTTTAGGCTCCTCCAAATTTGGTAGGAAACCAAAGTAAACACACTTTTTCTGTACTCTTAAATTAATTCTGAATCATGATGATTTAGACAAGGTAGGTAAATCTTAACTTTTCTGTAGAAAAAAATCAAAGGAGACCAGGGTCACATCTTCTGAGTTTTCAATATCAAATCCAGAGATTGGTACAACTGGCTGTGTGTGAAGAATGGACGGTGGCCAAACAATGATAAAAGCAAAGAGATAATTTTAAGATAAAAACTAGCATAAGCAAAATGAAGGCTGAGAAGGGAAAGAAAAGAACTCAAGCTGTATTTTGAAAATCGAATCAATTTGTTGCTATATTATATATGAGAGGGTAAAAATATGGAAAGGGGGCAATGAAAAATACCATTTGGGTTTTGACTTAGGCAATTGATGGGTATGCTATTAACTGAGGTGGAAATAACTGGAGTTGAGCTACAGGGTGAGTTGGCACTGACACCAAGGACCTACTTCACTCATTTGTTAATGACCAGGCTCCTGAAGGCATTGAAATGTATATTTATATTTTTCCTCTGAAATGAGTAGTGAAAAGGTGACCCAAGGCCAGGCCTTGGGCTCTTTGAAATGAATGGGAGGTGAGGAGAGGAAAAGGAACTAGCAAAGGAGATTGAAAAAGAGAAGGCACTTGTGGGGATAAGCACTGGGTGTTATATGGAAACCAACTTGACAATAAACTATTATAAAAAAAAAAAAGAAAGAAAAAAGAAAACATTAAAAAATTTCAAAAAAGAAAAAGAAAAAGGGAAGGCAAGTGAAGTAGATGGAAAGTAGGAGCAGGCAGTCACGGAAGCCAGGGGAGGAAAGCAATTCAAAAAGGAGGAAAATGATTAGGATACGATTCTGCTTACTCATGACCCTGGTTAGTATGATATCAGCTAATGGAAAATTAAGACACATATCTGCCCTGGTGGCTGCACCTATGACAAAACATGCACTATGCCACAGCCACATTCATATATGTTCAGTTCTCCCCACCCTTCTTTCCCCACAGAATTTCCGTTATCTGTCATGAAATGGATGATGTTATTTGTTACTCCTCTTACTAATTTCTGTCTTCTACCTTAAATAACATTGAAGGGTCTTAAAGAATTCTAAATGCAATGCATGTTAATTGTAGAAAGTTTGGAAAATGTAGAAAAGTTTAAAAATTTAAAAAAAGAAAAAGAAAAAACCAGAATTGCAACACCCAGAGATACTATCTCTAACATTTGGTGTAGGTAAGCATTCCAACTGAGCGCCTGGGTGACTCAGCCCATTGAGTGTCCGACTTCAGCCTGCATTGAGACCTTTACTGTCAAATGCAGAGCCCACATCAGATCCTCTATCCCCCACTTCTCAAAAATAAATAAACATTGGGGCACCTGGGTGGCTCAGTTCCTTCAGTGAATCTCTCCATTCCTGAGTTCGAGCCCTGTGTCAGACTCTGTGCTGACAGCTCAGAGCTTGGAGCCCACTTCAGATTCTCTGTTTCCCTCTCTCTCTGCCCTCCCCCACTCACGCTCTGTGTCTCTCTCTTTCAAATATAAATAAACATTAACAAATTTTTAATGTGTATTACAAAATCGAGATCATGTTAAATATACTGCTTGTAACCTGCTTTTTTTTCCACTTAGAAACATATTATTAAAATTTTCCATGTCACTAAATAGTCTTTTAAGCATCACCTTAATAACTGTATTATTACATTATTGACTAGACATAATTTAACCAATCTTCTATTGTTTAAATTCAAGTTGCTCCCAGTGTTTTACCATTATAAATATCATAAAAATATAAAATCTAGTTAAGAGTATAGACTTTTACACCTAACACAGTTGGTTTAAATGCTACATCCATGGCTTACTGGCTGTCTGTTCTTGAGAAATTGCTGAACAAATTAGTTAAGTTTGTTTCCTTATTTCTAAAATGACTATAATTATAGTACCCATTTTAAGGATTACAGTCAAAGTACTTAGTGTGTTACCTACAAAGCAATTGATCTTTAATTAATGTAAATTACTACAATAATTATAGAATGTGTTGTTAAATTATTGTATTTTTAATTTTTTTAAAAAATGTTTTGTTTATTTTTGAGACAGAGAGAGACAGAGCATGAGAAGGGAAAGGGCAGAGAGACAGGGAGACACAGAATCCGAAGCAGGCTCCGGGCTCTGGACTGACAGCACAGAGCCCGATGCGGGGCTCAAACTCACAGTTGTGAGATCATGACCTGAGCCAAAGTTGGAGGCTCAACCAACTGAGCCACACAAGCTCCTCCTGTATTTTTAATTCTTTGAAAAAAATTATAAAAGCTTTCCTGATCAATTTAGCTATTTACCATACCATACCAATTTAGCTATTTATTAGCTGGTCTGTTTAGCATTTGGGAGATTCATAGCATCTCTGATTCGGTCACAAATTCCCTTAGTATCTTGGACCAAAAGAGTTAAATTTTTAAATGTTTATTTATTTATTTTTGAGAGCGAGACAGCACAAGTTGGGGAGGGGCAGAAAGAGAGGGAGACACAAAATCAGAAGCAGGCTCTATGCTCTGAGCTGACACGGGGCTGAGACCCCCAAACCTTGGGATCATGACCTGAGCCGAAGTCAGATACCCAACCAACTGAGCCACTAGGTGCCCCTGAAAGAAGTAACTCTTTTTTTTTTTATTTTTTTAATGTTTTATTTATTTCTAGGAGACAGAGAGATAGACAGCATGAGCAGGGGAGGGTCAGAGAGAGACGGAGTCACAGACTCTGAAACAGGCTCCAGGCTCTGAGCTGGCAGTCAGCACAGAGCCCGATGCAGGGCTCGAACCCACGAACCGCGAAATCATGACCTAAGCAAAAGTCGGACACTTAACCGACTAAGCCACCCAGGCGCCCCTAAAAGAAGTAACTCTTGACAATGGGATCTTCTTTGCTCATTCAGACCATTAGGAATCTATGAAGCAAAACAATTTAAGTGATTTTTTTTTTTCAGAATCAGAATCTTGGAATCAGTTCTTCCAGTTCACATAAAAAGTACTAATCTGTGAAGAACATACCAAAAAATACCTAGGACTGGCACAACGAACTGCTACAAACTCCTGCTCTGCCTGTTCAGCTCCCGGTGTTGCCTACTTCTTCTCTGCCACTTTTTTTCTAGGTAGTGTAAGGAGAGAAGGCTAAGCAAAATTCATGTGGTATCTAGGAGGGGGAACAGAGGTATTGAATTCCATCCTGCCTATTGCAACACCTCTGCTATCCTCAACTCTCCTCCAGCACCCCCTCGGCTGCTCATAGACTACACACTGCACGGGTTTCCAAAGTCACCAAATCCTTTCGCTTACGTGTCAGTAAAGAATTGTTTTTGGCCTCCTTTGCAGTAAACTGAGTTGTTGCTTTAATATTTTATTATCTTGGTCACTCTTTTATTAGTGAAAATTCTTCAGGGTTCCTAACATGTAAGCTATTTGAATTAAAATTTGGGACAGAGGATTTTTTAGACAAAAGCAGGGGCAGCCAGACAAAATTTCCACTCTACTTCCACTTCTCAGATCACCTGTTCTGTGGCTTGTGGGTTGTCTACTGTGATCTTTTTCTGCTGTGCTCCTAGTATGTCACGGAAACTAGAGAAAGTACAGGTACTATGTTTACACAGGCTTCATTTCTATTTACTAAATCTCTTCTGTGGTGTTTGTAGTCCCCCTCCCAATCCTACCCCCACTGTCGCACCTGTCGCTCTAACTCTGTAATCAGCCAATGAGCACTAAGGTCTGAAGCCAGTTTCTGATGGGGGAAGTAGGGAGGGTACCCATCGAACTGGTTTTACTGCTTGAAGATGACTGATTACCCTAGTTTTAGAAAAAAAAATGGAATATGCAAAATAAAACCAGTCTTTGGATTTGCCAACACTGAAATTGAATCGAGGGCTGTAAACACAAGGGCTACTAACTAATAGGCCTCACTTTTTAACCGTTTTAGGACTGCCATATAGACCCAGCTTTAGAGAGCTGCATTGTTCTGACCAACTATAGACTGGATTGTACCCGCCTGAGCTGAAAGAGTTGTAAGGTCCCCAAGCACCTAACTGATTGCTGGGTCATTTTGACAATGAAGGAATTGAGTGTCTTGAGTTAAATAAAAGGTATTGAATCTAGAGGCCTGTGAGTCCATTCAGATTTAGTGCTGGCATTTAACTTCTCAATTTTGTAAAAGCCAAAAGGAATATACATAAATATTCTGCATGTAGTTCCTTAAAGAATTCATTTTCAATAATGAAGAAAAGAGTTTAATTCTATTTGAGGCCAGTTTCCTATATTTTTATTTAACTTCTGAGTCTCACTTTCTTTATCTCACCAAGCAAAATTGTTCTAAGGATCAAGCGAGAAAAGGATTGCCACTAGATACAGTAATCACTTTAAACAGAAAGTTTTAATATTTGTAATATAATGAACCAATAATGCAGGAGGAAAAACAATTTTTCTTTAAGAATCACACAGACTTTGGGGACACCTTGGTGGCCATAATGGCTATGATCTCATGGTCCCAGGATTGAGCCCAGCATTGGGCTCCAAGCTGAACATGGGGCCTCTCTCTCTCTCTCTGACCCACTCATGTTCTCTCTCTTTCTTAAAATAAATAAATAAATATTTTTAAAAAAGAATCACACAAATTTTATAACTTAGCTTTTCTTTCTTTCTTTTTTTTAAGTTTATTTATTTATTTTGAGAGAGAGAGAACATGCATACAGAGAAAGAGAATCCCAAGCAGACTCCCTGCTCTCAGTGCAGAAACCCATGCAGGCCCCATCTCACTAACCATGAAATCATGACCTGAGCCAAAAACAAGAGTCGGGCACTTAACTGACCGAGCCACCCAGCACTCCAACTTAGTTTTTTGTTTTCTTAGCCAATGGAGCATGGGTAATAAATGTCCTCATGCTTATAAAGATATGAATAATTCTTTTCTTCAAGATCACTTTTAATTGCTCCTCCTTTTTACATTCACAGAATCTACTTATGCTTATCAACAATTACCTTTTTTATTCCCAAATTTTAATTCCTTCTTTATCAATCTCTTTGCTCCATTGGATATTCCAGGGGTCTTTCCCCCCTTACAACATCTGGCACGTTGTCCATAACTTTGTGTTGAAATAAAAGAAGTAGAATCTGTGCAGGGCTTTACTGCTTCCCATTGAAGGTATATCCTGATTGGAGCCCATTTTTGTTATCTGTCAATGGAAAAGGGACCAGAGGAAGGGATATTGATAGTTTCAGAATGAGTTACAAAGGAAAAAGTTTTAATGAAGAAAGAAGATTAAATTGTTGAATGCCACAGATAGGTAGAGGAGGAGGATGATCAAAGTTCATTGTTTTTTTCTGGTGGTTAGGAATGACCTTCAATAAAATTGTCTCAGTTAAGAGATAAGGAAAAGTCAGATTGCCATAGGTTTAAAAGTAAGTGTGTGGTGACAAATGGCCAGAAGAAATGTATTTCTATTTCTGGCAAATGTATCCCTTCAGGGTTGAGCTCCAGTCCAGCCTGACACATAAGCATCTTCAACAGTTTTATGCTCCAGGTACACAGTTTCTTCACACTTGGTGATTTCCCATCTCCAGAATTTTGATCTTGGTCTTCCCATATGATCTAAGAGTCCAGTGTCAACTACTCTGAAACCTTGAGGTTTTCTCCAAATTACTCTTACCTAATGTGTTCTGTTTTGCCCTGAAGCTAGTAAAATGTAAGTTGTAACTTTCTGTTTGTTTTTCAAGAGAGAGAGAGAGAGAGAGAGAGACAGCAGGGGAGGGATAGGGGGAGAGAGAATCTTAAGCAGGCTCCATACTTGGTGCAGAGTCCAACACAGGTCTCAATCCAACAACCCTGGGATCTTGGCCTGAGCTGAAATCAAGAGTTGGATACCTAACCCACTGAGACACTCAGGTACGTGTAAATTGTAACTTTCTTATGTCACTTAACACATTTAGCCTAGTATTACAGTTAGGTGAATATATTATTGCCTTATTAACTTATAAGGGATAAGTAAACTTTGACAAATACTAAAACCACTTTTCATATTAAGATACTACCTATTCAAATGGATTACAGTTGTGTACATCCAGAAAAAGAATTTTAACTTAGAAAAATGAAATCAAGAGACCTTAGAGTTACAGCTTATGCTGACAAACATTTATTGAATATATTTTATGTGCAAAATACTGTGCCCTCAAGGAATTTAAGATCTAACGCAGGGGTCAACAAACATTTTTTAATAAACAGCCAGTAAATATTTTAGACTTTACAGACAACATGGTCTCTGTCGGATCTACTCAATTCTGACATTATAGCAAGAAAGCAGCCACACACATTACTAAACTAATAAGGGAGGCTGTATTCCAAGAAAACTTGCTTATGAACACAGAAATTTGAATTTCATATAATTTTCACATGTTCTTTTATTTTTTTCTCAATGATCTAGAAATATAAAAACCCATATTTAGCTTGTGGACCGTACAAAAACAGAAGGCAGACCAGACTTCACCTGAGGGCCATAGTTTGCTGATCCCTGATCCAATGAATGGACAGTTCACTCAAAAGCACTTTGAAGTTCTAGTTTTAGCACCAAAAGAATCTACCATGTTTCTGCCATTTTGACAAGATTTGCGGCTGATTTATCAGATAGACAAGGCAGATTTTCACTTATTCACCAATATTTCCTCAGTGCCTACCTTATTCTAAGCATTGTGCCACACACTGAAGATATAACTGTGAAGAGGTCAGAAAAGATGGTTTTCCTTTGGAAAACCACCATTTTGCAACTAATACTGCAAAATAATTATCAAAGGATGCTAAAACCAAAGGGTGAATGATTGTTTAGGAACTAAATATTCACATATTCTTGAAATATAAGATTAACTATCAAGGGGGAAAAGTATTTTTACAATGAAGTGATCTGATAAACCCCTTCTTAACCAAGTGATTCCTATGAAATTCATTTTCCAGTAGGAAAACCCAGGCAATATACCACTAACAAAAAAGTAACATAAAACCACTGAGAGGTTGTAAATCCAGTGGAGAAAATGAATACTGTGATATAACAGAAAGTTGCTGGGTAGATAGGTGGGCTATTTTGGATACAGTGTTCAGATAAAACTTCTCTGCAGAGGGTGGTATCATTTTAGCTGAGACCCTCAAGATCAACCAGCCATGTCAAATGTAAGTAGAAAAGTATTACAGGATTCTAAGGTAAGGAAATAGCAATTGCAATGGCAAATGTGTCATGAAATAATTGGAAAGATGCAGACAGGAGCCAGATTATACAAAGCTATAGGCCATTGCTAAGAGTCTGGATTTCATTTAAAATCCAATGAGATAGAGAACAAACTGATGGGTACCAGAAAAGGAGTAGGTGGAAGGGATGGGTGAAATAGGTGATAGGGATTATGAAATGCTCTTACTGTGATGAGCACCAGGTGTTGTCTGGAAGTGTTGAGTCATTATATTTCACACCTGAGGCTAATATTACACTGTATTACACTGTACATTAACTAACCGAAATTTAACTAAAAACTTTAAAAAATAAACATAAAATAAATTCCAATGAGAGATGTATGCACAGCTCTGTGAATTGTGTTCTCTGAAAAGTGAATTTATGGGGCACCGGTGGCTCAGTCAGTTAAGTTTCTGACTTCAGCTCAGGTCATTCATGATCTCCTGGTTCATGAATTCAGGCCCCAAGTTGGGCTCTGTGCTGACTGCTTGGGGTGCCTGGGTGGCTCAGTCGGTTAAGCGTCTGACTTTGGCTCAGGTCATGATTTCACAGTCTGTGGGTTCAAGCCCTGCATTGGGCTCTGTGCTGACAGCTGCTTCAGATTCTGTGTTTCCTCTCTCTGCCCTTCCCTCGCTTGCTCTCTGTCTCTCAAAATAAAATAAAGACATAAAAAAATTAAAAAAAAAAAAAGAAGAACCTGGAGCCTGCTTCCGAATCTGTTTCCCTCTCGTCTGCTCTTCCCCTGCTCATGCTTGATCTCTCTCTCTCTCAAAAATAAAAAAACGTTAAAACATTTTTTTAAAAGAAGAGTGAATTTATGGTATGTGAATTATATCCCAATAAAAATTTATTTAATTAAAATAAAAATGAATTTGAAAATCCATTAAAGTTTTTTTTTTTTTTGAGAGAGAGAGAGAGGGCGCAGGTGAGCAAGGGGCAGAGAGAGACAGAGAGACAGAGAAAGAAGCAGAGCTCACCCAAAGCGGTGCACGAGCTCACCCGATGCAGGACTTGAGCTCTGGAATCTTGAGATCATGACCTGAGTGGAAGTCAGATGCTTAACGACTGAGCTGCCCAGGCACCCAGAGAATACATTAAAGAGTTTAAGCAGGAAAATGACATGACCTAATATACCTATAAAAAATTTACTCTGGGGGCGCCTGGGTGACTCAGTGGGTTAGCGTTGGACTTTGGCTCAGGTCATGATCTCGCGGTTCGTGGTTCAAGCCCCGCGTCTGGCTTTGTGCTGGCAGCCAGCTCAGAGCCTGGGGCCTGTTTCAGATTCTGTGTCTCCCTCTCTCTCTGACCCTTCCTTGCTCACGCTCTCTCTCTCTCTCTCTCTCTCTCAGAAATAAAGAAAACATTAAAAAAAATTTTTTTTTAATTTACTCTGGTTAACTGCAGATCTCTTTAGTCACATATCCTTACTGGTTTGTATTAAGTTTCTAGATGTTTTTGATCTCCCTAATAATCTCTAAGTGTCTGAGTCACGGAATTGGTGTCCAATACATCTTTATATTCCACAGAATGTCAAACCCAGTGCCTTAATCATGTTTTATGTTCAGAAAATACTTGCTCCGTTGACATAAAATACTTCAACACAGTTCCATCCAGTCATAGGATTGTTTGTGGATAACTTTAATTTTACTTCTGCGTATTTTGCCACATTTTTCAAGTTTCCTACAAATGAGCTTGTAATAATTTTATAATCAGAACAAGTGGCTCCTTTAGCACCTTAAAATGTTTATCTCTTCTAGACTATAAATAAAAATAAAAAGAAAATTTAGGACGGCTAATTTTTTTTTAATTTTTTTATAGTTTATTTATTTTTGAGACAGAGAGAGACACAGAGTATGAGTGGGGGAGGGACAGAGAGAGAGGAAGACACAGAATCTGAAACGGGCTCCAGGCTCTGAGCTGTCAGCACAGAGCCCGATGCGGGGCTCGAACCCATGAGCCATGAGATCTGACCTGAGCCAAAGTCGGACGCCTAACCGACTGAGCTACCCAGGTGGCCCTACGATGGCTAATTTTAAAAAACCAGAACACATAATCCAAGAATTAGTCCTGCCCAAATTTCAGTCTCCGCAGCACTTTTTCTCACCCAGGTGAGGCCACTCATTCATTCATTTGTTCATCAATAAAATACTATCAGGTTGGGCTGGTAGTTACACAATTGAGGGGGAGGGCAGGGAACCATTCACTTAGAATACAGTGTGAATGGCACCCTCCAGAGTTGTGTAACACTTAGGCACTTAGCAGGTACTAGTCTGGGCACTTTATAAGACCTGGAGGTAAAAGAGTAAACAAAGCAGTTCTCACATTGTGTTATAATTACATTTTTAAGTATCTGCCTACTCTAGTGTGATATGAACCCTGTGAGGCCAGGAACCTTATAGAGAAATCAGATTTCTGCAGGAGGGGATGACTAAGACTAAGGAGTTTAGCAAGCAGAGAAGCAGCAGAGTCAAGGAAGAAGATTCCTGTCAGAAAAAAACAGCAAGTGAGAAGGCAGGAGAAAATTGTGTTTGACAAATTATATTTGACTAGGAAAGAGATCAAGAGTAGGGAGGTGGAAAGAGACCCATCCTAGAGGGATTTGTGAGACACAATAAAGAATTTAGATTTAAGGGTTGCCTGGGTGGCTCTGTCAGTTGAGCATCAAACTTGATATCTGCTCAGTTCATGATCCTAGGTTTATAGGATCAAGCCCCATGTCAGGCCCTATGCTGAGAATGGAGCCTGCTTGAGATTCTCTCTCCCTTTCTCTCTGTCCCTCTTCCTCACACTTGCTGTCCCTCTCTAAAATAAATAAAATAAAATGCTGCCACCCAAGTACCCTTGTTTAAAAGTTAAAAAGCCTGAAAACTAAGGGTTCATAAATTGGAACCTGTTGCAAAAGAAAAAAAATATTTAAAAAATATTTTTTTGAAAAAATTTTAAGTTTATTTATTATCGAGACAGAGAGAAACAGAACATGATTGTGGGAGAGGCAGAGAAAAAGGGAGACACAGAATCCTAAGCAGGCTCCAGGCCGTGAGCTGTCAGCACAGAGCCTGATGCAGGGCTCAAACCCAAAAACTGTGAGATCATGATCTGAGCCAAGGTCAGATGCCCAACTGATTGTGCCACCCAGGCCCCCCCCCAAAAATCTTTTTTTTAAACAAGACAAAAACAAACAGAAGTGTATTAACATGTATACATCATGTATAAATGGAAGATACCCCAGGAAACAGAGTAACTAAAAAAAAAAAAAGACTTTATTTTCACTGATCTCTAATTAAAATTTAGAAATTCCTTTAGTTATGAATGTAAACTATAAACCACAGTACTATTAACAATATCTTTGGCTTTATGATCAATAGAAGTCAGATATTTTTATAAGAGATTCCAGTTGTTGGAGATATCTCAAAACATTATTTATTCTCATAGCTACTATGAAATTATAGTAGTTATTTTACTCACTTGTTGGACCTTATTTTTGATGGATTAATGAATACATGTGTTGCATTCATATTTTAAATATTCTGATAACTGTGCTGAAATATAACAGTTTCCAACTTTATACATTTAGTAACTTTCCTCTGGAAAGGGTTCATAGGCTCTACCAGATGAACAAAGTCGGCTGTGGTACAAAAACAGCTTAAAATCCCTTTCAGGCTCTAGTTATACTGAAATACCTGTGACTCCTTTAAAGCACCAGCCTCCCTTGTCTGGCCTCTACCTACTTCCCCGATCTCTTCTGCTTTTTTTTTTTTCTTTAACGTTTATTTATTTTTGACAGAAAGTCTGAGTGGGAGAGGGGCAGAGAGAAAGGGGGTCAGAGGATCTTGGAAGTGGACTCCAGGCTGCAGCGAGGCCAATGCTGGCTCAAACTCCCAAACCTCAGGATTATGACCTGAGCTGAAGTTAGCTGTCAATCAGCTGAGCTACCCGGAATGCCAGTCTCTTCTGCTTTAAATTTCAGTTCTTTTCTCCGCCATCAGACTAACTCCTTCAGATCTCACCTCAGGATTCCTTGCACCCACCTCCCTCCCCCACTCAGGTGTCCTGTTTATAGACCTTCATGACAACCTGTTTTTACTCTAAACATAGTATTTACCACATGGACCTGGCATCCCACAATTTAACATTTGAGGTTTTAAATATCACAAGTGGCCCTGAAACTCCAGGACATGTAGTAATTCGTCAGTCTGCTGAGGCATGAAATAGGATTGTTACCGCTGAGATAGAGCCACTGAGACAGTCAGGAGCTTGGCTGCCCAGGGTCCACACTGCTACATGATGAATTTAATATGCACAACAAAGCTTAAATGACGTCATATTTCCCCATTTTACAGATGAATAATGTAATGAAATCGTAAATTAGAGTAGAATCACTGGATCTGGAGATTTTTCACTGCCTTCAGTTATAACTATTTAGACTACTGTTTTGTTTCTAACTCAACCATAAACAAGTGAGCAAACTATGTCTTGAATCTGGACACCCCCAGGGCACATACTGGGCTTGGTATTAGTAGGTACTCAGTACATGGTTTCCTGACTAGGAAGAGCAGGAATCCTAAGAATTCTGCCTTCCTTCACTGAAAAGGAATTTCCTAGAGGTCCTGGCCTCCATTTTGAGCCCATCTAATTCCCAGAAAAGTGCCTGGTGGATATAAACTAAAAGTATTTATTAATTGATTGCTTATCTAACTCTACTTTAATTTATGTTTGACACCTGACACACATGTTCTTTCATCGAGGTAAATCTATACATGTCTTTGAACAGTAGAATATTGTACGAAGGTCTAAATAAGACCAATTTCATAGGTAATTTTAATAACTCCAGCTTTCCTTTTTTTATATATTTTTTTATTTATTTCTAGGAGAGAGAGAGAGAGACAGACACAGCGTGAGCAGGGGAGGGTCAGAGGGAGAGGGAGACACAGAATCTGAAACAGGCTCCAGGCTCTGAGCTGGCAGTCAGCACAGAGCCGGACGTGGGGCTCGAACTCACGAACCACGAGATCATGACCTAAGCGAAAGTCGGACACTTAACCGACCAAGCCACCCAGGCGCCCCAACTCCAGTTTTCAACTCTTCTATTCTTTGGAATAACTTGAACATCAGTCTCCTTGATTATTACAGAAAATTTTTACTTATAAAATATGGCGAGAGATATCTATGTTTTGTTTTGACTGTTGATCAGTACACACACAACTGGCACACACAGGTCAAGTGTACTTTTATATAACTGAATTTTTCCTTAGATTCAAATAAAGCAAAAATAATATCTAATTTCTTAGGATTTTTTTTTTTTACTAATACTTTATCTTACAAAATGAAAAAAATTGAGGCAAAAATAAATATAATGAAGAGAATGTCTTAATGAAAACATTTGCTATGTTAAACTGTAGCGTTCACTTTGGCCTTCAGATTTGTTTTTGAGAGGACTGAAATTTTCTGGTAGTATTAGATCAAAGAAAGAAGGGTACATCTTTTTTCCAAGTGTAGAATGTATTAAGTATAAAAAGTGTTTTATCTTAAGATGCTTCCCTTCCTGAATGATCCAGAAATAGACACATAAAATCCAAATGTGAAATGTACAAATTTCTGCTTTCAGCTCCTTGCCCTTTTTTCTCATTAGCTTCATTTGAACTGAACTTGCTCAGATAGTCACTAATAACTATGTGTCCTATGTATATTTAGAAGCCACCTTGCAGAGGCATTTGTCTTTGACTCTAATGCATGGTTTCAATAAGCATTTCAGTTACTCTTTCTCACATATCACAAAAGCCCCAGCTTTGTAAAATTCATCACTTGCACTTTTTATAAAATAATGAATTTTCATGTGGTCAGAGATGACAAAAGCATTTGATACTATTTCTTTACACGTTATGCAACAGAAGTAAGTTACTATGGTTTTTAAAGTAATTTATGCAAAGATAGGGATAAATCATAATAAAGGAAAAACAACTTCAGCTCTTCTTTGTGAAATTTGGGGATGCATTAACAAATAGGAATGTTTCATTGAATCCTGAGCCTACATAGAAGTGATGTGATATAAGAGGACTAGAATCATCTCCCCTCACTATCCTACCACACCTAAAAAGTCAACAGTGGGATTAGCCATTAAAGGTTTTCTTAGCACACAAACAATTTTAACTGTAAGTCACTCTGTTAATTTTATTTGTGATTTCATTACTGCTCATGTCATCTAGAGAACACCAGGGCCCTAAAGAAGTCATACATAAAATAGGTAAGTTTTATGGAGAAAAAAAAACTGCAAGAAAAAAGCTCACCTCTTAGTATACCAAAGTACTAACTCCATAGAGCCAGGAATTAATGCTTCACCATCTTTCTTTACAGCTAGTTCTGATCCCAAGGAATAGTGACTTTGAGTTGAGAAAGATGTAAAGAAATTTAGCAAACAGGGGCACCTGGGTGGCTCAGTCAGTTAAACATAGGACTCTTGATTTTGGCCCAAGTCATGATCTCACAGTTCAGTTTGTGGGTTCAGAGTTGGCTTGGGATTTTTCTCCATCTCTCTCTGCCCCTCCCCGACTCATGTGTGTGTGTGCATGTGTGCATACACTCTCTCAAAATAAATAAATTTAAAATTTTTTACATTTAGCAATGTCTTGCTAAGTGATGATTCTAAAGAGGCAAAGATTTAGTTCAAATCTATAGTATAATCTTATAACTAAATGAGGTTAAATGAATTAGGAAAACATTTCTTGGGGCACCTAGCTGGCTCAGTCAGAGAAGCATGCAACTCTTGATCCTGGGGTTGTGAGTTCAAGCTCCATGTTGGGTGTAAAGATTATTTAAAAATAAATAAACTAAAAAAAGACAGAGAAAGAAAACACTTCCTAAATTTCTGAGTAGAATGGCAGATCAAACAGAGGTATTCATTCAGTCTCCTTCCCAAATACAACTGAAACTAAGGTACTAAAGGGAAAACAGCAGCATCAAATTTTGGAAGCTGAAAACATAAAAGACCAATGGTAACTGACTTAGATCCAAGCAGCCTGACTCACAAGACATCAGTAAGGAAATTAACATGCCTGGGTGGCTCATTTGGTTTGACTTCAGCCCTGGTCATGATCTTCCTGTTTGTGAGTTGGAGCCTGGGTTCATGAGTTCGAGCCCACCTTTGGATTGCTTGTCCCCCTCCCTCTCTGACCCTCCCCAGCTTGTGAGTATTCTCTCTCTCTCTCTCTCTCTCTCATTCTCTCTCTCAAAAATAGGTAAACATTTAAAAAAAAGGAAACCAATTCAATTTATTCTACAGGATCCTCAAAAGACATGGGAAGTAGTGGCAACTGGAACTTAGAGTTAGGAATACTACAATAAAAGTTTGATCTCTCCTTTTAAAATAGGGAGCAACTGCTCTTTTCCAAGCCTGGGGTAGATCAGACATTTATTCTCTGAAGAAAGTAAAACTTAACATTTCCAGACTATCAAAGTGCCTGTTAAAGTTGAGGGGATAGGTCTTATACCCTAACAGGTAGACTTACCAAATATGTATATTGAATACTAGTTGCAGAGAACAACTGCATTCCCTGGGAACTTACTTAGTGTCCAGAACACTAGCAATCAGGCACTTACCTACCTGGCAGGAAACTGGACTTCTCTTTCCTGGTGAATCTAACCCAAGAGTTAAATTTGCCCACTCAAGTGACCCTACAGTAAAGTGTAGTCACTAAGCCCCATATGCAGCACATTCAATGAGTTTTTAGTCCCTTATGCTTAATCATGGGGTCATGCAGTCAAGGATTACCAGTAATTGAGGGAATTTTCTTTTCTTTTTATTTTTAAGTTTAATTTTGAGAGGGAGAGAACATGAGAAGGGGGAAAGCAGAGAGTAATTCTCAAGCAGGTTCCTTGCTGTTAGCACAAAGCCTGATATGGGGCTCAAACTCACAAACCATGAGATCATGACCTGAGACCAAATCAAGAGTAGACACTTAACCAACTGAGCTACCCAGATGCCCTGAGGGGATTTTCTAATGTGACAGATATGGCGTACAAATACAAATAGGAAAAATAAAAATAAAAAAGCAATCAGGGGGAAGCAAACTTTCAAAGGAAAAAAAAAGTCATTAATTTTAGAGTTATTAAAAAAATATACACCATTCATGAAACAAGAATAGGAATTCTCAGAGAACAAAAATGAGTCTTTGGGAATTAAAAGCTTGATACAAAAACAAAAACAAGAACACAATGACCCTAAAAGATGGGTTAGAAGATAAAGTTGAAGAAAGCACTTCTGATAGTAAAAGAGAAAAAACAGAGATGGGAAATAGAATAAAAGATAAGAAAACTGAAGAAAAAGAAAAAGTAGAACAAAGGAAATCATCAAAATAATTCCAGAAAAATTACCAGAATTTACAGTCTTGGCTTCCAGATTTAAAAATCCCACCAAGTGCCAAAGAAAACAGAAGAAGATAAATTCATACTAAGTCACCCATTCTGAAATTTCAGGACACTTGGACAGAGAAAGGATTCTACTAGCTTTCGGGAGTAAAAGTACACAGATTGGTTATACACAAAGGATAAAGAGACATAACAGCTTTGTACTTTTCCACAGCAGCAGTGGAAGCAAAACAATAGTCTTTCAAGAAGCAAGAGAAATACATTAGAAATTCTGAACAAAATAATCTCCAACTTAGAATCCTGTCCTCAGAAATTATCAATCTAGAATGAGGATTGAACAAAAATATTTTCCGACATTCAAAGTCTCTAATTTATTTCTCGTGTATCTTTTCCTAAGAAGCTACTAGAGGATGTGTTTCATCAGTATGGGATAATAAACCAAAAGACAGGAAGACACGAAATATAGGGAGTTAAGATCCAAAACAAGGGAAAGGGAATCCCAGATGACAACAGTGTCCCACATATGGAGGTAACCATTCTAGGTGGGGAAGTATGACTAAAGAATCAGACATGATCAACGCTGTTATCATCAAAATCCTCTGCCATTTTACCCTCTTTTAGGGTATGATAGAGTACCTGGGAGAGCCTGATTCACATTCTTTCCTGGGCTTGGCTGTTCTTTACCATGTGTTGATGAAGTTTCTGCTCTCTTCTTCACCTAAGGATCATCATTTTGACTCAAAAGGATTTGGGCTTGACTTAATGCTAAGACCTATAGGTAGGCCATAGGAGTTAAAAGTAACAACTACAGAGCAGTACTCTCTGATCAAGCTTCAGCTCTGTGACCAGTCTGCCCCACACTACGTCCATGTCAGATGGGTGGATTCTAATAAGCTCTGTTTCCCAAGAGTCACTACAGAAAGAAGAAGTCTCTTGTAAACTCTCAGAGGAGCTGAAACCCAACTATGACCCAGACATGCTGTTCGGTATGTTTTCTCCTGGTAGCCTTCAACAAATGATGATAATATTGCCTTTTCCTTATGCAACTAGGTTTTTGATTGCTACTCTAGTTTTCAAAACTAAATATGTTCTTTACTGATATATATATACAGATGGTGGGGCAAAGCAAATGAATGATGGACACAAAGTCAAAATAATAGCTGCTGGGGCGCCTGGGTGGCTTAGTCGGTTGAGCGTCCGACTTTCGCTTGGGTCATGATCTCGCAGTTCGTGGGTTCGAGCCCCGCGTCGGGCTCTGTGCTGACTGCCAGCTCAGAGCCTGGAGCCTGTTTCAGTCTGTGACTCCCTCTCTCTCTAACCCTCCCCTGCTCACGCTCTCTCTGTCTCCTAGACATAAAATAAAAATATTTAAAAAATAAATAAATAAAATAATAGCTGCTTCTGGGGAGAAAAAGGAAGATGTTATGGGGAGAACCACACAGAGCACTGGTAGCAGTAGTGCTATTTCTTCACCCAGATGGTAGGTACACGGATTTATCGTGATTATTTAAAACTATGCACATGTGGCTTATAAATTGTTCCATTTAAAGGATACATTTCACAATATAAAATCTAAAAAAACGACTGGGAGGATGGAGCTCAGGAGTAGAGCACATGCTTCACATGTGCGAAGTGCCGGGTAGCCAGTGTCACTTTTCTGGGGCATGTGGGTGGCTCAGTCAGTTAATCGCCCGACTTCGGCTCAGGCCATGATCAGCAGTGCAGAGCCCTTCGGATCCTCTGTCCCCTTCTCTCTGCTCCCCTCCTCGCTCTCTCTCTCAAAAATAACAACAATAAAAAACTCCAAAACTTCTAAAAACCAAAAAAATTAAATACACATTTTATTAAAGCTATTTCTGCATTTTATTAAAAGATGCTCCTATTTTATTACCAACTTTGATTTCAGATGTTAATCAAATTCAAGGTGCTCATAAAAGTTCATCTCTCCTAGTGCAACTATCTGATTCAAATAAACACATTTAGACAAAACAAAAAGCAAAAATCCTAATCTGTCCTATACTCATAGAACATTCCATTCCAAAGGAAATCAAATGATATAATACTGCTGCTATAGAAGAAACAGAAAGCAATTTCCTCTCAAATAAGCCTAATGAAATATTATTTTTCACTATGTAGGTTTTCGTTTCCCCTGACTGGCAATATGCTTGGTTATAATATAAATGTAAAGAATTAGAAATATTTGCTCTATATGAATATAGAATTCATAATTCTATAAACTATTCAAATAAATATCAAATATATTAATAACATTATTTACTTAAGTCATTTGCTAACAGTATAATAAAAATCAGAAGATCTAATGTTGCCACTAATTTACCAATCTCAGATACTAAAGTTTTTTTTTAATGTTTATTTATTTTTGAGAGAGAGTGTGTGAGGAAAGGAGGGGCAAAGAGAGAGGGTGACAGAGGATCCCAAGCAGCCTCTGCACTGTCAAACTCACCAACTGCGAGATCATGACCTGAGCCAAAGTCAGACACTTAACTGACTGAGCCACCCAGGCGCTCCTACTATTTACTCTTTTTAAAATACTCAAGTATATATAGAGATTTACTTTTTATTATTTATTTTTTAAGTTTATTCATTTACTTTTTTTTTGATGTTTTATTTATTTCTGAGAGAGAGACAGCATGAGCAGGGGAGGGTCAGAGAGAGAGAGAGAGGATACAGAATCTGAAACAGGCTCCAGGCTCTGAGCTAGCTGTCAGCACAGAGCCTGATGCAGGGCTCAAACCCACGAACCATGAGATCATGACCTGAGCCAAAGTAGGATGCTTAAATGACTGAGCCACCCAGACACCCTCATTTACTTATTTTGAGAGAGACAGAGACAGTGCAAGAGGGGGAGGAGCAGAGAGAGAGTGAGAAACAGAATTCAATCAGGCTCCACTCAATGCCAGTGGAGAGCCCAACTTGGTGCTTGAACTAATGAAACTGAGATCATGACCTTAGCTGAAACTAAGAGTTGGATGCTTAACTAAATGAGACACCCAGGAACCCTTCAGATTTACTTTTTAAATCAATTGTAGCAATCTTAAGTAAATTTGCTTACCTTTGATTTAGAGACTAGTTGATGAAATATAATGGTATTTTGATGTCCCTGTTTTGGATTTTGGTTTCTTTTATTTGTTCGTTTGGTTTTTTTTATTTGAGAGAGAGAGAGACAGCACAAACCAGGGAGAGGGGTGGGGTGGGGAGAGACAGAGCGTGTACGCTCGCGCGCGCGCGAGAGCGCAACAGAAAGAGAGAGAGAGAGAGTGGAACAGAAAGAGAGAGAGAGAGAGAGAGAGAGAGAGTCTTAAACAGACTTCATGCTCAGCACATAGTCCGACACAGGACTTGATCTCATGACCCTGGGATCACGACCTGAGCTGAAATCAAGAGTTGGATGCTCAACTGACTGAGCCACCCAGGCACTCTCTGAATATATTTTGCAGGTAGAGCTGATAAGTTTTAGATGAGGAATATGACAATAAGAAGGAACTTGAGGATAATTCTAAAGCAAACTACCAGAAGAATTCAGTTGTCATTACTGAACCTCTCAGTTGATAAATGTTCTGAATATATCTCTAAAGAATGTTTCACTATTTATCAAAGCATTTTATGGGTGAGAGATATTTATAACTAAAAAGCAACTTGAATCAGACTGTAATTATTTTTGTATGTCCAAGGATCTGATAAATGAAAAACATTCATGATTGTTGTTTTAAAAGCACTTCTTCTATAATTGTTAAGTGTAATTTACAATCTTTGCTCTAGTTGAGCTGCTTAAGTTCTTGTTGTCTTATTGTGGGTGTTAAAAGTGCTGGTGATATGCACTGGTGCTGTCTATACAGCACTTTAATTGTAGGAATTATCTCTTAGTCTACTCATCTCCTGATTTTTAATTATCTTCAGAGGGAATTATACATAGAAGTTCCACACTGATTACCCACTGTCCAACACTAGTAACTCCTAAACCTGTTCATTATGATGTAAATAGGACAAGAATATGTTCTCCACTCCACTTCATATCTCACTGTAGTGTCCCTTTCCTTTTCTACAAATAATCTAAATCTAAAAATGTATGCCTTTTTTCTTCTCTTTGTGTTTCTTGAAAGGCAACATTCTTTGTTTTCATAGCTTTACTCTCATTTTGGCAATAGTTTCTGTGCCTACATTTTATTCTGGTATTCTTTTTTTTTCTAATTGAAATACAGCTGACATAATTATTATATTAGTTTCAAATATACAACATAGTGATTTGAGAACTATATACATTATGAAACACTCACCACAATAAGTTTAGTTACCATCTATCACCATACAAAGTTATAATATTATTGGCTATATTTGCTATGCTGTACTTTTCATTATTCTGATGTTCTTTTTTTTAAATGTCTATTCATTTTTGAGAGAGGGAGAGAGAGAGAGCACGTGAGCAGGGGAGGGACAGAGAAAGAGGAAGAGAGAAGATCTGAAGCAGGCTCTGAAAGCACAGAGCCCGATGTCGGGCTCAAACTCAGAAACTGTCAGATCATGACCTCAGCTGAAGTCAGACACTTAACCACTTGCCATGCAGGGACGCCTATTCTGGTATTCTTTAATGGAAATGTATTGATTATTTCTATAAAGGGAGTTTTGATTTCAAAATTCTATAATTCTGTTTTTACGGTCATGGTAAATGTTTATCTGTTTATATTCTTTTAAACCTTAAAATTAATATGGAAATGCATATTAGACTTGGTTTGGAGCCTGGAAGTAATCTGATTGAACTTAATGTCTAATTAAACAGATATCCAGGTCATTTGTCTTAACCACTGTCAATATTAGGGAGCCCACTGCATCACATAGCTGTCATTGTTTTTCTTTTTCTAATATTTATTTACTTTGAGAGAGAACAGGTGTGCACACATGTATGAATGCATGCAGGGGAGAGTCAGAGAGAGTCCCAAGCAGGTTCTGCGCTGTCAGCACAGAACCCAACTTGGGTGCTGGAGTCCAGCTCTGGCCGGGTCCAGGCGTCCCTGAAGGATGGACGGTGTCAGCGAGGGAGGAATGAGAGAGGCATGACATTCTTTCTGGTCACCAGCCAAGCCTCTCTGCACTGAGATTCAACTTTATTTTATGATTTAGTGTTTGGGGGAGGGCACAGAAGTGGCATTCTGATGATAAATCTTTTTATCAGTAAAAACTTTACAGAACATTGATATGCAAAAGGTATGAGGAACAGCCCAGAGGTGGCATTAGCATAGTAAAGATAAAAGTTAGTTCTTTATGAGCAGGGGTCAAGAGCCCGCTCATCGTTTAATGGGAGGTATTAGGAAAATAGGTGTTTCAGGAACACAATGTTGCTCCCATAACCACAAAAGAAGAAGTTCCTACAGTAAGTTCCTTCACAAAGTGCAATCAGTATATCAAGGCCAGAATGAGTCACTCCTAATACCAATCAACAAGGTGACTTGGGGGTTGGTGCTCAAGCAGAAACAATTGGGTGGGGTGGATATCGGTAGCCATCTGACGGTAAGAGTCCGTGCAAATTACCTTAACCTCACAAGGAGTTCTTTCTCAACCTATGAGTTCAGAAACGGCTCCCAACACTTGGGGCTCGATCTCACCAACCATGAGATCATGACCTGAGCTGAAATTAAGAGTCAGACATTGAACTGACTGAGGTACCTAGGTGTCCCACCTGTCATTGCATTCTTAAAAGAGCTTCAGGTGATAGAAAGGTTTTCTTTATAACTAAACTTGGCTTTCCTATAGCTTTTATCCATAAATTCCTGAAACTAAAATAAGCACAAGTGCTTTTCATTCAGGCATCCAGAGTTATATTATCCAGTTAACCAGTAACGAGCCATGTGGCATTGTCAGAATCATAACCACTTTGAGTCTCACCTTTCTGATTTGTAAAATGAGGGGCTGGACCATTGAATACCTCATATAGCTCTTAAGTTCCATGATTCTAGTAGGTCTTTCATAGAATCTTATGATGCTTGAAAGTAGCTATCACATTCCTCCCTTGCATTTACTTTTTTTCCTATCCTAATGTCCTGAGTTCACTCAAGGATTTCCTTTTGATTCTAGCTTCTTCACAGCCCTTATTACATGTCCCTGATACACTCCAGATTGTCAGAACTGAAGAAAATAAATCTTCTAGATGTGGTCTGGGTACTGAGTTCCATGTTCTAGTCCTCCATTTTCCTTGCATTAATTTTACCTGTGTAACAAATTACTCCCAAATTGGACAACTTTAAAATAGCAATAAACATTTATTAACTCATAATCCTGTGGGTCAAGAGTTTGGAAAGAGTTTGGCTGAGTGATTCGGATTCAAAGTTTCTCATCGGGATGTAGTTAGGTCATCGACCAGGGCCGTAGTCATCTAAAGGTTCAAGTGGGGTTGAAAGATATCTTTTCAACTCACTCATGTGGTTGTTAGCAGGCTGAACTTTCTCATGAGCCATTGAATTTAGGGCCACAATTCCTTATCACACTATGTGAGTCTCTCCATAAGACATCAGACAGCTTGCTCACTCTACAGCAGGTGATCCCCAGGAGGGAAGGAGGGAGAGTGAGAGAGCATGCACAAAAGACCAGTCTCTTCAGAATATAATTTCAAAAGGATTATCTCATCACTTCTGTCATGTTCTATTTGTTAGAATTGAGTCAGTGGGTCCAGTTTACAGGATTACACATAGACATTGACCATCAGGGGACAGTCTGATGGTCAAACAGTCCCCATTGGGGACTGTTTACCTCAGCTGTGAATATCACCTTTCTATAAATGCAGCCTAAGGTTGCATGAAGGCTTTATGACAGTGGTTTATATTGAGCTTGTGGTCAATTAAAACACACTAAGAGGGGAACCTGGGTGGCTCAGATGGCTGAGTGTCTGACCTTGTCTCAGGTCATGACCTCACAGTTTGTGGGTTCAAGCCCTGCATCAGGCTCTCTTCATGTACTCTGTCCCCCCCCCGCCCCTCCCCTGCTGTGTGCGCACTCTCTCTCACTCAAAAATTAAATAAGACCACTAAAAACACCTCCAAACTGAAAAGATTCTGTTTGTTTCACAAAGCAGTTGCTTTTGCACTCAGTCCTTTGAATCTAAGGGCAAGATTTATCTCTGACATTTTACTTCCTTTGTCTCTAATATATTAAAAAAAAATAGCTCTTAGGGGCACCTGGGTGACTCCATCAGTTAAGTGTCCTCCAATTTCAACTCAGGTCATGATCTCACAATTCATGAGTTCGAGCCCTGAATTGGGCTCTGTGCTGACAGCTCAGATCTTGGAGCTTGCTTCAGATTCTATGTCTCCCTTTCTGTCTGCCCCCCTTCCCCATGGTCTCTCTCTCTCTCCCTCTCTCTCTCTCAAAACTAAACATTGAAAAAAAAGAAAGAAAGAAAGAATAGAGTCTGCTAAAACATTGTTTCAGATGTTGACCAATTTACTTTAGATAATTCCTGTGATATCTCCTGAGAGGAAATTTAAAGTAGTCTTGTGAGTAAATGCAATGCTTTATTAAGCCTTCAGAATCTCTTATAAAACCTGATAAACATTCTGTACTAAATTAATTGAAGATAATCAGGTACCTGGCTGACTCAGACAGTATAGCATGTGACTCTTGATCTCAGGGTCGCAGGTTCAAGCCCTACGTTGGGGATAGAGATTACTTTAAAAAATTAATTTAAGAGAATTATATATAAACCATTATATCTGTGTTGGTCTGTATGGGTCCTTTCAATCTCTGAGTGCCTAAGCCCTGCAGGAACTGAAGAGTAGTTAATGTTTATTCTACTTTGAACTTCTTTGAGTTACTTAAAGTCACTGTTATTTGTAATTTAAAAAATCTTATTTTTCTAACTAAGCTAAAATAAAATTAATATTAGATACAGTCTCCATTTTGAGATTTATCCTTTACTTATTTGCTTTCTAATTAAAGAATTTTAGTCTACAAGAGATAATACAAATAAAAAATAACACAATTTTTAGACTAAGAGGCACAAAATCCATTACACTTTTAAAATCTACAATATGAAAATGTGTTTAGTGTTATAAATCTTATCTACTTTGGTTTCTTAATAATTCTTTTTCCTTTCTGGAGAAGAGAGAACCTAGAAATAAATATGAATAAAATGACATCTTTAAGTGCTGTAGCTGTGTTAAACAAAATGTTGTAGAGGCACTTAGGTGGCTCAATCAGTTAAGTGTCTAACTCTTGATTTCAACTCAGGTCATGATCTCATGGTTTGTGGGATCAAGCTCCCTGTCAGGCTCTGTGCTAACAGCATGGAGCCTGCTTGGGATTCTCTCTCTGCCTCTCTCTGACCCTCCCCTGCTTGCACGCACATGTGCTCTCACTCTCTCTGCCTCAAAATAAATAATAAAAAACTTTTAAAAATGTTGTGGCTGTGTTAAAACAGTCTTGCAAAATACGGATTAAGTATCTTTAGAATGGCTGCTTTTAGTATCATAGTACTGTTGTATACTATAAATTAAGGAAGTGCATTCCAAGAGAGAAATTACTGATATGACTCAGAAATCCAGTCAAAATGAAATCGTATAGGTTTTTGATAAGTGGGAGAAAAAGGAGTTTCAAAAAAAATTTTCCTATTAACAAGAAGAACCATTTTATTAAGAGTCAAAAGGCCTGGGCTCTGGACATGGCACTGCCTATATGATATAACCTTAACCAGTCATCATTTCCTCTCTATCTTGGTTACTGGTCTATAAAAGGAAGTGGTTGGACCAAGGTTTCTTTTACATCAAAGTTTCTGATTTGATGAATTTCCTACTGTTCCCACCCTCTTTTTTCATAATTTCAACCTAAAATTTTAAGGAATTATAGAGAAAGGAAGCATAGGCAAAATTAAATGTGTTTCTGGGTCCTGGTCCACTGCTATACTTTGGGAATTTTCATTCATCTTGTTTTTAGACATTTTTAGAGCAATTTTAGGCTTACAGTACAATTGAGAGGAAGGTATAGAGATTTCCCATATACATCCCCTACCCTCACACATGCATAACATCCCCACTATCAACATTACTCACCAGAATGGCACTTTTTTTGGATTAGAAAACATGTCATCTTTCTTTACAAGAAATTCAAATATTTCAGAAATTATGACTTAGAAAATAAAAGCCTAACATAAGCACTCCTAGAATTAACCTGATAGTTTTTTGCATAAACCTGTAGAATTTTTTTTTAATTTTACTTTATTTTAGACAGAGAGAGAGTAAGTGGGAGAGAGGGATAGAGGGAGAGAGAGAGAATCTCAAGCAGCTCCATGCTCAGCACAGAGCCCAATTCAGGGATCCATTCCACACTCCTGGCATCATGACCTTAGCCAACATCAAGAGTCAGACATTCAATTGACTGAGCCACTGAGGTGCCCCAACCCTTTTTAAAAATTAATTCTAATTTAACCTAAATATTTAATGAGCCCCTATTATGTACTCACATCACATAAAATCATACAAATATTATTGGTATTTACAGAAATGCAATCACATTATTCTTCCAATAATACTATTCAAGCCACTTTCTTTTTCATCTAATGAAGAATCTTGGACAACTGCACGGTATTATGTTGTCCCATTAATGGATTATTGGGTTGTTTCTAATTTTCATTATTATGAATAGATTTGCAGTAACTAGTCTTTTTTAATTTTTTTTTAATGTTTTATTTATTTCTGAAAGGGAGAGAGGGGGAGAGGCAGCATGAGCAGGGGAAAGTCAGAGAGAGCGGGAGACACAGAATCTGAAGCAGGCTCCAGGCTCTGAGCGGTCAGCACAGAGCCCAATGCGGGGCTCAAACCCACAAACCATGAGATCATGACCTGAGCCGAAGTCGGACACTTAACCGACTGAGCCATCCAGGTATCCCTGCAGTAACTAGTCTTATGCTTATGTCTTCATGACCTTGTAAAAGTATTTCTCTAAAATAGATAATTTGAAATGGAATTGCTTGGCCAAAGAATATATGAATTTAAAATTATAATCAACATTGCAAATTACCATCCAAAATAATCATACTTTTCTTTTAAGAATGGGTACTCATTCTTTTTTAATTTTTACTTATTTTTATTAATTATTTTTATCATTATTTATTTATCTTTTTAAGAGAAAGAGGACACAAGTGAGCGAGGAGCAGAAAGAGAGAGACAGAGACAGAGAGAGCGAATCTCACGGAGGGCAGAGAGAGAGAGAAAGAAACACAGGGCTCACCCAAAGTAGGCTTGAGCTAACCCGATGCAGAACTCAAACTCTGGAACCATAAGATTACAACCTGAGCCAAAGTCAGATGCTTAACCAACTGAGCCACCCAGGTGCCCTGAACAATCATACCTTTTTATTCTCTCATCATCAGTAAAATGAGAGTGATTATTTCCAAACACTCCCTTTCAGGCTGGATGTTACCAATCTTTTAAATTCTTCCAAATCTGGAAGGAATAAAATAGTTTCTCATTGTATACTTTCCTAATTTTCAGTTGGGTGGAGCATCTTTTCATAGATTCATTTGTACTTCTACCATGAGTCATCATCTATGGGATTCTCATATACACTTAATAAAGACAGTGATAAATTTACTAAATGGAAATTTTAATTGGAGCCTAGAGCTCCAAAAATATCTCCCTTTTTAAAAATCCTACTTAAGGGGCACTCAGCTGGCTCAATTGGTAGAGCATGAGACTCTTTATCTCAAGGTTGTGATTTTGAGCCCCACTTTAAGGGTACAGATGACTTAAAAACATATATACATATATGTGTGTGTGTGTGTTCTTATTTTTAAAAAGAGACAGAGATTTCATTCTCTGAATGTTAACTTACACTTGAAATTGACTGAAAACAAATTGACTAGAACAGATAAATATGAGTGCTAATTTTGACTCCACCCCCAGTCAGTGGCAATAGATGGGCTATTATTTTAATGGTACCCTTTACCTCCTCAAGGACATTTTGAGAACTCTCTAAAGGTAGTTATTTCAGTACAGAGAACAATAGTTCAGGGGAAACAAGTGTGTTTGTAAATCATGGGGGAAATATTTGATAGAGTATAATATGAATTTGGATATGATTAATTGTTGACTATTGATATTTTTCTATATACTTCTTACCTTGATTATGAATATATTTGTGGAATTGGAGTTTTCTTACAGGGATACTTGGGGGGGGAGGTACTCAGTCAGTTAAGTGCCCCACTCTTGATTTTGGCCCAGGTTTGATCTCATAGTTCGTGAGCTCAAGCCCAGCAACAGGCTCAGTGCTGACAGCACAGAGCCTTCTTGGGATTCTCTCTCTCTCCCTCTCTCTCTTCCCCTCCCCCACCTACGCTATCTCTGTCTATCTCAAAACAAATAAATAAACATTAAAAAAAAAAACATTTCCTGGGGCACCTGGGTGGCTCAGTCAGTTAAGTGGCTGACTGTGGCTCAGGTCATGATCTTGCAGTTCGTAAGTTTCAGCTCCACATCGGGCTCTGTGCTGATAGCTCAGAGCCTGGAGCCTGCTTCAGATTCTGTGTCTCCTCTCATTGCCTCTCCCCTGCTTGCACTCTCTCTCTTTCTCAAACATAAATAATAAACATTAAAGAAAGTTGTGTTAAGTTTTCTTATAGTAACAAAACCTGAATGGATAAAAAAATTGAATTACTTTTTTATTGATTTATAATTCACATATCATATAATTAACCCTTTTACAGCATACAATTCAGTAATTTTTAGTATATTCAGAGTTAATCACCATCACCATTATCTAATATCAGAACATTTTTATTCTCTCCAAAAGAAACCCCATGCTCATTATTCCTCTGTCTCCCCACAACCACTGGCAACCATTAATCCATTTTCCAACTCTTATGAATTTTCCTGCCTTGGGAATTTCATATAAACATAATCATACATGTGGACTTTGTGTCTAGCTACTTTCACTTAACAGTGTTTTTAAGCTTCATCCATGTGTAGCATATATGAGTATTTCATTCCTTTTTATGACCTATCTTTTTTGTTTTTTATTAAAAATATTTTAATGTTTATTTATTTTTTAGAGACAGATAAAGCATGAACAGGTGAGGGGCAGAGAGACAAGAAAACACAGAACTCGAAGGGGGCTCCAGGCTCTGGGCTGTCAGCACAGACAGCTAACGTGGGGCTTGAACCCATGAACCATGAGATCATGACCTGAGTTGGAGTTAGACGCTTAATCAACTGAGCCACCCAGGTGCCCCTCCTTTTTACGACCTTTCTTAGTCAGCTTTGGGTGCTATAACAAAATACCACAGACTGGTTGGTTTAAACAGACATTTACTTCTTACAGTTCTGGAGGCTGTGAAGTCCAAGATCAAGGTGTTGCCAGATTTTGTTCTTGGTGAGGGTCCACTTCCTAGCTTGCAGCCGGCCACCTTCTCACTGTATCCTCACATGGTGGTAGGAGGAAGCTCTAGTGTCTCTTCCTTTTCTTATAAAGGCACTAATCCTGTTATGGGGGCTCTGCTGTCATGACTTCATCTAAATCTAATTACTTCTCAAAGGCCCTACCTCCTAATATCATCACATTGGGGGTAACAGCTTCAACACATGAATTTGAGAGTGGACACAAACATTCAGTATTCAACATGACCCAATAATATTCCATTGTATGGATATACTTCATTTTGTTTGTCCTCATTAGTTGAGAGGCATTTGAGTTGTTCCCACGTAAGTTGACTATTATGAATAATGCTGCTATGAGCATGTGTGTACAACTTTTGTGTAGACACATGTTTTCAATTCTCTTGGGTATAGACCTAGGACTGGAATTGCTAGCTCATATAGTAACTCTCTGTTTAACCACACAAAGAACTGCCAATCCAATTTCCCAAGTGGCTGTACATCATACCAGCAATATAAGAGGGTCCCAATTTCTCCAAATCCTCACCAATGCTTGTTGTTGTCTGTCTTTTTTACTATAATCATCCATCCTGGTGGGTTTGGTATTTCATTTTGATTTGGTTTCGATTTTTATAGTTCCCCCATGACTATTGATGTTGAGCATCTTTTCATGCATTTGTTGGCCATTTGTACAGGTATCCTCCACTTTTTGAAAGTTCAAGTTCAGCCACTTGGCTTTTTTTATTTTTATTTTCTAAGTAGGTTCCAGCCGAGCATTAGGGCCCAACATGGGGCTTGAACTCATGACCCTGAGATTAAGTCCTGAGCTGAGATCAAGAGTCAGACATCTAACAAACTGAGCAGTCAGGTATTCCAAGTCCTTTGCCTTTATGAAAGATGTGTATTAGTCCCTGTTTTCACTAACCAAAAGAAATCTGAAAAGGGTTTTTGCTTTCATATAAAAAAAGCAAAAAGCAAAAACAGCATTCATCATGTTTTTCAGTGAGCCACGATTGAGGCAGTGCCCACCCTGAGCAACTCCTTCCCTGGGAACTACATTCAGCATCTCAACATCAGGCTGCCATAGCTTTGAACCGTGTCTGTGGGCATCTGTGTTTCATCTTTATTTCATGCAGCTGTTAGTAAGATGTGTCTTAAGGTATAAGAAAAGCCTAAGTAAGAGAGGTTATTTTTTGAGGGTTTTGCTCAAAAAAATTTCCATGGAGGGGTGCCCGGCTGGCTCAGTTGGTGGAGTATGTGACTCTTAACCTTGGGGCTGTGAGTTTGAGCTCCACATTGGATGTAGAGATTACTTAAAAATAAAATATTTTTTAAAACTTTGTCTATATCCAGGCACCTGGGTGGCTCAGTCAGTTAAGCATCCAACTCTTGGTTTTGGTTAAGTTCATAATCTCAAGGTTTGTGAGTCTGAGCCCCATGTCAGGCTCTGTGCTGACACCACAGAGCCTGCTTGGGATTTTTTTCTCTCTCCCTCTCTCTCTGCCCCTCCCCTGCTCACATCTTTCTCTGTCTCAAAATAAATAAATAAACAAAAAAACTTTGTCTATATATATTAATTGTAATTGTTTTCTTTGTTTTAAGACATTTTGACCTAAAAATGATTTCATAGGACTGCTTTCGTTTTTGATAGCTTGGGAAACTTGTATATCTCCTTTGGAGAAATGTTTATTTTAATCCTTTGTCCATTTTTAATTGGGTTACTTTTTATTATTGAGTATATAGTTTCTTTATATATTCTGCATACAAGTTCTTTATCAAATATATTAGCTACAAATATTTTCTCCCATTCTTTGAGTTGTCTTTTACTTTCTTTCTTTTTTTTTAAATGTTTTATTTATTTCTAGGAGAGAGAGAGACAGCGTGAGCAGGGAAGGGTCAGAGAGAGAGGGAGTCACAGACTGAAACAGGCTCCAGGTTCTGAGCTGGCAGTCAGCACAGAGTCCGACGCGGGGCTCGAACCCACAAACCGTGAGATCATGACCCAAGCGAAAGTCGGACGCTTAACCGACTAAGCCACCCATGCTCCCCTGTCTTTTACTTTCTTAATACTATCCTTAGAAAAGGACTTTTTAAATGTTTTTTTACTTTATTTTTGAAAGAGAGAGAGAAACAGCATGAGCAGGGGAGGGGCAGAGAGAGAGGGAGACACAGAATCTGAAGCAGGCTTCAGGCTCTGAGCTGTCAGCACAGAGCCCGATGCGGGGCTCGAACCCATGAACCATGAGATCATGACCTGAGCCGAAGTCAGATGCCCAACCGACTGAGCCACTCAGGCACCCCAGAAAAAAACTTTTAATTTTGATGATAAATTGCTTTTTATAAAAAAGCCTTTGGAGATCTGGATCCAGAATAATGTTTTCCTAACACATAATGAATAGTTTCAAAGAGTTTTTATAGCAGGTAGGAAAGTAATTCAGGAGTGTATTACAAGAAGAACATAAGAACCTAACTGATAATTAAAACAAGAAACATTTTGATGGCTAGGAAACTAAATTTCACATAGTTAATATATAAAAGACTCTGTAATATATTTAGACCTCTTTTCATATGTGTAAATGCACATAAAGCAGACTGCAAGAAGTCATTTTATAAACAAAAGCCAGAGAAAAGTCTGTGCTTACCCCTAAAACTGACTAAGTTGAACTGAAGGGAAAACAGAGGCGATTACTCACTCAGGTTAACAGACTGGTGTCTATAAATGACTAGAGGATATATTAAAGAAGTCATTAACTTTATATACTGAACTGTTGCTAATGATATTTTAATAAAAGTTGCTCTTGAAATAAAACTTTCTGGCTAATTTCTCTTCTCTCTTTGGAATCTTTGGTAATTAAAAAAAAAAAAAAAAAAGGAAACCACTGAATTCAATATGCACCTGCAACTTTTACAACAGTTCATGTGGAGCATACAAAGTTAACAGCTTATAAATTCTCCTTACCTCAAAAAAGAAAATGAGCATAAAGAAACTATGAATCATTGTTGTAGTCACTCCCGTTTAAATACTTCTTCAATATACTTTGGACTATTCATTTCCTTCTTGCATATACATTTTACCTTTCTCTAAATAAACACAAGGACACCAAAAGTCAGAGAAGGAATGGAATAGGAATTCAGAAGCTTAAGTAACAAGGGGACTCTTTCAGGTAAGTTTGGAGAAGTCTCTTTAACTTGTGTCAGTAACACAGGGGAGAAGGGCCAAATGAGGCAGAAATGTACTCCAAGCAGTCTAGTCAAGAGTTCAGAACCTAAGCAGAGTTCCAATAACACATACAGACAACAGCAGAAAGCAGGATCTTCACACAATTTATATCCTTTACATGCTTCCCTATTAAGGAAAGAACTTTTATGTGCTTCTTGGTTTTTTAAAAATTTTTAATATTTATTTCTTTTTGAGAGACAGAGTGTGAACCGGAGAGGAGCAAAGAGCGAGGAAGACACAGAATCCGAAGCAGGCTCCAGGCACCGAGCTGTCAGCACAGGGCCCAATGTGGGGCTCTAACTCACGAATGGTAAGATCATGACCTGCGCTGATGTCAGACAACCAAATGAGCCATCCAGGCGCCCCTATGTGATTCCTATTAAGGATTCTCAAACCTGGCCTGAGAGTGCAGTGGAGGTCAGTGGAGTACCTAGATGAAAGGAAGAGAAAGCAGCTTTTGACAGAAACTAATCCTGACAGGCCACTGAGGGCTGGGTATCTGGGAGAGTTTCTAAAATTTTGGAGCCATGCATATTCTCCAGCATGTTCTTGCCATGCGTATTCTCCAGTGTGTTCTCTAACTACACTGGAAAATACAGGGTAAGTTAAAGAAATCATTGTAACAGCAACTGGGGAAAAGTAGTGTTGCCAAGCAGTGCTGACATTTAATAGATCAGTTAGAATGTTCTGGCTATTAGGGTGCCAGGGTGGCTCAGTTGGCTACGCATCTGACTTCAACTCAGGTCATGATCTCTCACTCCGTGAGTTCAAGCCCTGCATCGGGCTCTGTGCTGATAGCTTAGAGCCTGGAGCCAGCTTTAAATTCTGCGTCCCCCCCTCTCTTTCTGCCCCTTCCCCACTCATGCTTTGTCACTCAAAAATAAGTAAGTGTTTAAAAAAATTTTAAAGAATGTTTTGGCTATTAAGATTGAATAAAATCCATTCGTACTGTGAATAATACCCAAACAATAAGGAAATTCATTACGTCGTATAAAAAGGGAGTTCAGAGGTAGGGTTAGGGTCATAGATGCAGTTGCATAACAATGTCGTGAAGGATACAGTGTTCCTTTACTTCACCATGTTTACTTTGTAGCTCTTTGTCAAGAGCTTTATCCTTTAGGTAACAGCTTCATCCTCAGGCAATAAAAAGATGATATCAGAAATTCTTGGCATCATAACCCAAGTATGCCAACATCCAGAGAAAGAATACCACTCTCTGGGGTGAGGAAGTATTTTAATTATTTATTTATTTACTTATTTGTTCTGGAGGAATCAAGTTTTTTAATTTGTTCATTTCTTGCATTTGAAGTCCTTAAACACTGTGGGGAATAAGCTTAGGAATTCCCTGAGCCTGCACAGATGGGTTAACAAGGCATCAAGAATTAGAAAGCCATAGGATGAACACACCCAAGTTTGGGTAAACAAGGTTAGGTAAATAAGATTAGGTAAATGCGGCAAAGGCCCCCAACAGGACAAACAGGGCAAAGGCACCCAGTATAGGACAAAGGTAGAGGACAATGGCAGAAAGCTGCTCTCACGGGAAGGAAAGAATAAATTAGGTAAACAGGTAAACAGGGCTATAGACCTCAGCAGGGCGAAGTTTCCCACTAAGTTTCTTTTGCTACTTAGCAAAAGAAAGATGCCTTGTTGACCCTGAGGTAGCATCCTCTGTCTTTCTTATCCCCTAGACCGGTTTTGGTAAACAGAGGTGGGGCTTCATGTTTGCTGTAAACAACCTTCCACCAAGCACCAGAATCTTGTTTTGTATTGACCCAACTCCTTAACACCAAGTATCTCCAAAACCTCCTTTTCCCCACGCCCATGAGTTAATGTTCATGGTCTCATTGTCTCTCTGCGCACGCCCATCACGTTTTGTAAGCCTTCTGGTCCTAATAAAAACAGAGCAAGGACCCTTACTTGGGGCTCTTGTCTCCTCTCGGACATTAGCCTCTCTTACATTTTCAATCCTGCATCCTGCTCTCTTGCTGAACAAGAGAGAACTGCAGACACAGAGTCTATGACAAATCACCACACAACTGCAACCAACCACTTTACAGAGTTTTGCCTCTCTGTCAGTGTTACAGAGCCTTACCTAGCTTCCCTAGTTTCTTGTCATCAACCTTAATTTGGTTGATCTGGTGTTCAGCACAAAGGGCCTCCACCAACTTGACATACATAGGCTCATCACAGTTGAATGCAAGCTCACAAAGATGGCCTTGGCACTTGTCTAAGACTGAGAGATTTGCAAATTCCACATGATAGGCCATCATGGATGAAGGCGGTCTTCAGCACCTCTTGCAAAGCAGTATTAACCTCCACTGCACCTCCAGCAACAATGCCTTCCTCAGCCATGGCTGGTGTTGAATTGTGGATGGAGCCAAATCTAGACTGCACTGGAGCCCCCACTCTGCACAACTCAGTGGCAGGGAAAGAGCAGGTGTGAGGAAGTATTTCTATGAATCCTGGCACAATTGGTCACATGAGAATTTGGTACCAATTACTGGCAAGGCAATAAAATAACTATGACTGGTTTAGACTAGCTATCTGGGGTAGATTAAATTTCAGAGTAATTATTTATACTCAGTAAGATTTAAGATACTGCTTTTGTTGAGATTTCCTTAGTTTCTCCTTAAATTGTCCATAAATTACAATTATTAAATTGTATCACTAAAGAGATACCAATTAATCTTTTTGCTCATCTGTGTTGATAAAGAGCTCTTTTTCTTCCCTCAAGCTGTGAAGTCATAACTGAGATGTTACTGTTTTTCTTTGATAACCTATAAGGAAATGGATATCTGATTAGTTGGCTTGTAAACCAACAGATAATATAATGAAAAACATCTAGGAGATAAATGAACTCACATTAACTATGGCATACACATATGAAACAGTTTAGTCACATTTAATTCAGGATGATTCAGGTCCAGAATTAATGCTATAATTGAACTCAAAACAGCAGGGGGTGGGAGAGGGGCATTGTGACCTTGTCTTGATTCCAGAAAGACAGATAGTAAAATTATACAGTGTCACTTGAGCTTATCTAGCATCACTATAAAGACTACAAGAACCTGCAGTGAGGGGTGACGAGAAGTAGTTCATTATCTCTGAGATTACAAATGGCAGGCTTTCAGGTGAAGAGTCACACTGTTCCTGTCCATCAGCAGGCCTGAGTGAGTAGTACCACATATGTGACAGGAAAAAGCCTAAACCTTTCACTTGGAAAAGAAGAAAAGAGGTGGGTGCCTGGGTGGCTCAGTCGGTTAAGCATCCAACTTCTGCTCAGGTCATGATCTTGCAGTTCGTGAATTCCAGCCCCACATCAGGCTCACTTCTGTCAGCACAGAATCTGCTTTGGGTTCTCTGTTCCCCCCTCTCTCTCCTCTCCCCTTTTTCAAAAATAAATAAGAACATTAAAAAAAGAAAAAGAAGTAGTAGTAGTAGTAGTAGTACCAGTAGTAGTAGTAGTAGTAACAGTAAAGAGATTAAAGAAGTTCAATTCCCACCAAGATCATAATTTCCAGGCACCTAAACTAGTTTGTATCTAGTTTATCTTCATCCCTTCATTCCTAGCAGGCCAAACAAAGGTGTGACAGAGCTATATACTATTAAACACTGAATAATTCTTTTTTTTTTTTTTACAAATAGTTTATTGTCAAATTAGTTTCCACCTAACACTCAGTGCTCATCCCCATAAGAAACACTGAATAATTCTTGAATGAAAGCACTGAAAAGAATTTGTTTAAGGGAGGTTATTTTTCACACATGTTAAAGGGAAAAGTGAGTGCACAAATTCTAAAGTGAAAGAAAAAATATACAAAAAAAAAAAAAGAAAGAAAAAATATACTATTAAATGTAAGGAACCCATGTTTTCCCCTTGAATAATTGATTTCATTAGATATATACTCGTTGAAGTGATTTTCAAACTTTTATGATCATAACCCACAATAAGATATACATTTTACAGGGGTGCCTGGGTGGCTTAGTTGGTTAAGCGTCCTACTTTCGCTTGGGTCATGATCTCGCGGTTGGTGGGTCCGAGCCCCGCGTCGGGCTCTGTGCTGACTGCCAGCTCAGAGCCTGGGGCCTGTTTCAGTCTGTGACTCCCTCTCTCTGACCCTCCCCTGCTCACGCTGTCTCTCTCTCTCTCTCTCCTAGAAATAAATAAAACATTAAAAAAAAAAAAAGATATACATTTTACACACACACACACACAGACAAACATACTTTATATTTTTTTTAACTGAAACAAAAACTCAGAAAACAATAAACTTTCTAAGTATATCATAGTTCTTATTCTATTTCATTTAAATATAAGTGCTGATAGGGGCACCTGGGTAGCTCAGTAGGTTGAGCATTTGACTCTTGATTTTGACTCGGGTCATGATCCCAGAGTTGTGGGATCAAGCTGCAAGTCTGGTTCCAAGATGAGCATGGAGCCTGCTTACGATTTTCTATCTCTCCCTTTGCCCCTCTCCATTGCTTGCTCTCTCTCTCTCTAATTTAAAAAAAATGTGCTGATTGACACCCAGTAAATTGATTTTATGACCTACTAATGGGTTTTCAACAATGTTGAAAAACATTGCTCTAAGGTAAATGGATTAAGAATGTCCTGACTCCCTGGGGCGCCTGGGTGGCTTAGTTGGTTAAGCGTCCGACTTTCGCTTAGGTCATGATCTCACGGTTCGTGGTTCGAGCCCCGCGTCGGGCTCTGTGCTAACTGCCAGCTCAGAGCCTGGAGCCTGTTTCAGTCTGTGACTCCCTCTCTCTCTGACCCTCCCCGGTTCACGCTGTCTCTCTCTCTCTCTCCTAGAAATAAATAAAACATTAAAAAAAAAAAAAAAAACAAGAATGTCCTGACTCCCTAATACAAATCATACCTCTGCTCCTCCTTAACATACAGTGGAGGGAAGGAGACTATTCCATAGACAATGGTGAGAAGTCGCTGAGCTGCTTAACCTCCAACTTTGATGTCCAAGTTTTACCTTCCCTTTGGGAGCTCATAATGCTGCCACAATCAAGCTGGACTCGAGACCTCCTCCCTTTTAGCCTCTGGTCTAAGGAAGACAGAATTCTTCACTGAACTCCCAGTGGCCTAGTTGTATCAGGTTGAAACAATTAAATAAGATTTTACCAAAAGCTGAGAGACAACAAGAGGGAAATGAACACAAAGAGTAACATGATCCTAGACAATCGTCTAGTAAAGATAAGGCTCATTTATCTTCAGTTTTTACAGAGGCCACCTTTTCATTTCCTTCTGGGAGGGCCTTGAAATGAACTCTCAAGAAAACAACTAAGTGACTCCCAGCCAAATACCTGCAGTTCCTCCTCCAGCCTCTGTAGCTTCTGATTTCCTATTCATTTCCCACCTCCTCTGATACTTAGCACAGTGAAAGTCCAAATCTTTGGTTGAGGCCTTCACCTCCAACCTCAGGAGTATGACCTTGCTCTGTGGCTTTATCTTTCTCAGACTATTGGGCAACAACTTTACATTCTTAGAAGAGATATATGTACTCTTTCTGTGAGTATCCAAAGGACTAATTAAAATAAATATGTTTGAACTTCCAGAAAGTGAATGAATTTACCCTGGCCCTTCTTTTTGTTTTTAATGTTATTATTTCCCAGAGAGAGAGAGAGAGAGAGAGAGAGAGACAGGGTGTGAGTAGAGGAGGGCAGAAAGGGAGGGAGACACAGAATCAGAAGCAGGCTCCAAGCTCTGAGCAGTCAGCACAGACCCCAACATGGGGTTCGAACTCAGGAACCTTGAGATCATGACCTGAGCCAAAGATGGATGCTCTACCAACTGAGCCACCAAGGTGCTCCACCCTGGCCCTTCTTAAATATCATAAACTCAGATGGAAAAGACATTATTCATAATTAGAGCAGCAAAAATACTATGCTTCTCAATTTTAGCCTCCCCCACCTTTTTCCTTTTTTTTAATGTTTATTTATTTACTTTGAGAGAGAAAGAGCAAGCACAGGCGAGGGGCAGGGAGGAGAGAGAGAATCCCAAGTAGGTTCTGTGCTGTCAGTGCAGAGCTTGAAGCAAGGCCCAATCCCATGAACAGTGAGATCATGACCTGAGCTGAAATCAAGAATCAGATGCTTAACTGACTGAGCCACCAGGCACCCCCACCTTTTTCCTTCTTAAGAGTATAGACTTTAGAGTCAAGTATGAAGTCCAATTCTCCTTACCTTAAAGGGCAAGTTTCTTATTCTCTCTGAACCCCAGTTTACTCATCCATAAGATAGACTAAGAAGTACTTACTTTCCAGTATTGTAAAAAAGAATTAAGGGGCACCTGGGTGGCTCAGTCCATTAAGTGTCCAACTTTGGCTCAAGTCATGATCTCCTGGTCTGTGAGTTCAGTCTCTGCATAGGGCTCTGTGCTGATAGCTCAGAGCCTGGAGCCCACTTCAGATTCTGTGTCTCCCTCTCTCTCTGTCCTTCACCTGCTTGTGCTCTGTCTCTTTCTCTCTCAAAAGTAAACATTCAAAAATGTAATAAAAAAAAAGAATTAAGTGAGCTAGTCCTGACATATGTATAATTCACTCAGCAAATGATCAGTAAATAATAGCTGTTGCTTATCTTAGGCCTGTTGGTAACAGACTAAGAAAGCAAACATTGTCAACTCCTTACTTAACAACGAAATCATTTCAGACTGCCTACTTCCTGGTTTGACATTCTTCTTGGGGAATATCTAGATATACCTATATCTAGAAGGATACTGGTCTGCTAACTGCTGCTATGACAGAAATTTGATTTTAAGTGTAGTGGATAAAAAAGAAGACAAAAGGGCAAATATAGGTATCCATATGTTTCTTTCTGTTCCTATCACACCCAATTTAAGGCCTCAAGAGTCTTTATTACAAGGAGTCGTGCCTCCAGTCTACCTCCCACCAATAAAACTTGTGATGCCAGATGGATTTCCTAAAGCACAGTTCTACTTGTGTCACTTTGATGCTTAATGAATTTTCTTGGCTTCCCACAACTGACCAAAGGAACTCTGAACTGTATATTTTGTTATTTGTGTACCTGATGAAGTAAAAGGCTCTAACTTATTTTCATGGGTTTTTAAAAAATTTTTAATGTATATTTATTTTTGAGAGACTGAGAGACAGCATGAGCAGGGGAGGGGCAGAGAGAGGAGATACAGAATCCGAAGCAGGCTCCAGGCTCTGAGCTGTCAGCATTGAGCCCAATGTGGGTCTACAACTCATGAATCATAAGATAATGATGTGGGCTGAAGTTGAATGCTTAATGGATCCAGGTGACCCAGGGCCTTTGTTTAAAAAAAAAAAAAATTTAAAAAATTTTATTGTTGAAGTCAGTTTGCTTCTTCATATTTAATATTTTTCCTAAATTGGATGGTAGGTACATAAGTTTTTCTTTTTTGTTGTTATTATTGCAGTAAGCAGTTAGTCCTCATTTCCCTTTCCCACCCCTGTTCTTCCTGCCCTGGGGAACCACTAATCTGTTTTCTGTCAGGATTTGTAAGCGCTGGTTATTTCAATAAATGGAATCATGTAAAATGCAGCCTTTTTTGTCTGGATTTCTTCACTTAGAACAATGTTTACAAGGTTCATCTATGTTGTAGCATGTACCATTCTTTTTTATGGCTGAATAATATTCCACTGTATGGATATACCAACTTTTGTTTATATACTTATCTGTTGATAGACTAAAGGGTTATTTTCTCCTTCTGGCTACTGTGAATAGTGGTGTTATGAGTATTTGTGAGAAAGATTTTATTTGAACGCCTGTTTTAAATTCCTTAGGTTATATATCCAGGAGTGGAACTGCCAGGTCATATGGAAATTCTATATCTAACATTTTGGAAACCTGTCAATTTGTTTTGCAAAGTCACTACACCATTTTACATTCCTGTTAACAGTATATAAATGTTCTGAGTTCTTAACACCTTCACCAACATTTGTAATTCCCTGACTTTTTTCTTATAGCCATAATAGTCGGTGAAAGATTTTGATTTGCATTTCCCTAATGATCACTGATGTCATTGAGTTTTACATGTATTTTTGGCCATTTGTATATCTTTTTTCGGAGAAATGCCTACTCAGATCTTTTGCCTATTTTTAATTGGATTATGTCTTTTAGTATTGACTTGTTAGCATTCTTTATGTATTCTTTATACAAATCCCATATTCAATATACGATTTGTAAATAGTTTCTCCCATTCTGTGGATTATCTTTTTACTTTATTAACAGTGTCATTTGAATCAGAAGTGTTTTTAATTTTGATGAAGCTTAATTTACCTAATTTTTTTTGTTTGTGCTTCTAGTGTCACATCTAAGAATCAATTAAATTGGATGTCAGTAAGACTTATCTCCATTTTTTAAAATGTTTATTTATTTTTGAAAGAGAGAGAGAAACAGAACATGAGAGGGGCTGGGGCAAAGAGATACATAATCTGAAGCAGCCTCCAGGTTCTGAGATGTCAGCACAAGCCCGCCACAGAGTTATAACTCACGAACTGCGAGATCATGAACTGAACCAAAGTCAGGAACCTGACTGAGCCACCCAGGTGGCCCCCCTAGTGTTTTCTAAAAGTTTCATCATTTTAGCTGTTAAATTCAGGTCGTTAGTCCATTTTGAATTAATTTTTATATACAGTCATCCTAACACATGTGGCTACCCAGTAGTCCAACATCATTTGTTAAAAAGACTCTTTTTTCTCCATTGAATGATCTTGGCATTCTTTTCAAAATTCAGTTGACTATAGATAGATGGTTTTACTTGTATTTAAGTACTCCATACACCCAATGTGGGGCTTGAACTCATAACCCTGACATCAAATTCGCACATTCCACTGACTGAGCCAGCCAGGTGCCCCTTACTAAATTTTTTCCTATTTTATTCTTTTGATGTTACTGTAAATAGAATTTGTTTTAAGTGGGCTCCACACCCAATGTAGGGCTTGAACCACAACCCTGAGATGAAGAGTTTCATGCTCTACCAGCTGAGCCAGCCCTGTGCCCCTTAAAATAAAATTTTCTTAATTTCATTTTCTGAACATTCTTTGCTTGCGTCTAGAAATACAACTGATTTTTATATATTGCTCTTGTATCCTTCAGCCTTACTAAACTAGCTTATGAACTCAAATAGTTTTTATGGTGGATTTTTTATTATCTATATACAAGATTATATCATCTGTGAATATAGTTTTACTTTTTCCTTTCCAATCTGAATGCCTTTTATTTCTTTTTCTTGCCTAATTTCCTGCTAGAACCTTCAATATAATGTTGACTGGAAGTAGCAAATGTAGTCATGTTTATCTTCTTTGATGTGGAGTTTCACAGTTGCTCTTTTTTTCAATTAATTGATGTTTTTTTAGCAATCTCTATACCTAATGTGGGGCTCAAACTCATGATTTTGAGATCAAGAGTTGTATGCTCTTCTGACTGACCCAAACAGGTGCCCCCATAGATGCTTTTTATCAAGTTGAGGAAGTTTCCTTCTATTCCTATCTGCTAAGTGTTTTTATCATGAAAGAGTATTGGATTTTGTCCATTTCTTTTTGAATTCATTAAATGACCATGTGGGTTTTTTTCCTTTTAATTGTGTGAATATGGTGCATTACATTTACTAATTTTGGGATATTAAACCAATCTCACTTTCCTGAAATATACTCCATTTAGTCATGGTGTATAATTCTTTGTATATATTATTGAATTCAGTTTGCTAGTATTTTGTTGACTTTTTTGCATTCATATTCATAAAAGATAATAGGTTTTGGATTTTTTGTGTGTGTGACATTTTTGTCTAGTTTTGTTACCAAGGTACAATAGTTTCATTGAATGAGTTAGGAAATGTTCCCTCATCTATTTTTTTAAGAGTTTGTGAAGAATTGGTAATTAAGTCTTGAAATGTTTGGTAGAATTTATTAGTTAAGGGTTCTGAACCTTGGGCTTTTATTCATGGGTAGATCTTTTTATTACTAACATTTTTTAGGTGTCTGTTAAGACTGTTTCTTAAGTCAGTTTTGGTACTTTGTTTCTTTATAGAAATTGCTCCATTTTATCTAAGTCATCTAATTTCTTGGCATACAATTGTTCATAGTATTCCTCTATAATACTTTTTATTTCTGTAAGGTCAACAGTAAGGTTCCTTATTCATTTCTGATTCCAGGAATTTAAGTCATTCTATTTTTACCTTGGTCAATCTAGCTTAAGGTTTGTCAATTTTTTTTATCTTGTCAAAGGGCCAGTTTTTGTTTTGTTTTTATTTTTGTTTTTCTATTCCCTATTTCATTCATTTCCTCTCTAATCTTTATTCCCATCCATCTGCTTGCTTACAATTTAGTTTGCTCTTCTTTTACTTGTGTCTCAAAGTGGGAGGTCAAGTTGTTGATTAAACATCTTTCTTCTTTTTTAACATTGGCATTTTCAGCTTAAATTAACTTGTAAGCACTGCTTTAGCTGCATCCCATAAGTTTCATTTGTGCTTTCATTTTCATTCATCTCAAAGTATTTTCTAATTTCTCTTTTTTTTTCTCCTTTGACCCTTTGGGTATTTAGGAATGTGTTGTTTAATTTCAACGTACTTGCAAGTTTCCCAAGTTCTTTTTATTACTGGTTTTCAATTTTATTCCATTCTTACTAGAAAACAAATTTTGTATTATTTCTATCCTCTTAAATGTATTTGTTTGTTTTTATGGCTTAGCATATGATCTGTCCTGGGGAATTTCCCATTTGCACTTGAAAAGATTGTGTATTCTGCTATTGTTGGGTGGAGGGCTCTATAGATGTCCATCAGACCTAGTTTGTTTATAGCATTGTTCAAGTCTTCTGTTTTCTTGCTGGCCTTCTATCCAATTGTTCTATAAATTCTTTTTTTTTTTTTCTTTTCTGAGAGACAGAGACACAGCATGAGCAGGGGAGGGTAAGAGAGAGAGGGAGACACAGAATCCGAAACAGGCTCCAGGCTCTGAACTAGCCATCAGCACAGAGCCCAACACGGGGCTCAAACCCACAAACCATGAGATCATGACCTGAGCCAAAGTCAGACGCTTAACCAACTGAGCCACCCAGGCACCCTTGTTCTATCAATTTTTGAAAGTGGAGTATTGAAGTCTCCAACTATTATTGTATACTATTTCTCCCTTCATTTCTGTCAGTTTTTGCTTAATGCATTTTGATGATCTGTTGTCAGATGTATATATGCCTACAGCTGTTATAGCTTCCGGACAGATTAACTCATTTATCATTATGAAATGTCCCTCTTAATCTCTAAAAACGTTTTCTGTTAATAGGCTTTAAGTCCATTTTGTCCGACATTAGTACAATTACTCCAACTTTCTTTTGTTGTTTGCATGATATACCCTTTCCATTCTTTTACTTTCTATTTGTATACTGGAATCTAAACTGTGGTCTCCTGTTGACAGCATATAGTTGGATTTTTTTAAAAATCCAGTCTGACACGTTTCATTCACATGTAATGTTGTTAGATTGGATTTACACTTGCCATTTTAATTTTGTTTTCTATATGCCTTGTGTGGTTTTGTTTCTCTAACTTATTTTCTACTGTGTGTTTCAAGAGGGGTAACCTGAGTTACTCCCAAGCCAGTATATCCTGAGTTCCCAACACAATGTTGAATTTAGCAGTAGAGATACTAGGTGATAAATACATCAGAGTCTGGCCCCGTGGTTCTTAAAGCATAGATTCCAGACCAGCAGAATCAACAGCACTTGGGAATTTGTTAGAGGAAAAAAGTTAATTGCTGTGCTCAAACTTAGGTTTGAATCCCAGCTCCACACTTACAGCTATGAAGTTCAATAAACCGCTGAGTCTTATTTCCACCAACAATCTCATCCTACAGTGTTGTGAGGGCTAATAGAGATTAGCAAGATAATGTAAATTACTACTAGATCAGGACTTCCTTAATGTTAATTTTCTTTCCCATTACTATAAAATAATAAAGGCGTCTACTGTTTTCTCAGTATTTTCAGTGTAACTACCAGGAACTTAAATTATTGAAACCACTTCTCATTTCAGCAACTGTTAGAAGGAAAAATGCAGAAATAGGAATAGGAATAGGAATAGAAAACATGAGGTTGTTTGGTACTTTACCAAAGAAAAAGAGAAATCCAGTCTGAGCTTATCTTTCAAACTGCTCAGAAAAATTAGGTGGCAATTTAAATACCCCACTGGATACTGGTATATGCTGAAGGCCTGAAATTACGGCAGTTAAAATAAATCACTGTTCTATGTACTTTTTCACTTTCACTGAGAGCATGACAATAATCCTGTGTGGTGGAGAGGGCAGGCATTACTATCTCCATTTTCCAGGGACCTAAAACTCAGAAGGATTAAGTGCCTTGTCTGTGATTGCATGACTAGATGGTGGGGAAGTTGGGACTGAAGTCATGTCAATTAATTGCAAATATCATAATATCACAACTTTTGAGAAGGCCTCAAAATAAAGAACCTACTGAGAGGATACAGAGGTCACTATGTATCTACATAACACTACTGAGTAAATAAATATCTGACTTATAAGTAGAAATTTTGTGCAATAAATACCACTGCCTACATCCTATTTAAGAGGATCTCCATGCTGTTACAGAAGAGATTTGTGCTATTTGCAATACTGCTTTTTGGAATAGAAGGTAGGAAGTGTGTATGTGAATATTTATTCTGACCAAAAGTTTAAACAACAAGCACAATGTTTTTGAAATCTTTGTATTTGACTTGACTGTACATGGGTTTTATGGTAATATACACATTGCTGTTTTAGTGTACCATTTGAAAGTGTCACTGAGTGGAATGCATATATAGATTAGGTAATGTGCAAGTATACAGGACCTTCATTATTCAATCTCTATAGCATACTTAAATTTTTGAGGGAAGATCCTAGGTTTCTCCCTCTGATTTCACTGTGCCCACCACTAATGAGTGAACAGACACATAAATGAGTAAACAAATGCTTTTTTTAAAAAATCATCCTTTGTTTACTTTCCATTTTGTCAAAAGTACCCTTCTCTATTTCTGACCCTTGAGGTCGCTATTGTCTCCCGTTAGTCAAAATATTTCCATCTAGGTCCAGACTTCATTCTCTCTCAAATCAAGATCTTTCTTCCCCAGACCACTGCTTTATACCCTAAGTAACAGATCAAAGTGATTCTCATAGTAATTTGTATACTATGTTGGTGAACCCTGAGCTGCTCACCTGAATTTGCTTATCAACATTTCCAGTACTCTACTCATTTCTTTTTTTTTTTTAAGGTTTTTTTTTTTTTTCCCTAGGAGAGAGAGAGAGAGAAAGAGACAGTGTGAGCAGGGGAGGGTCAGAGAGACAGGGAGTCACAGACTGAAACAGGCTCCAGGCTCTGAGCTGGCAGTCAGCACAGAGCCCGATGCGGGGCTGGAACCCACGAACCTCAAGATCATGACCCAAGTGAAAGTCGGACGCTTAACCGACTAAGCCACCCAGGCGCCCCTCTACTCATTTCTTATGAACCAAGTTTCTAATCAAAATCAGCACATTCAAGATTCTTCCAAGACTTTTATTTCTGCAGCTTCTTTCACACATTCATGACAGTGTTCCACATTTTATTATTACTTTATTTTTTAAAGTTTATTTGTTTATTTTTAATACTCTCAACACCCAATGTGGAGCTCTAACGCATGACCCTGAGACCAAGAGTTGAATGCTTTTGTAACTGAGCCAGCCAGGCACCCCACAGTGTTCCACAGTTTAATAGAGAGCTGAATTTTGTGACTAGCCAGTTAAGAAAAAAATTAAGTCTATACAATTTTTGAAATATTTAGTTTATTTATTTATTTTTGAGAGAGAAAGTAAGCAGTGGAGGGGAAGTGAGAGAGGAGAGAGAGAATCCCAAGTAGGCTCCATGCTGTCAGCATGGAGCCTGACATGGGGCTGGAACTCTCCAACTACAAGATCATGACCTGATCTGAAATCTAGAGTCAGATGCTTAACCAACTGAGCCACCCAGGTACCCCTATACAATTTTTTAAAAAGTAGGCTATATGCCCACTGTGGGGCTTGAACTCAAGATCCCAATATATTGATCGTGCAAGCTCTATTGACTGAGACAGCCAGGAATTCCTATACAATTCTTATTGATGTGTTGTAAATGTATTGCTAATGAATGACTGTTGAAAATAAATTCCCTTTCTGGGTAAGAAGGTGAGGGCAGTGAGAAAGAAAGGAAAAGCTTTTGAGTATCAACTTTGGATCAGGTACGTATTTAATTTGCACAAATCCCTTATAGGTAAGGCAGACAGAAACTGGTTGTTCTTAAATACCCACTCTTCCTTTCTTGAAAAGTAATACAATTTTTGGTGGGCACATGGCTGTACAGCTAAGATTTATAGTTCCCAGCCTCTCTTGCAGCTATGAACAACAAAGTGAAATGAGCAGAATAGAGGTGTAGAGCTTGAGGATGGTACTCTGAAAGGTAACAAATGTGTCGACCTCCTTGCTTTTCCCTTTCCTTACTTGAGTAAATGTTAATGTTTTCACAGGGACCACATGGATGAGAGTAACACTTTATGGCTCTGGTATAGCAATAAGACTGATGGAAAAGCATTGAAATCTATGTCCCCAACACTATGAAGCCTATGCATCAGCCCTGGACTGTATATACTGGGACATTCTCATACGTAAGAAATACTTTCTATCAGTGGTGCCTGGGTGGCTCAGTCAGTTAAGCATCCTGCTGTTGGTTTCAGCTCAGGTCATGATCTCACAGGTTCATGAGTTCGAGCCTTGCAGCTGACAGTGTGGAGACTCCTTGGAATTCTCTCTCTCTGCCTGTCTCTGCCCCAACTCTGCTCACATGCTAGCGTTCTCTCTCTCTCAAAATAAAGAAATAGACTTAAAAAAATAATTTGTACCTTGTTTATGCCACTGTTACTTAAGTCTTTGTTACGGCTTCTGAACCAGAGTTCCTTAACTCTTTATGCGATCTGTGCGAGTGGAGCTCTCTGGAGTTGTGCAACATGGTGGCTCTGAACTGGACTTCCAAGTAATAGAGTAAGAAGGACACAAATTCAGAAAGGTTAAAAACTTTTCTGAAGTCAAACTACTACATAAGGTGAAAATGAACCTAGGTCTATATGATACCAAATAGTGACAATAGTAGATACTAGCCCTCGATTTTCACTTTGTGAAATGTTGTCCAGAAGGAAAGTTCTACCACTTATATTCTTACAGTGGTTTCAATTCCCACTCAAAATAGCAATAATAATTGTGTGGGTATCAAAAAAAGAAGGGCTTATCCTCTGATGTGTGCTCTTGTTAGTACTAACAATGATAGGGAATCTAGTTTTATTGTACCACAGTATTTTTATAATGACATTAATATCACGGTGTACAGGTAAAATCTCAGCTTTCCCACTCAGCTTTCCTGCTCTGCTTCCTGGAACACCCTTCCTTGTATCTGCCATCCACAACAAACTATGCAAACCATGTGAGCAGGGCATATGACCCCAACAAGAACACACTTGAAATTTAACAAGATTACAGATAGAGAGGTATTGACAAGAGTGTGACTGAGCAGCTGATATTTATACTGGAGAGAGAGAGAAAAGGAGAGTTAATAGTTACTGAGTGTCTCCTGTATGCTAAGCCCTGTGCTAGGCTTCTAACTCATACTGTATCACTTAAACTTTGCTATAACTCCAGGAAGGTAGGTATTATTTCCACTTGGCTGTGACAAAACAAAGACAATATAAAGTCACATGGCAGCTGACAAAGCAGTGATTTGAAACCAGATCTGAGTAAAAAATCCATGTTCTTTCCACTACATCTTGCTGCCTTTAGATGCTTTAAAGTCTTGGGGCACCTGGCTGGCTCAGTCATTAGCGAATGACTCTTGATCTTGGGGTTGTGAGTTTGAGCTCCACTTTGGGTGTAGACATTACTTAAAAACATATATTTTTTAATCTTTAGTTTTAAAGTCTTTTCAAAAATAATTTTCTCACTTTTAAATACATCATCCCCTTTATATAACTCTGCAGATTATTTTGGGATGATTAAGAAATTTACCAGGCCTTTAATATGTTTGGCATGTCCAATAAAATATTAGTAGCATTCAGAAAATACAGCCGATTCTTGGTTGTAGTGTAATAAAAGATGCCAGTTGGCAACAAGATACAGAGCTTATGTCAGAATGCAAATCAGCATACTACTTCCTTAAGAGACCAAGTTTTACTATGGAAAAAAAAAGCCAGCTGAATAGTGTGTTTAGTGACACAATTGTTTTCATTCTGTCAAAAACTCCTTATCTCATTGCCAATTGGTAATAGTTTGTTGACTGGTAATCCTGATGACTACATTTGGGGAAGCACTAGTGTGGAGTACCTTTCAATAATCCCACCTACAATACAATGAGACCTCATTATTTTTTTAAAATTTTTAAAAAGTTATTTCTGAGAGAGAGAGAGAGAGCGAGAGAGAGAGACAAACAGCATGAGCAGGGGAGGGTCAGAGAAAGAGGGAGACACAGAATCTGAAGCAGGCTCCAGGCTCTGAGCTAGCTGTCAGCACAGAGCCCATCGTGGGGCTCAAACCCACAAACCGTGAGATCATGACCTGAGCCAAAGTCAGACGCTTAATCAACTGAGCCACCTAGGAGCCCCAAGAGACCTCATTATTATGCACTATTTTCACTTTGTAAATAGAAAAGCAAGAAGAAAGCTATCTTTTCAAAGAAAATATGTAATCTGCTCTAACCTAAAAATATTAACCAGGATTTATCCATTAGTTGAGTCATTCACTTATTCATCTAAGACTAGTATATAAAGAAAGATATTTCTTCTGCCTTCTGCTCAGAGTCTGCTTTCTGCTCAGAAGGGGTAGGATAGTTAAGCACTAATTTTCTTATCTTCAAAATATAACCAGAATTTTCAGTGTATCCCTTTACCCATGGCAACTGCATTTCACTACTCCAGAGGATGTTATTTGCATGTTAATCTCCATAAACTAGGGTGCTGTTTCCACCACTCTCCACACTGTGAACTTCCTCTATCTCCCTAAACCAAGCTACCATCATCTCTTTTAACTTCTTAATTCTCTTCTTGCTCTACTACATTGTATTATCCACACAAGAGCTGGAGTGTCACTCCACTGCTCCAAAATCTCCATTGGCTTCTCAGCCTATTCAGAAAAACATCCAGGGGTGCCTGGGTGGCTTAGTCGGTTAAGCGTCCAACTTTCGCTTAGGTCATGATCTCGAGGTTCGTGGGTTCGAGCCCCACGTCAGGCTCTGTGCTGACTGCCAGCTCAGAGCCTGGAGCCTGTTTCAGAGTCTGTGACTCCCTCTCTGACCCTCCTGCTCACGCTGTCTCTCTCTCTCTCTCTCTCTCTCTCTCCTAGAAATAAATAAAACATTTAAAAATTTAAAAAAAAAAAGAAAAAGAAAAACATAAAAACATCCAGAGTCCTCACGGTAGCCTGCAAGCCCCACATTATCTCAAGCAGACAACAAAGTCATTTTCTCAAACTGATAGGGGATAGGACTGAATTGGGGATGGGAGGAACATGGTGAGGGATGGGAATGGTCAGACATTGAAAAGCAGGGGAAAGGTAGCTGACAGGGATCCCAAGAACCCATGTGAGATGTGATACCATTAATTTCTAATAGTTCCAGCCTGAAATATGCAGCCTGGAACTATTAGGCATTAGATAATCTCTATCTTTTAGATGCTCTCTAATCATGCTATGAAGGTAAGGGTAAATGAAAGGTTAGTGAAAATGCATGTCAGTTTTTGCTGCAAAACAAATTCTCCCAATAGTCCAGGACTTAAAACAATAAATATGTATTATTTCTCACGATTCTAAAGTTTATCTATTTATTTTGAAAGAGAGATTATGAGCAGGAGAGGGGCAGAGAGAAAGCATCCCACTAAAAGTGCAGAGCCTGATGCAGGGCTTGAACCCACGAACCATGAGATCATGACCTGAGCTGAAACCAAGAGTCCGATGCTTAACTGACTGAGCCACCCAGGAGCCCCTCTATCTCGTGATTCTACATGTCAGCAGGTGGCTCTTCTGTTCTAGGCCAGCTCAGTTGGATGAAATGGTCTAGAATGGCCATATTCAAATACCTGATAATTGGCAGACTGGTTGTTATGGAAGGACCTCAGCTGTGACTATTTATTTCTACTTTAAAAGGTCTCTCAGTCCCCAGCCAGCTAGCTCAGGCTTCTAAGTGAACTGAGTGTTCTAAAGAGCAGACAGCAAGCTCTGTATGTGCCAGTGTTTTTTTCAGTCATTACTTGAGTCATAGTTGCTAATGTCCCTTGACCAAAGCAAGTCACATGGTCAACCCCAGAGTCAGTGAAGGAGGGACTGAACAAGGTCAATACAGAGAGAAGAAAAAAAACTGGGGCCTGTAGAACCACAGAAGGCAGACTGAGTACTGAACTAGGCTTAGAGTTTTTTGGGCAAGGTCAGACAAGGCTACAGGGAAGTACAGAGTTTTGGTGAGGAAGTTTACTGCTCAGATGAGCAACTAGAGGCTCCAGCTGAGAGGAAAAGGAAATGAGATCAGGAAGTGTTTACACACTGGGAGAAAGTGATGTTAAATGATCCTGGAACCCATTGCAGTATCTGCTGTCATCTTCCCCATACCAATAAGCAATTCTCAGATACCAGCTGGATGTCCTACAATTGAACACAATTCTGACACAATCTACCCATAGAGTGATTCAGATCTTACAGGTGAAGTGCTCAGTCCTTCAAGACTGCCACCCACCTTCAGATGCTAATTGCCAAGTCCAGGTTGTCACTTGTTTCTGGCTGACTAAGGATCTGAGGTCCCAACAGTACCCTCCTTGGGTTCAATTAATTTGCTAGAGCAGCTCACAGAACTCCAGAAAACATTTTACTTGCTTTACTAACTTAAGAAGTTAACTTTACTTACATTTAGATTATTGATTTATTATAAAAGGATATAACTCAGGAACAACCAGATGGAGGAGATGCATAGGGCAGGGTATGGGGAAAGGGTGTAAAACTTCCATGCTCTCTCCAAACACCCCTGTGTCCCCAGATCTTCACGTCTTCACCAACCTGGAAGCTCTCCGAACCCTGCCATCATGGGTTTTTAAAGAGGCTTCATTACATGGGTATGATCAATCACTGACCATTGGTGATTGAACTCAACCTCCAGCCTAACCTACAGGGAGGTCAGGGGGGTGGAATAGAAAACTCCAACCTTATAATCACATGGTTGGTTCTTCTAGAAACCAGCCCCTATCCTTAGGTGCTTCTAAATGTCACTATAAACAAAATGAGAGACACCTTTACTAGTCCCATCACCTAGGAGATTCCAAATGTTTTTGGAGACCTATACCAGCAACCCAGATGAAGATAAAATATGTATATTTCTTATCATACATTTCAATATCACAGATATATTAAAGAGAGTGAAGTTCTCCATCAGAAAGGACAGCTGTATTGGTAGCAGTGGGGAGAGAGCTGGGAGGATCAAAGAGAGAATGATATTTAATTATAAGACTATAGTCCATGCCAGCCCTGCCCCAGCTGAAGCTGGGAGCCCACATTTCTCAGAGGGTGTGGGGACTTCAGTCTCTGGAGAGTCAGCCCATGGTCTCCTGATAAGCTTCCTTTTTTTTTTAAGTCTTTTTTTTTTTTTTAAAGTAGGTTTCACACCCAGTTGAAGCCCGAATCAGCTCTTGAACTCAGGACCCTGAAATTAAGACCTGAGCTGAGATCAAAGTCGGACTTTCAACCACTAAAATACCCGGACGCCCCTCCTAAGAAAGCTTTTTAGAAGCAGTGTGAGGAAGACAACAACCATCCCCTCCCTGGACTTACAAAGCCACCTGCCAACCACTGCTGCCACTAGGCCCAAGAGATGGCAAAAGGAGAAAGGCAAAAGGAGATGCTAAAGGTGACAAAGTGAAGGTGAAGGATGAGCTACAGGGTAGATCAGCACAGTTGTCTGCTAACCCCGGTTCTCCAAAACCAGAACCCAGGCCTAAAAAGGCCATTGTAAAGAAGGGAGAGAAGCTATCCAAAGGGAGAAAGGGGAAAGCAGATGGTGGCCAGGATGGGAGAAATTCTGCAAAGAGCCTAGATGTTTCCACAGTCCAGTCACAGAAAGCAGAAAACACCGGGAATATCAAGTGAAGTATAACTTTTTGATAGCTCTGCGCTTCTAGTGACTTTACTGTTTCAAATACTATTTTTCTTCTTCAAGTTTTATGAAAATGTAGAATTTGGTATTTTCTTTCAAATTTATGCTGTTAGCATACAAGACACATTGCTGTAGGGGCACCTGGGTGGCTCAGTCGGTTAGGTGTCCAACTTCAGCTCAGGTCATGATCTCATGGTTCATAGGTTGGAGCCCCGCATCGGGCTCTATGCTGACAGCTCAGAGCAGGGGGGCCTGCTTCGGATTCTGTGTCTCCCTCTCTCTCTTCCCCTCCCCCGCTCACAGTCTCTGACTCTCAAAATATGAATAAAAATGTTTAAAAAAAGACATGTTGTTGTCTTCTGTGAAAAGCGTAAACACCACTAATACAATGTCTCAGAAGCTGGACTGAAATGGAGATTTTCTATCCTGGTTTTTTTAATATTATTCTTGGTTCCCAGGAGAGATTTTCTGACATGCACACATGTCTTTGGCCTAGAAGCCATAAAGCATAGGGAAGCAAAACTGCATGCCTTCTTTCCTGATACCATTGGCACATATACTTGACTCCCTGAAATAGTTAAGATATGGCTTTAGCATTCCTAAAATCCTGTGTCAGATACTCAGGCTTTTGGGTGATAACATCAAGATGGTGTTGCTCAAAAGAGCCAAGATTCCTGTTTGTAGTTTGTGCATCATCTCATTGATAATCTTTGAGTTTTTAGTTCCTTTCTTTCATGTCAGAGTTGACCTGTGAAAAGATCTTACACGCCTCATAGGAGATGTCTACCCCTTCTGGGAACTTTGCTTGTTCAAAACAGCAACAGAAGACTGTTGGCTTCTGGGGGAATGGAGTTTGAAAGTTGTCAGATGTTATGGCTTGTCAACCATGTCCTCCTGGAAGTAACAAGTTTTAAAAGTATCTTATAAAGCTGACTATAGGGGTCGTGGGTGGCTCAGTCGGTTAAGCGTCCGACTTTGGCTCAGGTCATGATCTCACGTTTTGTGGGTTCGAGCCCTACATCGGGCTCTGTGCTGACAGCTAGCTCAGAGCCTGGAGCCTGTTTCAGATTCTGTGTCTCCCTCTCTCTCTGACCCTCCCCTGCTCACGCTGTCTCTCTTTCTCAGAAATAAATAAAAACATTTAAAAATTAAAAAAAAAAAAAAAGCTGACTATAAGTTAGCTTGATGGTAAGGGGATCATTTCCTACCCAAAGTCATAGAGATATTCTCTACTGCATTGTAAACATTAAAAGTTTTGCTTTTCACATTTGTCTTTAGTCTTCCTTGAATTTTGTGAAACATATGAGATAGAAGCTTATTATAATACTTTCCCCATAGGGATAAGTGATGGCTGTCACCACCATCTTCTGGATAGTTCATTCTTTCCCCACTGATCTCCAATACCAGATATTTTCATAAATGAAGTCTCTGTGTGTGTGTGTGTGTGTGTGTGTGTGTGTGTGTGTGTATCTGTTGATGGTTTCTATTCTGACTCACTGGTCAATTTGTCTAACCTTGTGGCAATATATAATCCTGAGTACTGTAACTTTAGAAAATGTTTTTTTTAAAAATTTATTTATTTTGAGAGAGAGAGAGAAAGTGCAAGTGAGGGAGGAGCAAAGAGAGAGGAAGAGAGAGAGAATCCTAAGCGGATCTGCACCGTCAGCACAGAAACTGATGCAGGGCTTGAACTCATGAACTGTGAGATCATGACTTGAGCCAAGGTTGGACACCTAACAGAGCCACCCAGGCACCCCTAGAAAATGACCTTGGTTATCTCAAAGCAAATCCCACATCCACCTCCACCTCCAAAAAATTCACTGAATTCTTCTTACTTGGGAATATCTTAGTTATTCTTAGCCATTTGCTCTTTCGTACAACTTTAAGAATTAGATTGACAAGTTCTAAGACAAAACAAAAATGCTGGAATTTTTATTGGATTATATTGACTCTATAGAGTAATTACAATGTTGAGTCTTCTAATCCATGAACGTGATATAGCTCTATTTATTTTCCCTTTTTAAATATCTTTCAATAAAGTTTTATAATTTTCTTTCCCCGCCCAAAAGAAGAAAGAAAAACTATAATACTACAGGATTGGCAAATTAAAAACTTCAAAAAAAGCAAACACTGGGATATTTTATAAATAATATTCACTTTAGGGGCAACTGGCTGGCTCAATAGGTAGAGTATGTAACTCCTGATCTTGGGACTGTAAGTTCAGGCCCCATGTTCAGTGTAGAGATTCTTAAAAATAAAACCTTTTAAAAAATAATACTCACTTTAGAAATTATATTTTTAATTTTTTAACAACAGCTTTTTCAGATATAACTCTCATACTATAAAATATCCCTTTTAAGGTATACAATTAAATCTTTTTTAGTAAATTCATAGTTGTGCAACCATCACCAATGTTATTATTTTTTAATTTTTTAAAAATAGACTCCACACCCAATTTGGGGCTTGAACTCATGACCTTGAGATTAAATGTTGTATACTCCACTGACTAAGTCAGCCAGGCACCCCATCAACATGTTATTTTTATATATCTATTTTTAAATTATTCATTTTATATTTAATGTCATAGGAAACGGCAAACACAGAAGAAAAAAGTAGTGACACTCTAGTACAACTGTGTTGATTTCCTCAGTCTGATATAGATGGGCTCATCATATAACCTGGGAGATTTTAAGTTGGTAAGTTTTTTGTATTTGATATCTTTCATATTTTACTGTCTTTTGCCTTTTACATAGTTATAGTCGAGATGTATATAAATTTTGTATCCTGGATAGACCACTTTATCATAAGCATTTTCCATCTGTCTAAATGATGTTCATACTCATGATTTATAATGGCTGCATAATGGTGTAGCAAATGGATGTATCATAATTTATATAACCATTTCCTTATTTTAAAGCATTTAGTTTATTTCTAATCTTCTAATTCTATGATTAAGACTATGAATAAAATCTTTATATATATATATAGGTTTTTCCCAGTTTTGAATTATTTCTTTATATTTCCAGGACACTGATGGCTTTTGAATCACAGTGACAAATTAACTTTTCAAATGGCTTATAATTGTAAAATGCCAACAAGTATGAATGAGAGAGCACCAGTTTCCCTGCAATCTGGTTAGGATTTAGTAATATCATTTAAGCATTTAAGATAATGTCATCAGTAAAAAGACACAAATTTGCATTACTTTATCATGATGAACAGAATGCAGAATTTTAAATTTTAGGATAACAAAGATTTCCTCAAGTTTCTTCATCTATGTAAGAAATTTCTAACCATGTTAATAAATTCCCCAAGCTCCCAAACCAAAACTGCATTAAAATGCTATTCTTTCTAATAGGGAATTACTTGTTCAAAACAGGAGGGGAGAAAAAAAGAAATAAACAAGATAAATAACAAGCTACTTTTGCCCTAAGTATATTTTTGGTTCCAGAAAACTGGACATTTACTTGGACAGACATTCTGGGTAACATGGACATAAATCCAATTCCAGGGTCCACAAAACGTGTGAAGTCTAATAGGAGATTCTCCCCTCAATACACTGTGACCTCAAAGAGCTACACCATTAAGAGCTGAATCTAGTAGGACATCTACAAGGAATTATAGCTGGGTTTGTACCTCCTGGATTACCCAGGAAGCCTAAAGCCAAAAAAGCTGGTTTAAATTCCCAGGAGGACTCTGGCAGAAGGATATGCATTTCCTTTCTGAAAGAGGGTATCTTCATCACAGGCCTCAAATTGTTCCCACAAATATTAGTTTTCAAATGCAATGACCAGTACACAAAGACGACTAGAAACTCAAGGGAACTAGACTCTATGCAGAGAACCAGCAGAGAAATAGACAACAGAAACAGACTGATAGACTTCAGATACTGGATTATCATACAGTGACTGTAAAACACTTAACACTTATTGGATTTAAATCTACATTGAAGTTGCCTGCAAAGAATAAGAAATTACAGTGATATAAATTGAAAAAAAACTAAATTAACCTTTTAGAAATAGAAGACACAGCAATCAAAATTCAAAAATCATTAGGTCAATTTAATAGATCAGTCACAGATGAGGAGAAAATTAATGGAAGGATTTAACAACTTTACTAGGTTTGATGTATTTGGACATCTTTCTGTTCCATTTTGTCTGCATTTTGAAATTCTCAGATGGTTGAGACCCAATAACCTGATTTCACAAGTACTGTCCTGTCTTCAACATAATTAAATTAAAGCTGATAATTGCAACATTTTAATGCAACAACGTCCAGGAACATCATTTCTTTTTAAAAGCTTTTATTACAAAACAAAGTTGAGGATTCAAATATGTACCTCTGACAAATCCCTTAGGTGCTGGTGTTGCTAGAAGAAACTAGATGCAAATGACTTCATTAACACCTCCCCTGTGGCTTCTTTACTCTTGGGCAGAAAGAGGAATCAGACCAGGAGGAAGACAAGTTTGGTTTTTATTCTGGAGTAGGTAGCCTGCGGGTCTATAACGTCTTCCACTGGGAAGGTTTTAAACTAGTGAACTGTCACCTATGAAGTAAGCTTAGTAAAATTTACTGTAAAGTATGAAATAGAGAGATTTCATTAGACTCAATAGTATATTTAGAAGGACTCAATGATTTACACTGGTCACTAGTTTTCACTCGTCTGCAGTGATACAAGGAAAATAAGTTCTAAGGGTGTTTTCATAAAAGCTGATTGATTTAAAAGAATTAACTTTTTAGAGGATACATTATTTTTATTTTGTAGGTCGAAATAATGTAAAATGAAGTGATGATGACAGTAAATGACAGTTGTCTTTTGTCTTTAACAGCTTAGTAAAATTTAAAAATTGCAGTTCTGGTTCCAAAATTATTTTTAAAATCTGGATTGATCCAGAGAGTCCAAAAGACTGGGAACACCAGTGATGTCATCTACTCCTTATTTGAGTAACCAACAAATATTCTGAGGGTCTATGATGTGCTAGGAGAAGGGAGCACAAGTAAGAGAATGACTGCCCCCTGCTTACACTGAAAAAGGAGCACATTTAACCCAGAGTTCTGAGAAGTTAGGTAGTGCTAGGTCTCCTGGGAGCAGGACTAAGGGAAAGCCTGTTTGTTTGGGAACTCAGTCTCTTACTGAAAGAAGTGAAGCTGAGCTGTGTTGAAAATGCACAGGAATTTGCTTGCTGCTGAGAGAAAAGGAATGAATGCAGGAGAAAACTATTTAGTCTAGGGAACTTTATAAATTTTTTAATTTCCTTTTTTCAGAGAGAGAGAGAGAGAGAGCAGAGGAGGGGCAGAGGGAGAGAATTTTGTTTAATGTTTATTTATTTTGAGAGCACAAGCAGGGGAGGGCCAGAGAAAGAGAGAGAGAATCCCCAGCAGTCCCTGTGCTGAGAGCACAGAGCCTGATGAGGGGCTCGGTCCCATGGCTGTGAGATCATGACCGGAGCATATAGCAAGAGTCTGACACTGAACTGACTGAGCCATCCAGGTGCTCCAAGCTCACAGCAGGTTTTGTCAGAGAGGAAGGCTAAGGGATGTGAACATACCTCTGGCTGAATACCAAGCCTGTATGGATCAGCTTCCCAGGGGGCTGCACATTTGAAGCTTTTAAGCCACATTTAACCAGGATGTATTTTGCTAAACTCTTACAATTAAAAAAAAAAAAGTTTTTTTCACCAGTTGCAAAAATTGAAAAATTGTCAATTTCCAGCTTTTCTTGAAAACTTAAAATATCTGGGGACACTAGGAACCATAGTTCCTCAGGGGAACAATCATAGTAACTTCCTATCAATGTATAATAAACCTATAGAAAAGTACACACGTGTATAATGTTCACAAGTTCACAAGTGAACATTCCCGACCAACCAGCAACGGTATCAACATGCGGAACATTACTAGTATCTCTGTTGCAGGATTTTCTTTACCTCAATACCTGGGATTCATTGTCTCACCACTTCGAAGAATGAAGAGGTAGACACAAAATAAAATGAGCTGCAGGCAAAAGTTTATTAGAGTAGAAGATCAGAAAGTAGGAAGAGTATGAGAGCTCTCTTTACAGAGAGGGGGCCATTCCAAAGTGAATGCCTGCGACTATAGGCAAGTGTCTTTGCTCTATAGGGTTTTTTTTTTTAATGTTTTATTTATTTCTAGGAGAGGGAGAGAGAGAGAGAGAGAGAAAGAGAGAGAGAGAGACAGCGTGAGCAGGGGAGGGTCAGAGAGAGAGGGAGTCACAGACTGAAACAGGCTCCAGGCTCTGAGCTGGCAGTCAGCACAGAGCCCGACGCGGGGCCCGAACCCACGAACCGCGAGATCATGACCCAAGCGAAAGTCGGACACTTAACCGACTAAGCCACCCAGGCGCCCCTGCTCTATAGGGTTTTGATCGGCCCCCTTTCCTAACCCCTTGTCTCTTCTCAGATTCTCCACCTTTATTGGCCTGGTAAGTCTAAATGCCTAGTCATTGCTTTTTGATTTTTTTTTTTTTTTCCCCATTAAACGAGGAATGGTCTACGGCCATACCTTGGTTTTAAGGTCTAGTAATATTTTCAGTCAGGTCTTTCATCAAATTCCTGAGGGGAACCTGAGAGGGAGCAGCTGGTGTCAGCTGCATTCTCAAGAGGAACTTTACCCCTGAGGGAGTTTGCTTCAGGTGGTACATTCCCAGAAGAAATGTTTTTAAAAAGTGTTTTTCCCCACTTCAAGCCTTAGTCTCCTCCCTTTCCGCTTACTGAATCCTATCTTTTACTATCACATCTCCAAAGTCATACTTATTTAATCCTACTTAACAATTTTGTGAGGCAAAGTAATTACTATGTCCTTTTAAATAAGAGGAAACTGAAGGTAGACAAGTCACCAAGCTAAATATTGAAACCAGCATTTGAAACTGGATCCGCTGTCTGATTGCAAATCCCATAGTCTCCAAAAAAAACCAGGTGAACTGGTAAGTTCGCTTTTAACAATATGGAGAACCTGTCCCCTTCCACTTACTTCCGGGCGCCAGAGCCACGGAATCCACCCGTTGCCGTCAGCGCCTGCGCCTCCCCAGGGCAGAACCGGGAGAGCAGGGCTCGCCGTTGGTGCTGCGCACTCTCCCCACACTTGAGGGCGCTGTGGCAGCTACAACCCGAGAAGTTCCTCTTTCTGTTGTCGCGATACTCTTAGGGCCGGAAAAACGCAAGCTCTAAGGTCACGTAAATGGCACGCCTAGCCCCGTACGCCTAAGTTCTCGCGCGAGTTACACTTCCGCCCTTTTGGCTTCCTGAGCAGCGCCATGGCGGTTGGCAAGAACAAGCGCCTTACGAAAGGCGGGAAAAAGGGAGCCAAGAAGAAAGTGTAAGTGGCTTCTGTTCTGACCCCCAGCTTTCTGGAGTTCTTCTGGGGTCGGCGGGCGGGTTCTGGATGGCGGCGTGTGCCGGATGGCGACGATGGCAGTTGGATTGCGCGTCATGCCTGGTTGGTAATCTTAGAACGACGGCCTGGCGGTTCTGGGTTCTGTCGCCACAGCAAGTTCCTTTCCTTTGGCCTTAGTGGTCACGTGCGCGCCCCTTTTGAGCCAAATTGGGGTCGCTAACTCGGGGTTGGCGTGCTCGGTATTGCGGGGTCCCTGGTTTTGTAAGTTCTACTGGAAATCGATGCTGCTATAAGAGTTGAGGTCATTCCTGTTCGCCCAGGACCCTATACCCCTTTCTGGGCCTGGTGGAAGCTTGGAGTTCCTAAGAGTTCGCGTGAGGCCCTTAAGATCTGAGTTACCAGTACGAGTTTTCATGCACCAGAAAAGTTCAAGAGATCTGCATGTTATTCTCAGGCAGAGCTGTTTGTGTACTGATTGTGGGGAGTGTGTACGTTTATGGCATAGTTTTTTCAAAGTGTAAGAATTAATGTGATTTGTGATAAGACTTAATAGTAAATGTTTTTCTAAACACAGGGTTGATCCATTTTCAAAGAAAGATTGGTATGATGTAAAAGCACCGGCAATGTTTAATATAAGAAATATCGGGAAAACACTAGTCACAAGAACTCAAGGAACCAGTGAGTATTTTATGCTTGTTTTGTATTTTTCTTAAAATTAGGGTCTGCTGGTGGTCCTGTGGTGGGAGAGCTTAAGGAAATGTCAGTTCTTGGTTGCAGCTTTGGCCACTGTGTTGCTTGTGTTTGGTGCGACACTTGTAGAATAAAGGTGGTGCTTTTAGAATCACTAAGAAAATGTGCCTGGGTAGTTTTGAGCTTCTTTTAAAAAAACATTTTTTTCAGTTAATGTTTTTTATTTATTTCTGAGAGAGAGCGTAATCGGGAGGGTCAGAGAGAGGGAGATACAGAATCTGAAACAGGCTCCAGGCTCTGAGCTAGCTGTCAGCACAGAGCCCGATGCGGGGCTCGAACCCACAAACCGTGAGATCATGACCTGAGCCAAAGTCGGACGCTCAATTGACTGAGCCACCCAGGCACCCAATTTTGAGCTTCTCTTGAGCATAGTCAGGTCATTGGTGTTCAGGTGATTTGGTTAACAAAAATTAGGGTCCTTTTTCCCATAAATTTCTAATTTCCCAGTTCAACTTTATGCATGAACGTTTCTTTATTGGCTTGACTTTATATGGCTCCTAATAAAAATATGACAATTCTTGTTTTGTAGAAATCGCATCTGATGGCCTCAAGGGTCGTGTGTTTGAAGTAAGCCTTGCTGATCTGCAGAATGATGAAGTTGCATTTAGGAAATTCAAGCTGATTACTGAAGATGTTCAGGGCAAAAACTGCCTGACTAATTTCCATGGCATGGATCTTACCCGGGACAAAATGTGCTCCATGGTCAAAAAATGGCAGGTGAGAACAAATTCCTTAGAATGCTTGGTGCTGTGGCGTGCATGGCCAAGTATCTTATAATGACAAGGAGCATATGCAGTTGAAGTGAATTTCATTTTAAATTCTTGAAATTTTCTTGCTTTTACTGAGTGGTGACTCGGAAGTGGCGCTCCTGAATTTGAGCAAGCCGTGATCTTCCTATTTGTTAAAGTGGGGTTCAGGATTTATTTTTAAGGTTTAATGCTGGGTTATCAGAGTTAGTTTTTCTGCTATGTGGATTGCTGGTTGGGAAATGTCTAGGTGCAGGTTTTCAGTTTTTTCTGTTTTTGGAATATCTTTGAAACTCAAAATCTAGTGAATTTTATGGTTAAAGGGTGCATTAGGCTAGTGGTCTTTGTTTCTCTTGGAATGTAGCATAATGAGTGTGGGAATCTGGGAATCTGCTCCATTTCCCAGTTGTGTTCCCTTTGGCAAGCAACTTAAAGCTAGCCAAGCCTTGATTCTTTAAAATGGAGGTAAGGCTATCACTTCTTGGAGTTAAGAAGAAAGAAAAGCCATGTAAACATGCTTCAGCAAAGAGCTTGACACAAAGCTTGTGTCAGCATTGATATTATAAGAAATAACTACATTGGTTTAGGTGTGTCTGGTTAACCATTCAGTTTTGGGATATTTTGTATATGGGAATGAATGATGACAAAATGTTTCGGTCCCAAATGATACATATTGATTATACCGTTAACATTTATTTCTGACATTCCCCAAAGATTTTATGGTTGAGTTTCTGGAAATACTTTAAGATTGTTTTGCTAGAAGTGTATTATTCAACTAAGGTAGAAAATTTACAAATTGCAAAGGAGGTGTAATTCAGGTCTTGTTGCTACTTAAGGTAGTTTTTGTTTTTTTAACTTTATGGAGTAATAGGAGTAGTTAACATTTTTAATTACATTTTAGTTGTGAAATTGAATATTTAATCCTCAGTATGGCTCTAGTTTGGGACATGAAGGACATTTAAAAATACAGGCATTTAGTGTTATAGCAATATTTCACCTACTTAGACACATTTTCTTAAAAAGGAGTAAGTGTTGATGACCATATTGTAGTGTGTCTTTGAACCTATTTTCTCATCTTGCAGAATTGTATAACTGGTTGGAAAGGGTAGGTCGTTAAAGGCTGGCATGTATACATGAAAGGGATGAGGGTGCTGGGTGCTGTTGAGATGGGGATAGAAGTGTTAACCTAGGGAAGGGGAGAGAGTTGAAAGGACTTGGTATTTAATTAGGTATGAAGGGTAGTAACATTTGTAGTAACTGTTAGTAAGTTTACTTCAAGGAAGTAAATTCTGTAAGTTAGGCATGTAGTTTATGTTCTACTTCATATTATAAAATAAGTACTTGATCTTCTAGATACTTGATCTTCTAGCTTTTTTATATTAGAATTTGAGGGCTTTAAATTTAACCTGGTACGATATCTCTTTTTTCACTAGACCATGATTGAGGCCCATGTTGATGTCAAGACTACCGATGGGTATTTGCTTCGTCTTTTTTGTGTCGGTTTTACTAAAAAACGCAACAATCAGATTCGAAAGACCTCTTACGCTCAGCACCAGCAGGTCCGCCAAATTCGGAAAAAGATGATGGAAATCATGACCCGAGAGGTGCAGACAAATGACTTGAAAGAAGTGGTTAATAAATTGTAAGTGTTTCTTTTCATTGTATAATGTAACCCTGAATCTCTGGTTATCTCTCAGATAAAGGAAGGCATATGAGACAGGTGGAGACCAGGTGAGTTTAAATCCTATCAGTGAAACTGTCTAGCTGAATCTCTTGAAATGAAGTGTAAGTGCTAAGTAAATGTGATTTGGTTTCTGCATCCTTATGAATCAAGCAGTCTTATGGCAGATGGTGAAACCTGAAGCAAAAGAAATGCTGTTGCCTTAATTAGAAAATACACTGAATAGATAAAACTTTCCCCCAGTCAATAATGTATGGGAATAGGTGATGACAAAATGTTTCGGTCCCAGATGATGTTCACTGATAAAACTTAACATTTTTCTGATGTTCCCATGCAGTTGGCTAAGGGTGAAACCGAAAAAGCAGAAGTCTCAAATTCTAATTTTGCTATTAAATAGCTGTATAGTTGGGATCATTTAACTGTAAAGGGGCAGTAATATACTGTCTTACGAGAGGATTTAAGTGGATTAAATGAAGTGGGTATAATATGTACACGTTTATTCTTTTCTGTCATTAATGTTTTGCAGGATTCCAGACAGCATTGGCAAAGACATAGAAAAAGCTTGCCAGTCTATTTATCCACTCCATGATGTCTTTGTTAGAAAAGTAAAAATGCTCAAGAAGCCCAAGTTTGAATGTAAGTGAAAATTCATAGGATTCCTGAAAGAAATTGTGTGGCCAAATAAATACATTGGTGTCTTGTTATTTGAGGCCCAGTGATGGCTTTTTTTTTTTTTTTTAAATCATGCTGCCCTACATAGTACTGAAGACCGTTGTTTTAAGAAAATGGTATGCTATAACCTTTTCTTTCTTTCTTCTAGTGGGAAAGCTCATGGAGCTTCATGGTGAAGGTAGTAGTTCTGGAAAAGCTACTGGGGATGAGACCGGTGCTAAAGTTGAACGAGCTGATGGATATGAGCCACCAGTCCAAGAATCTGTTTGAAATTCAGACATTTAATGGCAACAAATAAAAAATGTTATTTGTGATGTTTAATTTCTGATTATTTTTAAATAATATACACTTGGTGAGTCAGATGTTTTGAACTGATGATGGAAACTTTTCTGAACTGCTTTTGGGTTTTATCCATTGATTTTAGTTCCTAAATAGCTATGAAAGGGTAGTGTTCAATTTTAAGCTGTAGTGATCTGGATGGTAGTTCTATGGACAGTTAATGAAATCTTTTCTCTATGTGGTGTATGTTTTCAGATGGTTTTTGAACCTTCTGAAAAGCTTGTTAAAATATGGCAGGCCTTGCCCCCATAACTTCTGATTCAGTAGTTGTAGGGGTGAGACCTGAAAGCTTGCCTTTTTTTTAAGTTTTTGGTTTTTTGTTTTTGTTTTTTAATTTTTTTTTAATGTTTTATTTATTTGTAGGAGAGAGAGAGACTGTGAGCAGGGGAGGGTCAGAGAGAGGGAGGCACAGACTCTGAAACAGGCTCCAGGCTTTGAGCTGGCAGTCAGCACAGAGCCCAATGCGGGACTCGAACCCACAAACCGCGAGATCATGACCTAAGCGAAAGTCGGACGCTCAACCAAGCCACTCAGGCGCTCCTGTTTTGTTTTGTTTTTAATTTTGGTGCATACATGCAAACTTGGGAGAAGGGGCAGTGGGAGAGAATCCCAAGCAGATTCCATGCTCAGCTCAAAGCCTGACATGGGCTTGACCCCAGGATTCTGGGATCATGACCTGAGGGGAAGTCAAGGTCATTTGGGCACTCTACCAGCAGAACCACCCAGGTGCCCCTGAAAACTTGGCATTTTAAATAAATTTTCAGGTAGTGGCCAGGGACCACACTTGGAGAACCACTCTGCTAAACTGAGCAATGAAGAGAGCCCATTAACTTCACTTAGGGGTTTTTTTTTTTATTCCAAGTGCTGTCATTTCCCAATAGTAAAATGCTACCTTGTTCACCTGTACTGTAAAGTTGAACTTGGCTAGAGAAATTGGTTATTCATCACTTGTGAATAAGTGGGCATTTGGATGCTGTCCATTATCCAGTATTCCCTCTAGTTATTTACCCATTTTGTTATAGTCCTTTTCACCTCCCAACTTTTTCATTCTTGATGAGCTCAAGACCTTAAAATCCTGAGAAAATCTTGGAAATTTCCCATTACTTCCACCCTATCATCTATGTATACATGAACATTTTTTTGCCGTCTTGCCTAATCAAGCTCATAGCTGTAGCAGTTTTTACACTTATCAATTTAACCAGTCCTTTTTTTTTTTTTTTTTTAAATGTTTTATTTATTTCTAGGGGAGAGAGAGAGACTGTGAGCAGGGGAGGGTCAGAGAGGGGAGGGAGTCACAGACTGAAACAGGCTCCAGGCTCTGAGCTGGCAGTCAGCACAGAGCCCGACGCGGGGCTCGAACCCACGAACCGCGAGATCATGACCTAAGCGAAAGTCGGACGCTTAACCGACTAAGCCACCCAGGCGCCCCAGTCCTTTTTTATTTAAAAAGTGTGTGAGTTGGGGAGAGGGAGAAAATCCCAAGGCTTTCAAGCACAGCCAGACACGGCTCAATCCTGTGAACTAAGAGATCCTGACCTATGCTGGAATCCGGAGTCTGGGTGCTTGACCAACTGAGTCAGCCAGGTGTCCCCACCCCTAATTTTGCTTGTGAAAGATGCAACTGGTGATACTCCCAACAAGTTGTCACTCAAGATCACCAATGACTCAAGTCCAAATGGTCCATTCATGACCCACATTTTATTTTAGTGACAGTTAATTTTCTTCCAGAGTCTTACCTCCAAGATTTCCCATGTCTGGCTACTCTACTAGTTCATCTCAGACTTGGCTTGGTACTCCCGACAGTTACCAATACACTCCCTAGTAATTATGTCAAACTGACTTGCAGATTTTTTATTTCCAGCCTACACCTTTCTTTGAGTTACAGGTTTTGTCTATCAACTGCTTACTTGATATCTTTGGATGTAAAATAGCTATTTCACATTTGACCTGTCTAAAATGGTATTCCAGGGGCACCTGGGTAGCTCAGCAGTTAGGTGCCCAACTTTAACTCAGGTCATGATCTTGAGGTTTGTGAATTCAAGCCCAGCATCAGGCTCTGTGCTGACAGATAAGAGCCTGGAGCATGCTTCAGATTCTGTGTGTCTCTCACTCTGCCTCCCCACTCTCTCCCAAAAATAAACATTAAAAATAAACAAAAGGCAGTATTCCAGATCACAGTAGTTCAACCAAAACATCCTTCATTCAAGGCCAAAGTCCTCTGGTCATCCGTGACCATTCAGTTTATTCAAAATACAGAATCACTATTTCTTATCACCGTTACTAACACTTCAAAGCAAGCCACCGTTACTACCTGGACTGTTACTGCCTGCCTGGTCTCCCTAGGTCCCCTGTGGAATTTTAGATGATTAATTCACTCAAAAAGCCCCATGTGATCTTGCCTGTGACCTCTTAACTACAATTTGTCTTAACTCTTCTAGCCAGACTGTCCTCCCTATTTCTGATTGAATTAGGTATATTGTTACCTTAGGGCTTTTGCACTTGTTTTCCCTGTGCTTAGAATACTCTTCCCTTAAATGGCCACAGAGCTTGTTCCTTTAAGTGTCAGTAGACATTGATGATGGGTTTGCACTGTTAAAAATTGTACCCTATCCTTCAGCATTCCCGATTTCCCGTTTTTTTTCCCCCCTGTGGTTTTTACTTGGTTCTACTAGAATATTCCAGGAAGACTGCTTTTTTGGGGGGTGAGGGGAGAGGTCTGGTTCACTGCTAAACCTCAAGTGCCTCCAGTGCCAAATATTCAATATTTGTTGAATAAAAGCATGAATGACATTTACTATTAATATCCCATAGCAAAGAAGCAAATGTTTTCAGTAAAAAACATTACATTAGATATACATTTGGATCTCAAATGACGGGGGCTTCCTTTCCAAGGTGGACAGAGTTAGGTCAAAAGAGTGGTTATTGAGGGTAGGGTCCAGGAATTGAATTAAATGGTAGTTTTGGTCTTGGTATTGGACATCACTTAGCGATACAATCAGTATAGTCAAACTCCACAATCTGCTACATCTCTAAATAGGGCTTGGCATAGTTCTATTTAGAAGAGTTCATTTGAAAGTGGTTCCAAAAAGAATGTATGGTTGAATTTTTAAAAAATGTTAATTTTTGAGTGAGCTGGGGACAGAGGATCCAAAGCAGGATCTGTGACAGCAGAGAGCCCGATGCAGGGCTTGAACTCATGAACTGTGAGAGCATGACTTGAGCTGAAGTTGAACACTTAACTGACTGAGCCACCCAGGCACCCTTGTGACTGAATATTAAATGGTTTGGACTGTTTGATGGTGAGTTTAACCAAGTTATCTTCTAGGCCAACTTGAAGGTGGGTAACATCCATTCAGTGAAAAACTAAAAGATAATTCTGTTCCATTTATATTTTCTACTATTATTTTAGAGCATGGGGGAGAAGGGCAGAGAGAGAGAGAGAGAGGGAGAGAGAGAGAATCCTAAGCAGGCTCCATGCTCAGTGTGGAGACTCAGGGCTTGATCCCACTATCGTGGGATCATGATCGGGGCGGAAATCAAGTCAGATGCTCAACTAACTGAGCCACCAAGGTGCTCCATAAGTATCTTATAAATCTAATACATAGATTTTAAGTATTTATACTTTGCTTTTCTCTATTTTATTCTAGTTGGAACAATTTTACTTTGGTCTTTCACGGGAAAACAAAAACTGTTAATAACCAGGGATACAGCAGTCTTCAAAAACAGTTTACTGAAGGGGCACTGGGGTGGCTCAGTTGTTTGACTCACAGCAATAAGATCATGACCTGAGCTGAAGTTGGACGCTTAACCGAGTGAGCCATCCAGTTGACCCACATAGGTTCTTAAAAGTGGAAAAATGAGGCAGAGGAGACTGGGATAATGCCGTGTAAAGATTCTGCCTGATGTTACTAGGTTTGATGAAGAAAGGGGACCATGGGCCAGGGGAAGTGAGTGGCCTCTAAGAGCTAGAAAAGACATGGAAATTCTCAGTGTCACAATGGTACAATAGAAAACGCCATCATTATTCAACCCACATTGCATGCCCAGTAGTCTCACCACCAGCAATATAATGAGAGAAGGTTTTTAAAAATGTGACATATGGCCCACTAAATGTTTATAGTTGTGCTGTTAGCGTTGCTTGAGCACACGGCCGTTACTTCTGTTCTCCCTCTTAGGCCTTATGTAGTCTCATTGCTACAACTATGTCATTAATGCCCACATCCAGTCCTTAGGTTGATAACTTTGCAGTTTGTTTGAAGCTTGTTCTCTGGTCAGTTCCTAAGTTCTCATGGCAGTACTTTCTGAGTTCTTGCATGTTTAGTACAGTTTGTCAGTGTGCTTTATACCTGAAAGTCACTTTTATTGGATATAACATTCTTGAGTCTGAGTATCTTAAATATATTACTCCATTTACCTCTGGAATAAAGATTGCTAAGGAAAGTCTGACGATAATCTAGTTTTCTTTCCCTTGTAAGTCATTTTCTGGTTTTGGCTAGAAGCCCAAATAATTTTTTAGTTTTTTAAATCCGTTAAGTTTATAAAATGTGCTTTGGTGGTAGTTGTTCTGATTGAATAGTCTCAGGTATGCAGTATACTCTGTGAATATATAACTTCAATTCTTTTGGGGGGTAAAGTTTTCATAAATTAAAGTTTTTAGCATTTGTTCTATTCCCTTGATTTGGTGTCCTTTATTGGGGACTTCCTTGCCTGTGACTTCCTGGCAGCTGTTAATGGTCCCTAACTATTCATGTGATAAACTTCTTGGGCTGTATTTCTGGATCATTTTGTCAGCTAATTACTGCCCATGGGCTAAATCTGGCCAGTGTCTGTTTTTTGATGCCCTACAAGCTGAGAATGGTTTTTCCATTTTCATATGGATGAAAAAATACTTCATCACATGGAAAATTATATGAAATTCGAATTTCAGTATACACATAAAGTTTTGCTGGAACACAGTACACTCATTCAGCTTTATGTATTGTCAGTCGCTGCCTTTTGCACTACAGGGGCAGAGTTGAGTAGTTGTGACAGACCACATGAGGCATACTCATCACTTCACACTAAGGTGCAGCACAATGCAGACTGCCACGTTTATAACTCAGTGTTTCGTATCACCTATCTGAAAAGACACCTTCAAAGATGCATAACATAAAATCTCATTACAAGTCAGCCATGAGCTATGAGACCATGACCTGGGCTGAAATCAAGAGTGGGATGCTTAACTGACTGAGCCCCCCAGGCGCCCTTGTTTTCTTTCTTTTTTTTTTTTTTTACAAATAGTTTATTGTCAAATTAGTTTCCACATAACACGCAGTGCTCATCCCCACGTCCCTTAGTTTCTTTTTAAATAATAACTTTAGAGTTACATGCTGAAATATTTGATATTTGAGATTTCCTTCAATATAATTTGGGAGGAGAAAGTGTCAGGAATTGTGCAGTGTTTGACATTTTACCGAAGTTATAAACTAAAAAGTTAGTCTGCCACAGTTTCGTGGATGCCAGCAAAAGATATGAGACTCCTGAGTCAGAAATAAAAGGACTTTATTACTCATAGCCTATCAACAGCCAAAGCTTCATGTTCATTTGTAAGCTTCTCATGCCCCTCCAACCCCCAGAGGTAATGCAAAGGATCCATTATACAGTGGTTGCATTACAGAAGAGGAACACTAAAATTCAGCACTTGGATAACTAAGTGGAAGCAAGTCTGCTCTTTTTCCAGGGGGAAACATTACATCATCCCTCAAGGTTGCAAGGTACAAACACAAATCTGAGAAATGGCCCAGGTAAGGAGCAGGCAGAGAACTGCCTGTATACTTGACATACCCAACAACATGCAGGGACACTTGGGCAGACTGCATCTCACAAGTCACTCCTCAGTGTGACATGTTCTTAGCCAAATGAAATTTTACATGAATATGCTCCTCCGTCAACCACTCTGATTAGTCACCAGGTTGAATCTCACACCACATTTAACTCAGGGCTATTATCAACAAAACTCAAAGCAACAGATGAGGCCAACCTGTGGTAGTTACCTCAGTCATTCTCTCCAAGGTTCCACACTAAACCAATTGTAAGTCCAAGGGGGTAAGCAGTCACTTTTATTGGAGGCAGTCATGATGTATTCTAAGGCCAGGCCATTATTCATTATGAACCACACAAGAGAATTTAAACTTGGGTGTTATTGTCAATAATTAGATGGGCAGTACATGATCAAAAAAGCAACACCTGTCTCCAGGGGAAAGCCATCTTATGACGTATTTTTTTCCCCCATCTGGAAATACAATCAAAAGGGCACAGGTCAGTTGACTTCAGAATTTGTTGTTAAACCTGACTTGGTTTATCATACATTGGTTTGATCAAGTCACATGAACTGTGTCACCGAACAATTGTAGCTCCGGTTGCCATTTTTGATATTGCTCAAAGCCATTCAGACATCAAAAGCATGTGATCAGCCAGACTGAATCAAGGTTGTGTTGATGGGTGAGTTTGTACACATTTGCATGTGGGAGTGGCTGTTGATGTCATCAGGCAAAGCAGAATAGTTCAAAACCAATCATATCTCACTATATGAGTTTTCTTCTTTTCATAGCACATGGACACAGATGACAAACCCAGCACCAGATCAGACTGTTGGCTGCAACTGCCACATGATTTAAGTAGCAGTTTTGGATCAGGGTTAGTAGTTCTCAACTGGGGTCAATTTCATCTCCCAGGGGACATTTCGCAATGTCCAAAGACACTTTAGTCACAACTGGGGTAAAAGTGTTAATGGTATGTAGTGGGTAGACGCAAGTGATACTGCAAACATTCCACAGTGCACAAAGCAGCCCCTCACAACATAGATTATCCAGCCGGAATATCAATAGTGCCAAGACTGAGAATGATCTAGGTAACCAAGAGTATGGAGAGAAGGCTGTCCTTCCCTCCCTTCTAGGATCTAAAATGTTTTCAGGTGCCAGCAGAGATATGTGTAATTTCATCCATTCTCTAACCATCCCCACTTTCATCCAGACCTTTTTTTTTTGAATTTTCAATGTTTTATTTATTTCCGAGAGAGAGAGAGAGAAAGAGGCAGTGTGAACAGGAGAGGGTCAGAAGGAAAGGGAGATATAGAATCCAAAGCAGTCTCCGGGCTCTGCGCTAGCTGTCAGCACAGAGCCCAACGTAGGGCTTGAACACAGGAACCGTGAGATCATGGCCTGAGCCACAGCCGGATACCTAATTGACTGAGCCACCCAGGCGCCCCTCACCCAGACCTTTTGTCCTGATTACCATCCAGGAGGCAGCCCAGCAGAGATGACCCTTTTCTGGGGACTGCCATATTGTGACCCCAACTACCTTATTCACGTACAACAGGAGGAAGTGAGGGAAGTAGAATTAGAATCTTGTTCTCCATGCTCAGTAATGCTAGACATCTGTGGATGGTATAGTCATGAAATAATCCAGCAGATACTCTTATTTGCCAGGTGGCTTTTGTGACAGAGTGTCCTACTGTCAGACTGCAAGTGGTCTGGAAGACTAAGAGCATGGCACACGTGACATTAATCTCAAGGGCTACAACTGTGCAGTCAGTTGATCGGACCGAACAGCAACATCATAACCTAAAAACATATTAACAGTGTGGAGGCACCACTGGTTGGTTACCCAGAAGAGATGGTGGTGTAGTCCAGTGTAGTCAGTCTGTAAGTAGTCAAGCTCTGCCTTCATATACCTCAAAATAAATGGACCAACTTTTGGCAGGAATCACAAGGCTGGCATGCATAACAAGAGTTCTTTGCTGTGAACATAGCCTAGACTGGTGAGTGTGCTGCCATGTGTGGGGGCAATCTGGGTGGTGCAGGCTTGATCAGTAGTTTGATTGCACTAGGTCATATCAGAACTGGCCTTTACCAGAGGCATTTACAGGAATGACCCAGATGGGCCAATCAAAAGCCACAATTTGTCCCCACCATTTATAGCCCTAAAAAAGGGATGTTTTTAATTTGCCTGAATATAGTCTTTTAGGTGGCAGACCAGATGGCTAGGATGTTCATCAAGGGAAGCATTGGCCGATCTGTGAGAACAGCCGTGAGTTCAGTCCATTGAGCAGTGGCCACATTCACTTTAGTTCTGCATAACACACTGAATACCATCAGCTTTTAACTTAGCTGAGCCACTGGTGATTCAGATCTGGGTATTTAGGGGATCTCTATGAAGTGAGGGCCCCCTTGAGACAGCAGCTATGCTTCAGGTGATGGGGCGAGAGATCCGATTTTCCAAGAGTAACTCGCTTCATGCAAAATGAAAATGTTTAAAGCTGCTGCAATTTTTACTTAACCAGGAAGGCCCATATACTGAAGCACATACTGTCTCCAATACCCAAAGCATCCAACAAGAAGTCAGGCCACCTTTTGTGGCAGGTCAAAGAGACTTGCCTTGATTACTACAGGGATTAAACATTCTAGATCCACCCTCCCAGTTTCCAAGAAACTACTTGGTGAGCAGGGTCCTCAATTTTATTGAAGTTTATCAAACACCCCTGTTCGGAGTGTGATAAAAACCAGTCAAGACCTATAGATACTAAGGGTTCTGATCTACCAACAGGATATCTATTGTAGTGAAAATATTGGACATCAAAGGGTAAAGATTAAATCCTTGTGTTAAATCCTGGCCTACCCACCTGGATAAATGGCAGGGGAGTCTGTCCCATTAACACTTCTCTGTAAGTAGCAGTGACCTCAATAATCTTTGAAACTTTGCAAGCATTTATTACAGCATAAGTATGTACACATCAACCTCAGGTTTACCAGCGGAATATGCACTAGTACAGCTGGACCGAGCCAGAGAGGCACATAGGTGCACACACACAAATTCAGAAAATATTTTATAAATTAATTTTTTTCCTTGTTGCAAGTTTTTGCCCAAACACTATCAGTTAATTTGAATGCTTTATTTCCTGGGGCACCTGGGTGACTCAGTCATTTAAGTGTTTGACTCTTGACTTCAGCTCAGGTCATGATCTCATGGTTTATGGGCCTGAGCCCAGTGTCAGGCTCTGCATTGACAGTGTGGCACCTGCTTGGAATTCTCTCTCTTCCTCTCTCTCTTTGCCCCTTCCCAACTCAGTCTCTCTCTTACAGGCTCATGTGCTTTCTCTTTCTCTCAAAATAAATAAACTTAAAAAAAGACATAATCACTGTCCTATTAACATACTTTAATTTCAAATTCCTCAATAGCATTAAATATCCAATCACACCAATTTAATTGATGATAATCCTCTGTTGGATATAATGCTGTGATAGGCAATGCAAGTGTGAAAGCAAGGGGTAGTGAACTTCCATTTGCTAAGACCATTCATGAAGTCAAAGCTGAGAAATTACTGCAGATGTCATTAGCTCTTAGTCTGTTTGCAGAACTGTAACTGTTTTGTGTCAAAAGAAGATAAAACTCACTATAGTGGTGGAAAATGACAATATCAATAGACTGTTAAAACCAGATGCTGGTAAGGAGTGAAGTAACTGGAATTCTCAAGCATTGCTAATAGAGTGTAAAATGGTACAACGTTTTGGAAACCATGTAGCTTTTTAATAAAATTACACATTTATCTATTTCACCCCTTAACATATTTACTCCTAGATATTTATCCAAAAGAAAGGAAATCCTAAGTGCACAAAATGACTTCTTTAAGAGTATTAATACTAGTCAATTATATCTCACTAAACTTGGGGGGGGGAGTATACATACCAGCTTTACTCATAATAGCTAAAAGCTGGGAAAAAATCAATAGGAGGATGGATAAACAAATTATTGTGTATTCTTATGATGAGATACTACTGAGCAATAAAGGGAACAAACTACTGTTATACACAATGTGGATGAATCTCAAAAACATCATGTTGAGCAAAAGAAGCCGGAAGAGCAGGTACTATGTTATTTCATTTTTATGACATTCTAGAACAAGCAAAACAGATATTTGGTGGTAGAAATCAGAACAGTAATGGCCTCTGCAGGGGAGGAGAGCAGGAGGTGATGACTGACTGGGAAAGGGCATGAGAAACTTTCTACAGTAATGGAAATGTTTATTATATTTATTGATGGTTATGAGTGTACAGAATTGCCAAAGCTCACAGAATTGTACACTTAATATCTACACATTTTATGTAAATTATAGTCCAATTAAAGAAAAATATGCATCTAAGCCAAGTCATGGGACTTGGTGCTGTCTAGTGCCTATCCCACTCCGGGATATGCTTTCCACACTATGAACTCAGCCCTTCATACCTACTTAGGTCTGGAGCCAAACTTAAATACACTTCTTTTATTTTTCTTAGGGGCTTCTTGGCTGCTCTGGTATTTAGGACTCTGGCTCCAGGTACGGCCGTGTGGCTAGATGTGATCATAAACCATTCCAGTGGTTATGGTTAGTATTACTGCCATCCGTTGCCTGATGGCAGTGGTCATTACTGCCAAATCCTAAAGAAAATCTTACTTTCTGCAGTTGGACACCAGCTTGGTGATTTGGCTGCTGGCTCTGTAGGGGACATCAGTATGCGGGGTCTGCTCAGCAGGCCTATTTGTGAACGTAATTCCGATTCTCATCTTTCCAGAGGTACTCAGCTGCTTTGGTCTCATCACTGCCCTTGTTCTCTTTACAAAGAAGCCCCTCTCTGTGTCCATCAAATAGAATATGCTGTAGCGGCCATCCAGCCTATCTAGCAGGAGCAACCAGATGCACCTGCATAGGGGCAATCTTCCCACCTGGTAGTTACTCTTCTAGATGTATGGTGCTTTAGCGCTCTATCTTCTGTTGCTCTCGGACCTTTCCCCCAAATTCTCACTGCAGTGGGCAACTAGGCCTTCTCACAGCCCCACTAGGCCCCTCTGACCAGCAAAGATGCAGGTCTCTGTCTGCTCACCAATATTCATCTTCCCCTAGAGGGCTCTGTATACACAAATGAATTGGGTAAACTTTTTCATCACTGTATATATATTTTTCAATAGCTCTGGCATTTCATAGGTCCAAAGACACCACTGTCTTCTTAGTACAGGCATACCTCATTTAAAACAAATATTTATTAATTTTTGCCTAACCAACTTAAGCCACCCAGGCACCCCTAAAACAAATACTTATTAATTTTTGGAAGAGCGCAAGTGGGGAAGGGGGACAGAAGATCCAAAGCAGGCTCTGTGCTGACAAGCTAACAGCAGCGAGCCCAACGTGCAGCTCAAACTCACAAACCGTGAGATCATGACCTTAGCAGAGTTGGACGCTCAACCAACTGAGCCACCCAGGTACCCTAGGCATACCTCATTTTATTACACTTCATTGCATTTAGCAGATACGGAGTTTTTTATGAATTGAAGGTTTGTGGTACGCCTGCATCAAGCAAGCCTTTCGGTGTCATCTTTCCAACAGCATTTGCTCAGTTTGTGTCTCTGTGCCACATTTTGGTAATTCTTGCAATATTTCAAATTTTTTCATTATTATTATATTTATAATGTTGATCTGTGATCAGTGATCTTTGATGACTCGATCACCCATTGCAAGCAGCGGGCAGTGACGCGAGTCAGGGAAATGGGGGAACCATTCTTTTCAAGTTACTGTTTCCCTTAGAAGAAAAATCTCAGCTTTAACTCTGACGACCAGTTTCTCGAGTACATTTTCACATGAAGCTGGACAGCCCTGTCCTGCAACTTTCTGAGACACAATATTGTAATTGTTTCCCTGAGACACAATATTGAAATTAGGCCAATTAATGATGTGCAATGGCCTCTGAGTGCTCAAGTGAAAGGAAGGGTTACGTATCCCTCATTATGTCAAAAGCTAGAAATAATTAAGCTTAGTGTGGAAGGCATGTTGAAAGCTAAGATGGACCAAAAGTCAAGCCTCTTGCACAAAAGTTGGTTAAATTGTAAATTCAAAGGTAAAGTTCTTGAAGGGGATAAGAAGTGCTACTTTCATTCGTGAACACACGAATGAAAAGAAAGTGAAACAGCCTCATTGCTAATGTGGACAAAGTATGAGTGGTGTGGCTAGAAGATCAAACCAGCTACAACATTCTCTAAACCAAAGCCTAATCCAGAGCAAAGCCCCAACTCTCCTCAATTCTATGAGGGATGAGAGAGGTGAGGAAGCTGTAGAAGAAAAGTCGAGAGCTAGCAGAAGCCAGTTCATGAGGGTTAAGGAAAAGATTCATCTCCATAAAAGTTCAAGGTGAAGCAGCAAGTGCTAATGTAGAAGCCCCAACAAAAGTTATCTAGAAGATCCAGCTAAGATAATTCATGATGGTGGCTACACTAAAGAATAGATTTTCAATGTAGACAAAACAGCTTTATACTGGAAGAAGATGCCATCTAGGATTTTCACAGCTAGAAAGGAGAATTCAATGCCTGGGTTCAAAACTTCAATGGACAGGCTAACTTTCTTATTAGGGGTTTATGCAACTGGTGACTTAAAGTTGAAGCCAATGGTCATTTATCCCCCAATCATAGGGCACTTAAGAGTTATGCTAAATCTGGGGCACCTGGGTGGCTCAGTCAGTTAAGCATCTAACACTTGATTTGAGCTCAGGTTGATCTCACAATTTAGGAGCTTGAGCCCTATGTTGGGGCTCTGTGCCGACAGTGCAAAGCCTGCATGGGATTCATTCTCTTTCTTTCTACCCCCCTCCCCTGCTAATGCACACTGTCTCAAAGTAAATAAATAAACTTAAAATAAAAAAAGTTATAGTAAATCTACTCTTCTTGTGCTCTATAAATGGAACATCAAAGCCTGGATGACAGCACATCTGTTTACAACATGGTTTACTGAATATTTTAAACCCATTGTTGAGACCCATTACTCAGAGAAGATTCCTTTCAAAATATTACTGCTCACTGACAATGTACCTGGTCAAACTTTGATGGAGAAATACAAGATTAATGTTGTTTTCATGCCTGCTAACAACATTGCATTCTGTTGCCCATGGATCAAGGAATAATTTTGACCTTTGAGGGTTCTTATTTAAGAAATACATTTCATAAGGCTACAGCTGCCATAAATATATATTCCTCTAATGGATTTGGTCAAAGTAAATTGAAAACCTTCTGAAAGGACTCATGATGCTGGGTGCCACTAAGAACAGTTGTGAGTCATCAGAAGATGGCAGATTATCAACATGAACAGGAGTATAGAAGTTGATTCCAACCCTCAAAGATGACTTTTAGGGGTTCAAGACTTCACTGGAGGAAGTACCTACAGATGTGGTGGAAACAGCAAGAGAACTAGAATTGGAAGTGGAGCCTGAAGATGTGCTTGAATTGCTGCGATCTCACGATACAACTTGAACAGATCAGGAGTTGCTTCTTGTAGATGAATTAAGTGGGTCTTGAGATGGAAGCTACATCTGGTGAAGAGGCTATGAAAACTGCTGAAATAACAAAAACTCTAGAACATTCTGAAAACTTAGTTGATAAAGCGGTAGAAAGTTCTCCTGTGGATAAAATGCTATCACATGCTACAGAGAAATCATTCATGAAAGGAAGAGTCAATGGATGTGGGAAAGCTCACTATGGTCTTATTTTAAGAAACTGCAACAACCACCCAGACCTCGAGCAGCCACCACCCTCAGCAGTCAGCAGCTATCAAGACTGAGGCAAAAGGATTATGACTTGCTGAAAGCTCAGATGATGGTTAACATTTTTTAGCAATAGAGCATTTTTTAAAATGTTTTATTTATTTCTGAGAGAGAGAGAGACACACCGTGAGCAGGAGAGGGTCAGAGAGAGGCAGATACATAATCTGAAGCAGGCTCCAGGCTCTGAGCTAGCTGTCAGCACAGAGCCCGACATGGGGCTCGAACCCACGAACCGCGAGATCATGACCTGAGCTGAAGTCGGACGCTTAACCGACTGAGCCACCCAGGCTCCCCAGGAATAAAGCATTTTTAAATTAAGGTATATACATTGTTTTTTAGACATACTGCTATTGTACACTTAATAAACTACCGTATAGTGTACACATAACTTCTATATGCACCGATAAACCAAAATATTCATTCAACTTGGTTTATCATGATATTCACTTTATTGCAGTGGTCTGGAACTGAACCTCCAGTATCACTGAGGTATGCCTGTATAGAATAGCCTTAGGTAAAGTATTGAATTAAAGGGTTAGTTAAATTCTCTGATCTCTTTGGACATAACAACTCTGCTCCTCACAGCTGGCTACTTGAGACCAAAGGGAACAATGTGGTGGGCTTCAGTGGTCCTCTGAGTCAGGGTTCTATTAAATAAAAACCTTAGATATGACCAACGAAATAAATGACACTGCTCTTTTTATTCTAATTGTAAAGCAGAACTAAATATAGGTCACTATTTTGGTATGAAGACTATCAGCTGATTTCTGTTAAAAGAGGAGAGACAACCAAAGGTAATTTTCCTTTCTGAACTCTGAACTTGAATTCTTACTTTTCCTGAAAATTGTTTCATGAGTTATTGCCTAATTTACAGTATTTGAGGATAAATTAACAATCCATGGCTTACATTCAATTAAGATTCCTTAAAAAAAATTCCAGAATGTATCCCAGACTCAGATACAAATTTATTATCTTACCAGTGTCTGAGTTAATCTGTTAGACTCCAAAATACAACAGTGTTTTGCACTACATGTGCATGAAAAGCTAGGTTTAGGAATTGTTGCTGTTACCAAGAGCACAGCCCTATAGTCACACATTTTCGTGATCTGATGTTTCAGGAATTCATATATTCTCTACTAAACTGAAAGGGAATCCCCATTAATGGATCAATTTCTGTTTGAGTTTCTGGGTAACATCAATATAAATTGTGTACATAAAATTGAGAAGCTAAGCAGAATTTTTTTTTCCCTTAGAGGAAATAAATATAAGGCTTTGTTCTCTGCAACTCATTCTAATCATAAGCATTATATCTGAGAAGTTATGTTTTTTTTTAAAGTTTATTTATTTATTTTGAGAGAGAGAATCCCAAGCAGGCTACTCACTGGCAGTGTGGAGCCCAACGTGGGGCTGGAACTCATGAACCATGAGATCATGACATGAGTCAAAACCAAGAGTTGGATGCTTAACTGAATGAGCTCCCCAGGGGCCCCATCTGAAAAGTTATGTTTGCAGAACAATAAAACAGATCAAATCTACTTGTTTAATGTATCATGTCAGCACAATAAAAGGAAAAAAGTACTCAACTGGAAGTCACTAGGTTTCACTTTAGGCTCTGCCATACCTGTATGACCTTAGGCAAATCATTTAATCTCTGTAGGTTGAGAGCTCTGGTCTGCACTCTTCAGTGGTTTAACAGGATGAGCTTGCAATTAGGAGAGAGGCCCCTAGATGGTGCTGTTGTTCTGACTTAGGCTTTGTATTTTTTTTTCCCTCTATACAATGAAGTAAAAAGGCGTAGGTTAGAAAACGATTTCCTATTAGTTTTGAAAAACATTCACTGTTAAGTATGCAAAATGGCATTGAATTATGAATCATATGGACCATGTACATTTGGCATTAATTGAAAGGAATAAACTATTAAGGATTATAACAAATATTTCCTTATAATTAGCTCAAATATCCATCACTATTTCTCTAGGTATATTTATTTAAGCTTAAGCAACTGAATAAAAACGAAACAATTATTGCTAAAAGAGTATTGATGTATAATAAATCATATAGAAAAATATTTTGTGTTTTTCAAATGCTAGTTGTAACAATAAATCTTGATAAATGCATGGACTGTTTTTCACTATAAATGTTTCAGGCTGTATTTAAAACCTGTGATTTCTATGAGTCCAATGACATATATATCATATTACCCCTCCACCTATGTAAACGAGAGCATCTTAAAAAAAAACTTTCTTGAAGTATTTCCAAAGGAAAAGAAAAATGTATTAAATGACTTTTCTAGTTTCAGTCCACGAAAGACAAGGATTTGAAGATTCTAGTTTGAGTAGGCTTGGATGTTCAATATTAGGTTTCATCTAAAATTACTGAAAGGAAAAAGTATATTCCTATTTTTTCCCTATGAAATTCACTGAGTATAAAGATTATGTTCAATCAATATAGAGAACAAGGAAATACCTATGAAAACCCATACTGAGCAATATTCTGGCTTCTTGTCAGTTGATTGGGTAATAAACAGCAAGCAAAAAAGGTGTCGTGAAGGAATGAAATGATAGAAAACTGTGAATTTTGTTTCAATACAGATTTTTGTCTATGAATTATGGAGGAAAAATACTGGATCTTGGTGGATCTGAGATAGTATTGCTATATGTGAAAGCTTTCCATCTAATCAACCAATGTACCAATCATTCAACCAACCAACCAATCAACCTTTACTGAGCCTACATGGTGCAAAGGGCTGGAGATACAAAGGTAACATCTCCATTCTCAAAAAACTCAGTCTGGTATAAGAAAAGGACTTTTTAAAAGTTCAGCTCAGTTTATTATAGTGTCAAGTAGATTTACAACTATTGCACTTATCATTCTGCTAACACAAGGCCAAAATTTAAGAGGAATATTTTTCTCCAATAAAGCTAAGCTTTCATGATCTTTGATATATGATGTTAAAATTACACAGGCAAAATAACACACCCCTGTCCTATTCCAGACACATCCCTCACTTCCTTGTTGTTGTGCAACTTGCTACAAAAAAATTTAGTTGAGATAATGATAAGTCATTCTTTTCTCGTAAAATTACTCTTGAGTGAGATTAGACAAAAGTTTTCTTTATACTGTCCTCTTTAACCAAAATGTAAGAAAAAACAGCTCCCATATTTCCAAATCATTTGTAACCATGTAACTGGAAGACGAATTTCCATCAAAGACAAAGTAAACATCTCTTCCCTTACAGAATCCCACATGGTGTTCACATAATGGTTTGACAACTGATTGCCTAACTTTTTGGACAATGAGAAATCATAACAAACGCTAAACAGTGGCCTAGTATATGAATTCTTCTCAAAAATAGAAGAAAGTCATGAACATTGTTGGGCAAGTGTTTTATATTTCCAATGAAATTCTATTCCATTGATCTATTTGGAAGATTGTCTTCGACCTATTTGGCTTAAGCCCATAAACTGTAATTGATTCAGTCACATAAAGAACCACTTTTATCTTAAGTCTGGAATGCAATAACAAATGGATAGCAGGAAAGTGGTTTTTTATTTACTCTAATAAGTTGTGCAGGGATGAGCTGGGGAAAAAAACTGAAATAACTATTAGCCTTTGGTCTTCTTAAATTATTTTCCATTCTGATTACAGTGGGAAGAAATGAGCTGTGGGGGGTTGGTGTTTTCTGTCTTATTAGTTGCTCTGTATTCTGAGATATAATGCAATTCATAATGTACTACTATAACAAGACAGTTTTTATATATTACTGGGGTAACACAAAGAAAATTAATTTTTCTTTGGGTACCAGTAATTGTCAAAAGAATGATTGCAGATTCAGAAAATGTGCTTTATAATAACCCTGTTAACATAAAATATACATGGAAGAGAGAAGATATGGCAGGTACGTGGAATGGTTGGTTAGTTATATCAGCAAGGCATTTCAAGATGGTTTTGGTTCTTTTGACTAAGATACATCAAATTTTAGCTCCCCTTAAATCCTTGGACAAAGGGGAAATTCTTAGTAACATAAGGAGCATTTGATGAGCACAAGCTGATTCACCACATGCTTTTAAAGGCTCCAACTAGTTAATAAACTGCCTCACCTGAGGCAGAGATACGCCCTGGTAATAAGGATAATGAGCTTAAGTGGTTAGAATTAATCTGAATACCAACAATGAAATTGAGATTACCAACCATGTCCTGATAGTTACAGCATGGAGTATATCAAATGTCCTCCTTTTAAACTAAAGTAAAAAATGGAAGAAGCATAGTTAATTTCCTTGTGCTGATGAAAGGATGTCCAAGTGCAACTTCTGATGTGAGCCTCCCCATGCTGCCATGTCACCTGACACTCTCCTCAGGGGAAGTGTCTGTCTGCCTTGCTAATCCTGCTTGATGTCTTCCTTCATAGAACATCAAGGTTTGTTCCTGGGTTTCCATGTACATGTTTCTACTGTGAATGAAAGGTGACTACAAAATCATATTCTGCTTTCAGAAAATTCTAGTGTACCATGTACAGCATAGGTATTTCATTCAATTTAAAAAAATAGTGCAAAAACATATCTGATAGTCAAAGTGATAGTTCAAGTGAGTTCTTGTGCTGAAGAACACAGTCAAGCTTCACCTTTAGCTGACTTGTAAAAACTGAACATAGTTTTTGGGAAATATTCCAGATTTTCCCATTAGTTCTCCACTCATCCAGTCATCATCTACAGATTCCAGCTCTGTTATGATGTCTCCAGCCTGTAAGAAGACAAAAATTGGAAATAATGATTAGTTTCTGTTGAGAATAAGTATGGTAGCAGCCTACCTGGACAGGCATGGTTAACCTCCTCTTTATGTAACTCAGTGATCCTGATTTGCCCAGAGGATTAAATGATGCACCACAAAGATGATCTATACCTTATGACACCATTTACATGTATGCCACTTCTCCTCAGAGCCTGTTCTTTTGCCTTTATCACCCTTGCTGCATTATTATTTTCCTGCTTTCATTTTGTACCCTCACCCCAATTACTCCTAATCTAAAATTCTTCTTTAATAACAGTACTGTCATACATATTATATATATTTTTTTTCCTCACATAACAATTATTTATTGAGCACCTACCATGTGTCAGACACTGTTCTGAGCATTATGGATACAACAATGAAAAAAGACCTAATTTTAAAGTAGGGGGGCAAATAAATAAGCTGGCAGAAGAGGACAGACAGTGTGGGATTGTCTTCTCATTAGGAAAGTCAGGGAATGCCCCAATGAAGGTGACATTTAAACAGAGATTTGGAGGTAAAAGAGTAAGCGCTATGCTTACAATAGGTCATATCCTACCTTAGGTGTATTTCATAGCAATTAACTCATTTAAACAACACTGCATGCTAGCGGTGCTTACTAATTAATATTGTGCCATTTTAAAGAGAGATCATTATAGACTTCTGTATTTTAAAGAGAAGGAACCTGAAGCCCAGAGAGATTATATAGTTTCCTCAGTGTTGCGTATCTAGTTAGTGGCAGAGACAGGATTCAATCTAGTGCAATTCTGAGGGCCTGAATTGCTAACTACTGGGCAACACGGCTACCACATCTTGCAGTGGACTTTTTACTTTGAAAGGCTTTTACTATAATTGCCTTTTCCAAACATCCTGAGCATTTTGGACTCTACATTTATTCTTCCACATAATGGTATTCTCCTCTACCGTTTAGTCTATGCTTCCACGCTTCTGTGGCTTCACAATCTAATTTACATTCTTTCCTGTCTTTAAAGAGCTCCCTGACTCAGAACACTGATTTACCCTCATCAGGCTAGTCAAAGGGGCTATATCTCTTATTCATGTGAGAATTATAATTCCTCAACAGATGAGGACATAATTTTTACAATTATCTCCTGAAACTCTTTTGTTCTTTATGGATTCTAACCATTTCTTAGAATCTGGATTTAAGATTCTATAATGGTTCAAGATGGCCCTGGCTACTTTTAAGAAGATCTTTATCAGGCTAAATGGATTTTATTTGTAGCACTAGTACACTGCCATCTGGAAAAATGGTTTAAGGCCTTTCTTTATGGAAAATGGAAAGGAAAAGTGCTGACTATCAAATGTCATTAATTTACTTTACTCTGCCAAAATCTGTAAAAATTTTGGCTGTTCAAAGTTTGTATTATAAATAAGTTCCTTCTGGTTCCTAAATTATAGCATAATAGTTGAATGAAACTTTTTTTTTTTGCTCTGGTCTATACCACGTCTGTTTTCTGGTGGCTAGCACAATTTCTTTTTCAAAAAAAAGTTCTGCGAATATTCTGTGAATATTTAACAAAATATTAATAATTAACAATACTGACAGCCGTGCAGAATTCCTTAACTAATAAAACTCTAGAACTACCTTGCTTTCAGTCAGACATTTGTAAAATGGAGACAACCTATTTTCTAGAGGATACTATGAAGTCTGTTATTATTCTGACATTAACTAACATCTATATACTTTTCCAAACATTTGGATTTTAAGGACCAACAAATTAAGAGGGGGGAAAAAAGGAACTGATACAGAGTTGCCAAATTGTAATTCTGCACTAAGAAATATCTATCATTTACTGACAACATTTAATAAAAGAAATGACAATTTTATTTTTTTAAAATTTTTAATTTATTTTTAGGAGAGAGAGAGACAGCGTGAGCAGGGGAGGGTCAGAGAGAGGACTAAGCCACCCAGGTGCCCCAGAAATGACATTATTTTAAAAAGAAATGACATTTTAATATGAAAAAGAAAGAAGAAATTCTCAGAGTGGAAAACTCCGTAATGAAACAGGAAAGCCAGCAGCTTTACACAGACTTTATCTCTGCATGCCCCTTACTTCATGACTCCCCAAGATCCCTGTGGTTTTTTTTTTTTTTTTTAAAATATTTTTATTTATTTCTAGATAGAGACAGCGTGAGCAGGGGAGGGTCAGAGAGAGAGGGAGAAACAGACTCTGAAACAGGCTCCACGCTCCGAGCTGGCAGTCAGCACAGAGCCCGACGCGGGGCTCGAACCTACGAATCGCGAGATCATGACCCAAGCGAAAGTCGGACGCTTAACTGACTAAGCCACCCAGGCACCCCATCCCTGTTTTGTTTTAGATATGTGTGGGGGCCGCCACTGTTTCAAGTCTCATCTCATCCAATCACTCCTCCCTATTGCAGCCCTGCCTCTGGCTGCATATCTCCCATGATGGAGAATTTCCCAGCGTCTGACACAGGCTGTTCAAACAGCAACTGCTACCACACCCCTCCTCCTTCTTCTTAGAACAACAGTTCTGCATGCTGTCCTCTGACCACGGTCCAGTATAGGCTGAGGAAAGAGGATCATGGAAATACTCCGTTTTTACTCAAACAAACAAACAAACAAACAAACAAAAAAGAAGAGGCACTAAATAAAACATTAAAAAACAAAAATTAAAAAAAGGGGCGCCTGGGTGGCTTAGTCGGTTAAGCGTCCGACTTTCGCTTAGGTCACGATCTCGCGGTTCGTGGGTTCGAGCCCGCGTCGGGCTCTGTGCTGACTGCCAGCTCAGAGCCTGGAGCCTATTTCAGAGTCTGTGACTCCCTCTCTCTCTGACCCTCCCCTGCTCATGCTGTCTCTGTCTCTCTCTCCTAGAAATAAATAAAACATTAAAAAAAAAAATTAAAAAAAAAAAGAAGAGGCACTTCTTCAGTAAAGTAAGATTACATTTTAGGCTTAAAAAAATAAAAAGCTTTTGCAAAGAACCTTAACCTTTTGGGATCATTTCCCCAAATTCAGTGTCTTTGTGGACAAGACTCCAGTGTCTCAGGGACACTGCTGTAGCTGCCAACGGCAGTAGGTACCATCTGATTTCAAAGACCTAACAGCAGCAGGCTGCCAAGGCCATGCAGAGAACCATCCTTTTCTAGGGATGAATGAAAACTTCTATATTGTTGAGGTCAGATGTTATAAGGCCTAGGAATAAGGAAGTCATTGGGGATTATAGGGCTATCAAAGTAGGAAGGTTTCAAGTACCTAAACACCTTGCTGATAATTTAAATGTGCCTTATTCACCTCTCTAATTCCATGCATTAGAATTAGGGTCTGAGATCTGTTCATTCTTAGCTAATGATCAATACTCCACCCAAATGTTTCACCCTTGAGTAGAAGACACTTCAAAATTCAGAGCTATTTAATGTGGTTAAAGATAGATACACATTCTGACCTTAAAGGAAAGCTCATCTTCATTCTCCCCTTGGAAATCATATAAGGCTTTGGCCTTCTTCCCTTTCAATGCTAAAGCAGACATACTTTTTGCCTCAGCTGTGAAGACACCAAAATTCAAATATATATAGAATGACATTAGACTAAGACACAAATCAAACATTTTACGAACCCCCCCACCCCCCGACCCTGCTTCTCATTCCCAAGACAGAATAATTTCAATTAATTTTGAATTTATTTAACTTGCAAAAAGGTGATGTTTTCTTAGCAGGAAAAAAATACATTTAGTAGACAAAATTAGCCACAATTAAGTGAAGGCATTTTTGTCCTCCCCTCTCCCCATAATGCCAACAAAGTATATGAAGGGAGTCTCCATAAATTTATGAATCAACTCTTTCAAATGTAGGTAAACAAGTTAAACTGAGCATAGCCAGAGGGAATAGGAATACATATCGTTTCAAAGGTCTTGGGTTCCCCTTAGAGAGTAACAGTCATTTCTGTAGTTGTCACACCTGGGCAGGGCCGCACAAAGACTGCCGGGAAGATCCCCTCCTTGTCACGCAGTCTGCCTTTGTACCAGTCAGAGTCCACATGCTCAAGGATCAGGATCCGGTCTCCCCTCTTGAAGGCTAAGTCTTCACTGGTCTCTGCTGTAAAACTGTGAAGTGCTTCACACCATTCTCCAGAAAGACTATTATCCTGTTACAAACCAGAAGTTTGGTGAGGAATGTGAGATTTTATTTGACATTGATTTCTACAAAGCTTTAAAGGTAGTGGGGGAAAAAAGCTAAGGGGTCATAAGATTTCAAAGCCTGAAGGCTTCTTTAAATCACCCAACATTTTATGTTGCTACCAACTTTCAGAAATAAAAGTGTCCAATAACGTTTTTCTTAAGAATATAATTCTAAATAACAGATATGATGGGATTTGTAACTTTTCTGCTTTTAAGGTATAGATACAGTGCTTAACAAAAACTTTTTTCTAATTGTTACATTAAAAATATAAGGTAAAAGCATATAGTATTTTTGACACTATGAGAAAATTCTGGTGAAGCACATAATTTTCAGTGAAGCGCTTCTTTACCTAAATTATGAGCAGGCTGTTCATTCCAGGTCTTTACCTGATTCAGAGGCTATCAGGTTCCATAGCAAGGGACTTCATTAATTCATATTTTTAATTTTATGAGGTGTAGTTAGCTCTAAGGCTGGCAGGGTAATGACCCAAATGTGGTGGGTATGATGGAATGCTCCAACAAGAGTACTTTTACCCCAAACACATCAGAAGAAGGTTTCTCTCTGCAAAAAGGTGTCTCTGCTAAGTCAAGATGGGAACCCCGTGTTTGAGGAGCTCAAGCAGGGAGGAGAGAATAATGCTAAGGCAAAGGGTTGGAGCTAGACAGGCCTAGGTTCCAGACCCAGCCTCAGGTTCAACTTTAGTGTTGCTGGAGGATTAAATGAGATCATGTACGTAGCACACTTGGCACAGTGCCTTACCCATCTTAAGTTTGCAACAATTGATGGCTTGTAATACAAAAACAAAAAACATGAAGGCAGCAATGTGAACATTTCCTTTTGGAGAACTGTAGTCACCTTTTTCCCTGTTTATCAGTGGGTGGGGATGAAAGAATTTAGAGACACAAAGCCCAACTATCAGTGACATTTTGACAAACAATGACAATAAGAAGGCTTATTCTTCTAAAATATGTTGCAAAAAACAATGGAAGTCATCCACATTCCTATTCAGTTTAGACACTTCTGAAGTCATGCTATGTACTGTAGAGTTTTTAAGCCATTTTCTCTCTCTCCCCTTATATACATAATACAAATGTTCCTAAACATTTGGCAAGTTTGAAAATGTATAAAAAAGTGGGGGGGGGGAACCCCCCCACAGAGATAATCTTACGACCTAAAGGCAACTGCATGTTAACAGATATACTTCCTTGTAGTCTTTTTATGCTAAATATTCAAATTCCCTATGACATATATTTTCCTCCCATGACATTTATATTATAAAATCTAGTATTTGTGGCCTCAGAACATTCTCCTAATAATGGTCATATTTAGATTGCTTCCGATTTTCTCCTATTATAAAAACACCACTATGACCATCTTTGTGATTAAAATCTTGCCTCACTTTTTATCCTTTTCTTAGAGTGAGAAACAGTAATAATGTAATAATTTGTACTTTCTCTTTTTTTAAGATTTTTTTATTTTGAGAGAGACAGTGTGAGCAGGGAAGGGTCTGAGAGAAGTGGAGAGAGAATCTCAATCAGGCTCTGCAGCACCAGTGCAGAGTCCTACCCGTGGCTCCATCTCACAGACCATGAGGTCATGGCTGGAGCTGGAGTCAAGAGGTGGACGCTTAACTGACTGAGCCACCCAGGTGGTCCCTGTACTTCCTCTTTTTTAGCATTAATATACTTACTTGCTTAGTGTTGAGTTATACTGAATCTCTGTTAACTGGATAGGTTAAATGGTATTTTATTGCTGCTTTACAAGGTATTTCTTTGATTACTAATAAGGTTAAAATTTTTTTTTTAATGTTTGTTCATTTTTGAGAGACAGAGAGATATAACACAAATGGGGGAGGGGCAGAGAGAGAAGGGGACGGAGGATCCGAAGCAGTCTTTCCGCTGGAAATCAGCCCCATAAACTGTAAATAAACTCATAAACTAAACTCATAAACTTAACTCATAAATTGTAAGACTGTGACCTAAGCTGAAGTCAGACACTCAACCAACTGAGCCATGCAGGTGCCCCAGTTAAAACTTCTTTTAATATCAGGGTGCCAGGGTGGCTCAGCCGGTTAAGTATCCGACTTCGGCTCTGGTCATGACCTTACCATTCCTGAGGTTAAGCCCTGTGTCAGGCTGTGCTAACAGCTCAGAGCCTAAAGCCTGCTTCAGATTCTGTCTCCCTCTCTCCCTGCCCCTCCCCCACTCTCACTCTCTCTCTCAAAACTAAACAAACATTTAAAAAATTTTTTTAAGTTTAATATCAGTCACTTACAGTATATCTTTTGTGAACATCCAATGTCTCTTTCTTTGTTTTCTATCAGCATTTGCATATCTTTCTAACCCATATGCATGAGCGCTATTATACAGATTAAAGGTATTACCAGTTTATTTCAAACATTTGCTACATGAATTGAAAAATGGTTTATAACATTTTCTCTTGATAATTTGGATAATTATGATTTTAATATTCTTCCAAGAGTTGAAACTTGGCTTTCACTACAGTTACCTATTCAAGTAGCCTACCTGAGAATTTGCACCAGAATCTTCTTTTTTGGTCTTGGGTGGTTTCTTTGTGCCTACATTAAAAAAAAAAAAAAAGTTAAAACTTCAGATGTAAAGACAGTGTACTAGTTTGGGGGAAAAACCACAGAGAGAGAATAAAAAGTCTGGGACTCTAGACCAGTCTCTTCATGTAATGAATGACTAGCTTTGACTGGTACCATCCTCTCTGGGTCTATTTCATTCACTGTAAAATGAAGGAGGATACACACACTAGTTATACTAGAAAGTCCACTTCTGTTTAAAAATCTATGATTTCTTGGGGTGCCTGGGTGGCTCAGTCGGTTAAGCGTCTGACTTTGGCTCAGGTCATGATCTCATAGTTCGTGGGTTCAAGCCCCACGTCGGGCTCTGTGCTGACAGCTAGCTCAGAGCCTGGAGCCTGTTTCAGGTTCTGTGTCTCCCCCTCTCTCTCTGACCCTCCCCTGCTCATGCTGTCTCTCTCTCTCTCTCAGAAATAAATTAAAAAACATTAAAAAAAAGTCTGTGATTTCTTGCCATTTCTGATATGAAGCTATTGCTAATGACCTAAAACACCAAAACTAGATCTTTGTGAGAGAGATTACCACAACAACGACTATCCCAATAATAACTAGTACCATTTAAAAATCATTTTTCTTTCTACTTTAAAAAGTTTGGATTATTAAGCAGCTTAAGTATTATCCTATTTAAAAAAAATTTTTTTGTATGTTTATTTTTGAGAGAGAGAGAGAGCAAATGGGAGGGGCAGATAAAGAGGGAGACAGAGGATCCGAAGTAGGCTCTGTACTGACAACAGAGAGCCCGATGTGAGGCTCAAACTAGCGAATCACAAGATCATGATCTGAGCTGAAGAGGGATGCTTAAACGACTGAGCCACCCAGGCGCCCCTTAAGTATTATCCTATTATTTGGTTTTGTTGAATTCGGATAGAACATAATAAAAAAACCATATTCTCTATACTCACTTAAAACATTTGCACCAGAGGTGGGATGATCCTCCACGAGTTCTACAAAGTTAAGGGGGAAAATCCCAGTTCTGTCTCGAAGTTCTCCTCTGGCCCATTCTTCATTCACATACTCCTTAAGAATAATAATTTCTCCCTCTGAGAAACTTAACTCATCCTTCTGGTCTCCAATATATTCAAACCGAGCAATACATCTTGGCCCTCTGAACAAAGAAGATCATGTTTGTAAGTTAAACTAGAGAGTACTAACTTTCAAAATGCTTTAAATCCTTAATTTTGTCTTTCAATAAATATTTATTCTGTGTTTACTGTGGAACAAGATACACTAGGCATAATTTAAAATTTTTCATGAAAAAGTATAAGCTACATTTCTAAATGATAGTCCTTTTTAGATATGAACTTATTAACTCAAAAAGGCTAAAGGAAAAAAAAAGGCTAATGTCAAGGTCACAGAGTACATGCAGAATTCAGTGTCCAGTCTACACTGGTGTATCTCTTGATCACCTTTACTTCATTACATGTCTTTGTATGCATGGGCCCCAGAAATCCATGGCTGAATCTGAACCCTCTCAATCCTAACTGCACTGAGTTCAGGAGTGCCAACCCTGAGAATCTCAGGGCAAGACAGGAAACTTCTGTGGACAAATGCAATGGGCAGCAGCTGGGCAGAGTATGGTCAATAATATGCTGAATCATCAGCGAGTTATCTATAGAGAGAAATGGTCTTCACAGATGGAAGGTTTGAAGAAAATAGAAACCGGGCAAATTATAACAATTTTATACCTAACACTGTTGTTTTAAAGATGATTTCTGTACCACTTTTAAAAAGGCTTCACTTCTGGTTATGAGAACAATCCTTTAATGATCTGCAACTGTGACTGAAGATAAAAGTAGAGATAAAATTTTATCTCCCAAAGGCATGATTTAATACCAAACCTTCGATTTAAGGCTTTAGAAAGGAAGTTTCAATGGCAACAGTCTAGAAGAGATGCAATTGCCTGAAGAGAAAAGGTTGATACGGCACCAATCAAAGTCTGATTTAAATCAGGTCAATGGATCAATGGCTGTGAAGGCCCACTTTAAATTCAACCTGCTGACACAGTAAACACTGCTTAAAAATAGGAGGAAAAATGAACTTGAAGTAGAATTCAACTACTGTGGCATCAGAGGTTTTCTTATTTGTGGTAACCTTTGCATTTATTTTTTGAAGTCCTCGGGGGAGCATCTCCTTATGTCTGACCTATTCAAAGACAGGTTTACAGTCTTCAGCAGGTAGTGAATTCCACTAATTTGCTAATTTAACTGGAATATAAAGTTGCAATGTGGTAGTGTTTTAAATCACAAAGGAGTTACGGTGGTGTGTAAAAGGGTATATAAATTCATGGAAAGGTTTTCAGACATAAAGGAAGACCCCTCCAACTTAACTCTTCCTTTACTTTCTTCTAGTTCCTCTTAAAAACAATACAACATGCCTAGCAATTTTTGTAGGGTTCGTATTTCTATAAGGCTAAAATATTTTCTGTAGCAAAAATATCTGAACTTTCTAAAAACCTGTTGGTAGATAAACACCAGAAGCCCCCCACCCCCCGCCCAAAAAAAAATGCACTGGATAATGCAACTGTGCCTGCTCAAGCTCAGGCCAGGCTGTAGGAAACTCTAGGAGAGATAGTCTATGGCTGTCTATGTGTCTATATGTCCTGCATGACAGAGTGCTGTTCATGTCAGCATCTATCAACATGTTACATTTTCATCAGAATTTTAATCCACTATGGCTTTTTATTTTTATTCATTTATTTTAAAAAAAGAATTCACTCATAAGTAATCTCTACATCCAACATGGGGCTCAAACTTAACAACCCTGAGGACCAAGAATCACATGCTCTACCAACTGAGCCAGCCAGCCCCCCACCCCTCCAAAAAAAGCCTTGTTTCAGGCTTTTTAAACAAGCAAAATTTTCCTCTTAATTACAAAGACACACTGAGAATGTGAATGATCACACATCTGAAGTGTTTAAGTTTGGTAATTCTTTATGATATAAATGAAATGCTTGCCTCCTTTGCATTTGGTGCAAAAGAACATAATTAAAACTTACTTAACACAATGAGATGACACGGATTCTCTTTTCCCATTTCCTCCTTCAGGAACATCAATCTGTAAAGACAAAGTTAAGGCAATAATTGCATGTTTTCAGATTTTTGTTAGATAAATTTAAGGCTAAGTACTTAACGAAATATGTGATTGAAATTAACCAGTTTAGCTAGGTATTAAGCTGATGAAGTAGTACCTGTGGTACTAAAAGGTAAGAAATTCAGAATTTGGGTTTTGAAAAAATTATATAACTGGGGATATAACCTTCCTTGAATAGTCAATCAATCCTCTTACTTGCCAGAATAAGCACATTAATATCATCCTACCCTGGACTGAGTTTTCTCTCTCCCACGTTCACTAAGTTGAAAACTTCAGATGAGGATGACTTGAGACACAAACTAGGCAGCAAGCATTCACACACTACCACACATATTCCAAGTGCTGGCAGAATTCTGCAATACTTTTCTGACCCTCCCAAATAACATTTTAATCAGACTTGTAGATGTCTTCTATTTTCTTTAACTCTGGAACATTTTAATTTCCTTCAGTGTGTATAAGGAAGGAAGAAAGGAATTAGTACTCAGTGAGCATCTACTAAGTGGCAAGTACTTTATAGAATACTTTATTTACAGGGCTCAGCAGAGCTGGGTTGTAATAAAATATTGACCATAATGCACTATGTCTGAAAACTACTTAAGTTTTAGAACTATATATTAAATAAATCAACAGCCTTCTTGATAAATTCTAAAAGTTTTAAAACAATTTTTTAAACCTGTGGGTTTAGGAATAACACTGATACCAATAATGTGGCAGATTCAGTGTCATTGATTTCAGTGTGGTAATTGTGCTTTTTAAAGTACTGCTACATTTGGGCAGAAGAGAAATGAGGACGAGTGCTAAAACTAACATTATTCTTAATATTAATTTAGAGAATGTGGTTAGATTGTCCAAAGAATCAAGGCATATATACACTAGACAATTTTTAAGACACACATTTTATAATCAAGAGATTCAAGCTCATTTATATTTGAAAAAATACAGGTTTTCAGTTACATTTGTTTTCTAAGTTTCTGATGTAATGGAAAATCATTGGCTTTTTTCCCCCTCAACTAAGCTGTTAATGCTCAATGATTTAAGTTTTATTGATATTTTCCAGTATCAATAAGTTACATCAGAGACTGAGTCATAGTCTTCCTATTGATATACATGTTCAAGTGGCATTCTGATATTATCTCCATATTTCACAGCCACCTGGGCTTAGCACTTAGGGCTCTATAACATGGGCTCACATAACTGTAGGCTGTGAGGGTGTAAAAATTCTGATATTTAATTAATTTTTTGAAATTATTAAATGAAACATCATTAATGGTCCACTACCCCCAATGAAAGTACTTTAGTATTCTCAAATCTAATTTTTATTTAAGATGAAAATAAATGGGAATGGAAAGGATGAAAGAAACCAAAAGTGAAATGTACTCCAAAGAAAAGTTGGCACGGTAACCTCTGGGGACATTCTTTCAGGATTATCCAGTGACATTTAATTATTGTTTACTAAATGTTTCAAAGAATTAATATATATCCTTTAGTGCTTATCCACCCTCCACGTTGGTTCACTAGTTGACCTGCAGTCATTTTTCACCTTAGGATTTCAGACAGCATTTAGGCATTAATATAATTATAATATAATATATTAAAATTAATCCATAAAATATAATAAAATTAATCATTGCCTAGCTGAACAAACCTTTATTTTTTTTTTAATTTTCCAAATACCAAAGGGATCAATGGAAAAGAGAGAATTAGAATATAAGAATCTAGGCTTTGGGGCACCTAGGTGACTCAGTCAGTTAAGTGTCCAACTCTTGATTTTGGTTCAGGTCATCATCTCATGGTTTGTGGGTTCAAGCCCTACATGGGGCTCTGCACTGACACTGTGTAGCCTGCTTGGGATTCCCTCTCTCCTCCCTCTGTCTTTGCCCCAGCCTCCTCAAAAATAAATAAATAAACTTAAAAAAAGAAAAATAATCTAGGCTTCTGTTTTTTTCCACAGCAAGTCACATAGAACCCACCAAACATATGACCAATTTAAACAAGCACTACCCACTTACAATTACTTTGATGTAGTTGGCAGGAAATATACCAGTCTGGTTTCCACATCTCCCTCTATACCAATCTGTGTCTATTTTTTCCAGAAGATAAACAATTTCTCCAGAAGTGAGGTGCAAATCATCAACTTGCTCTGTAACATAAAATTGTAATTATGTATGATGAATTCTCTTGGTTGCAGATTTGATTAAAGCAGCACACAAAGTAGTTTTTAATTCTGTCCACTGAGGCAGAATATTCTATTGATTTTGAGAACAGATTATACCAACCAAATTGACCTAAAAACTGTAATATATTCTTCATGGGGGGATATTGTTATTATGAGCTTCCTTTTTAAAGGCCAAATTAGATGTATTTACCATGCACTGATTGATAGAAGACGGTTAAAAAAAACTATTGTGTTGGCCAATAGTTCCTACTAGGCCAATACAAACCCTTTGCTAAATACATATTGAACAATGAAAGATTTTATAGACACATATAATATTATTTTCAGTCATGCTTAAAAATCATTTCAATTTTAAAATATTAACTAAGGGACTAACACAGCTCCTCAGTAGGTACATGTACTCACACTAAAATAAGAATCAGTCTACCAAGTAGATCAAAAGAAGTTTTAAATAAATCATGAGTTTATTCGTAGTGGCACCTGGGTGGCTCAGCTGGTTGGGCATCCATTCAGCTCAGGTCATGATCCCAGGGTCATGGGATTGAGCCTCATGTTGGTGGGCTCTGCACTAAGTGTGGAGCTTTCTGGGGATTCTCTCTCTCTCTCCCTACCTCCTCAAAATAAATAAACCTTTAAAAAAAGTAGTTTATTTGTAGCCTTGGATATAAAAGGTATTTAAAAACTGGTTACAAAAGGGGCGCCTGGGTGGCTTAGTCGGTTAAGCATCGGACTTTCGCTTAGGTCATGATCTCGCGGTTCGTGGGTTCGAGCCCCGCGTCGGGCTCTGTGCTGACTGGCAGCTCGGAGCCTGGAGCCTGTTTCAGAGTCTGTCACTCCCTCTCTCTCTGACCCTCCCCTGCTCACGCTGTCTCTCTCTCTCCTAGAAATAAAAAAAAACATTAAAAAAAATAAAAAAAAAATAAAAATTGGTCACAAAAAATGTGTATTTTCATCACATAAGTAATAGCTAAGCTACATTTTGCAATTCTTGGGAGAAAATTATTTCACTTATTTTTTTTAATGTTTTATTTATTTCTAGGAGAGAGAGAGAGAGAGACAGCGTGAGCAGGGGAGGGTCAGAGAGAGAGGGAGTCACAGACTGAAACAGGCTCCAGGCTCCGAGCTGGCAGTCAGCACAGAGCCTGACACGGGACTCGAACCCACGAACCGCGAGATCATGACCTAAGCGAAAGTCGGACGCTTAACCGACTAAGCCACCCACGCGGGCCTTCACTTTTTAAATTAGAATTATTTTCATCATGGGGCACCTGGGTGGCTCAGTTGGTTGAGCATCTGACTTTGGCTCCAATCATGATCTCATTGTTTGGGAGTTTGAACCCTGCATCAAATTGGGCTTCCTGCTATCAATATACAGCCTGCTTGTGATCCCTTGTCCCCCTCTCTCTGCCTCTCCCCCACTTATGCTCTCACTCTCAAAAATAAACATTTAAAAAAAAAAGAATTTCATTATACTTGTTAACTGGTATGCATTTAAATACATGGTTTTTAAAGAGTTAAAGTCTGCAATTGGTAGGCAATTCACTCTTTGTTCATTGCAAGGGAATCCCTCCACTCCCAGGCCTTTCTGTCTCCCCCCCACTCTTTCTCTCTCATGGGGGGTTTCAAAGGCAAGGAAATGCAGCTAAGCTCTGTGGAACGGTTCGGTATTAATGACCCATTGTAAAGCATGGTGAGAGGTAAGATGACCAATCTCTTTTGGCACAGAAGATGAAGATGTCCTCGAGAGGTTAACTCAGGGAAGATGTCTGCTCAAGGATCCTAAGGCTCTACCACTTTATTATTTATGTGCTTACCTGCTGGGAAATCATGAAGAACAACAGCATGAGGGGCACTATTGTCAACAGGCTTGTGAGCATGGCTTGGATGGCTTGGATCCTTAGGGAGAAAAACAGGGCTGTGAATGAAGTGTGCACGATGCATGCTGGATTTGCTATTCACTTTGAGACCATTTTTTTTTCTCATTAGAATCCTCTTGACATAATTACATTCTGAGTACAAGATGCAAACCACATAGTTGAGCCAAACAAGGAAATCATTATCAAGTTGAAAAGACATGTGTCCTTGCCAAGGGAGGACAAAAGTAACTCTCAATTATGATATCCTCGAGCATTTTTTTAAAACCAAGGGAGTAAATTAAAAAAGAATTTACTTTTTTCTTTTTTTTCAATCATCTGGTACCATTCTACCCTGAAGCAGTGTTTTCTTGATCTGTGTACCTTGCTAGGGTTGGATTTTCTTCAAACTGTTATCAGTACTATACCTCAAGAACAGAACCTTCAAAGTTGAGTCTTCATTAAAATGGTAAAAGAAGAAAGCTCTGCAATTTATACTCTTGTCTTTCATAATGAAAAGAGCTAATGACTTCCACAAAAGTATAATTCACAAAAAGTAAAATCCATTTCATTTATTACCACTTTACTGAAAGCTTTCTCTAATTTGAAGGCCAACACTACGTCCCATGCCTGGCCTAGATTTTCTATTTAATCTAAATGGTTTATTCAACAGTAATTCTAACTACATTAGCAAAGAGAATTCAATATTCTTTTTTTTTTTTTTAATGTTTTATTTATTTCTAGGAGAGAGAGAGAGAGAGACAGCGTGAGCAGGGGAGGGTCAGAGAGAGAGGGAGTCACAGACTGAAACAGGCTCCAGGCTCCGAGCTGGCAGTCAGCACAGAGCCCGACGCGGGGCTCGAACCCACGAACCGCGATATCATGACCTAAGCGAAAGTCGGACGCTTAACCGACTAAGCCATCCAGGCGCCCCGAGAATTCAATATTCTCTACCCATTTAGCCAACTTCCTAGATTGGCTAAGGAAGAGAGTAAAGTTGAAGAGTGACCTTTTCTCACTGATAAGCAATCGTTACTCTTTTCTTTTTAAAAATTTTATTGAAACTCTAGCTAGTTAACATACAGTGCAATATTGGTTTCAGGAGAAGTCAGTGATTTATCAGTTACATGCAACACCCAGTGCTCATCACAACTACCCTACTTGATATCCATCACCCATCTAGCCCATCCCCCACCCACCTCCCTCCAACAACCCTCCCACTTTGTCCTCTATCTTTAAGAGTCCTCATAGTTTGTTTCCCCATTTCTTTTTCCCCTCTCCCATACGGTCATCTGCTTTGTTTCTTAAATTCCACATGAGTGAAATCATGTGGTATCTGTCTTTCTCTGACTGACCTCTTTCACTCAGCATGATACACTCTAGCTCAATCCATGTCATTGCAAATGGCAAGATTTCATTCTCTCTGATGGGTGAGTAATATTCCATTGTGTATATATGCCACTCCTTCTTTATCTATTCATCAGCTGATGGACATCTGAGATCTCTCCATAGCTTGGCTATTGTTGATATTACTGCTATAAACATCAGGGTGCATGTACCCCTTCAAATCTGTATTTTTCTATCCTTTGGGTAAATGCCTAGTTGTGCAACTGCTGGGTCGTATGTAGGGTAGTTCTACTTTTAGGTTTTTGAGAAACCTCCATACTGTTCTCCAGAGTGGTTGTGCCGGTTTGCATTCCCACCAACAGTGGGTTCCCTTTTCTTCACATCCTCACCAACACCTGTTGTTTCTTATATTGTTAATTTTAGCCATTCTGACAGGTGTGAGCTGGTACCTCATTGTGGTTTTGATTTGTATTTTCCTGATGATGAGCGATGTTGAACATCTTTTCATGTGTCTGTTAGCCATCTGGATTTCTTTGGAGAAGTTTTTATTCATATCTTCTGCCCATTTCTTAACTGGACTATGTATTTATTGGGGTGTTGAGTTTGCTGAGCTCTTTACAGATTTTAGATACTAACCCTTTATCAGGTATATCCTTTGTACATATTCTCCCATTCTGTAGGCTGCCTTTTGGTTTTGGTGATTGTTTCCTTCACTTCGCAGAAGCTTTCTATCTTGATAAAGTCCCAATAGTTCACATCTGCTTTTGTTTCCCTTGCCTCTGGCAATGTGTCTAGTAAGAAGTTGCTATAGTCAAGTTGTTATACCTGCCTGTGTTGTTCTCTAGGATTTGAATGGTTTCCTCACATTTATGTTCTGTATCCATTTTTAATTTATTTTTGTATATGGTGTAAAAAAGGGGTCCAGTTTCATTCTTCTGCATGTTGCTATCCAGTTTTCTCAACACCATTTGTTGAAGAGACTGTCTTTTTTCCACTGTATATTCTTTCCTGCTTTGTCAAAGATTAGTTGATCATATAGTTGTGAATCCATTTCTGGGTTTTCTATTCTGTTACACTGATCCATGTGTCTGTTTTTGTGCAGTACCATATTGCCTTGATGACTACAGCTTTATAATGTAGCTTGAAATCCTGAATCACTATTATTCTTAGTTTTATTTAATATGAACAGATAGGCTTATTCTCTTCCTCTTCCTCCTCACCATCTAATTTGACTAAAAGATATTATTTGCACTTATAACTCAAAACTCGTCAACACTGGCAAACCTGTGAATTAAATGAAGGCAGGGGCATGCTATATTCTCTCAAGTTAGGTAAAGAGAAATACTAACTTAGGTAAAAACCATAATGGTTAGTGGCAGTTCACTACAGTAGCTTGCCAAAGTAACCCTGACAATTCTCTTAGAGGCTGCTCAGTATTTTTCTCTAAATAAATGAGCATGATGGGAAGTTCAGGTTTGTGGAAAGGAACCATTAAGTATTTGCAGTCTGGAGGGGCTTTAAAAATTATTTACATAATTTATTATATGTGTGTACATGTGGTTTTTCATTTTTTCTCCGATTTACATCTGTGGAAAAAGGAATGACTATTCAGTAAATGGTGTCAGGCTAGAGGGCTATCTGTTTGGAAAAAATGAAGTCACAGGCCTACCCAACACCAAGCACAAACATGAATCTTCAAATGGCCCAACAATCTGAATGTAACTAAGCCTGAGAGGATAGAACCGGTGGGACTGTAACTTGAGCCTCCCAGTCAGTTTCCCTTCTCTATCTTCAGTGCATGGATAGATCCAACAAGGCTGTTCATCACCCTGGCCTGGCAGCTGTAGGGCAAAAGAACAGGCTACACAGCATTGGCCATAGGGGGTCAGTACAACTTGGACCCCACCATTAGGGTGGGTGTCTCATAGGCAAATTGAATATATTTCAAAGCTCTTTCTTTTTAAAAAATTTTTTAAAATGTTTTGTTTCTTTATTTTTGAGAGAGAGACCCGGACAAAGCACAAGTGGGGGAGGGGCACAGATGAAGACACAGAATCCGAAGCAGGCTCCAGGCTATGAGAAAAGAGCCCAATGCAGGGCTTGAACTCATGAATGGAGGGATCATGACTGGAGCCAAAGTTGGACACTCAATGGACTGAGCCACCCAGGGGTCCCCTCAAAGCTCTTTCTAACAGGACCATAATTACAGATACAAAATAAAAACTGTTAAGGCTGTTTACTCTCTATGCGTTACTCACCAGGGTAAACACCTTATATGCAGTAATTCGCTCTTTTAAGTTTTTAAACATCTTTGAGATATAACTCACATGCCATAAAATCCATCCACTTGAAGTGTATATAGTTTTAGCAAATTCACAAGATCTGTGCAACTATCACCACAATCTAAGCACAGAACATTTTTATCACTCTGAAAGGACACACCCTCCCCATTAGTAGTCATTCCCTCTGCACTCTCTCCATAGCCCTAGGCAATCACTAACCTACTTTCTGGATTTACCTATTGTGGACTTTTATATAAATGGAATCATACAATAAATCAATTCTAAAAATGTCCCTGTGGAGTTATCTGAACTGTTTTCTTTTTTTTTTTTTAATTTTTTTTTAATGTTTTATTTATTTCTAGGAGACAGAGAGAGAGAGAGACAGCGTGAGCAGGGGAGGGTCAGAGAGAGAGGGAGTCACAGACTGAAACAGGCTCCAGGCTCTGAGCTGGCAGTCAGCACAGAGCCCGACGCGGGGCTCGAACCCATGAACCGCGAGATCATGACCTAAGCGAAAGTCGGACGCTTAACCGACTAAGCCACCCAGGCGCCCCGATTATCTGAACTATTTTCTACATTAAAAAAATGAAGTTCCTATGGAGTGCCTGGATGACTCAGTTGGTCGAACGTCCAGATCTTGATTTCAGATCAGGTCATGATCTCAGGGTCATGGGATCAAGCAAGCCCTGCTTCGGGCTCTGCACCAGCAGTGCAGAACCTTAACTTTCTCTCTCCCTCTCCCTGACTCGCTCTCTCTCTAAAATTAAAAAAAGTTTGGAGAGGTTCAGTAACTGCCTAGAGTGATATACAGTGAACTGAAACCCAGCTCCCTGAAACATAAATCTGTGCTCACAATCAGGCACTAAGTAACAATCTCCCACTTTCCCTATGATTTGACAGGCTCAACTTCAACTGAAAATGTTCAATATTTTTGTTTACTAAGGCAGGGGAAAGTATAACTCATCTTTAGAAATCTGTACCTTAAAACTAGGCTTACAAGTAGGTTAAGTATTTTTTTTTCTAAAAAATGTAATACTAGCCATGAACCCAGAGTTTTCTAAAGGAGGCTTCATTATGGTAACAGCAGTAGTTGGACAATGGAGGCCAGATGTCTTCAAGTCTATGGTATAAGAGGAAGGAAAGTAATGTTTAAAGTGGAAAACCTTTCGACTATTATAAAAAGAACAACTTCTAATTCTTATAGCTTCTGTTTTTCATTGAGGAAAAGTTTTTGGCACTGCCACTCCCACTGTCACCCATCAGTGTGTTCTGAGAGAGGAAGGATGGCTGTGACAGATGGATAATGCTGTATCAAAACAGAGAAAATGAGTAATAGGAGAACTTTCCTGTATGGCCTAAAGTTAGAATATCAGATTCCTAGCTGTGACTAGTTTAACACATATCTTCTCTGCTCTCCAAGACACAATTTTTTTTTTTTACAAACAGTTTATTGTCAAATTAGTTTCCACATAACACTCAGTGCTCATCCCCACAAGTGCCCTCCTCCATGCCCATCCCTCCTCCCCCCAATATCCATCAGTCCTCAGTTTTTGTCAGCATTCAAGAGTCTCTCATGGTTTGCCTCTCTCCCTTTCCCCCACCATTTCCCCCCTTATTCTCCCCCTTGTTCCTCCATCAAGTTCCTCCTAATCCTCCTATACGTGCAAACATATATTTGTCCTTCTCTGCCTGACTTATTTCACTCAGCATAACACCCTCAAGGTCCATCCACGTTGCTACACATGGCCAGATTTCACTGTTTCTCATTGCCATGTAGTATTCCATGGTATAGATAGACCACATCTTCTTAATCCATTCATCTGTTGATGGACACTTAGGCTCTTTCCATGTTTTAGCTATTGTGGAGAGTGCTGCTATGAACATTGGGGTACATGTGCTCCTATGCATCAGCATTTCTGTATCCCTTGGGTAAATTCCTAGCAGTGCTATTGCTGGGTCATAGGGGAGTTCTATTGTTAGTTTCCTGAGGAACCTCCACACTGTTTTCCAGAGGGGCTGTACCAGTTTACATTCCCACCAACAGTGTAGGAGGGTGCCCGTTTCTCCACATCCTCGCCAGCATCTCGTGTTCTCTGATTGGCTCATTTTAGCCACTCTGACTGGCGTGAGGTGGTATCTCAGTGTGGTTTTGATTTGTATTTCCCTGATGAGGAGGGATGCTGAGCATCGTTTCATGTGTCTGTTGGCCATCTGGATGTCCTCTTTGGAGAAGTGTCTGTTCATATCTTCTGCCCATTTCTTCACTGGGTTGTTTGTTTTTCGGTGTGAAGTTTGGTGAGTTCCTTATAGATTCTGGATATTAACCCTTTATCTGATATGTCATTTGCAACTATCTTTTCCCATTCCATTGGCTGCCTATTAGTTTTCTGGGTTGTTTCCTTGGCTGTGCAGAAGCTTTTAATCTTGATGAGGTCCCAATTGTTCATTTTTGCTCTTGATTCCCTTGCTTTTGGGGATGTGTCAAGTAAGAAGTTGCTGCGGTGGAGGTCAAGGAGGCTGTTTCCTGCTTTCTCCTCTAGGGTGTTGATAGTTTCCTGTCTCACGTTCAGGTCCTTTATCCATTTTGAGTTTATTTTTGTGCATGGTGTGAGAAAATGATCTAGTTTCATTCTTCTGCATGTTGCTGTCCAGTTCTCCCAACACCATCTGTTAAAAAGGCTGTCTTTTTTCCATTGGATATTCTTTCCTGCTTTGTCAAAGATTAGTTGGCTGTATACTTTTGGGTCCACTTCTGAGTTCTCAATTCTGTTCCATTGGTCTATGTGTCTGTTTTTGTGCCAATACCATACTGTCTTGATGATGACAGCTTTGTAGTAGAGGCTAAAGTCTGGGATGGTGATACCTCCCGTTTTGGTTTTATTTTTCAGGATTACTTTGGCTATTCGGGGTCTTTTGTGGTTCCATACAAATTTTTGGATAGTTTCTTCTAGTTTTGAGAAGTATGCTGGTGCAATTTTGATTGGAATTGCATTGAATGTGTAGAGTGCCTTAGGTAGTAATGACATCTTAACTATATTTATTCTTCCTATCCATGAGCATGGAATGTTTTTCCATTTCTTTGTGTCCAAGACACAAATTTTTAAGTTTCTTGGCAAACTTCAAAAGATAAATTGCCTTCTAAGAAGAAAGAACTGGACTAGATTATGAATACTAGGATGAATAGCAAACCAAATACTTTACTTGGGTTAAATGATTGGTGGGTATTAGTTTTTATGTTTGTCACATTAACTAACAGATAGTGAAAATTAAACTGGATAACTTAAGGAGCTCTTTTACGAATATGCCTCTATAAATTATTCAATGCTATTTTCTTTGCTAAACAAATGACCTTCGATAATCATTGCATTCTCCCAGGCTCCACAAATTTGTTAGGCCTAAACTGTGACTTTAGGCTATTGGATTACATTTCATTTCATTATTTTGAGCTATGATCAGAGAAATGAGGTTTACTCTAAGCTTAAATCTTAAAGGGAAGTGCTTTTTAATGTCAGACTTAGCATTTATAGGCCCCCTTTTAAAATAATTATCCATTCTGCTAGGAAACTAATCTCGGGCACTTTGGTAAACATGTTTACATTATTTAAAAAAAAAGCTCTCACAGTTGAATATTAATGACTGAGTGCTCTGGCTGCTGTAACTCAGCATGCTATGAAGAAGAAGGCAATGCATGGTAGTCATTCTGTGTATCAAAGTGATTAGCATGGCAGGGGCAAGTCTTTTGGAAGTAATTTATTCTTAAAATGAAATAAAATGCTACTGTAATTTTTACTCTGGTTAAAATAAACGTGCTAATAAAAACCTGAGGATGAGATATAATTAATAGTTCTATGAAATGTGCTGCCGTGTGTGATATGATGGCTGTGCAATATTAATTCCTTACATTTGGTCTGCTTCTAAGATGCTCATCAAGTGGGGTGATAATCTTTAGCTGAGACAGGTGAACTCTGCCAATATCTTCTCCCTTTTGGCATTCCAAGTAATTATTTTCTGCCTGCTTCAGCATCACAAGTACGTCCCCACGCTGTAAGGCACAATATCACACTCTGAAGCAATTATTATTTAATAAAACATTATTACTTTTTTCACATTTTAATCTTTGGAGCCTAAAGCATTTAATAATGTGTAAAGCAGTAACAGAGGACAGTGATTTTTTACTTTAGTCAGTAAAGAAAGAGCTCTACTTTACCTTACAAGAGAGCTCTCCAGGGTTTTGGGAGACAATGTCTTCATTGGCAATTCCATGAGGCACAGATAGCTTAAACACAAACCCATAAAAGGATTACTCACAATCAAACAACCTCCTCATAAACTGTTGATAATGTGGAGATGTCACATGTGTGCCTAAAGTGCAACTTCTCTAGCAATTAAACTCTTGATGTGGCTTCCTCAGGCTATAGATCTAGTGGGATTCATGAGAAATGGATGCTAACAGTCCTTGGGAATGTGCAGTATGTGGCCAAAAGTTCCCTTTAACAAGCACAACCAGGAAGTTCTATTCTGTAGGACAAGGTCCACCAAGTCTCCTGAGTGCTTAAAGGATAAATGCTCAGCACCTGACCTCACTGACCTCAGACCCTAAGCCATGTCTTTATTGCAGGCTTCTCAATGGCTGTCTTCTGAAAGCTGACAGGGGATTAGAGCCTCCTCTGTAGTGCTGGACCGACTGCCTCCATTTGCCTTCAATCTCCTTTTCTCCTAGAGTCTTTCTGATACCAAGTGTCTGCTTAAGCCCATTTCATTCCCTGACTCCAGTCACTTCCTACTCAGCTGTCTGATCTTAGAAGGGCTTTTACATCTGAACCCCACCCTAGCCAGAGGACTCTGTTCCCTGCCTTGATAAATTCTGTCTGATAACTGCAGGTCAGAGGGTATATCCAGGAAATGTGATCACACAAGCTCACTTCCAACAAGGAAAGGGAGGCTTCGATTACTCAGGAGCAAAGATTCAGTGTTCAAGGATGGGCCCTGTAAGGCTGGGTTGGGTGGTGTTGATTTCCAGCAACCCTGTTAAAAGTCCCAGGCTCCCAGTGTAACCAGAGTCCTGATTAGCAATTTAATCAAACGACAGCCATGGAAAAAAATGAGAGATTTAAGGAATTATTTCATACAGAGACATACTATTCTAATATACTATCATTTTGAATTTATTAATTTGAGCTATCCAAATGTTTTACTGACATTAGACAGCTATGCTAAGAATCATATGCAAAATATGGTTCTTCTGAATGAGGTTCTTAACATAGAATGTCCAAAGCTAGTAGAGTTTTTGCAGCTAGTAATACTACTCATAGTATGGCTTACTGGCTGAGAGCATGGGCTCAGAGCCAGCTGATCTATATTCAAATCTTGGCTCTACCATTAACTGACTTTGTGCCCCTGAACAAATTCCTCAACTTCTCTGTGTTTTATTTTCTTAATTTGTATAATAGGGTTTAATAACAGTATTTACTTCACAGGGAGGGCTGGTGTGAGGAATAATACATATAAAGTGTTTCAAATGACATTGGGCACATAGTAAGTACTCAACACATCAAGTACTCTTCTTATTTATTATTTTAAAGTATCCTATCCCAAAGAACACCCCTGGGTTTTATTCATCAGTTTAAATGGAAATGAAAAGAAGTATACTACCTTTTTCTTATCGTCTATATCCTCTTAGGATTAGAAAAATCCGAAATGGCTTAAATTTCCTTAATGAGGAAATGTAATATAACATAATATTGTTAATTGCTGTATTAGGAGCCACTGTCACACAACTGTTTAAAAAGTGTTAACAATTCTATTCTCCTTATCATTTTTATTTGTTTTGCATTTTATTAGGCTAACCTGACCAAAGTAGAAAGAGCACATAAGTTCTGTTTTCACTTAAGTGTGGGAAATGAACAAATGTTTTGAAGTCACATGATGAAAAAATACATTCAAAGAGAACAACATTAATATCTCAACTATCTCAATTATTGATTAAAAGCTTCTAACCAGTGACTGTAAAATGGGCCATAATAATTAGGTTTATAAAAGGGGAAGGTAAGGAAAAAACCACCCATCTTAACGAGAAATTTCCTCCTATTTCATTTGAAAGTTTAGTCTGTGAGCAGGGTAGCTGTAAGACGTAAACTATATCAAGTTATAAACTATAAATTCTGTCAGAGCTACTTCCATCAGGATAATCCACTGGGTCAGGTTTTTCAGTTTCTGTTTGGTCAAGCCAGACAGTAGGTTACAATCCCTGTCTGCCCTGCTTCCTTTTCCTATATTTCTTCTAATAATGAAACCCTGCTTTAAAGACCTATTTTTATTACGGCCTACTTCTCTAAAGCCCTCATGGCATCAAGGGACAAGTCCACATTTGTCTCATCATCTTTTTCTAAGGAATAACAGATCTTTTATATACTTCAGGACAAATCTCTTGACCACAAACATTTTTAAGGACTAAACTTACCATGTATTTCCTGTAGAGAGGGTGTCCTGGTTTGGGGCGAGGGGGCAGCACCGGATCTTGATTTTTAAACACTTGACTCTTGGCTTTTGAAAGTCCAAATGCCAAGTTACTTTGTTTTTTCTGAAGATCCATGTCAGAAGAAGACCGACTAAAAGGCTGTTTTTTATTTGATGCTCTGGTTGCAGAAAGTTTGGGGGGAGGTGGTCGCTCAGGGGCTCCCTTGGGAGGAGGCTGTCGGGTCGGTATAACTTTTCCATCTATAGGTCTGAAAGTCAATGAGGGAGCTGGGAGTCAGTGTTTGATCAATATCAGGATCCTGTTTTATTCTTTCTTACACACACACACACAGCTTTCTGCTGGGGTAATACAATTTCTGAAACATGCACACTATGCTATTTTTGAGCAAACGACTGCTATATTAAACGTTATATTATTAGAGGAAATGCCATGATGCTTCAGCTTCCTCTTATCTTGCACTAGAGATTCATTAGTTTAAGACAAACAAGCATTTACCATCATGAGCTCTCCAAGGCCCTATTTACTCTTAAACACACCATGACTATTCCAGGAGACTAAGCACTTTCTAAAGTATGAGATGAGAAGCTAATAATAAGGTATCAGGTATATTTAACAGGGTCCATACATAATTAGAAAAGGAACATCAAATTCCCCCAATATTTGTGTTATGGGAATTATTATTAAAACCTTAATTTAGATTAATATAAAGAAAGCTAATTCTGAAAATGGGATAAGACAACTATTACTTTGAAAGTCTTCCCATAATCCCTATGATAAAAATAATTTCCAGCATAGTAACATTTTCTGATAGCATCACAGCTTTTTGTTCAAATAGCCCTGGAACTCAGGATGGCAGGTCGCCTCTGACCTTAGTGCCTGTCTCCCTTTGGAGATGCCTTCAAAAACCAGGCTGGTTTCTCATAATGGGGAGTGTGTGAGTACATGCGTGTATACATTTCAGAAGCGGAGTTTTTTAGGTTCAAAAAAAGTCTTGTTCATTTAGTTGAGAAAAAGTAATACAGATCTATGTTTGTGCTCTGTGAAGTGCTGGATTGCTTTGAAAGGCAGAAGGAGCAGAAATTCTTACAAGCAGCTGTCAGAAGCAGACTAAAGGCTAGTGGTCTGAAAGAATTCATGAGTTTAATGCATCTTCAAAACTTCTTAGACAAACTACACTCAGTTTTGGCAGAAAACAGAGTCCAGTCTGAGTCATTAGTTTTTCTCTAATTTACTTTTTTAAAGTTTTCCCACACTTACTTACCTTGGTGGCAACCTTGGGGGTCCTTGCATAGAACCTCCTGTTTGACCCATGTGGTCAGATTCCTGAAAGTATCAGACAATGCTTTTTAGTTAAGGTTAATCTGAAACAAGAGCTTGTCAAGAGGAATTACGGAGAACTTATTGGCTACATCTCTAAGTGGAAATGTAGCTGAGTTACAGAAAGTAGTTTCAGAGTTTTTAGTCTTAAGCAATATTAACTCATTACTTAACAATATTAACTATTACTTCTTATGTCAGTTGTTAAGTCCTAATACAAGTGCAAACATAGAGAAGACCAGCGGCCCAACTAACTGCACTGTGTGGTTATGCACCCAGCAAACTCATCAGGTCTTAAGGATGATATTTAAATCATGATAGGTTATGCAGTAGCAATTTAAGCAGGCACTGTAGGGAATTTTTTAAAAAATGGTCTTTATTTATCCCATGACAACACATAAGATATACACTGCTCCTAAGTTTAAACATATAATAAGTGAGGTGGTGATTCATTTGTTTTGCTTACAACAGGTAGATCTCTCATCATTGGGTGGTTTATACCTTGGGTGGTGGCTTCTGAACTAGGAGGAGGTAGAACACAATAGAAACTTAAAGGATGGCCTGAAAGGAAGGTATGTGAAGAGGAATGGAAAAGGCTCAAGAAATCAGAAAGAGTAAAGGGAGATAATTTGAAAAATAAGATGGGTGGGAGCAGAATGTCCGAGCCTAACAGCATATGGGAGAAACTGGAAGTGTGGAGAACAAAAGTAAGATTTCTTTAGGGGAAAGGACTCAAACTGTGCTGCTTAAACAGGTTCTTCAAACATGTTGTAGCCCAAAGATTGGGAAATGAGTATAATACGTGGAAAACGTTTGCAGGTCTTTGGTTGAATAAGTTAAGAGAATCACAAAGCCAAAACTTCTGTTTTCTTTTTTAGGGAAAAGTCCTCTCTAAATACTTCTAATTCTGATTGAGTCTCCCTTTTTCACCTTTCCTACTTTCTAAGCCCACAGTACAAACATCCAGGAGGATATAATATTCCTCCAAGGGGGAAAGTGCTAGCCCTTTAAAATTACACTGCCTTTTTTTTTTAAGGGAGATTTAATTGTCGCTTGGGAATCTTCAGGATAATTCACACTGTTTTCCTCCTTCTCACCATATAAAGGAGTTAAAACTCACTTCTACTGTGTTTTAATTCAAATTAGATATTAGCAACTTTTCCTTTAATACCAAATGATTAATTGCCAGTAACTGCGATCATTTAAGTATATTTCAAAATCCCATTTTTAAAAACAAATTAAGCTTGCCCTTAAAACTTGGTTTCACTAATGAGTTCAGTTAATGTAGTGAGGCAAGTCACTAGCCCATAAACCCTGCAATGGTCCATACTATAATCCATGCCTTATAAATCCACTGCTGCCTATATTTCCCCCGCTTCTGACAAATAATTGCTATGATTTTGAAAAACTCACTGATTTCTTTTGCTACATTTAACATTAACAAACAGAAAAACACTCTAGCAGACAGTCAGGAACTCTTACTGGTTTTCTCAAAACTACAGTTGTTAGATAACTTAGTAATTGAGGGCACATAAAAAATACAGATGTATACATTTGACACAAAAAGTTATAGATGATGTACTTTATTAACTACATACTGTATAATCCTAATCTTTTACAAAATGTTAACTGTACTTTTCTCTCAGGGGTGTTATTTTTATGGAGGATCTTAAGTTTCTCAAATTTTCAACAATGAGAAAATTTTGAATCAAGAAAAAATAAAAGGCAGTGTGCTCACAGTGTCCAGGAATGTTAGGCACATTGTAGAACATAAATACTGAGAAGAGAGGACTGGCTCCTGCAGAAGCCACTGTCCGAGTGTTTGCTAAAGTCCAGCTTTGTGCAGGAGTTCTGCCAACAGGCTCTGGAAGATGAATGATTAGGTATTTCCTCCTTTTCAATATTCTACACCTAACCGGAGCCTCTCTGCATTTGCTTTTTGTAGTTTTTCTTCAGCTCTGACATCTCTGAACTTTGGCTTTTAATGTGTTTCGATATGCATTTTAGTTCCTGGGGAAGTTGGTCTTTCTGCCTGTACTACCCCTGTAGATGCCATCTTTTTGTTCACCTGCTTTGGAATGGTTTCTCATATTCTAACTTCAAAAGAATTCCCTAGTTTTTTGCTGAATTTTAAAAGATAGGTAATTCTTCCAAGACCGCATTCTTGTCTGTTGGAATTACTTAGCAGCCTCTGCAGAAGTTTCTTCTCTTCTTTCTCTGGGAACTGATACCACTTATTAGGCCCTGAATTCACTGGCCAGCGTCTGTGCTACAGCTTGGATTCTTGATACACAGCAGGTGGAGTCTCCTGACTCTCCTGCACTGGCTGGCAGCCTCTTTAGGAGAAGCTTTGGAAGCCCACGCAGGGAGAACAGGGTCCACAAGAAAATCTGCTCCTGCTCCAGGGGCTCCTAACGGTCTTCACCCTAGAGTCCCTGTCCTTTCGGTGAAGAAAGGGAGATTTCGTAACACAGCCATCCTGACTTAAGATGGACAAACAGTAGAAAGTTTTTGTCTTGTGCCTCATCAAAAGACACAGCTGACAAAGACCAAACCTGTCCTCATGGGTGATTACACTGGTGAGACAGTCTTTCTAGAGATCTTTCCTGATATCCGAAGGCTTTATGGTCTGTGGTCTAATAGTCACTCAGTAATTGTAATCCTCAAACAAAAGGAATTTCTCAGGCGTAAATTTGACTTTCTGGCCCTGGAATCTATTATATGTGACTTTAGCCAATTCATTTCACTTGTGGTCTGTTTCCTTTCTTCCTTTAGACCCAGTGCATCTATCATGATGTGTATTTATTATAGGACAGCACAGAATGCTTTGGCATTCCTTGGTAAACAGTGTAGGACAGGATTTTCCTGTTCATGTAAGGTACAATTATGATTATACTACCTCTCCAGATGGTTTATTCTAACTTCCTCTACTTGTTTTTCTAAAATGTGGGAGTTACTCTGTGGTCTGCTTAACACCAAATGTAACAATACCGAATACTTTAATAGAGCTTTATGGTTTACAGAAGCCCATTATATGAGTTCATGAATGATATATATATATGCCTGCTCATTACCCTCTCACTCTCTTTTACAACCCTTTAGAGTAGAAGCCAGTAACCTGCTCAAGTAAACTTTCCTCCATGGAAATTTGGGATTTTCTTCTATTTAACAACAGTATTGCAGGGGCCCTATCATCCCTTATTGGGTTTTCTTGGCCCAGTTTTAATAAAAATTTATTATCAGGTACTTTGAAAATGTAAATGATCACTAAATTTTACTTCAGCCTACAGGAAAATCTCATTAACTTGATATTGGCTAATTCAATTTAATGTTTTCTTCAAAGAAATCTCTTTTCACTAGATGATTAGATGGGTTTGCATGTGTAATAAGCATAGCTAATGCACAGTGTAAAACTATTATGAAATTTGAACTGAAAATTTGGTACAGAGATGTTAAGAATTTGTTCCTTTAAAATTTTTTAAATTTTGCTTTTTAAATTTTTAATTGAAGAATAATTGATATATAATATTGTATTGGTTTCAGGTGTAAAACACAGTGATCTCATATTTATATACCTTACAAAACGGGCACTACAGTAAGTTGTTACCATCTGTCTGTTGCCATACAAAGGTGTTACAGTATTAACTGACCATATTCCCTATGCTGTACATTATATCTCCGTATCTTACTTATTTTATAACTAAAGAATTATACCTCTTAATTCTCTTCACCTGTGAAAGATGTGAAGCAAGGGAGGACGAGAGGGAAAAAGAGAGAGAGGGAGAGAAAGAGAATCTCGAGCAGGCTCCATGCTCAGCGCAGAGCCTGACACAGGGTTCAATCCCATGACTCTGGGATCACGACCTGAGCTGAAATCAAGAGTTGCATGCTCAATTGAGTTAGCCACCCAGGCACCCCTATTTTTAATTTTTTTGAGGAACCTCCACATTGTTTTCCATAGTGGTTACATAAATTTACATTCCCACCAACAGTGCAAGAGGGTTCCCTTTTCCCCATACCCTTGCCAACACTTGTTAAGGAATCAGTTTCTTTAGAAATAAACCTTAAAATATAATCTATCATATGGGAGTTTCAAGCAGATGGGGAAATGATATTGAGGTTAAAAAAATACATATATATACATATATATATATTTTAAAACTCTTTGACTACCATTGTTAAAAATACTATTTTTTGATTTAAGAAAATTTCCTAAATTTCAGATTAACAAATTCTTAAGGTAATTATCTTAAAGTGTCACTAATTAGATATTTTAAATAAAAATTAAAAATTGGACTCAGTCTATTTCCACAAATATTAAAGGTTTTTAGAGATTTTCAATAACGTCTGCTTCATTATTTAGCACTAGTAAAAGATAATGTCATTCTATCAGTATAGGACAAGTTATTTTATGATGAAGTACAATGAACCGGCCTAATTCGTTTGTCCTATAGGAATTTTTTAAAATATTGAACATCACATTAAATAAGTACACAGGGCTTAGAATTGGTTTGCAATAAAGGTCTTTATCAGGTCAACAGTAAAATAACTCAGACATCAGCTGAGTATTTAAAATTAGTGCATAGCTTGGTCTTCAATCTAAGACAATTTATAATAACCACTTACCAAGTTTCTAGTTCTGTCAACATTACTCAGTTTTCCAGATACTACACTGTAAGTGTTTCCAATAGGTTTTTCAGTAGGGAGAGGAGGTGGGCTTTGCGGATCCTCATGTAAACCTGGGAAAACAGCAGTAATTCATCAATAATTTAGGGCCTTTGGGGATCCAAAGGATGAAATGAATGCAGCTTGGTTCCTAAGGAAAATGCCTGTCATAAAAGAGTCACACCAAGAATGGAGAGCTAAATAAGTGAGAAAGAGCTGGGAAACTTCAGAAAATGGATGGGTTTAGCAGGCATCAGTTACTTTTACTGAATACTATATGGAGTAAAAATAATACTAAATAATTACAACAGCAGCCAGCATTTTTGACAACCTTCAGTGTGCCAGGAATTAAGGCAGTTTATTCATATATAATAAATATGAATATAATTTTAAATAAAATTAAAAATTCAGTTCCTCAGGTACACTAGCTACCCTGAAATAGCTACCACTTGAAATGCTCCATAGCCACATATGGCTAAGGGTTGCCATAATGGATAGCACAGTTATGAAACATTTCTACCTTTGCAGAAAGTCCTACTGGCCAGCACTATGCTAGATAATATCCTACTTATTTTGCAGATGAAGAAACCAAAACAGAGAAGAAAATATATAAGCTATATGAAGTCTTAATGCTAGTAATTTTGGGTTTTGAAGCCCAAAGGCCTGTGCTCACTATAATATGGCAAGCTGTTTCTTTAATAGATTGTGTATCCAACCCTCCCCATCCAAATAATTAAATGTTTTTTCTAATTCATTAGCTCCAGATTAATGGGCTTAATTGCCTTCAATTTAATAAACAGGATCTTTACATCCAAAGTACATCTTTAACTCAGTGATAGTATACCCCCAACTTATTTTAAAAAGAAGAAAAAGATCAGGTTTAATTAGTGGCAGCTAATTAAAATTTGTGTGCAAACACACTTGGAGAGAGGATGACTGTAACATATTGAAGGAGGTTTTAGTCACCTTTTACACACTGATTTAGGCACTTAGGGAAGATGGGAATTCTCTTCATTCTTTCAAATGAACACTGTTCTCATTTCACATGAAATACCTATAACAACAGGATGATTTGTCAGGTTCCTATTTTATCTCCAGCCAGGAAACATTCTCAAAAGGAGGAAAATACCCAGGCCAGCTACTAGGAAAACAATGATTTAGAAACAGGCAAGCATTCTTAGTGAGGGACAGGGCTGCTCTGGAAATGAAGACACAGAGGAACACTTCAATTGAGTTGATATCTTGAAGACTTTCTCTGTGGAACAGTTTTCTTATTCTTACAAGGAAATGCTGAAATCATTTAGGATGCTGTATTGCTGTGACAAACAATTAAGGGTACAAAGTAGCAATAATATCAAAGTAGAATGGAAATGCCTTACTGGCAGGAAAGAACATAGGGATTATCAGGTATGGATGTGAGGCGGGGAGGGAGGTGGGGATTTCCAATTTCAAATAACATGGTAGGTGGAGGTCTCAATGAGAAAAGTGGCACTTGAGCAAAGACCTAAAGGAATGGTGAAGGAGGGAGGCATGCACATATCTGGGGAAAGGACATCTTAGTCAAAAGAAACAAATTTCAAGCAGAAAGAGCTGACATGTTCAAAGAAGACCAAAAGGTTTTGCTCCACAAAGCTATTCCTTTCTTCGCCTGACCATTCCAAGTTCTTCCAACACTGAAGCACATATGAATTGCTTAATGACTGTAATAAGTACAATTCTGGGGAGCTGATTTTTGGTATAAATAGAAACAGTGCTCTAGAAACAGGCACTTCAGTTCTCTCACAGACAGCACTTGGAATCCAACTTTCTAACAGCTCCTGGAACTTTGTCCGAATAATAAACAAAGGTGCTTCCTCAATATATCCTTTTTCAGGGGGTGCCTGGGTGGCTCATATGGTTAAGCGTCTGACTCTTGGTTTCGGCTCAGGTCATGATCTCATGGTTCGTGGGTTTAAGCCCAGTGTCGGGCTCTGTGCTGACAGTGTGGAGCCTGCTTGGATTCTGTCTCTCCTTCTGTCTCTGCCTCTCTCCTGTTCACTCTCTTGTCTCTCTCAAAATGAATAAACTTTAAAATATATATATCCTTTTCTGGATTTCAGGACTATTAAGCCAATTTATAAGTATGCAGAAAGGAATGAACATAGTGGGCCTGAGACTGCTTATTCTCAGGACATGTTTCCAAGGTTGGTTCTTGCTGGAATTTGGGAACTTGGGCTTTGGAAATGTTCCCACCATCCCCAGAACTGATAAAACAAAAGATTATGGTTTATGCTAAATACCTGCTTTCCTTCTAGGAACCTGGAATTTTGGAATGTGCCAAAATTGCTAGAGATGCCTATGTGACCAGCCCCCAATAAAAACCTTGGGCATCGAGTCTCTAATGAGCTTCCTTGGTTGACATTTCACCTGTGCTGTCACAACTGGTTCCTGGGGGAGTTAAATATAGCCCTTGTGATTCCCCTGGGAGAGAACACCTAGAAGCTTGCGCCAGGTTTCCTCTAGGCTTTGCCCCATGCACCATTTCCCTCTGCTGATTTTGCTTTGTATACTTCTGCTGTAATAAAGCACAGCTGTGAACATAACTATGTTCCTCGAGTAATCATCAAACTTGGGGGCTTGGGGACCCTGATACAGCAGAAGAATAAACTCAAATATAAAAACTGTATTACTTAAAACCCACGTGAGCTTCAAGCAATGTTTATTATCATTATATTTCACTACACTTGTTAAAATCTAGAAGACATTTTAACAAGGTAACAGCAAGCAGGCAAGCAACTCAATGAACTATATCATCTGTGATACTTCTATAGCCCACTGATTTATGGACTATATAATGCTGTCAAAAGAAATAAACCTCCAGTTTTTTAATCTACCACATAACTTCCTAAGAAGCAAGGAACCACCAGAATTTGGTACCCTTGACTTTTTCCTCCTCCTCATTCTTCACAGCAACTCAGTTAAATCTTCTCACTACTTGGCTTAGAGCCATCAATTAATAACCATCGAAAGACCAAAACCAGTATGATCTTTCTGGGTAGTATTTTATACAGAAACCAACCCCCAAATTAAAGGGGTTTCATGGCATTCCAGGTTATGCCTATAAAATAACCCAGAGATGCTATAGGTGAAGGACTGGGGACATGTGATCCATTATGAGGAGGAATGGAGTGGCAGGACCTCCTGTTAGAATAAAGCAAGGCTGCACCTGGTCTATGAAAATGCACTGAATGAAATGAAAGGACAGCAGAAGCTTGTGGAGAAGCTGTGTGATCACTCCAAGCGTTGCCAAGAAATGCTTTGAAACCCACTGTACAAGCACGTGCACGCGTGTGCGCACACACACACTTAAATAATCTCCAGGGTCTCAAATAAATGGGCCTGGTCCTCTTGGCTTCTCTTTTACAATAAATATTAGATTTCTTTGTGGTACGTACAAAGGCTCATACAAAATTTCATTTATTGTACCATTAAAAAAATCGAGGAAGAAAATAGTATCAAAAAGTAGTACTATGCTAATTTAAATACATTTTACATATTATTATGTTTTTATAATTTTTAGTTAACTGCTCTTCACACAACTCATGCATACTTATACTTGGGGTATGCTGACTGGAAAAAGATACTGTATCCAGAGAGATACACACAACTTTATTTGCTGTCAGTTTCAATTAGAGTTCATATGTGAACAACTTAAGAGTTAAGAGTTAAGAGGTGCTGACGCCCTGGTGCAGTTGAAAATCCACACATAACTTTTGACTCCCCAAAAACTTAACGACTAATATAGCCTAGTGATAACCTAAGTAGCCCATTAACACAGATTTTATATGTTTCATGTGTCATATACTGTATTCTTACAATGAAGTAAGAAAAAAGAAAATGTTAAGAAAATCGTAGAGGAAATATTATTTACAGTACTGTAGTAAGAAATATGCATATAAGTAGACCTGCACAGTTCATGCCTGTATTTTTCGAGAGTCAAGTGGACCTTCCTGCCATCTTTACCAGAGGCACTAACAGGACATTCCAATTGTTCTGAGTTTCAGTCTCTCTCTATCCTCTCTGATGATACAGAGAAATGAAATCCGTATTTACTGTCTAAAGAACTGTGAAAAAAATAACTTGTTTTTAAATATTCTTTGACTATAAATAATAATAAATGGCCGATTACACATAATTTCAAAAGTAGACATTGATAAATTAGTATATATTTTCCCCAGGCTCTTGGAGAAGCAGATAAAGAAGGCAGATTAGTGCTTACATTTTCCCGGTTTGGCTGGAATTCGAATCACAGTGGGCTTCCTGGTGGGTGCTGGTTGAACTGCTCGTTCTTTTGTTGGTTCTGTTTTTGTGGGGAGCTGAAAGGGATCTAATGAAAAACACAGTTTATTTCGCATCTTTTAGTTAACATGGACTCAAACAAAAAACCTCATTCATAATTAAAGAGTCATATTTTCATGCCCCAGGGAAAACTATTCATGGATAAACAAAATCTCAGTTTGCAGAGAGAAACACAAAGTCGGAGCTCATGAAAGGAAATGACTTGGTGCTCTGTAAATAATTCATGTGGCTTTTCTTCCTCTCTGACGAGAGATATCCAGGACAATCCTGAATTATGTAGAAGCGATCCTTCATGGGAGTACAGTCATTTCATAAGTGTTGCCTGAAAATGACTGGCAACTGAAATGAAGAGCCACTTTCCCCACGATTGTGAGGCCTCCCAGAAATCCCAGGAAAGAAGGCCTTTTCTCCGGCACATGCCTGTGCCTGTCCCAGAAAAGGCAGGCCCCAGGCTCACTGAGGGCCCTCATCCTATCTAGTACTGTGCCTGCACAGGACAGGTACTCGGCAGAGTGTCAGTCGTTTAGTAAAACCACACTTCAGTTAACATGAAAATGGAAAATGTTTTATCTTGGAAATAACATAAGACATTTTCCTTCAAATATTTCATCTGGAGGCAAGGATATAGGACTTGGCATGTCTCCATATTAACTGATTCATTTAAAATTGACAGTATATGTTTAGAGAAAGTATTTCAAACAAAGGCATAATTAACCAAACTTTTTTACTGAAAGAAATAGTCTTTGTTCTTTAATGTAAATATTCTTTTCAGTACTTTGGACTTTTTCTTTTTTAATGTTTTATTTATTTCTAGGAGAGAGAGAGAGAGACAGCATGAGCAGGGGAGGGCCAGAGAGACAGGAAGTCACAGACTGAAATAGGCTCCAGGCTCTGAGCTGGCAGTCAGCACAGAGCCCGACACGGGGCTTGAACCCATGAACCGCGAGATCATGACCTAAGCGAAAGTCGGACGCTTAACCGACTAAGCCATCCAGGTGCCCCTCTTTTTAGTTCTTTGGGAAAATGCCCATATCATTTTTTTAAAGATGAAAAATCTGGGGCACTTGGGTGGCTCAGTCAGTTAAGTGTTCAACTTCTGCTCAGGTCATCATCTCATGGTTCGTGGGTTTGAGCCCCACGTTGAGCTCTGTGCTGACACAGCTAGCTCAGAGCCTGGAGCCTGTCTTCGGATTCTGTATCTCCCTCCCTCTCTCTGACCTTCCCCTGCTCACACTGTCTCTCTCTCTCAAAAGTAAACATTAAAAAAATAAAAGATAAAATATCTAAAAATAAGTAGATAAGCAAAAGTAAAATAAATGCTGTATAATAGATACTCTCTGTAATACACAGGATCTCTGAAGCCTCTTTCACTTTTATTCAACAAGAAGCAGAATGATGGATCACCTGGGTAGCTCAGTCGGTTGAGCATCTGACTTCGGCTCAGGTCATGATCTCACGGTTTGTGAGCTTGAGCCCCGCGTCAGGCTCTGTGCTGACAGCTAGCTCAGAGCCTGGAGCTTGTTTTGGATTCTGTGTCTCCCTCTCTCTCTGACCCTCCCCTGCTCACATTGTCTTTCTCTCTCTCTCTCAGAAATAAATAAAACATTAAAAAAAAAGAAGCAGAATGAATATATGCTGCAATTCTACACCTGTTCTATGGAATCTTAACTATAGGGAAAGAGTCCCTATAAAAATACTGTACAGCATAGCTCCTGTTGATGAACAGCATTCATGTTCTGCCTATTATGAGCTGTGGTTCAATAAGTACCTTTTGCTGACCAGCTATTTTCAGGATACAAGTAGAGCTGAGCTAAGGATAAGAAGGCCTTTCAGCCCCTAGATACCTGACCTTTCTTTTCCACGCAGCTCTCAGGCAACCCTACCATTACATATCCTACGAAAGGCATCACGCACTCACTAGCCACTTGCTCACATGTCTTCCATGTGCCAGTAACAATGGTAGGTGGGAAGATACTATGGTAAAGTATAATCCTATTCTATTATCTACCACCTAGGAATGGCCCTCAGATGGCAGCCAGGTAAAACTTTTGTTATTAGGCTACTGAGAAAAAAAAATTAGGTGACTCCTCTACAGAGTGAGGCAAGTCTTGTCTAAGTTCAAAAAACCAACTTAAGATTATCAAAACAGTATCAAACTTGAAAAAAAGGATCCTGTAATAATATAACTTTCTTCCATTGTAACCCATGTCCTCACAAAACAAATAAAGCTCCTTCTTTTAGGTCTAACTAAATTTTTTTTTAATGTTTTATTTATTTCTGAGAGACAGTAAGAGACACAGCGTGAGCAGGGGAGGGTCAGAGAGAGAGGGAGACACAGAATCTGAAATGGGCTCCAGGCTCTGAGATAGCTGTCAGCACAGAGCCCGATGTGGGGCTCGAACCCACACACCTGAGCCGAAGATGGACGCTTAGCCAACTGAGCCACCCAGGCTCCCCCTAAATTTTTTAAGTGTATATTTTGTAACAGCATTATTTTTTACTCCAAAAGAGTATTTACTATAAAAAATGGGAAACATTACAGAAAGTTCCTGTAATCCCATCCCTCCAGTAATAATTAAAATTTGGTGTATTTTTTACTATATTACATGTATTATTTTTTTTTTAATTTTACAAATAGTTTATTGTATATTACATGTATTATTATGTAGGTATTTTGATAAACAAAAAAAAGCAGAACTTCATGTCTTTCTTTGTATTTTGCTTTTTTTCACTTGTGTCCAGTCAATACTGCTTGGATGCCGGTTACAAATCAAATACTATACTAGGTGCTGGGAATACTTCAGTGAACAAAGAACCCAGTCCTCATGGCACTTACATTCTAGTAGGGAGATGAAGATAATCAACAATAAATATAATAGATACATAGGTCACATGGTACATTACGTGAAAAGTACTACTGAGAAAGGAAAACGTAGAGCACGGTTAGAGACTCTGGGTGTGGGCAGAAGGGAAGCAGGTCGCAGCATGAAACCGAAGTACAGAGGGTGAGGGAGGGGAGTTGTTCTTTCCAACAACTGGATTTCACACATTCTAATAGTCCTTCCAACTTGAATAATATATACGTGGTCTCTAAGAAATAGCAACGGATAATAAGGGATAGGTGCAATTGTATTAAAGCCCATTACTGCAAATATTAACTGAATGTGGACTCCCTGAATGGTTCATCTGAGTAATACTAGCTAAAATGAAAGAATCTGAAGACCCTATATGATCCTGGCATGCATTTTATTCAAACACAGAAACACCAGACCTTTCCCTGGAGCTGATTTTTCCTTTCTGTTCATCTCTCTCTCTATCACTGCCTTTACTCTGCTTCCGAGGCCCTTGTTGGAACCCACTGATTTCCAGCTGCAGTAGAGACTTTGTTCAGAGACTTGACTTCCCTCTCTCCCCCTTATCTTGGCTGTCATATCCCATTCTCTCAGGGCTCTTGTCTTCTACTAGGAAAAGAACCAAAAAGTCACAAAAAGGATTAAGGCTATTAACCGTTCACTGTATTCTACCTTTCAAGTGGTATTTCTGCTCTAATAGCTGCTTCTGGTACCTAGAATCTGTTGGTTATTAGTACAGACTTTTAGTTGAAGCTGTTGTTTTGGGTGGATGTGGAAGGGGAAGAAAATCTTGAGCATGGAATGACTTCAACTATTTCTCAACTCATATTACATTCTGAGCCACTATAACACCTACAATCTCTCACATTCCAGGAGGGAGAACACAAACAAGGTGGGGGCAGGGAAAGGCAAAAAGACACTGCCAATCAGTACCTTGAGGGGCCAAGCACAGGGGGCATCCAAATTATGCTCGCTGTTGGAGGAATGACCTCAGACACCTGCCCCAAATCCTGCACAGTGTGCAACCTCACCTACTGCCAGTCAGGTGTTTTTTTTTTTTAACCAAGGGTCCAATGATATATTTTTTTAACCTAAAGGACTTGAAGTAGTATAAATACAATTTATATAACAAAGGTATTCAAAGTGTCCTTCCTAGTTATGCACTCTGTCTTTATAAATATCATTAGCTACTCTTTAATAGTTTGCACTCCGATCTTATAAAATTATTCTACTATACATGTCTCTGGGAAGAAAAACATCTTTTTCAATACACTGAGCAAGGAAATCTCAGCGTTCTAGCGCTGTGGGCTGTTTGGCAGGAGTGGGTCTGTTTGATGACCTGCCCCAGCCGTGCTCACCGAGTCAGTGAGCTCAGCATCTGTCTCTCGTCTACACAATGTCCAGGGCTGTAATGCAGATGAGGTGTGGAGATTAGTTGGGAGGACAAATAGCATCACTTCAATAAGAAGGTGGGACCAGAGTCCTAATTTTATCTTGATGATGGTATACAAATCTCTCTTTAGCTACACTAGTATGAAGTTTACTTGTTATGTCTCTTTATGAACGGGGTATTTTTTCTAACAGAAATCTAAGTGCGCAACGTATAAAACAAGAATGACAATTCATGTTTGGGAAATCCAGGCATCTGCCAACCAGGGAACTGGATCACTGGTACTAATAAAATGTTTAAAGTTCATAACCTTTGACCCAGTAGTCTTAGTTTTGGAAATTTATTCCTCAGAAATAGAAGCACTAGTAGAAATGGCAATGTTTATGATACTGTGTACTGCGGTATTTTCTGTAGAGGAAAAAGGAATCCAAAAATCTACAAGCACTGTGCATCAACAGGGGAAATGTTGAACCAACTATAATACATAGGAAACAAGGAGTCAGACCTACTGGCCTGAAGAGAAGTCCATAAATCTCACTGTTAAATAAAAAAAAGACAAGGGCAGGGGCACCTGGGTGGCTCAGGCCACCAGGTGGTTGAGTGCCTGACTCTTGGTGTCAGCTTCGGTCCTCATTCCAGGGTGATGGGGCTGTGCCCATGTTGGGCTCTATACTGGTCATGGAGCCTGCTTAATATTCTCTCAGTCCCTCTGTCTACCCCTCACTCTCTCTCTTAAAAAAAAAAAAAAAAAAAAGACAAGGGTATAGTATGATAAAACTGTTTATAAAAGTAGATAAAAGTACGGGTATGTATATGTGTTTGTAAGCTTTGGTTTGAAATGTCCAAAGACTTGGGAGGTTACATACAATATTGTTCACACTGGTTACTCTGAGGATGGATAGACTGGAGGGAGATAATTTTTTTTCTTTTACTAAATGTTTGCATTGTTTGACATGTTACAGCAAATATGTTACTCTGTAACTGAAAAAATCCAATAAAATAAATTCAATCACAAGAAAAAAGTTACAAGATTAAGTTGAAATAACTCCCCTGCCAACCAACCAAACCAAAAACCATTTGAAAATAAGGGTGAAAAGTGAAAATTCTTGTTCCTTTAGTTGCTTTTTAAAGGCAATAACACCTGTAAAACTTTCTATAACTAGAAAAATTAAAACTTTTTATTGGATACAGTTCCTCAGTGATTCTATTTAATAGGGTTTTATGTGCATACATATGTTTTTGAATTTGTCTTATTTAGACATACGTAGTTCAAAATAATTAGCTTCCATTTGAAATTTAGAAAAATCATGTATTATTATTTTAAAATTTCTACTCGTCACAAGGCTGAGGATCAGCATGGGAGGCAGCTCTCTCTCTAGCAAAGATGACAACAGCTAACTCTCCCAGTTTTTCATCCTAATTCTGCTTATGTTTAGCTATTTGAAAACCAAGTTCCCCATCCTCTCCTGCCAACCCTGTTCCCTCATAAAGACTACCTTTGTTACCAACTTTTTACATATCTTTCCAAAGAAACTACCTATGGGTATGTGTGTGTTTTCACATAAACAGTAGCTAAAATGCCATGGATGCTATCCATGCCCTGCATTTTTCACCTAATAATATCTTAGAGGTTGGTAGGACGTAATAGGTGGTATGCCTCCTTTTTAATTAACACAAAATTCTCCACTGTATTGTGGATGTTATCTTTATTTATTTAAGCAGTCCACTGGAGATTACTTGCAATACTCTATAGTAGTAGCAGCCCTTCATTGGGGTGCAAGAATGAGCCCTTGCAGCTCTGAAAATTGTGCATACATGAATTAAAGGGCTGTTTTCATGGGAAATAAAAGATTCACAGGATAATCTGATTCTCAGAGTTCTGTGATCCAGAAGGGGTTAAGAACTACAATGTCACAATTCTAATACTGAGTTTGCTTTTGTTTCTATAGTAAAAAAGACATAAAGCATGTCAAAAAAAAAAAAAAAGAAAGAAAGAAAGAAAAAATAAAGAAAAATCTCCTATCCAAATCTAAGGAACGTCCATGGCATTTTCTCCACCTTTATTTGCAGTATTTATTCTTCCCTCCTTCTTGCCCCTCACACCAAACCAATTATTCTACACTTGCTGCCAAACAAGTAGGCCCCTTTACACCTATATCCGCATGGTCTTCATTACTGGGCTGAGAAAAACACTGATGATAACGTAGTTTTCTGCCCATTACCTGTCTCTAATAATATGCTTGTCATCATAATTAGTTTCACCATCCTTGGCTTGCTTTTCTGTCATTTCCTTCCCTTGAGTTCTGTTAATAGCAGAAATTGGCTGCTAAACTATTATTCTGGGCTGTGTAATGGGGCTGACAGCAGAGGCATTCTGCTTTTTTTTTGACAACTGGGTATGATTTGTAAAGGTGTGAAGAGGAATTGCTAATACTTCGCAGCTCCATTACGTTAACCTGGAAGGCATTCTACCCAAGAAATGAATCCAATATTAAACTGCTTGTTTTATGAGTTTTCCTTTAATAATTTTTCTAATCTTTACAATGTTTTCATAGCTCCAGTATTTTCTGATCTCTATTTCCTGAGATTAATATGGCAACTTCATTTTATGAAAACCACTTTATTAGATTTTCTATATTTCTGAGGGAAGGAAAAGAAGGAAAGACGTATTTGTGAGTTCCTCTCCTTGTTCTCGTGTTCTCTCCCAGTTTCTAGCTAATGCCAAGATGACTGAGTAAGGTTTCACAAAGAGACCATAATACTTTACTTACAAAGACAATGCCATTGATATACCATCAAAAAGTCACAAAGCCCCAAATCAATACACAAAAATCTCTCTGCATGTTGAGGAATTCAGAGACAATCCTAAAGGCCTCTGGAAGCCAGTAAGCAGGGAAGCAACAAGCTCCAGTGTACACTCTAGAAAAAAATCCCTTGGGTAGCTATGATATAGAGGATGATGGGTTTGAGACAGAAGCAACAGCTCAATTTAGGAGGCTACTGCAGTAATCTGGTCACAGAGTCCTAACATGGGACAGTGGAGGAGGGATGAGGAAGACTCCAGAACCACCTAAATGGCTAAACCAGCAGGAGTTGGTAACTAATTGGATGTGAAGGCCAAGAAGTAAAAATAACTACTATTTAATGGGCACTTCCATGTTTCAGACAATGTGACAGTGCTTCCCTGCATAATCACATTTAATCCTTGCATCACCTCCATGAGGAATATTATTACTGTGTTCTATAGATGAGGAAACTGAGGCACTGTGGGGTCAAGTAAATTGCCCAAGGTCACATAGCAATTAAGTGGTAGACTCTGGACTGTCTCACTCCAAGTCCAAACAAACAGCTACTGTGTGACAGATAGGAAGACTTGAAGATGATCTCTAGGATTCTCTAGGGAAGCCTGGGTATATGATGGTGTTACTACGGGAGGTGCAGGTTAGAAAGAAGACAAAGTAAGTGTTCAGTATGACTCCACAGTTGAGAGCAATGGTTAAAGTCAAGGAGGGCAAGCAAATTACACATTTTGCTAAAGGACTGCCTAAATAATTAAATGTTGTGCAATGAAGTGGCAGAAATCAAGAAACAGAAAAGGCTGAGTATGAAGCAAGAGACTATATTCACGTTGAATGTATACGGTTGGCCTTCTTTTTGAAGATGACTGTAATTATCTGTTTGATGACACAGAATAAATCCTCAGCAGTTATTAACCAAGTTGCCATTCTCACAGAATCTAGCAGCTCTACAAAAGGTGGTATGTCTTTGGCTTGTAGTATTTCCACCTCTTCGCAGCTTGCTGTTGTTGGATTTACTCATCCATGGGTAACTTTGTAACACCAAAAAGGTTTAAGTAAGAAAATGACATAACAAAGACTTTAAAAGTTTTCAGTGTTACCTGGTGTAATAATTCATGAAAATGTTGGGTAGTAACATAATAAAATGAAAAATATACCAGATCTCAAATAAAAAGACAGAGTTTGGGGTCATGTGGGTGGTTTAGTGGTTAAGCATCTGATTCTTGATCTTGGCTCAGGTCATGATTTCATGGTTCATGAGATCGAGGCCCACATCAGGCTCTATGCTGACAGCATGGAGCCTGCTTGGGATTCTCTCCTTTTCTCTCTTTGCCTCCCCTGCTCTCGTGTGTGTGCTCTCTCTCAAAATAAATGAATAAAACTTAAAAAAAAAAAAATACAGTTTGAATCATGCCTTGAAAACTGTGTTAGGACACAGGGCAGGTTACCCATTGATTTTGCTCAGTTTCATTTTCTTCTGCAAATTGAGGACAACCATACCTTTCAGAGGGTGACTGCAAGTATGAAATTAAATGTTGTATATCTGGGTATCTAGCTGAGGGTTTGGAACATTGCAGAATCTCAATATATTCTAACGTCTTTCCTTCTACCCCTTATAGACAAGAGGCAAGCTATAGCCAGTTAAATGCGTGCAGGATAAATATTTAATAAACATGTTTGTTATCATTTAAAATACACTTGTGCTGTGCAGAATCTGGTTTTGAATCACAGAGCTTATGCCACATTGATGCATGTTAAACATTTATAAGATGACAGCTAACCTTTTGAAAATACTAGGAAGCTTATATGTTCACAAAAATCTACCCAAATAAGTAAACAGCAGTAAAGGGAATCCTCAATGACAAGTAAAGCAGCTTACTTTGATAAATCAAAGATAAGCGTTACAATCATACTCTCTATCTGAACAGTGTGGGGAAAGAAAACATACTCTCTGAATTTCCTCTTGAGAAATTTAATTGTTCTGATCTTGGCAGGAAACTTACAGCTGTTGCACTTTATTTACAAAACTGTTGCATTCCCAAGGGAAGATGCTCTGTGAAGATTACTGGGAAAAAATGTGTGACATATGGCTGGGTCCTCATTCCTTGCTTTGCTCTTACCACAGTCCATCCCAGGGCTGGCCCTCTCCTGGCACTCCCAGTGGGGCCGGTTCAATCTGAGGAGCCTTTCTGGGGTCACTGCATCATTTCCCATCTATGAAAAATCTCCTCTGCATCCCCCTGATGCTTGAATCTCCACCCACCAAAGGGTGGAGCCAGCCTCTCACCTAGTTTTGTTGCTAGACTGAGTCGGCTTATTCCTGGCTCGTAACAGTCATCAACATGTGTCTACCTCTTTCTCCATCTCCCCCATTCCATATTTTCCCTTCCTTCTCTGTCTCTATCTCCTACCCAGCTCCATGTTTCTTAACCTCTCTGTGTTTCTATCTTCTATACACACACACATGCATGTGCAACACACACATACAGACTTCAATAACTTATTTCCTAGACACTAAAATATCCAGTGCCATTCAAGATGCCCTCTGATGAGTTTACATTCCCTGCCACTTCTGATTTCTACTCACCCAGAACCATCTCTGAACCAACAGATTCTTCAACCAGGTTCCCAGTTGGGGTGGGTAAAACATCGTCATCAAAACTGATAAGGTCAATGTCCCCTGGAGGCTTGCTTTGCAGAGCTGGAACTGCAGAGTTGGCTGAGGGTCCTTCTCCCAGTGACCTGAATGCTTTGGCCTGTGACGCCACTGAGAGTCGGGGAGGAATGGTGACTGGTTTCAGCAAAGCTGCAGGGCTGGGATTTTCTAAAGAAACCGATTTCTTCGGCAACAAAGGCCGAGGAGCAGGAGTTGGGACTTTCTTCCCACCATCAGGGCGCTCAGCTGCAGGTCCCCCTCCAGGAATCTCAGGATTAGCACTTCGTATAAGGCCAGCATTTGGTTTCTTTGGCAGTTCAGGTTTGGTTACTGGGACGCTCCCTACCTCTCGTGGTGGAGGGTGTGGGGTGAGCCCCTCCCGAGAGGCCACCTTGAGCCTGTTTTCAGTCCAGGAGTCCCATTCTCCAGAAGCTCTGTTAGCAGCCGGTTTGGGAGCTATTGTGGGTTTCCCTGAGGGAACAGCAGGCCTTGGGGGTAGTGTGCGGGGAACAATTTCTGGTTTTGCAGACAGTCCCGAGGTTTCTTTATTTGTCTGACCCTCAAATGCTTTGATTCTTGAAACAACACTATTTTGGCTTTGTTCTGTGTTCATAGTGTTCATCACTGCCTGACTATCCAAGTCGTTGGTGCTGCTGTCCAACAAAGACTGGGGCTCACTCGGGGAGGATTCCCTCTCTCTGGCCACAGGGCTGATTTTCTGGTGATTTTGCTCTTTAATGTGACTATCTCTGGCTACTGGTCTGAGGTTGGCTTTTGATCTTGGTTTTGGCACTGGACATCTTGTAGCACTGGAGTTCTCTGGACAATTCTGTTCTTCAGAAATATCAAAGACTATTAGAGGTGCCGCATCTGTTGGACGATCACTGGCTGAGACCACTGGGGGAGGATGGAGAGGCTTGAGAGGTGCCTGTGGTGCTGACAAGATGAAAAGCAAGAGAAAGAAACTGCAATATTATAATTTAAAAGAAAAAAAAAATAGAAGATACACAGATTTTTTTAAATACATATGTAGAATATCAAGAGATTTTGGTTTCCTTAATTAGTAAAAAGTAATTCCAAAATCAATAGGGAGATGTTTATATTCATCTTCTCACAAGAGTGTTCAAGTTATATTTATTCATTAAGAAATATTCATCACAAAATATTTTAAAGTACCATTAAATTTTTGATTCTCAGTAGACTTATCACACAAATACTTTCTTTCTCATCAGCATTCCAACATTTCTTGTTTTACTTCTCCAAAGTAACATAGTCTCATCTCTGTTATTTGAATATAATGCTTTTTAAAGGCCTAACAGGACAACCACCTTTAACATCCTATCAAAGTTAAATTGCTAAATATACCATCCTTCTCAATGGGAATACAGAGGATTAGCAGTAATATAATCATGAGTTGAAAGGATGATGTTTCTGTGATATGAACCAGGGTGAGTCCCAGAGATTGGGCCTGCAGCTCATGAGAAGATCTATTGTAATAATCACACCAAATCAAAATAAAGAAAGCAGACAGTGATCACACTGACTAGGAAGCAGAGCTCAAAGAGTTATGCATAAGCTGCAAAATTACTTTAAAGAGTAGAAGCCTACTGATTACTTCCCTAGAACTAGGTCAGAATTAGGGAAGACAAATTACTTGCACTGCTTTGAGGCAGATGGTTGTCTATTTCTTCTGAAAAGTCAGTCTGTGTTGCAGAAGTAATTGTGTGCCTTGGAGTGGCAGCAGCATTATTATTATTTGTAGTATTAATTTGAACTTGGTTGATTTCTTTTATGACTTGCTCATAAGACGGTGGGAGCTGCAAAATAAAGAATGAAAATTTTAGACATTTATGGACAAATAGTCAAAGTGTTAAATGTCTCACTTTTCTTGTCTTTGGACTTAATTTTAAAAATAAAATGTAGGAGTGCCTGGGTGGCTCAGTCACTTAAGTTTCTGACTTTTTTTTTTTTTAAGTTTTATTTATTTATTTTGAGAGAGAGAAAGAAAGAGAGAGAGTGCACGTGTGAGCAAACATGAGCAAGGGGGGCAGGGGGCAGAGAGAGAGAGAGGAAAGAGAGAATCCTCTCAGGAAGCATTGAGCTTGCTTGGGATTCTCTCTCTCTCCTCTCTTTCTGCCCCTCCCTCACTTGTGCCTGTGCACGCACGTGCTCTCTCTCTCTAATTAAATAAACATTAAAAAAATAAAAATAAAATGCAAAGAGATAATGTGAGACTTATTTACCTCAGCAGGAACCAGCTCACTGGGCCTCCAAGGGCCTGTTGCAGAAGGCGGGGGAAATCCCAGTCCTGGGGGTGGAGCTCCTGGAAACCACGAGGCTGGCCTCAGGGGCTCAGCTGCCACAATGGTAATCTCCGGGCGCCTAGCAGACAACACCTCAGTGAGGGCTTGCAGGTCAGTAACAAGCTACCATCTATCTACAAGTGTTCAAAGGTTCGTGCAAACAACTACCTCCCTCCCAAAGTTACATAAGAACTGCCATAATCACAGAAATGGCCTGGGCTATCAAGGGAGCAAATGACAGTCATCTTCTAGGACTCTGGGCTTCAGTGTTAGAGATGTACCGTGAGCTCACTTAGCTCTGTCTTGGTTGACAAGGATAAGGACTAAGTAAGCCCCATACAATCTCTTCATTCCAGGGTTCTGCTATCTAGCCCATACCACAAACATAAATATATGGTAAGGTAGAAAAGAACACCACTCAAGTACAACTGCTTAGTTTTCTACCATTAAAAATTATATACTCTGATATCGTATAAAAAGAATATCCTTATCCTCCTCACCCAACTCTACCCCAATTCAAAGTTATCTTTCCACGTTCACTTCCAGATTCTGATATGTGTGTCTGTGCTCCTGGTCAGTTTTGTATATGAGTTTGATAATTAATCTTTAATACTGAGGAGACACAGTGATTCAACATTTTTAAAATCCGATTTTATATTCTCATGTTTAAACTTTATATTCAGCCTGATTTCCTAACAAACACCAACTGTATGACCCTGGGCAAATGATCAGCCTCTCTTAGCCTCAATCTTCTCATTTAACAAAGAGGGATGATGATATCTGCTCTGCCTCTCACTAGCACTCTATGGAAAATAAAATTAAAAATTAAAAAGTACTGCTATTATCAAAACTAGGCATATACACATATTCTCATGCTAGCTCATAAAACAGTAGAACCTGCTTATTGATTAAATGTGAATTGCAATACCTAAAAACCTCTGCTTACAGCTTTTGTCTGACTAAATAATAGGAATTACTAGTTAATAATAAGCATTACACATATAGTAATTCTTATGACAGCCTTGAGATGGGTATGATTAGCAACATTTAAAAAGTATTTTATTTTTAAGTAATCTCTATATCCAACATGGGGCTCAAACTTATAACCTCAATATCAAGAGCTGCATGCTCTACTGACTGAGCCAGTCAGGTGCCTCCGATTAGCAGCATTTTAAAGACAGGGATACAAAAGCTGGAAACGGTTAAGCAGTTTGCCCAGGGTCACACAGTGAGAAGGCAGTGAAGTCAAAATTTGAACTTGATTATGTCTGACTCTAAAATCCTCATTCTTCATTACTCTCTACTATACTCTGTAAGAAATGTGAAAGCAGGGACTCTGTTTTATAAAATTCCACCCATCTATTTATCCACCTATCCACGCTTCCTCCATTCTACCATTTGTCTGCCTACCCACTGGTCCTTCCTCCTATCTATTCAATGACCCCCTCCTCCTCCTTTCCTTCTCTCTAACCAGCTATCCAGCCATTTATCCATTCAGCTATCTATCCAGCTTGACTCTTTCTCTTTCCTTATTCTTCCATTCAATTTTTGATCTTGTCATCCAATTATTTCTGCAACATTAAGTAGCTAGGACGTAAAAGCATTTCTTTGAAGCAGTTACAACAATGTTTTACATATACCAGTAACCTACTAAACATTTACAAAATTAACTTCAGTAGTTAATTACTGCCAAAGAACATTTTGAGGTTTGTATTGCTTCTTTTCCCAGCAAATTTTTCATCATTCGACCTTATAGATTAAATTAGGAAATATACTGCTGAGGTAGAACATTGCTTATGTAATACATTGCTTATAAAAGAGAAATATTTAACTTGCGGACAGCACACTTTGATTTCATTATTAGCAGAATATATGACCTATGTTGTAATCATACCTCCTATCTCGATGAAGCTCGCTCTGAAAAGAAGTCCGAGAAGCTATAGAAGAAAGAAAAAACTGGTATAATACAAAATCAGTACATTTAATAAAGGTTTACATTTTTATAGAGTACATTATTGGAAAAAGTTAACTTATACTTGAAATCAAAGAGGATGTATGAATTTTAACACCCATTAAGTAGAAAAGCAAATCAAAATTATCTGTTTATATGGCATAAAATTAATTATGGTTATATATTTGAATTACATAAGAAAATATAGATTTCAAAAATTCCCAAAGCACATTCTGTGGTTCGGAAAATAATCTGAAGAATGAAAGAGAAAGGAAGATAGCTATTAAGTACTAATACTAAGCTTAGTAAGAGCTTTATGATGACATGAAATTACAATGGACAGAAAAAATTTTTAAATATTTGAATCCATATACTCTTGTGATTTTTTTTTTTTACAACTCTATTGCAAAGAAGGTGAAAAGGATCAAATTTTCATCTATTTTCTAACTTTTCCAGAATTTTATAACCTTTAAATTATTTTATTACTTACATTCATAGAGAATAATGTTAAAACTGTTCAAAACACTTTTATAAACATATTATATATGCCTATATATATTTCCATATATATAACATAATATATATTATGTATATGCAGCACTGTCTTTTCCTTCAAGCCTCAAACTCAAAAAGCTAGATGGTTTAAACTTTTGGCAAATTTTATTTTAAAACTGAATCAAGTCTTAATCACAAGATCTGGAAAATGGTGTCACATATCACGCATATGTGTAATAGAGAACATTATTCCTATTTTCAAGAAGCACACTCTAATGATTCCTTTAAGAAAATCTTTAAATGCTATACTGCAGATATGCGTACAAAGAGGAATTTGTTTCAGATAAAAACTATTCCTACCAGTTGCCTTCATATCTCTCCAGTACTCTACTTTTTCAGTTGTTCTGATTTGAAAAGTTTGAGGGTATGAATCCTTTCTTTCTTCCTTCTATTAACTTCTAATTTTCTCTGAACAAGCAGGCGGCCAAAGCTGGGCAGCATGGGGGGGTTGTGGGGGAGGAGGGTGGGAAGGAAACCGAGGCTGGAGTTGGAGCTGCGGCACCTGACCCTATGCTGGGCTGGCAAAGTGTCTTGGGAGTCCTAGATTCATACCATTAACTGATGTGACTGTACATTTTTATCGGGAGCTAGACCAAGCTGAGGTGCATTTTGCTTACTGGAACAGAAGAGGACAGAGAAGCTCAAGCTCTGAGTGGTGCATCTGATTCATAAGAATGGGTTCATTAAGTCAGAGGCTCACCAAACGTGCTACAATCACATCACCACCATCACGACAGCCAGAATCAGCAGACACAACACTATCAAAAGACATTATGTTATTGTCACAAACATACCTCTTCCACGGGGCATTTTTGCTGTGTACTATTCATGAGTGCTAAGGGAAAAAAAGAAGGGGTTATAGAAGAGGAAAGGGAGAAAAAAAGAGTGAACCAGTTGCCTATGCTTTAAAAGAAATTCAGGAACAGGACTGTTCTGCCATGCCACTGTTTTTCCCCAACTCCGCACACTGACGGGAAAGAAAAGTTGATGCACCACGGGTTCAGAGAGTAAAGAAATCTGCTGCGGCAAAGATACATCCACCCACATAACCCCAGTAAAAACAAATCTACCTACAGTTTTTAACAAGTGAAAAAAATAAAGTCTAAAAACTATTTTGCAAAGTCAATTTGCTACTTCGATAGGGATTAATTTTAAAGTGTGAATACAGTACTTAACAGGTATATTAAGTCTGTTAATATTCTCTCAAACTGGTGGCTTTTCACTGGATTCTCCCCCTTCACACAGGTGGTGGTTAGTGACAGGAGCCCTCCGTTAGCACAGTGGTCCTCCCACTCTGGAGGTTGCGGGACAGGGGAGAGAAAGTCTCCCAACCTTACTTGCAGATCTTCTCCACATTCTTTGAGAATCACAGCTTTCCTGTCTCCCACTTGGAATTTTTTCCCCCCTCACATTTACTCATATATGAAATCTCTCTTCATCCTTATAGAATGACTGGCACTTTTTGTCAGTGTTAAACAAGTTTAGTAGCTAGAAACACTTCAGATTTTCATATAATGTCTCACACTCTTCCTGTTAATTTCTCAGCTATCCACTTCCCCTCATTCTCATCTTCCCAGATTAAACAGATTTGGTGTAGTTACCGCCAGGAAAATCAAATTTGCCACCGATCCCCATACAGATGAACACGTTCTGTTTAGCCCCTGACACAAATTGCTAGCTAGTGTTTTGTGCGTTTCGGATTAAGGTCACAGTTAAAGTTATTGGATTGTTTTGCAGTGATATAAGAATTATCTTAAAGCTTTTACAGTTCATATGGTTAAATTCTAAGTACAAAACAAACTCATATTCAACTATTTATAAAAGGCTGAGATCTGAATTTGCAACATTAGCACTAATAAAGAATCCTTCAACAGGATCATAAGGCAGGAAAGAACCTCAGTGATCATCCTACTCCAACCTTAAAAATGAGGAGGCTGTGACACAGAAAGGTTAAATGAATTATCTCGGGTCACATGGTCTATTATGGGAAGGGCTGGGAGCAGTTTTTTCCTTGAAGCAGTTTAATTCCTTGTGGAGCCAGGAGAGCTGGACGCTAATCTTGATTCTAAATAACTCAAAATTACTGATTAAAAGATGATCGGAAGAATAAACACATATTATATTACAAGCATCCTTGCTATAGTACCACCTTGCCAATGAAAATCACAAAAAAGAAAATAACTAACTACATTTGAGACTGGATATGAGTTTGACATGTCTGACATGATAGCAAGAACATCTGTGGAGTCAAAAGCTCAATGGCCTTGTAGTCAGGAAGTCTGGTTTCGTATCTCAGGACTACCTTGTGAAGCCATTTAACCTTCCTAACTCAGTGACCCTCCATCTGTAAAATGGGATTAACATCTACCATGAAGAGCACTGTTTTATAATTTTTGTAAACATTTCCTGATTTATAGTGTGCAATGAGTATTAGCTGAATCTAAATATCAGAATACAGTTTTCTCTTAAAAAGTTAATGAAAGGAAAGGCATGAAATTCCAGATATACCCAATAGTAATACTTTCAAGATTTTTACCCATAGTATTCAGGGCTCATGACAATGAATGCAAAAAGGACCTCAAGGCTTGATTGGAAGGAGTATCATTAAGGAAGAATTTTAAATACAACAAGTGAAGGAATATTACTTTAAAAATGTGATGAAGTATTTCTCCTTGCCAGAGAAAGATGACTATGAGAGAGTACAACAAACATTTCACTGGGCTGGGAAAGACAAAAATTGTTTATAACTTTTTCTTACAGAATGGGCAAAAAGTGAAAAAGGGGATGACTCCGTTATTTTTCATTTTGAATTTACATGACATCACATGAGGATATTTGGTGTTCTTATCTAAGCATCCAGGAATAAATACAACCAACAATTATTTCTTTAGTACACAAAGTAACTGATATATATAAAAATTGGAAGACAACTTAGTTTACTCTTTTTTTTTTTAATACCTGAAAGCAAGAGTTTTCCCTGTTTCATCTTCCCTGTCCTCTTCGCTATGGCCCCGTTTCACTGATTTCCTCTTCGTATGCTCCAGTCTGATCTCTCCACCAATTCCTTCACTGTTGCCTGCAAATGTCTCCAAGCTTCCTCATCCTGAACAGTCTATGTTCAAATCTCCTCTCTGCTTGACACTCCTAGGCCCTTCCTTCTTCTGTTTACCACCAAATGTCATGGAAGAGTAGCCTTGCCTGGTTGTACCAACTTCCATATTTTCGATTCATTATTTAAAGCGAAGTGTGGCTTCCAACTTCAATGTTCCCTGAAAATGCTCTCTCAGAGATCACCACTGACCTCCTAAAGGCCACATACAATGACCTATTCTCAGCTCCCTTTGGCTTATCCTTGCTGCAGAATGAAGAGGTATTTGTGATTCACTTATTCTTCTAAAAAACCTTCCCTCTCTTGACTTATAACACACAGCTGTCTCCTGGTTTTTGCCCACTCCACCTTAGCTGCCTTCCCCTTACGTCTGGCATGGCACAGGGGCCTCAAGGTAAGCAAAATCCATCCTGGAGGATCTATGAGGAGTCAGGGACAAATTACAATCCCCAACAAAGAGGTCCTAAAATCCAGGAGAGGAAAAGTAAGAAGCCAATAGACAGGACTCAGTCTCTCCTCCTTAGCAGGGCAGAGTTTTCTGGGGTGATTCATCTTTTCCCTTAGGTAAAGGTAAAGGCAGAGCTTGGCATCAGATGTCACTTACTGAGAATCATCCTCTGTCATCTTCTCTAGCCTCTGTGCTTTTTCTTGAAGTGTTTAGCTTGGCAAGGCAAGGTTTTGCCTTGATTACCCCAAATTATATCTCCAGCAAAAAATTCTTGCCTAAATTCCAGACCTTAATTTTTCTTTTTAAATTCTCTCTGTGCCCTGTCTTCTCCACATACCCACCAATTCAAAGGGCTCTAAGACATGGATTTTTCATTTTCATATCTGAATTCCCTACAACATACACTGTGGCATTCTCACATCTATATCATTCACCAACAACAAAAATAAAATGTGAGAAATGTGTAATATCCTTCTGTACTGCCACTTACAAAATTTTCACAGCAATGGTTCAAATGTATGCTCCTCAGAACCTGTGGATATTCTAAATTTACACTAAATATTACAAATTATGTTTCTAAAACTAGGATACATTCTCTCAGGTGGTGACCTCAGCTCAAACAATGCAAAGGACATCTAAAATTCCTTCCTTATGGGAAACTTCATTAAGAATGGAGTTGAGACAAGCTCTATCACTTGTGGTCAAATGCAAATCCAACAGGAAGAGGTGGGCTTCAGCAGATACTACTTTATTACTCCATCAGGAGGAAGAAGGGCTGTCTTTCTCCCCAGCAAAAGCCCAGCCATAACTCAGCCAGGAAGAAGCCAGTCCTCAGCGTACTCCAATGGGCTTTTTGTTTATAACAGCCTTCCCATCTCTCCACCTTTTCTCTATAAAAGAACATTCTCTCCTTTGTTCTGCAGACTTGCCTATGGTTTTGCTATAGTTTGCTTGTCCCAGATTGCAATTCTCTGCTATTCTTGAACAAATCCACATTTGCTGGTAAAAAAAAAAAAAAATACCTTCCTTATCTTTGTTTATAATAGGTAATATATGTTCTATTTGGAAAGAGAACTCTGCAGAGACCTGTGTTAAAAAAGCTTGTTAAAATATTGCACCAAGAACAAGTTTTAACCAAGAGGGCTGGTAAAACTTTAAGCAAGAAGTAAGGATGAAAGTATGAACACACCATTTTGGAGAGGATTCTATTATGGAACTTCTATCTTGTATATGGAAATGAGCCAGTCTTCACAGGCATTTATATCGTTACATAAAAACACTGTGGAGAAGTGCCTGGGTGGCTTAGTTGGTTAAGTGCCCAACTCTTGATTTTGGCTCAGGTCATGATTTCATGGCTTGTGGGACAAGTCCACATCTGGCTCTATGCTGACAGCATGGGGCATGCTTGGGATGCTCTCTCCCTCTCTGCCCTTCCCCTGCTCTCTTTCTCTCAAAATAAATAAATGTTAAAAAATGGAAATAAAAACACTATGGAAGCAAATGAACTAAAAAGGACAGGGTTTGATTTATTTTTTATATCTATCAGATGTCACTACCTATGGAAAATGGTTACATAAAATTTATATTAGATCATAAAAATTGGATAGATAATCCAGATTTTTAAAAATAGTTTAGTTTTAAAAGAGAAAAATATTATTCTGAGGAACTGGCTTATCAATAAGCAAAAGTTGAAAGCTGAAAAACTATCTGCTTGCAAAAATGGTTTATTACTCCTTAGAAGAAATGAAAAGCTATGTTTTTGGATTCTTTGTAAGATTCATCAAATACAATCAGTTGCTGGAAATCTAGACCATCATTTAAAATATCACGGAAAAAAATACAGAGCAGGAAAAACCAAACTTACATCTCTTGATTACCGCTCTAATGGATGACAAAGGTCCTTGGCTAGAAAAAGAAAAAAAGAAAAAATATTAGGTATTCATTAATCCTTTTGAAGAACGATCATTCATAATGCCAGGTCATTTCTGGGACTCAATATGACACCAAGTAGCAAGTGTGATATATTAGTTTCTGGTTTATCCTCTTTACAAAACATAAATTAAAAAACTTTTTAAATTGCCTTTGCCATGAAATGTTTTATGGGAAATGAGAAGGCTGGTGAAGTATATCTGCAGTGTAAATAAAAAACTGCCTTAAAATTGCTTTCATAGCTACCTACACAGTGCATCTTCCAGTGAAACTGTGGACAGTGATTGAAGTCAGGCAGCAATTACTTGGTACACAAAAGAATTCTGACCCCCACCCCCCCATCTGTTTCGGTGTTTGACAGCAGATTTCTGTCTTCTTATATCAGATCAAAATATATCATTTTTATAGTAATTTGACATAAGGATCAATAGCATTTCTTCCTAAGATTAGAATTTAAAACACCACCACCAAAAAATAAAAGTCTTCTGGTTGTTTTGAATTTTCTTCAATGGCTGATTGGTCCTGGGTATCTCTGATTATGTGACTTTGGCAAGTCACAGAAATGCTTCTGAGCCTTTATTCATTCACTGGTCAAAACCATCTAGCTACAAAGGTTTATACCACCAGTTTATAAGACTTTTTTTTTTTTTTTTTAATCTTCATTCAAACCAGTTGGACTGTTTTTGGAATCATTTAGAAAAAATATACAAACTTAAAAATTTAATGATATGATTTAGGGGGGAAATGCCTTCTTATTTATAGAATTCTTCACTTTTTTTCTGAATGCTCTTAACCTTTAGGCTTATTTTTGATCTTATTAAATTTATGCTAGTGGTAATCTGTATAAACCCTCTTGCTGTTTCTTAGGTAGATAAGATAAAACTTCAGGAAGATGCAATAACATATCAGTTCATTATATGGGAAGGACACTTCAAGAATATACTATTCTGCCCAGACCCCTGCCTCAAAATTAAGCAAGAAGAGATCTCCAAGGGTGATGAAAGCAGGATCATGATATAAAACATAAATGTTTTCAGGGCATCTGGGTGGCTCAGTTGATTAAACATCAACTTCAGCTTAGGTCGTGATCTCATGGTTCACGGGTTCAAACCCCATGTTGGGCTCTGTGCTGACAGCTCAAAGCCTAGATCCTGCTTCACGATTCTTTGTCTCCCTCTCTCGCTGCTCCTCCCCTGCTTGCACTCTGTCTCTCAAAAATAAATTTTAAAAAACGTTTAGGGGCGCCTGGGTGGCTTAGTCGGTTAAGCGTCCAACTTTCGCTTGGGTCATGATCTCGCGGTTCGTGGGTTCAAGCCCCGCGTCGGGCTCTGTGCTGACTGCCAGCTCAGAGCCTGGAGCCTGTTTCAGAGTCTGTATCTCCCTCTCTCTCTGACCCTCCCCTGCTCACGCTGTCTCTCTCTCTCTCTCTCTCTCCTAGAAATAAAAATATTTAAAAAATAATAAAAATAAAAAACGTTTAAAAATTAAACATAAAAAAAAAGTTTTCAGCAATACTGATTTTTTATTAGATTTTTTAAAATTTAAATATAATCAACATAGTATTATAATAGTTTCAGGTGTACAATATAATGATTCAACAATTCTGTACATTACTCAGTGCTCATCATGGCAAGTGTACTCTTAATCTCCTCCACCTGTTTCACCCATCCTCTGACCCACCTCTCTTCTGGCAACTACTAGTTTATTCTCTGTATTTAACAATCAATTTTTGTTTATCTCTTCTTTTCTTGGTTTTGTTTAAGTTTCACATATGAATAAAGTCATATGATAGTTGTCTTTCTCTGACTGACTTATTTCACTTAGCATTATACCCTCTAGATCCATCCATGTTAGATGGGTAAGCAATGCTCATTTTGAAAAACAGTTCTTGAAGGCTTTTATAAAAAACTACTTGAAAAAAAATTAGTATAATATAGAAAAGATAAGAGTGCTAAAATGCAAATAGGTTGACTGAGGGTTTAGGAGAAACTTCTGGATGCAAAAGTGGAGAGAAGCTATAAAGTAATTAATAGAATCAAAATCAGTACTTAGAGGCTGCTCCAAGAGAGCCAAAATGCCATGTGTATGTCCAGGCAGAGCATATGGAATGTTACTGGATGTCTACATCATTATCTCTTTGCTCATGACCACTGATTTGGTGTAATGTTATTATTATTTACAAACCTGCTGTTACCTCTGTGAAGGGGGAAGGTGTATGGATTGGAGTGGAACATGGGGGTATCTGGGTCAAACTGCCCCCCTCCCAAAAAAGACATGTTGAAATCCTAACCTCAGAAAATGACCTTTTTTGGAAATAGGTTCCTTACAAATGTAATTAATTAGTTAAGATGAGGTCGTACAGGACTAGGGTGGTCCCCTAACCCAATATGATTGGTGTCCTTCAAAGGAAACCATGTGAAGACAAAGACACACAGGAAAGGCACGACAGGACAAAGAGGCAGAGACCTGGAACGATGCAGCTGCAAGCCAACAAAGCCAAAGATTGCCCACAAGCCACCAGAAGCTAGCAAGAGGCAAGGAAGGATTTCCCTAAGGATTTCAGAGGGAGCGCGGCCCTGATGACACCTTGCTTTTAGACTTCTAACCTCCAGAATTGTGAAACAATAAATTTCTGTTGTTTTAAGTCACTTAGTTTGTGGCACTTTGTTACGGCAGCCCTCAGAAATGCATGTGTGAGGTATTCTGGGGGCAGAGTAGATGTGATAATTAACTGAGCTGTACATTTCGTGTATGTATGTTACACTTCGATAAAAAGCTGGGGACCTACAGGGTTGACAGAAACCTTGGTACAAAATAATTTTGACTGAGGTCACCCGAGGTTCTATAATTCTCAAGATTTATAAGCATCATGCTTAGGCTAATGAGATAAACCAGCCAGACAGCCAGGCAGCTAGCCAACCAACCAATCGGTATCTTAATGCCTAAAATTTTTCTAGACTCTGAATTTTAAAGTTCTCCTTTCTAGGTTAACAGGTTTTGTGGTAGGAAAATAAAGGAGGCTTGTGGTCAAATACATTTCCATGGGAAGCAATTTTGGGAGATGCTAGCATAACTTCGTAGCTGTGCAGGGTGCATACAATTTCTGCATCTCAAGTGTAGCTATGGATGTAAAAGATGTCTCTTTTTCTCCATCTTTATGCAGAGCAAAGGTTACAAGTGAAAGTATCACTCTGTAGTCTTAAGAGAAAACCTCATGGGAGGGATCCCTCAGCATAAGCTCAGGTCCATGTCTTAGCTGGGAACCTCCAGGAAGAATGGACACAGACTCACTGATCAAAGGAGGAAGCAGCAGAGCCCAGTGGTTGAGAGAGCTGGTTCCAAAGCACAATTGTTCATATGCACTCCTGGCACCTCCACTTGCTAGGTGGTGTGGCTGTGTGCAAATTAGATTGTCTTCATGTTTTCTCATGTATAAGATCAGGAACAACTTAGCTCCCTCATGAGGTTGTTGTGGAGAAAAAGAGGGAAAATCCACTAAAGCATCTTACACTGGGCCTGGAATGAACTGTGTGTTCAAAAATACACTATTGTTATTGCTGCTGTTATCATTACTGATGTTTGTTTGTAATCTTTAGGGACATCACAAAACATCTGACAATGCATACAACACTTGACAGGTTCTCATGTTGGGGTGTGATATAATACAGTAGGCTTAACAGTTTATGTTATTCAATTATTTTTTTCTTCGTGATTATTTTACTGTTCTGGGAGAGCCTGAGCCTATGCCACTCTATGGCAAAAACAAAGGACTGCCAAATGGCATCTTCCCTCCATTCTAAATGTATAATAAGTCTATGTGCTGGCCCTTGGCAGAGTTGATCCACAATTTCTGCCTTCTGTTCTTCAAGTGCTGTGGCCCCTATCATCAGGTACCTTTGTTTTCTGAGGGGCAGATAAAACCACTCCTAACATGTGACAGTCGAAGACCCCCCCAGGAGGGAAATGAAGGATTAGGGGAATGGCTTTCAGATTCTGAAGAGAACCAAAAGCTGACGTCAAGACTGAGTAGTGTCAGGTCTAATTCCTGACGATTTATCTTCCTCTGGGACTTTGTGGGGGATATGCAGCCATTCAGATTCCCCTTCTATCTTTTCTTCCCACTCTTTTACAGTAAGCCCTTAGGCTGTGTTGTAGGGTCACTGTCTACTACTACATTTGCACAAAGCCTTAATTAGTGTTAAGGTGCTTTTAAGAAAGAAAATTGAATCTTAAAAGAGATTCTTAACCTGGGGTGCCTGGGTAGCTCAGTCAGTTAAGCATCCAACTTTGGCTCAGTCATGATTTCACAGTTTGTTGAGTTTGGGCCCCGCATGGGGCTCTGTGCTGACATCTCGGAGCTTGGAGTCTGCTTCAGACTCTGTGTCTCCCTCTCTCTCTGCCCCTCCCACTTGCACTCGGTCTCTCTCTCGAAAATAAACATTAAAAAAATTTTTAAAGAGATTCTTAACCTAATGAAATGAATTTCTAATAAGATTTCAGCAATGAAGATGATAATGAAAACTGCTTATTATTACATGTGCCAAACACGTGGATCTTTTTTACCAAGAAAATATGGCTTAGTGGTTAGGTATCCTGTCTACAGTCACACAGCTGCTAAGTGGCAGAAGCAGATGTGAATTTACTATCATCTGATTATAGTCAAGTCTATAGTTCATGCTTGAGTGGATTGGTAAAAGTTTCTAGATGCTTTACGAAGTTCACTATATAGGCAAGTACTCTCAAGCATAAAGCCAATTCAAAAAACTTCACAATGGAATCTCATCCAGATTTTGCAGATGCAGGAGAAAACAGAATAGAAGCTGCTAGTTTTGACACTATCAAAAACAACAACAACAAAGCAAATCATAATGGTCATTCTTAATCTCACCTAAGAAAATCCAACCTCTCTTCTTACTTTGGATTATGTTTTATTTATCATTCTAAAAAATATTTATACAACTTTCAAAGCAACAGCCTGTTTCCAGGTTTTAAATAATTTCCCCTGCCCCCTTCTTTGGTGAGGAAAAACTGTTTTCACAAACCAGTAAATGAAGTTGCTGAATTTGGTTAGTTTGGTACACAAATCAGAATGCCTGCAAGTACCATCATCATCACCATATCTGGCTTTGGAGTTCCTTTTCTGTGCAGAGGAAATTGAATATATTTTGACAATACATTGTTTATAAAAACCCTCAATTAAAGCCATGGGTACATCATTAAAGTACCAGTCAGTAAAGTCATTAGCTTGACAAAGGGTTAAACTAGTATGATCTAGAGGTGTAGCTCTCTGATCAAGCTGATAAACCTGCCAGTGAACATAAAATTGATCTCTTTATACCATCTTCTCCAAAGACTCTCAACATTTGGACTGATTCATTTCCATTTCCTAGCAGAACGGTTTAATCAGATTGGTGTAATTTTTGCAGGTTGGAAGAGGTATTCTGGTTCATCCATTCTCACACAACCGATGCTTATTTACGTATGTAATATTTTGCACACATACACACACAAGGCACTAGGAATGCCTTGAAAGCATAGACTTCTCACAGGGAGAAAGACAAATATTGCAATTGCCTTTCTGTTAATACTTTGCAAGGGTAGGCACAACGTGCTAGGATGCAAAGAAGCTAGGTATCACTCTATCTTGGAATCTAAGGAAAAGCTTCAAAAATGTCATATGTGTATTGACTGAGACAGAAGAATGTGTGGGAGGAAAGGGTGTTTATAGGCAGTATCAGGCAGTATGTGCAAAAGATTATGTGTGAGGGGACTGTTGAGCATGGTTTGAGCACAGCATACAAGGAAGCCATGGTAAGACATAAGAAGGGACTGGAACTCAAATGCCATGCCAAAGTGAGAACATGCTAGAGAGGCAAGTATTGTTGCCAGGCATCACCAGCCAGGTTAAACACTAAGAATCTATGTGGCAAGGATATGACAGCAAAGTATCTCAAAAAAGAATTTTTGGGGGACATCTCCTTAGAACAACAAGCATTGTTGACTGTAGCTGGTCTGTATGTATGAACCATGGTATTTGTCACTTGCTTGCCTTTAAAAAAAGCATTTGTGAACAAACACTGGAGTGCCAGTAATTGCTCTTAAAACTATGGGCAGATCCACATTTTTAGGAACTACATATATTAGTGATAGGCTTGCTACACTAATATATGATAAGATACATAATGAGTGGAGGTAGGAAAGGCAAGACAGAAAGGTGAGCAAGTGGAAGTTTTTGGAAATGCCGTAAAGGTAATGGAGAAGTCTGGGGTGTCATATATGCACGTAATTATTCATCTATGGGGCTCTCACTATGTACCTGGCATTATACCACAAATTGGGGCACCAATATGAATATACAACCTCTGTCCTCAAGAAGTATGCAGTCATGTTGACAAGATCTATAAATAAAAGTTATAAAAAAAAAGAATGTGGAAGAAAATGTTACACAAGGTATTATGAGAACTTGCGAGAGGGATGTCTAAACTTAGCTCTAAGAGAGTTGTAGAAAACACAGAGCTGACACATGAAGAGAGCTAATGCAAGTTCTTGTCTTTGGCATTACTGGCATTTGTTAAGGAAGAGGGATTGATTGTCCTTTTATTATAGAATGATTAGCAGCATCCCCGGCCACTACCTACTAGATAAACAAAAGCACACTTCTTCCCACCCGATGCCAACTGTGACAACCCAAAATGTCTCCAGACATTGCCAAATATCCTCTCGGTGGGCAGGAGTGAGGGGAGAAACACCCTCAATTAAGAACCACTAAGTTAGTGACAACAAAACAGAGCAATAGGACTTATTATGGATGGGAAAGAAGCTAACTTTGTCATTACTGGTTGCCAAGTTGATGGTAGCAGTAGTGGGATAAAATTGGAGGCTAGATCTAAGAGAATGGAACAAAAGCAATGAGAAAGAGAGAAGAAAAAAGTAAAAGAAATTTCTGGCACCAATAACAGTTTCAGGAAAGTAGTACTATGGTTCTACTAGGTGAAAAAAATGATTCTATGAAAGAACACAAGAAGACAGTCATTCAATGGTGGAAAAAAACCCTTTTTAAGTCAGTTGTTTATAAATCAAGAATTAACTGCACTTAAAAAATGATGCTTATTTCAGGACTACAATAAACAAAAAGTCTTTGACTTACACATTTCAAAAACAAAAACAAAGCAAAACACCCAAAAACCTAAAAACCAAAAAACCTTACATGCACTTTTTTTAATATATTAATTTACTTTTTATTTTTTATTTTTTTAAAAATAGTTTATTGTCAAGTTGGTTTCCATATAACACCCAGTGCTCATCCCCACGAGTGCCTCCCTCCGTGCCCCTCCCCCCTCCCCCCACATCCATCAGTCCTCAGTTTTTGTCAGCATTCAAGAGTCTCTCATGGTTTGCCTCTCTCCCTTTCCCAGACCATTTCCCCCTTCTTCTCCCCATGGTCTTCTGTTAAGTTCCTCCTAATCCTCCTATACACGCAAAAACATGATATTTGTCCTTCTCTGCCTGACTTATTTCACTAAGCATAACACCCTCAGGGTCCATCCATGTTGCTACACATGGCCAGATTTCATTCTTTCTCATTGCCCTGTAGCATTCATTTGTACAGATAAACCACATCTTTTTTTTTTAATTTTTTTTAATGTTTTATTTATTTCTAGAGAGAGAGACAGCGTGAGCAGGGGAGGGTCAGAGAGAAAGTCACAGACTGAAACAGGCTCCAGGCTCTGAGCTGGCAGTCAGCACAGGGCCCGACGCGGGGCTCGAACCCACGAACCGCGAGATCATGACCTAAGCGAAAGTCGGACGCTTAACCGACTAAGCCACCCAGGCGCCCCGATAAACCACATCTTCTTGATCCATTCGTCCGTTGATGGACACTAAGGCTCTTTCCATGTTTTGGCTATTGTTGAGAGTGTTGCTATGAACACTGGGGTACATGTGCTCCTGTGCATCAGCATTTCTATATCCCTTGGGTAAATTCCTAGCAGTGCTATTGCTGGGTCATAGGGGAGTTCTACTGTTAATTTTTTGAGGAACCTCCACACTGTTTTCCAGAGGGGCTGTACCAGTTTACATTCCCACCAACAGTGTAGGAGGGTGCCCATTTCTCCACATCCTCGCCAGCATCTTGCGTTCTCTGATTTGCTCATTTTAGCCACTCTGACTGGCATAAAGTGGTATCTCAGTGTGGTTTTGATTTGTATTTCCCTGATGAAGAGGGATGCTGAGCATCGTTTCATGTGTTTGTTGGCCATCTGGATGTCCTCTTTGGAGAAGTGTCTGTTCATATATTCTGCCCATTTCTTTACTGGGTTGTTTGTTTTTTGGGCGTGGAGTTTGGTGAGTTCCTTATAGATTCTGGATATTAACCCTTTATCTGATATGTCATTTGCAACTATCTTTTCCCATTCCGTTGGTTGCCTATTAGTTTTGTGGGTTGTTTCCTTTGCTGGGCAGAAGCCTTTAATCTTGATGAGGTCCCAATCGTTTCTTTTTGCTCTTGATTCCCTTGCCTTTGGGGATGTGTCAAGTAAGAAATTGCTGCGGATGAGGTCAAGGAGGTTGTTTCCAGCTTTCTCCTCTAGGGTGTTGATGGTTTCTTTTCTCACATTCAGGTCCTTTATCCATTTTGAGTTTATTTTTGTGTATGGTGTGAGAAAATGATCTAGTTTCATTCTTCTGCATGCTGCTCTCCAGTTCTCTCAACACCATCTGTTAAAGAGGCTGTCTTTTTTCCATGGGATATTCTTTCCTGCTTTGTCAAAGATTAGTTGGCTGTATACCTTTGGGTCCAGCTCTGAGCTCTCAATTCTATTCCACTGGTCTATGTGTCTGTTTTCGTGTCAATACCCATACTGTCTTGATGATGATTCCTTTGTAGTAGAGGCTTAAAGTCTGGGATTGTGATACCTCCCATTTTGGTTTTATTTTTCAGTATTACTTTGGCTATTCGGGGTCTTTTGTGGTTCCATACAAATTTTTGGATAGTTTCTTCTAGTTTTGAGAAGTATGCTGGTGCAATTTTGATTGGAATTGCATTGAATGTGCAGAGTGCTTTGGGTAGTAATGACATTTTAACTATATTTATTCTTCCTATCCATGAGCATGGAATGTTTTTCCATTTCTTTGTGTCTTCTTCAATTTCCTACATAAGTTTTCTATAGTTTTCACCATATAGATCTCTTGTGTCCTTGGTTAGGCTTATTCCTAGGTATTTTATGGTTTTTTGTGCAATTATGAATGGGATCAGATTCTTGATTTCTGTTTCTGTTGCTGTTGCTTCACTGTTGGTGTATAAAAATGCAACCGATTTCTGTACGTCGATTTTGTACCCTTCACTTGGCTGAATTCTTGGATCAGTTCCAGTAGGCTTCTGGTGGAGTCTGTCGTGTTTTCTATGTAGAGTATAATGTCGTCTGCGAAAAGTGGGAGTTTGACTTCCTCTCTGCCAATTCTAATGCCTTTGATTTCCTTTTGTTGTCTGATGGCTGATGCTAGGACTTCCAGCACTATGTTAAACAACAGTGGTGAGAGTGGACATCCCTGTCGTGTTCCTGATCTCAGGGGGAAAGCTCTCAGTTTTTCCCCGTTGAGGATGATGTTAGCTGAAGGCTTCTCATAGATGGCTTTGATGATGTTTAAGTAGGTTCCTTCTATCCCGACTTTCTCTAGAGTCTTTATTAAGAAGGGATGCTGTATTTTGTCAAATGCTTTTTCTGCATCTATTGACAGGATCATATGGTTTTTATCTTTTCTTTTGTTGATGTGATGTATCACATTGTTTGATTTGTGAATGTTGAACCAGCCCTGTAACCCAGGAATGAATCCCACTTGATTTTGGTGGATAATTCTTTTTATGTGCTGTTGGATTCTATTTGCAAGTATCTTGTTGAGGATTTCTGCATCCGTATTCATCAAGGATATTGGCCTGTAGTTCTCATTTTTAGCTGGATCTCTCTCTGGCTTGGGAATCAGAGTGATGCTGGCTTCATAAAATGAGTCTGGGAGTTTTCCTTCAGTATCTATTTTTTTGAATAGCTTGAGAAGAATGGGTATTAGTTCTGTTTAAACGTCTAGTAGAATTCCCCGGGGAAGCCACCTGGTCCCGGACTCTTATTTGTTGGGAAATTTTTGATCACGGATTCGATTTTCTCACTACTTATAGGTCTGTTCAGATTTCCTATCTCTTCCCGTGTGAATTTTGGTAGTGGGTGTGCGTTTAGGAATTTGTCCATTTCTTCTAAGTTGTCCAATTTGTTGGCATATAATTTCTCATAGTATTCCCTGATAATTGCTTGTATTTCTGAGGGGTTGGTTGTAATCAGTCCATTTTCATTCATGATTTTGTCTATTTGGGTGCTCTCTGTTTTCTTTTTGAGAAGCCTGGCTAGAGGTTTGTCAATTTTATTTTTTCAAAAAAAACAACTCTTGGTTTCACTGATCTGTTCAATTGTTTCTTTGGTCTCTATGTTGTTTATTTCTGCTCTGATTTTTACTATTTCTCTTCTTTTCCTGGATTTAGGGCTTTCTTGTTGCTCTGCCTCTAGTTCCCTTAGGTGAGCTGTTAGATTTTGGACTTGCGCTTTTTCTAGTTTCTTGAAATAGGCATGGAGTGCAATGTACTTTCCTCTTAGGACTGCCTTTGCCGCATCCCATAGATTTTGGATTGTTGTGTTTTCATTTTCATTTGTTTCTATATATTTTTTAATTTCATCCCTAATTGCCTAATTGGCCCATTCATTCTTTAGTAGGGTGGTCTTTAACCTCCATGTTTTTGGAGGTTTTCCAGACTACTTCCTGTGATTGATTTCAAGTTTCAAAGCATTTGATCTGAGAGTGTGTATGGTATGATCTCAATTCTTTTATATTTATTGAAGGCTGCTTTATGTCCCAGTATGTGATCTATCTTGGAGAATGTGCCATGTGCACTTGAGAAGAAAGTAAATTCCCTGGCCTCAGGATGTAGTTCTAAATATATCTGTCAGATCCATCTGGTCCAATGTGTCTTTCAAGTCCATTATTTCTTTAGTGATTTTCTGTCTGGTTGACCTATCCATTGCTGTAAGCGGATATTAAAGTCCCCTGCTATTAGCACATTCTTATCTATGAGCCTGTTTCTGTTTGTGATTAATTGTTTTAGATATTTAGGTGCTCTCATATTCGGTGCATAGACATTTATGACTGTTAGTTCTTCCTGATGGATAGACCCTGTATTTATTACATAATGCCCTTCTTCATCTCTTGTTATTGTCCTTAATTTAAAGTCCAGTTTATCTGATACACGTATAGCTACTCTGGTTTTCTTTTGATTTCAAGTAGCATGATATATATTTCTCCATCCCCTTACTTTTAATCTGAAGGTATCTTCCAGGTTAAAATGAGTTTCTTGTAGACAGCATATAGATGGATTTTGTTTTTTTTATCCATTCTACTACCCTATGTCTTTTGATTGAAGCACTGAGCCCATTTACATACAGTGTTATTATTGAGATATGTGGGTTTAGAGTCTTTGTGTCCTTTGTGGGATTCATGTTTGTGGTGGTGTCTCTGGTATCTTTGTTCCTTACAACATTTCCTTCAGAGTGTCCCCCTCACGATTTCTTGTAGGGGCTGGCTTAGTGGTGACAAATTCTCTCAATTTCTGTTTACTTGAAAAGGTTTTTTTTTATCTCTCCTTCTATTTTGAATGACAGGCTTGCTGGGTAGAGGATTCTTGGCTGCATATTTTTTCTGTTCATCACATTGAAGACCTCCTGCCATTCCTTTCTGGCCTGCCGCGTTTCAGTAGATAGGTCTGTCACCAATCTGATACATTTCCCTTTGTATGTTAGGGTCCTTTTCTCCCTGGCTGCTTTCAAAATTTTCTCTTTGTCTTTATATTTTGCCATTTTTACTATGATATGCCTTGCAGAAGGTCGATTCAGATTACGTCTGATGGGGGTCCTCTGAGCCTCTTGTATTTCAACGTTTACTTCTTTTCCCAGGTCGGGGAAGTTCTCTGCTATAATTTGTTCCAGGACTCCTTCAACACCTTTCCCCCTCTCTTTCTCTTCTGGAATTCCTATGATACGGATATTGTTGCGTTTGACCATGTTGCTGAGCTCTCAAACTCTTCTTTCATGTTCCTGGATCAGTTTGTCTCTTTTTTTGTCAGCTTCTTGTTTTTCTATAATGGTGTCTTCTAAATCACTTATTCTCCTTTCTGCCTCTTCAATCTGTGTATTGGAGGCCTCAAACTTATTATGTATCTCATTTATCGCTTTTTTTAATTCTTCATGCCTGTTTATATTCTCCATTTTGTCTGTAGCCATAGTTTCTTTGATGTCCCCTATGTTTTTTTCAAGCCCAGCTATTAATTTTATGATTATTATTCTAAAATCTTGTTCGTTTATGCTGCTTATATCTGTTTTGAGCAGTTCATTAACTGTCAATTCTTCTTGGAATTTCTTTGTAGGAGAGCTTTTTTGTTTCGTCATTTTAGTTAGCTTTCTGGCTCTTATTAGTTTTAAAGACCTGTTATGCTCTCTGCACCTGTGTGTGCTGCTGTATCCAAGAAGACTCTTTGACTGTCTAGGGCCTATCCTTTCAGAGAGTGTTTTTTGAATGGTTTCTCTTGGTCTCTTTTGTTGAGACCTTGGTGATTTTGTTTTCCTACTCGTAGTGATATTTGGGCCTCTCCACCATATGTACTTTGGCTTGTTTCTTGAGGTAGCCCTGGAGAGGAAAACAGACTGACAAACACGCAGGGAGCAGGGGCTCACAAACGCACAGACAAATCTCACTAACATGAAAACCGAGAGGGAAAGTGAAAAAGTTAAGAGAAAAGACAGAGGAGGGATGGCGAATAATAAAAAATAAAAAAAATACATCAAAAGGTCAAAAGGAAAAAAGAAAAGGAAAAAAGAAGAATACCAATGGACAAAGAATGGTTTATAGCATATAACCGGATTTCCCAGGTACAATTAAATAGCTGGGTGTATGTAGTGCTGGTTGAAGAGCATAGAGACAGAGAGAGAAGACAGGGCGGGGATGAGGCAAAATTGTTAATAGAAAGAACAGGCAGAAGGGATAAGAAGCTTTTTTCAAATAGTTAAATGGTGGAGTATGGTGAGAGAAGGATGCTGGTGTTATCCAGAGAAACTATGTAGTCTAATTACTCCTGAGAGAAAGAGATGAAAAGGTCAGGAGGTGTAGAATTTACACCTACAGAATGGACTAAATGTGATTGTTTAAGCAAGCCAGTGACCAGAGTTAATCAAGTCAGTGTTCTGGGGAAAAAAAAGAAATAAAAGAAAAAAAAGGGGGGGGGGAGGAGGGCAGCTCTCAAACCGGGATGGGCGTGGTGTGATCCAATGCCTCAGGCGGGAGCTCTGCCTTGGCGGTTGTAGGGAGTAGAGTGGCAGTGCTCCAGTCCCTTCTTGAACCAAGTGCTCTACCTCGCTTTTATGGGCGTGTAAACTCCCAGGGCCAGGGGCACAGCCAAAGTTTGTTGCGCTTTTCAACCCAGGCCAGTCCCAGCCCCCAAATCCCAGTCCAAGAGCCCTGCTGAAATTGCCGCAGGCAACCCCCTGGCAACCCCCTCAGGGCAATTCCAAGCCTCTTGCCTAGCTCTGGGGGTGGAGCCAGAAGCCGCTGCTCCCTTCTCCTCCAGGTCAGGCTGGGGAGCCTGGGTGGGGCCGGGGGGCCTTGCTTGCAGGCGCGCTGAGCCCGCTGGAGTGAGGAAAACCAGGTCCCTCTGTGTCTCTTCACCCAAAACATGCACTCGCGGGCAAATCTCCCAGTTTTTAGCTCTCTGCCTTCCCTCTAGAGTTCCAGCCAGCCAGGAGCGCGGACGCCCATTGCCTGTACGCGGCTCCTCCAGGAGTCCAAGCCCACCAGGAGGGCAATGGCGGCAGGTGCGCAGCTTCTCCCAGCCAGCCAGGAGCCAGGACAAAGAAGCAGTCTGCGAGGGCAGCCCCTCTGGGGCGAGTTGGAGCGTAGGGGCCAGGTGCGCAGGTATTTTGTGCGGAAGGTCTTTCTACGCCCCGAGCGGAGGTTTTTCCCCTGAGTGGAGGTTTTTCTGTTTCGGACTCTCTTTTTCTCCTCTCACTCCCCACAGAGGGGGATAGCCCCATCCCTCCAGTCTCCAATCCAGGCCTGATTTTATCTTCCCCAGTTCGCACTCATGTTAGAAGTCTTTCTCAGTGGATTCTACGTCCTTTTTCTCCAAATTTCTTGGGTTTCATAAGGTTTCCTATGGCTTCAGATCTTTTCCGTGTGAGGCATGGGCGCGAGTGCAAGTATGGAGCTCCTTACTTCTCCGCCATCTTGCCCCTCCTCCTACCTTACATGTACTTTTATATACAGAACCTTGGGCCAATCTTGATTTGCTTCTCAAAACAGAAAGCAATAATGTTATGTAATAACAAATACATACTTGTGTTTTCATCTTGTATATCTGTCAAACTTTTAATAGCCTATATTACCTACTAGAATAAGGTATTACTATGTAATGGGAGAAGAAAGTATGAATTAGTAGATGATATTGTTCTACTGAGACAAATATAAAGCTATAGTGTCATTTTAATAATGTCTAAATTAATATCATCATCATAATATGTAGGGTCATATCTGACAAACTGTAAGTAATAGAAAAGAATAAGTGTATTACTTAAAACTAGTGAAAACAAATTACTTAATAGTTCTAAAACTCTGATTAACCTCCATAATTTGATGTTTAGGTATATAGTAAGGGGATGAATTCCTTCTTGAGAAGTAGAGAATAAAGATCAGAAAGGAAAAATAATTGAAATCCAACTAGAATGGCTTTTGCTAAAGCCAAAAATTGTAACAAAACTACAAAATATTCCTATTAATACTATGAAAGCTTTAGGGAACAAGTTATAGGGGTTCTGATTTCACTTTCTTATCACTATTGACAGCTCAATTATAGTAATTAAGATCTATAATACAACATCAAGTTACATTGGGTATTTTTCTACTTAATCTGTTTCAAAGACAAGCAAAACATATGTGCTACCTTTATCTACACAGTTTCAGGACAAAGAAAGCCCATACATGTTTAAATGAGTTTCCATGAACACATTCTACCCATTATACATTTGTAAAATGAGTTCTATTAACAGTTATATCTGTGAGCATAGAAAATATGGAAGATGACAGGTAGAGCAAAAGCAAATAGGATGCATGATTATAGTGGGAAGAATACAGAATTTGAAGCCAGCCAGAGACCTGCTTTCCTATTTCTAATTTACTTATTTGCTGGAATTGTTGCCTCTGTAATATACAGATACTAATGTCTATCTTTTTACTTGTTACTAATATTGAATGAAAAACAACGATATAAAACATACAGTACAGTGCTTAGCACATATTAAAGTCTCAAAATATGTTAGTTACATTTCCTCCCCTACAATACACAAATTTGTGTAGTCCATAATTATATGAGGTTGAAATTTTTGGAGCCATCCAGCCAACACCAGTTGAGTTACCCTATACTTAACATAATCGTAACTTATAAATTCAAGTAATTGACCATTTGCATTTCAGTTGCAATTAATATTCACTACTTACAACCGTTCTGAGTTTCACAATCCATACTTCTCATATACCTAATCTCCTACCAAAGTGAAGCAATTACAAAGCCAAGAGAATAAAACAGATGACATGCTTTTGTGAGCATTGTATTACCCCTACTGAGAACACAAATCTCTGTTCCTTTCTGTCACCCTTCCCATGATGCTTCTCACAAAATGGACGTGGTGATCAGTAGATCTGAAACGTTTCATATTTCTTTAGCCCTATTAAAAAAAAAAATCCCATGAAAGTGTTCAAAGATTCTGGAAAAAGCTTTCAACTCTACTATTAATAACTGCAGTACATTTAAAATTAGAACATGTTGCCCTGTCCTTCCCAATTCTTTGTTATCTTGGTTGTTGTTTTTCCCCCCAATACATGCATGTCTTGACTTCCTAATTAGACTGCAAACTTCTCAAAGAAAGAGACTTGAATAGTACAGGTGACTCTACCTACAATTTACTTAATAAGCAAATCCCTCTCCAAATAATTTTGCTGCTGGTTTAGTTCTGTTGGTCTCTATTCTCAGTTATATCTTATTGATGCTGACAGTGCTGAGTGTCTGGGTCTAATATTTAAAAATAGCTATTCTGGGGGGTACCTGGGTTGCTCGGTCAGTTAAGCATCTGACTCTGGCTCAGGTCATTATCTCACAGATCATGAGTTAGAGCCCCACATCGGGCTCTCTGTTGTCAGCGCAGAGCCCATTTCAGATCCTCTTCTCCCTCTTTCTCTGCCCTTCCCCTGTTCTCATTCTCTCTCAAAAATAAACAAACATTTTTAAAAAATAGGTATTTTTCATGCCAAATGTCACCTTTGACGAGCATCTAGTGCTCAATATAGGGTAGTACTCTTCTAACAGTAGACAGAAAGCTGGCCAGGTTTACCTTATTAAGGAATGGTATGTTAGACTCCAACATGGCACCTAATTTGGCAATAAGCATTGTATTCCAAGTGTCAATTATAGGAATTTCAGGGGTAATTCTGCCTATTCACAGTTTTTCATTGTACTCTTTTTAGAACCTGTCTTTTTATTAGTTAAGCCCCTGCTAAATCTCAAATAATAAGCAGCACAAACTCTTCACAGGTGTGCTGAATTTCAAGCTATGTATAACATACAATAACATACAGTGATGTTAATCAGATAGGTTTTATATAAGTGGGTTATTGTATATGGTGTAGAACAGTCACAACTTATTTTGAGAAGAGATATAGGACACAATGTCTACTCAACATCCAAGAAAGGTGGTATTTACTATAATGTCATACAAAATCTTTAACCTTGTCAAATGTGAACACAAAAAGGTTGAAAACTTATGGTCTGAAGTAAAACTGTGTTCAATAAACACCTACTGAATGAACCAAGGAATTAATAACCAAAATACAATTTTTCTAGAGTAATAGCTTTCCACCACAGTCTACCTAAAGTGATCTGTAAAAAGAGTTTAACAGAAAACCTAGAAAGACAGAAAGGGCTAAAATCTAATCCTCTCTTTTCCGGGTATACAGCAATATAGTAAGATTAAGTTTTATGATGAAAAGTTATTTGTTAGTAAAAGGCAAAAAGAGGATAGCACTGTCCTAAAGGGGTGTCCATTACATGCCAGGAAAAAGTGAGGGGGAATATGAAAATATTAGACAAGTATAAGACAGTTTCAGTTTGAAACATCCACAACACCCAGAGGCTGATTTTTCAAGTTTTGTTTTATTAGCTGCTTATTTCTGTATTTTTAACCAAAACACAAACATTAACTGTTAAAAGTCAATATTAATTTTCAACCAAGAAATTTAATGCTTATGCTATTCCAGGTATTATGCTAAGTACCAAAGAAACAAGATCAACTAGGATATGAACACTGCTCATAGTTTACTCAGAAGCCCATTAACAAGAGAAGAGCTTACAATTGCATGTGTTTCTGTTTTTCTTAAATCAGGACTTTCAGACACTTTTTTACCTTGTATTGGAAGTAATTTGGTGTATTATTTCCTTTATTAGACTATAAACTCCTTCTAAGGCAATGCATGCATTGAAATGATGTTAAACCTTAAATTAAAAAAATAATTATGGCAAAATTTTCAAATTATAGCAAGTCTTGACATGTTCAGATTCCATGCCATAAAATATTTTAGATCATATGTAAAGAACAAATCTTTTAAAACAAATGACTCATCCAATTATACCCCCATTTAACAATGACTTTTAAAGAATGTAAAGAGAAATTCTTGGAAAAAAAAAAAAAAAAGAATAGAAAACCCACACCCTCTCTAAAACCTGTCATCCTGGTTTCCAAAACTACACGCATTAGAGTTTCTACCTAAAAAGGTTGACACATCCCTTTGGACATTTCCTTATGTACATTCAAGGAAAACCTGGCATAAGCTTCTGTGACAGACATGAGACTGGCATGGGACATTACCTGGCAAGAGAAATTACAACATGAGAGGTTTGATAGAAATCCAAAGAGTCACTTGATCATACTACAGAGGGAAAAATTCAAAGCAGGTATTTCCTACATCACCGTTCATGTATGGAGTCCTATCACCTATATAAATAAGAAGATGAAAGAATACTCAAGGACAAAAGAGGAGGAAAAGTTTCTCATAACATACTAGTTTATCACCTACCTGGAAAAATCTGCTTTATGGTGTTTGTTTTTTACTAAATACATATAAATATTCTAATACAAAATATTCCAATATAAAAATATTATCAAAACATATAATCTATTTTTGTCTTCTCCTTTCTATTATGCAAAAGGACAGAAGATAGTGGGATTTAGAAAGTGGTAATAATATCACCACCCACATTTTCTGCGCTAAACTCAGAGGCATACCTGGTAACACTCTTGATGTCAAGAGTTATGGAGAAGAGCTCTTAATTTTAACATTTCTGGCTATAACTTTTAGTTATCTTTTTTACTTCCTTAATATATGAACAAATCTAATAGAGTACTTATTTTTAAAAAATTTTTGTTTTCTGTTTATTTATTTTGGAGAGCAAGAGACAGAGCATGAGCAGGGGAGGGGCAGAGAGGGAGACAGGAATCCAAAGCAGGCTCCAGGCTCTGAGCTGTCAGCATAGAGCCCAATGCAGGGTTTGAACTCTTGAATTGTGAGACCATGACCTGAGCTGAAGTCTGACGTTTAACCAACTGAGACACCCAGGTGGCCCTGGTGTACTTTAAAAACAGCCTGAGATTAACTCTATTCCACTGGAAACACTGAAAATCAAAGGAATATATATATATGTGTAAGTAACTGACAATACCTAATTAATAAATTATTTTAGGTCTTATAAAGGATACAAGAGAGAGTAGGAAGGATGAAAAGAGGAAAAGTAGAATTAGGTTCCATATATAATCTGATAAATCTATCAAAGTAAAAGTAGGGGGGGATTATTTGTGGAAGTCCTATTAGTACAAACCAGTATTTTTGGCTTTTGTTATGACATCACTAACTCATTTTGATCATTATTGAAACCTAGAAGACCTAACTGCAGAGTACATGTGCTTGGTATTTCTGGATGATGTAGCAATCAAAATCAGCACCAAAACTAAGAAGTTCCAGAAGCAGCTGATATTTGGAAATGAACTAGCAACAAAATATGTTACAGAGAGGTGTGTGCAAGCATATGAATATTTGGGAAGATGTATTAACCTGAGTGTTTCAATGAGACCAAATTTGTCTTAATTAACCATTATAATATTCTCCTTAAAAAAATAAAATTTTACTATTAAAAAAAATGAAAAGTCAGTGGGTTTAGTAGGGGGCAGGAAGGAAATAAAAAAAGTGAGAAATTGGGGCGCCTGGGTGGCTTAGTCGGTTAAGCATCTGACTTTCACTTAGGTCATGATCTCGCGGTTCGTGGGTTCGAGCCCCGCGTCGGGCTCTGTGCTGACTGCCAGCTCAGAGCCTGGAGCCTGTTTCAGTCTGTGACTCCCTCTCTCTCTGACCCTCCTGTGCCCACGCTGTGTCTCTCTCTCTCTCCTAGAAATAAAATTAAAAAAAAAAAAAAAAAAGTGAGAAACATGATTTTGCGTTTCTTCATTCTTTATGGGATTAAAACAGCACTGCTTGAGGGGGTACTAGCTTGCTGTTTTTCATTACAAAAACAAATACATATTTTGAGCATCTGAAACTGATCAAATATAAATTAAGTGATGCTTCCAAAAAGAAAGAAATTAGATCAGGGACTCCTTGGTGATCCAGTTGATTAAGCGTCCAACTCTTGATTTTGGCTCAGGTCATGATCTTACAGTTCTTGGGATTGAATCCCCTGTCTGGCTCTGTGCTGACAGTGCAGAGCCTGCTTAGCATTCTCTATTTCCCCTTCTCTGGACGCACACATTGGACGCTCTCTTTCTCTCTCTCAAAATAAATAAACAAACATTTAAAAAATAAAATAAAGAAACAAAGAGAGAAAAAGAAAGAAAGAAAGAAAGAAAGAAAGAAAGAAGGAAGGAAGGAAGGAAGGAAGGAAAGAAGGAAGGAAGGAAGGAAGCTTGGTTTGAAAATCTGACTTTAAAATCTAAAAAAGGTATTACTTCTAAAATATTAGCTCCAGGGGCCTGGGTGACTCAGTCGGTTAACCATCTGACTTCGTCTCAGGTCATGATCTCATGGTTTGTGAGCTTGAGCCCCGCGTCAGGCTCTGTGCTGACAGCTAGCTCAGAGCCTGGAGCTTGTTTCGGATTCTGTGTCTCCCTCTCTTCTCTGACCCTCCCCTGCTCACGCTATCTTAAAAAAATTTTTTTTAATGTTAGCTCCAAGGGGCAACTGAATGGCTCAGTCAGTTAAGCATCCGACTTTGGCTCAGGTCATGATCTCACAGTCCGTGGGTTCAAGCCCCACATCGGGCTCTGTGCTGACAGCTCAGAGCCTGGAGCCTGCTTTAGATTCTGTGTCTCCCTCTCTCTCTGCCCCTCTCCCTCTCACTCTGTCTCTCAAAATAAAATAAAGATATAAATTTTTTAAAAATGTTAGCTCCATTTTTTATTTGAAATACTGAGGCAAATAGTTTTTAAAAGGAAGGTTTAGATATTATTAATAAAAATATTTAGGTTGTTACAGGACACTAAAGGATTTTTCTACACTAATAATTTTTTAAAAATATCTTTTAAAGGGGACTGCCATAGCCACACATTTCTCACCCGCTTATTTTCTTGATCAAGAGTATTATGTTGGCTAAGCCCTTCCTTTTCCCCTTTATAAAATGCATTACTTTTTGAGAGAGAATCAACAGGTAAGGAGCAGAGAAAGGAGGACAGAGGATCCAAAGTGGGCTCTGAGCTGACGGCAGAGAGCCTGATACAGGGCTCAATAAGAATTGTTTTTATTAATAAAAACAAATAATTTTTAAGTTTTTAAATTCTAGCTAGTTAATATACAGCATTATATTGGTTTGAGGTGTACAATATAGTGATTCACACTTTCATACAACACCAGTTACTCATCAGAACAAGTGCACTCCTTAACCCCCATCACCTGTTTCACCCATTCCCTACCAAGTCCCCTTCTGTTAGCTGCCAGTTTGTTCTCTGTAGTTAAGAGACTATTTCTTGATTTGCCTCTTTCTTGTTTGTTTCGTTTCTTAAATCCCACATATGAATGAAATTATATGGCTTTCTATGACTGACTTACTGCACTCAGTGGAATAGTCTTTAGCTCTCTATCCATTTAATTGCAAATGACAAGATTTCATTTTTTAATGGCTGAGTAATATTCCATTGCATATATATATATATATATATATATATATATATATACACACACACACATCACATCTTCTTTTTGTTTTCTCAGATCTAGGGTTAGTATTAGGGCCAGGGTTAAGACTGGGGTTAGGGTAAGACAAGGGTGAGGGTACGTGTACGTGCATTGTATCTTGCAGTTCAGAGAGGACTCCAGAGGGTTAGGTTTAGGGTAAGGGGTTAGGGGTGAGTGGTTAGGGCTAGGAGCAGCGTTAGGGTTTGTGCCTGGTATCCTGCAGTTTAAAGACCCCTCCGGAGAATAAAACACCAGACTTTGCTGAGATGAGAATAGACATGGCAATGATCTATGAAGCTAAGGCAAGGAATTTGGGGCTCTAAAAACTCTTAAAATTTTTTTTAATGTTTATTTATTTTTGAGAGGGAGAGACACAGTGTGACTGGGGAGGGGCAAAGAGAGAGGGAGACACAGAATCCAAAATAGATTCCAGGCTCTGGGCTGGAGAGATGCAGGGCTTGAAAAACTCTTTAAATAGGGGCACCTAGGTGGCTCAGTTGGTTGAGTGTCCGACTTTGGCTCAGGCCATGAGCTCAAGGTTTGTGAGTTCCAGCCTTGTGTTGGGCTCTGTGCTGACAACTCAGAGCCTGGAGCCTGCTACAGATTTTATGTCTCCCTTTCTTTCTGCCCCTCCACCACTCGCACTGTGTCTCTCTCTCTCAAAAGTAAGCAAACATTAAAGAAAATTGTTTTTAATTCCTTAAAGAGAAACAAATTTTTAAAAATTCATTTAACTGAATCTTTCAAAAACAGTTCTTAAAGGACTTCTGCTAGTATCTATTTTTTGCAAAGCCACTGAAAAACTTACAATTGGATACCAAGAATATATTTATTAGCTAAAGGACTTTACAATTATGACTCTTAATAGTTTATAAAATCACCCAACAGGTATAGTGATAGACAGGTATAGACAAGGGAGCATAAAAGCAGTTTGGATACATATAATGTATTTGAGGATACCTTCATTTAAGGTCTGACTTCATTGAGACTGCAGGCACTGAGTCCAAATGCCCTCAAACAAGTAGTTCTATATTTGCAGGATTCAAAAAAGATTCACAGATGGCGAAATCTACCTTCTAGAAGCATCAGAAGGAGGCAGAAAGGAGGGAAGCAAGAAGATACAGAAGAGAATGTAGGACAGAACAGCAAGTATGGCATCCAGATGAACAAAGGATGGAGCACTACTGTGGAGGAGTAAAACAAGCATTCCAAACACTCTCCAAGTAAAGACTCTGCCTAAGGAATAAGGAAGCCCATACTGGCACCACACTTTGAAATAAACGACCTGCTACACAGGAGATTTATGCTGCCCTTCTCCCCATTCACTCTCTCCTCTTTGGCTCACACTAGAGAGGCATTTTATTCAACCATTCTCCCCAATTCCCTCTTTTTTTTTTAAATAGTTTATTTATTTTTGAGACTGACAGAGACAGAGCATGAGTGGGGGAGAGGCAGAGATAGAGGGAGACATAGAATCTGAAATAGGCTCCAGGCTCTCAGCTGTCAGCACAGAACCGGACGCATGGCTAGAATCCACAAACCGTGAGATCGTGAGCTCAGCCGAAGTTGGACTCTTAACCCACTGAGCCACCCAGGCTCCCCTCTCCCATTCTGTCTTACAACTATGAAACAACTTGCAGTCTGTGGCAAAATCACAAAGCAAGACCAACTGATTGGTCATCTCATGGCTTGTGAGATCGAGCCCCACGTTGGCTCTGCACTGACTGCATGGGGTCTGTTTGAGATTCTTTCTCCTTCTCTCCCAGGCCATTCCCTGCTCACACGTGTGCTCTCTCTCTCTCTCAAAATAAATAAATAAACTTAAAAAAATTATATAAACTGGGGCGCCAATCTGGCTTAGTCGGCAAAGCATACAACTCTTGATCTCAGGGTTGTGAGTTCAAGCCCCATGATGACTGTAGAGATTACTAAAAAAAATTTTAGAAATATTATATAAACTTACATAAATTATATGAACTTACAATTAATACATCACATAAACACACAGGTAATACTTAAAACTTATTTAAGAGTTATTTTACCACATGTTACTATTATCTATGCTCTTGAGATTATTTATGCCTATTATGTCTGTATGGTGAAAATACTATATAATGATATGCTACTGTACAACTCTTTCCAATTCACAATCTGTGCTATCATGTTGGTAGCTTGAATTGGCCATGGCTGGAGTATTTACATAAAATATTGGCAAACCAGGGCTTAATTTATCATTTTATTGATTGTTTAGATTTAAGAAAGTGTTGGAGAAAATGTTAATAGTACAGATTAAACCTACTGGGTTTGTAGATGTTACATTATGAATAGAACAAAACACTGGGGAAACATTCTTCCACTATTTGAATACTATTACCTGAATTAGCAAAGAAGTTGCTCAGATCATCAAATTCTGATATATGCTTTGGTTGTTTCACTTTCATCTTACTCATTAATATAAACAAAAATATCAACCAACATTTATACTGGAATTACACTCAAAGAGCTGGTTGCTAAATATTTATCTGCACACCACTGTATATGCCCCAAATTAACAATTATCACTGAAAGGTACAGAATTATGATCTGCTATCTACTTATGTTTCTGTATTTTCCAAATTTTACATAACAAATACTATTATTCTTATAAGTTATTTTAAAAAAAGACTTGCTACAGCAAAAAACAAAACAGAAAGTAATAGATTCATGGGGAGCCTGGCTGGCTCAGTCAGTGGAATGTACAACTCCTGATTTTGGGGTCATGGGTTTGAGCCCCACATTGGGGAGTAGATATTACTTTAAAAAATTAAAAATAAAAATTTTTCAAAAGTAACAGGTCATGTCAAATTTATGACTTTTGAATAATTAAAATTCCATGTAAACTATCAGATAATCAATCACCTTCTGAAAATAGCTGGCAGAGATCAACTCTAGATGCCATGACAGGGATGAAAATTCCCCAGATTCCTACAGCAAATAGTAGCACGCATATAACTTCAAAGCAATTTACAAAAAGAAAGCCATATATCTCACAAATCTCTAGTGCTCCAGCATAAAATAAAAAACAAGGAGTTAATAACCAAATTAAGTGAACATAATCATTTAGAATTTAAAAATCATTCATGTAACTATTATTTTCTTAGTGTATTCTATGTCCCAGGGATTCTCCCAGGTGATGGGGAACAAGAGTAGAAAAGATGAGCCCCTGCACTCTGAGAGCTTCCAGTTAAGTGGAGAAGACAGGAAAGTAAACAGGCAATTTTTTTTAAGTATGTAATTTTTAAAAAAAAAATTTTTTATGTTTTTATTTATTGCTAGGAGACAGAGAGAGAGAGAGAGAGAGAGAGAGAGAGCGTGAGCAGGGGAGGGCCAGAGAGAGAGGGAGTCACAGACTGAAACAGGCTCCAGGCTCTGGGCTGACTGACCCTCCCCTGCTCACGCTCTCTCTCTCTCTCCTAGCAATAAATAAAAAACATTAAAAAAAAAAAAAAACAGATTAGGAAACGTGGAAAGATAGCCAAGGATATCTGGAATCTTTAAAACATATTATTACAGATCTAGGACTAATACCGAACATCAAATCAAATGAAATACAACTGACAGAAAGAGTAAAATATAATCAAGTTTAAAAAAATAATAAAATAGATTCTCAGTGGCAAGCCTGCACAGATATGAACATTTACCTCCTTGCAGCACCCAAAGCCAGAGTCACTCCTCAAATGGCCAGCTAGTCTGGTGTTGGCATTTTTAGAACTGGCTTGGCATGATGGTCCAGTCCTAAACCAAACTTCTGGTGGCACTCAACATCATCCTACTTAAACCTATAACTAATGGCTGTTACCTTAAAAATGTCGTAAGATATATATGCAAGTTGTTTCTGGGCCACAGCCTTTCCTGTTCTAAGAATTTCCAACAATGGAAATCAATTGAGATAAATGTGTATATGGATAGGTGGATGGGCAGGTAGGCAGGTAGACAGGTAGACAGGCAGATGAATGCGACGGATAAACTTTTTTCTTCAGAACCTCACTTTCAAAAAAGAAGATACACTATTTAGTAATTTATACTGCCTGTACTTCCACCTATCTATCTAGGTATCAAATATCCTTCCTATTTTATTGATGGAGTGGCAGAGAGGGGAAAGCCCTTCTAAACAACTGAAGCTGCTGTAATAAAGGTACACATTTTGCTTCCAAACAAATACCCTGTTAAAAGTGGGGCCACAATTTTCTTAGGAGAGACATACAACTGCTTCAGGATGAGTTGAATCCAGTCATATGGTATTTGGGATTTTTTAGTGGAATTTAGAGAGAAGAAGAAAGAGAAGATGGAGACAAAAGAGTAAAGAGAAACGTCGCTTTTGGTGGTAGGGCCAGAATCTAAGATGTTCTGGGGCGCCTGGGTGGCTCCATTGGTTAAGCATCCGACTTCGGCTCAGGTCATGATCTCTTGGTTCGTGGGTTCAAGCCCCGCATGGGGCTCTGTGCTGACAGCTAGCTCAGACCCTGGAGACTGCTTCAGATTCTGTATTTCCCCCTCTCTCTGACCGTCCCCTGCTCATGCTATCTCTCTCTTTAAGAAATAAATAAAACATTAAAAAAATTAAAAAAAAAAAAAAAGAGTCTAAGATGAGCTTCCCAACTCTACTCCAAATTCAATCTCATTCCCACAAGCCACAACCCTGACACCAAGGGTCTATGGAAGACTGGGTGGAATCCCCATGAAAGGACAGTCAACAAGAACAGCAGCAACTGTTCCCCATATCACTGCCAGCAATGTGGAACAAGTCAGCTGATGTGGATCAATCCTGGGAAGTGGGGTTGCAGGTTCGCCAGATGATTTCAGTAGCCTGAGAAGACAAGTGTGTGAAGATAACCAACACACAAATACAAATCAGTAAGGTTTTCTCTAGCTCACAAGTAGCCTCAAAAAGGAATACATTTCTGAGTTCTTCAGGGTTGTAAATGTCTCTAGTTCTCCTCTCAAATCAGGAAATATTGACTCATCATCTGTTCTGTATCAGACCTGGAGATACAAAGATGAACAACTGCTTTCAGGTGGGAAGCCAGACTTAGAAACATAGCACTATAAACTATAATATTAGATGATTTGTGTCTCAGCAAGAATTACTTGCTTTGCAAATATTGAATTGCTATAACTTATTTTGTCATAGTAATTTTGTACATGTTTTTGTGGGAGGGTCTTTTTTAAATTTTAAAATTTTGTAATAGTTTTAGATTTACAGAAATGTTGAGTTTCCTTATATACCACACCTACTTTCCCCTATTTTTCACATCTTAAATTAATGTTACATGTCACAATTATGTACGTGTTTTTAAACATTCTGATCATGTACTCTCTACTTTTCCATGTTTCATCTGTAACAGATTATAGAAGATACTAGAAAAGATCCCCCACAGCAATTGGTGGAACACTGACCTATAAACACTGAGTGACAGCACTGTTCCCCAGAACAATAAAAACACTGACAAAACCCAAATATTTCTTCTCAAGGTGAAGTCATGTCCAAACTGAAGTAAGGTCAAGCAGGCCTATTTACAGGGCTAACTACTTTGACTATCTCCATATAAAGGCAGAATATTTGGGGTGGTATTTTATAAAGAAGAGAATTAGTAAAAGGTAGAAAAATTCAGAAGACATGAAGACTGCTATCCTTAACTGAGTTTAAAGTAAAGCAGGATGGGGTGAAATTTCTGTAGATTTATTTTGCACAGTTCTAATTCGATTTAGTATAAACTATCTCAGTGCTTAGCAAAGTGGTTATCACACACAACTATTTGTTGAATATAAGTGAATCTCACTTTCAAGTATGTCATTGTATAGAAACCCCAATACATCTGGTTCGCATCAAATCTGCATTCATCAGTATTTCATGCAGATGTTATTTAAGTCACAATTCTTCCAACATCAGGCGTAACAGAAATCCAAGTTGTGGTTTCTCCTCAGGCTTAAGCAGAACAAATCTATGGACGATCTGAAGGCTATATTCTCAACAATCAATATTTAAAAATAATAAAGGGTAGTATTTTATTTAAAGACTGAGATCAAGGGTCACCTGGGTGGCCAACTCTTGTTCTGGGTCCAGGTCATTAACCAAGAGTTATGCGATCGAGTCCTGCATCAGGCTCTACACTGAGCATGGATCCTGTTTAAGATTCTCTCTTTCTCTATCCTTCTATCTCTAAATAAAATAAGGGGCGTCTGGGTGGCTCAGTCAGTTAGTGTCTGATTTCAGCTCAGGTCATGGTATCATGGTTTGTGGGTTCGAGCCTTGCGTTAGTCTCTGTGCTAACAGCTGGAGCCTGGATCATGCTTCAGATTCTGTATCTCCCTCTCTCTCTCTGTCCCTCCCCTGCTTGTGCTCTGTCTCTCTAACAAATAAACAAATGTTAAAAAAACATTTTTTAATGAAAATAAAATAAAATAAAACACTGAGATCAAGTCTCCTCTGTATGCGAGTAGAGGGCCAAAGAGAAGAGGGAAGAGGTGACTTACCCTTGTACAGAAAGCATCTGTTATACTGAAGCTACAAGTAAATTCATAAAGAATAAAGGGCTCAGGACCAAGGATCCCTTTGATAGTGGTCAGAAACAGTGCGTGAACTGTGTGAAGAGTCTGGAGGTCTGAGGGATTTTCAGTCTCAACCCTGTCACTATCCACCTGTGAGCATAATCACATCATCTGATGACAGCTTTCTCATCTATACTATTGGGTTGAATGATCTCTATTCTACCCGCTATCCTAAATTTTTTTAAATATCAAACTTAAAAAACTCCAAGATCTCAATTCAAATTTTACTTTATAAGAATCATTCACTTAATCCAACTGTAGTAAAACAAGCTGGACTTGATAACTGATCCATTCTGATGGTAACAAAAACTAACCTGAATGAGCACTGTTCTATTACCTCACATCTTTCAACTCACTAGATCCATATATCTACCACTAAAAGAAGGTACTTATGTCCCAAATTTACAGATGGAAAAAAGGTTTATGTAACTTAAATGACCAAGGTCACCTACAGAAAGGAAAACACACACACACAAAACACTTATATAAGTATGAACTGTGAATTAGCTACCAAAGAACCTTGGAAACGTGTTTTTTTTTTTTTTTTTTTTTACTGAATATCCCATCATTGGAAGATTTAAATCAGAAGAAATAGTGGGGGAAGGGGGAAGGTGTCTTGAAAAGTATCAGAAAATCATTTAAGACTTTCATCACTTCTGGGATTTATTAATATATAACATATCAAGGAGTATATGCAAATAAGTGTTTAGAAATTCATGGCTCTGGATTTAGACCAGGTATGGTTTAGAAATTCATGCATATTTTGTGTTGTTTTAGGAGATCCCATAGTGAATAATTTTTTTGTTTTTATTTTTCCTTTTGCAGGTGGAACAAGACAAAAACACTAGAGGCTTCTATTACTTATTAAGGCACAGATCTGGTGTCAGTGTTCATAAGACAGGCAATACATTTCCCTCTTCACACAATATATTATATGGGATTTGGTTTATACATAAATATTCTAAAGTACTACTCTGCTCAGTTTTTTAAATATATTCATGGTACCCTAACCTATGTAGAAATAAATCCTAGAATCAAGGCTATAGTACCAAAGCCAATGTATGTTAACTATGTAATTTTCATTTCTTGTTTTTAAGTTTATTTATTTTATTTTAAGAGAGTGTGAGTGAGGAAGGGCCAGAGAGAAAAAGGGAGAAAGAGAGAGAGAACCCCAAGCAGGTTCCACACTGACTGTGTGATGCAGGGCTCAAACTTCAAACCATGAGATCATGACCTAAGCTGAAATCAAGAGTTAAGACCCTTAACCAACTGAGCCACCCAGGCCACCCGTAATTTTCACTTCTTAGTTACAATATTATTACCATTTAAAAAAATTTTTTTTAATTTTATTTATTTAATTTGAAAGAGGTAGCAAGTGGGGTGGGGGCAGAGAAAGAGATGGGAGAGACAGAATCCCAAGCAGGCTTCACACTGTCAGCGCAGAACCCAATGCAGGGCTTGAACTCACGAACTGTGAGATCTTGACCGGAGATGAAACCAAGAATCAGATACTTAACCAATTGAGCCACCCTCATTTTTTTCCTAATGTTATTATGTTGTGAGGTTGAAACCAACTGAACTCCTTTAAACTCAAATTAAATAAGAGGTTTTAATTATGAGGACATAAGATTACCTTGGGAATTCCCACAAATAGGAAGTAGAACTGAATTCCACACAACACTGGAAACAAAGTAGCTTCTTGCACAAGTTCTCAATTTTCCTTACTTTCTCTCGAGACCATACCACCTCTGCTTTACTCTTCAAATCTCCTGCTATAGTTGGACACATCACCATACATGCCAGTATTCATCAGTACATATGTCCCACCAAACCCAAATCTAAGTAATTTTCAAGGTCCAGAAATCCTAACTCTCACCTCTGTCTCTAGATTAAAATTTTAAGAGAAACAACTTTATTATCACAGCATACAGGTCAGAAGTCCCTCAGCTATGGCCAAATGGAGCAAGGGCATGTGGAAACATAATCACAGGTGTCTATCCTTCATCTGGAAGGAAGTTCTCAGAGAGGCAGGCAAAGCTTCCCTGCATGGCAACCATAGAAGACTCAGTAGTACCGCATTATCATCCTACTGTGTTAAGAGTAGATACCAGACAAAGCAAGGTGTTTATTCAGATGTCAGTTTATGTTCCTGTGTAGAATCCTACCATGACCAGGCACCCTGGCTCTAGGTGAAAGAACCCTTTAGGATCATGAACAGTGCAACTGCACAGTTACTTATGACAAAACAGATCAAACCTATCAAATAGATTAGAAAGAACTTTTGGGTTATACATACTTGAAGAGTGCTGAGCTTGAAAATCAGAAAAAACAATGAACCTCATATCCTAGTGGGCTTTGTCTGCTTAACAGAGGTCCAAAGCAACTGTGACAACCAGATTTATGTGTTAGCTAGGCTAGGCTATACAGTCCCCAGCTATTCAATTTACATGTTGCTGTGTAGTTATTGTGTAGATGTGCTGTGTAGTTATTGTGTAGATGTGGTTAAAGTTCATAATCAGTTAACTTTAAGTATGGTAAATTATGCTAGATAATCTGAGTGGGCCTGATTCAGCTGAGATGCCTTAAGAGCAGAACTAAGGCTTCTCTGAAGAATAACTTCTGCCTGAGAATAGCAACTTCAGTCTATGTACCTAAGTTCCAACCTGCCCTTCAGGATGATCTACTCTATGGATTTCTGACTTGCCAAGCCACCTTCCACAATCACACAAGCCAATTATCTGCAACAAATCTCTTAATATACATCTCTTACTGGTTCTGTTTCTTTGATTGAATGCTAACTGATACAGCAACCAAATAATCACCATAATAACCCTAGAAAACAGGTATTATTATTAGGCTCATGAATAGATGAGGAAACTAATGTACAGGAAAATAAGAAACTGCCCAAGGGAACCCAGCTACTAGATGGGGAAGCTGGATTCCAATTCAGGCAGGACTGATGTTTGAACCCAAACACAGTATCTTCTATTCCACAGCCCTTCTGAATGATTCCGCCAGCATGAGAAAAGCCTTAACACCTAAAAAAGTATTTTTTAAAATCCATTTTGAATTACCCTAAAGAATTCCCCAAACTTGAGCCCAGACAGTTCCAATTTCAAATATAGGCTCAAGGGATGCATACACACTGATGTCTGTACCTCAGATCTAGGTAATCTGAATCCTGAATGCCTTTCAGTGAGTCTCCAAAGGCTCTGGGTAAGAGGATCTCCAGAGGCTTTGAATTAGTATGAGACTCCTTTGGAAAGCATTGGTTTGGACCCAAAATAAAGCTTACAAAAATGGGTCATAGTTCATAAATCTGGATAGCCTAACACAAAAATGAGTTAAATTGAAAGAAATAAAATTCATTTTTTTAAATGTTTTATTTATTTCTGAGAGAGAAAGGGAGACAGCGTGAGCAGGGGAGGGTCAGAGAGAGAGGGAGACACAGAATCTGAAGCAGGCTCCAGGCTCTGAGCTAACTGTCAGCACAGAGCCCGACACGGGGCTCGAACCCACAAACCATGTGATCATGACCTGAGCTGAAGTAGGATGCTCAACCGACTGAGCCACCCAGGTGCCCCGAAAGAAATAAAATTCTTATTGGTTATTTTTTTTTTTTCTGATTCATCCACAACAATGCAGGGCAAGAGATCTTTAACGCTGTGGGAATGCAACCTATTACTGAGGCAATTCATTAGTATATATGAAAAATCTTAAAAACTTTTATGATGCATTAATTTCTGATCTACTAATTCCACTGCTAAAAATTAATCACAAGAAAGGGGTTAATCAGTGATGGTCAATAAAAATGCAGGTTTAATAATCTTATCACAGCATTGTTAATAGTAAGAAATTGAAAATAACTGAAATGTCTGAATAGGAAATGTCTACCTGATAGAATACCACTAAAAATCATATCCTAGGAAAAATTTTATAAACTATTATTTTGTGAAAAACACTACAAACAGTATTATTCCAATTATATTTTAAAAAAACATATGCACAGAAAAAAGACTGAACCACCAATATACTAAGTTATAACTCAGTGGTTGGAATGAGTAATTTTAATATTTTTCTTCCTTAAGGTAAACGTTCTATAATAAAAATGTACTAGTTTGTAGTCCAAGTTTTAATTGTAATTTTATAAACTTAGTGAAATGGGAAAATGTTCATGTTACAATGTTAAAAATAATTTTAAACATTATATTCATGAGCCTCTATGTTAAAATTATAGGATCTATTTAAAAAGAGATGTCAACCAGTGATATAACTGCTAGGAATTTACCCAAGGGATACAGGAGTGCTGATGCCAATGCTCATAGCAGCACTCTCAACAATAGCCAAAACACAGAAAGAGCCTAAGTGTCCATCAACAGAAGAACAGATCAAGAAGATGTGGTTCATCTATACAATGGAATACTACATGGCAATGAGAAACAATGAAATCTGACCATGTGTAGCAACATGGATGGACCTTGAGGGTGTTATGCTGAGCGAAATAAGTCAGGCAGAGAAGGACAGATACTATGTTTGTACATATAGGTGGATTAGGAGAAACTTAATGGAGGGCGATGCGGGAGAAGAAGGGGAAAAATAGTTGGGGAGAGGGAGGGAGGCAAACCGTGAGAGACTTTTTTTTTTTTTTAATTTTTTTTTATGTTTTATTTATTTCTAGGAGAGAGAGAGAGAGACAGCGTGAACAGGGGAGGGTCAGAGAGAGAGGGAGTCACAGACTGCAACAGGCTCCAGGCTCTGAGCTGGCAGTCAGCACAGAGCCTGACGCGGGGCTCGAACCCACGAACCGTGAGATCATGACCTAAGCGAAAGTCGGACGCTTAACCGACTAAGCCACCCAGGCGCCCCTCGTGAGAGACTCTTGAATGCTGAGAACAAACTGAGGGCTGATGAGGGTGGGGGAGAGGGGAGAGGGGGTGATGGGCATGGAGGAGGGCACTTGTTGGGATGAGCACTGGGTGTTATATGGAAACCAACTTGACAATAAACTATTTAAGAAAAAAAATAAAAATAAAAAGTAAAATGTCCAAATTTAAAAAAATAAAAAAATAAAGAGATGTCAAAATGTAACAGTAATTAACTATGAAGAGATGGGATTATCGATGATTTTTTATTTTATATGCTTATTTTCCCCCAAATTTTCTATCATGAACATATTCTGCTTTGTTTTTTAATTTTATTAAAAATATTTTTTTAGGAAACTAATTTGACAATAAACTATTTGTAAAAAATATATATATATATTTTTTTAATATTTATTTTTGAGAAAGAGAGAGCACAAGCAGTGGAGGGGCAGAGAGAGAGAGGGAGACAGAAGATCCAAAGCAGGCTCCATGCTGACAGCAGAGTCCAAAGCAGGGCTCAAACTCACGAACTGTGAGATCATGACCTGAGCTGAAGTTCGCTCAACTGACCAAACCATGCAGGAACCAAAGAACATTTTCTGCTTTATAATCAGAACAAATGAACGTAATTTCATTACAAAATAAAAAAGCAATGGAGTTAAAGACAGTAATTCAGCATATGGAAAAATTCTGAAGAGTGCAATTCAGCTAATAAGGATTTTTTCTACTTGGAACTTAAGAGTCTGTAACCAGGGGCACCTGGTGGCTCAGTTGGTTAAGTGTCCAACTCTTGGTTTTAGAGCAGGGTGTTTCTCACGGTTTGTGGGATCGAGCCCCACTTTGGGCTGTGTGCTGACAACAGCAGCGCAGAGCCTGCTTGGGATTCTCTCTCTGTCCCTCACCTATGCTCTCATGCATGCATGCTTTTTCCTGTCAAAATAAATAAACCTGAAAAAAAAAAAAAAGAATCTGTAACCAAAGAGAAACTACTAGGTAATAAATGGCGATAAACTTTAAGTCCTGCTCGTCATCCCGAGGTAGCATCCCTGGACTGACTGCCTGGAACAAGGCAGTGTGCCGAGACAATATTATCTACAGGAAACCAGTTCACAATTGAGGAGATGTTTATATTTTAGACACAATGTTACTCTGAAGCATTTAGACAATTAGACAACCAACACTCTCCTTTATTCTTTTATTTCCTTAATTTTCAAAGGGTACTGGTTCTCATTCCTCCTTTCCAAAAGGAGAGGGACACACACGAGTCCTTGGGCATGACTGCCTTATTTTGCTGCACTTAGAAGTGTTGCATAAGCTCACTCTGTATCTCTGCACAGCTCCTCTACAACTGGCACAAGATTAGAAGTGACACAAATTTGATTTATTATCTGATTTACTGTCTAGAGGGGCACATAATCAAAAGGGCCTAAGCCCCCAACCTTGAAAACTGATTTCTGGTTTTGAGAAGGGTGTTTTTTTTTTATTTTTTAATGTTTTATTTATTTCGAGGGGAGAGAGAGAGAGAGAGAGAGAGAGAGAGACAGCGTGAGCAGGGGAGGGTCAGAGAGAGAGGGAGACACAGAATCTGAAATAGGCTCCAGGCTCTGAGCTACCTGTCAGCACAGAGCCCTACGTGGGACTCGAAGCCACGAACTATGAGATCATGACCTGAGCCAAAGTCGGACACGTAACGAACTGAGCCACCCAAGCACCCTGAGAAGGGTTTCTATATATAAGGACAAGAATGAATTTGATCAACAGCAGTTTACTGTTAATGAGACAGAAGGTAAGTGGGCTACTAAGTGGCTGTTTAGCAATTTTGTGCACACTAAGATTCTTCCAGGAATTAGAGTAATTGTGTGGCTTATAGTCCTAATCAGTGTTCTTGAAGAATGTGATATACGTTGTGCCACTAAAGAAAAACATTTACATAAAAAGCTAAAGTACAGCTGTTTGCAGATATTTATTAGCTCGGATAAAGCCATAACCCAGGAACAGACTGAGATCCACAAAGATTTATACAAAGTTCACTCCATTACAGGCTATTTATTGTAAATTCTGTAGAATTATATAAATAACTGCTTCTAAATTATATTGCAGAAAAATACAGAACTGATATAAAATACAACTGATCCGGAGTGCCTGGGTGGCTCAATTGGTTAAGCGTCCGACTTTGGCTCAGGTCATCTCACGGTCTGTGGGTTCAAGCCCCGTGTCGGGCTCTGTGCTGACAGCTCAGAGCCTGGAGACTGTTTCAAATTCTGTGTCTCCCCCTCTCTCTGACCCTCCCCTGCTCCCACTGTCTGTCTCTCTCTCCCTCTCTCTCTCTCTCTCAGAAATAAACATCTAAAAAATTAAAAATATATATATAACTGACCCAAGGAAAAGAGAGGAAAGAATTGGGACAAAAAACAGTTAAGAGCCTGGCATTTCATATCTCCTTGGACTGCTAAGAAATGGGTGGCCACGCATGGCCATCCTGAGAAAAATAAATACAGGACCAACAGCTGTTCAAAGTTAACTGCCTGCTGATAGTTTAATTTGAAACAACCTCAGAGAAGCCCCCACACCAAGTACTATGGTAGTGGTAGGCCAGCTGATAAAATTTTTCAATTACCCAACTGATAAACCTTATAAACGCTTCGTTTTCCTACTCATCACACGGCGGGGGTTGGGGAGGCAATGCTAACATCACATTTGTTAAAACCACAATAAAACAACATAATAAATATACATTTTGTACAATGACATAAAATATTAATAATCCTTTCACATCTCCCAGTGCAAAAGAATTTCCCCCTAAAACCTGCATACACTTGAATTTTTTACCTCATTTATAGCATTACAGATGCTACAGCAAAAGTAATGTTTCTCTTATAGCTTAGAAAACATAATGTCAGAAAGTAATTACATACAAGCTATAGTTTATAGACATACAGGAATCAAAAAATATGGGCAGGGAGATGCTACAGAATTATAGTCGTTAAACTAAGCCCTGCAGAGCATGCATGACATTTTAACAAACGTATTTAGAAAGGAGAAAATCAAAAACAAGTTAAATCTTTTGATTTTACCTCATCTATTTAAGCCATAATGTGATGATGGTAAAGTGTCTAATAAAATCCTTAAAGTCTCTGTTAGACCAAAAACAGGTATCAATGCAGAGAACCAAGACGCTTTCTAATTCTTAACAGTAAAGTGGTTGCTGAATTTTAACATCATCAATTATGAAGTCTGAGTGTACTGACCAATGTGCTACAAATACACTGAATGTTGAGTTCGAATATCTCCCTGTGTGGGGTGACATTTCAGACTATATACTATGTGGAGGGGGGTTGAAATGTACCCTACTGAACCTGCAGTGACACAAAATCATCATGAAGCAACCTGAGAGTAAGGAAGAGAGTAGAAATGTAAGGTATATAAAATTTCAAAACTTAAGATAATTATGAATGGTAGTAAGAGTTCAACAGAACTTTGAGGAAAAAGTCTACTTAAAGGAAACAACAGAGGCTTTCTTACACATATATGCACATGAAATGCACATAAAGATGTTTACTGCAGAAGCATTTCTGCTATGCTATTGATAAACAATCCAAATGCTATTAATAAAGGACTAGTTAATAATATAATTACATGAGAAAATTCTATGTGGCAGTTTAAAAAATTATGAAGTAGAAAGTGACATGGTCACACTTTCTAAGATCTAAGTAAAAAAGGCAAATTTGCATAAATATATATAAACATGTATGTACATACATATACAGATACATACTACACATACACCCCTGCTATTGTAAATATAATTTGAATATACACTGTATATGTATATGTATATATATATATATATATATATATATATATGTGCATAGAAAGCAGACTAGGATAAACACTGAACCACTATACTCTTAATAATAGTTGTCTATGGAATAAAGGCAGACACCATGTTTCTGTACTACTAAAAAATGTTTTCATGTATTTCTTGTATAACTTTTTCTAAATGTTAATTTTTGAGAGAGAGAGAGAGAGAGAACAAGCAGGGGAGGGGCAGAGACAGAGGGATACACAGAAACTGAAGCAGGCTCCAGGCTCTGAGCCGTCAGCACAGAACCTGATGCAGGGTTCAAACTCATGAACTGGAGAGATCATGACCTTAGCTGAAGATGGACACTTAACCAACAGAAGCACCCAGGTGCCCCTGCCTGTCTAACCTTTAAGTGACACAATGAGATAGAAATCTGTAAAGGAAGGGGGCACCTGGGTGGCTCAGTCAGTTGAGCATCCCAACTTCAGCTCGGGTCAGGATTTCATGGTTCCAAAGATCAAATCCTGCACCAGGCTCTCTGCTGCCAGCCCAGAGCCTGCTTTGGGTTTGAAGGCCATAGGGTTTTTGTTGTAAGTAGCAACTCTGCTTTTTAAATGCAAAATCAGCCATAGATAATATACAAACAAATGAGCATGGTTGAGTTCCTATAAAACTATTTATAAAAACAAGTGGCAGGCCAGATTCGGCCCATTTGCAGACTTCCACGTCATATAAATAGTATCATACTTTACTTAGCCTTCTACAATTTGCCTTTTATCATCCCAAATTATGTTTCTGAGACTGGCCTACATGGCCATATACAGTAAGTTTCCTTAGTACAAACAGTGCTACTTCCAACATTCTTGTATGTGGTTCCTCTCTGGTACACATGAAAGAATTTCCCAAGGGCATATAATATCTGCTGAGTTGTAGGGCATGGGCATTTTCAGCTTCATCAGCTACTGCTCAATTGCTCTCTAAATATGATACAACAAATTTTTTCATACATATTTGTTATCCTCAATTTTTGAGATTTCTGTGCCTATCTGAAGTAAAATAGTATCACATTATCATGTCATTGGTATATCTTAATAGTAGCAAGATAAATGAGGTTTTAAAATATTAGTTGGCTACCAACGTTTCATCTTTTGTGAGTTCCCTAGCCATATTTCCCTGTCTTTTCATTCTGATGTGTAGTTTCTTATTTATGGCACATTTATTTATAGGCACTGACCTTTGCTGCCTGCATGCAATGCACTCTCATGGCTTGTCTTTTCATTTGCTTTTGATGTCTTCATGTACATAAGGTTGTTTTTTTTTTTAATGTGTATTTATTTATTTTGAGGGAGAGAAAGAGAGTGGTGCATGTGTGTAAAAGAGGGGAGAGGGGAGAGGGGTAAAGAGAAAGGGAGAGAGAATCCCAAGCAGGCTCCACACTGTCAGCACAGAGCCTGACATGGGGCTTGATCTCACAAACCATGAGATCATAACTTGAGTCAAAATCAAGAGCAGGATGCTTAATTGTCTGAGCCACCCAGGTGCCCCTATGTGCCTAAGGTTTAGATTTTCACATAAAGTTACCAATCCTCTTCTTTGTGGTCTGTACTTGTTGAGCCTTGTTTAAGAACTCATTCCCTACCCCAAAGTCATAAAGATATTCTCATTTATTTCTTCAAAATGTTTTCGTTTCATTTTTGGACTTTTATGCATTTAGATTCTACCTCATAGGATAAAACACATTCCATTTGAATTTTTTAAAATATGGATAATCCATTGTTTCTGCACCATTTGCTGACATGTCTATTTTCCCCTTTAATCTGAATGCTGCCTCTGTTACAGCTTAAGACACAGAACCATGTGTATCCATCTATGTCTGTTGTGGACTCTATTTTGTTCCCTTGACCTGTTCTGTTTGTTGACAAAACACTGTCTTAATTACTTGCAGGAGTCCACCTCCCTCTTCTAAACTTCAAAAATGCCTTGGTAATTCTTCCTATTCCTTATAAATTTCATTTTGTTGAGTTCCAACACTTTATGTGTGTGATTTTTCTGAAATTTCACTGAATTTTACGAATAGATGTCAAAGGGGATGGTAACAGGTGGTTTTAGGAAGGCATTGGGAAAACAGATTCAAGTGAAAACGTTTGAGGAGTAGATTTAGGGTTCTCATTTCAATGCCTTTTTTTTTTCCTGCTGTAAGTTATTTCCTTGTAGTAGGTAAAACATTTAAAACAAAGTAGCTGATTTTAGTCCTCATAAGTCATTGGGATCTATTATTCAGAGCTGGTATGGTAGTAAAAAGAGTCCTAATTTTCCATTCCTGGCACTGATTGCCACAGGGCTTAACTTTCTTTATTATCTTCAGCTCCTACTTCTCTCTCAATTAGTTTCCCAAAGTGTCATTTCATAGCACATTTTTCTATATGTTATTAATAGCTGTGTCTGGGAAAGGAAGTTACAAATTCAAACCAATTTTTAAAATCCTGCATAGTAAATCTTTCACTTGGAGTTTTATAATGCAGTGTATCAAAGCCTCTTAGTGGAATCACAGCAAAGATATATGTCTAATTTTGTTTGTTTTTTTATTTTTTTATGTTTTATTATTTATTTTTTTAGAGAGAGAGAGAGACAGACAGACAGACAGAGCAGGAGTATGAGCAAGGGAGGGACAGAGAGAAAGAGACAGGCAGAGTATGAAGCAGGCTCCAGGCTCTGAGCTGTCAGCACAGAAACTGATGTGGGGCTTGAATCCGCAAACTGCAAGATCATTGACCTGGGCCAAAGTTGGGTACTTAACTGACTGAGCCACCCAGGCACCCCTGTCTAATTTTGTTTTAACTCACCTTTTCACGGACTTTTTTTGTGCATGAGTATTTATTTCTTGTATGCTGATTAAAAGCCTACATAACAATATTCCATGGGATATCAATTTGGTAAATCGTGTATTTAAATTAATAAGGAAAAGACATGAAGTCAGATATTTCTGACTTCAACAGAGCTTAATCAGCAATACACAAATTTTTTAAATGCCAACATCAAAAAAAAAAAAAAAAACACTAATCAAAAAGCATCCAGCAAGCCTCTTAGAGATGCTTAAGCAGTATTTTTAGCTTGAGTTCTTAGTGTTGACCTATTATCTGATAAAACTTTTCTGTTAATTTGACAAGAGTTGTGCTTTCCTTTTTTCAGCACCAAAATGAAAGGGAGACATCCAGATTTATTCACTTCTCACTGGCAAAGCTATAGGAGTGTTTGGCCTTGTAAAAATACAAACAAAAGAAACACATCTCATCCTTGCTGGGCGTTGAGCCCATCATTCTTGCTACTGAGTGAGTGGCCTGAGGAGAACCAACAATACTAAAATTAAGTGACTTTTGTTTTTATTGTCTTCTTTCTGCTCTACTGATGCAGCAGGTATTCTGCCTGATGCACTGCAGGCCTGGTGGGGTAGCTCTGCTCCGCTGACAACGGCAGGGAAAAAAACGGGTCACTGCCAATCTCAGCAGACCTCTGGACAGAAAACAATGGCCTTTCCTGGAAAAATATCTCTCCTTATGCGGCATTACTTCTTGTTGTACTTGTAACAAACATAGTCAATAATAGGTGTGGGTGAGCTCCCCAAAGTCAGACTCCTTCCGATTTGCAAGGGAAAAATATTGGCATTTTCCTTTCTCTCTGTGAACTATAATTGGCATTTATTCAACAAACACTGACTTATTAAGAGCTTATCATGGACCAGGCACTGTACTAAATACTAAGCTTACCAGGACTAGCAGCATAGTCCTTAGGAACCTGAGTCCCTTCCAAATACCCTGAAGAGTACCACAAGCATTGTCAGAAGCAGAATTAGGAACACTGGATCCCTGAGATTGGGAGTGTAAATCTAAAACAATGGGTGCTCCAGGCTCAGACTTGTTCTTGTTTTCTATGGTACCCTGAGCCCAGATCAGTGCCTCTCAACAAATACCTACTGGCTACTGAATGAACAAGAAACTGGAACCACCTAGAATAATAATTCTGCAATGTGTGAAGAACCTTTTCTCTTTTATGCCCAGCACTACTTTTTCTAGCTTTTCCTTGACAATGCTCCCTTATAGAGTGAGCCATTCCATCTTTGACCAGCTGTTAGGAAATCCTTCCTCACACTGTGCAGAAATAAACCCCCTCAACTTTCACCGACGGATGTACATTCTGCCCTCTGGGACTCCATGGAATACAGAACAGTTCCTTCCACTTCTACTTTTTAATTTACAAATTTCAAGTCTACCAAAAAAGTTGAAGGAATAGCACAATTAACTCCACATATCTTTCACCTTTTCACCAATTAATATTTTCTCATATTTGCTCTGTTTTACCTCTTGTTCCTTTTTTTCTCATAAATCAATTGAGATTTATATTGTAAACATAAGACTACACTACCTCTATTACTTTCCTGTACATCTATTAAGAATAAGAACATTCTCCCACAAAAAAGCATTCCTGTTATATACCTAAAAAAGTTTTTTTTAATTTTTTTTTATTTTTTATTTCTAGGAGAGAGAGAGAGAGAGACAGCGTGAGCAGGGGAGGGTCAGAGAGAGAGGGAGTCACAGACTGAAACAGGCTCCAGGCTCTGAGCTGGCAGTCAGCACAGAGCCCAACGTGGGGCCCGAACCCACGAACCATGAGATCATGACCTAAGCGAAAGTCAGACGCTTAACCGACTAAGCCACCCAGGCGCTCCTTAAAAAAGTTTTATTAATAAAATGTTATCTAAAATATTATCTAAAATAAAATTCACATTTAAATTTTTCTGTTATTCCCAAAGTGATTCTTTAAAATATCTGGATTTTAAAATTCCAATTTAAAGAAAAATTCAGTCTCTTTTAATCTAGAATTCTTTTTTAGCCTTTTAGTATTCGTCATTACATGATCTGGTTTGCCAGGATTACTAGCACATACGTGATATCTATGTGTACTGCCAATGCACCACGTGGAGGCACATTCTGTCAGGATGTCTCACTAGAAATGATATAAATTGACCACCTGATTAAGAATGAGATCTGGGCACCTGGGTGGCTCGGTTGGTTAAGCCTCTGATTTGGGCTCAGGTCATGATTTCACAGTTCGTGAGTTCAAGCCCCGTGTCGGGCTCTGTGCTGGCAGCTCAGAGCCTGGAGCCTGTTTCTGCTTCTGTGTCTCCCTCTCACTCTGTCCCTCCCAGCTTGCACTCTGACTCTATCTCAAAAATAAACACACATTAAAAAAAAAAAAAAAAAAAAAGAATGAAATCACTAGATCTATTCACTGAAAAGGTACATTTCTCCTTTGTAATTGAAAGCTTAAAATAATTTTAAGGCACTATAAAAATATGTCCCTCCAACAACTTTTTACCCAACTTTTAGGAGCTACTGATAATCCTTGCCTGAATCAACTATTACACTAAGAATTATAAAATGATGATTTTCTGACTCTGTGATCTTTCCTGTGTGGATTTTTAAAAATCCAATGTGTTAGAATCCATTATCATTTTTAAAAAATTTTGATACCAAAGTTATCCCAGATTTGGCCAGTGAGAGACTCCTGAAACTGCCTCCTATGCCTTTTAAAAAATACATATATTTTTTCCTTATCGTTTTTAGTTATTTTGAGAGAGAGTACACAAATGGGGGTGGAGTAGAGAGAAGGACAGAAAAAATCACAAATTGGCTCCACAACTCAAACTCACAAATCTTGAGATCGTGAGCTGAGCCGAAATCAGGAGTCGGTCACTTAGCAGACTGAATCACTCAGGCACCACCCCGCAGGCCTTTTTGACATGACATAGGCTAGGCCTAGTTTAGCATTTCCTCTTCCTGTTACACCATGAGTCCAGCTCCCCTGTATCAGCCATTCTTCCAAGGATCCCTGCTTCCTGGTGGTAGATACTGGCATTTAGGAGAAACAAGTCTGCTAGTGTTTTCTACATACCAGTCAATTGCTCAGAGGTACTCAAAGCCAGTTACTTCTGTCCAATATACCTCCCCTAACATGCACACTTAGGCTAAATTCACCAAACTCTTTACACAACTCTTCCTGTGACTTAACTTTGATTTGTACGCTACTCTTTTCTTTCATATTCCCTGTCCCGACTCAGTTGCTGTCTTCAATTCCAGTGGTTCCCAATCTGCCTATACATCAGAGTCATTTATGGACTTCTTAACTAGACAGATTCCCAGGATCTGCTCACTCCATACGTACTGAATAAGAATCCCTGGAGTGGAGTATGGGACTCTGTTTTTAAGCTCCCTGAGTGATATCAACAGTCACTGCATACTTCACCTCTTCAAGTCCTTGTGGATCCAAAATTGGATACAATATCAAAAACTATGGTCTAGAGCTATGACTTTCCTTACATTGGACACTGTAATTCTTTCATTATAATTAAATCAATGCTGACATTTTTGGGGGGAGGTATAGGCAATGATATAAAACTATTGACTTATGACAAATTCATGAAGAACTAAACTTTCAAGACTTTTTTCCAAACATGTTATGTCCCCCTTATCTCCTTATGTTCCATTGGTCTTTCAGACCTAAGTGTAAAGATTTATATTTGTTCCAATTAAAACTCATATTGTTTGATTTAGTCAAATCTTCAGTATGTCAAGGGTCTTTATGGATCCTGATTTTATCAGACCAAATTTTTTTTTTTACCATTCCAACTTAGTGCCATTCACAGTTAAACATGCTGTCAAAGCCTTGTCTCTTACAGTGTCTTTTTTTTTTTTTATTTTCTAAGCATTAAAAAAAAGCAGTCTTACAGACTTTTCTATGACTGTGGTGGTGGTTATATAACTGTATGTATTTGTCAACACTGATAGAATCATATACCAAGAGTGAACTTTTACATATGTGAATTATACCTGAAAAAAAAAAAAAATCAGCCTTACATTCCAAATACTCCGTTGTATTTTTCTCTGAGATTAGCTCTCACTAACTTGTTTTGACTGACCATCTTGCAGAGAAGAGCAACTAATGGAGTTTTCATAGATTTTGTATTTTTATTCATCTGATGTCAGTGCATTCTGGGTTTGATACCTTGAAAAAGCATCAGAATTTGGTTTATTAAGACAGTCAACCCAGTGAATGCATTATTACCATTTTATCAGTTCCCACAACACAAAATGCAAAGAAACAGTGATGGACTGTGAAATCAGGTTAAAATGTTATTAAAGAAATTATAATCCTTCACAGAACTAGGCTAAAGAAAAAAAATATTGAACACAGGCCTGTCTTGTGTAGGAGTAGAAGGTAGATATTTTTCTACATATACATTTGACAAGGATTTTTAAGAATACTCTTCAGTGCTGAAGAAGGTCTTATTTGAAATATATTCTCAGTGTGAATGAGGGGCTTAGGTAAAACAGCCGTCCTGCCCTATAAAACTATGTAAAAAGAACTTAAAGAATTCAACAGGGGGCCTGGGTGGCTCAGCTGGTTAAGCATCCGGCTTCGGCTCAGGTCATGATCTCACAGTTTGTGGGTTTGAGCCTGCGACGGGCTCTGTGCTGACAGCTCAGAGCCTGGAGCCTGTCTTTGGATTCTGTGTCTCCCTCTCTCTCTCTAACCCTCCTTGCTCACACTGTCTCTCTCTCTCTCAAAAAATAAATAAAACATTAAAAAAAAATTAAGAAAAAAGAACTCAACTGGAATACATATAAACTGATAAAAACTAGAAGAACTGCACAAAATTTTTAGCAGTAGCCATCTGTAGCTAATGGAAGGCAAGCTGTTTTGCTTTGTTTTTTAATACTTTATATTTCAAAAAGTATTCAAAATATTTCTATAGTGAGCCCATGTTAGTTTTATAATTAGGAAAAAAGAAATGCACATTTATAAAAATATCAGTCAAAGAAAAGGGAGGAAAATAAACCACCAAAAGAAGGAAATAGAGATAAAATAATTTTTTTGTAAAGATTTACCTGTCAGTGATAGGAATTCTCAAAATAAAGTATGTCTTTCAGGTAGTCCATAATTTCATAAAAAAATGTTTGTTCATGAAATATAAAGAATATAGTCAGGAAATACAAAGAAATATTTCCCTTGTGAAGCTTCTCTGAATGCCACAGAAAATTCAAATATACAAGAACTCTATAATGAACACTTGCACTACCTCTAAATATTTTCCAAATGAGATGTGTTATACAGAATTATTAAATAGTATAAACTCATACCTTGAAGAACGATGCTCTGGTTTATTTCTTTCGTTGCAATCTGTAAAGAAAGAAGACAGTTACATGTCAAAATGCTCTTCAGAAGCCCTGGAAAAAAGTTCTTAAATACTAGTTGCTACACCATTGGATTTCACAAGCAGTCTTCAAAGGTTGCTGTGTCTTCCCCTGTATAAGGCTCTTCATCAGAGTTGAGAGGATTTATCTGACACAAGAGGTGCAAAGGATACAAAGACAGGCACGTAAAATTTTTATGGTTTGTTAAAATCAACTACTTGGAAAGTATATCATTACATGTATTATTTCATTTTCAAAGATTTTTGCTGTGAAAAAAAAGAAAACCCCAGAAACAAAGATCTTTGCTGTTTTAAACACTTTGCTAAAACCCAAACAAATTGAGCTAAGGAAAGAAGTAAGGAAACTGAAAAGCCACAGATTACTCAGCTCAAAAAAATCATTCCATGAATCATCGTTGGCAAAAGCTTCCAACAGGATAGGGAGGGGGAAAAAAAAGAGCAGTCAGCTACAGCAACATCTGCAAACATACTGAGACTCATACAGCTTCACTCTTAACTCTCTATTGCCCAAAACCGTTCAGAAGTTGGGTTTCAAGGTCTCACTGATAATTAGGTCTAACGTGCTACAGACAGCAGTGATTCTCAACAAAGGGCAATTTCACTCCTCCTCCCCCAGGGGACACTTGACAAAGCCTGGAGACATTTCTGATAGTCACAACGGAGGAAGAAGCAGCTACTGGTACCGAGTGGATAGAGAGACCAGGGATGCTGTTAAACATCCTACAATGCACCCTACAACAAAGAATTATCGCACTCAAAATGTCAACAATGCTGAGGTTGAGAAACTTTGCTATAGGGTAACAGACAAGGGCATGGCTGCTTGAAGTTTTCAAAAGTGCCTCTTGGGACTCTGTAAAATGCTGAAGACTACTATATACAAGAGAGAGAACTACAAAATCCATGGGTTGTCTTTTTATTTATTTTTTTTACTCCAAGTAACAATTTTTTCCAGTACATGCTTAAAAATAAACAAAGCGAAAAGGTCTCAGTGTTATGAAAAACTAAGAACAGAAAGCAATGTGTGAGCCACAATAAAATCCTATGCAATGACTTTTTAAAAATCTCATGTTAAAAAACACAGTTTTCTAAAGTATCTTCTGAGTTAATACTAACAACACAGAATTTCATGGCAGAACAAAGATTAGACAGGAACTCTTTGATTTCCCACTTACGCTCGTGAAGCAGCATAAAGATAATAAAAGCGTACTATAAAACTTGTAGAGAGAATTGTGGAAGGAAACATGTAGGATTTACATAGTTAAATGTATGTATCAATTCTTTCTGAATAGGTTCATAACGAAAAGGATTTTTTTTTAAACCAAGGCATTAGTACACAGGAAGTATGTTTTCTGAAAGACTAACAAGTAGGAAGATTCACCATAAAACATATTTGTTTCGATATAATGCTCCCTAAAATGCACAATGTTAACATGCTTCTGGTTCCAGTTTCTCTACAGGGTGACCCAGTGTTACTGCCGCATTTAAAACTTTTGTTTTAACTTACCTTAGTTTTACACCCCCTCAAATAAAAATATCAGGGTTTTTCATGATGTTGAGCACTAAACAACATTAGAGGACATTTTAATCACTTTTGTCAATCGTTCCTCTTCAGTGTTAGGTTGCTATTTCTGCTAACAAAAGTAAAATATCTCAAAGCAAAGCTAGAAACTGGATGCAGATCAGCTATCCTCATATAAAAAAGCAACAACTCTTACCTGTGGCTAAAGATGAACTAAAGGTCTGCCCGTGATACCATTTGATGTGGCTGTGATCCTAGTTTCATAGAGTTTATTTAGGCGTGTAATAGCAAATTCCAGTCCCCCTCAAAATCCCCTAGTGGTACAACACACAGGAGGGGAGAAACAGAGTCACAATGCAAGTAAACAAGACTCCACATCTGAGGGCTTCCCTCCAGGGCCTGTTCTGATTGGCAGATGTGCTATGACCAATCTGCACAGCTGGAACATGTCCACTCAGGAAGCAAATGGCTCATAGCTCTCCTTAGTTCTTGGTTAAAACAGGAAATTTTACAGTCATTTTATACTCTGTGCTTTAAGAAGATACAAATGCCTCCCCACAGTACCTTTAATGAACTAGCTGATAACCTGTTGGAAGACATTTTAAACACTTCCTCCCAAGTTCATTCACTGCTATATTCCTATGGAAATATACACACACAGTGTATGTAGGAGTGTATGTAAGTGTTACTCCTAACACCTATATATTTGATAGTTTGAGGGTATGGGTAAATTATCCATTACTCACAATATTCCCCGTTCCCCAGCTCTTGACAATGCAAAACAAATTAAAACACATGTTCTTGTCTTTTTATTTTTTCTCAAAGTGTGCTAATAATTGGATTTCACATTTTATCATAGCCATCTTTTATTTATTAAAAAAAATTTTAATGTTTATTTATTTTGAAAGAGAGTGAGCAGGGAAAGTGCAGAGAGAGGAGAGAGAGAAAATCTCAAGCAGGCCCAGAGCTATCAGCGCAGAGGTGACACAGTGCTCGAACTCACAAACCATGAGATCATAACCTGAGCTGAATCAAGAGTTGGATGCTTAACCTACTGAGCCACCCAAGCGCCCACATAAATTATATTTTAGCTTAAATATACATATATGTAGTATGTGTCTGTTGTGTATCTGTGTGTTTATACACATTTTTATATATTTACTTTGAAGCAAAGTAATTTTTATGACAGCCAAGACAATTATGTAATTGTCAAGAAATAACAGCGGTGATGCTGAATTTTTGGCAAATTAATAAACAGTTGTTATTTTGGCCTAAAATCCAAGACTGAACAAAACAAAGCACTGAGGGAGATTCAGGATCTGGATCTTGCCAACAATAATAAAACATTCGGATAAAGTTCCCTTAAGAGAAACAAAAACAAATTCATAGCAAATATGGAAATTTCATCTTTCATTATATGTAGTGCATATGGATTTTATTTATTTCAGATCAAATACTCTTTGGCATACATCCTCGATTTTTTTCAGAGTTTCTAATTTTTAAATAATTAGGAGAGAATATACTTGCAAAGGATTTCTGAACTTTAATATACTTAGAAGTCATAAAATAACTTACTAGACCAAAGTCTTACCATTTATATGAAAAAAAAAAGGAGTTATTAAAAATAAGAATGCCCTAAAATTTAGTTGCCAAATGCTCCACATTTTGCTGTGGATAATGCACTTACTCCAGGGACCCACCAAGCAGAGCATGATGATTTAGGTCACTCAAAGTTCAGCAATACACTCAGTGTGAAAGTTAGCATGTCTGGATTGTTATGTAAAAGTCTCTTGGTTGTGTCGGTATATGTCTCTCTCTCTCTCTCTCTCTCTCTCTCTCTCACACACACACACACACACACACACACACAGTGTGGGGGTAGATAGAGTAAACATGCTTGCATTCCCTGTTCCTACTCATTCATGTCTCCTGGTAAATAAATCTAATTGAGGAAATGGAAGAATACCCCACAAACAGAACAAGGCAGAAAATGAGGCAGAACCGGTGCAAAGGTGCTGATGGTTGTATGTGTATAAATGTTGTTGGCAGATGTAAAGGAGGCAATGGGGAAACCCAGGGCACATAAGGGGACAGAGATCGGGAGAGCGGTAGGAAGCTATTACAGGTCAGCAACTCAATATGAGAACTCCAGATTACCCAAATTTTCCTGCCATGATGACTTGTGATTCTTCATGTAATATGAACATACATGGATCCAAAGTTTATGTATTTAGGTAATATTCCATGTAGGTAGAAATGGGCCCCTGTTTCGGCAGGGACAGCTCTTTGGGAATGGCTAGGAAGAATCTACTGATGTGTAACCATTCAGGATGATTCTGAATCTAATAATATGACAAACACTTTGAAATGAAGATGATAAAAATGCAAATGTCATCTTTTGCTTTGATTAAAACTATGAAGAATGGCCAACTTAGAACTTATTAGAATCCATGGTAAGACATTCAGGCTCTGAGGATTTGGCTTTGATCACTTAACTGGACAGAAAATCAAACCCCATTGGGTAGGGAAGTCAGACTACTAACTCAAGTTGGCAGTGAAAAGTACTAAATCATTCTTTGAAATTAGTGGGAAGGCTCACACTACATGAACGAATACACACAGACATGCTCACAATAGAAGAAAGAAGTGGTATAATAGAATCGGTCTTGTACCTCATACTGGAGTGTATTAAAATGAGTATTATCTTTAAAATTAGTATTATCTATAGAAGGATTCTGTACCATACTCCCAGGTATTACTGTCAAGATCCCAGCTCAATAGTATATAGTTGTTATCATTATTATTTAACATTTATTTATTTTTGAGAGAGAGAGACACACACACACACAGAGTGTGACCAGGGGAGAGGCAGAGAGACACAGAAGCCAAAGCAGGCTCTAGGCTCTGAGCTGTCAGCACAGAGCCAGGCGCAGGGCTCATGAACCATGAGATCATGACCTGAGCCAAAGTCAGACGCTTAACCAACTGAGCCGCCCAGGCATCCCTATGTTATTTTTTAAAAAATCAATCAATCCTACATAAATGCTTCATGCCAATCAGTATTAACTAAAAGATCCATACATTCTGTAAAAATTCCTGCAGCAATAGTATCATTCATTACCCCTTTGCTTATTAGAATAAAACAAGATATCCATCTATTAGAATATATTCATGTTTCATGAAGCTTACTTTGCTGACTTTTAATTTTATTTTTTAATGTTTTATTTATTTCTGAGAGAGAGAGAGAGAGAGAGAGAGAGAGAAACAGCGTGAGCAGGGGAGGGTCAGAGAGAGAGGGAGACACAGAACCCGAAACAGGCTCCAGGCTCTGAGCTGGCTGTCAGCACAGAGCACAACACGGGCTTGAACCCACAGACTGTGAGATCATAACCTGAGCCAAAGTCAGATGTGTAACCGACTGAGCCACCGAGGCGCCCCTGGTGACTCTTTAAAAGACTGTGAAAGTAGTTCCACTCAAATAGACCATGGATGGAATTATACATATACATGAAATCAGAGTTTCAGAGATTTTACTAAAGTCTTTACATAGTTCTTTTATTTAGGCAAAGAAAACTACAAATACATGTCTACTTGAAAAGAAGCCAGGGTTCATTCTACAAAATTACTGACACTAATTATTCATCTCCTCCTTCGAATTCTGTTTCACCACTCTTGTTCAGGTATGTTTCCAAATTCATTTTTAATCACTTTTGATTAAAAACAAATTGTTTAACCTTAATACAGCATTTCCCAAACTAATTTGGGGATGAAATGCTTCCTACAAAATCAGACTGGATATCTGGTCCATTGGCACACAGTGTTTTCTTACCACCATCCACTCCCCTGGAAAACCAAAGTCCCTTACACAAAGCTTGGGTTTGTATCTCCATGGTCAGCACCCTGCCTGACTCGTAGGTGGCACTTTTCTACTAAATTCAACTCCTACTGGTATAGGGCCAAGCATAAAATCCAAACACAAACGAGTGTAGGAATCTCTATTCCAATCCAATCAGGTCAAGCTCTGATCTTTTAAGATTATATTAAATATGTCCCTTCTATAATCTCCTCATTTATCTTTGATTCTGCCATTGGTTAGGTTCATTTGTGCATTAGGTTACATTGGTTAGGTTACATTGTTCCACAAAGGGGAGTATACTTAGCACCTCCATGTATCTATTACTGGGTCATGCCTATAAAGGGAAATCAATACATATTTCAGTATGACAACACAAAGATTAAGTGCAGGTGTTCCAGGTCAGACAAGCCTTGTTTTGAGTTTTGTGCTTCACCATTTATTACCTGAATGACTTTAGCAAGATACTGAATCTCTGTAAGCCTCAGTACCTACATCTGTAAAAGGGAATAACAGTAATACCCATCTCATCAAATTGAATGAATAAATGAAAAATGCATATAAAGGATAGTACAGAGTGGGTTAAGCGTCCCACTCTTGGTTTCTGCTTTGGTCACAGAACTACTTAGGTTCTTTGAGTTTGAGTCCCACGTTGGACTCTGTGCTGGCAGCACTGAGCCTGCTTGAGCTTCTTTCTCTCTCTGCTCGTGCAGAGTTCATGCACACGCAAGCAAATGTGCTGGCTCCCTCCCTCCATCTCTCTCTCTCAAAATAAATAAATAAACTTTAAAAAGTGGGGGGGGGGTTATGGTCCCGGTGGCTCAGTTGGTTAAGTGTCTGACTCAAGCTTGGCTCAGGTCATGATCTCACATTCTATGGGATCAAGCCCCACACTGGTTTTGTGCTGGCATCATGGAGCCTGGTTGGGACTCTCCCTCTCTCTCTGCCATTTCCCTATTCACACACGTGCTTTCCCTTCTCTCTCAAATTAAATTTAAAAAAAAAAAACCACATTAAAAAAAGAAGAAAATCAATAATAAAGGATAGTATAACTAGGATAAGTGCTGAGTTTACTGAGTAAAAATAATGTTTACTATTATGATGATAATATCAAGGAAATAGAATACTCATAGAGTTCATAATATTGTGAGTAGAATTATCTAAAAAGGTTAATTATCCTTTGTCCAGTATGGACTTTTTAATTCTATAGGATTTTTTTCTTGCTTATTACTGGTCAAGAGGACAGGACTGTACTAATAAATAATTTCCAAACCCTTCCTTACCTAATTGCTCCAGCCTCTTACCCTTCTGAACCAAGGGCTAACTATGAAAAATTAATAAATCTGCACTTTCACTTTTCTTCATTTTCCCATTGCAGCCTCTGACAGAAGTGATAAATAAGCCCTAAAAGTAAGCAGCAGAAAGGAGAAAGAGAACTTAGAGGCAGGCAAAGGCAGTTCCATCAGAATGAAAACTGTGCCAATCAAGGATCACTGTCCTTCCTGTTCCTTCAAGTCTAGTCCATCCTGGAAGAATTAGCTCTCATAGTCATTTTCTGAGCCCCAACAACTTTAAAATAAGTTTCTTTCAGTAGGATTAATAAGTGATGTAAAGAAAGAAAAACTAAATAGATAAAATGTTTATATTTATATGTATTTATATCTATAGATTTATAAAATTAGTGCAATTGGCCTCTATATCTTAGGACAGTATGAATTTCTTTTGTAAGAATCCAGAAAACAAATTAAAATTGTTATTTCAGGTGTCAAAGGATAGATAACATCTCTAACCACAGGTTGCTTTTTCAGCTGTTAGGGTAAAAATAAAGATACTTTTTTTTTCTTTAAAGGACAAAAGGCCCATTCTTACATTCTCTTCTTCCTTTAGTTTTGATTAATTTGCAGATATAACAAAGTTTTACACCTGTCTCTGTAAAATGAGCAAATAGCAGAAACCACTCTAACCAAGAGACTCCTTTATCTCCAGGGGAGCAGGAAACAAAGGGAAGACTGCATTATTGCAAATACCATACACCTCAATCTGATGTAAGATCATTTCGCTGTGCAAACTTGTCCTTTACAGATAAAGGATTTTTCTGATCTGAGTCCTCAAGCTGATTTTTATCCACAGTGGGGCAGTCCTGGTCTCTACTGCAGAAGATGAATTTTTTTCCTTTCAATCAAGAAAAGGTAAAGTCACATCGAGACCTTGCCACATTACCCTACCTAGGGATAGAGAATGTATTCTCTGTATACCACAATACTTGCAAATTCAAATCCATCTGTCTTCTTCCTCTCCACTTTATTAACAAACTTCCATCCATACAAACACCTTCAAAAGACAGAATGCCAAACTGTCTCATTTTATTCTTTAACTTCACAACACCTCTAAAAATAAGTGTCCAGTTCTGATTTTTCACAGTTCTAAAGAAACACAGAGGGGCGCCTGGGTGGCTTAGTCGGTTAAGCGTCAGCTGTGCTGACGGCCAGCTCAGAGCCTGGAGCCTGTTTCAGTCTGTGACTCCCTCTCTCTCTGACCCTCCCCTGCTCACGCTGTCTCTCTCTCTCTCTCCTAGAAATAAATAAAACATTAAAAATATATATATAAAGAAACAGAGAAACTTAAAAAAATATGTTTAGTTATTTTGAGAAGGAGAGAAAGCAGTAAACATGGCACAGAGGGGCAGAGAGAGAATCCTAAGCAGGCTCCACACTGCCAGCACAGAGTCCAACAAGGGGCTTGATTCCACGAACTATTAGATCATGACCTGAGCCAAGATCACAAGTCACACTCTCAAATGAATGAACCACCCAAATGCCCAAGACACACAGGATCTTTAACAGAAGACCTGAGAGACATCTGCCATCTCTACTTTGAAGCCTTATTTGATTCCCCACAGGCAGAAATAATGCTTCCCCACCCCCACCACCACACAGTGCCTAGCACCTGGTGGCACTTAGCACCTTTGGAATCACTTTATAATTGCTTTTATCTATGTCCTATTGCTTTCACTTTATAAGTTCCTTCAAGACAGAGCCTTTATATTTTTTGTAATGGCTGGCAAAGTACCTTAGACACAGTAGGTACCTATGTGTCATTGAATATATTGGTATGAGTCCTCTCTAACCCCTGTGCAAATTGGAAGTCAGCGGAGCTAAAAAGCTGCTAAACTGTCTGGTGTTTCTTTTGGGGGTGAGGGAACAGAAGGGGTTGTGTCATTAATTCATGCAGAAGACTATGTATTACCATGCAAAGGCTTCAAATAATTTTGATTTGAAATAAAAGCATTTTGAAGCGTGGTTTCATAGTTGCAGCATTAGCAAACACTATATTCATGTAATGAAAAATGTGCTGTTTAAGGAGGAAAAAAGCAATGCAATTATTACAAAGAAATACAGGAAGCTACACAAGGGATTCATCTTCTGTGGCTCCCAGGTCAAAATATACAGCTGAGATAAATTCAAGAGTTAGCTATCAGCATAACAAGAATGACAACAATGACAGCTATTACTCACTGAGTCTTTACTATGTTAGAGACATTCTAATATATTCTCATTTAATCTTCATGGAACTCCCATGATGCGCGTCTTTTCCACTTTACTGATAAGAAGCAAAGTCTCAGAAAAGCTACTTAAATTAAAAGGGAGTATGAACTTTCAAACCTGGATCCGAAGAATACCAAGTCCCTGCTCTTTCCTCTATAACAGAAGGCTGGAGGTCCCACTCGTTTGATAAACTACAAGGGTAAAAGTATACAAACGCTGTTCACCATAAGCCACACTTAGATTTCAGTATCAGATGGTATGTTGTTAAGACTGAACCCAGGGCCTCAAATTCCTTCCAACGGACTCTGGGGTTTTCTCCAGCTCCATAAAACATAACACCCTCTCATATATTCCTAAGAATATAGCAGATTTTGCACTTGGGTGTCTTGTCTTGTGACAAGATATCTGCACTGGAAGAATAGCTCCATTTCACTATCTAGTGCCATCAATAATCTTATGCTACTGACACTTAAGCTATGGTCTCAACAGAGTATGGATACAGGTACATGATGATAGGACAATTCATTATAAAACTTAACAGATTATGAGGCAAGTCTGAATTGTTTGGAATACTGTTTGTTAATTCCTATACCTTCAGAGTGAAATCTTAGAAAAGAATAAAATGACCTAAAATAATTATTAAATTTTTATACAACACCAATCTGGGTTCTGGTGATTTTCTTCTCAAATACAATTAGCTGCCATTTTTTACTTGCAACACAAATTCCACTCTTAATGATAGTTACCACACACAAACACTGAGCAGTGAGAAGGAAGAAATATAAGCTATATTAGCCACATACCAGAAATTTGCTCTGGGGCAGCTAAACATGTCATTTACGCAAACCAGACTTTCAGATATCTTGGGTTTGCCTGTCATCACTATCTAAGATTTCCACACTACTCCACACCAAGACTCAGACACATTTGAAATATATTTGTTTGCATCATTCCTGGGTTAACCCATGTACCACAAGTGATTAAAAACTAGGTCTGAGAAACAGTGGACACTTCCATTTGGTCAGTGATTCCAGCAATAAAGAGATTAAATAAAGACCCAATTCTACTTTATCAGAAACCTGAGTAAGGTATTGTATCTTCTCTTCCCACAGAGCCATGAATGAAACACCTGCAGGTGCAGGTGAGTGAGATCAATCTTAGCCACCCTCTGGCTCAGTTTGCTCAGGAACAGACCTCTCTGATCTACCCAGTTCTGTCCCAGAGCAAGAAGGACCAAAGATAATGCTAACTGCCTTGGAGAATAAGAGACTCTGGAATACAATTAGAACATAACAAAAGCTGCATTCAAGAAACTTATAATACATGTTGAGGCACAATAGCAAACAATTTTCTAATGCATACTGCCAGTACAGAAAGTGCAGAAGAACCATAACATTCTTAACCATAATGCCATGAGAATTGTAAGAATATACAAACTCTTAACAAAAATATTTGTACAATTCCCAGACCTCTCTCAAATAACAATTTCACCAAAATCCATGTATTTCCTGTGTATATCTTTATAGCACAAGTTAACTGCATTTTCAACCTTAACTACAGTTTTATCAATCACTTGGATGGTATACTTACAGCAGGAATAAAAATTCCTACCTCAGATGACATGAAAATTACTTGAATTTACAGGGTTTCTAGTGAATAATCAAACGATAAATATTAAATAATGAGGGGCGCCTGGGTGGCTTAGTCGGTTAAGCGTCTGACTTTTGCTTAGGTCATGATCTCGCAGTTCGTGGGTTCGAGCCCCGCGTCGGGCTCTGTGCTGACTGCCAGCTCAGAGCCTGGAGCCTGTTTCAGTCTGTGACTCCCTCTCTCTCTGACCCTCCCCTGCTCATGCTGTCTCTCTCTCTCTCTCTCTCCTAGAAATAAATTAAAAAAAAAAAAACATTTAAAAAAATATTAAATAATGAATGCTAAGGAACTACTAAAATATCAGTTATAAGGGAAGGTTTAGTTGAGGTTAGAAGGCTAGAAGAGGTGGCATTTGGTTTGAGCATAACTTTAAGATGGCAAAATTTGAGAAATAAATATAGGATGAAAACCGCTACTATATACAATAGTAGTGAAAGCACAAAGAACTGAGGGAAAGTACTGAGTAATCCAGATATAGGTAGATTTCAGTATGTGAGGAAAATATACTGGGAGATGATATTACAAAATTAATTCAGGATCATTTGGAACAATTCATGAATGTTATAGGTTAGCATTTGTACTTTTCTGGAGGCAATGGAGAAAGAGTAGCCTGGTGAAATGGAGTGGAGGGGTAGAGAATGAAAGAAGAGAGACCACTAAAAACAGTATAAACCAGGTGAAAACCTTGATGTAAGAGAAGGGTAGGAGGAACTGAAAGTGGGAGGGCTGAGTAGGAACCGATGGAATTAGAAATGGACACTGTGTTGAGGAAGGAAGCGAGTCATGACATGGTGCATGGTATATACTGCCATTAACTAAGGTTAGGAACAAAGCAAGAGAAGAGAATGGGTAGGAACAGATTATGTGTGGAATGGTGTTCACTACCTAGTGCTATCAATAATCTTATGCTACTAACATTTATGAGTTCAACAGAGTATGCATAAATGTTTGAGGCTTCTAAGTGAAAAATCATATGGAAATGTTTACTTGACTCACTCAAGATGGTGGAAGAAGTAATTACATCCACCCCAACCTCTAAATTGAAATTGACAATAAAATAAAAAATAAAAATCTGAATCAAACAATAACGACACTAACACAAAAACAAAACAAGAATGAGAGTCATCAATGGATGAGACATACTAAGAAATTTGAAACTAAAGTCAAAGACATCAGAGGTTAAACATGAATTCTCTCTAGAGAGCTCCTTCTGAGTCAAAGAATAAAAAAGTAGGCCCTTGGACAACCATGAGGATAGTTACTTAGAGCTATACTCAGATCACAAGATCCAGCTGCTCAGCACTGGTCAGCCTGTTCCACACCAATTACAACTGGTACTGCTATTCTGACAAAGTTGGGGATCTGCCAAGGAAAAGGCAGTGGGGTACTGGGGAACTGAGGGGGTGGGGAAGAGCATAGTTTAGGGTAATTTAGGATTTAAAATAACTCTGACCCAGAAATTGTTGGGAGATAGAGAGAAAAGACAGGTTCTATAGGTATAATACAGTAAACCACTAGATTTCTAAATACATCTCACCCTTAGAATAGCAATTTCCGGGGTACCTGGGTGGCTTAGTCGGTTAAGCGTCCGACTTTCGCTTGGGTCATGATCTCGTGGTTCGTGGGTTCGAGCCCCCCGTCGGGCTCTGTGCTGACTGCCAGCTAAGAGCCTGGAGCCTGTTTCAGTCTGTGACTCCCTCTCTCTCTGGCCCTCCCCTGCTCACGCTATCTCTCTCTCTCTCCTAAAAAAGATGGTCACATGAAGACTGTCTTTAAAAAAAAAAAAAAGAATAGCAATTTCCTTACTTCAGCTATATTAAGGGTCTGAGTTTGCCTTGCAATTCCTTTAGAGGAAAACCCACTTACTAGCACACCCCATTAAAACACCATTGACATAGTCAGTTATGTCCTTCAGAGGAAAGCGTTCCTGGAAAATAAAACCACTATGTATGTATCCAGCCAATCTAGCTTTTTAGTCATAAACATGTACCTAAGGAAAAAAAACCAATGGTATAAAAGGGAAAGAGTAAAATGAATGAACAATTATGGATCAAAAAGAAACAGAATTTAGAGAATAGAAGACAATGTTTAAAATATTCAAAGTGGTATCCTCAAAGATGAAAAAGCAGATTGTATCTATTAAAAAGAGAGAGAAAGATTAGATTGTCATGAAAAAGAAACAACCACAGAATAAGAAACAGTTCTTGGAAATTAAATTTATGATTGTGAATATAGATTAAGCAGGCAGTGTGAATAGCAGAATAGACACAGCAGAAAACTGAATTTGCCATCTGAAAAAGTCTGGCAGGCGCACCTGGGTGGTTCAGTCAGTTGAGCATCCAGCTTCGGTTCAGATCACGATCTCGCACTTCTTGAGTTCAAACCCCGCATCAGGCTCTGCGCTGATAGCCCGGAGCCTAGAGCCTGCTTTATATTCCATGTCTCCCTCTCTTTCTGCCCCTTGCCCACTCACGCTCTGTCTCTCTCTGTCTCTCTCTTTCTCAAAAATAAACATTAAAAAATTTTGAAAACAGGTTGACAAAATTCTAAAGAACACAAGTCAAAAATACAAAGGTGGAAGATAAAAAAAAATTAAGAGCAATGGAGAATAGATTCCGGAGGTCCACATCATTCCTAAAATTCACATTTCAGGAGAAAAAGTAGAGATAATAAAGGGGAAAGATGCTCAAGAAATGACCAATGAAGTTATAAAAAAAAAAAAACCTACCCTTAGAACTTAGCACATAAATGTCCAAAGAGATTTATTTTGGGAATACTATCTAAAATTCTGTTAGGAAAAAGTCTCTTGTAAAGGGCAGACAAAGTAAAGACAAAAAGGAAAGATGTTAAAGATCTGTTCACTTTGTTGTAATATTTTTAGAGAGGGTTTGCTGGAGGAGAGCTGATAAGCCCAAGAGAGTGGATGGATACAGAAAAATGCCAATCAGGAGAAATGAAGAGAGAACATGCAAATAAATGACAAAGTCCAGGAAAGCTCTGTTCACTAGGTATCCAATTAGTAGAAGATTTGCAACATGAGGCTTAACTTCTCGATCACTCTCAATATTTAGCAGAGATTACCAAAGCACGAGCAATATGATTTCTATATATGGTGTATAAATATATTTATATATGCGTATTTATATATATGTGTATATATTTGATACACACTAGGATGGCTATAATCAAAAAAGCAGCTAATGACAAGTGTGGGAAAGGATATGGAGCATCCTTACACTGGTGGTGGGAATGCAAAATAATGCAGCTGCTTTGGAAAACAGTCCAATAGTTCTTCTAAAGGTTAAATATAAAGTTTACCATATGACCTAGAAATTCCACTCCTAGGTGTATACCCAGGAAAAATGGAAATGTATGTACACAAAATATGGAAAAACTTGTACACAAATGTTATTATAAATAACAGCATTATTTATAATACCCAAAAATGGAAAACAACCCAGAAATCTATCAACTGGTAAATGGCTAAGTAAAATGTGATATAGTCACACAAGGGAACATATTTCAGCAATAAAAAGAAATAAAGTACTGATATATACCACATGGATGAACCTTGAGAACATTAAGCAAAAGAGTCCAGTTATAAGAGACCACATATTGATGATTCTATTTTATGTAGAGTGTTCAGAATCAGGTAAATCCATGTAAACACAGAAAGTAGATTTGTGGCTGCCTAGAGCTGGGAGGAAGGGGATGGGGGAGGGGGGTGAGATGAGGAATGAGCTCAGGATTTCTTCTTGGCCTGATGAAAATGTTCCAAAATTGATTATGGTAACGGCTGCACAACTCTGTGAATATTCTAAAGATAACTAAATTGCACATTCTATTTCTCTTACGTTTATTTTTTGAGAGAAAGACACACAGAGCCCAAGTGTGGGAGGGGAAGAGAAAGGGAGACACAGAATCTGAAGTAGGCTCCAGGGTCCATGCCTTCAACAAAGAGCCCAATACGGGGCTCAAACTCACAAATTGTGAGATCATGACATGAGCCGAGGTTGCTGCTTACCCAAGTGAGCCACCCCAGGTGCTCCTAAACTGAACATTTTCTAAATGGGTAAATTATAGGTTATGTGAATTACAACTAATAAAGCTTTTACAAAAAAAAAAAAAAAAAAGGCAGCTAAGAATAACAGCCCTGATTAAATGAGTGGCTGAGGTTTTCATTTTACTATTAATATTAATGGTAGTATAAAAATGAATGAACTGGAACTCTGCAATAAATATTTTTTCAAATGATACTTGGTATGATGTTCAAATTTTAAAAGTTCAGATTTCCAATTAAATACATTTTAGAAGTGGATCTCTGGCTCTTTAAGAAAACCACTTATTAATTTCACATACTGGCCTGACAACCAGATATATGCCAAACTGAAAAGTAGTGGGAGGCATCTGGGTGGCTCAGTCAGCTGAGCATCTGACTTCAGCTCAGGTTATGACTGCGCAGCTTGTGAGTTCAAGCCCCACATCCAGCTCGCTACTGATAGCACAGAGCCCGCTTCAGATCCTCTGTCCCCCTCTGTCGGCCTCTTCTCCACTTACACGCCCTCAAAAAAAAATAAACATTAAAAAAAAAAGAAAAGAAAAGTAACGGTAACAATTGAAGCTGCGTTTCCATTCTGTGTGCCATGTACATCAACTAATCCTCAGAGCTCTGCAATTATTCCCAGTTTAAAATGTGGAGATTGAAGTTCCCAGAGGTTAAGTAACTGGCCCAGCCAGGGTCACATGACAAACAAGGGCAGATCTGGGACTGGGGCTGGAACTCTGCTTGGTCTGACTCCAATCCCATGCTCAAGACGGCTTTTCACAACAGCACATTCCTGATGTGCCTTATTAAATAAAGTAAAAGAAAGTAAAAACATCACATCTTAATTAATTAACAAGTCAGGGTTTTGCTTGTAAAAAGGAAAAAGTGTAATGGAATAGAAAGGAGAAGGTGTATTTAGAAGGGTAGGTTTTATATAACTTTATATGGTTCTTTATATTCTTGGGTAACAGCTGATTAGAAAATTAATGACAATATTCTAAGACATAAAGCCTCTGGTATGAGTGCTTTAATAATAAGGAGGGTTGTATTTAAATAGGACTATAAGACTCTTAATCTCTAAATATGCTCTGTGGGAAATAGAAAAGATAAATGATCTTTCAATAAAAAATTGTAAGAATGTCTTCCAGGTACAGATAAGAAGTTGAACACAGATACAGCGCTGATAGTAAAACTAGCAAAGCAATAGGAATAAAGAGGGGAAAGAGAATAAGCAGAAGAAATTTCCCAATAATAATTCCAAGTAACAGACACGGTGATAATTCTAGGAATACTCTTGATTATTGGACAAACTGTAAAAAGATTCAGAGAAGAGAATACTCCCAAACTTCTCTTCCATTTCTACAGACAGCACTGTAAAAAGTAATGAACTCTCACTGGTTATCATTTCTTAACCTTTATTATTCTAATCACCTAAGAGCAAATAAACTTGCAATCAAGAACTTGTATACTTTCTGAGTAATCTATGTTCAAATATTTATAAGAAAAATCATTTAACATCTAAGTTAAGAAATACTGTTTGGATCAAATTAAAAAGTATAGTAAATTGTAAATAAAAATGTAAGCTTTTATACAAGGAAAAAATAAACTGGAAAAAGGGAAAAAGTAAAAAAGAAAAAGCAATGTTTCATTTCTAGTTCCCTCCATAAAGACCATTAAGATGTGGGAGTCAAACCATATAAACTGATGTCACAGATCCTCAAAACAAACATGGAATTAAATCAAGTGATTCCTGTCTCTATTAAGGATGTCACTGACAATGGTAAGTTGTTAACTGTTTTAGGCATTCATATTTGCTGCCTACTGGTAGAAATTAAGTCATAAAATGACAAGAGATTACCAAATGATAATCATTAGTGTTATTATTTTGAAAGACCAAAACAAAGAATGAGACATCAGATCTATCTCATATGTTTCCAAGGCTATTTCATAAGTCAGTACAGCACAACTGTTGGAGAAAAGCTCAACAATCAAACATTCTTAATTTGTTATTCTTTTCCTGAGCATTCAGGAAAACTGCTATTCTTTGATATAAACTCAGGTAAGACTTTAAAATGTGGTTTGAAAATAAATGTTAAAAAGGAGACAAACTATAAAAAGATTTTCAAATCCTCGCTGGAGCAAGAACAAAACAAGTAGTTTATCTCCAGATATGTCCTCTTCAAGGAGTGAAACACTCAATGGATTTTCAAGACTCATTTTGGAAATGAATTTCCAAAGTGTTACACACATTTCTCAAAGGAAGTACCAGATGTTGATTGGTAGAGAGGCTAAGTGATTTTTGTGGGTTAATGAGATAGCTATGGGCTCCTGAATATAATAACTATGAAACAAAAGGTGATTTGACCTTCAAGAAGAGTCTATAGTAAACAAGACACAAATATCTTACTGTGACACCCACAGAATCTTTTCACATCTCTGAAAACAAAAGAGATGTTTCTACATTTCTGGTTCTACATTGTTTCTTTTTCTTTCTGTATCACAGGAATGGCTTTTTCCCAGAAAAAGGGAATTTTTCAGCCCGTTATTTTTGAACGGCCTGATGAGACTATATTATAGTCAGAGACCATAAGATATACATGTCAAGTGAAATGTACATTCTGGGAAAGTAGAAGATGCAAATGGACATCAGAACTGTGGTAGTCTCTCAGTTGTGCCATCCAATTTAAAATAATTAATCTGTACAGAAAATGTGTCTCTGATGCTGAATTGAAATGTTAACCAAGTGTCAACAGGTGTGGCTCTTTCTAAAATGTAGCCATAGCAAAACCAACAGGTTAAACAGGAGCAATCTCTACTGTACAGAATCCAAACGTATGTAGGAATAATTAAATTGCTAAGCACTTTTAATACTGCTGACCTATCTTTAAACTAACTAGTATATTAATATTAATTTGTTCAAGTCTTGAATAGTGTAAGAAGACACAGTACCCTATTAATTTGTTTTTATAGGGGAAATGTAAGGGAATATCACTGTTTGGCAAGATTTTAGGTGAATACTTTAATACAGGAAAAGGGAATCCTCCCTTAGCAAGGTCAAGTCTTCAGAGGAGAACAAATCCAAGACAAAGATGGATCATTTCCACCTTCCCAGCTTTTAGTGGTGACCGTACCCTGAGCACTTGTAGATGCTGAGGCAGACAGACCTATACTCTGCAACAGATCATTAAAGTTCCCAGTTTGTTCTAGCTGAAAAGTCATCTAAATTCAAATTCAACTGGATGGATTTGCATTGGCCCAATGTAGGCTTATGAGTCTTTCACTGGGATTTGACCCATTCTCACTTCCCAAAGAATTTAAAGACTAGGATGAATTTAACTAGAAAAGGAACAATAAAGAAGAGGACTAGAAAGATACATGACTTTTAACCATCCCAAAGACCAAAAGATTAAAAGTAAATAAATAAAAGGCTGAAAATATAAAGATTTTTCCCAGTGGCATTTGCTTTGGATAGACTATTCTTTTTTTTAAGCTTTTTAAATGTTTATTTATTTTTGAGAGAAAGACAGAGTGCAAGTAGGGTAGGTGCAGAGAGAGAAGGAGACACAGAATTCGAAGCAGGCTCCAGGCTCTGAGCTGTCGGCACACAGGCCAATGTGGGGCTCAAACTCATGAACCATGAGATCATGACCTGAGCTGAAATCCGACGCTTAACCAACTGGACCACCATGTGCCCCTAGATTATTCTTTAACTGATTTTTTTTTTTTTTTTGGAAAATTCCTCCATCAGCTCAAATAACTTTAGGCAAAGTTACAAAAGGCAGACAGTCTAACATCATGTAAAATCTGAAAGTGAAAAGGAACCCCAACTCCAGGTACCCATCAAGGAGCACTGACAATATTCCTGTTTCTTAGAGTTCCAGGGGTTTTGTGATAATATTTTTCTTTTAAGTAGGCTTCATACTTGGCAAAGAGCCCAACTCAGGACTTGAACTCATAATCCTCAGATCAAAACCTGAGCTGAGATCAAGAGTCAGATGCTGAACTGACTGAACCACCCAGTTGCCCCTGTGATAACATTTAAAATTAAGGTTTTGTTCTGTGCTCTCGGTATTTGGTATTTGAAGGCTATAAAGTGATTACATTCTATTTTGGGCTTATCAAATTTTCTTTTCATGATGACGTTCAATACTGGTGTAATGTAAATAGATACTCTTACCTATCAATGGTACGAATGCATATAACCTTTCTGGAGAGCAGTTTGGACCTTTAAAATTTACAGCTTTTTCTCCAAAATTTTCCTTCTAAAAATCTATCTTCAGGAATAGAAAGGTGAGGGAAATTTCCATAGGAAAGTATTTATTGCACTTTCCTTTACAATAGCAAATCCAAATAGCCAACAATAGAGAAATAACCACATAGTTTTTGACATTTTTAATTTTTAATAAACTATGTAGTATTATCATCAACATTTATTGTCACTTGGCCTTCACATGAACTCAATGAAGAAAGTTCTCTTATTTACTGATAAGAAAGGTCCCACTGACTAATGAGAAAGGAAGAAGTTCAGTTACTGTGCAAAGGTTATGGAGCTAGGAAGTGGTGATACTGGGATTCCAAACCAGTCCAGCTCCAGAGCCCAAACTATTCAGCACTATACTAAATTGCTGGTGTGGATGTTACTTTTCTTTTCAAGCTTTATTTATTTATTTTGAGAGAGAGAGAGTACAAGCAGAGGAGGGGGGAAAGGGAAAGAGAGAGCGAGAGAGAAATCTAAGCAGGATCCATGTTCAAAGCGTGGACACATGGCTCAATCGAATGAACTGTGAGATCATGACCTGAGCCAAAATCAAGAGTTGCTAGTTTAATCAACTGAGTCCCTTGGGTGTTCTGTGTGTATTACTTTTCAAAGGTGATATTGTATTAATTTTTCTTCCAAAGATTTTTGCTCCATTATTCATACTCAAAACTGATCTCTGGTTTTCTTTTAGGAAAAATATTATTTCCTTGTTTCAATATCAATGTTATTTTTCTTTCATAAAAAAGAAATTCTGAAAATTTCCTTCATTTTCTATGTTCTGAAACAGTTGAAAATAGCACGGAGATCATCTGTTTCTTAAAGGTGTGGTCAAGGGGTGCCTAGGTGGCTCAGTCGGTTAAGTGTCTAACTTTGGCTCAGGTCCTGACACATTAGGTTATGTCCTGTGTCGGGCTCTGTGTTGCAGCTCAGAGCCTGCAGCCTGCTTCAGATTCTGTGTCTCCCTCTCTTTCTCTGCCCTTTACCTGTGCGTGCACACATGCGCTCTCTCGCTCTCTCTCTCTCAATAACCTGAAGGCAGGCCTGGAGCCTGCTTCAGACTCTGTTTCCCTCTCTCTCTGCCCCTCCCCCACTTGTGCTATCTCTCTCAAAAATAAACATTAAAAAAAAAAAAGTAAAGGGAAGATAGCTCTTTAACAACTTTCTCCATTTTATCAATAACAACTGTTCTTTTAGATTGTCTATGTCTATGTCTTTTAGATTTCTAGGTCTATGATCACATATTTTCCATTTCATTTTTTAAAAAACTTAATAGTTTTAGTGAAATATTATTTAAATGCCATAAAATTTACCTGTTTGCAGTGTACAATGATTTTTAGTAAATTTGCAAATTTGTGCAATCATCATCATAATCATTTTAGAATGTTACCATCACTCTGAAAAGATCCCTTATGCCCATTTGGAATCAATCCCTGTTGCTATCTTTAGCCCCTCCAATTTGTTTTAATTGCATAAATCTATAACCTTAATGCATATATGAACAGATGCATTCATTTTATATGGATTAAATAAAATAGAGCCAAACTTAGATATATTGCATACGATGTGGCCTTACTTATTAAATTATTTACTTCTAAGAAATTAATGTGGTGTTACATAGAAGTGATACAATTTTCTTATAGCTCATTAATGTTACTTGGTATTTACGGAAAGAAACAAACAGTATGATTATTTTTATTTTCCTATGTTCAATACTTAGGTTTCCATAAGTATATATTTTTAAATGCTCCAGTGGCAGCAAGAAATAGGATGCAAATAATAAAATATGATCACAATAACCATCCTGCCTCCAGACACATCAGAAACTGTCATGCTTCTTCACTTCATATTTTCTACCTTTAAGACAGTTTTAAGTTATTTTCTTTTTCTTAATTTGATTCTTTAATTTTTCCTAATGAAAGTCTGGAAAAAATCTAGCTATTTCTGAATTTGACAAAGTGCTTTTCTCATAATGTTCAGTACTTTAGTGCTGAGAATTAAGCCTAGCTGACTAGACATCCAGCCAATATACTTTTAATTAGCACTGAATAGAGATTTTTCTCATTAGGAAGCATTAGTGTCATTTGATTTCTGATCCTTGCTTCACAGTCCTCCCCATATAAAAAGGAACATTAAGTGTAAGATTAAACTTAATATAACAAGAAAATCTTTTTACATGTTCAAACATGCATAATCCAGTCAGTAGCATATTTAGATCTAAGATTAGGAAAAATTGCTTTGAGAATGGAGAATTTCTTCAATGATAAGAGTCAACAGAAAACAGACTCTTGGAGAGGTAGAAACACCACTGACTTTGGAACTATAAACACAAGTTCAAATCCATCTTCTTCCTCTTCACTCTCTCTTTTAGGCCTTGCAAAAAACAAGACAAATCACAAACAAAAGACTTCAGTGGAAACACAGTCCCAAGATTCTTTTTAAGTGAATTTATACTGATAAGTGTGTGTGTGTGTGTGTGTGTGTGTGTGTGTGTGTGTACATATTTAACTCAGGAACTAAAGAAGCTAAATTAAGTTGCTTCCCTGTCATCTTAATATCCTTATTGGCCATCTGTTACTTTTGTATCAACTTCTCAAAGACATAAAGTGAGTCTCAAAAACATTTAAGTGGTATTATAAGATTGTTTTGAGTTTTAAACAGATGTGTACTTACATGAAAGCTCAACTATACAGCACTCAAGGGTATATAATTATTGTGCTGACATGTACATATTCACAATAAATTTATCCAAAACATACATGCATATTTTCAGTCTGTATATATACTTTGTCCTAGGTATATACTCTTTATACCCATAACATTTAATATTTTCTTAGTAAAATCAAAGAAAAAATATTTTACTTAGCTCTTCTAATTTCATGCCTAAAACTTGTTTTTAAATGTTTCTCTGAAAAATTATCAGTTATCAAGACATCAATAATAAATATGACTTTTAACTGGAAGGAGATAATATAAAATTCTATATAGAATTGCACGAGAAAATGAAAAAGCAGTACTAAATCTACAGTGTTACATGTTAAATGTATACTATTATAGGTCTCTCCTTCCAAAAAAGGCTAATATTTAAATATCTACAAACTTGACAATCAAGTAGAATAAATAAAACTTCATATAAACTTTCTTTCCAATTTAGTCACTACAAACTCAGAATTAAACTCAGATAAAATCTGGAATCAATGATTTATAAGGGTTTACCAGAGAACTCAAAATTTTTATAAACTTGTTTTAAAAAATAGATTTGAAAACAATTATTTCAGGAACAAAAGAGAAATCAATCTGCTCTTTTATTTGATGGCTTCCATTACTCTCCAACCTGTCTCTGAATGCTTTCAAACTCTTTAAAGATTTAGTTAAGGCCCTCTCTGTTTTAGCTAAAGCTTAGGATTTGGAGAAGCATGAATATTACATCCCCTGCATATGGAATAAGAATGAAATATCCTATTTTTCTTATCTCCCAATCTTAGCTATTCCCTCCAAATTAGTATAGTATTGTTTGATGAAAATGTTTTCTCCTAATAGTCCTATCAGATTAGCTAATATGGAGGGATTGAGGAGATAAATAATGAATATGAATAAGAAGACTGGGAAAAGGGATGTGCTCAATCACTACAAATTGGTACCGCCTTGTGGAGGACAATCTGGCAACAGATCAGATTTTAAGACTAAGTATTTTCCTTAGTTATATCATGTCAGAACAAATGACATCAAAGCAAGGGCAGAAGTATATAAGAATAGACCTCATCACTTTTCACAGACAACATGATACTCTACATGGAAAACATGACAGACTCCACAAGAAGCCTACTAGAGCTGATCCATGAATTCAGTAAAGCTGCAGGGTACAAAATCAATGTACAGAAAACAGCTGCATTTTTATACACCAATAATGAAGCAACAGAAAGAGAAATCAAGAAACTGATCCCATTCACAAGTGCACAAAAAAACCATAAAACACCTAGGAATAAACTTAACCAAAGATATAAAAGATCTGTATAATGAAAACTATAGAAAACTTACAAAGGAAATTGAAGAAGACACAGAGAAATGAAAAAACATTCCATGCTCATGGATCAGAAGAATACTGTTAAAATGTCATTACTACCCAAAGCAATCCACACATTCAATGCAATCCCAATCAAAACTGCACCAGTATTCTTCTCAAAACTAGAACAAACTATCCTAAAATCTGTATGGAACCACCAAAGAGCCAAAGTATTACTGAAGAAGAAAACCCAAACAGGAGGCATCACCATCCAAGACTTTAGCCTCTACTACAAAGCTGTAATCATCAGGACAGTATGGAATTGGCACAAAAAACAGACACATAGACCAATGGAATAGAGAACTCAAGAATTGGACCCAGAAATATAGGCCAATTAATCTTTGACAAAGGAGGAAAGAATATCCAATGGAAAAAAGACAGCCTCTTTAACAGATGGTGCTGGGAGAACTGAACAGCAAGATACAAAAGAATGAAACCAGGTCACTTTCTTACACCATACACAAAAATAAACTCAAAATGGAATGAAGGACCTGAATGTGAGACAGGAAACTATCAAAACCCTAGAGGAGAAAGCAGGAAACAACCTCCTTGACCTCAATCGCAGCAATTTCTTACTTGACACATCACCAAAGGCAAGGGAATCAAGAGCAAAAATGAACTATTGGGACCTAATCAAGATAAAAAGCTTCTGCATGGCAAAGGAAACAATCAAGAAAACTAACAGGCAACAGATGGAATGGGAAAAGATAGTTGCAAATGACATATCAGATAAAGGGCTAGTATCTAAAATCTATAAGGAACTCACCAAACTCCACACCCGAAAAACAAACAATCCAGTGAAGAAATGGGCAGAAGACATGAACAGACGCTTCTCCAAAGAGGACATCCAGATGGCCAACAGACACATGAAACAATGCTCAGCATCAATAATCATCAGGGAAATACAAATCAAAACTGCACTGAGATACCACCTCATGCCAGTCAGAGTGGCTAAAATGAGCAAATCAGAGAACTCTAGATGCTGACAAGGATGTGGAGGAAAGGGCACCCTCCTACACTGTTGGTGGGAATGTAAACTGGTGCAGCCCCTGTGGAAAACAGTGTGGAGGTTCCTCAAAAAATTAACAAGAGAACTCCCCTATGACCCAGCAACAGCATTGCTAGGAATTTACCCAAGGGATACAGGAGTGCTGATGCATAGGGGCACATGTACCCCAATGTTCATAGCAGCACTTTCAACAATAGCCAAATCATGGAAAGAGCCTAAATGTCCACTGACTGACGAATGGATCAAGATGTGGTTTATGTATACAATGGAAGACTACATGGCAACGAGAAAGAATGAATCTGGCCATGTGTAGCAACGTGGATGGAACTCGAGGGTGTTATGCTGAGCAAAATAAGTCAGGCAGAGAAGGGCAGATACCATGTGTTTTCACTCCTATGTGGATCTTGAGAAACTTAACAGAAGACTGTGGGGGAGGGGAAGGGGAAAAATAGTGGGGGAGAGGGAGGGAGGCAAACCATGAGAGACTCTTGAATACTGAGAACAAACTGAGGGCTGATGGGAGTAGGGGAGTGGGGAAGGGGGGTGATGGGCATGGAGGAGGACACTTGTTGGGATTAGCACTGGGTGTTATATGGAAACCAACTTGACAATAAACTATTAAAAAAAAAAGAACAGACCTCATCAAAATAAAAAGCTTCTACACAGTGAAAGAAACAATCAGGAAAACTAAAAGGCAACCAATGGAATGGGAGAAGATATTTGCAAATGACATACCAGATAAAGGTTAGTATCCAAAATCTATAAAGAACTTATCAAATTCAACACCTAAAAAATAAATAATCCCTGAAGAAATGGGCAAAAGATATGAATAAACACTTCTCCAAAGAAGACATCCAGATGAATAGATGAAAAAATGCTTAACATCACTCATCATTAGGGAGTGATACAAATCAAAACCACAATGAGATACTACCTTACACCTGTCAAAATGACTAACATTAACAACTCAGGCAACAACAAATGTTGGTGAGGATGCATAGAAAGGATGACTTTTGCACTGCTGGTGGGAATGCAAACTGGTGCAACTACTCTGGAAAACAGTATGGAGGTTCCTCAAAAAGTTAAAAACAGAACTACCCTATGACCCAGTAATTCTACTATTAGGTATCTATCCAAGGCATATAGGTGTGCTGTTTTGATGGTGCAAATGCACCCCAATGTTTATAGTAAGCACTATTGACAATAGCCAAAGTATGGAAAGAGCCCAAATATCCATCATCAAATGAATGGATAAAGAAGATGTGGCGCATACATATACAATGGAGTATTACTTGGCAATAGAAAAGAATGAAACCTTGCCATTTACAATTGCACGGATGGAACTGGAGGGTATTATGCTAAGCAAAATTAGTCATAGAAAGACAAATATCGTATGACTTCACTCATATGAGGAATTTAAGATACAAAACAGATGAACATAAGGGAAGGGAAGCAAAAATAATATAAAAACAGCGAGGGGAACAAAACATAAAAGACTTTTAAATACAGAGAACAGAGGGTTTCTAGAGGGGCTGTGGGAGGGAGGATGGGCTAAATGAGTAAGGGGCATTAAGGAATCTACTCCTGAAATCATTGTTGCACTATATGCTAACCTGGATGGAAATTAAATGGTAAATTGATTTTGGGGCGCCTGGGTGGCTCAGTCAGTTAAGGGTCTGACTTCGGCTCAGGTCACGATCTCATGGTTTGCAGGTTCAAGCCCCGCATTGGGCTCTGTGCTGACAGCTAGCTCAGAGCCTGGAGCCTGCTTCAGATTCTGTGTCTCCCTCTTTCTCTGACCCACCCCTGCTCATGCTGTCTGTCCATCTCTCTCTCTCTCTGAAATATATAAAACATTAAAAACAAAATAAAATAAAAAATAAATTGATTTTAAAAATAAATAAAAGGATGCTTTGAAAGAAAAAAGAATTAGTGGTAAACAATATCTATATTCTATGTTCTATATATATAGCATATTCTATAGCATAATTTATAATAGCCAAAAATAAAAACTAAGTTTCCATCGACACAGGTATGATTTTGAAGTTACATAATACTTCCATATTGTGTAATGTTACATAGCTGTGCTAAAGAAGTCTTCAGCCCAGTATATACTGGTATGGAAGAACTCAAGAGAAGGTAAGTTGCACAGGGAATGCTTCCACTTTTTCTGTGTAGATACATATAGAGCCTACACAAATAGACATGTATAGTCAGAAAAAGAAGGAAAGACAAGGAGACATCGGGAATGATGCTCAAAAAACAATCCAGGAAGTGTTAGAAGTAAAGAAGATGAGGAAACTTATTTTACTTTGCATCTTCATTTCTCTACTGTTTAAATTTTTTCAATAATTGTAAAAACAAAAACAAAAACAAAACCCATATATTATACCTAGGATGCAGCAGGAGGGCTGGAGCTAGGAATAGTTTAATAATAATGATTAACTCTAGATTTCTTTCCATCTGCTTGCCTGGAGAGAAAGAGCATTCTGCTCTGGTCACAGGTGCACTAGACCTAACACAAAGTTTCCCATGATGTTTTTGTGAACCAAATGGAAAACTATGGCTGAAAAAAAATTGCAGTTTAGCTGAATTGCTAGCTGAAGATCAGTCAACAAAGATGGCTGACTGAGGGATGCATTCCAGCCTGAAGTTTCAGTGGCCCTCCAGCCTAGGGTCTTGGCATTCAAATCCATACTCTGAAAGACTCCAGGAAAGGTGAAAGAAAGGAGCGCCATGGCCTCTGCATGCTTCTGATTAAGTCTCCCCAACATCTACAGCCTTTCCACCATATTCCACCATGAGGACTAAATAACCCAACTTCAGATGCTACATACCACCATGATCTTCCCTGGCCTTGTTATCACCAGTAACTGCACCTTCTCTGTGACCTCAACTTTAAGCATCTCACTTCCCCAGCACACATAAGTATCTTTCCTGCACTCCTTATAGCAAGAATGTCTATTCCAGCAATTTTCATTCCTATTAGGACTTATAATTCACTAATTTTTGCCTTGCTTTCAAATCCTTACTTCCCTCCTTTCCAGCTTAAGTTCATGATTTATCATTATAATTACTCCCTTGCCCACCTTCTTTCACCATATCCACTTCAGAAAACCTCAAACCTGGTTACAACCAACCTCTTCCCTCTCTATGCCTCCACCTATGTAGCTGAACACTGTCTATGAACAATAAAACTCTGCCAATTTCACTTCAAATTCAAGTGGATGCTTTCTGGGGCCCAGCAGTCACAGTATAATTTCTCTGGTTTGTTCATCTCCCACACTTGTATCTGACTAGTTCACTCCTTAAGTTCTCAACACTTCCCTTCTCATCCTCGCTCTCACCACATCTCCTACCAGCTAGCATCTATGCCCATATACTTACTTTTATTCCTGTTGTGTGAAAGACCTGTCTGTGCTCTGATCTAAGCATCCTCACACCCCAACTGATGCATTAGGTTCAGTGTCCTCCTGTCTGCGAAGGACACTTCATCAACTCTCCTGCTTTCTCTCCTATGTCGATTTCTCCCTCTGTACTAGACAATTCCATTAGCACACAAACATGAAATCATTTCTCCCATCTTAAGACAAGAACAAAAGACTGCACCACCCAGGCTCTTCTGCCAGCTGTTTCTCAATCTCCCTGAACAGCAAAAAAAAAAAACAAAAAAAAAACCCCCAAAAACTACTTTGCAAAACTGCTTTATTTTCTCGAATCTGTTGGTTTACAACCACCTTGGGAGCTTCCCAGACATAACTTGAAACAAATATAACTTGACCTTATCTTATTTCATGGCTTTAAATACTTTGATATGCTGGTGACACCCTAATCTAGCCTTCAGTTTGTGGCAATCTCCTGATTCCACACTCATATATGCAACTGCTTACTAGACATTTCTAGTTGGACATTTATCAAGCATCTTAAACTTAACATGCCCATAAATGAATTTGTCTATCCCCCCAAAATCTGCACCACCTAGGGTGTTCCACCTTAGTATACAGTTATTCCCTACTTCCAGGGGCTTGGGCCAAAAACGATTTGGGTCATTATTGACTCTTCTCTTTCTCTCATACCCTCACCCAATTTATCAGCAAGTCCCATTAACTCTACCTTCAAAATGCAACCAGAATCTACCACCTCTTACTTTTGCTCCCACAGCCATGGTCCAAAGCCATCATCATCTCCTGCCCAAATCATTGCAGTAGTTTTCTAATTGGTTTCCCTGCTTCTCTACCCCTGACCATTCTCAACCCAACAGCCACTGTGATCCATTTAAAACTCTAAGTCAGATCTACTAAGAATAAAAGCCTAAGTCCTCACAATCGCTCATGAGGATCTATATGGTCTGACTCATTCCCTGTCTGACCTCATTTCCTATTGCTGGAGCCCCTAACTCTGTTCTAGCTTTAGTGTCTCTCAAGTGTCCCCAGTATACCCTTGCCTCAGGGGCTCTGTACTGCTATCATTTGTGCTTAACCCCCCTTCCCTCAGTTAACCACTGGCTCAATGCCTCTCTTTCCTCCAATACCTGCTCAGAACTTACCATCCCTGATCACCCTGCTTAAAAGTCACGCTTGGGGCAACTGAATGGCTCAATTGGTTAAGTGTTCAACTCTTGATTTCAGCTCAGGTCATGATCTCACAGTTTGTGAGTGAGTTTGAGCCCCACATCAGGTTTAGCGGTGACAATGTGGAGCCTGCTTGCAATTCTCTCTCATTCTCTCTCTCTCTCTCTCTCTCTCTCTCCCCCCCCCCCACTCTCTCTCTCTCTCTCTATTAAACTTAAAAAACAATTTTTTAAAGTCATGCCTCACGCCAGTATCCCTTTTCTGTTTTACTTTTCTCCAAAGCACTTGTCATGATCTAAAACTAAAATATAAGCTCCATGAAGACAGAGGCTTTTTCTATGTTGTCACTCCTCCAATCTAGAACAGCGTCTGGCATGGGCACCGAAAAAATGATTACTGAATAAATAAGTGATGACTCCTGGACTTGAGAGCCTACTGTAGCACGGAGGGAAAGATTACTAGACAACGAATAAGGAGACCTGGATTTGAATCTGATTATAGTAGTCCCCCCTTATCCACAGTTTCGCTTTCCACAGTTTCAGGCACTACCAGTCAACCATGGTCCAGACTCAGATGATCTTTCTCTGACTTATCATCAAAAGGTCAACACTAGCCTAACACACCAGGTCACAATGCCTACATCATTTACCTAATCACATAAGCATTTTATCATTTCACAGCATCACAAGAAAGTGAGTACGTACAATAAAGTACTGAAAGAGAGACAGGACACATTCACGTAACTTTTCTTACAGCATCATGTTATAACTGTTCTATTTATTAACTATTGCTGGTAATGTCTTCCTGTGTCTAACTTATAAAGTAAACTTTATCATAGGAATGCATGGGTTGGAAGAAACAGTACATAAAGTATTTGGTACTAGTTGTGGTTTCAGGACTCCACTAAAGAGGGTCTCAGAACACATCCCCCAGAGATAAGGAAGGGAACTACTATACTAAACAAGTCCCAGCTTTGCTAGTACACAGCATAATACCATTAGTTAAGTCATTTAACCTTTAAGATCCTCAGTTTCCTCATCTATAAAATAGAAGTGAAAACCCTCACAGAGTCACTCTATGGAGGAAAATGTTATACAAATGTGAAATACTATCAATCTTCTGTAACTGAGCGCATGCTAAACTATTTAGAATCAATTTAACATTTCTAGACAATAGCTTATTCTCTTTGTAAACTAGAAGTTGAATTATAACAAAGATTTTAAACTGTCCTCTCTCTACAGTGTGTAATTTGTCTACATTATTAATTATATACATTAGTATCCTATGCTAGTATCTATTTAGAATCCATTTCGCCTGGGGAGAGGCACTGAAGGGACCAGCCTACAAAAGTGCAGCTACAGGCTCCGCTTACAGCAATGGATAGGTCACCCAGACAGAAAATCACTAAAGAAATAATGGACTTGAAAGATACATTGGACCAGATGGACCTGACGGATATATTTAGAACTTTACATCCTGAGGCCAGGGAATTTACTTTCTTCTCAAGTGCGCATGGCACATTCTCCAAGATAGATCACATACTGGGACATAAAGCAGCCCTCAATAAATATAAAAGAATAGAGATCATACCATGCACACTGTCAGATCACAATGCTTTGAAACTTGAAATCCATTACAGGAAGAAGTCTGGAAAACTTCCAAACACATGGAGGTTAAAGAACACCCTTCTAAAGAATGAATGGGCCAATCAGGCAATTAGAGATGAAATTAAAAAATATATGGAAACAAATGAAAATGAAAACACAACAATTCAAAATCTATGGGATGCGGCAAAGGCAGTCCTAAGAGGAAAGTACATTGCTCTCCAGGCCTATTTCAAGAGATTAGAAAAAGCGCAAGTCCAAAATCTAACAGCTCACCTAAAGGAACTAGAGGCAGAGCAACAAGAACGCCCTAAACCCAGTAGAAGAAGAGAAATAGTAAAAATTAGAGCAGAAATAAACAACATAGAGACCAAAGAAACAATTGAACAGATCAATGAAACCAAGAGTTGGTTTTTTGAAAAGGTAAACAAAATTGACAAACCTCTAGCCAGACTTATCCAAAAGAAAAGAGAGAGCACACAAATAGACAAAATTATGAATGAAAATGGACTTATTACAACCAACCCCTCAGAAATACAAGCAATTATCAGGGAATACTATGAAAAATTATATGCCAACAAATTGGACAACTTAGAAGAAATGGACAAATTCCTAAACACACACTCACTACCAAAATTCACACGGGAAGAAATAGAAAACCTGAACAGACCCATAACGAGTGAAGAAATCGAATCAGTGATCAAAAATCTCCCAACAAATAAGAGCCCTGGACCTGATGGCTTCCCTGGGGAATTCTACCAGACATTTAAAACAGAATTAATCCCAATTCTTCTCAAGCTATTCCAAAAAATAGAAAGCGAAGGAAAACTCCCGGATTCATTTTATGAAGCCAGCATCACTCTGATTCCCAAGCCAGACAGAGATCCAGCAAAAAAAGAGAACTACAGGCCAATATCCTTGATGAATACGGATACAAAAATTCTCAACAAGATCCTTGCAAATCGAATCCAGCAGCATATAAAAAGAATCATCCACCAAGATCAAGTGGGATTCATTCCTGGGTTACAGGGCTGGTTCAACATTCGCAAATCAATCAATGTGATACATCATATCAATAAAAGAAAAGATAAAAACCATATGATCTTGTCAATAGATGCAGAAAAAGCATTTGACAAAATACAGCATCCCTTCTTAATAAAGACTCTCGAGAAAGTTGGGATAGAAGGAACCTACTTAAACATCATCAAAGCCATCTATGAGAAGCCTTCAGCTAACATCATCCTCAACGGGAAAAACTCAGAGCTTTCCCCCTGAGATCAGGAACACGACAGGGATGTCCACTCTCACCACTGCTGTTTCACATAGTGCTGGAAGTCCTAGCATCAGCCATCAGACACCAAAAGGAAATCAAAGGCATCAGAATTGGCAAAGAGGAAGTCAAACTTTCACTCTTCATAGATGACATGATACTCTACATCGAAAACCTGACAGACTCCACCAGAAGCCTACTAGAACTGATCCAAGAATTCAGCCAAGTTGCAGGGTACAAAATCAACGTACAGAAATCGGTTGCATTTTTATACACCAATGATGAAGCAACAGAAAGAGAAATCAAGAAACTGATCCCATTCACAATTGCACAAAAACCATAAAATACCTCGGAATAAACCTAACCAAGGATACAAGAGATCTGTATGATGAAAACTATAGAAAACTTATGAAGGAAATTGAAGAAGACACAAAGAAATGGAAAAACATTCCATGCTCATGGATAGGAAGAATAAATATAGTTAAGATGTCATTACTACCTAAGGCACTCTACACATTCAATGCAGTTCCAATCAAAATTGCACCAGCATACTTCTCAAAACTAGAACAAACTATCCAAAAATTTGTATGGAACCACAAAAGACCCCGAATAGCCAAAGTAATCCTGAAAAATAAAACCAAAACGGGAGGGATCACCATCCCAGACTTTAGCCTCTACTACAAAGCTGTCATCATCAAGACAGTATGGTATTGGCACAAAAACAGACACATAGACCAATGGAACAGAATTGAGAACTCAGAAGTGGACCCAAAAGTATACAGCCAACTGATCTTTGACAAAGCAGGAAAGAATATCCAATGGAAAAAAGACAGCCTTTTAACAGATGGTGTTGGGAGAACTGGACAGCAACATGCAGAAGAATGAAACTAGATCATTTTCTCACACCATGCACAAAAATAAACTCAAAATGGATAAAGGACCTGAACGTGAGACAGGAAACTATCAACACCTTAGAGGAGAAAGCAGGAAACAACCTCCTTGACCTCCACCGCAGCAACTTCTTACTTGACACATCCCCAAAAGCAAGGGAATTAAGAGCAAAAATAAACTGTTGGGACCTCCTCAAGATTAAAAGCTTCTGCACAGCCAAGCAAACAACCCAGAAAATTAATAGGCAACCAACGGAATGGGAAAAGATAGTTGCAAATGACATATCAGATAAAGGGTTGATATCCAGAATTTACAAGGAACTCACCAAACTACACGCCCGAAAAACAAACAACCCAGTGAAGAAATGGGCAGAAGATATGAACAGACACTTCTCCAAAGAGGACATCCAGATGGCCACAGACACATGAAACGATGCTCAGCATCCCTCCTCATCAGGGAAATACAAATCAAACCACACTGAGATAACACCTCTCGCCAGTCAGATTGGCTAAAGTGAACCAATCAGAGAACTCTAGATGCTGGCGAGGATGTGGAGAAACGGGCACCCTCCTACACTGTTGGTGGGAATGTAAACTGGTACAGCCCTCTGGAAAACAGTGTGGAGGTTCCTAAGGAAACTAACAATAGAACTCCCCTATGACCCAGCAATAGCACTGCTAGGAATTTACCCAAGGGATACAGAAATGCTGATGCATAGAGCACATGTACCCCAGTGTTCATAGCAGCACTCTCCACAATAGCTAAAACATGGAAAGAGCCTAAGTGTCCATCAACAGATGAATGGATCAGGAAGATGTGGTTTATCTATACCATGGAATACTACATGGCAATGAGAAACAATGAAATCTGGCCATGTGTAGCAACATGGATGGACCTTGAGGGTGTTATGCTGAGCGAAATGTCAGGCAGAGAAGGACAAATATCATATGTGTGCACGTATAGGAGGATTAGGAGGAACTTGACAGAGGACCAAGGGGGAGAAGAAGGGCGGAAATGGTGGGGAAAGGGAGAGAGGCAAACCATGAGAGACTCTTGAATGCTGACAAAAACTGAGGACTGATGGATGTGGGGAGGAGGGGTGGGCATGGAGGAGGACACTTGTGGGGATGAGCACTGGGTGTTATGTGGAAACTAATTTGACAATAAACTATTTGTAAAAAAATAAAAAATAAAAAATAAATAAAAAATAAAAAAAAAAAAGTGCAGCTACAGGACCCAGGAGGAGGAGCAAGGCCTGAAGCGCCCCCTGCTGTCCAAGGAGAGTGACATGTATGGGGTTCCTGCCTGTGGGGTGGAGGAGGGGCAGACCTTACACATTCTCTTCTAAACAGGGGAGATCAGACTTCATATCTGGTACTTCTATTTGGCTTTGGAATCGTCCTCCCCACTGGCCTTTCTGCAGCCCATAACCAAGCAAAGCTGAGATGGGCTCTCACAGAGGCAGAAATTCAAGCCAGGTTCCTTAGTCCAAAAAATAATAAGTCAATAAAATGTCAAGACAGTCTGAAAGGTGTCTAGAAAATACAGACTTCACCAAAGCACAGCTGGAAAAACTGGTATTTGAAAGAGGGATCTTCTCTAAATTCTACTTTTGTTTCAAGTTACATAACAAGAAATATAAATGCTTCATTTCAGTTAGTTTAGTTCTTTACAGAAATGCCTTAATCATGATTCAGAATGATGGCATTAGCATGTACTGAGAGAATATAAAACCGAGGTATGTTTCTTAGTCCTCTAGAAAATGCGTGTTACATTAGCCCTTGTACTTTTTATAATATTATAACAAACTCCCTGAATTTACTCTCAAGGGGGAAAAATGTTACCTCCTGACTAAAGAGTTTGCTTATTATGCTTACTGATATGCTTCAGATGATGTGAGCTATACAGCTCATTCATTTTTTTCTTTTTTTCTTTGGTCTCTAGAAAGCCTCAAGTTAAATTCTTGATTTTAATAATCCCATTCTTGATTTTTAGAAGTATAATCTCCCCCGATTTCTATAAATCTTTTAATCCCACTCATTTTTATTGTACCCACAATACATTCCTGTGTCAAGCACCAGCTCTGGAATTAAAGAGTCTTAACTGTGTCATTTTCATCATAATCATGTTTGTTGTTGTTTTGCTTGCTTGTTTGTTTTTGAGACAGAGAGAGAGAGAGAGAGCGCAGGCAGGAGAGGGGTAGCAGGAGAAGGAGAGAGAATCCTAACCAGGTCCCATGTCCAACACAGAGTCCTACACAGGGCTCGATCTTATGAACTGTGAGATCATGACCTGAGCCAAAATCAAGAGTCGGATGCTTAACCAACTGAGTCACCCACACAGTTATCATGCTTTAAAAAATATATATATCAGCCAACATTTGCTCAGCACCTTGGTTATATGCCTTATCTAAGTTCATTCACATTTCAGAACCCTCTGCTCCCTTTTTTTTTTTAATAAACAGGAGATCAATTACTAATATAAACCTAAGTTATTTCCTTATTCCACTTCTAACTAGATTGCTAGCACTTTGAAGGCAGGCAACCCCTGTAAATCTGTAATTCTTTTTCTAATTCAGAATTACAGATTCTGCTCCACATTTAGCACAATACCTTGTACATGATAAAGATATAACAAATATTTGCTGACTTAGGAAGGCAAAGGACAAATTACAACAGGTAGAGATTGACGCAAAAAAGGAAAGAGAAAGCAGAAAACACTGGTCAGCTAACTGGTTTATTTCCTCTTCTTTGTTGTTCAAGAGGCCAAGGACTTAGGGCACAGACCTCTGTGATCCAAGCTCAGGGTGCTGCCCCGGGGAGGTTCACCTCTGGACAGGAGGTAATTACATAAGAGCAACTAGGGCAAGGTTGAGCAACCTGAGATGTGGCAGGTTGGACAGAGTGAGTGCTGTGAACCTGGCCTTGCCCCACAACACAGTCACTGACTGAGTGAGCCCACTCCCAACTTGCCCCTCTTCCCATTGGCAGAATCCCAGACAATCTGCTCTCCTAGACAGCAAGAGGAGCTTCAGGCCCCAGCTCCTCCCCCTGGGTCCTGTAGCTGCACTTTCAAAGTCTGGTCCCTTCAGTGCCTGGCATGGGGTGAAAATCAAAGGACAGGAGGGGGTGAAGCAGAGGTATCCAACAGGAGAAGCTGGTCCTGCCCCCTCTTCTCTGGCTGCTCCCCAGCTGGCCTCTTCCTGGGAGTCTGAGTTCAGGAAGAAGGAAGTGCTGAATCTGAAGACAGAGACATGGGCCCTGCTGGCTGTATCTTCTTGCTGCCCCGTCTGCTGGGCATCTCAGGCATGTTTCTGGGGGGGCGAAGGGGCAGTGAGAAGGGGTGTGGGCCTCACATGGCAGTAAGAATGCTTCATGGGTGTCTCCCACATACTCCTCTTCTCTCTCTAGGAACCAATGAGGAGGACCCAGAGAATCTCCTGAAGTCAAGTAAGAGGCCCGAGCCAGGGCAGTATGCCTGGGTGGACCAAGGGAAGGGAATCTGCGCCGAGCTGGAGAGAGAACCCCGGTTTGGGAAGCGAGCATGAAGGGGTGGGAGAAGAGGTGTAGGTTTCTGGCCAGATCTCCCATATCTTGTTCCTTTTTGTCGGCAGTCTGTGGGCGGCCCAAGGTCTCATCTGGTACACTGTGCCTTAGAAGTACACTGTGCCTTAGAAGTGGGTCCAAATGTTTCCTGCCCCAGCTCTCAGTTCAATGTAACTACACTTAGGATTTCAGGCATATTCATTTTGACAAGAAATGAACACCTAAAAACATTTACCTTCTGTCTCCCCCCACCCCCAAGTCTCTACCCAAGGAGACACTCCCCAGGAAGGGAACCTCCCTTTATAGTATGACACACCTTCATACCACTCTGGATGCACAATCTTAAGCCCTTTTTACTCTCCTTAGTGACCTCATCATTTCTATGGTTTAAAATGTCATATATTTGCTGATAACACACACATTTACATCACTAACCCCAAACTGTGGTGCTGATGCATTTCCATTTGGAAGTCTCACTGGTATTTCAAAGGAAACATGATGAAAACAGAGCTACAATTTCACCACCACCATCCCCAAGCCTACTTTTGTCTTCCCTCTCTCACCCAACAGCATCACTAATTATTCAAGCCATACTCTGAAATATGAAGCCCTACTCTCCCTCACCCTCTAAAACTACTCCATATACAAATTCTGTCAGTTTTACTTCCAAAATATACTTTGACTCCAGCATACCTGTCCCCAGACCAATGCAATAATATTCAAGAAAGTAAGACTGCTCAGCAAGTCTCAAGTCAGACTAGGAAAGTAGAGCTTCATTTCTGTATCACATCTTCATTCTTCAGAGTATGTTATCTCTACCTCTTTCTACTCTATAGAATATAACAATATATTCCAAGTCCCAAAGAGCTGACTTTGCATCATTCATTGTTTTGCGTTTTCCTGAAGCATATGATTTTTCTGTTATTTGTGGCATCTGGGTGGGACCAAATGACTTCAGCCTTGTTCAGACTGAGGGAACTCAGCCTTTAGGCTATTTCCCAAACTGGAAATCTGAGTGTTATCTAATATGGAGGCATAATATTTAAAATCAGAGATATTCCTGAAAATCAGAGGCATGAAATCTGTAATACTAGCTGAAAGTTGCTTCTTGATATTTTAAGATAGCTCTAATTCCTTTTGATCTTAAAGATATGAAGCCATCTTATACACTGAAGGAGCTAAAACTGCCCCTTATTGATCTCCAGACTTGGAGTGACTACTACCAGAAAGCAAATGTGCATGGAATCAAGCCACATCATCATTGAAGTGATTCACCATCAGTGAAGCCAGGATCTGCTCTAAGCTCCCAGTGGAGCAGATGGATCAGTGTATAGTAAGAATCCATCCTGTAGGCACCTTCCAGAGCCCTTGCCTTTCCCAGTGTGCGTCTTGCATGCCTCACATCTTCAGAATCCCTGGGTGAATCTGGCAGTGTGTGGACAGGCCCTAATTCCACAGTTCTTAGCTACACTACAGGGAGAGTTTCTTTTCCCTTCACCTTGTGCGTGACCTAGTCATCTTTCTTTTCTCCCCAGGGCAGTAGAGGAGACCCCTGAGGTATAGTGTGGAAGATTCCTGGGTCCTTGCAGAGAGGTCAGTTGGGGATCAAACTGCCTCCAAACCAATGAGTCTGCAATATATACAGACATCAGTTTCTACAAATCTTGGATTGAGAAGTCAGCCATTTCACATACTGACTTTTCTGCCATCCTCTGTCTGGACTTCTCTGGGCTTCTCCCTGTAATGCTTCTGCCTCTCATTTTCCTGGCACTACCCTAACTGGCTGAGGTTAGTATGGTCCACATAAGTGACAATTAAGAATGAGAAAAAAGGGGGGAATATTCTAGAAGTTGGTGATTTTGAAGATTTAGCAAGACAGATACAGTTCTGCTACTTCTGGCTATGGTCACTATAAGCCTTTATCTGTTTGTTGCCTTTTATCCCCAGGTCAATCTGGAAAGCAAGATCCTCAGTGTTAATAAAGTTTGGTTGATTCCAGCTGTTCTTTGTTATATTCTTTTTTTTTTTTTTTTTTTTAATGAAACTAGAGATAAGGCCTGGGGAAATTCAGAAGCACAGAACTTTAGGGCTGAAAAGGATCTGGAAATCACCTGGCTCAACCAATCTTACATTCTACAGATGAAGAAACTGGAGTTCAGATGTTTGTTTGCCCTGCTGAATTCAAGGTGAAAATCATCCAACCTGAGCCTACACTGGGTTCTGAAGATAAAGCAGGGACTCGAGAGATTAGCTTTCAGTTGAAGCACACCAGGCACGAGGAGCTGAGGGCAGTACATTAGTTATTCCCGCTTAACAAATCATCCCAAAATTAAACAGCTGAAAAAGTCAAACACAGAACATTTCACGGTTACTGTGGGACAGTAATCAGTGAGGGCTTAGATAGGCAGTTCTGGCTCAGGGTCTTTTCAGGAGGCTACTGCTGGGGCATCTGACTCTTGATTTCAAATCAGGTCACAATCTCACCATTCAGAAAATTGAACCCTGCATCAGACTCTATGGTGGTAGCGTGGAGCCTGCTTGGCACTGTCTCTCCCCCTCTCTCTCAAAATAAGAAAAAAAAAAAAAACCACATTAAAGGAAAAAGGAGGGGGGGGCGGCTGCTGCTGTACCAGCTGCAGCCATCTCAAAGCTCAACTAGAAAAGGAGCTGCTGTCAAGCTCATTCATGTCTGTAGCGGCTTCAGAGGATCTGCTTCTAAGCTCACTTACACAGGCCATCTCTGTAGGGCTGCCTCAGGGCAGCTGGCTTCCCCCAGAGTGAATGATCCAAAACAAAGTTAAAGAGAGCACCCAAGATGGAAACCACAGTCTTTTCATAACCTGACCTCAAAAGTGATTTCTCATTACTTCTGTTGTATTCTGTTATTTAAAATAGTGAGTCGGGGTGCCTGGGTGGCTCAGTCGGTTGAGCATCCGACTTCGGCTCACATCGTGCTCTCACAGTCAGTGGGTTCAAGCCCTGCATTGGGCTCTGCGCTGACAGCACTGAGCCTACTTAAAATTCACTCTCTTCCCCTCCCCTGCATGTAAATGCTCTCTCTCTCTCTCTCTCTCTCTCTCGCTCTCAAAATAAATAACTAAACTTTGAAAAAAGAAAAAGAAAAAATAGTGAGTCAATGAGGTGTGAATATTAGAAGACAAGGAAAACTAGGGCCTTGGATCTTACAGGCTGCCTTCTATAGGTGGAATAAGGGAAAGGTATGGACTAAGGAGCTGAGAAGCGAAGACTGACCAGTGTTTAGTAGTGGAGATTAAATGGAGGAATGGATAGTTTAAATAGAGATATCTGGGGGAGACTGCCTCTCCTTTTCCCCTTAACTCCACTCATCGAGAGCACTTTGTGTTTGTGCTCTTAGGTGTAATGGGGTTAGGGAAGGTGTTAATTAGAGTCTCCAACTTGGAATATCCTCTTTTAAATTTTTTTAACATTTATTTTTGGGAGACAGAGAGAGGTAGAATCCAAAGCAGCTCCAGGCTCTGAGCAAGCTGTCAGCACAGAGGGGCTCGAACCCATGAAGTGAAACGTGAGCTCATGACGTAAAGTCAGATGCTCAACTGACTGAGCCATCCAGATGCCCCTCCAACCTGCAATATCCTAACTAAAGAGTGGTCTAAGAACATATCTCATGTAAGAAATGTATGGCTGCTTTATCCCTGTCCTTTTCCTGAGCCTCTGGTATACAGAGAGTGGTTAGGAACATGGAATGTGACACTGGCCAATGCTGAGTTAATTAATGGATTTCATAAGATGCTGATTAAAATAATAACAGGATTCTCTGTATTAATAGGCAAATAATAGTTTAAAATAACTGGAAGAAGTTTTGGCAAGACAGTAGAATGAACGACAAGCAAAATGGACATCTCTTACTCAAATTTCATTAAATACCAATAAAATCACTGTTTTATAAGGGAGATATTCATAAATAACTGCAAAGATCATCACATAAAAATAAGTAAATTAAATCTGAGCCATTAAAAAGCTTTCCATACCTATGAAAATAGGAGGAACTTTGAAAAAAATTCTCTAAATGTAAAAATGATACAAAGTATAAGCAGCATTCAAAGAATGATTAAGATAAAAAAAAAGAATGATTAAGATTTATTCTTAAAGGGACACTATCCATGTTAATAAATTCTCCTCAGGATTTTTTTTTTTTTTTACATGACAACACTACAGAACTGGAGCAAGGCAACACAATTAACATAATTAACAAAAGAAAAGATAAACTTACTAAACACATGAGATTCTAAATAAGTAAAAAAGAAGTGTGAGAAAAGATGATGGATCTACATACTGAAGCCAAGAAATCCAACAAGGAGATACGAGGTTTTAGAATCATAAAATAGTTGAAAGACACCTTACAAGTTATCTGATACAACTCGCAACTCAAGCAAACTCAAGTTAGCCTATTTAAGCAGACCCAGTGGATGATTCTTACACTTCTTAACACAGCAACACTGGAAAATTAAGTACCTATTTGGAATTGTAGAATGGGAACTATTTTCACTACACAATACTGTTACACCCCTCTCCTACCAGAATCCTCTAAAACTAAAACTAAACAAGAAAATACTCATACATAATGTATAAGATGGAATGAGATAATTATCCGTAAAAAGAACTCCCCAAATTTCAACAAATACATACATACCTTATGTGTTTTAGGAATAAGCTAAACTTGGAGATCTAAGTACAATGTTGAAACAACATAACAGGCATGAAATCATAACTGACAAGCTTAAATGTAATCAATAGCATTGGGCACTTGACTGAAAGAAGCCAGTATTTAGAAGGGGAAGGGTCAGCATAAGATCTAAGACAGCAAAAGCCAGATAATTATACATGTTCATCAGACCCAGGGAAAGAGAGTCTAAGCCTGATGAATATAAACTTCACATTTATTTAGAAAAATAAATTCTGTTATGGAGAAGTGCTCTTTCATCCAGTTTTCATAAAGAAGGGATGTATCATCCTACTAAGTGAAATGCTTATGAAGATTAACCACTTCCATATGTTCAGATGCTAAGTCTCTTCAAACCACCACCCACTTACTAGTTTGTCCCTACTCATAAAGAAGATGTGCCCTGTTTAGGCAAAATGAAAATTTCAAATAATGGAAATGAATAGCTTTCACTGCAAATTAACATTCTGGCTCATACACAGGTCTCTTAAAATTTAATGAGTCACTCTCGAGTTTGATGTATTGTAGGTGCTCTGACAAACCTTAAATTTCAGAAGCTAAAAAGCTAAGGGCCCAGAACCTAAATTGAAAGGATTAGTACCGAGTCATGTTGCCTGTGAAAGACCCGCTAAAATGGGACTCTCTGAGTGACAGGGCATCTTTAGGTCATCTCTGTAACAGAAATTTATATTTACTTTATGTCTCCTCTGTATTAGCCAGTATGCTGGCCACTTTAAACATTATCTTATTTAGTTCTAACAACTAAAGAGGAGATTATCCAGCCTGCTTTCACAAATGAAAACACATACCCACATAGAAAACACAACTGAGGCTCAGAGAGGTTAAGTAACTTGCCTAAGATCACACAGCTAATATTTGATTAAATAGATTTATCCAGGACTGTTTGACTCAAAAGATCTGGCTCTTTCCAGTACACCAAATTACCATTCACTAACAGCCATTTCCCATGGCTCTACAAAAGCTTCTTTATACTATGCCAAAATAACATTTCCCTTTGGTTCTAGTTTTTTGTACTTATTACATTCTTAGCTCCATTTATAATTATTTGGGTGCACACAGTTTTATTTCTCCTTCTGAAGAGGTAAGAACAATCTTGAGAAAACAAACGGCTATTCTATTCATTTTCTTGACCTTCTAGCAGCATCTAATACAGTGATCTGCAAAACAAAAACCATCAAATCTTATTTTCTGAAAACAAAATGAGAGCTATGGATTATAGAAAGTCAGTCAAAACCATTGGAAGAATTCCTTTCGTATGCGTACAAGCAAACAAATATAAAAAGGGAAATACTTTCTCTTTTGGTAATCAAAAGAATAAGACCAACTCCAGGAAAGTGGGGCTGGAGGAAGGGCAGGCAGCAGGGTCCTGGGCATGCAAGGTGGAGCTCAAAGCAGGATCAGTCCCTCTGGAGAAGGTGAGCGCAGAGGAGGGAAATGATTGATTGGCCAATAAGGCAAAGAGCTAAGAAGAGGAAAATGGTGTCTCTAAAAGGCTGTCCAGAGGTTGGCTCTGACATAATGAATGCCAAGGATACGGACTAGTTCTAGGACATACTAGTTAGTGGAATTAAAGCTGGACTTAAAATTTCTTGTACAAGTTCAAGAACTAAGACCAGGCTGGATCTTTTAATCGGCCTAGGGCCTATTGTTACAAGGTGACAGAATAGGCAAAGTGCCTGAGTAATCAATTATTCTTTAAAAAACTGTTTTATAAAGAGATTTATTCTTTTTCCGATACAACACATCTATCTGATGGGCTGAATTAGAAAAGAGACAATGGAATCCATTTGCCCTTCCTGGAAATATAGACAAAAAGCTCTAAAACTTGCAAATCTACTGCTGTCCTGGTTTTACTCCCAGGGTGCTATGTTTGGAAAGTAGCAATGAGATGGTGGTAGAAGCTTTATTACTTGCCATGTGGCTGTGACCAACTTACAACTTTTCCATCTTTGCAAAAGGAGAATAGTAATACTCGACAAGATTTTTGTAAAAATTAAATGAGATATAGTACTTAGCTTGGGTTTGGCCTGTTTAAGGATGCAATCAATAATAAGTAGTACCTGCTGTTTCTATTGTTACTGAGCTAACATCTCCGTTTTAACAATTCTAGACAACAGGTCATCGTGGTGATGGCTTAGATTAATGTTGATGGTGCCTTTAGAGAAGAATTTCTCAGCACTGGCACTATTGGCATTATGGGAAAGAAGAAAGAACGAGGAAGGGAGGGGAGGAAGGACGTTTTCTAGAGGCGGTCCAAGATGGCAAGCATTTAAAGATCCTAAACTCACCTCCTTCCATGGACACACCAAATCTATAACTACAACCTAAGAATCATTCCCCTCTGAAAAAGATTTGATTAGCTGCTCTCCACAACAAAGAATAAAATGAACACACCAAGATATGTAGGAGAGGCAAAGATAAGGTCTCAGAAAAAATATCCCACTCTTGGCATGGTGACAGACAATAGAGAGGGATCTCAGCAAAAAGGCACTTCTCCCAGGGGGAGGAAGAGGCTGGTCCCCCACACTGGGCAACCCAACCCCTGGTATTTGCATCGGACACAGAAGTCTCTGAAACATCCAGGTTAGAAAACCACGGAGGCTGATGTCTGAGGTTCCCAAATTAGTAAAGGAAACTGAGATGACCCCCTCTTGGAGGACTCTCATGTAGTCTCGTTGACCCTGAGTCCCAAGAAAATAACAGGCTGAGATGTGTCTACACTATACACAGCATAGATTCATTTGCTAATCTGGGGGGCATTGGCTGATGAGGGGGAAACAGGTGAGATGCTTACCAGAGATGGAGGCACTGTTGGGACACCATTGTCACACTCTCCACATAACCTGCTAGCACAAGCAGGCAAGTTTGGATGCTATACCCTCCTGATGCTTTGCTGGGACAGGTAGGGGTAAGAAGTCACAGCATTTGCTGAGGCTGGGGAGTGAGGGCAGTACCAACATTCCCTTGTTCCCTGGCTGGAGCAGGGAAGACAATAGGTAGCAGAGATCTCCTGCTCTCTAAAGTCTGTGAGTGTGGGCAACTGCAACATTTCCCTGTCCTCTGACCAGGGCTGGTGGCTGGGAACTGTGAATAGTCATGGCATTCTGTCACTCCCAGCCTAAAGCCAAAGCGTGCAAACAGAAAAGGTACTCCCACTGAATCACTGAAGCCCACAGGTGCATGCAGTCAAGACATTTTCTCACTGCCTTTCTGAAGCCAGTGAATATGCCCTGACCTTTACATTCTCCAACTGACTCACTAAAGCTAACAGCTATGCAATCCACACAAGGGACACCTCTTGATTGCCAGGCCCTGGTGGCCAAGAGTACTGGTGTTCCAAAGCTCCATGGAACTGTAATAACTGGAAAGGCAGTTTTTGGCAGGATCTGACCTGCAGGCCACTACAGAGACAGCAGACTGAACCATAGCCCCAGTCTTTCTGGGATAAAACAAAACAAAACAAAAACACTATTCACTTAGTCTTGAGATTCAGTCTGAAGGAAAGGCTTCAGGTTTCCCACACATATAGAGGCTAAGGAGGTGGTCCCAGGGAACGTAAGCAGGAAGATACCATCCTTGCGCACTAGTTAATGAGGCTTCCCAGGAAGAAGCTTATACACTCATGTGGAGCCCCAATATTTGCAACCATCACCCAGGGAATCTCCAAATCTACTGGTCTAAAGACAGCAGGGGTTACAAATGTGGCCCCACAGAACTATATATATTTGCCTACTTTAAAAGCTGCTGCCTGAAACTCTGTATTCCAATCAACCTAAAACTACGTGCTAACTGATGTTCTTTCCTTGGATCACTGACAAGTCTTGGTATACCCTCAGCAATGGGAGAATATCAAAAATAATTCAGGCAGCTTAGACAATCTCAAAGGTTCAAGAGATAACTAATAGCCAAAGCAAGTTTGAGAGAGAAGGAACATACCTAACATAAGACCATTCCTTCAAGACTGAGAGGGACAGTTATTTTGCCTAATGTATAGAAACAAACACAGAGTCAAATAAAATAAGGAAACAGAGAAATATGTTTCAAATGAGAGAACAAGAACAACACATCCAAAAAAGACCTTAATGAAATGGAGATAAGTAATCTACCTGATGAAAGAATTTAATATGACGGTCATAAAGATGCTCACCTAACTCAGGAGAAGAATGGAAGAACACAGTGAAAACTTTAACAAAGAAAGAGAAAACATTAAAAAGTACGAAACAGAAGTCATAGAGCTAAAGAATACAATAACTGAACTGAAAAATATGCTAGAGGGGTTCAAAAGCAAATTGGATGAAATAGAAGAACGGATCAACAAACTGGAAGATCAAACAATGGAACTCACTCAGAGCAGCAAAAGAAAAAGAAATTTTCAAATGAAGATAATTTAAGGGACTTCGGGGACAATGTCAAACAGAATAACATCCACATCATAGGGGTCTCATAATAGAAAACAGAGAAAGGGACAACAAAGTTATTTGAAGAAAATGAAGAAAATTTTCCTGGAGAAAAAAACATGCACATAGGTCCAGGAAGCCCAGAGTTACAAATAAGATGAACCCAAAAAGAATCAAACCAAAACACACTCAGATTTGAAGGAGAGAGAAAGAATTCTCCGGATAAGCAAAAGTTAAAGTAGTTGATAACTACTAACTCACTAAAGCAGCCTTACAAGAAATATTAAAGGAATTTAAGCCGAAAAGAGAAGGCACTAATAACAAAAAACATATAAAAGTAAAAATCTGACTGGAAAGGTAAATATATAGTAAAGGTAGCAGATTGATCACTTACAAAACTACTAAAAAGACTAAAGGCCAAAGCAGTAAAATGAACTAAAACTACAGTAATTAAGGAATACATAAAATTAAAAGATGTAAAAAGGGACACCAAAAACATAACCTCAGGGGGGGTACCTGGCTGGCTCAATTGGTAGGGCATATGACTCTTGATGTCAGGGCTGTGAGTTCAAGCCCCATGTTGGGTATAGAGATTACTGAAAAATAAAATCTTAAACAGCAACAACATAAAATGCAGTGGTATGCGGAGTAAAAATACAGTTTTGGAATGTATTCAAATTTAAGATACTAACAAATTAAAATAGACTGTTACATACATAGGATTATATATGTGAAGCTCACAGTACCCACGAAGCAAAAACTTATAGTAAATACACAAAAGAAAGGAATCTAAATATAACACTAAAGAAAGTCATCAAATCACAGGCAAGACAGAAAAAGAAAGAAACAGAGAGAAACTACAAAAATAGCCAGAAAACAGTTAACAAATGGCAGTAAGTATATACCTATCAATAATTATTTTAAACATTAGGGTGCCTGGGTGGCTCAGTCCACTGAACATCCAACTCAGTTTTGCCTCAGGTCATGATCTCTTGGTTCATGAGTTTGAGCCCCACCGGCAATGTGGAGTCTGCTTGGGATTCTCTATCTTGCTCTCTCTGCCCCTCTCTGGCTCATGAACGAACATGCAAGTGTGTGCGCACACACACACTCTCTCAAAATAAATAAATAAATTTTTTAATAATTAAAAAAAAAATGGGGGCACCTGGTGCCTCAGTCAGTTGAGTAGCCGACTTCAGCTCAGGTCATGATCTGACAGTTTGTGAGTTCGAGCCCGGCATGGGGAGCCCACTTCAGATTCTGTGTTTTCCTCTCTCTTTCGGCCCCTCTCTCTCAAAAATAAATAAATGTTAAAAAAAAATTTTAAGTAAATAAATTTTTTTTAAAAAACAAAAGAAAATGGGACTAAAATCTTCAATCAAAAGACAGAATGGCTGAATGGATAAAAAAAAAAAAAAAAAAAACCAAGACACATTCACATACTGACTACAAGTGACTCACTTCAAAAGTTAGGACACACACAGACTGAAAGTAAAGAGATAAAAAAAGATGTTCAATGTAAATGGAAACTAGAAGACAGCTGGTATAGCTATACTCATTTCAGACAAATCAGGATTTAATATTTTTTAAGTATATTTATTTTGAGCAAGAGTACATAAGCAAAGGGGAGGCAGAGAGAGAACTCTAAGCAGCTCAATACTGTCAGTGTGGACCCAACACAGGACTCAAACCCACAAACTGTGATATCATCACCTGAGCCAAAATTAAGAGTCAGACTTAACCAACTGAGTCAGCCAAAAGCAGACTTTAAAACAAAGACTATAACAAAACAAAGAGGAGCACTACATATGATACCCTGCAAGAAGACATAGCATTATATATATATACATATATATAACCGATACAAGAGTACTAAAATACATAAAGCAAATTATTAACAGACCTATAGGAAGAAAGTGTCCACTCTCACCACTTTTATTCAACATAGTATTCGAAGTCCTAGCCACAGCCATTAGACAAGAAATAAAAGGTCTCCAAATCAGTAAAGGAGTAAAGCAGCCACTATTTGCAGATGACAGGATACTATATACAAAAAACTCTAAAGATTCCACCAAAAACCTGCTAGAATAAATGAATTCAGTAAGGTTGGAGGATACAAAATTGATACCAAATATTTCTTGCTTTTTTATACAGTAATAACTATCATAGACAGAAATCAAGAAAACAATCCCATTTAAAATCCCATCAGAAGTATAAAATATCTATGAATAAATTTAACCAAGTAGGTGAAAGACCTATAAACTGAAAAACTATAAGACACTGAGGAAAGAAACTGAAGACACAAATGAATCAAACGGTACTCTGTGCTCATGGATTAAAAGAATTGACATTATTAAAATATTCACACCACTCAAAGCAATCTGTAGATTCAATACAATCCCAATCAAAATTCCAATGGCATTTTTTGCAAAATTAGAATAAATTCTAAAATGGGTATGGAACCAGAAAAGACCCCCCAAATAACCAGAACAATCTGGAAAATGAAGAACAAATCCAGAGGTATCACATACTGTTTTCAAACTATACTACAAAGCTACAGTAATCAAAACAGCATGGTATAGGTATAAAAACAGCCACACAGATCAACAGAGAACCCATAAATCAACCCATGTATATATCGTCATTTACAACAAAAGCATGAATATACAATGAGAAAAAAAGTCTCTTCAATACACGGTACTGGGAAAACTGGACAACTACATACAGAAGAATGAAACTGAACCACTATCTTATACCATATCCAAAAATTAACCCCATAACCAACTCTTAAACCATATCCAAAACTGGGGCACGGACTTGAATGTAGGACCTGGAACCATAAAACTCCTAGAAGAAAACAGACAGTAGGCTCCCTGACATCAGTCTTAGCAATTTTTTTTTTGGATCTCACTTCCAAAGCAAGAGAAACAAAAACAAAACACTCTATCAAAGTAAAAAAGCTTCTCCACAGCAAAGAAAACCATCAATAAACAAAAGCAACCTACTGTAAGGGAGGAGATATTTGCAAATCATATATTCGATAAGGGGTCACTATCCAAAATACATAAAGAACTTAACTCAATAATTAACAACAGCAAAAACCCAAACAATCTAATTTAAAAATTGTCAGAGGACCAGAACATTTCCCCCAAAGAAAACATACAGATAGTCAAAGGGCACATGAAAAAATGCTCAACATTACTCACCATCAAATCACAACCACAATGAGATGTCACTTCATACCTGTCAGAATGACTAGAATCAAAAAGAGAAAAAATAACAAGTGGTAATGAGGATGTGCATGAAAGAGAACTCTTGTGCACTGCTGGTGGAAACGTAAACAGGTACAGCCACTGTGGAAAACAGTTTTGAGGTTCTTAAAATATTAAAAATAGAGTTACCATATGATCCAGCAATTCTGCTACTGGGTATCTATATGAAGAAAACAAAAACATTAATTTGAAAAGACACATGCATCCCTATATTCACTGCAGCATTAGGTACAACAGCCAAGATATGGAAACAACCCAAGTATTCATTGATAGATTCATCTTCTAAAGAAGATGTGGTATCTGTATATACATAATAGAATACTACTCAGCCACAGAAACAAATGAAATCCTGCCATTTATGACAACATGGATAAACTCTGAAGGTACTATGCTAACTGTAAAAGTCAAACAAAGAAAAGACAAATACTACATGATTTCATTTATACATGGAATCTAAAAAACAAATATACAAGGAGTGCCTGGGTGGCTCACTAGGTGGAGTGTCAGACTTCAGCTTAGGTCATGATCTGGAGGTTTGTGAGTTGAAGCCCCACATTGAGCTCTGTACTCACAGCAGAGAGCCTGGAGCCTGCTTCGGATTCTGTGTATCCTTCTCTTTCTGCCCCTCCCCTACTTGCATTTTCTTTCTCCCGCTCAAAAAAAAAACATTAAAAAATTTGTAAATAAAAAACAAACACACACACAAAAATAAAACTAAATCAAACTCAGACTCATAGATACAGAAAACTGATAGGCAGTAGCCACAGAAGAATAGAGTTTGGGTGGGAAAGGAGCAAAATGAGTGAAAAAGATTAAGAAGTACAAACTTCTAGTTATCAAATAAATAAGTCACGAGGATGTAACATCAAGCACAGGAAATACTGCCAATAATATTGTGTTAATTTCATAAGGTGACTAGACTTATTGTGGTGACACTGCAATGTGTAGAAATGTCACATCACTATGCTGTATACCTGAAACTAATATAATATTGTAAGCCAATTATACCTCAATTAATATAAATAATAGCAACAAAGAGAAAAAGTGAAAAAGAAGCCAGTTTCTTAAATAACTCAATGCCATTATCACACCTTTCAAGATTAGTAATAATTCCTTGATACTACCTAATTACCCAGTTCATTATCAAATGCCCTTGATTGTATCAAAATGTCTTTTTAGAGTTGGTTTGTTACAAACCAAACAAATATCAACTAGTTTTCAAACAGTTATCTCTCTTAAGTTTCTTTTCAACTAGAGGAATTTCCATCCCTTTTTGCTTTCATACCACTGGCTTACTATAGAAAACACATCAGTTTTATAAAATGTCTCACATTCTGAACTTGACTATAAGCTTGTATTATAATTAAACTTATTTCTTTATCCTCTGTATGTGTTATAAGTGGAAGTAGTTTTAGAGACTCAGGTTTCCCTTTTTTTAATATGAATACTTCATTGGATATTGCTTCATACTTTGTCACATCAGGAGACATATGTCGGCCTTTTCCTACTTTTCATGATGCTAAGATTGATCAGATGACTAAAATGGTAACAGCCTGAGTACTCCATCAACCTGTCATCTAAAACTTTCAACTACTGATGATCATCCTCTGAATCAATTATCTCATGAGAGGCTGCAAGTGGTGATATTCAAATTCCATCAGTCCAAGCACACGTATTAGCTGGATTCTTCCCTCTTCTCAAATAAACCCATTTTTGTATTCTAAACTACCATTTGGGCAGGAAAAGCAGGTAACTACTTCTTTCTTTTTACTTTCAATTTTCAGTGGAAAGAGCTAGTGTCTTAGTTACTACCAATAAAGCTTATTTCTAACTAAATAAGAATCAAAATAAAATCTTCTTTTTATAAAACACTTACACAAAAGGAAAAAGAAGAGATTTTAAAGAGTGCTAACCAGTGACTTCAGATCTATCCAGGGATATAAAAGTCTAAAGATCTAGGACAACCACAAGACTCTCAGAGGAAAAGGAGTATCTGGTCAAATTCTTGCTCCTTTGATAAATCAACAGAAAGATGTGTCCAGAGCTTTGGTGTCTTTGCAAAATGACTACCTTTATTCCAAACATGACTTAAAGGCAAACCTCAAACTGAGATCTGACTTTTTAAGAAGCTATATTTAAATAGGCTGGCTAATCAAAATGTCCTGTGAATACCATAAATTAATTGGAATACCCTGAGATACAGTGCATCTGGCATGTGCCCCACCACAACAGTCCCAGCTGCTCAGCTGGCCACATTTCTGCATCCTCATCTTCCCCGCTACATGTATAAGGGCACTGACTCCAAAGACAATTAGACATTGAACTATGTCCCAGTAAGACAGTATCATGTGTTCAAGTTCTTGAGAATCTGAGCTGAAAATAAGAAAAAACTTGGGCTGTTTATAGTGGATAGAAAGAAAAGGCATGGACTGTCCCTGAGCCATCCTAATGGCAGAGGAAAGAAGTAAAGATCCTGAACTCTTGCTATTAGCTCTTGAGCCATCATGAATCCAGAGCTCCCTTCCTGCTCTGGTCTCCAGGTCTGTCTTATGATAGCTCCTGATGTCCTTATTACTCTGTTCTCCTTATTGTTCCACAGATGTCTGTCTGTTTGCAAGGGTTGCCATAACAAAGTACCACAGACTGGGTGGCTTATAAAACAAATTTATTTTGTCATGGTTCTAGAGGTGAGAAATCTGAGATCAAGGTGTCAGCAGAGTTGGATCTTCCTAAAAGACAAGAGGAAAGGATCTATTCCAAGCCTCCTCGTAGACAGCCATATTCTCTCTTTGTATGTGTCTGTGTCCAAATTTGCTCTTTATATAAGGACACCAGTCATACTGGATTATGGCCACCCTAGTCATCTCATTTTTACCTTAATTTACTTCCTTAAAGACACCATCTCCAATGGTCACATTCTGAGGTACTAGGAGACAGGACTTCAATGTGTGAATTTTGGGAGATCCACATATCAGCCAATAACAATAGGTTTAAAGTGATCCCCTCTTGGCCTAAGCTAGTTTAAGGGAGTTTTGTTGGTTGTAACTGAATAAACCTTACCAAAATAGCTATATTTTCTGATCTTATTCATGTGTTTCTTTCAAACCTCGCAGTAGTTTGAGCTATAAGAGAGCAAGAACATGCTTTAATAGTTCCCTGAATTCTACCTCCACAGACCTAGTACCCTACAAACAATTGGTACCAAAAACAAAAGGGCGCAGAGAATTCTGTACAAGATGCTATGCCCTCCCACTCAGATCACGTTTCAAGAACTAAAGTATTCATTCTCCTAGCAACCAGGAAGGTTGGCTGCTGCTAGTTCACAGCTAAGTCCTATCCCAAGAAATGCCAAGAGTCACTTCACCTGAGGTAATTCCCTTTCCTTGCCTGCAGTCTACATCCAATCATGCAGAAGTACAAAGGCCCAGCCTTCTTGTCTCCATTCAAGACATCTCTGAAGAGCCACCCCAGCTCCAGAGCAATTTGTGGGATTAGCTGTGGCCTGTATGCAAATGAATTACAATTCAACTCTTCCTCTGACCAATCCTGCTTCATCCTCCAACCCCCACAGGTGTTGATCCTGAGACCACTCTCCAATAAACTTCTGGCACACAAATCTTAGTCTATTTCCCAGAAAATATGACTTACCCTATATTCTATGGCTAACGCTGTGACAAAGATAAAAAAATTAGGAAAAATTAGCCAGATACTAGGTTAATTTCCTCTTTCCCATTTTTTTGCTTTTAAAGAATCATGTCCACCTTCTTTTTCCTTGCTAGAGAAAGTGTCCTGTTCCTTCCAATCCCCTTCAACCTGCCCTGTGCAGATAGCTACTACATCCTCCCCCACTCTTATCCTCCAATCCATAAGCAGGAACCACAGACTTCCTGCTCCCCTTCGACAGCAGGAGGCGCCTCAGGCCCCAGCTCCTCGCCCTGGGTCCTGTGGCTGCATTTCTCTTCAGTGCCTGGCACTGGGTGAAAACCAAAGGAAAGGAGGGGGTAAACCAGAGGAATTCATCTAGGAGGTGAAGCTGGTCCTGTCCCCCTTCCCTGGCTGCTCCCCAGCTGGCCTCCCCTTGGGAGCCTGAGTTCAGAAAACATTCTATTCTGAGGACCAAGACATGGGCCCTGCTGGCAGTGCCTTCCTACTGTCTCTTCCGCTGGGTGAGCCTCTGGGGGGTGGGGGGTGGCATGGGAGGGGAGAGGCAGAGGTTTTTGGCTCAACAAGTTATCATAAAGAATAATATGTCACTTCACCCATGGGATATTATTTATGAACAGTATGTCTTGAGAAAGTCCTGAGGGGATACTAAATGCACAGCAAAGAAAATAAAGATCCCTGCCCTCATGGGGCTTATAATCAATGCACTTATTAAATAATATGTAATGTAAATCTTAAGTATGTAAATTTTAAAGGTTAGACAGTCATAAATGTTATGAAAGGAAAGGGGCATCAGGAATGCAGAGGCAGGAGGTGTGCTGTAATTTTAAATAGGGCAAGTCAAGGATGTGTCACTAAGCAGCCATTTGAGTGACTTAGCTACAAGGCTAGGAAAAGAGCGTTTCAAGCAGAGGGAAATGAAAGTATAAACACAGGTCAATGATTTCAGGCTTAAGCTTGTTAACTTCTAATTCTGGCCCACAGTGACTTAAAAGCAGGGTAGGCCAGGGAACCTGGGTGGCTCACTTGGTTATGTGTTCAACTCTTGATTTCAGCTCAGGTCATGACCTCATGGTGAGATAGAGCCCCATGTTGGGCTGTGTTGGGCATAAAGTCTGCTTAAGACCCCCCCCCCGCTCGCTCTCTCTCTTTCAAATAAACAAATAAAAATAAAAGCAAGGTATGCTGAGAGCAGCAAAAAGATAACAAATACTATAAAATGCCAACTCAGTTAAGGAAAACAGTTCATAAACCTCAAAAGCATCTGAAGGCATCATTGTGTTTACAACCTAATATACTTGTTATTTCTGATGACAACCTTTAATCTTCAAGTTAAATTATGTTCCATGCACACTGCTAAAAGACAGGTAAGTGTGCAATTTTCAAGATTCCCACTAATAGGTAGACATTTATAAAAATTTGGCCTTTAACACAAATCTGAAAAATACTTCAGTATTCCACATACTTAAATATGTGGAAAGCCTCTCCTTTCAGTGAATTGAGACATAGGACACATTATTATATGTTAACGATATGGTATCTTTCTTAGGGTCTTGCTCATGCTCTTCTCCCGAAAAGAAAGATCTACAGTCAGGTGAGTGGTCTCTAACTGGGAGTTTGAAACTGGGAAAGGATGGAGGATGCAGGCTAGGGAAGACTTGGGTCCCAGGAATGGATGGGAGTTTGAGGATGATAAGAAGATGAGGCCCAGAGGAACAAGACACCCAGTGTGCCACATTTTCCTCTCTCTTCTTTTTCTAGTGTGTGGATGACCTGTATACTCAGGTCTTGTTGTGGGTGGCCATGACGCTGTTCCAGGGCACTGGCCTTGGCAAGTCAGCATGCACCTGCACCAGGCCCATGTCCGTGGAGGGTCTCTCATCAGTGACAGGTGGATACTGACAGCAGCACCCTGCGTAAAAATGTGAGTCCTAGCTGGTGGCCAGCACAAAGATAGGTTCTCAGTAAATACTGTACTTAAATGACTTTATGAATGAACCAACAGACAAACAGAAGTGGTAAGAGGGGTAGGTAAAAGGAAATCTGACATCACCTTGGACTAGGGATAGGATATAGAGACAGAAAAAGAAATGATAGAGAAAGGCACTGTATTAAAAACTTCCCTTTGTGCCAGATCACTTCTTAAACACCAGCCAGGGAATCTTGTCTTAAGCTTTTCTGGGTCACAAACACAATCTGAGCGGTCTCTCAGCGCTACTACTGTAAAAGAAGCAAGGTGCCATGCAGTGAGTAGCTGCAGGGAGAGGCCCGTGTGAAACTAATGACTCCAGCCAACAGCTGGTGAAGACTTGAAGCCTGCCAACATAAGGGCGTTTGGAAACAGATCCTCCCGGAGTTGAGCCTTGAGATGATGGCAACCCACCCTGATAAGAGCCTCGTGAGAAATCTTGAGCCAAAGGCACCCAGCTAAGTCACACCTGATTCTTGACCCACAGAAACTATGAGATAAGTGTTTGTTTTTTTAAGCCTCTAAGCTTTGTGGTAACTTATTATGCAACAGCAGATAGCTTATATATTTTAAAATCAAAATAGCAGGACTTTTCAATAACAACACTGAAAGCTCAAAGAAAATAGAGCAATAACTTCAAAATGCTGGGAGAAAATTATTTCCAACCCAGAATTCTACCCATATACAGACTATTGATCAAGTGTAGGAAAGAAACAAGATATTTTCAAATATACAAAGCAGCAAAAATGTTACCTCTAAAAAAAAAAGTTGGGGTGCCTGGGTGGCTCAGTCAGCTAAGTGGCCAACTTCAGCTCAGGTCATGATCTCACAGTTCATGGGTTCAAGCCCTGCATCAGGCTCTGTGCTGACAGCTCAGCCTGGAGCCTGCTTTGGATTCTGTGTCTGTCTGTTTCCCTCTCTCTCTGACCCTCCCCTGCTCACACTCTGTCTCTCTCTCTCTCTCAAAAATAAAAAAGCATTAAAAAAATTTAAGTTACTTCTCATGCATACTTTCTCAGAAAGCCCCAGGAGAATGTGCTTCATCAAAATAAAGGAGAAAAAGACAGGAAAACATGGAATCCAGAAAAAAGGGGATACAACACTGAACAGAATGCCTCCCAAAATGGGAGAAAATAGAGGACCAAACTCTAGCCATAAGCATATGAGGAGACCACAAGAGACAGGAGACAACAAAAGAAAGAATATTTAGGAAGAGAGGAAAGGAAAAAAGTGACAAACCAGTCCTGGTACAAGCTGGAAGTAGCCTGGTTAATTCTAGGTCTGTTACCATCCTTTCTCATCTTTTTGGTTCTTAGTGCTACACACAGGTAGCTTGTTCTCACCCAGCTATAGCACCTAAGCATGCTCCATTTTTATTCTCCTTCTCTTCCCCTTAGGAGCTGGATTCCTTTCTTATACAGTGTACGGCTGGGATCAATTCACATAGGCCATCCAAACCAAAGTGTGAAGCGTTGTGTGTTCAAAATTATCATCCATCCCCAATTTCAACATCTAACTGCAGACATTGTCTTGTTGAAATTAGTCTCTACAGTCACCTTTACTTCTTTCATCCTGCCCATTTGCTTCCCCTGCATTACAAAGCAGTTGACACTTCCAAGCTCTTGCTGGGTCACTGGATGGGGAAAGGTTACGGAATGTGAAGGTGAGAATCGGTAGAGGATTGTTTTATCCATCATCCTCTTGTACCCACTTCAGAACATTTGCATTCTAAGCATACCCATTATTATGGCAAATATTTAATAAATCCCAACTTATTGATATTACCTGTAAGTCTTCAGATGTCTTTTTTCAAGTTTACTTTATTTACTCTTATATCCTGCCTAGAATCTAGCTATAGTTGCAAGAACAGATGCTAACAATTTGAACACATAATTACCTCTTTAAAACAAATGTTAACAAACCTGATCTAAGTTTAGAGAGTCTACTGTTTTTGAAAATCTGTTTTTAAAGTGAAGTGAAGACAAGAAGTGACCTGGGAGCAGACAAATGGGAAACCAAGAAGGTTTAGAGCACTTCAAATACTCACATCCTTACTTAATCAAACTATATCAGAATTTCTCTTTATATAGGACATCAGGAATATCCCATATTAGCATATTAGAAAAACCTTAAAACAAATGGAAATAATTTTGAATTATCCATTGTTCTAGATTATCTTTACCCCCCAAAATTCTACCATTAGTAAATACGATTAGAAAGTGAGGGGCACCTGGGAGGTTCAATTGGTTAAGTGTCCAACTTCAGTTCAGGTCATGATCTGGTTGTTTGTGAGTTGGAGCCCCATACTGGGCTCTATGCTGACATCTCAGAGCCTGGAGGCTGCTTCAGATTCTGCTCTCTCTCTCTCTCTCTCTCTCTCTCTGCCCATCCTCCCCTCTCTCAAAAATAAATGTTAAAAATTTTTAAAAAGAAAAGAAAATGATTGTATTCTGCTTTTGGATTCCCATTTAGAGATTTCCACAAATTACGACTCAATGTTGTCCTTGCAACTTTTCCAGATTGCTTTTACTTTCATTCCTGTCTGTATTTACAGATAGTGATTATTCTTCCACACTCTCCAGGAAGCAGAAATACCAATCTTTGCCTGCCAGGCCTGTGAACAACTCTACAACCCAACTGGTTCCATGCTGCCAGAGTTGGAGCAAGTTATCAAAGAAGACGAGGATATGATGTGCGGTGATTCGCTTTTTTTTTTAATATGAGAACTTAATTTAGATCCATGCTTTCCTGTCTGTAGACAACAGTAGATTGGGAATTAGGAGACAAAGGGTCTGACAATATTCTTGTGTTATGCTAAACAAGTCACTTAACCTTTACCCATTAATTTAATCTCTTCAAGTTTTCATCTAGACAAATGCTAACCATCGGTTCCTGGGTTTTCACAGACATGTATATTTTTATGAATATATTAAAAGATTGACACAGAATTGCCAACTTTTTTTCAAGAAAGAACATTTCACTCTACACTTAACAGATGTCATTCCACTGTCTCCTGATCATAACTGTCCAATGAAAAATCATCCATCATTTATGTCTTCCTCCACTGAATGTGTTGTTGTTCTGCTATGGCTATTTTCAAGATATTTACCTTCATATTTGATTATCAGAAGTTTGTGATGTGCTAGATGTGATTTTCTTCGCATTTATCCTATCTAGGATTCACGGATTTTTTTGTTTGTTTGATTTTTGCTTTTATCAAAACTTGAGAGAATTTTTCATTCACAATTTTCTTCAAATATTTGGCTTCATGTCTCTCTTTTCCTCTTCTGGTTGAAACAGAAAATGTAAGTAACACCTTTTGATATTTTTACACAAAGTCTCTGATACTGTTTTATTTTTACCTTTTTCTACTCTTCAAATTGGATACTTTTAAGTTAATCTATATTCAAGATCATTGCGTCTTCTTCCTGTCATCTACATTTCAGTGTTAAGCTCATCCAGTGAAATTTTTCTTTCAGATATTTTATTTTTTAGTCCTAGAATGACCATTTGGTTTTATTTCCATTCCCTCTCTCTTCCTCCCTCTCTCTCTTCCTCTCTCACACACACATTTTTCTATAGCTCTGCCAAGATGTCCTATCTGTATATTCATTGTCTTCAAATCAAACAGTAACAGAACATGGATGGTTTCACACCCACTAGGATGACTATATTCAAGGTGGATGACTATAATCAAGAGTTGATGAGGATGTGGATAAATTGGAACCTTCACACACCTACTGGGAATGTAAAATGGTACAGAATATGCTTTGAAATATTGTCCACAGTTCTTCAAAAGGTTAAATATAGAATTACCACATTACCCAGGAATTTTACTCTGGATATACACCCAAGAGAAATAAAAACATGTCCACAGAAAAAATTATGCACATAATTATCAAGTTTTATCAAGTAAAAATGATCCAAATCCCCATCAACCGATGACTAGATAAACAAAATATGGTATATCCATATAATGGAGTATTATTCAGCCATAAAAAGAAATAGAGCATTGGTATCTGCTACAACAAGGATGAACCTTGAAAAGAGTATGCTAAGTGAAAGCAGACACAAAAGATCATATATTATATGGTTCCATGTATACAGTATGTCCAGAATGTGCAAATCCATAGAGGCAAAAAGCAGATTGCCAGTTGGCCTTAGGCTAAGAGGAAATGAGGGTGACTGTTAATGGGTATGGAGTCTCTTGGGGGTGATGAAAATGTTCTAAAATGGGTTATGGTGATGAGTGAACAACATTGTGAATATACTAAAAAACACTGAATTATATACTTTAAATGGGTGAACTATATAGTATACGAATTATATCACAACAAAGCTGTTAGAAAGAGAGACAGCAAGATTGAGAGACATACCATCAACTGTTATCACTATCATTTTATATAAAAAAGGATCACCTTAACACTCAAAAAAAAGGCAATAAGAACCTAAGAACGAAATAATGAGAGTTCATTCAAATGTAAGAAATTTACCTTTAGGGGAAAAAAAATTCATCATATTAGTTTCTCTTTTTTATCACAGATGAATATTTTTAACTACTGACATAATTTAGCTAAGGTCTTTGCCAATCTCAAATTCCATGGTTTTAGAATCCCCATGATCTTCCCCTAATACAGTAAGAAGTCTAGCTCCCTCCAGAGTTCTCCAGCTACGTAGGCTCCACTGCCTCATTCTAAGGAACTCTCCACATCTTGTGACAACTCTCCTCTTCAAGGTCCCTTTTTCACTATACTCATGACCTTTACCTTTCCTTAGGGTGATTCTGGAGGGCCTCTGTCATGTCGTATTAATGGCATATGGATCCAGATAGGATTGGTAAGCTGCGGAACAGGCTGTGCTACATCTCTCCCTGGAGTCTACACCAGCATGATCTACTATCAAAAATGGATTAAGACCACTATCTTAAGAGCTGAGGTCTTGGGTGCCAACAATTTGGACATATCTAACTTCCTGTTCCTTATTGTACTGCTCTCTCTAGCTCTCCTGGGACCCTTTTGTGCCTCTGTGCCTAACATTTTACCAGGAAAGTAGACAGTATAGCTAAAGCCACTGACCAACTATAGGACTAGGGTGGGGATGCATAGAGACTAAGCCCTAGGAGCAGAAACTCACAGGAGAGTCACTGGGAACTCTAGATTACTTCCTTAAAATAATCTGAAATGATTTTGTTTTGGAGGTTCTTTATTCTGGAAGTATGTTTTAGAGCTCAGAATGTGAATAGCTGAGAAATAAGGCTGCCACTTCTGTACATAGCATTCTTTGTCCTTGACTATGAATCTTGCAAGGCATGAAAGATACCTTCTATAAATAATTACAAACATAAAATGGCTACTGGAGAAGCAAGCAAGAAAAAAAGTATCTGTAAAGGCAAAAAGGGAAAGTCCTCAAGGAAACATATTAAAAGTTTACTTGGTGCCCCTATTTGCATTATGGGCTTCTTATCTTGTCTATATTCCTCACTTCCTCACTATTCTATACTTTGCTTATGTAGCAAGGGGTAGAATAAAAAATGTGCATATGTAATTCAGCTCTGTATTTTTCTGAAATTTTTACTTTTTGAAATACTACCACTACTACCAAAAAAAAAAAATGGATTAATGCCATGATCTCAAGAGCTGAGGCCTTAGGTTTCAATCATCTGCACCTTGTCCAGGTTGTTTAATGTTATTTCAACAATAAAGTACTTCAAATATTTAGTAAGGGCAGAATTATATCCCTTGCTGAACTAGCATGCTTCTTTTTGTTAAACCATCCCATTTCCTTCTTTGCCTAGGCTTTCAGGAGCCCAGAGCTAAGTTATACACTCAATTTCAGTAGTCACCTTTATCCTAGATTATGTAGGAAAATTCCATTCACATTTCTTACTTAAATCATCCTTCATTTCTCATTTGAATGAAGTTTTACTACATCTGTGTCTTTCATGGTAAGTCAACTTTCAAAAACAATTTTTTGGAAAACAAAAAAAACCCTCAAAAAACAGTATTTGGAGAAATAAGTATCTTTAATAGGAAATGACTGGAAACTTAAAATCTTTGCTAGCCCTTAACTCCATCTCTCTCTGGACCCAGCTACTAACTGGCATTCCTAGGTCCTTTCCCTCACTTATACCTATGCTCAACTCCATGTTTTCTCCACAGCCTTCAGACCAGTGTAAAAAATAAATATTTTTAAATACTCCTCTCTCCCCTTTCCCTGCTTATAGCACTTTTCAAAGATAACTCATTGCTCACAGAATAAAGACAAAATCCTTAAGAGGGTTTACAAAAGCTGTGCAGGTTCTAACATAGCCTGCTTCTTCAGCTTCATTCCACCCTGCTCTCCATGCTTTCAGTTCTTCAAATGCTCCTAACCCCGCCTCAGCCCTGGGCTACTGCATCTGCTATTCCTTCTACCCTACTGCCTTTGCCTAGCTAATTCTTACTGTGCCTCAGATCTCAATTCAACCTTTACTTCCTCAAGGAAGCTGTCCCCGTCTCTCCTGACCAGAACAAATCCCTCATTATATACTCTTATAGCATTACGGAGCCCTCCTTCATAGGATTCAACACAGCTATAATTTATTATTCATTTGTGTAACTGTCTACTTAATGTGTGTCTTACCAAAATGTACAAACTTTTATTTTTGCCAACCACTGTATCTTAGTTTCAATAAATATCTGTTGAATAAATGAATGAATAAATAATAATCACCAACCTCTTTGTCTTCCCAGCTGAGAATCTGGGTATTTCGTTTATGGAGATAGCCCAGAACCTGACACAATGTCTTACTTACACAAAGCAGATTTTCAAATATTAAAGAATGAAGGAAAGAATGTTTCAGCTTTGGTTCTCTTTCTCACATCTCTCTGGCCTTAACAAACAAGGAGAGAAAAGAGCATGTAAAACAGGTTAACTGAAAGGTTTCTGGAGGCAAGAATTTAAACAAGACAACCTCTGGAATGACACAGAGGGCAAAGCAAAATGACAACTGAGAAGAAAGTACAAGAGAAAGAAGAGGCAAGAAAGGGAAACAGGGAAGAATGGACAGACTAAAATCAAAACAAATAGGAAGAGAAGCACACAGGACAACACGGCAAGAGGACATAAAGAAGATCAAGAAAGCCAAAATACTGCTTCCTAATCATTTCTCCAGACTCAGGAAGCACCTGTTCTGCAGCACAGGATCTGGCAAAATTTTTCTCAGGAACCAAGAAGTAAAACTCAAAACTTCTGGAGGGACCAGTCCATCCAAGGGAAAGGAAGGGATAACTGAAAGAAGAGGATCACATGACCTCTATCTGCTGCTTCTCTTTACTTTTATCAGACTTTCCTATATATGACATTATAATAAACATTTACTTTTCATTTGGTAATATTGTCTCTCTCTCCCAGTGGAACATAAACTCCTTGAAGGCAGACTCAGTGTGCTGAATGCACTGCAGTATTCTCAGTGCCTAGAACCCAGTAGGCACTTAATACTGCTGAGAGCATTCTGACATCCTATATGATGCATATTCAGACTAACCAGGAGAAGGGATCTGTTGGGGGTGGATTCCACTTTAGATAGGGTGGTCAGGGAAATCTAAGAAGGTAACATTACAGAGAGGCCTGCATAAAGGAGAACAGAAACAACAACAACCTGAGAATGAACATTCCGGGTGGAATGAATAGCAAGTACAAAGGTTTGGAGTTGGAAGTATGCTAGATATGTGTGAGGAAGAACAAAGAGGTCAATGCTGGAACACTGAGCAAAGAGGGAAAAAAGTATAAACTGAGACCAGAGAGGGGGCTGAGGGCAGGTCCTACAGAGCCTGGAAGACTCCAAGTTTTACTCTCAGTGCAGTGAGAAGGCACTGGAGGGCTAAGAGCAGGGGAATGATGAAAGAATAGAAAATCCCATACCACAGCTCATGGGAGTACGTAGAAGCCATGAGGGGGCTAGGATGGTAGAGACAGTAGTCAGGTGGTTGCAGCATTAGACAAGAAGCAGAAAGAATAAGAATCTGACAGCAAGGTACTAATGAGCAAAACACTAGAGTGCTACATACAGTACCCTGGAACATCAGTGAAGAAGGTTTGAGTCCCTTAAGGCTGTGTATTGTTTCTTCTCTTCCTATTCCCTATCTGAACTACCCTTTCAACAGGGCCTCACTAACCACAGTTGAGAAAAGCACAAGCCTGGGTTTCTTACCATCTACTTTAAAATTCATCATTATTACCTAACTTCCTATTATTTTTTTTTTCCTTCTTACCCAGACCAATGTTCCTCTAATTATTTCATCCCACCTCTACCTCAAGGCCTTATTTTACTTGTCCTCTATGCCTAGAATACCCTTCTCTCATAAACCTCAATCCACTTATTTCTGTCCATTCATTAAGAGGTGGCAGTAGGGCACGTGGGTGGCTTAGTCTGTTAAGCATCTGACTCTGGATTTCAGCTCAGGTCATTATCTCATGGTTCAGGATATCAAGCCCCATGTGGGGCTCTGTGCTGGCACTGTGGAGCCTGCTTGAAATTCCCTCTCTCCCTCTCTCTGCCCATCCCCTGCTCATGTACTCTCTCTCTAAAAATAAATAAACATTAAAAAAAATAAGGAGGTAGTGAATATCTAAAAATACAGATTGAAAGGACCCTAAGAAGTGATTTTAAATGACTTTAAATCTTTAACAGGAAATGGTAGAACTATATGGTCTGTGAATTATATCTCAATAAAGCTATTTTTAAAAAACGGACAGGGAGAGGTGCTTGGATGGCTCAGTCTGTTAAGTATCTGACTTCAGCTCAGGTCATGATTTCATGGTTCATGAGTTAGAGCCCCCCATCAGGTTCTGTGCTGACAGCTCCGAGCCTGGAGCCTGCTTCAGATTCTCTGTGTGTGTCTCCTGCCCCTCACCCGCTAGCTCTCTGTCTCTCAAAAAAGTGAATAAACATTAAAAAAATTTTTTTAATAGGCATGGAAATTTTGTCCTGTTTAAATTAAACAGAAATGACAAGGTTATAAATGTATTTAGGACTCTTTACAACCTTGTAAACAATTTTTATGACTGTATTTCAAAAAAGGCTCAAACTAACTACATACGTTTTCTGTTTCAAAGGCTTTTAAAACACAGGGTGCCTAGGTGGCTCAGTTGGTTAAGCATCCAACTCTTGATTTCAGCTCAGGTCATGATCTTACAGTTCATAGATTCCTTTCATCAGGCTCTGTGCTGACAGTGTGGCTCCTGCTTGGGATTCTCTCTCTTCCCCTCTCTCTCTGTTCCCCCACTTGTACTCCCTCTCTCTATCCCTCAAAATAAAGAACTTAAAAAAATTTTTTTTAATGCTATAACACAAAATGTAAAGCTTAACCCAATATATGATACAGCACCTGGTACACATTACTGAAGGAAAAAAAAAATCAATAAACATTTATATTCACAGAACTAAAATGTCAAGTACTTACTGTTAACAAATTTAGTCAATGATACCACAAATGACCCAATGAGTAAAAAATAAGAACATCTTTACACTCTATTTTAGAGGGGGGTCTCAGCGCATTTCTGCTTTAAAATCAATTTCAATTTGTAGAATAGTTTATTCCTTGGAATATCTGATTTAATATACTCTGATTTTCACTTTCACATCTTAAGGAACTTAACTAAAGTGGGATTTGCTAAGCTCACATTTAAAAAATTAAGTGGTACAGTAAGGCTGGTAAATATCCAATCAGCAATTTTGTTCCCTAAAACTGGTGGAAAACTTATATAGCTATTTCCCAGATCTTCTATTAATATAATAGACTACTTCAAGTAATCACACACTCTTTTCTGTATGTCACTAAATTGTAAAGTCGCGCCCAAAATAAGGGGACATTATGGAAAAAAGAATTCAAAATAATAAAATGTACAAGTTGTATTTTGATGGTATTTCAACAGTGGCTATTTTATCTTTTCAGATGCTTGACTTCATTCTGAAGCTGTAATATTTTCCCCACCACATGTGATCACGTATAGTTTATTTACATCCTAGAAATCAGCTACTTGATAATTATATTAAACATATTCCGGGGTACCTAGGTGGCTCAGTCAGTTCAGTGTCCAACTTCAGTTCAGGTCATGATCTTGTGGCTTGTGAGTTCGAGCCCTGCATCAGGCTCTGGGCTGACTGCTCAGAGCTGGAGCCAGCTTCAGAATCTGTGTCTCCCTCTCTCTGCCACTCCCCCATTAATACTCTGTCTCTCCTTCTCTTTCAAAAATAAACATTTAAAAATTTTTAAACAAAACAAGGTATATTTTTTCAAGGTGCCCTTGGGTTGCTCATTTAAGTGTCCGACTGTTGATTTTGGCTTAGATCATGTTCCCACAGTTGTGGGATCGAATCCTACATCAGGCTCCACTATGAGTGCAGAGCCTATTTGAGAAATTCTCTCTCTCCCTCTCCCTCCCCCTGCCCCTCTCTCCTGCTCTCTCTCTCCTAAAAATAAAAATAATAATAATTTTAAAAGCATATTCCTCCTTCAGGAAGGGGAAGAAGGGGAAGAAGTCACTCAAAATAACCAAAAGTTAGATTAACTATATTCCCTACTACCAACCTAAGAATGGCTCATTGTCTTAAGAATAAAAAAGATTAAAATCCTTAACTGGAAATTACAATTGCCTTTCACAATAGATAATCACCCTCAACTGACCCAAATTCTCTCCATGGCACCTTCTATCATGTAAATATTCACTTCCCCTCTCCATGTGGTTGAAATAAAGTGATTGGGGTCTAGTCCTGTGGTATTCTTGCCACTCTTATGATACCTAGCCCACTACCTTCTACGATAATTAACTATGAACACCCATAAGTGAAAAGAATAAGATAGGATAAGGGCCTAGGGTTCCAAAATGCTAAAAGTTTAGCTAAAAGCTAAACTAACTAAAAGCTAGTTTAGTGCAAACTAGTGAGAGGAGGACAGATTCTAGATGCGGTTGAGTAGAACAGACATAATACTTAGACTGGATTTAGATATGATATGATGGATTGGATGTAGATGGTGAGAATGAGAATGGTAACTGGATAGAAGGATGGGAAAGATAAAGATCTGAAAAGAGAAATCAAGAATGACTCCAGTTACTGGCCTCAGAAAGGTCAGACTATTAAATGAAATGAGGAAGGTGGGAGGAGGAACAGATTTGAGGGCTACCCAATCCAGTGGGAGGCTGAATTCCACCAAGGATGTCCATGCTGTAATCCCCAGAACCTGTGACTATCGTTACCTTATCCGGTAAAAGAGACTCTACCGACAAAATTAAGTTAAACACCGTGAGATGGAGAGATTATCCTGGATTATCTGGGTAAGCCCAATATAATCACACATCTTACTATAAAAGGAATGCAGGAAGAGTCAGAGTCTGAGGTTCGTACTTGACTATGCAGAAAACACAAGGACTGAATCAGGAGGGAGAGAGGAGCAAAGGCTGCTGGGTTTAGGATGGAGCAAAGGGCTACCAGCCAAGGAATACAGTCAGCCTCTAAAAGTTAAAAAAGGCAAAGAACTGTCTTCAGAATTGAGAGACAATAGGATTCTCCTCTAGAGCCTGCAGATGGAGCACAGCCCTACTGACACCTTGATTTGAGCCCACTGAAACAGATTTCAGACTTCTGACCTCCAGAACTGTGGGACAATAGATTGCTATTGTTTGAAGCCACTGAAGTCATACAAATTTGTTACAGCAGCAATAGGAAATGAATACATTCATGTTAGATTTGAGATCCCTATCAGATACCCAAGTAAAGATGCCGAGCAGGCAGTCTGGAGCTCAGAGAGGGCAAGACTAGAGAAAAAAATCCACAAGAATCTGTTTCAAGTATGGACCTCTTCCTCACAGCACTCTAATCCTGTACCCCAAAGAAAGCCATGCACATGCATATTTTTTTTCATATAATTTCAAGGATCCCTATATTCATTCATAGAACCTGCAGAATATTGTAACTCGCAGGCAGCATATTCTAACCCTGATAAGAAACTGTTCCCTCCCTAAGGAGGAGGAAATTAAGTAACTTATTTAAAGAAAAAAAATCTTAGAGGTGCCTGCATGGCTCAGTCAGTTGAGCATCTGACTTTGGGTCAGGTCATGATCTCACAGCTCATGAACTCAAACCTCGTGTTGGGCTCTAGGCTGACAGCCCAGAGCCTGGAGCCTGCTTTGGATTCTGTGTCTCGATCTCTCTCTGTCCCTCCCCTGCTCGTGCTCACTTTCTCTCTCAAAAATAAACAAACATTAAAAAAATTTTTTTAATCTTAAAATTTTTTTCCCAATTCTGCTTATTCAATAAAGTAAAAATGTTACATAAATATCTAACATAGAAAGTTCAAATCCCCATATAACCACTGTGTTCATCACTACCACCTTTCACACTCCTCATGCTTAAGGATGTGGTCAAGATGCCTAACTCCTTTTTAACTGTTTATAGAGACGTACAGTGTGTTTTCTTTAACCTTGCTTTAAAAAAAAAAAAAATCAAGCCTGCTTTTTAAAATTAGCTTATGATAAGAGAAAGCTAGAGTTACATCTGCAAAGCTTCAGAATTGAGAGACATTTATTTTATTAATAATTCCTTGTAACTAGGCTAGGTAAAAAGAAGGGTAATAGTTGGTTGATCAAAGAAATTTTCTGTCAATGAATTTTTTAAATAATGAAAATATCTGGCCTTAAAAACTAAATGAGTAGATCATCTTCAAAGGCAAATATCCGGATGTTAGGAGAAATCTCCTATCCCCCTATAAGTTCAATGAAGCTATTTTTTATTTCTGAAACAGGGACCTAACATGAAAGACCTCAAAGAGAAAGAATTTTTTAAAATGCATTTTTTTCACATTCTTTTTGTCCAGAAGCTGCTGAGTTGGTATCACAAGGAAAAATATGTTAGCTCACTAAACCAGGCCCAATAACTGACTAGATCCAAATGGGCACATTTTAAACTTCTAAAAGCAGGTTACAGACAAAGCAAAACAAAACCTATGTCAGCCTACCTTTCTTTGCAGCTCATTAGGCCTAACCAAGCTATTTCAAGAAGGAACAATCCATGGAGCATCAGGATAGGAGCATCCTGTTGTTGGATCATGCTCAAAACTGGACATGGTTAGCTTTGCACAATATTTTTCAAACGTCTGAATCTCTACAAGTGGAAAAACATCTACCAAAAACCATGTATTCATAAAATAGCCTGTAGAAAAATCTTTCTCGAAGGAAGACTGTATTTTTCCAGCCACAAAAATAAGCTAAGCATAACAGGATAGATCTAAGAATTCTCAAGAAAAAAAGGTACAAGGCCACATTAAGAAATTTGAGTTCTAAGGGGTGCCTGGGTGGCTTAGTCGGTTAAGCGTCTGACTTTCGCTTAGGTCATGATCTCGCGGTTCGTGGGTTCGAGCCCCGCGTCGGGCTCTGTGCTGACTGCCAGCTCAGAGCCTGGAGCCTGTTTCAGACTCCCTCTCTCTCTGACCCTCCCCTGCTCACACTGTCTCTCTCTCTCTCCTAGAAATAAAATAAAACATAAAAAAAAAAGACTATGCATTTAAAAAAAAAAAAAGAAATTTGAGTTCTAAGAGGAGGACCCAATGCACAAAGCAATGAGAGATTTTAATGCAGGGGAATAACATGATCAGTTTGCATTTTAGAAAAATCACTTTGATGGATGTGCAGAGAATGGATTAAAGAAAAATAAATCTGGAGGTAGAAAGGCTAGGTGCAAGGCTACTGCGAATGGTAAGAGATCTGGACTAGGATGGTAGCAATGAGGATGGAGACAAGAGAACAGGATCAAGGGCTATATAGGACACATATTTAATAGAATTTGGTAACTAATTTTATATATAAGTAATCACAGTGAGGAAGGAAGTTAAGAACTTTATTTAGGTTTCAGGGGGAGAAATATAGGTGAAAGACATCAAGAGTCTGCAAACAAAATGAAAAAGAAAAAAAAAGAAACCTAACAGACATATTACATTCTTATAGTGAGCATTTATTTCATAAGCAAGTTGAATTACAATATCTTCCAAAAGCTCAATGGGCCAATTTCTAGTTACAAAAGTTCACGATAAATAACACACAAAGAGTCTTTAAACCAAGTTTTTGCCATAGTTCCAGTTTGTTCACACTAGCGAACCTTTTAAGAAGGCTGTGGTAGATGATGTTGTTCCCAATGGCCCACTGCTCTCCCTGTGGGATTATCCACTCAGTCAAGGTACCAGGTGACTTTCAGGGCCTCCTGCAGAAAGATTACACTTCCCTGCACCACTACCCTGTTGGCCAAAGAAATGTGAGTAGAAGCAATATAAGATACTTCTGAATAGAAGTTTTAAAAGGTGGCACATGATTTGTCCATTGTTATTTTTCCCAGTTAAGTGCTTTCTCCTTCAGCCACGGTCCTGGAATGAAGAAGACAACTAAGGCTGGGCTATAGCTCAACAGCTGAATATAACTTACATAAGATATTGAGCTCTAGAGGTTGTTTGTAACCCCAGCATTAACAAAGCATGACAGATTTATGACAGTTATAGGTGTCTAACAAATAACAATATATGATCTGTTTGTGTTTCCCTTTCCCAGTTGAAATTTTTCTGGTGATGTGCTAAGAAGCAATCTGATGGCAAAAAAAAATAATAATAATAAAAATTAATAGCCTTTTAAACTGGAAGGAAATGTGACAGTCTGTTGCAGCAAACTTTTTCCATAAAGGTCTAGACAGCAAATATTTTAGGCTCACAGTTCACACTGACTATAACAACTACTCAATTCCACAGATACAGCACAAAAGCAGCCACAGACAACATGTAAATGAATAAGCATAGTTGTATTACAATAAAACTTTATTTACAGAAACAGTGAGTCAGATTGGGTTCACAGGAGCATAGTTTTCAGATCACTAGACTAATTCCTTCATATTATCAATGAGAAATTTGAGACCCAGAAAGATTAAATCAAGGTCATATAACTGGCTGGTGGCAAGTTGAACATTAGAATGTAGATAGATCTCTTCAGTCTAGTCCTCTAGAAAAGGTTCTTTTGGGTCGCAAGATGGAGATGATATACACAGGAAAATATAAGGCAGACAATACTAAGGGTAGAGTTTGATTATATTAAATAGTTTTCAACAGTTTGGTTATAAGCAAGGATTTGCTTTTCAAGTGCTTATGGCTTTCATAAAAACAAATGAAAATCATAAGATCGAATAGGTGAACAAATGATGAATTAGCCAGTGTTTGAAAAATGATCTTCACAGGGAACACAATTATATACCTCCTTCCTACTGTCATGTTCTCACTTTATCAATCATTTCTTTTATCAACAGGACAGCATTTGCTATGATTATTGCAGTAACTCACTGTAAGGCTATTTTTTTTTTTAAGTATAATAGGAGCAACAAATACACTAGACTAGCAGACAATTATTTCACAAGGTATTTTAAATTTATTTCTTAAAGTAATACTCACTGGAGGAAACTCAAACAATACAAAAATATATAAAGCGACACATTCCATGTCTCCTCAATTCCACTCCCAAGAATATCAACACGTGACTGATTTAGATCAATCATGACACTGCAATAAAACTACTTTCTCTTTTAACAACAAAGAGAATATGGAGTTCCTCTGTCCAGATATCCCTTAGAAATCATGGTTTAAAAAGCAACAGAGAGATTAAAGGTGGTCTGTGGCCTGGAAAAGCATGCTACCAATGCAGGTTTTAAAATGGAGGGTCTTGGGGTGCCTGGGTGGCTCAGTCAGTTAAGTATCTGACTCTTGATTTCAGCTCAGGTCATGATCTCATGGTTTGTGGGAGCCCTGCATTAGGTGCTGCGCCAACAGCACAGGAACCTGCTTGGGATTCCCCTATCTCACACCCTCTCTCTCAATATAAATAAATATTTTAAAAAATTAAATGGAGGGTCGTGACCCCCCCGTCACTGTAAATAAGTGATGTTCCTAAAATATTTTGATAATGCTACAGTAGGAGGTGCAAACACTTCAAAATGAGTAAGAATATCCATACCTTCTAATTTGGTATTTAGTGGGAAAACTTGGGCTAACTTGGCTCATAAAAAGACTGACAATTTCAGATTTTTTTAAAATCCAAACTTGAGTAACATCAGTGAAAATGGCAGGGTCAAGACCTCCCTCCAAAAGTCTGTCCTCTGTAAAAGCAATAAAAAAACTGGCAGAAACTAGCAGAACCAATCTTTCTGGAAACTAACCAAAAGCTTGCAGCAACCTCTTATGGTGCTTAAGTCCAGTGAAATACTTAGAAACTAGCTGAACTGTGGTTAAAGTCATAAGCTTTGTAACATTTTAACCTACCTTGGCCCTGTCCCCCATTTTCCATCTTAGTGGTAGCCTTGAAAATAATAGCTTGCCTTCCTCATACCAATACCAGTATCAGGAGGTGGGGGGCGGGGGGCGGAGTAGAACAGACTTCATTCACAAAGAGTTGTAATACAGCTGACCATTCAACAATGTGGGGGTTAAGGATGTCGACCCCCATGCACACACAGACCCCAAGGGAAGGACTGGGAGATCTGGGGGAAGAGGAAGAATCCAGACATTTAACGAAAACTGTCCAATCAGTAACCACTAAGGTAATGAAACTGAAATGTCAGTGCCACATATCACAAGAATACATACTTCACAAAATTAGTTCAGAAAAGTCAGTAAACAAACAACATCCAAAATAAGTATCAATAATAAACACTGGGGTGGGAGATGAATCTGATTTCCAGAGTTGCTACACTGTAATACTCAAAATGGCCCACACACAGGGGAAAAAAGCAATCAATATAAATGGGTCTTGTGGAAGCACAGACACTGAACTTACTAGACAAACACTTTAAATTGGCTATTTTCAATATGTTCACAGAGCTAAAGCCACTGCTAATAGAATGGAAAAAGAAAAGCTGCAAACTAGGACAAATAATTTCAAATTTCATTATCTATCAAAAGATCTGAATACAAAATATATGAAGAACTCAAAAACTCCACAATATGAAAACAACCAACCTAATTTTAAAATGTGCAAAGATTAGAACATTTTCCACCAATGATGATATATGGATAAGAAATTAACCACATGAAAAGATGATATCATTATCCATTAAGGAAATGCATATTAAAGCCACAATAAAATATCACTACACATTAGAATAGGTAAAACAAGAAAAACCTGACAATACTAAGTGCTGATAAGGATGTGGAGCAAATGAAACTCTCATACATATGGTGATAATGCAAAATGGCTTAGCACCATTCTTGAAAACAGTTTGGCAGTTTCTTACAAACTTAACATACACTCACCACATGACCTAGCAAACTGATATCTAGGTACTTAAACTAGAGAAATAAAAACTTATATTTATACAAAGACCTGTATGTGAATATTTATAGCAGCTTATGCATAATCTCCAAAAACCGAAAAGAACCTAAATATCCTTCATCATCAGGTATATGGATAAATTGTGGTACATGCATAGAATTCTACTCAGCAGTAAAACACAAGAAACTATTGACACAATGTAACAATATGAATGAATCTCTACAACATTGTGTTGAGTGAAAGAAGCCAATATCAAAGGTCAGATACTTTATTATTCCATCTATACCATATTCTGGAAAAGAGACAAAGGATATATCAGTGGTTGCCAGGGGTTAAGGGTGTAGGGAAGGTTTAATTACAAAGAGTAGCATTCAAGGTGATGAAAGTTTTCTGTATCCTGACTGGTGGTAGGCACATGAATCTATACATGTATAAAAACTCATAAAAGGATGTACCAAAAAGGAAGTCAATTTTCTGTACGTAAACTTTTATGTTTTTTCCTTAGTTTACTGTCAAGTTGGTTTCCATATAAACACCCAGTGCTCATCCCAACAAGTGCCTTCCTCCATGCCCATCACTCCCCTTCCTCTCTCCCCCACTGTCATCAGCCCTCAGTTTGTTCTCAGCATTCAAGAGTCTCTCATGGTTTGCCTCCCTCCCTCTCCCCCACTATTTTCCCCTTCTCCTCCCCCATGGTCCCCCATTAAGTTCCTCCTAATCCACCTATATGTACAAACAAATGGCATCTGTCCTTCTCTGCCTGACTTATTTTGCTCAGCATAACACCCTCAAGTTCCATCCATGTTGCTACACATGTTTCTCATTGCCATGTAGTATTCCATTGTATAAATATACATCTTCTTGATCCATTCATCAGTTGATGGACACTTAGGCTCTTTCCATGTTTTGGCTATTGTTGGGAGTGCTGCAATGAACACTGGGGTACATGTGCCCCTATGCATCAGCACTCCTGTATCCCTTGGGTAAATTCTTAGCAGTGCTACTGCTGGGTAATAGGGGAGTTCTACTGTTAATTTTTTGAGGCACCTCCATACTGTTTTCCAGAGGGGTGTATGTGAATTTTTAAATTAAAGGAGAAAAAAGACTGTAGGGCTCAAAGCTTAGCTCCACCTAATTTCTGTGCCTCATTTTTCTCATCTTGGAAACAGAATCTGGGTGACTCAGTCAGTTTTGGCTCTTGGTTTTGGCTCAGGTCATGGTTTCATTAGATCAAGCCCTGAGTCAGGCTCTGCACCGACAGTGTAGAGCCAGCTTGGGATTCTCTCTTTCTCCCCCTCACTCTGCCCTTTCCTCACTCGCACTTTTTTGGATAATATTAATAAGTAATAAATAAGTAAATGAGTAATAAGTAAACATTTTTTTAAAAACACACAGAATCTGACTTTGTGTTTATTAGGAGGACTGCATGAGTTCCTGAAACATATTAAGCACTAAACAAGTGACTGATAAAATGTTTTGTTCAAACATGCTAAAAAGTTGGTACTTTTTAAAAACCAACACAGTAGTAAATCTAGTTTTCAATTAAAAGAGCAAAGAATTAAAGAATATTGGAATTAAAACCCTTAATTCCTTATTATCATTAAACATTCTTTGGAAACTCATGAGGTGATTAATACCAAATTACATTCTGCAAAGTCTGAACCTGTGTAAAACCTCTGAACATGAGCGGCTCTATTTTAGGGACTAAAATGTCATCCTATTTTTTAAAATAGTAACTACATTGGACTATTGAACTGAGCAAAAAAAGTATATGACCGAGCACAAGGATGTTACACCGAAATATTTTTTTAACTTTTTAATGTTTATTATTTTAAGAGAGAGAGACAGAGTGTGAGGGAGGAAGGGGGATGGGGGGAGACACTTGAATCTGAAGCAGGCTCCAGCCTCTGAGCTGTCAGCACAAAGCCCTCCATGGGCTCAAACTCAAACCAGGAGATCATGACCTGAGCCAAAGTCCAATGCTTAACCCGAGCTACCCAGGTGCCCCACACTTATACTCTTATACTCTTAATTAAAAAAAAGGGGGAAAAAAAAGGCACTGAAGAAAATATGTTCCTAATAATTGTACTCAGAATATCAATTGTAATGTACTCAAAAACCTAATTAATTGAAAAATGCAATTATACCTTCCAATAATAATTTTTAGAAAACAATTTGTGTTAAGTTTCCTGATACTCCCACAAACTGCTAAAAAAGATCCCTGGCTCTTACTCCTTTTGCCTTGGGTTGCTACCCAACCCTGTGCTCCCTGAACTGCTATTCTATTTTTTTTTTTTTTAATTTATTTCTGAGAGACAGAGACAGTGTGCACAGGGAAGGGTCAGAGAGAGAGGGAGATATAGAATCTGAAACAGGATCCAGGCTCTGAACTAGCTGTCAGCACAGAGCACGACGCAGGGCTCGAACCCACGAACCGTGAGATCATGACCTGAGCCGAAGTCGGATGCCCAACCAACTGAGCCACCCAGGCGTCCCTGAACTGCTATTCTAAAATCCCAAATAAACGATTTCAGTGCTTCCTCTCTTCTCGGTGAACAAAAGTTTACAGAATCCTTGTGCTCAAGGAGCTACTGCAAGGTGTGTTCCAAGAACTACGTTAAATACTCATGTTTAACACTAACAGCAAAATGCTCTTATGAAGGCTTAATACCAAAGGTCTGTTATCACTGCCCCTCTCCTAGACAGGCTGTCAAATCGCTACCTCCTTTTCCCAAGTTGGAGAACACTCGCAACGTGGGACTTGACAGTTGCTTTGATGCAGTACATCCCATCTGTCCGTTGCCTGGGTGGTCAATCCTTCCTCAGAAATATCTTTAACAACCTCCACATCCATCCTCCACTGCATTCCCTAGTATACGGGGTTTGGGGCTTAAGAAGCAGCTGCTGCTACAAGTAAGAACGACCCCCATCTTCCCAGTGTTGCCCTACTTACCTGAAAAATAGCCTCCTTTTCTTGGTCAAGTATCCAAGCCTGCATTTGAACTTTAATAGCGGGTTTAATCGCGACCCAAGATGGTGGCGCCCTCTGCCGGAAGCAGCCGCACAGCCAGAGAACCCACAACCCCCTGCGGAGGCCCTGCCACGCCCACCCACCACGCCCACCCACAGTGCAGGCCAGCTCGAGACCTCGCGAAAGCCTAGGAGACTCTGAAGGGAGGCCGAACTCCCAGCTCTGGACCTGACGTCCATCTGCTTCCCTTTCAAGCCCAAAGCCCGGCACCAGCCGTACTGATGATACCAAAGCCTTTAAACTAAAAGGAAAACAGGAAAATGTGAAGTTCTTTAGTGTCAGGGCATACAGTTGCTTCTCAATAGGGTAAGCCTTCGACAGGTATTTTGCTTTCCATCATTGTGTATATAAAGATTTGGGTCAAAATAAAATGTAATTAAATAATAAATGCATTAAATCATTTCCTGAGAGTTCACTTCTATTCTGTTTTGCAGCTATGTACTGAATATATGTGCCAGTAATTATTCTGAGTTAGGAGGCTATAACAATGAAAAAACTTAAGTCTCTCCCCTCGCAGAACTCATTACTAGAAGTCTGAGCTTTCAGGTCATGCAAGGAGTCTGACAATTTTACCCTCTCCATTCTAATAAACCTCCTAACATCTACCAGATCCAGAGGCCTATCTGATAGACGCAGCTGCAGGTGATTCTCAACTCTCCTTTGCAGGTACCCCAGGCCCTTACCATACCCCTCAGGTCCCTAGAAGAAGGAATCTGGAATGGGTCCAAAAACGTCACTATCTATAGTTTGTTCTGCACTCTGAGGTAAAGTGGCCTGAGAACCCCGCCCAAAGAAGGTACAGGACAGTGGCTAGCCAACCCACTTAGAGCCTTTTTCTTGCAGAGGTAAGAAAAACAAAAGAGAGCCAATTATTCAGTAACTTTAGAAACCATGGAAACCGACAGAAGTAAACTATGTCACCAAAATGGTGGTATCACAGACATATGAGTAAGTGTTAGCCCAACTTACAAAGAAATGCTCTCTGGTGTAGGTATTTACTATCCAGTTTCCCAGAGATACTCCTATTTCTGAAAGACTTCTGAAGCTATTTCCTTTGTCTTCCAATTTACCTGTGTATCCTTATAATAAACTTTCATCAGATGAGATTAGCCAGACAGGCCTCTATTTCTTACACTCTGAAAAAAACAGAACTATCACATACGTTGCTTTCCTGTACTTCAAAGATAGTGCCTTACACAATATTCTTTATGTGCAGACCCATTATGCTACAAGATAATGCAGGATTAAATAAAATCCCTGTGTAAAAATGCAAGGTGGATTCTGTTTGACTACAAGTCATCATAATATGAATTACTTATGATGGAAATACGTAACAGTTCAAGTTACAAGAAATCACACTGAAACCACTCAACATCACATTTTTCATAAGACACTAAGCCAGTGAGTCTCACCTCACATAAAACTTCAAAACACCAGCTCCCCAGCAACTATTCTGGAAGGAATTAACAGGAAGTCTGAGAATGAGATCAGAAGCATAGGTTTTTTTTTAAAGCTCTCCACCTGATTCTGATGCTCAGCCAGTGTTAAGAGCCCCAGCACTGAGGTGTACAGGTAACTGTGGAACTGTTACTCAAAATGTGATTCAGGGACCAACAGCAGCAGCAGCATCACCTGGAGCTTGTTAGAAATGCAGAATCTCAGGCTCCATCCCAAACCTATTAAATTAGGCATCACATTTGTATAAATCTCCAGGTGACTTGTAGGTATATGGCATATAAAGTTTGAGAAGCACCGTTGAGAGTTCCCATTACTACTGAAATGTGAAAAATACTGCATATCTGTTACAAAGTTGAATATCTCAATAAATTTTCTAAGAATAGGAAGAGAACAGTCCAGGAGGTGAAATGTTTGTGAAATTAGGCATTTCACATTATTAAGCAGCTACTTAAGAGTAACATTCAAATGCAATTCTTATTCCAAATGAATTCTACTTCCAAACCACGCCATTGGCAATAGTTACAATTCCAACTGAGTAACACAAATGCACTTTACAATCCCAGATAGCTCCAGTTATCTCCACTCAGTGGGTTGAGGGGGAGTCCTTGTGGGGAAATAAAAAAACAAGGGGTGCAGTGACAAAAAGGTATCATTTACATGGGTGGCCCCATGCTAGGGGACTTCCAGTTTTCTGTGAACACCTCTGTAATAGTTTCAAAGGACTATTAGGAAATGATGATTTTTATTGCTAGAAAAATTCTCCCCATGTTATGCAAACATTTTCTTCTGTGCCTCTTGTTCTTGGCCAGCTCCCAGGGCAAAAGCATTTAGTTATCTTCCAGTATAGTGATTCCTTGATTAATTCATCTTCAGGAAACAATGCTCCAGTACAATGAAAGCAGCCATATCAAACACAAATGAACTCTGAATCCTAAGCGGCAGCCCTGGCACGCAATATAGGGCTGGCTCATCAGCAATGCGATTGTTAAGATGCTCATATGTATCAGAGCAGGGACAAAATCATCTCCCTTCACAGCTTCCATTTATTTATTCCCTGAGAAATATTCAAACCTGGCAATAAGCAAAATGACAACAATTAGAAGATTATTTTCAGATTCTCCAGGTTTCCTTTTCAAGCCTGTCCTATGAAGACCATGACCCCTCTTTAAGAACTATACATCACACAAGAGAACTTCAAAGTTCACAAGCACACTCCCTATAATAAACTTATAAAGTAGTTAGAGAATGAATAATTCCCATTCAAAAGACACAAAAGGGGGTGAGGATGGCGCTAAGTAATTTGTCTAAGGTCACGTTATAATAAAGAACAAAACAGCAACAAGAATCTAGGTACCCTATGGTAACCTCATGCTATTAAAATGCATTAAGCCTCGTGGTAAGGAGAGAAAATAAAATAAAGTAGAATTTGTATCAGTCAGGAATTGCATTTAGCTATTAGTTGTACAGGCCTAAGATAATAGTGGCTTTAACCAGTTTATGCTTTCTCCAATAAAAGAGGAGGCAGGCGATCAAAAACCTCATAAGATGACTCTGTTATTACCAAGAACTAAGATTCCATCCATTTTTCTGCTCCACCATTATTAGTGCATGACTTCCCTCCTCAAGGTAACCTCATAGCCAAGGATGGCTACTGTGAGCTACATCTCCTTATTCCTAGTAGGAGAGGGAAGGAAGAGCAAAAACGGATATTCTGTGCAGCCAAGTCCCCTTGAAAGCACTTTCCTAGAAACCCCACTTGACTTTTACTTGCATTTTATTAGTAGGCTGGGAGAAGTAGTATCATAGGTGGGCACATTGCCATATTTGGCAATATAGGATTCCACTGACTAAGGAAGAAAAGGGATGAATACTGGGTAAGCAATAAGGAGTCTGCCATTTCCTAGTTGTGCGACCCGGAGTTTGATTATTTACCCCTTCTAGGCTTCATGTTCCTCACCTTTAAAAATGATGGAAATCATCACACCTACCTCATAGGATTGACACAAGGATTAAATGTAGAACAATTACAATACTATCTAGAACCCACTCACTATTACCTGAATATCATAGACTGGTGCTTTTCCAAATTCCTCTCCTACTCTAATTTCCTATTTCCAAAATTGGAACAGAATTCCTATTAGCTCTATATGCCTGCTGATACTCTAGTTTTAATCATAGGACACCTCAGTCAGACATATGTTTTTAAAAATTTTTTAAGTTTATTCATTTTTGAGAAAAACAGAGACAAAGTGTGAGTGCAGGAGGGGCAGAGAGAGAGGGACGCACAGAATCTGAAAACAGGCTCCAGGCTCTGAGCTGTCACCACAAAGCCCAAAGCGGGGCTCAAAATCATCAACTGTGAGATCACGACCTGAGCCAAAGTTAGATGCTTAACTGACTGAGCCATCTAGGCGCCCTAGACACAGGTCTTCTCTTTTTTTAACGCTTATTTATTTTTGAGAAAGAGAAACAGAGAGTGAGGGGGTCGGGGGTGGCAGGCAGAGACAGACAAAGGCAAAGAATCAGAAGCAGGCTCTGCACTGTCAGCACAGAGCCTGACACAGGGCTCGTAATCACAAATGGTGAGATCATGACCTGAGCTGAAGTCAAATACTCAACTGACTGAGACACATGTTTGTTTGTTTTTTAAATTTTTAATTAATTAATTTTTTTTAGAGAGAGAGCGAAGGAGAGAATGAATCTCAAGCAGGCTCCACACTCGGCATGGAGCCCAAAACGGAGCTTGATCCCACTACCCTGGGATCGTGACCTGGGCCTAAATCAAGAGTCAGACACTCAACTGACTGAGCCACCCAGGGCCCCATTTGCCTTTCCTCTCTAATTATGAAATGAAATTATGTACCTGCCATCAGCACACACTGGATAATCTGGACAGAACTAGGGAATAGGAATTGAGCTTACACTCCCCCCAAAGGCAGGGTCTAAAGACCATCCCAATACAGATGGTTAGAGAGCCTTAAGAAACAAAGGAAACAATAAAAAGGAATGGTATCTCCCATGCAGAGGAATTCCAAAAAAATTATGTAGTATTCTGCTGTCTAGAAGGTGGAGCATAACTCCTTCCTCCTTATGTGTGGACTATGCATAGTGATTTCCTTCACTTCCTACAAGAATGGAAAGGGGACGGGGGTGGGCAGAGTAACCCTGAAGTGGAGAAACCTAACAAAAATACTAACTCAGCTAAATGATCAAGGTCACCATCAACAGTGATAAATGATGCTAATATTATGTACACTTACTATGTGATAAAAATGTAGCAAACATTCATACCTCCCAAACATCCCTAACTCTAGTCTAAACATGAGAAAAATATCAGACAAATTGCGAGAGCAATATCCTACAAAATATGTGACCAGTACCCCTCAACACTGTCAAGGCCATCATAAACAAAGAAAATCTTTGAAACTATCAGAGGCAAAAGAGCCTAAAGAGATATAACAACTGCATGTAATAAGGCATTTTAGATGCGATCCTGTAAAACAAGAAGGAATTAGGTAAACACTAAGGGACTCTGAATAAAATATGGATCCTATTAATAATGTATCAACATTGGTTGAGCTGTAAGATATTAATAGGGTAAACTAGATATGGGTATATGGGAACTCTCTGTACTATCTTCACAATTTTTCAATACATCTAAAACTATTCTAAAACACAAAATACATGAAAAAAGAAAAGATGGTCTACAGCCTGTACCCTTTCCCAATCTCCCCCATATACTCATTCCCACCCCAAAGGCAAGCTTAAAGCTCCTAATGATGAGATCTACAGTCAATGAGAGATAGGAACTGATTTCTACCTCCTTGTAAACAAGAAGGCAGGCCTCCTTCCTGCCTTGTATCAGGCTATATCCACTTCCTCTCCAACCTGAATCCCTCTCTATGCTGTGAAGCTGCTAAACTTGTATCTTCATCTTGTACTTAATTGGCAACATTCCCATCATACTTATGTTCAGTACTATAAATTCCCTAGAACATATCTCACGTCTTCCCTTCCATTGACAAAGTAGAACATCATCACTTAAACAGTGGAGCTCCTATCTTGAGCCAGCAGAACAATTTAAACTACTGTAACTGCTCTCCCCCAAGTGAGGCAATGTTTTGAGCTTTGCATTTTTGGCTACTCCCTCATCAATAGAGCAGTTCACAAGGAACCCAGAGAAATCCCCACAAGATCTTATCTCGCACATTAGCAAACTTCTATAAATCAAGTCAGAAGCTGTTTTTTTCTTCTCATCTCCTAAAATCATAAAATGTAAAATTGGAAGCCTCATCATTTCAATTAATAAAGCAAAAACCAAGGCCCAGAGAGATGCTATAAATTGCTAGAGGCTAAAGCTAATCGAGAGAGACTTGATTAAAACCCAAGTGTTCAGAGGATTTGTTTCAAAGTACCACTGAATGCAAAGCTGAAATGATGGAAGGGAAAAGAATGTGCTGCCTCCAGAATATAATGTGCCAATGAAATTAGAAGCACTGGATGAATGATGTCAAAAGTGAAAGAAAAAATAATAATAAAGAAATGCACCTGGTTAAAAAAAAGACAGGGCAGGGGCGCCTGGGTGGCTCAGTCAGTAAAGTGTCTGACTTGGGCTCAGGTCATGATCTCACAGTTCGTGGGTTCAAGCCTCGCATCAGGCTCTGTGCTGACAGTCAGCTCAGAGCCTGGAACCTGCTTCAGATTCTGTGTCTCCCTCTCTCTCTGACCCTCCCCTGCTCATGCTGTCTCTCTCTCTCTCAGAAATAATAAAAAATATTAAAAAGTTTAAAAGAAAATAGGACAGGGCACCTGGGTGGCTCAATCGGTTAAGCATCTAACTTCCGTTCCGGTCATGATATGATTTCACAGTTCGGGAGTTGGAACCCTGTATGAGGCTCTCTGCTGACAGCTCACAACTTGGAGCCGGTTTCAGATTTTGTGTGTGTATGTGTGTGTGTCTCTCTCCCTCTTTCTGGCCCTCCCTTGCTTGTGCGCTCTCTCTCTCTCTCTCTACTCCCCCCCTCAAAAATAAACATTTTTAAAAAATGAGGGGAAAAAAGAATATAAGATCACCAACTTAACATTGATTTGCCAAAATCACTGTGTAAAGGTCAGTACAAGCCATTTTAAAATAGTCTATATGGGGCAAGGAAAGCCAAATGAAGAACTAAGCTAAGCCTTGTAAAGCTGATATACTTCTACAAGATGAATGAAATCCAAAGCAAAGCAACATAATTGTTAGATTATGAAATGGTGAAGATGCAGATTAACCTCCTTTTTCTCCAACAGTCTGAAAACCCGTAACTTCTCCCAAATGAAGAAAAATGTAGACTCAGTTATGTGTCACGTATTTTAACAATAACGAAAGTACATAAATAAATGCCAAAAACTTTATAGGTATTTACTATGTGCCTACCCATGTTTTAAGGGTATTATCTATGCTAACTCATTTAATCCTCAAACCCTATGCAATAGGTTTTATTAATATTCCCATTTTACAAATAAAGAATGGAAGAGAGGTTAGGTAACTTGTACAAGGTCACACAGTTTGTGAGAAAAAAACGAAAAAACAAAAAATTAACCATGACAGATCAGTTCTTTTGCTAAATTCCACTTGGTAGTCATCATGCACTACTTTATGTTCTTATTTATATTTACTAAAGTATATTAGTCTAGAAGACATGGATAATTCCTAGAAACCTAAAACTTCCCAAAACTGAAGCAGAAAGAAATAGAGAATTTGAATAGGCTGATTATCAGCAATGAAATTAAATCAGTAATCAAAAAACTCCCAACAAACAAAAGTCCAGGACCAGATGGCTTCCCAAGTGAATTCTACCAAACATTTAAAGAGGAGATAATACCTATTTTTCTCAAACTATCCCAAAAATACAGAAGAGGAAGGAAAACCTCCAAATTCATTCTGTGAGACCAGCATTACCCTGATACCAAAGACGCAACAAAAAAAAAAGAAAGAAAGAAAAAGAAAAAAAAAGAACTACAAGCCAATATCTCTGATGGACAGATACAAAAATCCTTAACAAAACACTAGCAAACCAAATCTAACAATACACTAAAAAATATTCACCATGATCAGGTGGGATTTATTCCTGGAATGCAAGGTTGGTTCAATATTCACAAATAAATCAATATAACACATCAACAAGAGAAAAAGATAAAAATCATATAATCATTTCAGTAGATGCAGAAAAAAACATCTGGCAAAGTACAACATCCATTCATGATAAAAACCCTCAACAAAGTAGGGATTAAAGGGAACATAACATAAAAAAGGCCATATTATGAAAAATCCATAGCTAACATCATACTCAATAGAGAAAAGGAGCTTTTCCCCTAAAATCAGGAACAAGACAAGGATGTCTACTCTCCACTTTTATTCAAATAGTGCTACCATTCAGAGCGCCTGGATGGCTCAGTCGGTTAAGTGTCCAACTTTAGCTCAGATCATGATCTCACAGTCCATGGGTTCGAGCCCCACATCAGCTCTGGGCTAACAGCTAGCTCAGAGCCTGGAGCCTGTTTCAGATTCTGTGTCTCCCTCTCTCTCTGCCCCTCCCCCACTCACTCTCTGTCTCTCAAAATAAAATAAAGATATAAAAAAATTTTTCTTTAAACAAAAACAAAAACAAAAAAAAAAATAGTGCTAAGAGTCCAAGCCACTGCAATCAGACAAGAAGAAAAAAGGCTTCCAAATTGGTAAGGAAGAAGTAAAACTATTTGCAAATGACATTATGCTATATATAGGGAAAACCCTAAATACTCCACCCAAAAACAACTAGAACTGATAAATGAATTCATTCAGTATAAGGCTCCAAGTTACAAAATCAACATACAGGAAGGGCACCTGGTGGCTTAGTCAGTTAAGCGTCTGACTTCGGCTCAGGTCATGATCTCCTAGTTCGGTTACTGAGTTTGAGCCTTGCATCCGGCTCTGTCGTGACAGCTCACAGCCTGGAGCCTGCTTGAATTCTGTCTCCCTCTCTCTCTGCCCCACCCCTGCTCACAGGTGTGCGCACTCGTGCTCTCTCTCTCTCAAAAAATGAACGTTAAAAAAAAAATCAATATACAGGAATCTATTGCATTTCTGCACACTAATAATGAAACAGAAGAAAGAGGAATTAAAAAAAAAACATTTCCATTAACAATTACACCAAAAATAATAAAATATCTAGGAATAAACTTAAACAAAAAAGGTGAAGGACCTGGACTCTAAAAACTATAAAAAACTGATGACATAAATTGAAGATGACAGAAAAAAAGATACTCTGTGCTCACAGATTGGAAGAACAAACATTGTTAAAATTTCCATACTACCCAAAGCAATCTACAGAATTAATGCAATCCCTATCAAAATAACAGGAGCATTTTTCACAGAACTAAAACAAATAATCCTAAAATTTGTATGGAAGCACCAAACCCAAATAACGAAAGCAATCTTGAAAAAGGAAAACAAGGGGCACGTGGGTGTTTCAGTCAGTTAAGGTTCTGACTCTTGATTTCGGTTCAGGTCGTGATCTCACACTTAATGAGATTGAGCCCCACATCTCATCGAGCACTGACAGGTGCTAAGCCTGCTTGGGATTCTCTCTCCTTCTCTCTCTGCCCCTTCCCCACTTGTACTCTTTCTCTCTCTAAGGAAGAGAGGGAGGGGAGGAAGGAAGAGAAAGAAAAACAAAGATGAAACTGAAGGTACCACAATCCCAGATTTCAAGATACACTACAAAGCTGTAGTAATCAAAACAGTATGGTACTGGCACAAGACACATGGCTCAATGGAACAGAATAAAGAGCTCAGGTATAAATCAACGATTATACGGTCAATCAATCTACAACAAAGAAGGCAAGAATATGCAGTCTTTTCAACAAACGGTGTTGGGAAAACTGGACAGCTGTATGCAAAAGACCACTTTGTTATACACAAAAATAAACTAAAAATGGCTTAAAGACCTAAATGTGAGATCTGAAACCATAAAAATCCTAGACGAGAGCACAGGCAGTAATTCCTCCAACATTGACTATAGCAACATTTTTCTAGATATGCCTCCTAAAGTAAGGGAAATAAATACAAAAAAAACCAAAAACACAAACTCCAAAACTATTGGGACTACAACAAAATAAAAAGTTTCTGCACAGTAAAGGAAACAAAACTAAAAGGCAACCTACTGGATGAGAGAAGATATTTGCAAATGACACATCTGATAAAGGGCTGGGATACAAAATACATAAAGAACTTATACAACTTGGGATGCCTGGGTGGCTCAGTCGGTTAAGTGTCTGACTTCGGCTCAGGTCATGATCTCACGGTTCATGGGTTCAAGCCCCGCATCGGGCTCTGTGCTAACAGCTAGCTCAGAGCCTGGAGCCTGTTTCAGATTCTGTGTCTCCCTCTCTCTCTGGCCCTCCACTGCTCACTCTCTCTGTCTCTCTCAGAAATAAATAGAACATTAAAAAGAATTTTAAAAAGAACTTATACAACTCAACACCAAAACCCACAAATAATCCAATTAAAAATGGGCAGAAGACATGAACCAGACATTCTCCAAAGAAAACCTACAGATGGCCAACCGACATATGAAAAGGTGCTCAACATCACTAAACATTAGGGAAATGCAAATCTAAACCACAATGAGATATCACCTCATACCTGTCAGAATGGCTAAAATCAACAGCACAAGAAACAGGTGCTGGTAAGGATGTGGCGAAAAAGGAACCCTCTTACACTGTTGGTGGGAATGCAAACTGGTATAGCCACTGTGGAAACCAGTCTGGAAGTTCCTTAAAAAATTAAAAATAGAACTACCATAATATTCAGTAATTCTACTACAGGGTATTTATCCAAAGAATATCAAAACACCAATTTGAAAAGATAGACACACCTGTATGTTTATTACAGCATTACGTACAAAATCCAAATTATGGAAGCAACCGTCAAGTGTCCATTGATAGATGAATGGATAAGATGTGGTATACATACACAATGGAATATTATTCAGCCATAAAAAAGTTTTGCCATCTGCAACTACTTGGGTAGATCTAGAGGCTATTATGGTAAGGGAAATAAGTCAAAGAAAGACAAATACCTATGAATTCACTCATGTGTGGAATTTAAGAAAAAAAACACATGAACAAAGAGGAGACAAACAACAAAATAAAAAGAATCAAGTATAGAGAACAAGAAAATACAGAGAACACACTTGTGGTTGCCAGAAGGGAGATGGGTGGGGGGTGGTAAAACAAACAGGTGAAGGACGTTAAGAGTACAGTTATCCTGACGGGCACTGAGTAATGTACAGAATTGTTGATCTGATCAGGTGTACAGTATTGTACACCTGAAACTAATATAACACTACATTAATTATGCTGAATTTTTAAAAATATGTTTATGTTTTTTTATTATTAAGACAGAGAGAAACAGAACATGAGAGGGGGAGGGTCAGAGAGAGAAGGAGACACAGAATCCAAAGCAGACTCCATGCCCCTAAGCTGTCAGCACAGACCTGATGCGGGGCTCGAACTCACAAACCGTGTGATCATGACCTGAGACGAAGTCGGCTGCTTAGCCAACTGAGCCACCCAGGTGTCCCTAATTACGCTGGAATTTTTTTAAATAAAATAAAGTGTATCAGCCTTACCTTCCCCAATTCTATGACATGTCCTTTTAAAGCAGGGAGCCTATTTTTATAAATGTCTTTGTATTCCATGTATTTTCTACACCATTTTGCACAGATTATACAGATGGTGATAACTAGATAGGTCTTCTTAAAGAACTTGGTGAATATAAGATTTTTTTTTTTTTTTACTTTTTGAGAGAGAGAGAGAGAGAGAAAGCGTGGTGGGGAGAGGGGCAGTGGGGAAAGAGAAAGAAGCTTAAGCAGGCTCCATGTTCATTGCAGAGTCCAATGCAGAGCTCGATCCCACAACCCTGGGATCAAGACCTGAGCCAATATCAAGACCCCTATGCTCAAATGACTGAGCCACCCAGGCACCCAGTGAATGCAGAATTTTTAAACAACATATAAATGTATCCGGTTTCCATGGGACTTAAAATAAGTTTCTTTTTTTTTTTTTAAATATTTATTCTTGAGAGACAGACAGAGTGGAAGCAGGGCAGAGAGAGAGAGAGAGAGAGAGAGAGAGAGACACGCACAGACTCTGAAGCAGGTTCCAGGATCAGAGCTGTTCAGCACAGAGCCTGACCTGGACCAGGCTCAAACTCAGGAACTGCGAGACCATGAACTGAGCTGTAGTTGGAGCCTTAACCAAGGGAACCACAGAGGTGCCCCAGTTTCCTTTTTTAAAAAGATTTATTTTTTTTTTTATTTTTGAGAGAGAGAGAGAACGAGCATGAGTGGGAGAGAGGTAGAAAGAGAGGGAGACAGAGGATTCGAAGCAGGCTCTGTGCTGACAGCAGCAAGCCCAATTTGGAGTTTGAACTCCCTAACTGTGAGATCATGACCTAAACCGAAGCCGGAGGCTTAACCAACTAAGTCACCAACCCAGGTGCCCAGTCCTTCCAGAGTTTACCATAAAGACATCAACATCCAGAAAGAATGAATGCATTTAGTATTTACTGAAACCTACTAAATGCCTACCACTCTTCCTGGTGATTAGGGGAGGTCACAGAATTTTTGTATCCTCTGCCGTTTTGAGAAACAATATAAAAATGCTATAGATCAGCCAGAGGGTCTCAGATCCATTTGAGAGTCTGAAGAAAGCTACAAGACTTTTAGGAAATATAGGAGATTAGAAGAATATCTTCATGACCTTGGGGTAGAGAAAGCATTCTTAACCAAAGGGGACAGAGAGGAAAGAAGGCCACTAACAAATGAGAGAAAGACTCATAAATACACCTGCATTAAAATTAAGAATTTCCACATAAAAAAACTCATAACGAAAACCTTAAAAATAAGCTGCAGAGTGAAAGAAGATATTTGCAACACATGCAACCAACAAAAGTTGAGATTCCTGTGTCAGAAGTCCAACAAATCAATAAAAAATGACGGACAAAAAGCATGATACATTTATGCAATGAAAATAAACTACAGGTGCACATAACAATATGGATAAATCTCACAAACAATATTGAGTGAAAAGAGCATAACACTAAAAAATACATATGGGATGGTTCCACTCATGAAGTTTTTTTTTTTTTTAATGTTTAATTTTGAGAGAGAGAGACAGAGCGCAAGCAGGGGAGGGACAGAGAAAGAGGGAGACACAGAATCCAAAACAGGCTCCAGGCTCTGAGCTGTCAGCACAGAGCCCCAACCGGGGCTTGAACTTATGAATCTAGGACATCATGATCTGAGCTGAAATCGGACGTTTAACCGACTGAGCCACCCAGGCACCCCGGCTGCCATATGAAATTTTAAAATAAGTAAACTAACATAGGTAAGACTGTACAGAAAAGCAAGGAAATAATAATCACAACAGTCAAAAAAGTTAGTTTCCTCAAGGGGAAAGATGGGGCCAAAACCATGAGAGATCAGAGTCTGCTTCTAAGGAACTGACAATATTCTACTTCTTGACTTGCGCACAGGTTACAGGAGTTTACCTTATAATTTACAGGTTTTATATGCTCTTCTGAATGTACATTGCAAAAATAAATAAACACACCTTCATAACCACACCTGAGTTTAGCAGGAAAAGAAGCAGTTCACAGACTCCCTTAAATCCATAAATCCCAAAAGTATGGTGTCAAGTTATGTGAGATTAAAGAAAAAGAAAATCTAGATTGTAAGATGGTGGGGGAAGGAGGAAGCCTGAGAACTGGAGAGGTAAAAGATTAGAAAGACATGTTAAGCAGAAGAAACATTAAACTTCTGGGTCAGTTCACACTCTCACTTGGAGAGAGAATAACATCTAGCACAACTGTAACTAACAAATGCCCAAGCTTGGTAAGGAATGTGATGGTGTCTGAAAAACACTGTTAACTAATGAGGGGAAAGAGAGCACAGCCTCTAAAGAAATGTTAACTACTAAATAATGTATCCGGAAAGAAAGAAGACCAAATGTGGCAAGTTTAACCCTCTGCCCACTCTATAATCTGTCCTTCACCCCTTAATGGAGTCAGGACATATTACATGGTTAGAAACTGCAAACACCAACTTCTGGGTGAAAATGTAGCGAAGTATTATCACAGAATCTAGAAAAGTTTCTGCCAGGCTTGGAATAAATACACATATTGCAACTAAATGATGAACACATATCTGGAGCATATCTAGGCTGACCTCCAACATTCTTCACAGCTTTTCAAAGTACAGTCCATTTTAAGAGACAGTGAAGCTTTTTGCTGAAGGTAATAGGAATCGGAGGCAGCCCACACTGTTTAAATCAGCAATTCAACAGAGGTACATCTTTGTATTTTCTTTGTATTCTTGCAAGAAATATTAATTCATATCCAGCAATTACCCCTTATTTCATTAGTCTGGTCTGTACTGAACAAAACTATCAATTATTTCAAAACAACTGGTATTCATGCAGAAAGTCAAATGCCTTATTTTGATGGAAAATCCTAGTAATGGGCACAAAGAATTATTTTTAAGGTTCCAAGAGCATCAAATTGACACTTTCTTTATGTTTCCTTTCCTTTCATCTCATTTTCTATCCCTCATTGGTTTCCCACAGACCTGTTATCTTCTCTTAATTCTCCAACTTTCAGGCTAAGGGAGACACACAGAAAAGCCTCCCCATGACTCGGTGGAATGTTTACTATGTTCCATTTTCCAAAGAGGATGTAATGAATCGTTCTCATCTGAATCTTTCTAACTTCTCCATCTCCCTCTTGTCCTCTCCGTAGGCCTGGTCACTCTACTCTGTAGATACGTGGCTTATCCAGTGGAAACCAAAGGCCAAAGAACTTCCTTCTCCATTATGTTTCACTGAAAAGCTGCTGCAGGAAGAGGGAAGGGGTGTGGATCCACACTTACTCACTCTTCACTTAAGTTCCAAACTATTGATCCGAGACGCCTTTATGTACCCAAAAACATTTTTAAAAACCAATAAAGTATCTATAGACGCAGCAATGGGTCTCAGTCCAAATAAGCTGCCTTTTGGCAGGCTATATCCTGGAAGGGTTGGGGGCTCGCAAAAAACAAACAAACAAACAAAAAAACCCGAAAGCAAGTGCTATTCAGATAATGGTGAGCTCGGGCGGTGGGGGTTAGGGAATAACCAAAGGTTCGAAGTCCAGGAGACAGGAAACCAGCCTTGACTATCACACGTGATTCGACCAGGTAGCCGCCGCGCAGGCAACCCCAACGGGAGGGGTGTCGTCCCCCGAGACTGCCAGACCTAGAGAATTCTTTACCGGCCTCTGACTCATCCAGAGATAAGTAATCACTGGGGCCCAAATCAGGAGCTCCTGCATTAGTGCGTACGAAACATCTGTAGTTTCGGATCCGGGGACCACGAGCAGGTAGAGACCGGTCTGAATTTCCTCGGGCTCGGCCCGAAAGTGAGGATGAGCTGAAAAAGCCACTGTACTCTCCCCGCGTCTCGCCGCGCAGAAGGTGCCTGCCCCAGCCGGGCGGGTGAGGGAGCCGCCGCCGCCGTCCCGGGCAGGACCTGCGGGCCCCGCTCCCCCGCGCCCCCTCGCGTTCCCAGCGCCCCTCACCTGCGGCCGAGTGGCCGGACAGCGCGCGGCCCCGGGCGCGGCGCGGGCCCCCGAGCTCGCGGCGCTCGCGCAGCTCTTCCTCCTCGTCCTCCCGCCGCCGGCCCTCAGCCATGGACGAGGCGCGGAGACGCAGCCCGGGAAGGGCCAGCTAGCCGCGGGCCTCGGCGCCGGCGCCCTCGGGCCCCCGCGGAGGCGGCGACGGCGGCTACCACCTCTGCGGACTCCACCTGCAGCCCGCGGGGGAGAGGCCGGGCTCGGGCCGGGCTCCCCGCCTCCTCGCGGCGCCCCAGCGGCCTCCTTCTCCCGGCTTTCCCGCTCCCACTCTCTCCCCCCTTCCTCCTTCCCTTCCCCGCCCCACAGAGTTGGAGCAGGGATGGGGCGGGTCGCGGCCCGTCCTCGCCTCCTCGGGGAGGGGTTACCGCCCCTGGGACCGCCCCTTAGCTACACGCCGAACCGCCTGCTCCACCAAAACAAACGTGCACAAAATACATAAATGGGATAGGAAGGGGGGAAAGAGGAGGTGGCGTGGCCTCTTCCTGCCCTTTCACAACATTCCGGTGTCAACAGGAAACCCATTTGCTTGACACTTAAACAAAGAGGAGGAGGAGGAGGAAACCTTCCCGTGTCTGGACGTGGAGAAACCGGTCCGCTGGGAGCCCTGAACTTGGGAACAAACTTGGGAGTTTGCTCAAGCCTCCGGGCTGCACGCTTTCCCCCCCTCTCTTTTCACCTTTCAAATGGAACCTCGCCAGAACACAGAGGATTTTTAGGGCGGTGAAATAATTCTGTATGATATTGTACTGGCGAATATATATCAATATATTTGTCCAAACTCATAGCATGTACAACACCCAGCGAACCCCAAAGTAAACCGTGTTCTTTGGGTGATTATGATGTGTCAGTGTAGGTCCCTCAGTTGTAACAAATGGATCACTCTCTGGGGATGCTGATAATGAGGGAAGCTGTGCTAGGGTTTTTTGTTTTATTTTTCGTTTGTGAAATCTGTCTTCAGCTCATGCTGTAAACCTAAAACTGCTCTAAAATATAAAGCCTAATTAAAAAAAAATTTTTTTTTAATCCCAGCCTCACTGGATTCCAGTCACCTTAGAGTTGGAAAGTGACCACAATCCCTGGAAAGAAATGTATTTAAGAGCCATGTCCCTGATTACTTGTAGGGAGGTGATTTGGTGAAGTGTCAGGAGCACTGGTACTGGAGTCAGAAACTGTAATTTGAAGTACTTAGCTCCCAGACTTACCCCTGTGAACGTTTTTCAAAGATGAAAAGAACTGTGTAAGAAACATATTATGTGTATCTCTGTATAGTACACATCTTAGGTTCAGGACTTGCACGTACACACGTTTTCAAAGAGAGGGGCAGATCCTCGAATCTCAGAAAAAGATACCCAAGTGACAAGCCGGCACATTGCCTCGACATGAACTGGTAGGAAACTCCCTGGTGGAATAAACAGGCCTTTATCTCCAGCCTCTCTCTCTATTTCTGAAAGATTGTGAGTTTGTGATGTTCAGCATGTGAGAGAGAAAAAGAAAGGGAGAAAAGGGTCACTGAAAATAGAATTGCTTGCCATAGCTGAGTGCTGTTTCTTTGCCTTTTCAATAGTGGTGTTGCTGCCTGAGAAAATCTTTCTGCTTTTAGACAGATAAGAACCACGATCGATTTTGTGGAATTGAGGTCATATCCACAGGTAAAAATTTTATTATTGCATAAGCAGTTAAATAAGTAGACATCTGGAGGATTTGAAATTAAACCAGGAAGAAAAATGTTCTGGGCCTGTCGGGTTGTTGTGAGTGTTTGGGTTCACTTTAAGTGAAAGCCTGCTTGTCACTTACCTTCAAGTATTAAGAATCACTTGGAAGCCCCTACTCTGACAACAGTACAGCTTCACTTAGCTGTTTGAAAAGGCCTGAATTTGTTCTGGATCTCCCATCCAATCAGAGCCTCAGGAACCCACATCCTTCATTCAGAGTGCACTTGACATTCAGCAAACATTTATGAGAGTCAGTATGTCCCAAATACCACAATAAGTGCTGTGGGGAGACTCAAAAGAGGGAAAGAAATATTTACTTTCTGACCTTATGGTAACTTTCTTCCTACAGGTGTTCTCATTTTATTTGCTTTTATTTTTTAACATAAAATTTACTATCTTAACCATTTTTTTAAGTAGGCTTCATGCCCAACATGGAGCCAAAGTCATGACCCTGAGATGGAGAATCACATGCTCCACCAACTGAGCCAGCCAAGTGCCCTGGTTTTCTCATTTTAACTGAACAAAACATATTCCCTATTCTCCAGTGACAGACCAAGGTTTATCCAGTTGTCTACAAAACAAGGAAAAATTTGGTAAATTCTATAGAAGATATTGCCTGAAATAAGGGTGCCAAGGTAATTCATTGGAGAAATAATTATGTTACAAATGGATTTTCACATGCAAAAGAACAAATCTGAACCCTTACTTCATTTCATATCAAAAATAAATGGGATCATAGACCTAAATGTGAGACCTAAGACTATAAAACACCTCAAAGAAAACACAGGATTAAATATCTGTGAACCTAGCTTAGGCAATTGTTTATTAGGGTGACACCAAAATGTATAAGCAACAAAACTGAAAACAAATTGGATCTCCCCCAAATTAAAAACCTGTGGGCTTCAAAGGACATCATTAAGAAACTGAGAAGACAACCCTCAGAATGTGAGAAAATGTTTGAAAATTATATATCTGACAAGGGACTTGTATTCAGAATATATAAAGAACTAAGGGTCCCTGGGTGGTTCAGTTGGTTAAGCATCTGACTTTAGCTCAGGTCATGATCTTGGAGTTCATGGGTTCGAGCCCCACATCAGGCTCTGTGCTGACAGCTCAAAACCTAGAGCCTGCTTCGATCCCGTCTCCCTCTCTTGGCCCTCCCCCATTCTCTCTCTCTCTCTCAAAAATAAATAAACATTTTTTTAAAAAGAATATATAAAGAACATACAACTCAACAAATTTTTAAAAATTAGCTCAATTTTAAGATTGATATACTCCAAAGAAAATATACAAATGGCTTATAAGAACACGAAAGATGTTCAATGTCAACAGTCATTAGGAAAATGTAAGTCAAAACCTTGATGAAACCTTACTTTCCACCTCCTAGGATGGCTAAGATAAAAATATAGATAATAATAAGTGTTGATAAGAATGTGGAGAAATTACAACCCTCATACCTAGCTGGCAGGAATGTAAAATGGTCAGCCACTTTGGAAAACAAATTGGCAGTTCCTCAAAAAGTTAAACATAGAGTTACCTTTTGTTAATGTTTATTTCTGGAGAGAGAGAGAGAGAGAGGGAATGTGTGTGTGTGCGCGGGCGCACACACAGGAGGAGCAGAGGGAGACAGAAGTTCTCTGCCAAGAGCAGACAGCCCAGTGTGGGGCTAAAACTCACAAACCACAAGATTATGACCTGAGCCAAAGTCAGACACTTAACCAACTGAGCCACCCAAGCACCCCTAGGGTTACCATTTAATTCAACAATTCCAAATGTAGGTATAAACCCAAAAGAAATGAAAACACATCTATACAAACAATTATTCATGAATGCTCATAGTGACATTATTCACATAGTCCCAAAGTGAATACAACCAAATGTTCATCAGTTAGTGAATGGAGAAAGGAAATGTGGAATATGCATACAATTCAATATTATTTAGCCACAAAAATTAATGAAATACTGCTATATGCTACAACATGGATGAACCTTGAAAACATTGTGCTAAGTTAAAGAAGCCAGATACAAAAGACTGCTATGATGTGTGATTCTGTTTATGTGAGATGTCCAGAGTAAGTTAAGCCATAAAGACAGAAAGTACATTGGAGCTGCCAAGGGCAGAGGAGAAAGGAGAGCTGCAGCTAATAGGTACAGGATTTCTTTTTGAGGTCAGGATAATACCATAAAATCAGATAGTGGCAATGGTTGCACAACTCTGTGAATGTACTGAGAGATAAATTCTATGATATCTAAATTTTATGTCGATAAGGCTGTTATTTAAATATCTTTGTATAAATATATATATACATAAAACTTAGATTTATATATGTATATAAATCACCATAAAAGCACAGAAAATAAGGACCAATGAGAGGACTGTACTCTGAAATCATCATATTAAAGTAGAGAAACCAGATGGGAGTTACAAGTAATAACAATTTAATCATATGAAAAAAACCCAAAGGTGTGGCCAGTGAGGAACTCAATAAACATGCCCAAACGTCCTACCCACCCAGGTGACACAAGAACCAAACCCATAGAGGGAAAATGTTAAGAAACTTGGAATGCAAATTTACAGACCAAGAGAACAGGATTCACCATCAAAACTTTAAGGTATTAAAAAGCTTTGTTTGTAATAGGTATTGAAAAAGAGCCCTGATTATAAAGGAAATGTTCTTTCCTTTTCACTTTAGATATATAGCCTGTAACAAAATGGTGTACTGAATAGAATGCGACCGAAAACTAAGAATGCACAGTATATCAATACATACGTAGCACAGTGGTTGGCAAATAGAAGACATAAAAAATATTTGTTTAATGACTGAATGAATAGAATTCCTTTTCATAATTCCTTTTTCCTGCTGAATCACCAGAAGGCATGAGTCTCAAGGCCTTTAACTTAAATAAAAAATAAGTATTTGGAATTTAAACTTTAAAGCAGAAAACCTCAAAAAAGAAAAAGCAAGGATGGACAGAGGTATATAGTATCTTCGAAGTTTTATTTCTTAAAATATCCAACCAACTATAACAGAATTTTAAGATTTGTTAAAGTAGGATGGTGGGTTCGTGAGTGTTAACTGTATTATTCTCCATGTTTTCTGTGTGCTCTTCATTATATTAAAAGAATTAAAAAGAAAAAAGCACAATGTAGTACACTGAAGTAGCTACCATTTCTGTTCTCTAGTGCATTCTCCTGGTGATAGCTTGAGGAAATGGCCCCATTTCTTTCTGTCTCCCTCTTCCTATACTTTACAATGTGACATTGTATCCCCTCCAACAAGATGTGGTCCCCTACCCAATGAAGTTGGGCCAGCTTTCAGATTTACTCAGGCCAAAAGAATATGGCAAAAATGACAGTGTGTGACTTCCACATCTAGACTTCAAGAGACCTTACTTGCTTCAGCTTGCTCTCTTGAGAGCCTTTTACCACCATGTGAGCAAGCCAAGGTGAGCGGACTAAGGAACGAGACACTTGTGAGGGAAAGACCAGTTGTCCCAGTGGAAGCCATCTAGGCCAGCCCATAGCCAACAACCCCCAAAGCTGAGAGAGAAGTCAGTCGCAACCCGCAGAGCTGCCTATCTGTGCACCAGCTGACTGCAGACACATAAGTGCCCTGGCTAAGACCAAAACTGTTGCCCTGCTGGTCTGTAACCTCATAAGCAGTAAGACATGCTTTATGTTTCATGGTGCTGAGGTTTGGTGGTGGTTTGTCATGCAGCATGCGCTGGTTTGGGATCCTCTGCAATCAGTCACTGAAATAGAATTAGAGGTACAAAACGTTTATTAGAGAGGAACACCTGTGAAAAGAACAGGGGAGACAGAAATACTGGACAAGGGGAACTGTTATATCACTATGCAGACTTGACCAAGCCTCTGCTGGTCCAGGTGTGTAAATGGCCAAGGCCTTGCTCAGTCACTAGCCGAGGCTGCTTGGAAGCTGAGGGAGACCCTGAAGAAGCTACCAACCAGAGGCTGTCAGCTTACCACTTCTTCAGAGGTGGGCAGCAAGAGCTTTCTTGAAGGGAGAGGCACCTCTCCGTGTCTGCCATTGTTCAATCCTTGTCTTGTGCAAATCTACTTCTCCCTACACATGCAGGGAGTAGCTCATGGTCACCACCATCACTGCACTTGGTCTTAGGGCCTGCACTAGCTGTCCTAGCCTCTCTTCTCCTCTATCCATTCTAGATTCCTCTTTCCCTCAGCTACCACCTCTACTGGTCTTTGTGGCTTACCAAACTTCCATGATCAGGTTGTCTTAGCCCCTAAGAATCATATCCTTCTCAGCCTGGGATTGTTTCACTTGTCCGTTCACAATTACAGTTGACCAAAGGAGAACCAAGAACCAAGAAGATGACTAAGTGGGTCATCTGAGTTCAGAACATATGCCTCTCTGTTCCCATTATGTAAATTCAACCTTACCTCCACTGTTGATCAGTGTTAATTATTATGCCTGCCACAGTGGTCACTATTCTCACCTGCTGGTTCCTGGCCACAAGGGGCTCAAAGTGCCCAGATGACAGCCATAGTTTATAAGTCAGTTGGATCCTTGCTCTGTCTTCCGGAGAAAGCATGTATCTAATGACAACCAGTACCTCTAAACCTGTAGAGCCCAAGAAGCAAAACTCAGTAGATCATTGAGAGTGATGGTAAAGGAGGCCGCTCCTGTTTCCACCCCCTTATTTCCAGATCCACATATTCTTCTGATTGGAGACATAGCACCAAAATCTCTGATAGAATGTACATACTACATTCTTGCGGGTTAATCCCCCTCTTCACAGGGTATAGCCTCCAACTTCACACTTCAGCTATGGCTTCCTTCACAGGAATACAGGTACATATACGTGTGTGTGTGTGCGTGTGTGTATGTGTGTGTGTGTAAAACTAGAGGTAAGAAGTATAATATATAATAGCTTTTTAAAATAAGTACTATTACATCCATCAACAACAAATCCATAAATCATGTGGGCATAAAATCCAAATCTCTCAAAGTCACATTCATAGAACAAGCAATTATTATTAGTCCCTCTCTTCAAATAAAAAGAAAGCCTATATTGCAAAATCAAGACCAGGGCTCTCAGGAGCTGTAGCTTCAGGTTCAAAACATGATAAAATACATGAAAGTGTCCAAAACAAGAGTTCATTTCCTGACAGAAGGACACTTTTATTCAAGCTATTGGCACATCTGAAAAAGAGAAATGTTAGTGGTTTATATACAGCGACCTAGATCTTCTAATATTCTTCAGCCAAGTCAAACTGTAATCCTTTTCCTCTACCACTTCATTCTCTTTATTCCTGCCTACATTTTAATTTCTCAAAAATTTATTCTTTCCCTCCTCCCTCCTTCTTTCTTTCAGTTTGTCCATATCTCTTTCACTTTATTTTTCCTTGCCAATCTCTTTGGTTTTCTTAACTGCCGTGTACCTCAGTTTTCTCATCTGTAAAATAGGGACAATAATAATGACTATGTTAGAAGAGATTTGTGAGGATTAAAATGAGTTAATATATTAATTTGGGCTGCCATAACAAACTACCATAAACTGAGTGGCTTGGGCAACAGAAATTTATTGTCTTGCTATTCTGGAATATGAAAGTCCAAGATGAATGTGTTGGGAGGGCAAAACCCCATGTGAAGTTTCTAGGAAACGATCTGTTCCAGGCTTCTCCTCTTGCTTCAGGTAGATCTGTGTCTTGTGGCTGTACAACTCCAGTCTTTACACGGTAATCTCCCTGTGTACATATCTCTGTGTGCAAATTTCCCCTTTTTATAAGGACACCAGTCTTATTGGATTAGAGCTCATCCTACACCAGTATGACCTCATCTTAAATAATTATATCTGTAGCTACTGTGTGTCCAAATAAGGTCACATTCTGAGGTAGTGGGACTTTAACACAGGAATTAGGGTGAGGGAGTCACACAATTCAACTCACACCACATATATAAAAAACTTAGAACAATTCCTAGCACATAAAAGGCACTATGTAAATATTTGCTATTTATTGAGTGCATACTATGTGTGGAGCACCATGCTAGGTACTGAGGATGTGACAGTAAAGCAGACACTGGTCTGTTCCTCAAGAAGCTCAAGGTTTAATAAGATCCAAGACAGTGGTGACATTGGGCGACTATCATCCCAGTTTGCTTATCTATGACTGGGGTCTAGGGACTGATAGGAGGTTCCTGGGACATAAAACTTTCAGTACAAACATCAGGAAAGGCCAGGGAAAATCAGGCCAAGTCATTTACCCTGGAGAAGAGCAAGATGGGAGGATATATGATCTAAGAGGGAACAGAGGAGAAGCACAGTGTCAGGAACTGCTTGTTTCTCCCAATGTCTGTTATCTCCTTAGCATTTGGTCATTAAGAGTAAAGACTACATGCTCCAGTGTTCCATGACTCTAGGCATGGCCATATGACTAAATTCTGGTCAATGAGAAATGATGTGTACCAATTCAGAGAAATGTTTTAAAGGGAAGAGGCATACCCTCTTCACCTGTTTCTTCTGTGGATTAAAATTTGAGTTTAATGGCTGAAACTGAAGCAGCCATCTTTAACCACAAGATGGAAGCCAAATATTAACAAACTAAGAGCCTAAACCCCTGGTGATTGTGGAAAAGGCTGCCTATTAGACCTCATACATTAGACTTCATTTATGTGAGAAATAAACCTCTGCTTCTTTAAAAAAATGTTTATTTTTTAAAGAGAGAGAGTTTATGAACAGGGGAGAGGCAGAGGTAGAGGGAGACAGAGGATCTGAAGCAGGCTTCACACAAACAGGAGAGAGCCCAATGTGGGGCTTGAACTCATGAACTCTGAGATCGTGACCTGAACTGAAGTTGGATGCTGAAACAACTGAGCCACCCAGGTGCCCCAACCTCTACTTTTTAATGCTAAGAATATTTGGATTTTCAGGCACAGAGATAATATAGTTCAATACATTACAGATATTAACCTCTCTCTTTTTTTTTCAAATGTTTTTATTTCTGAGAGAGAGAAACAGTGTGAACAGGGGAGGGTCAGAGAGAGGGAGCCACAGAATCTGAAACAGGCTCCAGGCTCTGAACTAGCTGTCAGCACAGAGCCCGACACGGGGCTTGAACCCACAAACCGTGAGATCATGACCTGAGCCGAAGTCAGACGCCCAACTGAGCCACCCAGGCACCCCAACCTCTGTCTTAAACAGTCATGAGAGGAGATATAAGGGAAAGAAAGTGTTCTGCATAAAAAAAAGTCATATTTCATATCTGATAAAGGGTTAGTATCCAAAAATCTATAAAGAATTTAGCAAACTCAACACCCAAAAGCCAAATAATCCAGTTAAGAAACGGGCAGAAGACATGAGTAGACATTTTTCCAGAGAAGACATCCAGATGGCTAACAGATACTTGAAAAGATGCTCAACATCGCTCATCATCAGGAAAATACAAATCAAAACTACAATGAAATACCATGTGACATTGCCTGAAATAATCTATTTTTCTTCCCCTTCTGCATATAAAAGCTTTCCATTTTATAAAGGCAGCTCCTTGGAGCTCCTTTCTATTTGCTAGATGGAATGTTGCCCAATTCATGAATCAATGAATCACTGAAATAGGTCAGTCAAATCTTTAAATTCACACAGTTGAATTTCTTGAAATAGATTTGGTGGCAGAGATGGAATACAAACTGAACTTCTGGTATCATTCAGAGACAATGAGAAACACAGGAATGGTACTACAAATCCTTTTGAGTTCTGTCTTTCTAGCCATTTCTGACGGCCATGAGTAAGTCCCTCTCAGTTCTGAGCTCTATTGTCTTTGCATCAAGCTCCTGATCTAATTGGCTTTCTAGTCAGTTCCACAAGGGGAGCTGTTGGTAGTTCAGGGTGCAATTATCATGTAAGTGATGGGAAGCCTCAGCCCTTGATTCTATCCCAAGATCCAGGTGGGAACTGCTGGTTGGAGTTCATGGTTATTCATTTATGTGGAGCCCCACCATCCACAGTCCCCCTTTGCTGACGTGTGCTCCTTCAATCCTTACTCTGTTCCAACTTCCAAGGTGGACATTGGTGGTGCACATAGGGCCTTCTGTCAGCAAGAACTCGTTAACATCTCTTGGTTACTGCCAACATATTAAGGTGTACATGTTTGTCTTGTTTTGTGTAGATAAAGGCTATTGTTAGTGGGAATCTTGGAAGCAGCCACAATATTGGCAGACACAGATCAAGTATTTAAAAACTGTGGAAGTATTGCCACCTAACTGGAAGACTCCTGTGTTAGGATAAGTTGGTCATGGAATGGATAAAATTGAGGTTAAACCTCAAGAAAGTTTCTATGCAATGAAGTACACTATAAAACATCACACAATTTCCATCCCAGTGCCATATCATTATCAGGTGTTATATCCAAAAGACCCAAAGTCTTAGATACATAGACACATAGATACATAGATCCTTAAACTCCAAAGAATCAAATATGCCACCTTCCAGCATACCTGCTTATTTTGTCTAAGAACTATATAGTCCCAACAGCTATAAATATCTACAAAAATAGCAACATCTTACTAAAAACAGTACAGAATTGCAATGCCTATTATTGGGGATGTTCTAATTAGACAAGATTATTCATTTAAGAAGTGCAGTTGAGGGTGCCGGAGTCACTTGGTTGGTTGATCTCATGATTTGTGAGACTGAGCCCCACATCAAGCTCTGCACTGAAGGGTGGAGCCTGCTTGGGATTGTCTCTTTCTTTCTTTCTGCCCCTTCCCAACTTGCATCCGTGCACACACATGCACTTTCTCTCTCTCTCAAAATGAACATTAAAAAAAAAGTGCAGTTGAAAGCAAGTGTTCCCAAATTAAACAAAGAGAATGGGATACCAATTTTAATCAGTATACAGAAGCTTCTAAAAGGCTTCAGGATTCCAAAATAGCTTCATTAAAAGATTTGTTACAAAAGGCTAATGAAAAATTAAAGACCCAAGAGGTACCTAAAATGAGATAGTAAGAATGATGTGATTCCTACTGCATTTCTTTATCCTTCTTTACCTGAGTAACTCTTTGTCTGAATTAACTTTCCACTCTGAAGAGACTATTAAGCAGCTACCTTTAATAATAAAACTACTCAAGGTTACAGGAGAGCCTCCTCAAATATCTTTTACTCCTTGGTCAAATACCAAACTAAGGGCTATGGCCTGATTGAAGTTAGTTAAAAAATTTCCTAAGCCCAGGGAGAATCTCTAAAAGTTTTCTGAAAAATTTAGTTACTATTAGGGCCTATGACCCTGGGCTTCCTGATCTTTATCAGCTTCTGCATATGCCAGTAGGACCTGGGGGAACCAAGAAATAGACGTGGGAAGCAGGATGGTGTAAACCCAAAGATGATATCTGAGATCTTTGACCTACAACACAGTCTCCTAATGGACCAGAAAAAGCTCGCAAAATAGCAACAGATCTTTAAAAGTCATTCCTAGAGTCTTCTGCCCACATTGATTGGTCTATTATTTAAATATGCCAACAAAGGAAGATGAATGTGTGGCAGACTATAAAGCCCATTTAGGGGGCGCCTGGGTGGCTCAGTCAGTTGAGCATCTGATTTCAGCTCAGGTCATGATCTCACGGTTTGTGGGGTGGAGCCCTGCGTTGGGTTCTGTGCTGACAGCTCAGAGCCTGGAGCCTGCTTCAGATTCTGTGTCTCTGTCTCTCTCTGCCCCTCCCCCACTCATGCTGTGTTTCTCTGTCTCAATAATAAATAAACATTAAAAAAAATTTTTTTTAAATAATAAAGCCCATTTGGAGGCTCTTCTCCTGTGGCATTCCAGGTTCCAGGCAATAAATCTGCTGGTCACTCAATCTGCTCTAGCTGTTCTGTTTGTAAGTGGATCATTTCCTGAGATAAGTGGATTGATAGAAAAGCAGAAAATAAGATGAGAGGCTACCAGGTTGAGTGAACTCCTGACACAACTGTGTACTTTGAAAGGTCTTTGGAACAACACTGCAGGTAAAAGTCCACTAAGCTATTGGCCTTACAGATAGAACAGGCCCATGATCATCCACCTAAAAACACTTGGGTCTCCCTCATTGCACACAACTACGGATCCACCATCAAAATGATGGCCTACAGGTCAGTGCTTCATTTGCAATCAACTGGGACACTGGGGAAAAAGTTTCCAACACTCCTATACAAATACTTCAACATCAACCTGATTGAAGTAGCTCTGTAGTCAGAAGTTGATAATCAGACACTGATTTAAATTGCAACCAAAATCTTTGAGGGATTAAAAGCAACTGTCCTTACAAATCTTTACAAAACTAAAAAAACAATTGTTTCAAGTTCTTTTATAAGCTAAATAGTGAGTTTTGTGCTGATTTATGGCAGTAATTCTAAAATGAAAGCTGTAGGTCTCTGTATCTCTCTCTCTCTCTCTCTCTCTCTCTCTGTGTGTGTATATATATACATGTAGATGTAGGTGTATGGTAATCTTCTACCTCTGAGTGGTATTGCCAAAAATAATTCGTAAAAGAGCTCTATTTAATTGGCTTAAAGATAATTAAATGCTTGTATATATTAAATTTTCAGAAATATAATAGAAACTAACTCATATGAATTTCAAGTTCATGTGATCTGGGAAAATATTTGATGTTAAAGCTAACTTAAAGTTTACTGATTTAATTAAAATAGACATGTCTTCAGAGTTATCAACATTAAAAACAATACAGACATACAACTTTTATTCTACCTTGGCTTACTAAAGGTCAAATGAGTTCAGGTTATCGTATATAAAATTTGTCAATAAGAAAAATAGCTTGGGATGATAACGGATTTTGTCTAATGTCTCATGAACTTTTTAGTAGGATAAAGAGTTTTTAGGTGAACTTTTAAAATCGTTTTCCCACATAAGAGACTCTTAAATATGGAGACTAAACAGAGAGTTGCTGGAGGGGTTGCGGGAGGGGAGATGGTCTAAATGGGTAAGGGGCATTAAGGAATCTACTCCTGAAAATCATTGTTGTACTATATGCTAACTAACTTGAATATAATTAATAAAAACTAAATTAAATAGAAAAAATTAAAATAAAAAAATAGTTTTCCCAAATCTTTTTGGTAACTTGAAACCTTAAATTTTGCTGAGTTAAATGATGAGTTTAGTTAAATTTTTTTAATATCTAGATCATTGTATTTATCTATTTCTAAATAAGATAAAATACTAAAATTAATAAATTAATTATAAAATTAATTAGTGAACATAAGTTTGTCTATTTTTTCTTCCTTTTACAGAAAAACTGAAGATATTTGGGTCTATTAGTAAACATGTTTTGTGCTCCACCGAAAAATTTACTATGAAAAACCATATGTTCCTAGAAATTATAAATAAGATTTATAAATTAAAACCAAAAATAAATAAATAAACAATAAACAAACAAATAAATAATTTGCAAAGCCACAGAATGTTAATATGAAAGAAAATTCACAATTGTTTACTCCTTTATTTTCACTAGAATTGCAGGATGTGATCAACAAGGTAGATGCTCACAATGACAGCACCATTGACTTCCTAGAGTTTTGACTATGACAGCTATAAAAATAAAAGATATAGATAGTAAAGAAGAAATTTGGAAGGCATTCTGAATCTTTGACAAGGATGGCAATGGTCAGATCAGTGCAGCAGAACTATGTCATGTCATGACAAACTTAGGAGAAAAACTAACAGATGAAGAAGTAGATGAAATGATCAGAGAAGCAGATATTGATGGAGACGGACAAGTGAGCTATGAAGAATTTGTGTAGGGGATGCCTGGATGGCTCAGTCCATTGAGTGGTGGACTTCAGCTCAGGTAATGATCTCACAGTTGATGGGTTCAAGTCCTATGTCGGGTTTTGCACTGATGGTGAAGAGCCTGCTTAGGATTATCTGTCTCCCTTTCTCTCCCCCTCTCTCTTCCCTTCCCTGCTCACAAACACACACTCTCTCTCTCTTTCAAAAATAAACATTAAAAAAACTTCGTGTAGATGATGACTGCAAGATGATGATCTACTTTCAACTCCCCACCCCCAAAGTATCAAATTGAAACTTTTTAAAAATTTTTTTAAATTTTTTTTTTTTTTGAGAGAGAGAGAGACAGCATAAGCAGGGGAGGATCAGAGAGAGGGAGACACAGAATCTGAAAACAGGCTCCAGGGTCTGAGCTAGCTGTCAGCACAGCACCCGACACGGAGCTTAAACCCACAAACTGTGAGATCATGACCTGAGCTTAAGTCAGACGGTTAACCTACTGAGCCACCCAGACGCCCCTCAAATTGAATCTTTTACTTACCTCTTGCAAAAAAGGAAGGAAGGAAGGAAGGAAGGAAGGAAGGAAGGAAGGAAGGAAGGAAGGAAGGAAGGAAAGGAAAGAAAGAAAGAAAGAAAGAAAGAAAGAAAGAAAGAAAGAAAGAAAGAAAGAAAGAAAAAGAAAAAGAAAAAATTCAGTTACTCATCCTGTTTCTACATAGAAAAAAAAGAGGGGGGGTGCTTGTGTTGTCAATCACTGTTCTTGCTGGACTTAAGTAAATTATCAGGCAAAGTCCAATGGAAACAAACTAATTTTCCTGCGATTATCTTTGAAAAAAAGAAATGAAGATAATTGTAGAGAGAAAAATTATGTTTGCACCTTTATAGATATTAGATTCTAAACGTTTTAATGGTCTTTGAGACTTTGTTTTATACCTGCTAATTGGACTGGATCCTGAATTCTTCTAGTTTCCTCAAATATTTGGCTACAACTCTCCAAAGTAACATTTCCATTTTTCTCCCACCCTTCTGATTTAGAATCACTGAAAACAGACTGCCCTTGAATCTCCTTGCAAGGGAGTATTCTAAGTCCTCCTCACTACCCAGATGACAGCCAAACTTTAGGGACTTGGCCACACACCTCACAGCTAAAGAAGGCTCTATCTGACATTTTGTTACATGCAGCCCTTGGAGATCTTTAAATCAAATTGACTAAGAAGACATGTAGCTTGAGACACCTGAATGGCTCAGTTAGTTAAGAGTCTGAGTTTGGCCCAGGTTATGATCTCACAACTCATGAGTTTGAGCCCCATGTCAGGCTCTGTGCTGACAGCTCAGAGCTTGCAGTCTGCTTTGGATTCTGTGTCTCCCTCGCTCTCTCTCTGCCCCTCCCCTGCTCCTACTCTGTCTCTGTCTCTCTCTCAAAAATAAATAAACATTTAAAAATTTTTCTTAAAAGAAGAGAAGTAGCTATCATTGGTGTGGACTGCTTCTGCTCAAGAAACTGGATCAAGACTTCATATTTTAACTAACCATGAAACCTTTTCTTCTTCCCTTTCTTTCCTACTGGCCTGGAAAGATAACACCATCATCTGATTCTGCCAGGCCACATCGTTCAGACTATTGGATTTGTCATCAAGAATTCTGATCTGTCCATGATGCTAGTGACTCCCTCATTCATTTCCTTGTCTCTGGTTAAGAACCCTAAACCCAGGGAAACTTGTGTCCAGGTTCTAGGTAAAGAAAAGAACACACAGCAATCAGAATAAAACTGCCTGTGTGGTCTATAGGCCCTTACAATTTTATTGGTCTCCATGACTGTCACCTTTCCAGGCCTTACTCACAGGAGGTATTCATGATTCAGGATTTGCTTCCTTTGTCAGGGCCCTACTTCCCTGGTTATTAGTAAGTATAAATGAGACTATGATCAGGAATTTCTTCCTAACTCTCAAAAATATTGCAGAATCTGCTGCTAAAACAGTAGTTTCCCAGTCCTTTGACTCTCTGGCCAAAGATGTTCTTTTTTTTTTTTTTTTTAATTTTTAAAATGTTTTTATTTACTTCTGAGAGAGAGAGAGAGATAGCATGAGCAGGGAAGGGTCAGAGAGAGAGGGAGACACAGAATCTGAAACAGGCTCCAGGCTCTGAGCTGTCAGCACAGAGCCCGATGCAGGGCAAAACCCACGATCCATGAGATCATGACCTGAGCCGAAGTCGGACAGTTAACCGACTGAGCCACCCAGGCGTCCCAAAGATGTTCTTGATAATAAGATAAGGCTTAATTATCTTTTAGTTGAGCAAGAAGTAGCTGTGATACAGCCAACGTCACCTGCCAACACTTGGATTAACACTTCTGAGGATGCTGAAATTCAATTACAGAAGGTCACTGAGCAAACCACTTGGCTTAAAAAAGTTTCTCCTTCAATGAGTTCTTTCTTTGACTTATTTGATTTTCACTGGTTTGGGTCTTGGGAACCATGGCTTAGAAATGGGACATTGGGAATTATTCTGTTTATAATAATCATAAAAATCTCACGAATGCATTGTTTTCTCTTCAGAGGTTTACATATATGTTTGCAGCCACTAACCACCAAGCAAATAATCTCCCTAAGTCTGGAACATCAGAAAAGGAACAAACAGAATGACAAATGTAAAAATTGTGAACCAGAAGGTATGGCCTGTGAATATCACAACAATTCTGCAAAAATATCATAACCTGTGAATACCACAGAGAATCAACAAAGACTGAGAACTTTTGAGTGATAGTCAGGAGTGGTGCTAATCCTTTAAATTTTGATCACATCTCTCAGTTAAACTGAGAGTCTGATCAAAAGGGGGTAATTGTTAAAAAGGACCAGCAGTCCCCAAATGGAGTCACTGTGCTAAGCCCTGTGTCAGCAAACCAAGACTTAATACCTAACCTGATCAGCCTCTCCCAGGACTATAATCTTAAACAGCCAGTCTGGAATTTCCTGGTCAGTACTAGTGAGGTAGTCCACTTGATAGACCTTTTTGTCTCCTTAAGGAAATTGACCTTACCTGAAATAATCCACTCCCTTTCTCTTCCTGCCTATAAAAGTTTCCGGTTTTGTACTGCTGCTTGGAACTCCTTTTTATTTGTTAGATAAGATGCTGCCTGATTCATGGATCATTGAATAAAGTCAATTTGATCTTAAATATTTTTTATGTTTATTTATATTTGAGAGAGAGACAGACAGCACAAGTTGAGAGAGACAGAGCATGAGTTGGGGAGGGGGAGATTAAGAGGGAGATACAGAATCCAAAGGAGGCTCCAGGCTCTGAGCTGTCAGCACAGAGCCTGACGCACTGCTCAAACCCATGAACTGTGAGATTATGATCTGAGCTAAGGTTGGACACTTAACCAACTGAGCCACCCAGGAAACCCTTTATCCTCATTTTATAGATAAGGATGCTAAGTCACATAAAGGTTATGGAAGACATAAGGCACATGTGCATGGTGATGTGGGAAATAAAGGCAAAAGAAAAAAATTAAATTTTCTTACAACTTACAGCCCATTGACAAGTCTGTGAGACAGGCATAGTGATGTTCCTCTACAAGTGCAACTGACTCAATGCTAATATTTTGCTAAAGGCAGAGGGCAACTTTATCTTTTTTTTTTTTTCCTGTACGATTTTGTCATTTAAGTATGTTATATAAATGACTTTTTTTCACTTTTCTGTGGTGTGCTGGAAGATATTTTTTTTTTTTACACATAGTTTATTGTCAAATTAGTTTCCGCATAACAACCAGTGCTCATCCCCACAAGTGTCCTCCTCCATGCCCATCCCCCCTCCCCCCCACATCCATCAGTCCTCAGTTTTTGTCAGCATTCAAGAGTCTCTCATGGTTTGCCTCTCTCCCTTTCCCCCACCATTTCCACCCTTCTTCTCCCCCTTGTTCCTCCATCAAGTTCCTCCTAATCCTCCTATACGTGCAAACATATGATATTTGTCCTTCTCTGCCTGACTTATTTCGCTCAGCATAACACCCTCAAGGTCCATCCATGTTGCTACACAGGGCCAGATTTCATTGTTTCTCATTGCCATGTAGTATTCCATGGTATAGATAAACCACATCTTCTTGATCCATTCATCTGTTGATGGACACTTAGGCTCTTTCCATGTTTTAGCTATTGTGGAGAGTGCTGCTATGAACATTGGGGTACATGTGCTCCTATGCCTCAGCATTTCTGGATCCCTTGGGTAAATTCCTAGCAGTGCTATTGCTGGGTCATAGGGGAGTTCTATTGTTAGTTTCCTGAGGAACCTCCACACTGTTTTCCACAGGGGCTGTACCAGTTTACATTCCCACCAACAGTGTAGGAGGGTGCCCATTTCTCCACATCCTCGCCAGCATCTAGAGTTCTCTGATTGGCTCATTTTAGCCACTCTGACTGGCGTGAGGTGGTATCTCAGTGTGGTTTTGATTTGTATTTCCCTGATGAGGAGCGATGCTGAGCATCGTTTCATGTGTCTGTTGGCCATCTGGATGTCCTCTTTGGAGAAGTGTCTGTTCATATCTTCTGCCCATTTCTTCACTGGGTTGTTTGTGTTTTGGGCGTGTAGTTTGGTGAGTTCCTTATATATTCTGGATATTAACCCTTTATCTGATATGTCATTTACAACTATCTTTTCCCATTCCGTTGGTTGCCTATTAATTTTCTGGGTTGTTTCCTTTGCTGTGCAGAAGCTTTTAATCTTGATGAGGTCCCAACAGTTTATTTTTGCTCTTGATTCCCTTGCTTTTGGGGATGTGTCAAGTAAGAAGTTGCTGCGGTGGAGGTCAAGGAGGTTGTTTCCTGCTTTCTCCTCTAGGGTGTTGATAGTTTCCTGTCTCACGTTCAGGTCCTTTATCCATTTTGAGTTTATTTTTGTGCATGGTGTGAGAAAATGATCTAGTTTCATTCTTCTGCATGTTGCTGTCCAATTCTCCCAACACCGTCTGTTAAAAAGGCTGTCTTTTTTCCATTGGATATTCTTTCCTGCTTTGTCAAAGATTAGTTGGCTGTATACTTTGGGTCCACTTCTGAGTTCTCAATTCTGTTCCATTGGTCTATGTGTCTGTTTTTGTGCCAATACCATACTGTCTTGATGATGACAGCTTTGTAGTAGAGGCTAAAGTCTGGGATGGTGATCCCTCCCGTTTTGGTTTTATTTTTCAGGATTACTTTGGCTATTCGGGGTCTTTTGTGGTTCCATACAAATTTTTGGATAGTTTGTTCTAGTTTTGAGAAGTATGCTGATGCAATATTGATTGGAATTGCATTGAATGTGTAGAATGCTTTAGGTAGTAATGACATCTTAACTATATTTATTCTTCCTATCCATGAGCATGGAATGTTTTTCCATTTCTTTGTGTCTTCTTCAATTTCCTTCATAAGTTTTCTATAGTTTTCATCATACAGATCTCTTGTATCCTTGGTTAGGTTTATTCCGAGGTATTTTATGGTTTTTTGTGCAATTGTGAATGGGATCAGTTTCTTGATTTCTCTTTCTGTTGCTTCATCATTGGTGTATAAAAATGCAACCGATTTCTGTACTTTGATTTTGTACCCTGCAACTTGGCTGAATTCTTGGATCAGTTCTAGTAGGCTTCTGGTGGAGTCTGTCGGTTTTCTATGTAGAGTATCATGTCATCTGCGAAGAGGGAAAGTTTGACTTGCTCTTTGCCAATTCTGATGCCTTTGATTTCCTTTTGTTGTCTGATGGCTGATGCTAGGACTTCCAGCACTATATTAAACAACAGTGGTGAGAGTGGACATCCCTGTCGTGTTCCTGATCTCAGGGGGAAAGCTCTGAGTTTTTCCCCATTGAGGATGATGTTAGCTGAAGGCTTCTCATAGATGGCTTTGATGATGTTTAAGTAGGTTCCTTCTATCCCAACTTTCTCGAGAGTCTTTATTAAGAAGGGATGTTGTATTTTGTCAAATGCTTTTTCTGCATCTATTGACAAGATCATATGGTTTTTATCTTTTCTTTTATTGATATGATGTATCACACTGATTGATTTGCGAATGTCGAACCAGCCCTGTAACCCAGGAATGAATCCCACTTGATCTTGGTGGATGATTCTTTTGATATGCTGCTGGATTCGATTTGAAAAAATCTTGTTGAGGATTTTTGCATCTGTATTCATCAGGGATATTGACCTGTAGCTCTCTATTTTTGCTGGATCTCTGTCTGGCTTGGGAATCAGTGTGATGCTGGCTTCATAAAATGAGTCCGGAAGTTTTCCTTCGACTTCTTTTTTTGGAATAGCTTGAGAAGAATTGGGATTAATTCTGGTTTAAATGTCTGGTAGAATTCCCCAGGGAAGCCATCAGGTCCAGGGCTCTTATTTGTTGGGAGATTTTTGATCACTGATTCAATTTCTTCACTCGTCATGGGTCTGTTCAGGTTTTCTATTTCTTCCCGTGTGAATTTTGGTAATGAGTGTGTGTTTAGGAATTTGTCCATTTCTTCTAAGTTGTCCAATTTGTTGGCATATAATTTTTCATAGTATTCCCTGATAATTGCTTGTATTTCTGAAGGGTTGGGTGTGATAAGTCCATTTTCATTCATAATTTTGTCTATTTGGGTGCTCTCTCTTTTCTTTTGGATAAGTCTGGCAAGAGGTTTGTCAATTTTGTTTACTTTTTCAAAAAACCAACTCTTGGTTTCATGGATCTGTTCAATTGTTTCTTTGGTCTCTATGTTGTTTATTTCTGCTCTAATTTTTACTATTTCTCTTCTTCTACTGGCTTTAGGGCGTTCTTGTTGCTCTGCGTCTAGTTCCTTTAGGTGAGCTGTTAGATTTTGGACTTGCGTTTTTTCTAATCTCTTGAAATAGGCTTGGAGAGCAATGTACTTTCCTCTTAGGACTGCCTTTGCCGCATCCCATAGATTTTGAATTGTTGTGTTTTCATTTTCATTTGTTTCTATATACTTTTTAATTTCATCTCTAATTGCCTGATTGGCCCATTCATTCTTTAGAAGGGTGTTCTTTAACCTCCATGTTTTTGGAGGTTTTCCAGACTTCTTCCTGTAGTTGATTTCAAGTTTCAAAGCATTGTGATCTGACAGTGTGCATAGTATGATCTCTATTCTTTTATATTTATTGAGGGCTGCTTTATGTCCCAATATGTGATCTATCTTGGAGAATGTGCCATGCACACTTGAGAAGAAAGTAAATTCCCTGGCCTCAGGATGTAAAGTTGTAAATATATCCGTCAGATCCATCTGGTCCAATGTGTCTTTCAAGTCCATTATTTCTTTAGTGATTTTCTGTCTGGGTGACCTATCCATTGGTGTAAGCGGAGTATTAAAGTCCCCTGCTATTAGCACATTCTTATCTATAAGCTTGTTTCTGTTTGTGATTAATTGTTTTAGATACTTAGGTGCTCCCATATTCCGTGCGTAGACATTTATGATTGTTAGTTCTTCCTGATGGATGGACCCTGTAATTATTATGTAGTGCCCTTCTTCATCTCTTGTGGTTGTCTTTAATTTAAAGTCCAGTTTGTCTGATATAAGTATCGCTACTCCGGCTTTCTTTTGATTTCCTGTAGCATGATAGATATTTCTCCATCCCCTCACTTTTAATCTGAAGGTATCTTCCCGTCTAAAATGAGTTTCTTGTAGACAGCATATAGATGGATTTTGTTTTTTAATCCATTCTGCTACCCTATGTCTTTTGATTGGAGCATTCAGCCCATTTACATTCAATGTTATTATTGATATATGTGGGTTTAGAGTCTTTGTATCTTTTGTAGAGTTCATGTTTGTGGTGGTGTGTCTGGAATCTTTGTTCCTTGCAACCTTTCCTTCAGAGCATCCCCCTCAGGATTTCTTGTAGGGCTGGCTTAGTGGTGGCAAATTCTTTCCATTTCTGTTTATTTGGAAAGGTTTTTATCTCTCCTTCTATTTTGAATGACAGGCTTGCTGGATAGAGGATTCTTGGCTGCATATTTTTACTGTTCATCACATTGAAGATTTCCTGCCATTCCTTTCTGGCCTGCCAAGTTTCAGTAGATAGGTCTGTCACCACTCTGATACATTTCCCTTTGTATGTTAGGGCCCTTTTCTCCCTAGCTGCTTTCAAAATTCTCTCTTTGTCCTTGTATTTTGCCATTTTTACTATGATATGTCATGAAGAAGATCGATTCAAGTTATGTCTGAGGGGTGTCCTCTGAGCCTCTTGTATTTCCACATTGACTTCCTTCCCCAGGTCGGGGAAGTTCTCTGCTATAATTTGTTCCAGGACTCCTTCAGCACCTTTCCCTCTCTCTTCCTCTTCTGGGATTCCTACGATACAGATATTGTTGCGTTTGATCTTATCGTTGAGCTCTCGAATTCTTCTTTCCTGTTTCTGGATCAGTTTGTCTCTTTTTTTGTCAGCTTCTTGTTTTTCTATAATGGTGTCTTCTAAATCACTTATTCTCCTTTCTGCCTCTTCAATCCGTGCATTGGAGGCCTCTAACTTATTATGTATCTCATTTATCGCATTTTTTAATTCTTCATGCCTATTTTTATTTTCCATTCTGTCTGTAGCCATAGTTTCTTTTATGTACCCTATGTTTTTTTCAAGCCCAGCTATTAATTTTACCATTATTCTTCTAAAATCTTGTTCACTTATGCTGCTGATATCTGTTTTGAGCAGTTCATTAGCTGTCATTTCTTCTTGGAGTTTCTTTGGAGGAGAGCTCTTTCGTTTCATCATTTTAGTTAGCTTTCCAGCTCTTGTTGGTTTTAAAGACCTCTTATGCTCTCTGTTTCTATGAGCGCTGCTATATCCAAGAAGACTCTTTGACTTTCCAGGGCCTATCCTTTCAGAGAGTGTTTTTTGAATGGTATCCCCTAGTCTCTCTTGTTGGGACCTTGGTTATTTTATTTTCCTATTCGTAGTGATATTTGGGACTCTCCACCTTGTGTACTATGGCTTGTGTCTTGAGGTAGCCCAGGAAAAGAAAACGGACAGACAAACACACTGGGAGCCGAGCACACAAACGCCCAGGCTAATTCAACTAACATGCAAAGCAAGAGGGAAAACGAAAAAGTTAAGAGAAAAGACGGAGGAGGGAAGGCGAATAATAGGGAGTATATAATACATAAAAGTGTTGAAAAGGGGAAAAGAAAAGGAAAAAAGAAGAAAACCGATGGACAAAGAACGGTTTAAAGCATATACCTGGATTTCCCCCCTACAGTTAAATAGCTGTGTGTATGCAGTGCTGGTTGAGGAGCATAGAGAGAGAGAAGGCAGGGAGGGATGAGGCACAATTGGAAATAGAAAGAACAGGCAGAAGGGATAAGAAGCTTTTTTCAAAGAGGTAAAGGGTAGAATATGGTTGGATAGGTGAGAGAAGGATGCTGGAATTATCCAGAGAAACTATATAGTCTAATTACTCCTGAGAGAAAGAGCTGAAAATGTTGGTAGGTGTAGAATTTACATTACAGAATGGACTCGTGATTGTTTAAGCAAGCTGGCGACCAGAGTTAATCAGGTCAGTGTTCTGAGGAAAAAAGAGAGAAAAGAGAAAGAAGAAGAAAAAAAGAAAGAGTAAAAAAGGGGAAAAAAAGAAATAAAAAGGGAGGAGGGCAGCTCTCAGGCAGGGATGGGCGTGGCTTGACCCAATGCCTCAGGCGGGAGCTCTGCCTTGGCGGTTGTGGGGAGGAGAGTGACGGTGCTCCAGTCCCTTCTTGAACCAAGCTCTGCTCCTCACTTTTTTGGGCGTGTAAACTCCCCATACCGGGGACGCAGCTGAAGTTGGTTGCACTCTTCAACCCAGGCCAGTTCCAATCTCGAAATCCCAGTCCGCGCGCCCCGCTGAAATTGCCTTAGACACAGCTTCCCAGGCAACCCCCTCGGGCAATTCCAGGCCCCCTGCGGAGCTCTGGGGGCAGAGTCAGAATCGCTGCTTCCTTCTCTGGGTCGGGTTGGCGCGCAGGGGTGGGGGCTTGCCTGCCGGGTGCTCTGAGCCCGAGCCCGCTGGAGTGAGGAAAACCGGGTCCCTCTATGGCTCGTCACCCGAAACACGAACTCACAGGCTAATTTCCCAGTTTTTAGTTCCTTGCCTTCCCTCTCGAGTCCCAGCCAGACAGGAGCGCGGATGCCCGGTGTCTGCACGGCTCTTCCAGAGGCCCCAGCCGCTCGGGAGCTACAATGGCGGCAGGCGCGCCACCACTCTAAAGTCTAGCCTCCAGGAGCGGCACAAAGAAGCAGTTTGTGTGCTCAGCCCCCCAGGACCAGTTGGCGTGAGGGGACCTGGTGTGCAGGTATTTGGCAAGTACAGTCTTTCTAAGCATCGAGCGGAAGTTTCCCCCCCCACCCTCCGAGCGGAGGTTTTTCTATTTCGGACTCTCTCCTTTTCCCCTCTCACTCCTCGTAGAGGGTAGAGGGGGATCGCCTCCCACCATGGAGTCTCCAATCCCGGCCCGATTTTATCTTCCCCGGTTCGCACTCACATTAGAAGGCTCTCTCAGTGGATTCTGCGTCCTTTTTCTCCCAGTCTCTCAGGTTTTGTAAGGTTTCCAATGGCTTCAGATCTTTTCTGTGTGATGTATGGGCGCGAGTGCAAGTATGGAGCTTCTTACTTCTCCGCCATCTTGCCCTCTTGACCTGCTGGAACATATTTTTAAAACTCCATTTTTATTTATCTCTAGTGTTTTTGAGTATATTTCTTTGTATAGATATTTTATTGGTTGCTCCCAGTATTACATTGTAGTATATGTACAATTTATCAGTCTACTGGTGTTACATTTTACTAATTAATTTACTAATTAAATTTACTAATTGATTAATTACCAGTTCAAATTGTAGATACTTTATCTCTCTTCACCCTCCCTGTTTATAACGTAATCACTGCAGATATTTTCTCCACATTCATGAGAAACACATTAGTGTTAAATCTTTTGCTTTAATCATTAAACATAATTTGGAAAAATCAAGGGGAGAAGGAAAGTCTATTGCATTTACCTCTTATTTTTATTCTTTCGGTTCTTTTTTTTAATGTTTTATTTATTTCTGAGACAGAGAAAGAGGGGGGAGAGAGAGAGTGTGAGCAAGGGAGGGTCAGAGAGAGACGGAGATACAGAATCTGATACAGGCTTCAGGCTCTGTCAGCACAGAGCCCGACGTGGGGCTTGAACTCATGAACTGTGAGATCATGACCTGAGCCGAAGTCTGACGCTTAACTGACTGAGCCACCCAGGCACCCCTCTTTCATTTCTTACTTTCTTCCTGATAATCTAAGAGTCCTTTTTTAAAACAATTTTTTTTCCAAAAAAAAAATAATTTCCTTTCTGCTTTGAGCACTTCCTTTAGCCATTCTAAAGATAAGTTCCCTGGTGATATACTCAATTAGCTTTCCTTCATCTGTGAAAAAGCATGTGTTTTTCCTTCATTCATGAAGTGTATTTCTGCTGGACATAGAATTTGGGTTGATAATTCTTTTTATTTAGCACTTGAAAAACGTTATGCCACTTCCTTCTGACATGTGTGGTTTCCAATGAGAAATCCACTGTCATTAGACTTGTTTCCCTCTCTATTCATTGATCTTTCTGTGCTTTCAAGTTTATTTCTTTGGCTTCAATCTTCAGGGATTTGGCTGTGTTGTATCTTGGTGTGGATTTCTTTGAATTTATCATATTTGGGATCATTTAACTTCTTTAATCTGTAGATTTATATCTTTTGCCAAATTTGGGGAACTTTCAGCCATTACCACTTTGAATGCTTTTTCAGCTCCATCCTCTTTCTCTTCTCCTTCTGTGATGGCCTAAATATTAGATCTTTTGTAATAGTCCCACAGGCATTTGATGCTCTGTTTACTTTTTTTTGAAATTTTATAATTACTTTTATTCTACATTTTTAAAATGTTTACTTTTGAGAGAGAGGGACACACACACACACACACACACACACACACACAGAGTGTGAGTGAGGGAGGGACAGAGAGAGAAGGAGACACAAAATCTGAAGCAGGCTCCAGACTTTGGGCTTCACAGAGCCCGATGTGGGGCGTGAACTCAGGAACTGTGAAATCATGACCTGAGCCAAAGTCAGATGCTTAACTGACTGAGCCACCCAGGTGCCTCATTATTCTACATTTTTATTGTAATTTCTGTGTTTCTGTGAGACCATTTAGAAGGCAGCCTTATCTTAATATTAACCCAACTTCCAGATCCTGTAGTCTTCTTAGCATATAAGAATTCTTTTGGAGAAGATGGCGGAGAAATAGAGAGCTCCATGCATTTCGCTTGCACCCATCTCTCAAACAGAGAAGGCCTGAAGTCATAGGACACTGAGCCACAGGAGTTTCAGAAGAGACAGAATACATGGGGAAGGAAACCTCAAAAGTGCCTGAGTGCGATCTAGGGAAGATAAAGTGGGACGGGACCCAGAGATGTGGAGGGAGGGGAGTGAACCTGGCTTGCATGCAGCTGCGGTGAGTGATGAGCCACAGCGACCGGTGGGGAGCTGCCACGAGTCCAGAGGAAAGGAAAGGAAAGCTGAGATTGCTCATAGAACCATCCCTGGAGAAGAGAAAAACCTCAGGTTAGAAAGACAGTGTTTTTTAGTTCTGGCTGGGGTGCTGACTTTGAACTAGGTGCCCTGGTCCCAGAAGGAGCCAGGAAAATCTGCTCTGCAGGGCTCCGGGCACCATCCCTGGAGGCAGTGGCCCGGTGATGCGGTGGCAGCGCATACTCTGCGGACCTGAAGTTGCTACGTTCCCACAGGCACTTGGGCTGTATGGCTGGTTGACCCCGGTGGACCTGAGGCTGCAACACTTCCCCCACCCCCCACTCAACCCCCGGCAGCAGGGAAGCATTGACCTGCAGGACTGTTTTGGACTGTATAAACAAAGCCAGCGGACTGGGACCTGGAAATGAGGCAGGGCGTGGGGCATAGAACTCAGCCCTCCTCGGCTACATCCTCAGCACAGGGAGATCTGACCCAAAGGACTGATTTGCAATGCTTGGTTGAGAAGGGACTGGGGTGACGCCATTCTTCTCTTCACTACCACCAAGGAGGGGCCTCAAGGAGCAGCCAGCGGGACACGGTGGAGGCAAGACCTGCCTACACCAAACAATGCCCATCCCCACCAGAGAGCTGTGTTGTTGTTGTTGTTGTTGTTGTTATTTTTACCTGAGCCTGGATTTGCATGTTTATTGGTTTTGTCTGTGTGTTTGTGTACCTTTGTTCTTCTGTGATTGTCTGTTTTCTTTTTCCAGGGCTGCCTCAAGAAACAAGCCGAAGTACACATGGTGGAGACTCTCAAATACTGCTACAAGTAGGGAAACAAAATAACCAAATGCTCAACAAGAGAAACCAAGAGACACCATTCAAAGAACACTTCCTGAACAGACAGACCCTGAGCAGTCAAAGTGCCCTCTACAATAGAGCAGAACTCGCAGGGGCAGAGTGTACAATAAGCTTTTAAAATTGACAAGAGATAGAAAGCTAACCAAAATGATGAAACGGAAGAACTCTCCTCCAAAAAAATTCCAGGAAGAAATGACAGATAAAGAACTGCTCAACACAGATATAAGCAACATAACTGAACAAGTTTGTAGAACAATAATCATAAAATGAATCTCTGGGCTTGAAAAAAGCATGGAGGATATCAGAGAAACTATGGGTACAAACACTATGGAGCTTAATAGTTATGATGAATTTAAAAATGCGATAAATGAGATACATAATAAACTGGAGGTGTCCAATGCATGGATTAAAGAGGCAGAAAGGAGAATAAGTGACTTAGAAGACACAATTATAGAAAAAGAGGAAGCCGAGAAAAAAAGAGATAAAGTGATCCAGGCACATGAAAGAAGAGTTCCAGAGCTCAGCGATACAATCAAATGGAACAATATCAGTATCATAGGAATCCCAGAAGAGGAAGAGAGAGGGAAAGGTGCTGAAGGAGTCCTGGAAGCAATTATAGCAGAGAACTTCCCCCAACCAGGGGAAGGAAGTAGATGTTGAAATTTAAGAGGCACAGAGAACTTCCCTCAGACGTAACTTGAATTGATCTTCTGCACAACATATCATAGTGAAACTGGCAAAATATAAGGACAAAGAGAAAATTTTGAAAACAGCTAGGGAGAAAAGGGCCCTAACATACAAAGGGAAACGTATCACAGTGGTGACAGACCTATCTACTGAAACTTGGCAGGTCAGAAAGGAATGGCAGGAGATCTTCAATGTGAAGAACATAAAAAATATACAGCCAAGAATCCTCTATCCAGCAAGCCTGTCATTCAAAATACAAGGAAAGATAAAAGTCTTTCCAAAAAAAACCAAAAATTGAAAGAATTTGTCTCCACTAAACCAGCCCTACAAGAAATCCTGAGGGGGACTCTCTGAGGGAAATGTTGCAAGGAACGTAAGATACTAGAGACAACCACCACCAGCATTAATCCCACAAATGACACAATGACTCTAAAGCCATATATTTCAATAATAACACTGAATGTAAATGGGCTGAATGCTCCAATCAAAAGACATAGGGAAGCAGAATGGATAAAAAACCAAAATCTATGTATTTTCTGCCTACGTGAGATGCATTTTATATTGGAAGACACCTTCAGATTAAAAGTAAGGGGATGGAGAAATATCTATCATGCTACTGGAAGTCAAAAGAAAGCTGGAGTAGCTATACTATCAGAGAAACTGGACTTTAAATTAAAGACAGTAACAAGGGATGAAGAAGGACATTACATAATAATTACAGGGTCTATCCATCAGGAAGAACTAACAATTATAAATGTCTACACACCGAATATGAGAGCACTAAATATTTAAAATAATTAATCACAAACAGAAACAATCTTATAGATAAGAATGTGCTAATAGCATGGAACTTTAATACTCCACTTACAGCAATGGGTAGATCAACCAGACAGAAAATCACTAAAGAAATAATGGACTTGAATGGCACATTGGTCCAGATGGATCTGACAGATATATTTAGAACTCTACATCCTGAGGCCATGGAATTCACTTTCTTCTCAAGTGCGCATGGCACATTCTCCAAGATAGATCACATACTGGGACATAAAGCCTTATAAATATAAAAGAATTGAGATCATACCGTGCACACTTTCAGATCACAATGCTATGAAACTTGAAATCAATCACAGGGAGAAGTCTGGAAAACCTCCAAAAACATGGAGGGTAAAGAACACCCTACTAAAAAACGAATGGGCCAATCAGGCAATTAGAGAAGAAATTAAAAAGTATATGCAAACAACTGAAAATGAAAATACAACAATCCAAACTCTATGGGATGCGGCAAAAGCAGTCCTAAGAGGAAAGTACATTGCACTCCAGGCCTATTTCAAGGAATTAGAAAAAGCGCAAATCCAAAATCTAACAGCGCACCTAAAGGACCTAGAGGGAGAGCAACAAGAAAGCCCTAAAGCCAGTAGAAGAAGAGAAATAGTAAAAATCAGAGAGAAATAAACAACATAGAAACCAAAGAAACAGTTGAACAGACCAATGAAACCAAGAGTCGGTTTTTTGAAAAAATAAACAAAATTGACACAACTCTAGCCAGGCTTCTCAAAAAGAAAAGAGAGAGCACTCAAATAGACAAAATCATGAGTGAAAATGGACTTATTACAACCAACCCCTCAGAAATACAAGCAATTATCAGGGAATACTATGAAAAATTATATGCCAACAAATTGGACAACCTAGAAGAAATGGACAAATTCCTAAACACACACTCACTACCAAAATTCAGACGGGAAGAGAGAGAAAATCTGAACATGCCCATAAATAGTGAAGAAATTGAGTCAGTTATTAAAAATCTCCCAACAAATAAGAGCCCTGGAACAGACGGCTTCCCTGGGGGATTCTACCAGACATTTAAAACAGAATTAATACCCATTCTTCTCAAACTATTCCAAAAAATAGAAATCGAAGGAAAACTTCTGGACTCATCTTATGAAGCCAGCATCACTTTGATTCCCAAGCCCGACAGAGACCTAGCAAAAATAGAGAGCTACAGGTCAATATCCCTGATGAATACAGATGCAAAAATCCTCAACAAGATACTTGCAAATCGAATCCAACGGCACATAAAAAGAATTATCCACCAAGAATAAGTGGGATTCATTCCTGTGTTACAGGGCTGGTTCAGTATTTGCAAATCAATCCATGTGATACATCACATCAACAAAAGAAAAGATAAAAAACATATGATCCTGTTGATAGATGCAGAAAAAGCATTTGACAAAATACAGCATACTTCTTAATAAAGACCATCAAAAAGGTCAGGATAGAAGGAACTTACTTAAACATCATAAAAGCCATCTATGAGAAGCCTTCAGCTAACATCATCCTCAACGGGGAAAAACTGAGAGCTTTCCTCCAGAGATCAGGAACACAACAGGGATGTCCACTCTCACCACTGTTGTTTAATATAGTGCTGGAAGTCCTAGCATCAGCCATCAGACAACAAAAGGAAATCAAAGGCATCAGAATTGGCAAAGAAGAAGTCAAACTCCCACTTTTTGCAGACGACATGATACTCTGCATAGAAAACCCAACAGACTCCACCAGACGCCTACTAGAGCTGATCCATGAATTCAGCAAAGTTGCAGGATACAACATCAATGTACAGAAATCGATTGCAGTTTTATACACCAACAATGAAGCAACAGAAAGAGAAATCAAGAAACCGACCCCATTCACAATTGCACAAAAAACCATAAAATACCTAGGAATAAACCTAACCAAAGATATAAGAGATCTGTATGCTGAAAACTATAGAAAATTTATGAAGGAAATTGAAGACAAAGAAATGGAAAAACATTCCATGCTCATGGATTGGAAGAATAAATATAGTTAAAATATCATTACTACCCAAAGCACTCTACACATTCAATGCAATCCCAATCAAAATTACACCAGCATACTTCTCAAAACTAGAACAAACTATCCTAAAATTTGTATGGAACCACAAAAGACCCCGAATAGCCAAAAATTGAAGAAGAAAACCAAAACGGAGGCATCACCATCCCAGACTTTAGCCTCTACTACAAAGCTGTAATCATCAAGACAGTATGATATTGGCACAAAAACAGACACATAGACCAATGGAATAGAATAGAGAACTCAGATTTGGACCCAAGAGTGTACAGCTAACTAATCTTCGACAAAGCAGGAAAGAGTACCCAATGGAAAAAAGACAGCCTCTTTAACAGATGGTGCTGGGAGAACTGGACAGCAACATGCAGAAGAATGAGCTAGAATATTTTCTCACACCATACACAAAAATAAACTCAAAATGGATAAAGGACCTGAATGTGAGACAGGAAACCATCAAAACGCTAGAGGAGAAAGTTGGAAACAACCTCCTTGACCTCCACTGCAGCAATTTCTTACTTGACATATTATTCCCAAGGCAAAGGAATCAAGAGCAAAAATGAACTATTGGGATCTCATCAAGATTAAAAGCTTCTGCACAGCAAAGGAAACAATCCATAAAACTAATAGGCAACCGACGGAATCAAAAAAGATAGCTGCAAATGACATTATCAGATAAAGGGCTAGTATACAAAATCTATAAGGAACTCACCAAACTACACGCCCGAAAAACAAACAACCCAGTGAAGAAATGGGCAGAAGATATGAACAGACACTTCTCCAAAGAGGACATCCAGATGGCCAACAGACACATGAAACGATGTTCAGCATCCCTCCTCATCAGGGAAATACAAATCAAAACTACATTGAGATACCACCTCACGCCAGTCAGAGTGGCTAAAATGAGCAAATCAGAGAACTCTAGATGCTGGCGAGGATGTGGAGATATGGGCACCCTCCTACACTGTTGGTGGGAATGTAAACTGGTGCAGTCCCTCTGGAAAACAGTGTGGAGGTTCTTCAGGAAACTAACAATAGAACTCCCCTATGACCCAGCAATAGCACTGCTAAGAATTTACCCAAGGGATACAGAAATGCTGAGGCATAGAAGCACATGTACCCCAATGTTCATAGCACTCTCAACAATAGCCAAAACATGGAAAGAGCCTAAGTGTCCATCAACTGATGAATGGATCAAGAAGACATGGTTTATCTATACAATGGAATACTACATGGCAATGAGAAACAATGAAATCTGGCCATGTGTAGCAACATGGGCAGAACTTGAGGGTGTTATGCTGAACGAAATATGTCAGGCAGAGGAGAACAAACACCATATGTTTGCACATATAGGAGGATTAAGAGGAACTTAACAGAGGACCATGGGTGAGAACAAGGGGAAAAATAGTGGGGGAGAGGGACGGAGGCAAACCATGAGAGACTCTTGAATGCTGAGAACAAACTGAGGGCAGATGAGATGGGGGGAGGGAAAGGGGGCACTTGTGAGGATGTGCACTGGGTGTTATATGGAAACCAAATTAACAATAAACTATTAAAAATAAATAAATAAAAATTCTTTTGGAAACTCCCTTCATCTCTACCCCTCTTGGTCCCCAAATATATGTTAGTATTCATCCTTCAGGTGTATGGCCCCCTAATATACATCTGAAGAGTCTTATGACTAAGGTTTTATCAAACAGTAATAAATGACCTTTTCCTGATAACAGCTCCTCAAGGTCCTGGAAACCTTGCTTCCAAAATTCCTTAGAGGCTTACACTATCCCTAACCCCCTTCCAACTTAAAAGTATATAACAGACAACTGTTACAACCTCAGACAGCTCTTTCTGCTCTTTGGATCTGCCCCATTCTTTAAGAAAAGTACCTTTTGCATCAAAGATGTCTCAAGAATTCTTTCTTGGCCAATAGCTCTAAACCTACCTCACAAGGTACATGGATATCCAACTAGAATTCTAAAAGAGAAAAGAGAAAACAATTGAGGAAAGGCAACTTTTGAAAGGATAAAGATTGAAAGTATCCAGAATTAATAAAAATCATGAATCTTCAGATTAATGAAGTACACCAAATCCCAAGTAAATCTCTAAAGCAATGTTAATACAAAAAATAATAGCTATATTTATTGAGTACTTAAGAGTTAGACACTATTCTAAATGAATTACATCAATTATATCATTAACCTTCACAGCACAACAACCTTATGAAATAATCTCTGCTATTATCCCCAGTTTGCAGATAAGAAAACTAAGACAGAGAGGTCAAGTAGCCCTCCTAAGATTACAGCCTGCAAATGGTGAAGCCACGATTGAAACTCAGACTATTTGATTCCAAAGAATACACCTTTCACACCAAGAAAAGATATAGTTTTTTAATGATTATTTATTTATTTTGAGACAGAGACAGAGAGAGAGAGAAGCCCTGAATGTGCAAGTGGAGGAGGGACAGAGAGAGAGGGAGAAAGAGAATCAGAGAGACAGTGAGAGAACAGATTCCACACTGACTGTGGTGGGGCTTGGGGCTCAATCTCTTGACAGTGAGATCTTAACCTGAGCTGATATCAAGAATTGCATGCTTAACTGACAGAGTCACCCAGGTGCCTCAAGAAAAAAAAATGTTTTAATATTATTTTTGTCCTCCATTTTAACATTACATCTGAAGAATCCTACATCTTAATAGCCTATGCCCTTGCTAAAAAGTGTGGTCCATGAACCAGTGGTGTCAGCATTGTATAACACCATGTTTAAATACAGAATTTCAGTTCCACACTAAATCAGAATTCACTTTTTAATAAGATCTTCAGGTGATTCACATACAAAGTTTGAAAAGCATTATTCTACGCAATCCCAAGCCCAATCCTTTTGCAATATAGTAATAAAAATGTCTAACTTTAACTCTTTGATGCAATTGCTTATAATTTTCTGGTATTACACTGCAAACTCCCCCAGAGCAGGGACTGTGTCTGCCTTGACTATGACTGCATTCGGAGTGCCTGATACCAAGTTGGGACATAGTACATTTTTGGTAACCATTTTGATTCAATAAGTAAGTAAATATTGGCCAAAAAATGGATAGAATTTTTTATTGGAACAAGAAAATATGGTATTGAAATGACCTCTGTTTCTTTTCATCTAAGTTACATTTTCAAAATATATCATAGGGTGCCTGGATGGCTCAGTCAGTTAAGGATCCAATTTGGTCTAGGTTCAGGTCATGATGTCAAGGTTAGTGAGATCAAGCTCCGCATCTGGCTCTGCACTGATGGTGTGGAGCCTGCTTGGGATTCTTTCTCTCCCTCTCTCTCTGTCCCTCCCCTGCTCCGTGCCCTTTCTCTCTCTCTCAAAATAAATAAAGTTAAAAATAAACTTTTTTTCAAATATCAGATTTGGGGTGCCTGGGAGACTCAGTTGGTTGAGCATCTGACTCTTGATTTTGGCTTATGATCTCAGGATTGTGGGATTGAGTGGTGAGTAAGGGTTCACACTGAGCTTGAAGCCTGCTTAAGATTCTCTCTCTCTCTCTCTCTCTCTCTCTCTCTCTGACACTCTCCCCTGCTCTTTCTATTTCTCTCTAAAATAAACAAAAATAAAATAAAAATATAAAAATATATCAGATTAGTAGATATTGGTAATGTTCTTGAACTCACTTGAATTCAATGCTATTTCTTCTACTATGTTAATACTGATGTTAAATATATTATTAAAATAATTAGGTAGAAATTAATTTTCTTTTATAATAGTCCCAAAGTGTCTGATATGGGATACTTGAAAAGTACAAATAGCATTTTGTACTTTTCTCCCCCCAAAAAGTACAAATAGCTTTCAGCCCTTTCAGTTTATAAGGTATGTGCTGATTTCAAGAATATAATAGAAATCAAAGGTAAATTTTCTTATTTCTACTTCTCAAATAAAGAAGCCACATGACAAAAAAAGAAAGAAAGAAAGAAAGACAGAAAGACAGAAAGACAGAAAGACAGAAAGACAGAAAGAAAGAAAGAAAGAAAGAGAGAGAAAGAAAGAAAGAAAGAAAGAAAAGAAATTCCCTCACATGTAAACATTCCAACCATCTAGAGGAGAAAGCAGATGGGTCTTCTGTAAAGTGTTGGACTCAATCAATTTCATTTCTTAAAGTTTCTCTTCAAATTGGTGTTTATTTGCAAACATGTTATGTATGGAATCTTGATTTACTGTGCTTCTCTCTAATTCTTCTTTTGGAGGACAAACATTTTTGCTTTTCTTTGCTTATGTTGCATCTCCATAGCAATTGTCAGAACTCTTCCTCAGCAACAAACCCACCACATTGACCTCAGCAGGACCAAAAATGTCTTACACAGAGCTTGTCTTATTTTTTTCCCTCCAAAGGGAATGTTCCACTTCAGCAGTTCTTAGAGCTAAATATCATGAGCAAATTAGTGGGACTGACATATTTTATGAACTTCAGTACTTTGAAGCCCTACATACCTAACTGTGACCAGCCTTTACTGCCCACTGCCCCCTCCCACCCTCTGTGCTTCAATTACTCTCAATATGTGACTGTCCCCAACACATCCTTCTTTTATGTCTCTATCTCAGGACATGCTGTTACTTCTGCCCAGACTATGGAGAAAGCAAAAATGTAGAGAGAACATGGGCTTTGGGCAAACCTAGATTCATTTTTTCATTCCATGATTTTGAGCAAATTCATTAACAACTCTGATCTATTTGTTGATCAGAAAAATAAGAAATAGCAATATAGAGGGGTTAATGCTGTTGTAAGGACTAAGTAGAATAACAGTGATAATAATTTACTGTTAATGAACATATTATGTGGCATTATTGTGCCAACTGCCTATATAATTTAAATTATTTTTTAAAATGTTTATTTGCTTTGAAAGAGAAAGAGAGCATACACATGTGCATGAAAAGTGGAGAGGCAGAGAGAGAAAGGAAAAGAAAACCCCAAGCAGGTTCCATGCTGTCAGCATGGAGCCTGAACAGGGCTTGAACCATGAACCATGAGATCATAACCTGAGCTGAAATCAAGAGTCAGATGCTTAACTGACTGAGCTACCCAGGTGTCCCTTGAATAGAAAACCTATCCTTTCAATATCTCTTCCTTTTGTGAAATGATGAGTTTTTTAAATGCACCTCTCTTATACACTAAGTTGTTAGTTCCTCAAGGACTAGGACATTATCTTCTTACTGTTCTTGGAATCAAGCAAACATTGTGTCTGATACAAAGTAGGAGCCTGGTGAATGTCTACTTCATGGATTGATAGTATGACACTGTTGACATTCCAGCTATTTCTGCACTGTCACCTTTACTCTTCAAGTCTCAGGTGTTCATCTACTAAAAATCATACCTTCCAGAGTTATTTTGAAGATTAAAAATGATAATGTGCCACAAAAAGACACGGAGGAAACTTAAGTGCATAACACTAAGCAAAAGTAGCCAATCTGAGAAGGCTGTATACTATAATTCCAACCCTATGACATTCTAGAAAAGGCAAAATTATGGAGACAGTAAAATGATTAGTGGTTTACAGGGATTCCAGAGAGGCAGGGAGGGAGGATAAGTAGGTGGAATATAGTGGATTTTTAGGACAGTGAATATATTACATATGATACAAATGTAATTCATTGTCAAAACCCACGGAGGTGTATACCACAAAATGTGAACCCTAGTGTAGACAGTATCTAATAATAATCTATCAATTTTGGTTCATCACTTTTAACAAATGTACCACATTAATGCAAGATATTAATTACATGAGAAACTAGTTTGGGGAGTGAGGTGGTATATGGGAACTCTGCACTTGCTGTCTGATTTTCCTGTAAACCTAAAGTTCTCTAAAAAAATTAAGTCTATTAATTATTTTTAAATAAAAAATTTTAAAAATGAACATAATGATATTTCAATATATGGTAGGCTTTTTAAGAATTACATTCAACCATGGGGTTCCTGGGTGGCTCAGTCGGTTAAGCATCTGACTTCTGCTCAGGTCATGATCTCAGGTTCGTGAGTTTGAGTCCCACATCAGGCTCTATGCTGACAACTCAGAGCCTGGAGTCTGCTTTGGATTCTGTGTCTCTCCCTATCTCTTCCCCTCCCCTGCTTGTACTCTCTCTCTTTCTCTTTCTCTCTCATAATAAATAAACATTAAAGAAAAAGAAAAGAATTACATTCAACCAGGGCATTTGGAGAGTCAGTTAAGCCTCTGGCTCTTGATTTGGGCTCAGGTCATGATCTCATGGTTTGTGAGGTAGAGCCCCACATTGGGCTTTGAGCTCATGGCACGGAGCCTGCCTGGGATTCTCTGGGATTCTCTCCCCTCCCCCCCTGCCCTTCTGCTGTTCTCCCTCTCTCTCTCTCAAAAAAAATAAATAAACTTAAGAAAATTACATTCAACCAATAGTTATTGAATGCTTACTTTGTACTAGGCACAGTGCTGGGCACTGGCATTGTTCACATGGAAGAGCTTGTCCCTATCTTCAAGGGATTTAAATCTAATGAAAGTCACAGAGAGACAAAGAGATACATTTCAATGCAATGTGACATGTGCATAGATGTGCACAGAGGAAGCGCATCTCACCCAGTCCAGAGAAGAGGTGGCTAGGGCAGGAAAGTCTTAAGGAAGCTATGCCTGAACTGAGCCTTGAAAATAAGCAAATATTAACAGATAAGGAAGAGGGGAATGTATAAGAAGAAACTTCCAGACATGATCAAAATAGAGAAGTGTGAACACAGTAGTCAGGGAGTTATACATAGTTGAATATTGCTGTGAGTAAGAGACAAAAGGCTGTAGGGACTGCAGGTGAAGATGGCAAAGTAGGAAGAGGTGACATTAAAAAGAGCTTTTCAGCGCCATGCTGAAGGATCTGTTGCTGGGACCATAGGATCCCTGGAAGAATTTTAAGCAGCAGAGAGACCTAGTAGCCAGGAAGAAGATTGAGAAGGGCCGGCCTTTTGGACTTGGCTCCCTCTCCTTATCATGCCCTTATTCCCTGTGTAGCGCTGCTCTTACCACGGAAGCAGTTTGTTTTCCTGGAAAGGGTCTAAGTGCTGGCAGCAGGTGAAGATTTGAAAGTGAAGATTTTGGCAACCAAATGGAGATTATGTGGGGCATGAAATGGGGACGGAGAAGATGGATATTTTCTCAGGCTGCTCATGGCCCATTAAGGCTGCTTTTCTATGACACAGACTCTTTCTGCTTCAATCTACTACTCATTGGCTCAATCTTCAGGATATCATCTCCAATCCCAGGAGAGGAAGTAATTGAATATTTAAGGAATACCACTACCATACCCTCTTGACTGGTCCTGTGGGACCCTCTCTGGGTCCTCGGACCCAGCCAGACTGCATCACAGCCATTTCCCTTATGTTAGGCCTCCTGCATCCTCACTCCATATCCAGAGGATTTTGCAGTGCCACTAACTGAGCATTTGGTTTTCTCATGTCTTCCAAGACTTTTATTACTGTTTTCTAGCCTCCAAAAATCTGTTGCTCTTGCTTCTTCTCTCTCTCTCCTCATCCTTGTGAGTTTTAGTAGAGTCCTGAAGGGAATTAGATTAGATACATTTGTTCAATCTATCATTTCTACCTGAAATCGACTGTCAAACATTCTAAAAAACTAAGATTCATATGTCTAATAAATATTGAGTGCCTACAATATTTTGGGCACTTTGATAAATGCTAGAGATGAGCTATGATTTATCTTCCATCATGATGATGGATGATCTAAGGCAATGGTTTGAAAGGAAAAGGTCCTTTTCCTTGCCCTGAAGTCGGAATTTTATTTTATGGGGATTACTCTATGTTTGGGTTACTTGGGAAGCTTCATAACTGATTCTGATTTGAAGCCACATGAAGAAACCTTGGGTCATATCTGATGTCACCTACCCATTCCCCCACCCTAGCTGTGTTTCTGAGTGTCTGTAGGTTAATTGCACTAATACCTAATTCCAAGACTATATGTGGTGTCAGGGCTGATTTGACTTAAAGACCAAAATTCATCCCGAATACTTCCTGGGCAAGGATCAAGTGCCTCAGGTGCTGATCAAAGGACAGGTGTGTGATAGTCTTAGCAGAATCTTTACATGCTCCTGATTTGTCTCTGTTCCTGGTGGCAGTTTATTCTCGATCTTTTCTTCAAAGTTTGCCAATAAGCTTTTTAAAAAAATATATTCTTTTTTTTTTTTTTTTTGAGAGAGAGGCAGCTCAAGTGGGGGAGGGGCAGAGGGAGAGGGAGAAAGAATCTTTTTTTTTCAGTTCATTTATTCATTTTGAGAGAGTGGGGGGTAGGGGGGAAAGAGAGAGAGAGGGAGAGAGAGAGAGAATCCCAAACAGGATCCACTCTGTCACTGCAGAGCCCGATACTAGGCTCAAATTCACAAACCCTGAGACCATGACCTGAGCTAAAACCAAGAGTCAGACGCTTAATGGACTGATCCACCCAGGTGCCCCTACAATAAGCTTTGATAATCACAATGGTGGAAGGAGGCCAGTAGGGAGGTATGACATTTACTGAGTGTCTACTATGTGCAGGCAGTGGCCTTGGCACTTCACATTTAGTAACTCATTTAATTTAATGTTATTCCATAGTAAATCAATGAGCATGGCATAATTCTCCTGAAACAAAACAAATAATGCAAGCATTTATCATTCTCTTTTCAATCTCTTTCTCACTCAGACCTCATACTCCTGTTCTACATTTCTGTGTTCTGTTTTACAAAATCACTTGAAGCCAAATAGACATATTTACATAAATCACATGCATACTAGGGGGTGTTCCTGGGATATCCTGATAACCTTAGAACCACTTAGAACTTCTATTTCTAAGAGATGAACTGCATACATCTAGCAGCCCAGTCCAGCTACTTTGGTGGTAGATTGGGGCCCCTGTGGAACAGGAAGAGGTCCATCAGAACAAAATCCCATGAGCTCAACAGGAAGCTACTGTTTTTGCCTGGCATGTCAGTGTCTACAGGTGAAAAGATTTTACTGGAGAAAACATTTAGTTCCCCATCTTTGTCTTGATGTCGAAAGGGTGCATAGCCTAGTTTGAATGGATTGTGTCATTTGATATTTCTGGCCCTAGTTACTGATCAGAGTCTAGCGTGAACTGGAAAAGAAAGAAAATGATCTGTGCTTATTACTGATATCTTATGTTGACAAGGAACTGAAAGATCTCTGCAATTCTTAATCTTGTGCCTTGAGTTAGGAAAATCACATGTTTAGGACAGCTATAAGTACTAATGATATTAACAAGAGTATCTTAGTTCTTCATAGCTTGCAGAGGTTACAAGCATTGTTACATGTACTAGTTCCTCTAAATAGTCTTGAATTTTATTTTCTTTGATTACTCATAGATTACTTTGTAAGTGTATTAACGACTAGCACAATAAACATGTTTTATCAACCAGCAATTTCCTAATCTCAATTTAAAGGTATAGTTTATATTGAAAATCTGCCCCCCATCCTCCCTCTTCCTGCCGTAACAGCAACTGAAAAAGTCTGTAGAACAAAGAACAGTGTCAAACAAGCTCTTTGGACCTTAAAAGCAGTACCTTAACACAGAATCAAAATCTCAGTGAGGGAAGAGATATTGGTCAGCAGGTTTAAACTCTGTCTATTCCTGTTGTACATTCAAATATCCTTCCCCAGGAGAGGGCTTGTTCTCTTGCGAAAACATTTTGCATTTCTTAGTGGACAGCTCCTGGGCCTGGAGGGCAATTTACTGCAGGTGGTGGGAGAATAGGAGGCAGTGGATGAGTTGGAAAAGGAAGAGAGAAGGTTGAGAAATGGGAACTGCCTTAGGGAGAGAAGACAAAAGAGTTAATTTTTTCAAGAGACACTGAACCTCACCACCAGCCTAGCAGCACTGGTATTGTGGGGTACAGAGACGGGAAAAAAATAGACCCCACACTTAAGGAGCATACATCCTTCCTCTAGAGGAAGAGTTTTTCACATAAGCAGTTAAATGCAGGGTAGTGCCAGTAAATCACCTTTGAACTCTGAGAGCTGACTGGTAAAATAAAAGCATATATGATGATACTGAACAGAAGCTCTTTAAAGGTACCAAACAACTAGTAGCCAAGTGTGATTTGCCTAGAGCAGAATTGGAGATTTCACTTATCTCAGCAAGGAATTTATTAACCAATTATAATTGATTGCAAGTTAAGACCCAAAAGTAAGTCTGATTGGGTCTTGGGCTTCAAATCCCATTCTAAGGAGAGACCCAAATTCAGCATGCAGAGAAATTCTCAGTTGGGGAGAGGGCCTCATAGGGTCCTGGAAGTTCCATACCCAGGACTGCCTACTTACTACCCTTTGCGGTGAGTCCATCCTGAACAACAACCTTGGGCATGATACTTCAAGGCACATCTCCTCTGTAGGAAGTTCCCCTGAACATGGTCCCCCATCTACCAGGTAGATGTTACCAAGTAGAGTTAATCACTCTCCCTCCTCTTGTTACCAAAAAACGAGGTTTACTTCTTGGTAGGTGTCAAGGCAAAATACATAACAAAGCCAGAGAATGGAAAAGGAAAGGGTTCTACTTGCTACAAGTAAAGGAGAACATCAGGGATCCTTCCTGATGAGGGAGCATAAGGCAAGCTAACCGGCAGCATACACCCCCACTCCCCACCCCCACCTCTAAGACGGGGTATGTGTGATATTCCTCAGGCAACCCTGGCTGCCCAAGAACAAAGTAAAGGGGAAAAATAAATGGTTAACTGATAGAGATCACAGACATGACGTGAATCTCTATCAGTTTACAAATATCTTAGTAAATTACAAAATGCAATCTTATCAATAGCCTAATCTCCAGAAACCTATAGACTCCTTTCCTGGAGTCCCACCATCACCCCTCCATTGCATGTGGGGAACAAAGGTAGAAGAAAATGGCAGGTAAAACTAAATTTCTTTATAACATGCAGCCCATTGACAAATTCTTGAGGCTGGCAGAGTAAAACTTTCTCCAGGAACTGCTTATTGTCTTAGTGTTAATGCTTTGCTAGAGGGAGAAACAACTTTAGCTTAAAGGTAGCTGGGCTTCCGGTAGCCTGTGGGTCTTCTTTAGCACATGAAAATCTCACTGAAACCGTTCCCTGGACTTTATAACCAGTCTTTCCCCAGGGCCCAGGGCAGCTTTTCCTGACCACAGGTCCTGTCTCCATGCTTTACTAAAATCACATTTTTGCACCTAAGACATCTTCAAGAATTCTTTTTTGGCCATTGACTCCAGACCCCACAAACATTCTACCTTCAGCCCAAAAATCTTATCACTTCCAGGTTATCTCCTGGCCTGATAGTAGCTGATTGTTCGTCCATTCTTTCATAAGATGACTAGGGACCTAAAATGCCTTTTCTTACGTCAAGAAAGCTATGTCTGCCTTTGTTTTCCTGGGGACTCTTTCTGCTTACAAAACTCCCCCTTGAGATATTTCATTCCTCATTCTTGAGGGGTCATGGGTGGAGGTCAGCCTTCTATAATTGCTTCCTGCTTAGAATGAGTCTTGTGGTGTCCCAAGTTAGAGGAGTGACAGTCTACCGCTGCTAAAGTTAGATAAGTTTTTATTATACCCTAGGGTGTTCCTTCAGGGTTGTCTGAAGAACAATTTGAAGTTGAATTTGTTAAAATCACGAAGTGACTAAGTTTACTAGGAGTTGTGAGATCCAGGGGTCAAACAATAAGAGTACATTCAGAGTAAGGTACATTTGACTCTCCTTGGGAACTTAATTCTTCCCAGTTAACTGGATTTTCTGAAGAGGAGCTTGAGATCTGACACCAGTTCACAGTTGTCATCTGTCCCCTTCTTTCTTGCCCAAGACAGATTCTGCTCTCTTTTTTACTCTGGAATGGTAGATCCAAGGTGTCATCCCTTGCAATGTAAAGGAAGAGCAAAGGCAGAAGGAAATGGCAGATAAAATTAAATTTTCCTATAACCTGCAACTCATTGACAAATACTTGAGGTTGGCAGAGTAAATCATTTCTCCAGGAACTCCATACTGTCTAATGCTAATGCCTTGCTAGAGGGAAAAACAACCTTCAATAGACCTCCACTATCCCGAGTCTTCTTTAGCATATGAAAATCCCGCTGGAAACTTACCCTGGACTTTACCTCCCCCTAACTCCATAGTATAAAACCAGTCTCTCCTCATGGTCCCTGGGCAGCTCTTCCTGCCTACGTGTCACGTCCCCGTGCTTTAATAAAATCACCTTTTTGCACCAAAGACGTCTTCAAGAATTCTTTCTCGGCGGTTGGGTCTGGACCCCACTAAACTCCATCAGCACCCCAAAACCCTCATCAATTCCATAAGTGCTGTATTTGATCTGTAGGGGCTCCTGTTTCTTTCTATTTATTTATTTATTTATTTATTATTACTTTTACTGTTTTCATTTATTTCTAGGAGAGAGAGAGAGAGAGAGAGAGAGACAGCGTGAGCAGGGGAGAGAGGGAGTCACAGACTGAAACAGGCTCCAGGCTCTGAGCTGGCAGTCAGCACAGAGCCTGACGCGGGGCCCGAACCCACGAACCGCGAGATCATGAGCTAAGCAAAAGTCGGACGCTTAACCAACTAAGCCACCCAGGCGCCCTTCTGTGTCTTTAAATACAACTAGTCCCCTTGTTCATAAGGAAGACTCTTTAGTTCCATGGGGTCTGGAAAGCTTAATTTGGCTTAGGTGACTGGCTCAGTCCAGTCACAGCTTTCCTAGCTCTACTATATGTTTTATAGTGTTTTCTATGACGTCTACTTCAGGTGGAGCCCAGCCCATCCCTGGGAACGGCCTTCCAGACATACATCATTTCAAAGGGACTGAGTTTTAACTTTTCCTTTTGGGGCTGCCCTGATGTGGAAGAGCTACGGGCAGCAGTTTAAGCTATTATTCCTGTAATTCTTGGCATCGTTTGGCCTTTTTTTTTTTTTGCCAATGTCTTTTTAAAGGTCTGATTAGCTCGCTCTGTTTTTCCTGAAGACTGGGGCCTCCAGGCAACATGCAGTTCGGTTTGCATGTGATACCTAAGGAACAAGTGACTTTACCCATCACTGTGGAGGTAAAGGCTGGTTCCTTGTCACTTTGAAGTATTCGGGATAGCCCAAAACTAGGAATAATATTGTATATCAGGGCTTTAACTACTTTTCTTGGTTTGTTTGTTTGTTTTTCTGTCTTGCAATGGAAAGCTTTTAATCCAGCCAGTACAAGTGTCAATTAAGACCAAGAGATTCTTTTTTTTTTTTTTTTAATTTTTAATGTTTATTTAGTTTTGAGAGAGAGACACACAGAGTGTGAGTGGAGGAGGGTCAAAGAGAGAGGGAGACACAGAATCCGAAGCAGGCCCCAGGCTCTGAGATGTCAACATAGAACCTGACGCAGGGCTCGAACCCACAAACTGTGAGATCATGACCTAAGCCGAAGTCAGCCGCTTAGCCAACTGAGCCACCCAGGCACCCCTAGGCCAAGAGATTCTTGAAGCCATCTGATCAGGGGTCATCACAGTAAAAATCTATTTTTCAATCCTTCCCCAGCTGGGTGCTTCCAGGTTAAACAGCTCTTTTTAGTGGTGGGGCAGAAGGCCTGTATTAACATGTTTTTTGGCAATATGCACATTGGCATATTGCCATGACTTTTTCAATTAGATGCCTTAAGCTGGGTGTGCTAATCATTGTCATCCGCCAGTTGTGCATTATCTCTTTTCCTTGATGAATGGAGTCAAGGGTGCTTTAACAATTGCCCATACCAGACTCAGAGGTACCTATATTTTTCTGGACTTATTGATTAGCCAGGCTTTTGAGATTGAGATTCTCTTGTAGTCCTTTGTAGTTCTTTTAGGTCCTCTGGGAAGTAGTCCGGCTTAAATCTATATAGGGGAAATGAGGAAATAAGTGGTAATTCTAAGGCTTCCTTCTCCCTAGCTGGGCTTTTGGTAGTTGTGTCTGCCAGGCTATCGTCTTTGGCTTCTTCGTGTTCTCCCTTTCTGTATCCCCTACAATGAATTACAGTTATTTCCTTGGGTTTGTGGATGGCTTCTAAGAGTCAGGGAATGTCTTTGCTCTTTGGTCTCTTTATTAGCAGCTGAGAGTAGACCTTTCTCTTTCCAGATAGCCCCATGCGTGTGTATTACTGAGAAGACATACTTTGAATCAATGTATGTAGTAACAGTCTTTCCTTTTCCTAGCTCTAAGGCTTGGGTCAAGGTTATTATTAGCTCAGCCTTCTGAGCTGAAATTTGCTGGGGACAGGCTTTTGGCTTCTGTCTCTTTATGCAGGGAGACCATAGCATATCTAAACTTATGTTTGCCTTTCTCCATAAATCTGCTTCTACCCACAAACCATAGTTCATTAACATTAGGCAAAAGTTCACTTTTTAGGTCTTTTCTACTGGCATACACCATGTCAATGGTTTCATTACAGTTCATGGACAGGTGGCTTAGAGGTAACAAAGTAGCAGGATTCAATGCTATTTGGTAAGCAGGCCTGGGCTATCTAGCAACAGGGCTTGAAATTGGCCTAGTTTGCCCTCTGTTAGCCAATTATGGCCTTTGGTATTCAGAATTTGTCTCACTATTAAAGCCTGGCTCATAGTAAGGGTTTTTTGCCCCCCTTTCATTAATAAGCAAGTAGTCACCACCACTGCCTGTAGGCATGGTGGCCTTTTTTTGAAAAAGTATGTTATGACTCTTCTCATACTCTTCTCACCATTTGGATGAGGACTCCCAAGTCTCATTCTCGTGTCTCATGGATTTATGGTTCAAATGGTTTAGGAAGTCAGGAATGCCCAAATCAGGGGGGCTAAGTAGTAGTTATTTTAGTTTCTGAAAGTCTTGATCATTTTGGCCATCCTACTCAAAAGGGTCCGTTTCCAGTCCTTGCAATTTTTCACAATGGAGCTTTCAATCAAACCAAAATTGAGAATCCGTATCTCGCAAAATACCACCATTCCCAAGAAACCCCTCAACTGCTTTCAAATGTTGTTCTATGGTTTGCTTTCTGTCCTCGGGACGTCCTCCATCTTTCAGAGATCAAGTCTCCTAAGGAATGAGGTTTTTGGGGTGATTGTGGGATTTGTGGGGTCCGGAGCCCATGACCAAAAAGGAATTCTTGAAGACATATTTGGTGCAAAAAGGTGATTTTATTAAAGCATGGGGACAGGACCTGTGGGCAGGAAAGCTACCCAGGGACTATGAGGAGAGACTGGCTTTATACTATGGAGTTGGCAGAAGGTAGAGTCCAGGGTAAGTTTCCAGTGAGATTTTACTCTGCCAAAGAAGACTGGAGGCCTAGCTATTGTCAAGCTAAGGTTGTTTTCCCTGTAGCAAAGCATTAGCATTAAGACAGTAGGGAGTTCCTGAAGAAATGTTTTACTTTGCCAGCCTCACGTATTTGTCAATGGGCTTCAGGTTACAAAGAAATTTAGTTCTTTTTTTTTTTTTTTAATGTTTTATTTCTTGTTTTGAGAGAAAGAGACAGACAGCATGAACAGGGGAGGGTCAGAGAGAGAGGGAGACATAGAAACAGAAGCAAGCTCCAGGCTCTGAGCTAGCTGTCAGCACAGAGCCCGATGTGGGGCTTAAACCCACGAACCATGAGGTCATGACCTGAGCCAAAGTCAGACGCTCAACCAACTGAACCACCCAAGCTCCCCAAGAAATTTAGTTCTATCTGCCATATCCTTCTGCCTTTGTTTCCCACATCACTAAGGAAGGATGATAGAGACTTAGGTTCTGCAGGACTATGATCTCCATAAACAAAACTATTTGTTTTTCCCCTTTCCTTTGTTTTTGGGCAGCCAAGAGTGTCTGAGGGATATCACACATATCCCATCTGGGGCAAAGGTGGGGGGGGGGTTGGGGAGGAGGGGTGGTGTTTAAGACCTGTCAGCTTGGCTTATGCCCCCTCATCACTAAGTATCTGACCTCTGTCTTAGACATCTGGGCCTTTTTCGTTGAGACTGTATATCTCCTTTCTGCTAGAAAAGGTTCTGCTAGAACCTCTATTGTATTTCATATTGTATCTTGATCTCAGTCTTCCTTTGCTGGTCCAGCTATCAGAATATTATCAACATTTTGGGGGACTATTCCCTTTTCTAGGTGTAATCCTCTCAGATCTTGACTCAAAACCTCTCCAAACTAGTGGGAGAGCTTTTAAACCCCTGGGGAAGAAAAGCCTAACAAATACTGCTGCTTTTGATATGAATGAGAATCTTCCCATTCAAAAGCAAATGGGTCTTTTGAGTCCTCATCTAAGGACATGGAGAAAAAGGCATCTTTGAGGTCCAGAATGGTTAAAACCTGCTATTACTCATGAGGTGAGTGAACCAAGTATAGGAGTTGTGGAACCACCAGATAGATATCCCATGTAGCCTCATTTACTGCCATAAAACCATGGGAAATTCAATATTCTTCTGTTCCTGGTTTTTTTTTTTAATAGGTAATATTGAGGTGTTACAGGGAGATTGGCAGGGTCCTATCCAGCCTTGGATTAGTTATCTATTTATTATAAGATCTATTCCCTTCTTTGCCTTCAGTCTAAGGGGGTATTGTTTTCCTTTCAGTTGGCGAAAGTAAATTTCATTGAATTTCTTAAAACCTTTACAGGTTGGGCATTCACAGCTCTGTCTATTTACCCTCTTACCTAAACTTCTGTCCTCACCTGATCAAGTATGTAGGCAGGAAGAGGTTCTAGCACAGGAGGATCCTCATTTAAGAGTACGGGAAGGGTAGCCCTCTGTGATTTGGGCACATTTATCTCAACTCCACTTTGGTTTACATGTATTGTGGCTCCCAGCTTGACCAACAAATCTTTCTCTAACAGAAGGATCAGGCATTCTAGAGCATACAAGGAGTGCTTTAAAGTTTTTTGAATCTATTTAACAGGTCAGAAGCTCCAAAATTTTTCTTATATTTCCCTTTCCTGACACTCCCTTGATATTGCACTTTGTCTTAGAGAGGTGGTCCTTTTGAGTAGTCAACACTGGTACCACCGGTATCAGCAAAAATTCAGTTGGTTCTTCCACTATGTCTAAGGAGACCTGAGGCCCTTGGGGGATATTGGGATGGTGCTTTGCGGAGCCAACTGGGGAGCCCCTAGGGGCCCTGTCAATATTCTTCCTCAGTCACCAGGAATTGAAAGGAAGAGGGTTTAGCTTGGGCCTTTCTTGTTTAGGGACAGTCAAGGCATCTTCTCTTCCACTGTCCCTCCTTTTTACGCTAAGCACATTGGTTGGGTTTCAGCTTTGCTAGCAGTTTGTGCCTCCCATGTTGGGAGTAGTGGCAATTCACCTACGGTGTCTTCTTATTTCTTCTCTTGGGTTACCTTGGCTGATCTGCAGTGCCACTACCACCAAGACAGTCTGTTTCTTCATCTTTGTGTCTTCTTATTCTTCTGCCACACTTGGGTTTTGAAGACCCTAAAAGGCCACCTCAACCAGCTGAGAGGTCGGGGTGTTAGGTCCTAGTACAACCTTTTAAAGCTTGCAGTGAATATCTGGAGTGGTGTAAGATGTGAAATAAGGTATTTACTACTGTAGCATTTCTTGGATCCTCAGAGTCCAGGGTGGTGTATTGCCTAAGGTATTTGCTAATTCTCCCCAAAAAGACAGAGGGATTTTCATCCTTTCCTTGTTGTATGTTCCTTACCTTGCCTCAGTTAACTGGTCGAACCACTGCAGCCTTTATTTACTTATTTATTTTAATGTTCATTTAGTTTTGAGAGACAAAGAGAGACAGAGTGTGAGCAGGAGAGGGGCAGAGAGAAAGGAGACACAGAATCCAAAGCAGATTCCAGACTCTGAGCTGTCAGCACAGAGCCCAATGTGGGGCTTGAACTCATGAACTGTGAGAACCCATGAACTGCGAGACCTGAGCTGAAGTCAGACACTTAGCCAACTGAGCCACCCAGGCACCCCCACTGTAGTCTTTATACCTTTGAGGAGCAGGTACCTATAGTGTTCTAGCTTCCCACGCTGCAAAACCCCCCCCCTCCCCCAGACATCTGGGTCCTAGTAAAGGTCAATTGTTGGCATTGGTTGCTCAGCAGGTCTCCAAATAGCACTGTCTGGCTGGATGGCCAGCTTCTTGTTCTGCTTCCTCCCTAGCTTTTTCTTCCCCTGTAATCAGGGTAGTTAATAGGCTTTGAATATCTCCCTAAGTAGGGTTATGGTTCATAAAAATAGTGCTCATTAGGTTTAACAAACCCCTCCAGGTCTGCCCTGAATAACTGAGTATTTTGCTTCCGATTAATTATACATGTTAGAGGTAGAGAAGGGTAGGTACATGCATAATGATCAAATTTCCTTCTGAGACCTGCCTCAGAGAGCATAGAGCATACATTTCAAGTCTGATAAGAATGACCACTCTTTTTTTTTTAAATTTTTTTAATGTTTTATTTATTTCTAGGAGAAAGAGAGAGACAGCGTGAGCAGGGGAGGGTCAGAGAGAGAGTGAGTCACAGACTGAAGCAGGCTCCAGGCTCTGAGCTGGCAGTCAGCACAGAGCCCGATGCGGGGTTCGAACCAACGAACCGCGAGATCATGACCTAAGCGAAAGTCGGATGCTTAACCGACTAAGCCACCCAGGCACCCCAAGAATGACCACTCTTAATGGCGGTGAGCTGAGCACTGGGGGCCCATCATTAGGTTCTCCTTTTCCTGATTAAGGTGGAGGTGGCTGAGGTGGGTCAGGAGTGTAAACAAGGGGTGGATCCAGCAGTGACTTGGAGTCTTGAGAGGATGGACTTGCAGGTAGGGCTGAAGGCTGGGGACCTGTTCCAAATCCCCAGGGCAAAGGGAGATCTAAGAGGTCTCCTTCCAAGTGAGGAGCATGGTCTGATTCTCTGGGCTAGATAGATGAATATACTCGAGCCCATGTTTCTTCTACAATCCCTTATTTTGGCAGAAGACTATTGTACATAATGGATCTCATCCCATTTTTATTCCTTCTTATAAAATAGGTTTAATTGGAGTATGGTATTATAATTTAATGAGACATTTTCTGGCCATTTTTTCCTGGTCTTCTAGCTGGTATTGTGGCCAGGCAGTATTACAAAAGAAAACAAGTTGGTTTTTTGTGTTTTTTTTTGTCATTGGGATATACCCAAATAAGCTTCCAATGACTCAGGATCCTCCTTAATGAGTCATCTGAGGGGATTGATGTTTGATCCCCCATATCCTTAGATCTCTGTTAGGGATTGTCTCTAACTACCAAGAGGTCTGCTTTAAGGGTTAGTAGAGAGACAAATTTCATTATTCTTAGCTGACTGAAAATTTCCTTCTCTTGAGAACTGGTAAGTAAGCTCTTTCAGTTAATAATTTAAAAGTGCATGTTCAGGTTGTTCAAGTATATCAAACTAACACATCTCAATTTCCAGACAATTTCCAGAACCTGAGATTTATCTTTTGAGGGCTTCAATGATCAGGTGTCTGTGGTAAGTCTTCAGTACTTGGGAAGATATGGATGTCTTGTAATCCCTCAGATTCTCCAAATGGAACAGACCAGATAGCTGAATAGACCCTGAGACTTTCCTTTCCCCACTTGAGATAGAGGCAGAGCTCTAAGACCGATTTGTGGGATAATTGCCACCCATGTCTCTGAAGGGACTCTCCAAGCAGAGATAGCCTCTGATCCTGCCTAGTGAGTCTTACATACACAGATTTGACACATCAGGCTCCAAGAGGGATTCTCTTATGTCCTTCTCTGCAGGTTCCCTAACAACACAGATGAGTTAACCCAGCTGAACTCTGGCTGCCTCTGCCCAATTGTTGCCTGAGGGAGCTGGAGGAACTCAAGGGAGTTAGGCGAGAGGTCCCATCTGGGTAGCCAAATTTGTTACCCAAAACTGGGTTTCCCTCTTTGTGGGCATTGAGCCAAAAGATACAACCAAACCAAAGAATGGGAAAAAGGTTTTACTTTCAAACAAGTAAAGGAGAACACCAGGGATCCTTCCCAAAGCAATATCTCCCCAACAACAAAATTGGGGAAATTTTAAGCTAAGGATATATATGTATTCATTAAGGGGCTTGAATGATGGGGAATACAGCGTGGATTTGGGGCAAAAGTCCTCTTAAGATGACTTGGTCCAGGTCGAGATCACCAGGGCTGGCAAGGGTCAGCATCATTAATTATCTGGTTTCTGTTGGTCTGGTATCTGGGTGCTCAAAGGAATGTAGATCCTACAAAGATAACTCAAGCGTATACATCACGTCAGTCTTCAGTTTTGAATATGACTTTGTTATCCCCTGGCCTGATAGTGGTTGTTTGCTCTTTCATACTTTCACAAGATGGCTGGGGACCTAAAATGACTTTCCTTATGTCAAGAAAGCTGTATCTGTCTTTGGTTTTTGGGAGCAGGGGACCTCTAACTCTTTCTGCTTACACTCTGTCCCCACATTTATTGTGTACATGCCTCTCTTATGGACCAACAGTACCACACAGTATTTACAATGCTCAAATTACACATATGTCTCCCCCACCATATTGGAAGACAAGGAGCCATTCTTTGACATTTTGGTGTTCTCAGTGCCTCTGTCCAGTGGGTGGCCTTCAGTGGATGCTCTGTCAATATTTGAGTGGCAGGATGAGTGAGTGAATGAATCAGTGTATAAATGAATGAATAATAAATGATTGGATAAATGAAAGGATACAGGAAGGGTTAATATGACCAAAGACTTCAGGTCAACAGAGGGTCCAGGGAACAATAGCAAGAATGATCTGCATGAAGCATGTTTGGGAAGAGCCAAAAGAAAAAGGCTAACAGAGTTAGGCCAGATAATGGAGGGCCTTCAGTGGCAAGAAACATTCTTTTGTCTATTCATTTTGTTCAACAAAAATTTGCTGCAAACTTTTTAAGGTAGTATGGATAATATAAAGCTACAGTCTCTAGCCTAGGGATTACATAGTTAAGGAAGAGAGGATGCTGTCCCTAGAGCTACATTAATAGGTAGACAGGACAAGAGTATTAGATATAACCAAGGAGCCTAGGATTTCAAGGATCAGTAAGTCACTCCAGGTTGTGCTGATGGAAAGGCATCTGAGCCGGCCTTCAAGGGTAAGAGGAACAGCAGAAAGCATGACATCAGCAAGGAAGCAGAAATAGTACTGTGCAAGACACAGGGGCAGGGGGCAGCTGAGAATGGCCCTCCAAGGCTGAAGCAAATTGGGAGACAGGCATAAGATAAAAGATGAAGATTTAAGGAGAGGTTGGGTGAGGTTGTACAGGGTATTTGTCAGGCTAAGGCGGTTCCAGTCTACACAGGAGGAGTTAGAGAATTTGTGATGACTTGCTGAATGCTAGGGTAGGGCTAATTACCATGAGTACAGGGAACTGTCAGCCCAGCCCTGGATAAAAAGCCGAGGCAAATCTTTTTGACAGACCTACCTGAGGTTTTGAAATTCTTTTACTCTATAATTAAGTGTCAAATGCTGAGATAGTTTCTGAGGTTTTTATGTGGTGTATGGTACGTGCTGGAAGGCTGGTTTGTACAAACACATCCTGAATGGCCCCGTTAATCACTATCTTGAGAATACAAAGATCCCGTCCTCTCAATATACTCCCATCAATCAGGGTATGTAGGAAAAACATGTTGTTCAGCATTGGAGGTCAGGGTCTCCAGGGGTGGCCAAGCCAGAGCATCTCCTTGGTAACAAAGAGTGTCTGGATGGCAGGTCTTGATCTCCTTGGAATGCTGGCCATGCAAGGAGGGAAAAGACTCCAGATAGTTGCTAGGCTAGTTGCTCCACTATAAAAGCTTGCTGTAAGTAGATCCCAACAGCAGATGCTTTGTCCAGTCTGCTGCTCCTGGACTCCCTATATGTAAGTTCCCCAATAAACCTATGTCTTGCTTGCTGTCTCTGGATCATTTCTTTGGTCTCGTAGGACCATTAGTCACCACTGGCTTAGAGTCTGCAAGGGTGTGGCTACACAAATGGTGAGACAAACAGAAGGTGAGAGAAACTTGTGAGTGCCTAGATGTCAGGGAAAAAGGCAAATCTGTGCATGGGAGGGAGAGCCTGGGGTGCATCCTGAGTTGACCATCAACCATTGTGTGGGGAGTGATGGCTCATGCAAGCCTCTTAAGTAAGTTCCCTAGACTTAAGGAAGAGGCATCTGGGAGAAAAATTCCAACTTGCTCATTGACGTCCATGTGGGGAGGGGTGGCCCGTATGTCGAATATTTGTGAACCATGTATGAGTATGGGAATGCCCTGAAAACACCCACTGGTCTTACGCACTTGGCAGAGGAACTGTGCACTGTAGCAAGGAAAGGAAGCACATGACAGCCACGTTGTGCTGCCCTCTACCATGGGTAGTCTAGCCGGCCACCAGTGCTTGACTGCAGGCTGAAGCTTGTGTCTGAAAGTTAAAAGATGAACTAATTTTAGAAAAGGATATGAAAATGTTCATAAGCCTGATGGCTTCGTGGCTGGTGGACAAGATGGGAGAACAGGATAAATGAGAGAACTTAGCATGATATGCTGCAAAGCTAGGAGGACACGAGATGCCATAGATTAAGATCCTGGCATTTGTAACAAAGCCCAATTAGGACACTAAGAGGTGGAAGCTCTAAAAAGTGATGAAAAACCCTAATACAAAGAAGAATTAAAAAAAACATTTTTTAATGTTTATTTTTGAGAGAGAGAGAGAGAGAGAGACAGAGTGCAAGTGGGAGAGGGGAGAGAGAGAGTGAGAGAGAGAGAGAGGAAGACACAGAATTTGAAGCAGGCTCCAGGCTCTGAGCTGTCAACACCCAGCCCTATGCAGGGCTTGAAATTGGACCTGGGCCAAACACTTAACGGACAGAGACACCCAGGCACTCCACAAGGAAAAATTTTAAATGCAATTACCAGCAGCTCCTTGGAGATAACTTGCATTCTTTCTCTGACCCTTGAAGTTGTAGATCTTATCAGGTCTTTAAGGTGTAAATACTCCAGGTGATAATCAAAACATTGCCCATAGGGACTGAAGGAAAAAAATGGAGGGGGAAGGCTATTTAAAATACAGACTGCTGGAAAGCAACTCTGTATGTAGGGAAAGTAGGAGAGGTGCAAAAAATGTATGAAGAATGAGAATATATTTTCTTTCAGGTAAAATAAATAAATTAGTCCCGAAATGAGGCCAGTTGTTTACAGAGGGAAAACTTAGGACAAAATCTAAATTAAAAAGAAGTCTTTTACGGAGCGCCTGGGTGGCTTCGTAGGTTAAGCATCCGACTTTCGCTTAGGTCATGATCTCGCGGTTCGTGGGTTCGAGCCCCGCGTCGGGCTCTGTGCTGACTGCCAGCTCAGAGCCTGGGCCTGTTTCAGTCTGTGACTCCCTCTCTCTCTGACCCTCCCCTGCTCACGCTGTCTCTCTCTCTCTCTCTCTCCTAGAAATAAATAAAAATATTTTAAAAAAATAAAATGTAAAAAAAGAAGTCTTTTTCATGAATGAGAATCTTTGGAAAGGAATTTTATGCATGATCAGGACTGACTAAACTTGAAATAAATACATTATAAAAGTACACTGGTGTCTCTCTATTAAAAAGACAAAGTTGTCTTGAGTTGTGTCCATGCTTTACAAAGAAATTGTAAACAAAGTTGTTTTTTTCTCTATCTGCCCAGAAAAACAAAGTTTCTACGTTTTGGCTTTACCGGGTTTATAAGAAACTCTCATCAGAACTTTAGTCATGGCCATTTTTAAGTCTTTTATTACTTACAAGGTTACTGTTTACTCTGAGGCCTTGGCAAAAAAGTGTTCCCACAAAAGTGCTTCATTTCCCGGACATTCATGGAAAAGACTTTGACAAGTACAGGTTTTTGATAGCTAATAACAAATTGCCTCCATGTGGGAGGGACAATGATAAACCTTTCAAGTGCTCCTCCAAGGCTACCTGTATAGCTCCACAATATGTCATGAGATGGTAGCTGGGGACCCTGTTCTTCTTGCCCCCATCGGTGAGGTGGGATCACTGCACTGAAGATGTAATGTTAACATTACATAATGTGAAGTCTTGCCTCTGCTGTAGAGCATCTTTCAGGCTTTGCTAGAACATCTGGAAGATAGAGGATGGACAGTGAACCCACAGAAAATCCACAGAACCCACAGAAAATTGGCTTATCAGTCAATATAAGCATTTGTGTGCAATCTGGTCGGGTAAGACAAAAGTTTCTGTCGTGGTCATTGACAAAATACAGGTATACCCACACCCCACCACTCCAAAGCAGTTACAAACATTCCTAAGTCCCTTAGGGTGTTGGTGTCCTTTTATCCCTCATGTGATTCAATCCCTTCGGCTCTTTATAGATTGGTAATATAGGGACCCCAATGGAATTGGTCTTCAAAAGACAGCAAAGGATTTGAACAAGCGAAAGTAGCTGTTAAACATATTCAAGCCTTAGGTATTCTTGTATAGGGATAGGCAAGTGAATTGGAAGACCAATTGTACTGACGCTTTTTCAGGACTCGCGCAAGTAAGCGCCCAACCCAGGAAGCGTGCTAACCAAAAAACTACTGTCCTTGGTCCAGAATAGCCCTGTGCTACCTATGGGGTGCTCACTAACCTCGACAGCGACCAAGGATCTCACTTTACAGGACAGGAAGTGCAGGAGTGAGCCAACAATCAAGACATCCATTGACATTTGCATTTACCATAGAATCTCACTGCAGCTGGACTTACGGGCTGTGTGAGTGGACCATTGAAACAACTGCCACAAAAAACCATTTACTGGCCCTCTGGACAAGCTGCCTCTCAACAGCTGTAGGACATTAAATGAACAGGTACACTCCAATTGGTCCAGCGCCTATACTGTACTCACTCAAGGACCTGATGGTCACCCTTAGAATACAAGTAGACAGCAGGCTGGAAAGATGGTCTCTGCCGCAGGTAGGGGCATAAGGTAACATTTTGTTGTCCTTGCCACAAGATCCATCTACAGGGGATCATATAATTAAATGGACTTAAAATGGCAAACACGTCCATGGTGGTTTGGGTTTTTGGACCAATGGGGAAGAGGAATACAGCAGGACCTAACCATCACCCCATTTTTTACCCCAGTCTACTGAAGACAATGAAAGTGTACAACCATGTACCTTTCATTTAAAAAAAAAAGGATATTATTATAATCACTTTAAGAAACATTCTTATACCCCCATTGTCCTTTTCAGTTTTGCCCCTCCATGTACCAGTGAGGGAGCCAACAATTTTGTACTACAAACCTGGAGCCAAACCACAGTTAAGGGTGTTGTGATTCCAGAACAGCACCACCTCCTGCATTGTGTTAGACAATCATGACTTGCCTCTTCTGGTATGTACAAAATAGCTTATGTTTTGAGTTTAGATTCTGCATGGGAAACCTGTTCCTCCATTGGGTCCTGACCACAGCTTCTATACAGAATAAGACCAACTGTTGGGTGCGTACTCTTATCAGCGACTGCAGGCCTCCTCTGGCAAATCTAAATTGCCAACCTCAGCACTTGGACACACTTCTATCCTAGGTATAACACCTTCTTGGCCATACCTGGATTGACACACATTCCCTGGGTACCTAGGCTCCCTCTCTTAGAAGACATAAAGAGAAAAAATTTTCAACTGATACAAAAATAAATAAGACTCTGCCAGTAGAATATGCCATTTGGGATGGCCTGGGATGGTTAACTGCAACCCAGGTACAAACTATGAGAATTGCCCCCTCATGGATAGTGAGAGAAAATAAGACCATTAATACTACAGGTCATACTGTGGGATGGATAGCTACACAATGGCCAGACATGGTGACACATGCCTATAGTCCCAGCTACTTGGGAGGCTGAGGCAGGAGGATTGCTGAGCCCAGGAGTTCTGGGCTGTAGTGCGCTATGCTGATCAGGTTTCCACACTAAGTTTGGCATCAATATGGTGACCTCCCAGGATAGTCACACAACAATGCAATCACACTATACCCATTACTGCTGTTACTTGGTTGGGTAGACAAAAGATGGCTTCTCTTCTCCATGAGGATGGCTACGGCATGGGGTACCCATGTCTGGCCCTACTTACTCTATAACTGAACTGACACTGCATCTGAGGGCACCCATACCTGCCATGCTTTATACTTATCTGCTTATAGAGGAAACCCATCAGTTGGGAGGTGGTCAAGGCTCAACAGAGAACCAACAGAACATCTTGGTTTTTCTATCCCCTGTCCATTTTTCTCCCCTTTTGCAGCCACCATTGATGTAGAGTGGCAGGTAGAGGCCCTAGCCAAACACACAGCTGCCACCTTTAATTCCACCTGTAAGACAATCACCTTCCTTACCAAGGAGAATTCTCATCCTTACCAAGGAGAATTCTCATCCGTACCAAGGAGAATTCCCAAATAAGACTAGTAGTTCTGCAAAACAGAGTGGCTCTTGACATGTTAACCACAGCACATGGAGGGACCTGTGCTCTCATCAAGACAGAATGCTATGTGTATATACCTGGCTATTCCCACAACGTTTCCCAAGCCAGAGCTAGTTTAAACATATGCATTAAATGTATTGATTCCCTGACTACTGACCTTGTTAGTGCTTGGTTAAATCATTTGCCTTCTTCCTGGTGGAACGTTTTCTATGGTTTCTTAGCTATTTGTGTTTTCCTATTATTGGGATTCTGTGGCTTATACTGTTGCTGTGGGATTTGATTGCAATACACCTTGGCATACTGGTTCCAGGTATATCTCAGAAGAGGGGCATGTAAAGAATGTCCAGGCCATTTGGGTATTTTGGTGTGGGGTGAATGGTACATGCTAGATGGCTGGTTTGTGCAAGCACACCCTAAATGTTCCCATTAATCACTATCTTGAGAATATACAGATCCCATTCCTTCTCTATATTCCCATCAGGTAGGATATAAAGAAAAAGTATGTTCAGTGTTTGAGGTCAGGGGCTTCAGAGGTGGGCAACCCATAGGGTCTCCTTGGTAATGAAGATTATCTGGGGGGCCCTTCCTGGCTCAGTCAGTAGAGCATGTGACTCTTGATCTTGGGATTGTAAGTTCAAGTGAGACATTGGGTACAGAGATTACTTAAAAAATAAAAATAAAAATAATAAGGGAGTGCCTGGGTGGCTCAGTTGGTTACGTGTCCAACTCTTCATTTTGGCTCAGGTCATGATTTCATGGTTCATGAGTTCAAGTCTTACACTAGGCTCTGTGCTAGCAATGCAGAGCCTGCTTGGGATTCTCTTTCTCTCTGTCTCTGTCTCTGCCCTTCCCTGTTTGCTCACTCTAAATCTCTCTCTCTCTCTCTAAATTAATAAATAAACTTAAAAAAATAATGTCTGGATGGTAGGCCTTGATCTCCTTGGAATGCTGGCCATGCAAAGAGGGAAAAAGCTCCAGATAGTTGGTAGGTTAGTTGCCACACGATAAAAGCTTGCTTCATGTAGATCCCAGCAGCAAATGTTTTGTCTAGCTCCTGGACTCCCTATATGTAAGTTTCTCCAATAAAGTTATGTCTCACTTGCTGTCTCTGGGTCATTTCTTTGGTCTTTCTGGCCATCACCCACCCTTGGCTTAGAGTCTGTGGGGGTGTGACCACAAAGCTGGTAACTCAGTCTTTGCATGCTACCCTCCATTGCAACAGATACTGTTATTATCATTGCTTAGTGTTCTAAGGCAGACCTCAGCTGAGACAGGTAACCACAGACTGGGAACATGGTAGGTTCTTCCTCTACTAGTTGTAATATACTTGATCATGAGGTTAGTGAAGTTGCTAACAAAAGTACTATGGAAACTTTCAGTTAATAGTACCTTGAGTTTATGAAGGCCTCAGTTACTTTTAGTCATGTATGGCTGTATTCAACTGTGGGAAAAATTCAATTTTCTACAGTCTTGGAACAGAACTCAGATGTATTTTTCAGGATTCTATTGGTTATAAGTGACAGAAGCCAAAAGCAGCTTAGTCTTCTTAGACTTATTGGATAGATACTGGGGGTAGCTCACAGAGCTGGAAAAAAGAAGGGGCAGAATCAAAAGATCCTGAGAAGTTTGTAGAATAGGAAACACCAGGAATCTATTTCCCCATCAAGACAACAATTACACTGGTAGAATCTGTCTGATGTAACTATTTTGGAACTCTGGAGTCTATTGAAGACTTAGAGGCATGGATAGTAAATTGTGGTCTTTAGCTCTCAGCACACTGATAGCTATCCACCCTCCACCTCCAGTCCCATGGCAGGCAGCTGTGTATATTTTTGGAGCGGTTTGCACAAAACTTGTGGGAGCCAGAGTGGCCAAAGAGGACTCTTCCTCCAAACATCATTAATCAGCTCTGATGGGTCATGCTGCTTCTGATCTTAGACATGGAGTCAAAGAAGCACGCGGCCATTGTTGATGTATCTTCCCTCCTTTGTGCAAGCCCCTCTCCCTCCAACTGAAGTGATTTCTAAGGAAGTTAAAGAGCAGATGTCCTGCCCTCCCCAATTTTTCTTTCTTCTTTTTTTCTCCTTTAGGAGCTAGACATTAACGACTAGAACATTCAAAAACAACAGGCTATGTGGGAGAAATTTGGAAGTCAATGCACCTTCCCAGGGAAGGGCATAGACTCAGAAATGACCTGAGAAGACTTTAAGTTTACACTTCAGGGTGATCCTTGGCACAGAGATAGACAACAGCAATAAAAAAAAAAAAAAACAAAACACACAAAAAAACAAAACCCCAGCAAACCCCAAGGAAGAAAGAGAACCTGATTTCCAGAGTTAACACACTAACAATACAAATGTCCAATTTTTAACAACAACACAAGGACCACAAAGGATACAAAACAGGAAAAAAAAATAAATTGACAGAAATTGTTCCTGGAAAAGACCTAGTGGTAGATCCATGAGACAAAGATCTTAATATATTTTTAAGTTTATTTATTTATTTTTTAGAGAGACAGAGACCATGTAATTAGGAGAGCAGCAGAGAGAGAGAGGTAGAGAGAGAATACCAAGCCTTCTCCACATTGTTAGCACAAAGCCCAATGTGAGGCTTAAACTCACGAAACTATGAGATCATGACCTGAGCCAAAACCAAGAGTTGGACTCTTAACCAACTCAGCCACCCAGACAAAGATTTTATTTTATTTTTTATTTTTTTATTTTTTTAAAAATTTTTTGTAATGTTTTATTTATTTCTAGGAGAGAGAGAGAGCAGCGTGAGCAGGGCAGGGTCAGAGAGAGAGGGAGTCACAGACGGAAACAGGCTCCAGGCTCTGAGCTGGCAGTCAGCACAGAGCCTGACTCGGGGCTCGAATCCAGGAACCGCAAGATCATGACCTGAGCGAAAGTCGGACGCTCAACCGACTAAGCCACCCAGGCGCCCCTCAGACAAAGATTTTAAAACAACTGTTGTAAGGATGCTCAAAGAACTAAAAAAGATATAGAGAGTTAAGAAAAAGGTGTATGAACAAAGTGGAAATAAAACAAAAAGACAGAAAACCTAAAAGGAAACCAAATTGAAAATTCTGGAATGGAAAAGTACAATAGCTAAAATAAAAAATTTAGTAGAAGCCTTCAAAGGCAGATTTGAGCAGGCAGAAGAATTAATGAACTTGAAGATACAGCAATGAAAATTATTGTGTCTGAGGAACAGAAAGAAAAAAAGATTGAGAAAAGTGAATAGAGCCTAAGGGACTTGTGGGATACCATCAAGCAGACATTATGAGAGTCTCAAGAAGAGAGAGGGGAAGTCCTGAGAGAGAAAAAGGGGCAGAAAGAATATTCGAAGAAATAATAAATGAAAACTCCCCATATTTGATGAAAGACATAAATATAAATACCTAAGAAACTCAATGAACTCCAAGATGAACTCAAAAATATTCACACCAAGACACATAATACCAAATTTTTCTACAACAGATACAAAGAAAATCTTGAAACTAGCAACAGAAGCTGCCAATCACATACAAGGGAGCCTCAAAAAGATTATCTGCAGATAATGTAGGTTGAAATGAAAGGACACTGGATAGCAACTTGAACCTGTCTGAAGACATAAGGGGTTCAGTAAAGGTAAATAGATGGGCAATTATAAAAGCTAGCATTGCTCTAACAATAATTTGTAATTCTACTTTTATTTTCTATATGGTTTGAGAGGTTAACACATACAATAAAATATTGATCTAAACAGTAGTATTGTAATTTCAGTTCTAACTTGACATTTGTTTCTACATAATTGAAGAGATTAATGCATTTAAAAGAATTATTAGTTTATGGTTTGGGGCACACAGTGTATATCAATATAATTTTGTGATATCAGCAGCAGAAAGGGTGAGGATGGAGCTGTAAATGGGCAGATATTTTTTATATGTTGTTGAAGTTAAGCTGAGATACATTCAAATTAGAGTGTTCTGACTTTGTTTTTTATTTTTATTTTTTAACATTTATTTATTTTTGAGACAGGGAGAAACAGAGTGTGAGTGGGGAAGGGGCAGAGAGAGAGGGAGACACACAATCCAAAGTAGGCTCCAGGGTCTGTGCTATCAGTACAGACCCTGATGTGGGACTCAAACTCACAAACTCTGAGATCATGATCTGAGCCAAAGTTGGACTGACTGAGCCACCCAGGTGCCCTATGAGTGTTCTGATTTTAGGATGTTATGTAATCCCCATAGTAACTACAAAGAAAATAGCTATATAATATACATATAATGAAATGAGAAAATAATTGGAATATATTGCTACAAAAAGTAAACTAAGTACAAAAGAAAAAAGTAATGTAGGAAGTGAGGGACAAAAAAAAAAAACCAATAAGGCATAGGGAAACAAAGACCAAAATGACATAAGTCCCTTATCGGTAATGACTTTACATGTAAATGGGTTAATTTTCCAATCAAAAGACAGATATTGGGAAATTAATAAATCATTATCAGTAAAACCACCCAACCAACCAACCAATCATACACATAACTGTATGCTATCTATAAGAGACTTATTTTAGGAGAAAATACTTGCAAATCATATATCTAACAAAGAATTAATATCCAGAATATATAGAGAATTTCTACAACTCAACAAATACAACAAAAAATAAATAATGACTCCAAAATGGCAAAAGTTTTGAAGAGGCATTTCTCCAAAGAAGATATGCAAATGGACAAAAAGTACAGAAGAGATGTTTAGCATTACTATTCATTAGGGAAATGCAAAGCAAACAACAATAAAATACCACTTCACGCCTGTTAGGTTGACTATCAAAAAACTGAGGAAATAACAGTGTTGCAAGGATATGGAGAAATTACAATCCTTGTGCACTAATAGTTGATGGGAATGTAAAATGGTACAGCTGCTATGGAAAACAGTAGGGTGGTTCCTCAAAAAATTAGAAATAGAGATACTATATAACCCAGCAATTCCACTTCTGACTATGTACCCAAGATAATTGAAAGAGATATTTGTATGCCCATGTTCATAACAATGTTATCCATAATAGCCAAAAGGTGGAAGCAACCTAAGTATTCTTCAACAGATGAATCAATAAACAAATATGGTATATACATTATATTATCAGCAAAACCAACCAAACAAACAAATAAGCAAACATATATATATTCAACTGTATTATTGTCATTATTGTTCAGCCTTAAAAAAGAAGGAAATTCTGACATATGTGCAACATGGATAAACCTTGAGGGGATTATGCTAAGTGAAATAGACCAGTCATAAAAAGACAGTTACTATCTATTTCCACTTATGTGAAGTATTTAGAGTGGTCAAAATCATAGAGACAGAAAGTAGAATGGTGGTTTCCCAGGCCTGGGAGGCAGAAAGGAATAGGGAGGTATTGTTTAATGGGTATAGACTTTTAGTTCTACAAGATGATAAGAGTTTGGGAGGCAGATGGTAGTGATGATAGCACAACATTATGAATGTGTTTGTTTTTAAATTTTATTTAAATCCAAGTTAGTTAACATATAGTATAATAATGGTTTCAGGAGTAGAATTTAGTGATTCATCACTTACATGTAACACCCAGTGCTCATCCCAACAAGGGCCCTCCTTAATGCTCATCATCCATTTAGCCCATCTCCCCCACTCAATCCCCACCAGCAACCTTTAGTTTGTTCTCTGTATTTAAGAGCCTCTTATGGTTTAAAAATGACTAAGATGGTAAATTTTATGTTATGTATATTTTACCACAATAGAAACTATTTGGGGGAAGAAAAGGAATGAAATACTGACATGTTACAATGCAGATGAACTTGGAAATGTTATGCCAAGTGAAATAATCCAGTCACAAAAGGACCAATGTTACATGATCCCAGTTACACGAAGTACTGAAGTAGTCAAATTCATAAAGACAGAAAGTAGAATAGAGGTTACCAGGGTCTAGACGGAGAGGGGGAAATGGGGAGTTGTTTAATAGGGGAGATGGGGAGTTGTTTAATGGGTACAGAGTTTTGGTTGGCAAAGATGAAAACGTTCTGGAGATGGATGGTGGTGATGGTTAAACAACAATGTGAATATATTTAATACTATTCAAATGTATTCTTAAAAACTTAATTGTACTTAAACTTGTACTTAAATTGTACTAAAACTTAAAAACTTTTGCTTACAGGCAAAAGTTCACCACCCTCTGGGCATGATTCTACTAGGAGAGCCACACTAAAAGGTCATCGTCTGCTCCCAAATTATGGGAGAGAGGGAGAGCTCCTGCTAGAGAATCTTAGTCCTCTGAATGCTTTTTAGGTACATCTGGTATCATCACAGGACAATCCCTGCCTTGGTTGGGGAGGATGACCTCAAAACAATTTTAAAACAGTGTGAGAGAAAAGTAAGAATGTCTGGAAAAAGCAAAATCAAACTAGACAGAAGACAAACCGGCAGGTGCTTGGGACTGGGGGGAGGAATGGGCAGTGAGTGTTTATGGGTACAGGATGTCATTCTGGAGTGATGGAAATGTTCTAAAGTTAGATGAAGGCTGCACAATCTTATGAATATATTAAAAATCACTAAACTGTATGCATTAAATGGGTAAATTTGGGGGCACCTGGGTGACTAGGTTGGTTAAGCGTCAGACTTCAGCTCAGGTTATGATCTCACAGTTTGTGGGTTCAAGCCCCATGTGGGGCTCTGTGCTGATAGTGGGGAGCCTCCTTGGGATTCTCTCTCTCTCCCATTCTCTCTCTACCCTTACTCCACCTTCATTGTGTCTCTCAAAATAAATCAACTTAAAAAAATAAATGGGTGAATTTTATGGTATATGAATTGTATTTCAGTAAAGCTATTATTAAAAAGTTTTTAAAACTAAAATAAAAAGAAAAGCTAGAACCAGGAAACTCTGGATTCTCGGAGCTTATAATGATTCAAAGCTGCCAGGATTCTCTACCCTTCTCTCCATTACCCTGTTGGTGGGGAACATAGCTTCTGATCCACATTCTTCCTGCATGTGATCCCACAGGCAAGAGTGAGTTTCCTCTCCAAAGTTCCAGTAGAAAGTTCTAGGTAGGAGCTTGGAATGACTTGGTTTGATTCATGTGTGCATCCTGGCCTACCACTGCATGGGTTACATGGGCTCTCTTGTGATCAGGGGCCTGGGGCTATTCCCAGAAAGTGTTGAATAGGACAACCACAACAGCTGCTATGTAAAGGCAAAAATTCTCAAGTGATTTTGATCATTTGATTTTGGCTAGCACTCTGAGGATTTCCTGATTTAAGCTCCAAAACATTACATTTATGATTGAGTTCCACTTTAATGCATATGAATTAAGTCTGTCCTTATACTATAGTACACCTTTATTATGTCTTAATTACTTCTGGGTCACTGGCACACAGTTTAAGTCTTACAAATTGTTTAATTTAAAAGGTGCTCCTTTTTACCTCTAATATCTACTTATCTTGAAAGACATCAGTTTTCATGTCCTTAGCTGAGAAATAGAAATTTCATAGCAGCACTCTCAACAATAGCTAAAACATGGAAAGAGCCTAAGTGTCCATCCACGGACGAATGGATCAAGAAGATGTGGTTTATCTATACCATGGAATACTACATGGCAATGAGAAACAATGAAATCTGGCCATGTGTAGCAACATGGATGGACCTTGAGGGTGTTATGGTGAGCGAAATAAGTCAGGCAGAGAAGGACAAATATCATATGTTTGCACGTATAGGAGGATTAGGAGGAACTTACCTGAGGAACAAGGGGGAGAAGAACGGGGGAAATGGTGGGGGAAAGGGAGAGGCAAACCATGAGAGACTCTTGAATGCTGACAAAAACTGAGGACTGATGGATGTGGGGGGAGGGGGGATGGGCATGGAGGAGGGCACTTGTGGGGATGAGCACTGGGTGTTATGTGGAAACCAATTTGACAATAAACTATTTGTAAAAAAAAAAATTTCAATATTTAGAGGTTAGGCTTATGCTTTCACAGGCACCCTCAATAGATTTGTGAGTTTGTTCTTCTGGAGACAAGGGAGTGGCTTGGTCACGACTCATCAGCTGCTAAAAGGTAGCAGGCCCCTCCGTGTCTGAAGCTGGAGTGGAAGCACTAGGGTCATTCTTGCTGGGTCAAGGCTGAATCAGGATTAGGAGAAGAATTTAACTGTTCATTTGTAAGCATTCAACATGACTTAGATCCTGTTAAGGGTGGACTGTATCTTTCCAAAAATCAAATGTTGAAGTCCTAACACCGAGTACCTCAGAAAGTGACCTTATTCAGAGAAAGCATCTTTCTAGAGGTAATCAAATTAAAGTGAGATCATTAGAGTGGGTCTTAATCCAATATGACTGGTGTCCTTGGGAAAAGAGGAAATTTAAAGACAAACATTCACACAGGGAGAAAACCATGTGAAGTTGAAGAAAGAGCTTGGGGTGCCAAGGGACATGAAAGATTCCAACAAATTACGAGAAACTAGGGGACATATATGGAACAGATTCTTCCCCAGAGTTCAGAGAGGCAACCAACTCTGCTGACACATTGATCTCAGACTTCCAGTCTCCATGACTGGGAGACCATACATTGGTTGTTTCAGCCTCTCAGGCCATGGTCCTTTGTCATGGTAGCCCTGGCAAGAGATTAGAGATCCTTCCTAACAATGGTGTAAATATAACTAACATCCTCAGGGTTGGAGAACACACCTTTCCCCTTGCCTCCTTGGTCTAGAGGCATGCCTCTCTCTGCCTAGTTTAGGCTAAATATCTTTTCCCCTGCCAGTCTTACTACCCTCCTATCTCACCTTCCAATCCCAGTTTCCTTCTGCCTAGCCTGTGATCCTACCGTTCCCAGCATCTCTGACATCTGTCCTGAATCCTCTTCTATAACCCACAGTAATCCATCCTATGTCTCGTTTTATAGATCAAAGTCTAATTTGGAAGTTATCCTATTCCTAGTGTGGGCTGAATGTAGATGTCCTAACACACTCTCAAAAGGCCCCTACAGGAAGAGCTCCTTGAAGGAGCAGTGATGGTGTGACATTCCCAAAGCCACAGTGGGCAAGATTTAGTTAACCCTGAGAGAGAACTTCATGTCACAGTCACCATCATCTCTTTGCAACAACAGTGGAGCCACTAAATCAATCCCTCTGGGATTTTGGACAATTTATTTCTTCTCCTGGATTTTGTTTCCTTATTATGGGAGTAAAAACAAATGGTTAAAACATAAGACTTGAGGTCAGAAAGATCTGAGTTCTAGAGGTAACTCTGACATGTTCTGGTTGTATGACCTTGTGTAAGCTCCTTAACTTCTATGAGCTTCATCTGTAAAAGAGAAACAATAATTTCTATATCTAGGGTTGTTATGTGGATTAGATAATAATAACTATTGAAAGATTTTGAAAGCTAACACGTATATACATGAACCACCTTACTTAAAAATGTTTTCAAGGATCTAGGTGTACGGTTAAAACTTCTAGTCTGGCAGAATAGGAGAGGTAGGGAACCTCTGGAAACATTTTTCTCCCTTATTCAGATGTTTTGAATAAAAACCTAGTATATCAAATATATACTTGATTAAGAAGGACAAATTACAGCAAAATTTAAAGGTCTATTCAATTTTTTAATACTCTAATTATGTTATATTTTATATTTCTTGAAATAAAAATGAGTCTCAGTTGGAAATATTTCGATTGTAATCAATTTTTATGTGGCTGCATTTTGTAGTGGGTCATGCCTATGTATGTACAGTGCATCAAGGCCTTAATTCAGACAATTCACTCAATATTACTCTACACCATTGCTTCTCAACTAGGGACAATTGTCCCCAATAGGGAACATTTGGCAATGTCTGGAGACATTTTTGGTTGTCAGGACATGACAGTCTCTCAAAACAAAGAATTACCAAGCCTGAAATGTTAAGAATGCTGAGGTTGAGAAATCCTTCCTACCCCCCGCCCTCTCTCTGAATAATTTATTTCTCTCTCTCTCTCTCTCTCTCTCTCTCTATATATATATATATATATATGTATATATAATGTATTTATGTAAAACAAATATATACTAGGTTTATATATAACATATATAACAAATATATAGAGCTTTTAAAATACAAATACATATAGGACATGCAAATGTACAGTCATCAAAGAAACAGAGTGAAAGTGAGCTATATAGTAAAAGAAAACTTTTCTAAAGAAAATGCTGATGAGGAAGGAAGGTGATGAGGTTGAATTACGTGTGGGAAGAGTCTGTCTGTGGAGGCTGGAGATGATCAGGACGTCAGGTTTCTGAGCAACTCCGCCAATTTTCCAATCCATCTGCCAAGAGCATAGCCCAATTCTGCCTCAGCCGAGTGACCCATCTGTGAGCCTTGGCTACTGGAGACAAAAGTGTTGCTATCCCTTCGTGGAGCTGGGCACAATTGCAGAGCAGTGCACACTAGCATTTTTGTTAGGAGTTGGCAAGTTCACAATCAGTGCAATTGTTTCAGAAAGTGTGCGAGTGCACTATTGCTTCATGTCATTAATGTCTGCAGTGTGCTAAGAATAAAAGGATGGCTGGGGGAGGGGTACATAAGTTTTAATTATTCAAATACATGCAGAATTATACAGCCGTAAAGACTCCATTTCTGAGGCTCCTTCCTGCATCGACACAATGCATTAGATTCTACCAATAACACACAAAATAACTCCCTTGCTCTGAATTAGGAATTGAAAAAGGAGGTCCATTAATTCTTTCAGGCTACCAGGTGATCATTTGGTCATTCCTAATGTGAGGAAGAAGAAGAAGAAGAAGAAGAAGAAGAAGAAGAAGAAGAAGAAGAAGAAGAAGAAAAGAAAAAATCAGAAATGACAAGGCTGACTGGTACAATTCTCTTGGTCTACTCCACTACCTTCTTTTTTTTTTTTTAACATGCATCAGCTCAGATGCTGTCTCATTGTAAGTCTTATGATTTGTGCAGCCATGTTTATCAAACGCTATTATCATTGCTTTCTTTTCTTATTTTTTTAAACTAAAATAAATATTTGGGACCCTATTGTCCCAGTATCAAAAGACTCACTCTGTGACAAGTTACATCTTCAGAGATGGATAATAATGTCAGGCCATCAAGATGCTATTTTTTGTTAGGTTTCCAGGTCAAGCAGTGAATCTCAATGGGATGCTGTTGAGTGCAATGTGTAGTACCAGAAAGTATTTAATAAGCAACCACTTGTACTCAGCATGGTGTTAGGTGCTATGAGATACATAAATATATGTTATAGATCTATAATACAGAAATAAATATAAGTATATACATGAAAAACATCAGATATTTTTACTTTAGTGGGTCAGATGTAGTATTTGTGGTGAAGGGGGTCCATCAAAAGATGACTCTCTACAGCCAGTTAATAGACTTTCAGGCTTTCAGGGTATTTTTATCTATTTAGGGAGACAAATTACCTTGATAATAAAGAATTAATGATTGCTAAATTGTTTGGTCTTAATTATCAGTGGAGTGTAAGTTTATAAAAGGAAAAACCAGATTGGCTTGAGTAAATTACTTAGTCTGTGAAGATTTTAGAAATAAGATGGGATGAATAATTCATACTATAGAAAACTAGTTAAGCTAAGGAGACTGAAGTTGATATCACACACACACACACACACACACACACACACACACACACTGAAACAAGTCCCGTGAACAAGGGAATGACAATCAGTCAAGAGGCATAATATGTGCTGGGCATTGTGCCAGATGCTGGGTTACCTAGATGCCCATTGTATGATTCTTGCTTTGATGGAACTCACAAAATAGCATTTTAGGAAATCGATTTAGTTGCAGCCCATAGGACAGACAGGAATGAGGAGAGTCTAGAGTTAAGGAGACCAGCTACAGGATAAGTAGGGAGATGATGAGGGCCTGGGCTGGTGTGGTGGTCCCAAGAGAGCATATAAAGGTGAGTCTGGTAGGCATTAATGTACTGGGAGCCTGGAAAACAGATCTGAAACAGAGGGAAGCAATAGAGAAGGCAGAGACATAGGAACAATGGCAGTGCCATCACCTCAAATAGGACATTTGCAAAGGGATCAAATTGGAATAGCAGAGATTGTAAATTTTTTATAGACCCTGAAAGTGAAGTAGTGGCAGCATGTACATGCTGAAATAAATAGTGGGAAGATGGAACTATGGACTGATGCAAGATAGATAAGAATGAATGAATTCTGCAAGAACCAAAGAGAGAGACAGTGACAGAGAGAGACAGAGACAGAGTCTTGGGTGTATCATTCTCAGAGTTAGGAGTTGAAAGAGAGGAAAGGAATAAAAAATAGTTGAAAAGGTCAAGAAGTAGGGAAATGTAGTGCCACTGACTCTCAGGGAGGAAAGAATTTGAAGGAGTGGGTTGCCAGGGTGGTTAAATGTCACCGAGATCCCAAAGAGAGTGAAAACCAAGATAAAGCCACTCATTGTATAAGATTGCACTCCATAAAACAGGCTGTGGGTTTTTTGTTTTAAAATTAAACAGAAATTAGCAGATATGTATAAGGTCTGAAACAAAACATATATGCAAATGAACGATATCTAAGATTTCGTGACCTGCAGGACTGAGATAGCAGCACATTATAATCACACAGCACTTTTGTTTTCAAAGTACCTTCAAATACACTATTTCAAGTGATCTTTTACAACATTCCTGGGATGATTACAGCTTTAAAAGAGTCAAATTTCTTGTTTTTATCATTGACTTGCTCAATTACAGTTTGCATTTGTATAGCTATCAATACTTCTAACAATAAATAACCACCCAGGAACGTTGCTGGCAGAAAATGAAAGATGATGATAATGATGATGATACCCATAGTAATGGTACCCAACATTTATATGGCATAAGGAGATTTCACCCATGTTATTTCATTTTACCTTCCACAGCTCTGTGAAATAAGCCTAGTTATCTCCATTTTTTCTGTGTGGGTAGCTTTTAAAGACTCATGCCATAAACAAACGCAGGTGTACTTGTCTCACTGTGCTTCACTGTATTGTGCTTTGCAGACTGTGCATTTTTTATTTATTGAAGGTTTGTGCACCATTTTCCTAAGAGCATTTGGTCACTTTGTGTTTCTTTGTCACATTTGTGTAATTCTTGCCATATCTCAGATGGTTTCATCAGCATTACATTTGTTATGGTGATCTGTAATCAGTGATCTTGGATGTTACTATTGCAGCTGTTGTGGGGTGTCACAAACTGCGCCTGTGTATGACAGTGAATTTCATAAACGTGTGTGTTCTGACCACCCCACCAACTGGCAGTTCTCCCATCTCTCTTCCTCTTCTCGGGCCTTCCTATTCTCTGACACACAACGATATTGAAATTAGGCCAATTAATAGTCTTACAATATGGCCTCTAAGTGTTTAAGTGAAAAGGAGGAGTCATATATCTTTTACTTTCAATCAAAAGCTAGAAATGATGAAGCTTAGTGAGAAAGGCATAGTGAAAGCTGAGATGGACCGAAAGCTAGGCCTCTTGTGACAACCAGTTAGCCAAGTTGTGTGCAAAGAAAAAGTTCTTGAAGGAGATGAAAAGGGCTACTCCAGTAAACACATGAATGATAAGAAGTGAAACAGCTTCATTGTTGACGTTGAGAAAGTGTGAGTCGTCTGGATAGAAGATCAAATCAGCCACAACATTCCCTTAAGCCAAAGCCTAATACAGAGCAAGACTCTAAATCTCCTCAATCTTCACAACTGAAGGCTCAGAGAGATAAGGAAGCTGCAGAGATAGAGTCCAGAGCTAGCAGAGGCTGGTTCGTGAGGCTTAAGGAAAGATGCCATCTCCATAACATCAAAGTGTAAGGTGAAGCAGCAAGTGCTGATGTAGAAGCCGCAGCAAGTTATCCAGAAGATCCAGCTGAGAGAATTCATGATGGTGTCTACACTAAACAACAGATTTTCAACATAGATGAAACAGCACTCTATTGGGAAAAGATGCCATCTAAGACTTTCATAGTGAGAGAGGAGATGTCAGTGCCTGGGTTCAAAGCCTCAAAGGATAGGCTGACTCTCTTGTTGGGGGCAAATGCAGCCAACAACTCTCTAAGTTGAAGCCAATGATCATTTACCATTCCCCAAATCCTATAGCCCTTAAGAGTTATGGTAAATCTGTTCATAGCAGCACTCTCCACAATAGCTAAAACATGGAAAGAGCCTAAGTGTCCATCAACAGATGAATGGATCAAGAAGATGTGGTTTATCTATACCATGGAATACTACATGGCAATGAGAAACAATGAAATCTGGCCATGTGTAGCAACATGGATGGACCTTGAGGGTGTTATGCTGAGCGAAATAAGTCAGGCAGAGAAGGACAAATACCATATGTGTGCACGTATAGGAGGATTAGGAGGAACTTAACAGGGACCAAGGGGGAGAAGAAGGGCGGAAATGATGGGGGAAAGGGGAGAGGCAAACCATGAGAGACTCTTGAATGCTGACAAAAACTGAGGACTGGTGGATGTGGGGGAGGAGGGGTGGGCATGGAGGAGGACACTTGTGGGGATGAGCACTGGGTGTTATGTGGAAACTAATTTGACAATAAACTATTTGTAAAAAAAAAAAAAAAAAAAAGAGTTATGGTAAATCTACTCCGTCTGTGCTCTGTAAATGGAACAACAAAGCCTAGATGACAGTATATCTGTTTACAATATAGTTTACTGAATAGTTTAAGTCCACTGTTGAGACCCACTGCTCAGAGAAGAAGATACCTTTCAAAATATTACTGCTCACTGACAATGCACCTGTCATCCAAGAGTTTGGATGGAGCAGTACAAGATTAATGTTGTTTCCATGCTTGCTAACACAACATCCATTCTGTGGCCCATGGATCAAGGAGTAGCTTTGACTTTCAAGTCTTATTATTTAAAGAATACATTCCAGGGTGCCTGGGTGGCTCAACTGGTTAAGCATTGGACTTTGGCTCAAGTCATGATCTCACAGTTCATGCATTCAAGCCCTGTATGGCTCTCTGCTGTCTGCACAGAGCCCAAGTCAGATTCTCTCCCTCTCTCTCTGCTCCTTCCCACCTCATGCTCTCATTCTCTCTTTCAGAAAGATAAACATTAAAAAAAAAGAAATACCTTTCATAAGGTTGTAACCACCATAGATAGTAATTCCTCTGATGGATCTGAGCAAGGTAAATTGAAAATCTCTGAAAGGATTCATCATTCTAGATGCCATTAAGAACATTTGTAATTCATAGGAAGAGATCAGAATATCAACGTACAACAGGGGTTTGGAAGAAGTTGACTCCAACCTTTGTGGATGACTTCAAGGAGTCCAAGACTTCAGTGGAGGAAGTAACTGTGCATGTGGTGGATATAGCAAGAGAACAAGAATTAGAAGTGGAGCCTAATGACAGAACTGAATTGCTGTAATCTCTTGGTAAAGTTTTAACACATGAGGGAGTTGCTTCTTACATAGGAGCAAAGTAAGTGGTTTCTTGAGATGGAATCTATCCCTGGTGAAAATGCTGTGAAGATTGCTGAAATGACAATAAAGGATTTAGAATGTTTCATAAACTTAGTTGATAAAGTAGCAGCAGAGTTTGAGAGTTGACTCCAATTTCAAAAGAAGTTATCCTGTGGGTAAACAGCATCACACATTGAATGAATTGATATCATTCAATGAAGGGAAGAGTCAATCCATGTGGCAGACTTCATTGTTGTCTTATTTTAAGAAATTGGCCCAGAAACCTGGCCTTCAGCAACCACCACCCTGGTCAGCAGCCATCAACACTGAGGCAAGTCCCTCCACCAGCAAAAAGATTATGACTCACTGAAAGCTCAGATGATGGTTAGTAATTTTTTTTATCAATAAAGCATTTTTAAATTAAGGTATGTACATCATTTTTTAGCCATTATGCTAAAATAATAGACTCACTTAATAGACTACACTTAATAGACTACATGAAAGTATAAACATAACGTGCACTAAAAAACTGAAAAATTCATTTGATTCACTTTATTGCAGTGATCTGAAACTGAACACTCAGTATCTCCAAAATATGCCTATACATTGAATAATGCTAACCAAGACAAGATAAATGAGCTTTTCACGTTTAATAAACTTAGGCTCTGCTGAGAACAATGAAGGAAATCTTATCCTACAACAAGGTAAAAAAACCCCACAAACCCATATTAGGATATATCAAGTGATGTATCTCCTTTCTATCAGTAGACTAAATATAAAGCTGCTTTTCTCATTTAAGAGTCTCATAAATTTCTGTTGGTTTAGAAATGTTTTAGTTGCAAATGACAAAACTCACCTCAAAGTCATCTAGGGAAAAAGTAGTGGCAGAGGATTTATTGGCTCAATAATTGAAAAGTCCGAGGGTAGAAGTTCAGTCTAAAGGTTCAGATGTGACTGAGTCCAAATTCAATTTAAGCCGAAAAAGGAGCAAATTCAGAGCTTGGACGAGTTGTGTGTGCATGTATCATGTGTGTGTGTGTGTGTGTGTGTGTGTGTGTGTGTGTGCATGCGCGTGTTATGTGTTAGAGGTGGGAGGACTTGATGAAAATCAGCTGTGCCCCAATTGCAAGAACTTGGAGTAGGGAAGGGGTAGTTCCCTAAAGGAAAACCAATGTGCTCCTAGCAGTAGAAGAATGAATATTGGGCAAGCAAAACTAGAACATCTCTAAAATTACTTCTGTCCTCAAGTAGGGTTTCACCAACTTACTTGAAATTCTCAGCATTATTTCTCACTGTTTAAGACTTTGGGACTCAGGGGTTTGGTACAGATACTCTGAGGCAAAGGTTCTCAATGTTAGCTACACATGCTCAGAATCACGGGGGTGTGTATTAAAGTATATACATCTGAGTCTAATCTTTCAAGTGAGGTCCAACACCTCAAGCTTTGTTCATGAAGTAAGTGGTTGGAAGGAATAACAAATCATGTGAATTTAATCGCAGTAGATATCAGTTCCTCATCCCATACTTTTTCCCTCTCTCTTTTCTCCACCCAAGTTATCAGTGATGATCCTTGGAAAGAGTAGACACCCCATTAATATTGGCAGAATTGAATATGGTGGAACTGAATAGAGGGGACATACTGTACTCTCTCTGTTTGTCACATTTGTGCTCAAGCACCTTTCAGTCCAGTCGGGGAACGAGATGAGTTTACAGGAATTGCTATTCACAGCTGGGGGGATTTCAGGCACCAATCAACAATCAGTCCCATCATAGAGAATTGAAAGGAGTCTACATTTTAAGGGAGATTTGGAACTCCAGTAAAGAGAGGGGGCTTGGGATTTGCTTAGTGTGCATGAAGTCCTACTAGGAAGCACAAGGAAACCTGGCCTATTAGGGGAGTTGAGAGTAGCTCATTATGGCTAGAGGATAATGCCTAAGGGCAGGATGAACAGGGCTGAAGCTGGAGAAAAGAGCAGGAGACTTAAGTGTTAAATTTATTTTTATTCAAGTGCTCAGAGCTCGAAGGAAGCGTTTATTCCAGACCCAAATCTCACACATGCTATCATTTTAGCTCGTACTTTCCTATTTGTGAGTTGAAGAAAATAACTGCAGTTTTAAATTGGATTTAAAAAATCAGTTCAGAAGTGAATACAAGTAACGTCTTGAAAACCACTGCGATTTGATACTCTTGTGCTGCAGTGTGGGGGCTCCGCCACAAGGGTGCAGTGCAGCTCAGCGGACAGTAGGAACCGGAGCCGACTACGGGGCGCCAGGGAATCCCTCCCCAAAGCAACAAAAGTGATTCTCCCTGAACAGGGTGGAGCACATTTTCCCCCCCTACTCTTCCTAGCTTCCTCTACCATCCATCGCCCTCTCCCTGCCGAAAAAACAAAAAACAAAAAACCCTATTTAAATAAAGTGTGTAGAGAACAAAAATATTTGTATAGTGATAGTCCCTATAGTATTTGCTTACACATTCCTATATCCCAATAAACAGGAGACTTGCCTTGTAAAAAAAAAAAAAAAATGCTTGGAAATAACCCAATGTCCAGTAACGGGGGGCTGACTAAATGACTTATGGTATATTCATACAAATAAATACAATGAAGCCATTAAAAGGTAGGAAAAATTATAATGAGAAAACGCTAAGTGAAAAAAGCAAAATCCAAACAATATATAGTGAGATCCTAGCTTTATTAAAGTGTTTATATAATACATGTTTACATAGAATAAAATTCTGGAAGTTATCTGTAATAATCTATGGTAGAATTGCTGTTGATTTTTATTTTCTTCTCTATAGTGTTTTATATCTTACAAAATAATGAATATGAATACTTTTATATTTGGAAGAAAAGTAATGAATGAAATTCCAAAACATATAAGTAAATATCTATTCCACCACATAGAAAAGGATGAACAAATTCATAACTTAATTACAATTATGTGGGGCTATGTTGGCTCTTGAGAGTGATTCCATATGAACAGCATCTTCCACTGATACAGGCTAGGGACTGAGAAGCACACTCACAAGTCCTCGAAAGAACAATGAAACACAAGAACGTATTAGTAGTGATTACATATATTTTATTTTCTTTTGAATGCTTTTCTGTGTCTTTCAAATTTTCTACAGAAAGCATGTACAGAATTTATTTAAAAATACAAAACAGGGGCATCTGGGTGACTCAGTCTGTTGAGTTACCAATTCTTGATTTCAGCTCAGGTCATGACCCCAAGGTTGTGGGATCAAGCCCTGCCACGGCTTTCTGCTGAGCATAGAGCCTGCTTGAGAATCTCTCTCTCTCTCTCTCTCTCTCTCTCTCTCTCCCCCACCCCCCGCCCCTCTCCCGGGCTTGCGTGATCTCTTTCTCTAAAATTAAAAAAAAAAGTAAAATAAATGAATAAATAAAAGTATAAAATGTAAAGACAGGTAAAAACTGATTACAAAATGAAAAGCAAACACAGTGAAATGAATGAGAAGGGAAAGTCTATCTTATAGTCATTTAGAGAGTTCTTCCTTCTTCAGTTTGAAACAGGATTTAAGTTGTCAGCTGTAATTTGAGATATATGTCATTTTTTCATGCTAAACATGACTCTTTTGATAAATATATCTCTCTAATCATAAAATTACAAAATTTTTAAACTTTAAAAACTATTAAAAAACATGCATTTTTGTGGAAAATAACTGGTAATATTTTCACTTAGAATTATAAATATTTTGTTATGTATTCTTCCAGATATAGAAACAGATATTTTAAAATAAATCAAGAACCTTTTGTGACCTGCTAGATTCATATAATTATATGTACTGCACTTTCCCCCATGTCATTAAATATGTAATTTTTGATGGCTGGGATGCAAACTTATTTTAACATAAGTGTATACCATAATTTATTAAGTAGTCTCCCGTTGTTAAATACAGTAAAACCTTGGTTTGTGAGCATAATTTGTTCCAGAATCATGCCCATAATCCAAAGCACTTGTATATCAAAGCGAATTTCCCCATAAGAAATAATGGAAACTCAGATGATTTGTTCCACAACCCCCAAATATTCATACAAAAATGATTACAACATTGTAATATAATACAAAATAATAGGGAAAATACCAAATATAGTGAAAAATAAATTAACCTACATTTACCTTTGAAAACCTTCATGGCTGGTGTGAGGGAGACAAGAAAGAGGAGGGTTATTGTGTAGGACAACTTCCACTATCACTAAAGGAATCACTGTTATCTATTGGCTCAATGGAATCTTTTTCTTTTTGTGTACCTTTAACAAGGAACCCATTCAATGATACTTGCTTTTGCCTCCTTCTGAGGATTTCGCGGAAATGTGACATTGCATTGTCCTGAAACAGTTTCATCACTCACACTGCTACAGCCTTATTCGGGTTTTACACTGCTTCCCATATTTTACACATCTCCCTAATCTCATTTTAAGTAAGGGACTCCTCCTCTGTTTTTCTGCAGAGGAGATGCAGACATAGATTTCTTATAAAATCTTGGAATATCGGCCACTTGCATATCTTGTTTGTACTTCTTGATGATTTCCTTCCTAACTTCCATTGGAATCATCTTCTTACCACTTTTCTTTTCAATCTTTTTCTGCATTGTATATGTTTGCATGGATGTTGACTACAGTATTAATAAACTCTTGTCATATACTGTATTTAATGTAATTGGCAATAAGGCAGCAGAGGAAAGGGCCTATATCTGCAGGCAGCCTAATTTGGATGAAGCAAAGCATTCTTAAGCTGATTCTTGTATGGAAAAGCAAAAGACTGTCCATAGGTGCTTTGAAGTGACAATAAACGCAGTGCCATTTGTGGGCACCTTCCAATGTTCTGAAATATCACTGATTTCTGCCAAACACCGCTGCCTGAAACTGAGCATCCAAGCACAGGAGATGATCATCCACAATTCTGCAGCAAGAGAGAGAGAGACAGAGAGAGAGAGAGAGAGAGAGAGAACAATTAGTTCAGTTGTGATCATGTGACATTCGGCATCACGTACTACTTATATTGCAAGACATTGCTCATTTATCACGTTAAAATTTATTAGAGGTATTTGCTCATCTTGCAGAACACTCGCAGAACAAGTTACCTGCAAGGTTTTACTGTATCTCTTAAGTTTCTAGTTCTTAGCCACAAAAAATAATGATGATTTTACTATCTTTGTTCTTCTCTGTCTTAGATGTTTTCTTTTTAGTAGAAATTGCTAAAACTGAATTGTTGAGTCAAAGACTTTAGTCATTTGCCAAATGATATATAGAAATGGTGCTTCAATTTACTCTCCCCTCAGTTATACCTATTTTGAATATTATAGTGTTATAATAAATCTTAAAGTCAGGTAGGGTTAAAAAAATAAAATTAAATCAGGTAGAGTTAGTTATCCAAATTTGTTCTTCTTTTTCAAGGTTGTTTTGGCTATTGTGGGTCTTTTGCATTTCCATGTGAATTTTAGTTATCACTTTCAGTTTCAAGCAAAAAAAAAAATCAGCTGGGATTTTGATTGAGATGGCACTAAATCTAGAAGTCAGTGAGGAGAACTGACATGATTTATTTAATTGTAAGTTTATTTAAGTTAGTTTTTAAATTTAATAGACTTTTTAAATAGTTTTTTTAAAATTTATTTCTAGGAGAGAGAGGGAGAAAGCATGAGCAGGGGAGGGTCAGAGAGAGAGGGAGTCACAGACCGAAACAGGCTCCAGGCTCTGAGCTGGCAGTCAGCACAGAGCCGGACACGGGGCTCGAACCCACGAACAGCGAGATCATGACCTAAGTGAAAGTCGGACGCTTAACCGACTAAGCCACCCAGGCACCCCAAATTTAATAGACTTTTTAAAGCACCCTTACTTTTGCAGGAAAATTGATGGGAAAGTACAGAGAGCTCCCACATACCCTCTCCACCCCCATTTCTCATATTATTTATTTATTTATGTATTTTTATTTTTATTTTTTCAATTTATTAAAATAAGTTCTATTTATATGCACTTGCAATAAACAGTTTGAAAAATGAATTTAAAGAAACAATTCCACTTAGAACGGCATGAAAAAAATAAAATAAAGAATAAATTTAACAAAAGGAGTTCAAGACTTATACATTGAAACTATAAAATATTATTGAAAGAAAATTAGAAAGATCTAAAATTAGAAAGATCTAAAAAATTCTAAATCCATGTTAATGGATTGGAAGCCTTAATACTGTTGAAATGGCAATACTTGCCAAATCATCTACGGATTTGACAAAATTCTATCAAAATTCCAACTTCTTTTTTGGAAACGGAAAAGTTGATTTTCAAATTTGTGTGGAAGTCCAAGGGATTCAAAATAGCTAAAACAATCTTGATCATATTATTTATATAGTACAAATTACTTTGGTACATTTCTTATAATTGTTGAATCAATATTTATACATTATTATTAATTAAAGTCTATAGTTTATGGTTCATAGGAACCATTTCTTGTGTTGCATATTCCATGGGTTTTAACAAATATATAATGACATTATACCCACCATTGCAGTATCTTACAGATTGGTTTCATACTATTGCTTTTTTGTACATTGATCCTGTACCCCACAACCCTGGTAAGCTCACTTATGCTAGTGGGTTTTGAATACATTATATTGGATTTTATACATAGGCAATCATTTTGCAGGAAAATATGAACTATTTTACTTTTTCCTTTCCAGAACTTCTAGTACAGTGTTGAAAAGAAGTGTTGATCCATGCCTGGCTCCTGATCTTGGGGGGTAATGCATTCAATCTGTCACAGTTAAGTATGATGTTAGCTGTAGATTTTTCATGGATACCTTGTATGAGGTTGAGGAACTTCCCTAGCTTGCTGAGAAAACAGATGTCAGATTTTGTCAAATGCTTTCTTGCGCCTACTAATCCTACTCAGATGATCATATGATTTTCCTTTTTTAGTTTAAGATGGGTGAATTACATGGATTCATTTTCTAATGTTAAGCTAACTCTGCATTCCTGGGGTAAACCCCACTTGGTCATGATGTATTGTCCTTTTTAAATACTGTTGGATTTTGTTTAGAATTTTTTGAATCTCTGTTAATGAGTGATATTGAACTATAGTTTTCTTGTCATGCATGTGTCTGGTTTTGTTGTCAGAGGAATGCTGGCCAGATGGAATGAATCAGAAGGTATTTCCTCCTCTTAAAATTTCTGGAGAGTTTGTTTATAATTAATATTATTTGTTCCTTGATTTATAGCCTGGCATTTTCGTTTTGGGAAGGTTCTTTACATATTCAATTTTGTTAACGAACATATAGGGTATTTAAACTAATTCTTCCTGAGTGAGCTTTGGTCATTTGTGCCTTTCAAGTAATTGTTTCCAAGACACAGGTAGTTTCCTCATATAAATGCATTTATCAGTACTCTGCTGAATACTCAAAGGGGTCCTCTGTATACCTCCAGGGCTATGTCTCTGGGCAGCTCTTTCTTGTCCCGTACTCTGTCCTGTGGATGCTTACCATTTTGGTTACCTTGGCCTCTCAGCTCCGTTAGGCTCAGGGAATTCACTGGGCTGTACCTGGATGCTGGCTCCCTGTCCTGGGGCCTGGAACCTCCCCCAAAGCGTAAGCTGCAGCAATCACACAGCTTCCTTTGCTTGTTCCCCCATTTTCCGGGGATCATTCTCCTTTGTTGCCTGATGTCCCATTGCCTTGAAAACAACTGCTAAGTTTGTCTTTTTCTTTTTTGAGGGTTTTGGACCTTTTCTGGGGGTCTGAAAATTCTTACTACATGTTTGGCATATGCTACATACATATCTTTGAACAGCAATGAACTCAGGAAGAAATGTTTTGAAATTATGGTGAGAATTCCTGATAAGTCCTCATGACTTGCTCTGTGAAAACATTATACAATGTAAAGCTTTATACAGTTAAGTATTATTGCTATGTTTTCTGTGCTGTGAAAAAGCTTTGTATGTATTTTCGGCTTTCACTGTACTCCTGCTCCCACAAAAGATTTAGAAGTAACTGAATAATGAAACTTGGGAAAACAATGTTATTGAAATGCTTAATTTGATAACTTTACCAATTATATTTAATAAGTTAAAATTTCTAGCTTAATGATGAGTCATTACATATAAAGAGTCTGGATAGGACTATTTTAAAAATTTACATTGGGAAAGGCTTTTTCTTAAGATCTTGCCTTTACAAGTTCCAGAACTTTAGGAAATGTTTAAATGAAAGGAAAGTTACCAAAAAATTATAGCAATTAATGAACATTAGGGACAAAAGTTAAAATATCCATTCAGAGCTGCAAATGTAAAGCCGCTTCTCTTATTATGGTTTGAATTGAATATGCTCTAATGCACTAATGCACACTGAAATCTATCAAGTTTAATTATTTTATAAATGATAAAATAATTATATGTTTCCAAAAAATGATGGCAGGAATCACAGTAAGTGCTCTTGGAGCACTGAATTCTATTCAGTTTTTCCCCTTCCTGATAACTGGTAATACTTTACTGAACAGTTTAGCAAACCCTTTCTTAAAACCTTTTTCATCTATGGTAGGTATTTCTAAGGTATTGTATGACTGGGAAGAAGAATAAACATACAAGAGCTTGAAGATAAAGATTAAGCCAGTGGGAAGAACTTCCCTTTCCAGAGAAGTACATTCCCTTATCCCACCGTTGTACAACAGAGTAACAACCAACCAGCCAATCAGCCAAAAAAAGTAACAACCAACTCTTTCAAGACCTCCTCGTTAGTATTCACAGGTAACCGTAGGCTCTAAAGATGCATGAATTAGCTGTGAATCCTTACTCAAGAAAAATTCTATCCTTTTAATGATGAAAGGGGAAATAAAACTACTCTTCAATGGGTCAAAAGTTAATGCAATTCATATTTTGAAAGGGTAAGATTGAGAGTTATCATAAACAAAATCAATGAAATAAAGGAACTTGGATTCTGAATCAAACCTTCTATATTTTGAGTCATCCAGTTTTGATTCATATGGTTACCATGTTCTATCAAATACAGAAACCAGTGAGCAGAATAAATAGGACACCTGACAGCTTTCTGGTTAAGCAGCTTTTGCAGGTTCTTTCACTGAAACTATCAGGAAATTTCTACTTGAGTTGAATAGAAGTACAAGACTGAAGTTTCTTACAAAAAATGATTACTTACTATTGTATCAATTTGGAAACTCCTGGGTTCCATGAAAACAAGCAAGGTAAATTTCCCCCTTGGGAATGCATCATATCAGGCACAGAGTTCATCCTAATCTTCTCTGTCTTCCAAACAGATAAGTTCAGCTGTAACCACAAGGATGCTGCTCAGTGTGAAATATTTCTTAGAAGGGAAGCTTTAATCCTTTCCTTTAAAAGAAATAATTTGTGATAGCTCCAACACATGCTATAATACGGATGAATCTTGATGAAGCCAGTCACCAAAGGACAACTTTTGTATGATTGCACTTACATGAGGTACCTACAGTCATCAAATTTATAGAGACAGAAGGTAGAATGGTGGTTGTCAGGGGCTGGGGAGAGGGGAATGGGGGAATGTTGTTTAACTAATAGAGAGTTGAATTTTTCAGATGAAGAGAGTTTTGGAGATGAGTTGCATGACACTGTGAATGTGCTTAATGCTACTGATTTGTACACTTAAAAATGGTTAGGATGGCAAATTTAATGTTACGTGTATTTACCACAATTTATTTATTTTTAATTTTTTATGTGTATTTATTTTTGAGAACGACAGAAAGCATGAGCAGGGGAGGCGCAGAGAGAGGGTAGCACAGAATCTGAAGCAGCCTCCAGGCTCTGAGCTGTCAGCACAGAGCCTGATGTAAGGCTCAAGCCCACAAACCATGAGATCATGTCCTGAGCCAGAGTTGGACGCTTAACTGACTGAGCCACCCAGGTACTCCTACCACAATTTAAAATAAAACAAGCCAAGTAACCTGTTGCTGGCAACAATAATTTCCAGTATTTTTTTCACCAAGGCATACACGGAAATGATCACTAGCACACTAGGGTAAAGAAGTAGTTGTTAGAGGCCAGAGTTGACTGGTTGGGGGTCTCTGGTAATCTCAGGCTCCCTGTTTACCTGAAAGGCTGAAAGGGTCAAGCTCTTGGCATTTCAGTCACCCATTCGCAGACCCCAAGTTGGGAGTATCTGTTCATGTTCTTCAGCCTAGCCTCTAACAGTCTTCACAGTGTGGCTTGACTCTCGCTTCTTAGGGCTTCATTGCATGTAACTGAAATCCGACACAAATCTGTTTAAACAAAAACGAAGGATATTGACTTATAGATCTAAGTAACTGACTAGGCAAAAATGCTTTGAGGGTACAAACAATTTTTTCTGGACTTGTGCCCATATACTATTTGACTATCCCATTGGGTGTCAGCTTCGTTTTTCAGAAATGTTCTAAATTACTGATTTTAAATCAGAAGTAGAGGGGCGACTGGGTGGCTTAGTCAGTTGGGCGTCGACTCTCACTTAGGTCATGATCTCGCGGTTCGTGGGTTCGGGCCACGCGTCGGGCTCTGTGCTGACTGCCAGCTCAGAGCCTGGAGCCTATTTCAGAGTCTGTGTCTCCCTCTCTCTCTGACCCTCCCCTGCTCACGCTGTCTTTCTCTCTCTCTCCTAGAAATAATAAAAATATTAAAAAAAAAAATAAATCGAAAGTAGAACTGCTTTATAAAATGTTTAGCATCTCTAGTCTGAACATTTTTGTACGTGCCTCCTGATACAGGAAGTTTTCTAGGGAAACAGTGCTCAACAGGTAGTCCCACTCTGCTTCTCAAACTTGGGTGTGTTTACAGATCACCTGGGATTTTGTTAAAATGCAGTTTCTGATTGTTTGGGTTTGGGGTAGGCCCTACTTTCTGCATTTCTAGTAATCTCCAAGTGACACTGATGATGCTGGTCCAAAGGCCACATTTTGAGTATCAGGGCATTAGGGGAACATGCTGGAGCATTTTTGATCATCACATGACCGGGAACACTTCCGGCAATTAGTGACGGGGAACAGGGATATTAAACTTTCTGCAATGTGCTGGAGAGTCTATGTAATGAGGAATTATCCCACCCAAAACACCAATAGCTCCCCCTTTAAAAAACAGTGTTCTCAGGCCTGATATGATGCATGCCTAGTGTCATCCTAAATATTTTAGGATAAAAGTCACTAAAACTTTTCATACCACATTAAAATAGACTATGACACTCAAGGAAACTTAAAACTACAGTGAATGATTGGAGGCCACCATTAAGAGTTTTTTGAGAGGAGGTGGGGTTAAAAATACCAGTAGAGTTTTAGTATCTATTTTTCATGTGCTTAGAGCAGAATTCAACCTGATTCCAAATACTGCTTTTAATCTTAAAACAAGTGTTGAGAAGCCAGATTCTTCCTCCAAATTTCATATGAAGGCTCTTGCTTTAGTGATATAAATATAAATGCCTGTGTCTTGGCTGGAGCAGGTGCTTTGAAGTATTTTAGATAAAATGGGGCTTCTGTGCCTGGTGGAAGCTAGCCAAATGCAGATTAGACTCCACCTTCACTGCATCCTTTTCTCTCATTCTTGTATCTTTTTTTTTTTTTTTTTTGTTAGATGCTCGAATGCACCATTCATTACACTAGCTTCTGAACATTAAGCCAGGAGGATATGGTCTGTTTCTGAGAGTATGTGTAATGTTAAAAAAAAAAAAAAACAGGTTCCAGTTTCAGACAGCTTGAGTTCAAATTCTGGCATAGCCAAGCACTAAATTGTGTTACCTTGAAGCAAATTTCTTAATTACTTAAGAGACTTATTTTTTCAAGTTTATTTATTTTGAGAGAGAGAGAACACACCTGAAGAAAGGGCAGAGAGTGAAAGGGAGAGAGAGAGGAGGAGAGAGACAGAATCCCAAGCAGCCCCTGAATCACCAGTACAGAGTCCGATGTGGGGCTCGAACCCATGAACTGTAAGATTATGCCCTGAGCCAAAGTTGGACATTTAACTGACTGAGCCACCCAGGTGCCCCTTAAATACTTAACTACTTAATTCTCAGCTGTGAGTCATAACACTGGCACCTACTTGTGGGATTGTTTTGAGTAGTTAATGGAACACATTTAGAATAATGCCAAGCACATAGTAAGCATTTAATAGATGTTTATTACTACTAAAATATTCACTTAAGCCTGTTAAGGTTTGTATTTATGATATAGCAATAGGAAGACAAAGCATCATAGTACAGAGGACGCTGTTTTTCATAAGAAATGTGAAATGGTTCCCAGGATAAACTGGAGTGTTTCCATACAGTTGAATACTAGCCAATAGTTTAGATCAGTGGCTCTCACTTTAGTGTGCATCTGAATCACATGCAGGGTTTGATAAACACTAGATTGCTGGGCTCCACCCTCTGAGTTTCTGATTGGGTGAGATGCAAAGCCCTATAATTTGCATTCTAACAAATTTCCATTTGATGATCAGGCTGCTGGTCAGGGATCACACTTTGAGGATCACTAACTAGTTTAGGTGGGGGTTTTTAAACCTTGGCACTATTGATATTTTAGACCAGGGAAGGGGCAGAGAAAGGGAGACAGACAATTCAAGCAGTCTCTGCACTGTTAGCATGGAGCCCTGATGGGTTCCAAACCATGAGCCATGAGATCACAATAAGCCGGAGATCAAGACTCGGACACTTAACTGACTGAGCCATCCAGGTGCCTCAGGAAATTCTTTCTTGTGGGGAGCTGTCTCATGCATTGTAGGGTATTTAGCAGCGTCCCGGGTCTCTACCCACTTGATGCTAGTAGCACCTTTTTCTTCTTTCTCAGTGTGACAACCAAAAATGTCTCTGGATATTGCCAAATGTTTCTTGGGGAGGTAAAATGGTCTCCTGCTGAGAACCACAGAACCATTGATCTAGAAGAATGAACTAGTAAAATGACGCAATCTTAAAAATATAGTTTATCTTTCAAATGGCAAGCTGCAAAAAAATCATACAAATATTATCCATTAATGCAAAATTTAGAAACACACAAAGCAATATATTTCTATAGATACAAATATATGTATTAAAATTATCAGAAAAGGGACTCCTGAGTGGCTCAGTCAGTTAAGCCACTGACTCTTGACTTTGGCTCAGGTTATGATCTCGTGGTTCGTGGTTTTGAGCCCCATGTCAGGGTTTCCACTGATAGCAAGGAGCCTGCTTGTGACTCTCTGTCTCTCTCCCTCTCTGTCCCTCCCCACTCTTAAAATGAATAAATAAACTTAAAAAAAAAAAATATGAATTGGAAGGCCACACAGCAAAATCATGAAAATAGTTGCTGATAGGGAGATAGAATACCCCACCCCAGCCCAGGCCCATGGCCTCTCCTATCTGTAGTGTTCAAGTGTGGTGTCTTATTATTCAAATATTTTTAAAATTCAAGAGTTCATTTGACAATCCAATCATTCTTTAATTATGAGTAATAGATAAGTGGAAATTTATTATATTATTCTCTATATTTCCCCCTACTTAGGACATTTTTCCCAAATAAAATAAAGTAAAAATATTTAGTAAGTCAGAGGACCATTCATATTACCATTTATGTTACTCATATACTGATTGAAAGTGCTGGTTTTAGGGTCTGAAAAACTAGAGTTCAAAATCTAATCCCCCCATTGATGAGTTAATGACTGCTCTAAACCTCAGTTTCCCTATTTATAAAATGGAGATGATCATGGTACAATTTTTGTTACAAGCATTGACTGAAATAATGCATTTACGGTGTGAAGACAGGTCCTGCAAGAGGCAGGGGTAAAGATGTAAGAAATACTTTCAGATTTTCCCCTGTGAGAGAATACAGAGAAGGAGCAAGAAAGGGCAGGGAGAGCCATCAGATCACAATGCCAGTCTGGCTATCAGTGATGTAGAAAGAGAAACAGTTGGGTGGAAGCATCCTAGACCACCAAGCAAACTACATAAACTTTGGCAAGGCTGTGAGGGAGACCTCAGGCCACTGAGTTGCCTGTCAGAGAAGCTGGGTATCTCTAGGACTGGGCTTTCCTTTGCACCTTTACCAGTGCTCAGGCATTGGCTGGGAGCCGCCCACGGGAAGCTTGGCCCAAATAGTTTCAGAGCCTAGTAGCCGAGGCCAGTAGATTGATGTGGTTGGAGGTCTGAGAGGAGCGCCTAAGCTGCCACAAGTGGGTAGCATTATACTGAGCACATGGTAAACGTTCAGTAAAAATCAGGTGCTAATAACAACAGTACTAATATTAAATTATACTCTTGGGTTTGCCTTGTGCTCAGAACATAAACAAGCACCTTTTCCAGTTTATCCATTCATCGGTCAATAGACATTTTGGTTGGTTCCGCCTCTTGACTATTGTGAATAATGTTGCTATGAACATGGGTGTTCATAGCAAGTATATTTTACAGGTCCTGCTTGCCATTCTCTTGGGTATATATACCCACAAATGGAATTGTTGGATCATATGGCAATTCTTTTTTTAAGTCTTTGAGGAAATACCACACTGCTTTCCATAGCAGTTGCAGCATTTTACATTCCCACCAACAATGCACAAGGATTTCAGTTTTTTCACATACTTATGGACACTCTTTCTTTTCTCTTTTTTTAAATTATAGTCATCCTGAGGGACATGGTTGGCTCAGTCGGTTAGGTGTCCAACTGAGCTGAAGCTCAGGTCATGCTCACGTGGCTCATAGGTTGAGCCCCATGTCGGGCTCTGTGCTAACTGCCCGGAGCCTGGAGCCTGCTTCAACTTCTGTGTCTCCCTCTCTCTTTGCCCTTCCCCTGCTCGCATTCTGTCTCTCAAAAATAAACATTGAAAAAATGTTTAAATAATAGCCATCCTAAAGAGTATGAAGTGGTATGTCATTGTGGTTTTGATTTACATTTCCCTAATGATGAGTGATGTTGAGCATCTGTTTATGTGCTTGTCATCCACTTGTATGTTTTGGGAGAAATGTCTAATCAAGACCTCTGCTCAGTTTTTAAATTAGATTATTTGTTTCTCTTATGTTGAGTTAGTAGGAGTTCTTTTTCTATTCTGGATATTAACTCCTTATCAGATATATGATTTGTAAATATTTCCTCACATACCATAGATTGTGTTCTTTGATGTACAGAAGTTTTAAATTTTGATGTAGTCCAATTTATTTTCAACTTTGTTGCCCATGCTTTTGATGTCACATCCAAGATATCATTGCCAAATCCACTGTTGTCAAGCTTTTCCCATATGCTTTCTTTTAAGAGTTTTATGCTCAGCTCTTACGTTTAGGTCTTTGATCATTTTGACTTAGTTTTTGTATAGCCACTAAAGATTTTGAATAAATGGAGTGATGTGAAGTGGTCATGAGCTAAGGATTTAGCAATCTACAAAAACCAATAGATGCCTCACTTATGTGCTCAGATTCTATGTCTAGTTTGACCACACTGAATATAGTCCTTTCCCTAAAAGGGCCTTGATCAACTTAAACAGTGGTTCTCAACCTTAAGTGCCCTAGAATGGCCTGGAGAAGCTCTAAATACTGATATCTGGTTTCCAACCCCAGAGATTTTTCCTTAATTGTTCTGGGATACAATCTGGGCATTCACTGGTACTTAAAAAAGCTTCCTGGGTGATTCTAATATGCAACCAAGGATGAGAACTACTGTGGTAGAAAAATTTCCACCATTGCAAAATTAAGCAATAGTTTACCATGCAATGATCATTGTTTATTTGCTTCACTTACTGTAGTAAAATAGCTTGCAGGTTTAAGATAATGGAAAAATAGGCTTTCCAATGTGTTTCTAACAATGTACTGCTTTCCCCAATATTTAGTGATATTAGAGAGATTCCAACCTCAAGGATTGATACATTTTTAAAGAGCTCTTAAATGATCAACTGCCTATACTCTTATTTTTATAACTGTATCATATTCCTTTTTGATAAAAAATGGCAATTATTTTATCTTAATGACATCGTATTCCAACTCTAGGAAACACATTCAAAAGGAAAAATGCTTGCAAATGGAATATGCTAACAAGCCTAGGATTAAAAAATATAGCTCTATATTGCAGAACTGAATATGCAGCCTATAGTTAAAGGCCATTTATTTTTTTTCTAAAGCTACTTAGCTTTGGAAAGTTCACTGTTTATAAATCATATTTTCACAAATTCTGAGAAACAATTAGAACCTGAAATGCATTGTCAAAGTCTGTGCACCACAGAGAATCCTGAACGAGATTAAGGAGCAGTAGAGGGTAAATGGAGGAGTAAGAGCTGAGTGCTTCATGTGGCGGAGTTTGGTCCCGATGACAGATAGAGAACACCAAGCGTAATATGCTTAGATCAGGAATTATTTTGATAACAGAGTGTCATCCACACCCTTTTTAAATGCCAGATCTTATAGTTTTCACTTTGAAAAATCATTGGCAAGCTGAGGATGGCCAAATCCCAGGGCTATTTAAAATTAGAGGAATTTAAATTAGGTGTGGTGAAAAGTTGCCTGTTTAAATATCTTCCCCTTGTGTTTTACACCTGCAGTTCTCAAACTTTACTTTGCATCAGAATCACCTGGTAGGCTTGTCAAACCATAAACCATGGGGCTATAACCCTGAAGTCTGATTGGTAGGTTTAGGGCAGGGGCATGGGAAGAGGCAAAGTATTTCAATTTCTAACAAGTTCATAGTTGATGTTGATACTGGGCTGGAAGGGAAGGATGCACACTTGGTGAGCCACTGTTTAATGCTGGACACAGGTGTCTCCTACCAGTCCTAATTCTTGTTTTTTTTTTTTTTTTTAAGCATATTTTTTAAGCTGATTTTTGTATTTCATAGAATACTTTTTTACAAAAATGCTTTTCTTGAACATGGTTTCAATCTGATACCTACTTTTATTTTTCAACCAAGTCTTCATGAGTAACCGCTAGGACTCACATATTTAGATACGTGGCTGTGTTCTAAGGTGAGTCACCATAATTCTTCATATGGATACATTTGATTTATAGATAATGATCCCTTTGCTAATTACAACACTGAATTGTATAGTCCTGCCACCTTTCCAAATTTTGGATGATTGGAGTTGCAAATTTAATAGGATTTTAGGCAGAGGGGGTGTGTGATAGTCTGAATGTGTCCCTCCAAAATTCATATGTTGAAACTTACTCCCCACTGCGATGGTATTTGGAGTTGGGCCTTTGAGAGGTGATTAGGTCATGAGGGTGGAGCCCTGGTGAATGGGATTAACGCTCTTATAAAAGGCCCCTGAGCCTAGCTCTCTGCCCCTTCCACCAAGTGAGGCTGCGATAAGAAAGCTCTGATCTCGGACTTCTGGCCTTCAGAACTGTGAGCAATAGATTTCTGTTGTTTACAAGCGATCTAGTCTGTGGTATTTTGTTAAAGCAGCCTGAACGGACACAGATGAACGCATATTTTATTAGTTTGTCTCTTTTTTTCCCCCTTGTTTTGTTTCTTAAATTCCACATATGAGTGAAATCATACAGCATTTGTGATTCTATGAGTTATTTTCACTTATACTCTGTAGCTCCATCCATGTTGTTACAAATGACAAGATTTCATTCTTTTTCATGGCTGAATAATAGTCCATTGTAAATATGTACACATCTTTATCCATCTATCAGTTGATGGATATGTAGACTGTTTCCATAATTCGGCTATTGTAAATAATGCTTCAATAAACATAGGGGTATATGTATCCCTTTGAATTAGCATATTTGTTTTTTGGGGGGTAAATACCCTGTAGTGTGATTATTGGATTATAAAGTAGCTCTATTTTAACTTTTTGAGGAACCTCTATTGTCTTCCAAAGTGGCTGCACCAGGTTGCATTCCCACTAACAATGCAAGAATTTTTCTCCCATATCCTCACTGACACTTCTTCCTTGTGTTGTTGATTTTAGCCATTCTGATAGGTGTGAGGTGATATCTCATTGTAGTTTCGACATGTGTTTCTCTGATGATAAGTGATGTTGAGCATCTTTTCATGTGTCTGTTGGCCATCTGTATGTTTTCTTTGGAGAAATGTCTGTTCATGTCTTGCCTATTTTTAATTTTTAATTTATTTGTTTTTTGGCTATTGTTCAAGTTCTTTATATGTTTTGGATATTAACCCTTTATCAGATATGTCATTTGCAAATATTTCCTCTATTTCAATAAGTTGACTTTTAGATTTGTTGATTGTTTGCTTTGCTGTGAAGAAACTTTTTATTTTGATATATTCCCAATGTTTTTTTTTTTTTTGCTTGCTTCTTTTTGCTTTTTTTGTTGCTATGGTGTCAGAGAAATTACTGCCTATACTCTCTTCAAGGATTTTTATGGTTTCGGGTCTCATAGTCAGGCTTTTAATTCGAGTTTATTTTTTTGATGTTTTATTTATTTCTGAGAACGAGAGAAAGAGAGATAGAACATGAGCAAGGGAGGGTCAGAGAGAGAGGGAGACACAGAATCTGAAGCAGTCTCTAGGCTCTGAGCTAGTTGTCAGCACAGAGCCTGACACAGGGCTAGAACCCACAAACAGTGAAATCATGACCTGAGCCAATACCGGATGCTTAACCGACTGAGCCACCCAGGCATCCCTTGAGTTTATTTTTGTGTGTGGTGAAAGAAAGTGGTCCAGTTTCATTCTTTTGCATGTTGCGGTCCGATTTCCCAGCACCATTTGTTGAAGAGATTGTTTTTTTCCCATTGGATAGTCTTGCCTCATTTGTTGAAGTTTGATGGACTGTATAATCATGGGTTTATATCTGAGTCTTCTATTCTGTTCCATTGATCTATGTGTCTATTTTTATGCCTGTACAATACTCTTTGTAGATAGATCTGTAATATTACTTGAAGTCTGGAATTGTGATACCTCCAGCTTCTCTTTTTCAGGATGGCTGTGGCTATTCGGGGTCTTTTGTGGTTCCGTACATTTTAGGATTATTTGTTCTAGTTTTGTGAAAAATGCTCTTGATATTTTGTTAGAGATTGCATTCAGTCTATAGATTGCTTTGGGTGGTATGGACATTTTGACAGTATTTGTTCTTCTAGTCCATGAACATGGAAAGTATTTCCATTTCTTTGTCTCATTTTCTGTTTCTTTAATTTTTGTTTCAGAGTACAGGTCTTTCACTTTTTTCAATCAGTTTGTTCCTAGGTATTATTTTTAGTGCAATTGTAAATAGGATTGTTAATTTCTCTTTCTGCTGCTTCGTTATTAGTATATAGAAATGCTATGGATTTCTGTAAATGGGTGTTGTGTCTTGAAACTTTAATGTATTTATGTATCAGCTCTAGTAGATTTTTAGTGGAGTCTTTAGGGTTTTCTCTTTATAGTCGTGTCACCTGCAGATAGTGGAGGTTTTACTTCTTCCTTAACAATTTGGATGCCCTATATTTCTTTTTGTTGTCTAATACTGTGTCTAGGACTTATACTTTGAATAAAATTGATGAGATTGGACATCCTTGTCTTGTTCCTGACCCTAAGGAAAAAGCTCTCAATTTTACCCCATTGACTATGATGTTAGCTGTGTTTGTTTGTTTTTTTTAATGTTTTATTTATTTTTGAGAGAGAGAGAGAGAGACAGCATGAGCAGGGTAGGGTCAGAGAGAGAGGGAGAGACAGAATCTGAAGCAGGCCTCAGACTCTGAGCTGTCAGCACAGAGCCCGATGCGGGGCTCAAACCCACGAACCGCGAGATCATGACCTGAGCAGAAGTCGGACGCTTAACTGACTGAGCCACCCAGGCGCCCCAGCTGTGGGGTTTTCATATATGACCTTTATTATGTTCAGATATGTTCCCTCCAGACCTACTTTGTTGAGAGTTTTTATCATGAATGGATGTTGGGGTGGCTGGGTGGTTCAGTTGGTTAAACATCTGACTCTTGATTTCAACTCCGGTCATGATTTCATGGTTTATGAAATCAAGTCCTGTGTTGAGCTCTTTGCTGACAGTGTGAAGCCTGCTTGGGATTCTCTCTCACTCTGGCCCTCCCCTGCTCCTTCGCTTGCACTCGCTCTTTCTCTCTCTCTCTCAAAACAAATAGACCTAAAAAATACCTAATGGATGTTATCCTTTGTTGAATGCTTTTTCTGCATCCATTGAAATGATTGTATGGTTTTCATCTTTTCTCTTATTGATGTGATGTATCACATTGTTTTGTGAAAATTAAATTTTTTAAAACGTTTATTTATTTTTTTGAGATAGAGAAGCAGACAGAACGTGAGCAGGGAAGGGACAGAGAGAGGGAGACACAGAATCCAAAGCAGGCTCCCAGTTCTAAGCCGTGAGCAGCCCAGAGCCTAATTTGGGGCTTGAACCCACAAACCATGAGATCATGACCTGAGTCAGAGTTGGATGCTTAACCAACTGAGCCACCCAGGCACCCTGATTGTTTTGTGAATATTGAACCATTTTGCATCCTGGGAATAAATCCCACTTGAACATGGTGATTTTTTAAAATGGATTGTTGGATTTAGTTGCTCCTATTTTTTGAGGATTTTTCCATCTAGGTTCATCAGAAACATTGGCCTGTAGTCCTTTTTTTTTTTGTGTGTGTACTGTTTTATTTGGTTTTGGTATCAGGGTGATACTAGCCTCAGAATGAATTTGGAGGGTTTTTTTTTTCCTCTTCTGTTTTTTGGAATAGTTTGAGAAGAATAGCTCTTAACTCTTCTTTATATGTTTGATACAACTTTCCTGTGAAGCCGTCTGGTTCTGGACTTGGGAGTTTTTTGATTACTGATTCAATTTCATTGCTGGTAATTGCTCTGTTCAAATTTTCTGTTCCTCCTTGCTTCAATTTTGGTAGATTCTATGTTTCTAGGAATTTATCCATTTCTTCTAGGTTGTCTTATTTGTTGACATATAATTTTTCATTGTATTCTCTTATAGTTATACTTCTGTGGTGTGGTATTGGCTTTTATTTCTCTTTCACTTGTGATTAAACAATTCTTTTTAATGTTTATTTTTGAGAGAGACAGATTGTGAGCAGGGCAGGGGCAGAAAGAGAGGGAGGCAAGGAATCTGAAGCAGGCTCCAGGCTCTGAGCTGTCAGCACAGAGCTTGACGCACACCGAGCTCTAACTCACCAACTGTGAGATCATGACCTAGACCGAAGTCAGACACTCAACTGATTGAGCCACCCAGGTGCCCCCAAAGTAATTATTGATGGATATGCATTTGTTGCCATATTGTTACTTGTTTTGTGGTTGTTTTGTTACTTGTTTTGTGGTTGCTTTGTAGTTTTTCTCTGATCTTTTCTTTTTCATGTTTTGTTGACCTTCTTGAGTAATATACCTGGATTCCTTTTTCCTTATTCTTTACATGCATTTCTGGTTTTTGATTTGTTACAATTAGGTTTGTATATAACCTCTTGTGCATATAGCAGTCTATTTTAAGTTCACAATTGCTTAAATTTGAATCCATTCTTCACTCCTTTTCTCCCCATCCCACCCCACCCACATTTTAGGTGTATGGTATCATATTTTACATGCCTTTATTTTATGAATCCTTTGACTGATTTTTTTTTTAACAGAACGACTTGTTTAAAATGCTTTTGTGGTTTTTACTTTTCATACTCTAACTTATGGCATTTCCTTTCCACTCAGAGTCCCATTTAATATGTCTTGGAGGGGTGGTTTTGTTGTCATGAACTCCTTTAGTTTTTGTTTGCCTGAGAAACTCTTTATCTCACCTTCTTTTCTGAATGATAGCCTTCTGGATCGAATATTCTTGGCTGTAGATTTTTCCCTTTCAGCATTTTGAATAGATCATGCCACTCCCTTCTGGCCTGCAACGTTTCTACAGAAAAACTGCTGATCACTGTATGGGGTTTCCCCTGTATCTGTCTCCTTTGCTCTTGCTGCTTAAAAAAGTTTGGTTTTTTTTTTCGATATCGCTACTCTTTGCCATTTTAATTACTATGTGTATTGGTGTGGACTTCCTAGGGTTGATTTTTCGGTTGGGGGGGAGGGTGTCTCTGTGCCTCCTGGATTGGGATATCTGTTTCCTTCCCCAGATTATGGAAGTTTTCAACTATTACTTCTTCAAATACATTTTCTGCCTGCCTTTTCTTTCTTCTTCTTTTGGGATTCCTATAATATGAATATTATTGCACTTGATGGAGTCACACAGTTCCTTAAGACTAACTCAATTTAAATAATTTGTTTTCCTCTCATTTGGTCAGTTTAGTTACTTATGATTACTCTTTCTTCTAGGTCATTAATTCTTTTCTCTGCTTCATCTAACCTGGTATTTCTTCTTCTTTTTTTTTTAAAGTTTATTTCGTTTATTTTAGAGAGAGGGAGAGCACAAGTAGAGAAAGGGCAGAGAAAGAGCTGGAGAGAGAGGATCCCAAGCAGGCTCCTCACTGTGAGCACAGATCCCAATGTGGGGCTTGATCCTACGAACCAGGAATTTATGACTTGAGCCAAAAGCAAGAGGTGAACACTTAACAGACTGAGCTACCTGACACCCATAGCCTGGTATTTATTCTATCAATTGAAATTTTATTTTATTTATTGTGTTCTTCATCTCTGTTTGTTAAGAATCTCACTGTTCTCTACTCTTTTCTCCAGTCCAGCGAGTGTCTTTATAATCAATATTTTAAATTCTCTATCCGGCATATTACTTCTATTCATTTCTTTAAAGTCTCTTTCTGTGGTTTGGTCCTATTTCATTTGGGACATATGTCTCTGTTTCTTCATTTTATCTAACTTTTTGTGTCTATTTCTACGTGTTAGAAAAGTCAGATATGTCTCTTCTTGTTGACTGTAATGGCCTTATGAGGAAGAGGTCCTATAATGCCCTGCAGTGCAGGGTCTCCTCTTCCCCAGGGCCTGGCCCTTCACAAAGTGTCTTCTGTGTGTGTTGTGTGTTCTGCTGTTGAGTCCTGGACTCTTTTTCCTTCACTTCAACTGTCTGCAGAGGCTCTTTTTTTCCTGTTGTGGGCAGCATTTAGTCCCTGGCAGGGGTTGGGCATGATTTAACAAGGTGTGCGCTGGTCTGCTTCCAAAGGAGATCCAATACGAGCACCAAAATACTGGAACTGAAGTCCCATAAAATGCCTGTGTTGGGAGATGAAATGTTGGTGGGATTTGTGCCTGTCTACTTGTGGAGAGTGTCTGCAGTGCCCTGCAGGTGTAACCGGGAAGGAGGTCTACCAAAGTGTGCGGGGTGGCTTGGTATAAGCAAGTTAGGTAGCAAGTGTCCTTGTGTTGCTTCCTGCAGGTGGCCCTATGTGTATGCTGTGGGGAGGGATCGGGAAATGGCATGTGCCAGCTCCTTTGTTCCTGGTAGGGGTCTCCCTGTGATCCCTGCCTCTCCAGGCCATGCCCTGAAATGAGTAATCACTCTTCCTCCTGTTAGTTCAGGCATTTTTCAAATTGCTGCTTCTGTGCTGTATCTGCATGAGCTTTTGGGCTGTGTCTTTAAGGACCAGAACTTGGCCTCCTAATGCCCTCCAGGCTCTCCCAGAATCTAACTAATGGATTTTTAAAATTCCAGGCTTTAAGTCCAACTGGTTGTAAGAACTTACAAAATTTGGCTCCTTTTGCTTTTATTTATATTTTAAGGAATATAAAACTGTTTATTGGCCACTGTGTACCTGTATTTACAATAACGTAAACAATATAGAGCCAATAATATTCTGACTATAAAATTATTATTTTTCCTGGTTTCTACTGAACCAGTAACTCAAATACTGAGAAGATTGAGCTTGCATGTAAGGAATGAGTTGGGCTAAAGAAAAAACATGCAGTTCAAGAATTTAGATTACTGGGGCGCCTGGGTGGCTTAGTCGGTTGGCTGTCCGACTTTCGCTTAGGTCATGATCTCGCGGTTCGTGGTTTCGGGCCCCGCGTCAGGCTCTGTGCTGACTGCCAGCTCAGAGCCTGGAGCCTGTTTCAGTCTGTGACTCCCTCTCTCTTTCTGACCCTCCCCTGCTCACGCTCTCTCTCTCTCTCTCTCTCCTAGAAATAAATAAAAAAATATTAAAAAAAAAAAGAATTTAGATTACAGAAGTTTGTCCACCCATTTATGCTGGCAGGTGCTAAATGGTCAACTTCTCTAATAATCCGATTATGATTAGGTTTCCATGAATGAAGTCTTATACATTCCATGAATAATGACATTTTAGTCAATACAGCACACAGATTTCATCTTCTTAAAAAGGAGTGGTTCACTAAAAGGAAGCTTTAAATGTCAATTTAACTAAGTTTTGCTTACCTAATTAAAACCCACCAGGATTTATCTAGTTTTCTCCTTTCGATGGGGCAGTTGTTGGTAGTGACAAGATTTTCCTTGCAGGGACCTTACAAATAAATGCATTATAGGACTGTAGATATGGCTATGGATTCTGATATGGCGGTTTTAAATTGTCCAACCTAAATTGTTTACATGATAAGCAATTTTTTGTTTGTGAGGAAGGGGCAGAGAAGGAGGGAGAATTTTGTTTTCTTTTTTTAATTTAAATTTTAGTTAACATACAGTGCAATATTGGTTTCAAGAGTAGAATTCAGTGATTCATCACTTACATACAGCACTCAATGCTCATCACATGTGTCCTCCTTAGTACCCATCTAGCCCATGCTCCCCCCATCAACCCTTAGTTCTCTATTGTTAAGAGTTTCTTGTTTGTTTTCCCCCTCTTCTCTCTCCCTCCCCACTTTACATATGTTTATCTGTTTTGTTTCTTAAATTTCACATGAGTGAAATCATGTGGCATATTTCTCTCTTTGATTGACTTATTTCACTTAATGTGATACATTCTAGCTCCATCCACATCATGGCAAATGGCAAGAGTTCATTCTTTTTGATTACTGAGTAAAATTCCATATATATATATATATATATATATATATATATATATATACACGTTATCAACAATAACCAAATGTTTGTGATTTTCTAGGAATTTGTCCATTTCTTCCAGATCACCCAGTTTGTTGGCATATAATGCTTCATAGTATTTTTTTAAATTATTTTTTTAATGTTTTATTTATTTCTAGGAGAGCGAGAGAGAGACAACGTGAGCAGGGGAGGGTCAGAGAGAGAGGGAGTCACAGACTCTGAAACAGGCTCCAGGCTCTGAGCTGGCAGTCAGCACAGAGCCCGACGCGGGGCCCGAAACCACGAACCGCGAGATCGTGACCTAAGCGAAAGTCGGACAGCCAACCGACTAAGCCACCCAGGCGCCCCCATAGTATTTTTTTATAATTGTATTTCTCTGGTATTGGTTGTGATCTTTCCTTTTACATGTATGATTTTATTTATTTGGGTATTTGGGTTCTTTCTCTTTTCTTTTTGATATGTCTGCCTAGGGAATTACCAATTTTGTTTACTCTTTGAATGCACCAGCTCTTAGTTTTGTTGATCATTTTTGTTTTGTTGTTTTTTTGTTTCTGTAATGTGTATTTCTGGTCTAATCTTTATTGTTTCCTTTCTCTTAAAAAAATTTTAATGTTTATTTTAGAGAGCGAGAGAGAGAGAGAGAGAGAATGGGGGAAGGGCAGAGAGAGAGAGGGAGACACCTAATCTGAAATAGGTTCCAGGCTCTGAGCTGTCAGCACAGAGTCCAATGTGGGGCTTGAACTCTCAAACCGTGAAATCATGACCTCATGATATCAGATGCTTAAATGACTAAGCCACCCAGCCGCCCCTATTCTTTCTCTGCTTCTGCTGGCTTTAGGCTTTATTTGCTCTTCTTTTCTAGCCCCTTTAGGTGTAAGGTTAAGTTGTGTATTTGGGATCTTTCTTGATTTTCTTTTTTAAGAAAAAATATTTTAAGTTTATTTTTGGGAGAGAGAGTGAATAGGGAAGGGGCAAAGGGAGAGGGGGAAGAAAGAATCCCAAGCAGGCTCCATACAGTTAGCATGGAGCCTGATATGGAGCTTGAACTCCCAAACCATGAGATTATGACCTGAGCTGAAATCAAGAGTCAGATGCTTAATGACTGAGACACCCAGGTGCCCCAGGACCTTTCTTGCTTCTTGAGATAGGCCTGAATTGCAATGTACTTTCCTTTTGGATTGTCTTTGCTGTGTCTCAAAGGGTTTGGACTATTGTGTTTTCATTTTCTTTTGCTTCCACTTATTTTTTTCTTATTCTTTAATTTCCTGATTAACCCATTTATTCAGTAGGATGGTCTTTAACCTCCATGCATTTGAGGGCTTTCCAAATTTTTTCTTGTAGTTGATTTCAAGTTCATAGCCTTGTTATTTGAAAATATGCATGGTATGATCACAGTCTTTTTGTACCTGTTGAGGGCTGATTTGTGATGCAGTATGTGATCTATTCTAGGGAATGTTTCATGTGTACTGGAGAAGAATGTGTGTTTTGCTGCTTTAAGATGAGATATTCTGAATATATCTGTTAAGTCCATCTGGTCCAGTGTGTCATTCAAAGCCATTGTTTACTTGTTGATTTTCTGCTTAGATGTTCTGTCCATTGCTATAAGTGGGGTATTAAAGTCTCCTACGATTAGGAGATCTAACACCTACTAGTGTTATTATCTATGAGTTTCTTCATGTTTGTGATTAATTTATATATTTGGGTGCTTTCATGTAAGGGGTGTAAATATTTATGATTGTTAGCTCTTCTTGATGGATAGACCTCTTAATTATGATATAATGCCCTTCTTTGTCTCTTATTACAGTCTTTGTTTTAAAATCTAGTTTTTCTGATAGAAGTATGGCTATTCCAGCTTTCTTTTGACATCCATTAGCATGATAGATGGTTCTCCATCCCCCACTTTCAATCTGCAGGTGTCCTTAATTCTAAAATGAGTGGCAGAATAAGGATGGATTTTGTTTCTTTATTGGAGCATTTAGTCCATTTACATTCAGAGTGATTATTGAAAGCTATAACTTTAGTGCCATTGTGTTATCTGTAGGTTAGGTGTTTCTGGTGATGCTCTCTTGTCCTTTGTAGTCTTTGCTGCCTTTTTCTTTTTTCCCCTCCACACAGAGTCCCCCTTAAAATTGCTTGCAGGGCTAGTTTAGAGGTAATTAACTCCTTTAGTTTTCGTTTGTCTGGGAAACTCTTAAAAATTTTTTTAAACATTTATTCATTTTGAGAGAGAGACAGAACTTGAGCAGGGGAGAGGCAGAGACAGATGGAGATACAGAATCCAAAGGAGGCTCCAGGCTCTACGCTATCAGTCCAGAACCTGACACGGGGCTTGAACTCATGAACTGTAAGATTACGACCTGAGCTGAAGTTGGATGCTCAACTGACTGAGCCACCCAGCACTCCTGGGAAGCTCTTATAAAAAACATTTTTTTTAATGTTTATTTTCGAGAGAGACAGGGGGCAAGGCAGAGACTAAGGGAGACACAGAACTCGAAGCAGGCTCTGGCTTTAGGGCTCAAACTCACTAACTGTGAGATCATGATCTGATCTGAAATCAGATGTTTCACTGACTGAGCCACCCAGGTGCCCCTTGTCTGGGAAACTTTTTATCAGAGAGGGAGAGAATGTAAGCAGGCTTCATGCTCAGTGGTGATCCCACCACCCTGGGATCATGACCTGAGCCCAAATCAAGGGTTGGACTCTTAACCAACTGAGCCACACAGGTGCCCCAAATTCACATTATATTTTAATTTTCCGATTATAGAATTTGAAAGTTTTAGTCTTGAGGAAAATTTTCAATTTAACTTGAAGTGATTCATTTCTTATGTTGCTAAAAATGATGGCATCCCAGAAACACAGGCTTATCTATGGTTATAAAATGCTGTTTACGTTTTGGTGAATGTGTTAAAAAAGTGAGAAGAAAGAAAACCATTTACATATATATTTTAAGTATACACACAAAAAGACCACAAATGAACAAACAACACCCAGGATGGTCCATAGGCACATAGGAGTTGAACACATTCTGATTAACGACTATAAAGTTTTCCCTCAACATTTAAAGAAGGTGTTCTCTAATGCAGGAGAAAAATAATCTACCGTGGTCTCAAAACTATTTTCTGATAAAGGAAGAAACCACAGAAAACTTTTATTTGTTCAAAGTAACCAGTGCTATAGATGCAGAACCCACCGCCCCAACAATCTCCCAATACTACTTTATTTATTTATTTTTTAAATTTTTTTTTAATGTTTTATTTATTTCTAGGAGAGAGAGAGAGAAACAGCGTGAGCAGGGGAGGGTCAGAGAGAGAGGGAGTCACAGACTGAAACAGGCTCCAGGCTCTGAGCTGGCAGTCAGCACAGAGCCCGACGCGGGGCTCGAACCCACGAACCACGAGATCATGACCTAAACGAAAGTTGGACTCTTAACCGACTAAGCCACCCAGGCGCCCCTCCCAATACTACTTTAAAACAAACATATCAAACTTGATTTTCATTAGAATGTTATTTTTTCACGTGAGCAAATTAAAAAATCAAGACCTAGATTCTCTCTATATTATATATTGTATGTTATATTTTATATATTTATATGAAGAATGTAAACAATGAGTTTTATCTTCTGGAGAAGAATGACATGTTAGTCTGTGTTCATAAAAAGCAGTTACAATTTGAGGACACTTCATGCTTGCCTCTTTTGCCAGCACCAAGTCTGGCTCTACTGAGTTTTTTTCATTTCATGAGAAACATTAATTCTCCACTGCTGTCTGTGGCACCAACTATTTGTTCAGGATCAAGACCTGTGGCAAACTTGGTTTATCAGTAACCTATCTTCTTTGATTTGCTGTCATCAAATTCACTGTCAGAAAAAGATTTTCTTTTTATACCATCTTTTTCTTTACCAGCTTTTTGAGAAGTAAGAAATGTTTCAACTAACTCTGGATAGTCTAACTTTTCTTCAGGTTCTCAAGTATTGTCAGCATCTGTAAATCCCTTCCACTTCAGTAAATGTTCCACTTTCCCATTTACTACACATCAGTCCAGTACTTTTTCCACCACCAATTCTTTAGGCTCTGCCTCTTCCACTTTTTTACTCTTTTTCTTTCTGTTTCTTTCTCATTTTTTTTGGCAATGTAGTTTTATTGGAGGCCACTTTTTATTGCAGACTTAAAGAGCTATTATTCATAGTCTCTGAGCTGCTCCAAGTCCTGGATCTGTGGCATCTCCTGCCCTTTTTTTTTTTTATTTTTATTTTTATTTTTTACAAATAGTTTATTGTCAAATTAGTTTCCACATAACACCAAGTGCTCATCCCCACAAGTGCCCTCCTCCATGCCCACCCCTCCTCCCCCCACATCCATCAGTCCTCAGTTTTTGTCAGCATTCAAGAGTCTCTCATGGTTTGCCTGTCTCCCTTTTCCCCCACCATTTCTGCCCTTCTTCTCCCCCTTGGTCCTCTGTTAAGTTCCTCCTAATCCTCCTATACATGCACACATATGATATTTGTCCTTCTCTGCCTGACTTATTTCGCTCAGCATAACACCCTCAAGGTCCATCCATGTTGCTACACACGGCCAGATTTCATTGTTTCTCATTGCCATGTAGTATTCCATGGTATAGATAAACCACATCTTCTTGATCCATTCATCTGTTGATGGACACTTAGGCTCTTTCCATGTTTTAGCTATTGTGGAGAGTGCTGCTATGAACATCTCCTGCCCTTCTTGTGTTTAGAGCCAAATGTCATGGGGATTTGTCTTTCATACGAAGCCTCCCCCACGTGAAGGTATTTTGTTCATTCTTCACCATGCTACTGGCTCCCTTTCTACCGTAGACAGCCAAGGTGTGTTTCACTCCCTATTTTAGTATATGTGTTGCTGAAGCGAGCACAATGTTTCACTCCCAAATGGCATCTTCACCCTTCCTACCCTCTTCAGTGTGGATTATTCTCTAACTTTAGTTGTGGAGTTTGTTCTCCCAGTCTTCAGATTTTTTAAAAATGTTTATTTATTTTGAGAGAGACAAAGTATGATCAGGGGAGGAGTAGGGAGAGAATCCCAAGCAGGTTCTGTGCTGTCAACATGGGGCTCAGTCCCACAAACTGTGACATCATGATCTGAGTTGAAATCAAGAGTCAAAAGCTTAACTGACTGAGCCACCCAGCTGCTTCTGGGTTATTTACACCAATAAGAGTGGTACTTAGTTGTATCTGTGGGATGCAGTGAGCTTGGGGTTCTCTTACTCTCCCATCTTCCCAGCCTCTATCTAATTTAAATGTCCTCTATCATTTGGACATTTAAATTATAATATGTTTTGGTGTAGATATTTTGGGATCTATCATTTTTGCAACTGTCTGGGATTCCTGGATCGAAATGTCTGTTTCCCTTACGAGGTTAAGGAAGTTTTCACCCATTATTTCTCAAATATGTTTTCTGTCCTGTTTTGTCTCTCTTCTTCTGAAATCCCTGTAATGCAAATATTGGTCCACTTGATGTTGTCTCATACGTCTCTAAGGCATCTTCCATTTTTTTTTTCTTTTTCCACTCTCTTTTTGCTGCTCTGATGGGGGGAGTTCCACTGCCTTTTCTTAAAGTTCACTGATCCCTTTCTTCTGTTTTATCTAATTTGCTGTTGAATCCCTACCATGCATTTTCCAGTTCAGTTGTTGTATTTTATAGCTCTGTGACTTCCTTTTGGTTGTTCTATGTTTTCTTTTTTTTTTAATTTATTTTTAATTTCAATTTTAGAGAGAGAGTGAGAAGGAGAGAGAATCCCAAGCAAGCTCCACATTCTGTGCAGAACGTGGCATGGGGCTCAATCTCATGACCCTGGAATAATGACCTGAGCTGAAATAAAGAGACAGATATTCAACCAAATGAGCCATCCAGACACTCCAGATGTTCTATATTTTCTATCTTTGTTATGAGGAGCTTAAGTAACGTCATTTTGAGATTAAGGCCTCCATTAAGAGCAACCTTGGGCTGCACATAGCCCCAGTTACAGGAAAAGCCTCAGATTGCTCAAGGCTGAAGCCACCCTCAGACCACCCTCAGATCAGCCAATCAAAAGAAGTTAAAAACATTCCTGTGGTCTGAGTCAGGGACTGAGGATTATAGATAGTCACTTTGTACAAACTAGCTAATTACTCCCACTTGCCTAAAAACCCCTCGTGGGCCCTTTGAACTCACCTCATAATTGGTCATTTTCAAAGGATTCTCAAGAGTCATGATTGGGTCCTGCCAAAAGTAACGGACACCTCAGAGATACTTAATGGTCAAAACTGTTACCATGGGTGCTGTACAATTATGATTGGAAGTTTATGTGATGATGCTATATGTACAATGCATGCACTGTAACATCCCCGTCCCTTACCCCATAAAAACCCTGCTTGCTATTGTTCGGGGCTTCACCCTGCTGCCGCTGAGCTGGTTGATGGCTGAGCCCCTGCTTGAGCTTGTAAAAAAGACCTTTATGTACTTGCATCAGCGTCGACTCCTTAGTGGTCTCCAGGGAATTGTGATTTGGGCACAACAGTTAAAGTTTTCATTCTGTTTTTTTTTTTTAAATGTTTTATTTATTTCTAGGAGAGAGAGAGAGAGACAGCGTGAGCAGGGGAGGGTCAGAGAGAGAGGGAGTCACAGACTGAAACAGGCTCCAGGCTCTGAGCGGGCAGTCAGCACAGAGCCCGACGCGGGGCTCGAACCCACGAACCGCGAGATCATGACCCAAGCGAAAGTCGAACACTTAACCGACTGAGCCACCCAGGCGCCCCTATCACTCTGTTAATCCACTTCTCACCTGTGTTCTGTGAGATTTTTCATGACCATTACTTTGAATTCTCTGTCAAGTAAATCACTTATTTCTGTTTCCTTAAGGACTTTTTGTTGTTGTTGTTGTTGAGGTTTTACCTTGTTTTTCAATTTGGAACACATTTCTTTGTATCTTCATTTTGTTTGTTGGTTTGACTCTGTGTTGGTTTCTGTGTATTTGATAAAAGAGCCACCTCTCCCAGGCTTGGAGGAGTGACCTTGTTTAGGGGATAACTTATTGTTCAACCCTGCCCTAGCTATAGGCTATCTCTCAAATCTTTGTGATTACCCATGCAGGCTATTTTATTGCTAGTGGCTCCCAGTCATTGAGGGTATTCCAAGACCTGTCAGTTTCCCAAAGAATAGGATCTCATCAGCACCTACTTTCAGGTTGATTGGAAGCCAGACCCTCAGGCAATAGCTTTTTTTTTAATTTTTATTTTTACCCAGTCAACAGCTTTTAAAAGTATGCAAACATAAGGGCACCTAACTGGTTCAGTTGGTTAAGCATCTGATGCTTGATTTTTGGCTCAAGGACGTGGGATCGAGCTCTGCTACAGACTTGGCACTGGGCATGGAGCCTGATTAAGAATCTCCCTGTCCCTCCTCGTCCCCCACTCATGCTCTCTTAAAAAAAAAAATTAAGTATGCAAACGTGGAGACTTCAAGCATTAAGTCCCAGAACCAGATGATCTAGAAGTGTTCCCTGGTGACAGCTACAAAAACTGGGAACCAGAGGAGGGTAATTATTCTTTTCCAGGAGATAATGGTGAACTGGAGTGAGGCAGAAGGAGAGTGCAGATAGGGCCTGTCAGTCTCTGTTCCCAGAGAGTACCCCAATGTGTTCCTTGATGTGTGCTAAATTAGATGCCTGCCCTTCACACCAGTATTCAAGATAATCAAATAAGCATTGTTTACATAAAGTTTAGGCTCCTCTAAATTGACTGCCTCTGCACTGGTCCCTGTGATGGGCAAGTTTGCATGTGTGAGCTCTTTAAGAGGTGTTTCTCAGTTCTCTATAGCCTCGTTGGTCTTGTGGACATGCGCCTATTGGGTTTCAAAGCTCGCACTTTGGGGGCTTGTCTCTCAGGGGCAGGTGAACACTGATGTGACCAAGGTGGGCTTGAAACCCTTAGCTCCTCAGGGAGAAGCTCCAGCTTTCAATTGTCCTCCTGATTTTGTGTCAGTGTGTCAGAGATGGTCTCAGCAGCTCCTACCTACTTCAGTGTGTTTCCTCCCCTCTCATTTGTGTGATATGTAGAATTTGCTTAGCTGGTCTGTGTTTTTTGTTTTTTCAGAGGAAATTGTTCCATGTGTGGCTGTTGATTCAGTTTACTCATGGAAAGAGGGGAGGTCAAGATTTTCCTATATTACCATCTTGGGCTAGAACTTTCAAGAACCGTTCTATTAGACCTTTCTTTTTTATTTATTTATTTTTTAACATTGAATCATTTTTGGGAGACAGAGTGTTGAGTAGGGGAGGGACAGGGAGAGAGAGAGAGAGAGAGAGAGAGAGAGAGAGAGAGAGAGAGAGAGACAGAATCTGAAGCAGTCTCCCAGCTCTGAGCTGTTAGCACAGAGACCAGTGTGGGGCTTGAACCCACAAACTTGAGAGATCATGACCTGAGCTGAAGTCAGATGCTTGACTGACTGAGCCACCCTAGTGCTCCAACTATTAGACATTTCTAGGTAGCGCCAGCTAAAGTTGCTTTCCTTTAAAAAAATAATTCCCATAACTCTAATCACGTTATACCAGATAGTTTATTTTCTTTTCTGGAAGGATGGTATTATGTTCATTTTTATGGCTCCCTATAGGACTAATAGAAGGTTTGGAATTTAGTTAGGTTATTGTGTGAACAGTATTTAAGGGAAGGAAGAAAATAAATGTATATGTGCATGCGCGCGCACACACACACATATCCCTGGCGTTTTTCTTCTCCTTAAGGTATGTATGTATAAATACTTACATAAATATACTTGCAGGAATGTTTTAGGCATTAAGTCAAAGACTTCCGGTTCTAGCTAAGATGGTGAACTGAGCATGACTGCTGGCTCCTTCTCTTGCACAACAATTCTGGAGATGCCAGAAAGTAGATATTTGGAATGATCTAGAATCTAATGAAAAATTTTTGACCTAACGATGGACATCAATCAAAAATTCATAATAAACATCATACTTAGCAAAATATTAGATGCTGTATTACTTAGGGGTGTGTTTTCTGTATGTAAAGGAAACCAAAACAACAGTGGAAAACACATAAGGGATTGCTTCTTTCCTCCTAGCAGGAAGTCCAGAGGTGGACAGTACAGCTCTGGTGCCTGTCCTCACAAAGTTTCAGTGATCTAGGCCTCTTCTAGCTTTCTGATTTTGTGATCATCATCTCCCATTCCCAGCTTCCCCATCCCCACCCCCACCTTCATCGTCTCAAGGTGGCTTTTGCTTCTCTAGGTAACCGTGCTCCAGGCAGGAAGAAGCGGGTAGAGAGAAGGGCAAAGAAATGTGGAACCTAGCCTGCTGGGCTTTCTGAAAGCTCACATGGGGGACCTTGTCTTACATTCCATTGGCTTGACTGTTCACACAACCACCTTTACTTGCAAGGGCAGCTGCACTTTTGCCTCTGTAAACAAAACTGGGTTCTGGTAGAAAGGAAAAAAACAGACTTGAAATTAGGTAGACAATTCATAGCATCTGCTTTGTATTTTGTTTAGGTTTGAGAACAACATCATGATCTCCACTGTGACTACTACCTTCCAAGTTAGTAGTTCATGTCTTGGCCGTTGCACAAAGACAACAATAAATGTGAACGATAACTCTGTAAGTTCTAAAATCTCTGTAAAAAAAAAACCCTCTAGCTTATTAAATAACTTATTAAACAATACTAGGTAGCCTACTGAGTCTATAACGTTGGCAACAGATACAAATTTAGAAACCGTATAACAGGCAACTGTATGCACCCCAATCCTATGGCAGGTCTGCTGTAGTGGAGATAGGGCTGTTCCCACTTCTGTTGTTGAAGACACTGCAGTGAGTACTGCCAACCCTACCACTGTGATCCCTGGGTACTAGTGCAAAAAGCTCTGCCACAAGCCAGTCTCTGTTTTCTATTTCTTTCAGAATGACGCTTCATAGTGGTTTCTTTACTTCACTAATGTCCCTTTCAAAATCTGTGTTCCATCTGTACAAGAGTCTAGAAAAAGCTAGTTTCTGCTCTTTATTACGGGAGCTGGAGAACTAAAAGGAGAGAAACCTCTTTGTTTTATTTATTTTTATTTTTATTTTTATTTTTTACAAATAGTTTATTGTCAAATTAGTTTCCACATAACACCCAGCGCTCATCCCCACAAGTGTCCTCCTCCATGCCCATCCCCCCGTCCCCCCACATCCATCAGTCCTCGGTTTTTGTCAGCATTCAAGAGTCTCTCATGGTTTGCCTCTCTCCCTTTCCCCCACCAATTCCCCCCTTCTCCTCCCCCTTGTTCCTCAGTTACGTTCCTCCTAATCCTCCTATACATGCAAACATATGATATTTGTCCTTCTCTGCCTGACTTATTTCGCTCAGCATAACACCCTCAAGGTCCATCCATGTTGCTACACATGGCCAGATTTCATTGTTTCTCATTGCCATGTAGTATTCCATGGTATAGATAAACCACGTCTTCTTGATCCATTCATCCGTTGATGGACACTTAGGCTCTTTCCATGTTTTAGCTATTGTGGAGAGTGCTGCTATGAACATTGGGGTACATGTGCTCCTATGCCTCAGCATTTCTGTATCCCTTGGGTAAATTCCTAGCAGTGCTATTGCTGGGTCATAGGGGAGTTCTATTGTTAGTTTCCTGAGGAACCTCCACACTGTTTTCCAGAGGGGCTGTACCAGTTTACATTCCCACCAAGAGTGTAGGAGGGTGCCCGTTTCTCCACAGCCTCGCCAGCATCTAGAGTTCTCTGATTGGCTCATTTTAGCCACTCTGACTGGCGTGAGGTGGTATCTCAGTGTGGTTTTGATTTGTATTTCCCTGATGAGGAGGGATGCTGAGCATCATTTCATGTGTCTGTTGGCCATCTGGATGTTCTCTTTGGAGAAGTGTCTGTTCATATCTTCTGCCCATTTCTTCACTGGGTTGTTTGTTTTTGGGCGTGTAGTTTGGTGAGTTCCTTGTAGATTCTGGATATTAACCCTTTATCTGATATGTCATTTGCAACTATCTTTTCCCATTCCTTTGGTTGCCTATTAGTTTTGTGGGTTGTTTCCTTGGCTGTGCAGAAGCTTTTAATCTTGATGAGGTCCCAATCATTTATTTTTGCTCTTGATTCCCTTGCTTTTGGGGATGTGTCAAGTAAGAAGTTGCTGCGGTGGAGGTCAAGAAGGCTGTTTCCTGCTGAGAGAAACCTCTTCTAATGCTGCGTGACTGGAAAGAATTGGTGAATACATCACAACATGCCACTTTCAGATATTGATAATTTACATAAATCCTTTTCAAATTCAACCAAACTTGAGAACCAAAGAGAGTTCAGCAAGAGAGCCAGATGCATGATTAATATATAAAAATAAATTTCATGCCTTCATACCAACAGGGACCACTTAGAAATATTGATAGAAAATGTTTTAATTGCAATAAAAGCATACGAGATACTAAAAATTGAGCTATTATGGAATATAGAAAATAATTGTGGAAAATTTGTATAAGTTTATTCAAGGATATTTTTAAAATACTTGAATAAGTGAAGCAAAATATCCTGCTAATAGATGGGATGTGTTAACATTTTGAAGATTTAATTCCTCAAAAAAATAGATGCAGTGCAATTAGAAAGAATCTTAGAAGGATTTTTGGATGCAGGTCAATAAAGTGATGCTAAAATGTTTTTGGTGGATATCTAAAGACAATTTTGAAAAATATACCAAAGCATTTGAAACAGTGTTATAGGATCAAATCTTTAAGCCGAGAGATCAGGGTAGAAAGTCAAGAAACACACTTGTGTATATATGGGAGTTTGCCAGAGAGAAATAAAATCAATAAAGAGGCATAGGATTATTTAGTAAATGGTACTGAGAAAATTAGCTCACTATAAGGCAAAAAAATATAATCAGATTCTTATTTTATCTAAAAGTAAACTCCAAATGAATTATAAAAGATTAAATATTGAAGAGGAAAATACAGGAAAGTATCAGGAAAGGAAAGGATTTCTTTTTTCTTTTTTTAATTAAAATTTTTAAAAAATATTTATTTATTTTTGAGAGACTGAGAGAGACAGCGTATGAGCAGGAAGAGGCAAAGAGAGAGGGAGACACAGAATCCAAAGCAGGCTCCAGGCTCCAAGCTGTCGGCACAGAGCCGGATGCGGAGCTCGAACCCATAAACCATGAGATCATGACCCGAGCTGAAGTTGGACACTGAACCAACTGAGCCACCAAGGTGCCCTAAGATTTTAAAAATAATTGTTCCTGGTTGGGTCCTCCGGGAAACAGACCCTAAGATAGAGATTTGCATTTGGAGAGATTATTGGACCATGATTTCAGGCTTAACACCTGTAGAGGAGTGAAGGAAGCAGGATCCTGCTGAATGAGAAGTTGAGCTGTGTTAGTCTCAGCCTGATGCTTTGGGAAAATCCAGAGCTGAGACTGCCTTTCTGATTTGGAAAGAGTGGACCCAACCTTTATTTCTTGCATAGACCAGTCACCGTCCCCAGGAAATGGGCATGACTTTGGAGGAGATAGGTAGTCAAGGGCAAGGCCAGTGTTTCCCACCTTTTCCTCTTGGCTATTGTGAATAATGTTGCTATGAACATGGGTGTGCAAACATTGCTCCAAGATCTTGCTTTCAATTCTTTTGGCTATGTGTGAGAGGTGGGATTGCTGGGTCATATGGTAATTATATTTTTAACTTTCTGGGGAATTGTCCTACTCTTTTCCATAGTGGCTACACCAATTTACATTCCCACCAATAGTGCACAAGGGTCCCCTTTTCTATATATTCCCCCCGGTATTTTTTTCTCTGTGGGTTATATTTTTTTTATTGTGGCCATTCTAATGTGTGTGAGGCTTTGTCTTGTAGTTTTGATTGGCATTTTTGATACAACCTGTTTTTTAGAAAGTACAATTTATTGTCTTATCCTAGAGTAACACATATTCATTGTAGAAATGTGGGAAAATACAGAAATTAGAATAAAAAAAATCTCTTAGAGTCCTGGTACTTCAAAATACTCAGTATTAATACTTCGGTTTGTATGTTTTTAGATTTTTTTTTTATTTCTAGGAGAGAGAGAGAGAGAGAGAGAGAGAGAGACAGCTTGAGCAGGGGAAGGTCAGAGAGAGAGGGAGATACAGACTCTGAAATAGGCTCCAGGCTCTGAGCTGGCAGTCAGCACAGAGCCTGACACGGGGCTCGAACCCACGAACCGCGAGATCATGACCTAAGTGAAAGCCAGACGCTTAACCGACTAAGCCACTCAGGTGCCCCCGGTTTGTATGTTTTTAATCTTTTTTATGTCCAGATTTACAAATGGGTAATGCTAGCCCATACTGCCCCTTGGAGAAATTCAGAAAAAGGCATCCCATTCTCTAGGTGAATGCAACCTTGAACCAAGGTGTGCAGCTTGATAAGCAGAACACAGCTAGATTTCAGATCTCATTTCCTCCAAGGGCAGGTACTCTGTGCAGTGAACAACTTACACAACCACATGTTGTAGTTCTGAATGTAAGATGGGTTTTATTTGATTTTTTATAAAACAGATCATAATATATAGTAGACTATGTTTGGGTATGACATAATTTACTTTAGTTCATTCCTATTCAATAAAATTATTTGCAAAATTTTGATACTATAAATATTTGCTGCGATGATAATACATATAAAATATTTTAGAATTATTTCCTTGTGATAAATTCCTAAAAATTGTCTTGAAAACTAAATCTACTGAGAGCTTATCATGTGCTCTACACTGTGCTGAGGGAGCTATATTGTCCTCATCACAAACCAGTGATGCAGATACTATAATTATCTCTTCTTAGAACAAAAACTGAGGCACAAGACGAAATGAAGTTATTTAGTTACTTTATCCAGGTCACACAGCTGGAAAGCAGTAGAGTTGGGATTTGAACACACTTCTGTCAGCTGCATCTGCTCCAGACTTTAGGCTGTTAACATGTTACAGCGATTCATTTTACTTTTAAGTTTATTTATTTTGGAAGAGAGAGAGAGAGAGAGAGAGAGAGAGAGAGAGAAGAGCATAAGAGGGAGAGTGGGCAGAGAGACAGAGAGACAGAACCCCAAGCAGGCTCTGCGCCATCAGCACAGACCCCCATGTGGGGCTTAAACTCACAAACTGTGAGATCATGACCTGAACTGAGGTCAAGAGTCAGACCCCTAACCGACTGTGCCACCCAGGTGCCCCTACACTGATGGTCTTTAAAGGAGAAGACAGGAGGATTTGAGAAGAGTTTTTATAATAAGACCTACATCATCAGTGGAGTAGACCTTGACCATTTGATAATTTCCATAGGAGATGAGACTATTCAAAAGCAATTTTACTTTATTATTAATGTATTTGTTAGGATTTCTTGACAGAATGATTAATACTCTAACAAGATACACATTGTTCATTTCTAAGCTCTTAAGAGAAGCAATTTTAGAAGATAATTTATATTTAGATTTAATCTGAATATAAATGATAATGTCATTGTGCCATTTTTTAGATCAGATTCCAAGGTATTTGGGTCAGTGAAGGGATCATTTTGACATCCTCATCTCAAACTGCCCACTTGCCTATCCTGTACCTGAACTTCCATTTTTGTTAAGCAGAGCTGATAGCCTTTGTTCATTTTCTCACAGAGATGTTAAGATAGAGACTACAGTCCCATGAGCTCTGTGAAAGAAGAGTGTTTGCAAATAACTAATGAGATACTGCTCTCCTTTTTTCATATAATCGTGGATTTTGATATTTTAAATATTTTGGGGGAAATATGTAATGCAATTTAAAATACAGTTACATTTTAAAGCAGGGATAAAGGACATAAAACAAGGGAGTGTTGTGTGGCTGCTGCATTAAAGAAATCTAATATGAATACTTTGACTATTGTATGCAACACAGCTAAAGGGGGTAAGAATAAATGAGATGATGAAAAATACAATTTAGAAAGGGTTGACATTATATTACTAATCCGTGCATTCACAACCAAAGTGCTTCTATCTTCCTTATTATTTTAAACTTTTAAAGTAGGAGAGTTCAAATCAATGGCTGTTTACTGGATATATCATGTTAAAAAATGCATTGTTTCAAACTCAAACTCTTACATAGTGGCTGTGGGAGTATAAATTGGTATAACCATGTCGGAAGACTTTTGGCAGTATCCACTAAATCTCTTTATGTATTCAGCAGTTCCAATCCCAAGACAGCGTGACACTCGTTTAAGGCAGAAAACATGGAAATAGAGAAAAGAAAAAACAGTTATCCTAATATAAAGATGACAATGAACATTTTTCAGGAGAATCTCAAAAATTTTTTTTAATGTTTATTTTTGAAAGAGAAAGAGCACGAGCAGGTGAGGGGCAGAGAGAGAGGGAGACACAGAATCCGAAGCAGGCTCCAGACTCCTAGATGTCAGCACAGACCCTGATGAAGGGCTCAAACTCACAAATTGCAGGATCATGACCTGAGCTCAAGTTGATCCTTCAACTGATGGAATCACCCAGGCATCCCAGGAGAATCCTACTTTACATTCTGTTTTGTGGTAGGCTTATTTTCTTTTAATGTTTATTTATTTTGAGAGAGAGAGAGGCACAGAGAAAGGAAGAGAGAGTCCCAAGCAGGTTCCACACAGAGTATGGAGAGGGGCTTGATCTAATGACCGTGAGATCATGACCTGAGCCAAAATCAAGAGTTGGATGCTCAAGGGACTCAGCCACCCAGATGCCCCATGGCTTATTTTGTACAATAATATTTTGTTAACATGTTTTCATTTAATAGATATTCATCCATAGTAAGAAAAAATCTGCCTATAATAACATAAATGGCTTTACCATAACCTAGTACTTACCATAATTCTGTCTTGTTGGATACTCCGGATATTTATTTTCACTACACTTAAATGGCCTTGGGATGGACATTGTTATATGTAAAGGTTTTTTTTAATGTCTTAAAAAAATTTTTTTAAAACGTTTTTTATTTATTTCTGAGAGAGAGACCGCATGAGCAGGGGAGGGTTTGAGAGAGAAAGGGAGACACAGAATCTGAAGCAGGATCCATGCTCTGAGCTGTCAGCACGGAGCCCAATGCAGGGCTTGAACTCATGAAGTGTGAAGGATCAACTTCAGCTCAGATCATGATCTCGTAATTTGTGAGTTTGAGCCCTTCATCAGGGTCTGTGCTGACATCTAGGAGCCTGACATTAGATTTCTGAGCTGAAGTCTGATGCTTAACTGACTGAGCTACCCAAGTGCCCTGTTACATGTAAAGTTTTAGTAAATATCTGAATATTAGAATAAATTCCTGGAAGTAAAATTTCTAGTTTGAAAAGTATAAACACTTCCAATATTCACATATACAGTTCTAAAAATTACTGTAATTTCCTTAGGCATGATATGAAATTATCCAATGTGCAACAATACTACTTCTATAATTTTTCTAATCTTGCAAAATTTATTTTAAAAAATTATTGTTTCTCATCCTATAATTGGACTGTTAAAACACATTGGCCATTAAAAAAAATATCTTTTAAAGTTCTCTTCTTTTGACTATTTTTCTATTCTTACATCTTATTTGAAATTTTTATAAGGAATAGCAACCAAAATTCTTTGCTTATTGTATATATTGTATTTTTTATGCTTTATAACAGACTTTCATATTTCAAATTTATTTTCCAAACTATCAACCTATGATACTTTAGTTTGTCTCCTTAAAGGAGTAGAGCTCCGGAGAAACTACTGTAATGTGGATTATATTAGACACTTTTTTTGGACTTCATTTCTTCAGTTTTTTTTTCCTCCCCTGACTCTAAGTTTCCATCTTTGGAAGCTGTAGTATAATTGAAATAGAATATCAGTTTCAGGTATACAACATTGCAATTCAATGTTTATACACATTGTGAAATGATCATCGTAATAGGTCTAGTTACCAGCTGTCTCATAAAAAGTTAATACAATATTTGACTGTATTTCCCCTGCTGTTCAATACTTTCCCGTGACTTATTTATTTTATAGCTGGATGTTTGTACTTCTTCATTCCTTTCACCCACTTTGTCCGCCACTTCTGTGCCCTTCTCTGGAAATCAGCAGTATGTTCTCTACATCTGAGTCTGATTTTGTTTTTGTTTTTAAAATTCCACATATAAGTTAAATCATATGGTATTTGCCTTTCTCTGTCTGACTTTTTTCACATAGCACAACACTCTCAAGGTTCATCCTTGTTGTCACAAATGACAAGACTTCATTCTTTTTTATGGCTGAGTAATATTCCGTTGTTTTTGTATTTTTATTTCATGTTTGTTCTTTCTTGTTTTCTTTTTCCTCTCCTTACTTTTTAAAAAAATTTTTGAATGTTTTATATAGTTTATTGTCAAGTTGGTTTCCATATAACACCCAGTGCTCATCCCAACAAGTGCCCTCCTCCATGCCCAGCACCCCCTTCCCTCCTCCCCACCCCCCCATCAGCCCTCAGTTTGTTCTCAGCATTCAGAGTCTCTCATGGTTTGCCTCCCTCCCTCTCCCCCACTATTTTTCCCCTTCTTCTCCCTCATGGTCCTCCGTTAAGTTCCTCCTAATCCACCTATACGTGCAAACATATGGTAGCTGTCTTTCTCTGTCTGACTTATTTTGCTCAGCATAACACCCTCAAGTTCCATCCATGTTGCTACACATGGCCAGATTCCATTCTTTCTCATTGCCGTGTAGTATTCCATTATATAGATAAACCACATCTTCTTGATCCATTCATCAGTTGATGGACACTTAGGCTCTTTCCATGTTTTGGCAATTGTTGAGAGTGCTGCAATAAACATTGGGATACATGTATTCCTATGCATCAGGACTCCTGTATCCCTTGGGGAAATTCCTAGCAGTGCTATTGCCGGGTCATAGGGGAGTTCTGTTGTTAATTTTTTGTTCCTCTACTTCCTTTTAGTCTTATTTCCTCTGAAATAATGACTCTGTTTTATCCCCAGAGGGCAGAGTGGATATGTATGAAATTCATATTTGTAGAGAGGGAACTACTTGCCATTTATGAGGTACTGTGCTGTATACTTCACTGGATTAATTCATGTTATCCTTAAAACAACCCTAATGAAGTAGGTATTTTGTTCATTTTATAAACTGAGGAAATTGAAGATTGTTCAAATTATGTTACTTTCCTGTCATCCCTTTGGCCTTCTTGATTTTTATCCCAACCTGCTCTTTTTGAAGTCTTCTGCTTCTTTCTTCTGGCAATTCCATCCTTTGAGCTGCTCAGGCCAAACACCTCAGTCTTCCTTGTTTTCTTTCCTTCATATTTCACATTCAGTCTGTGAGGGGTTCCTGTCAGTTTATCACCCCCTCTCTTCTCTATCTGGTCCAAGTCACTCTCTTCTTGCTAGTGGGTTATTTCACTAGGCTTTTAATTGTTTTCTGCTACCCACTACTATCTATCCTCAATCTAGCAGTCAAAGTGATCCTATTAAAAAACGTCAGATGTCACTTTTCTCCCCTAAATTCTCCAGTGGCTCCCAACTCACTCAGAGTAAAAGCCTCACTTGAACTGCCTCACCCCAGCCTCTTTCCTGTCTTTACCTTCTTTGTTTAGCCACTCTGGCCTCTTGGCTGTTCCTAGTGCACTCGGGCATATTCCTGTCTCAGGGCTTTTGTACTTGCTGTGCTTTCTGCCTTGAAAGTTGTCTGTCCAGATATCTTGCTCCTTTAGGTCTTTGCTCAAATATTACCTCCCACAGAGGTGTTCCTTGATGATCTTATTTAAAAGAGCACCATGGCCAACAGACACATGAATAGATGCTCAACATCACTCATCATAAGGGAAATATAAATCAAAACTACAATGAGATCCCACCCCACACCTGTCAGAATGGTGAAAATTAATAAAACATGTTGGCAAGGATGAAGAAGAAAGGGAACCCTCTTGCACTGTTGGTGGGAATGCAAACATGGTGCAGCCACATTGGAAAACAGTATGGAGGTTCCTTAAATAGTTAAAAATAGACCCAGCCTATGATCCATCTATCACTACTAGGCATTTGCCCAAAGGATATAAAAATACAGGTTTGGAGGGGGCACATGCACCCTGATGTTCATAGCATTATCAACCAATAGCCAAATTATGGAAGGAGCCCAAATGTCCAACTGATGAACGGATAAAATGTACACACACACACACACACACACACACACACAAGAATATTACTCAGCCATCAAATCTTGCCATTTCCAATAATGTAGTTGGGGTTAGAGTGTATTATGCTAATTGAAATAAATCAGTTTGAGAAAGACAAACACCATATGAAACAAAACAGATGAATATAGGGAAAGAGGAAAAAGAGGGAAGAGAACCATAAGAAACTCTTAACTATAGAGAACAAACTGAGGGTTGCTGGAGGAGAAGTAGATAGGGAATGGGCTAAATGGGTGATGGGTATTAAGGAAGGCACTTGTATTGAGCACTGGATGTTATATGTAAGTGATGACTCATTAAATTCTCCTGCAACCAGTATTATACTATATGTTAACTAGAATTTAAATAAAAAATTGAAAAGAAAAAAAAAAGCACCTGTTCCTCCTCCTCTGTCCCCTCCCTGCTCAATTTTTCTCCATAGCATTTCTTTTTTTTTTTAATGTTTATTTCTATTAGAGAGAGAGAGAGAGAGAGAGAGAGAGAAGGAGAGAAAGAGATAGTGTGTGAACAGGGGAGGGGCAGAGAAAGACCGAGACAGAATCTGAAGCAGGCTCTAGGCTCTGAGCTGTCAGCACAGAGCAGATGTGAGGCTTGAACTCACCAGTGGTGAGATCATTACCTGAGTCCAAGTCTGACACTCAACCGACTGGGCCACTCAGGCACTGCTCTCCATAGCATTTCTAATCATATGGCAGTCCACAAATTTATCATCTGTCTTTCCCATTTGGAAGGTAAGCTCCATTAGGGGTAGAATTAAAAAAAAATTTTTTTTATTTAAAAAATTTTTAAATTATTTTTAATAGTTTATTGTCAAGTTGGTTTCCATATAACACCCAGTGCTCATAACCACAAGTGCCCTCCTCCATGCCCATCACCCCCTTTTCCCTCTCCCCTACCCCTATCAGCCCTCAGTTTGCTCTCAGCATTCAAGAGTCACTCATGGTTTGCCTCCCTCCCTCTCCCTCACTATTTTACCCCCCTTCTTCTCCCCTGCAGTCCTCAGTTAAGTTCCTCCTAATCTACCAATACGTGCAAACATATGGTAGCTGTCCTTCTCTGCCTGACTTATTTCGCTCAGCAGAACACCCTCAAGGTCCATCCATGTTGCTACACATGGCCAGATTTCATTGTTTCTCATTGCCATGTAGTATTCCATGGTATAGATAAACCACATCTTCTTGATCCATTCATCTGTTGATGGACACTTAGGCTCTTTCCATGTTTTAGCTATTGTGGAGAGTGCTGCTATGAACATTGGGGTACATGTGCTCCTATGCATCAGCATTTCTGTATCCCTTGGGTAAATTCCTAGCAGTGCTATTGCTGGGTCATAGGGGAGTTCTATTGTTAGTTTCCTGAGGAACCTCCACACTGTTTTCCAGAGGGGCTGTACCAGTTTACATTCCCACCAACAGTGTAGGAGGGTGCCCGTTTCTCCATATCCTTTCCAGCATCTAGAGTTAGGGCTAAAATTTTTAAGTTTTTTGTTATCCCCCGTGTCCCCAACACCTAGAAGAATGCCTCACATGCAAAAAGCACTAAACAGTGTTTGAATGAGTGAATGATTTCCCCACATTCCAAATTATTAGAGCAGGCCAAGGTGACCTGGTGTGTAGAACTTACCCTTTTTCTCTCTTTTCCTTCCCCAGCTTTTACTTGAGACCCTTGTCTGCACTTGTTACAGATGAAAGGCTAGTGAATCCTGAAAGGACTCCTGGTAAGTGCAACCTGTTTTCCTGCTGTTGTCCATGAGCCACAGCAGTGGCGGTTGACAGCCTTAGAAGGAAGTGTGCAGTTTGTAACATCCCATTACTATGGCTGCAAGAGAGAACTTGAAACTAGATATACCTGATTTTGGTTTTCTCTGGATGCCCTTCACTGAGAATGGAGGGAGGAGAATACTTCCTCCAAAGAAGAATTTGGTGAGGTGCCAGCACGGTGCCGCTGAGGTGGAAAATCCTCCACAACCACCTTTGTAAGCCATGGGGTGCCCCAACCTGCTCAGGTTTTTGCTTACCTCAAGTTTCAGCCATGCCAAACTCAGGGCTCTGAAAATGCCAATAAGGCCGCTAACCAAGAATTTGATTCCTCCTCCTGGCTTTAAAGTTCAGAAAGCAGAGCATTGACTCTGCTGCCCAACCACAGAGGGGGCGTGGGAGATGCAGGGATCGGGGAGGGAAGTCAGCACCGCCCACTTTGGCAATGGGCACAGCCCCAAGTGTCTGACGAAGGGCAGCTGGCAAAGGAGAGATCAGGTCCTACTGGGCCGAGGTCTGGGCTCTGGAAAGGAGATCCAGGCAGTGCCAAAGACCGCCACCAACCCCTCGCCCTGAGTAATGGATTGTGGACCTGCTGTCCCATTATCTGGGAAGTCCTGAGTTGGGGATGGTTCCTTTTTGCTGTACAACAGTCCAAATTAAAAAGCCCTTAGCTGGGGGGCGAGGGAGGATTGTTAGTGAACGTGTGCAACGTACACATATACAACTGCAGTAATGCTGACTCACCTTAAAAACAAAAAGCAACACCTGCTCATTGCCCTCTGCTCCCCCAAACCCTGACCCCGTAAGTCCGTCAAGAGCAAAACTCCTCCTGCCCACTTCAGTAGAATATGCCAGTAGAGTAACAGGGGAACGCTTCCGTCATTGACTCAGCTCTCTTGGGACCTTGTTAGCGTTTTCAAAGTTCAAACCTCAGGGATAAAAAGAAAAGCTTCAGTGAAAGAAATTGGAGTGGGGAGAGGGCACCGCGGGCCGCCGTCAAACCTTTGGGGAGCAAGAAATCGAAAACGTTCGTGACATGGCAGTTGTCTGACTTTCCCCACTCCACAGGACCCAAGAGACCCGCCTTCTGGCCGGTTCACAAATGTTGATTTATTTTTTCGTTTGGTGGGGAGGTGTGAGAGCAGTTGTGTGTGCGAGGGGATGTAGTGCCCACAAAAGATGAGCCCCTAAAGGCGGGGTGTCCTCCAGTCGCCCGGGTTAAGTTTCGGTGGAAAGTTTCCCTCCGAAGCTCCTCCCCCTTCACCCTGGAAACCAGCACACGGCGGCGGCCGCGCAGCGGTGCCGGAGCCCTCGCGCACCTGGCGGCGGCACGGCCCCAAGTCAGGGGTGGGGGCGGGGCTGGTGGCGGCGGGGGCGGGGCCGGCCACCGCGTTCCCCGAGACGTCCGGGCAGGTTGGGCCCCGCCCCGCCCCGGCCCACCCTGCGCTCCCAGGAGCACAGAGTTGGGAGGGGGGAGTGGTGCAGAGCCCGGGATCCGCGAGGCTCAGCCACCCGCTGACGCACGGTCAAAAAGTTGCGCTCAAGCCTTCTCCCTCCTCCTACTTTCTTCCTAGGGCTTGGCTGCTGAGTTGTAGCCGGGCGGAGAGGAGCCAGCTCTCCACCTCTCCTGGAGCCCGGTGCGGGTGGCGGCTCGGGGGCCCGTGTCCCCAGGACGGCGGCACAAACTTTCCCGACTGTTTGGGGACATTTGTCCGGGGCGTCCCGCACTGCGCGGGAGGAGGAGCCGGGTTCACGGACAGGTACGTGGCATCCTGTTCGGAGCTTTGTCGCTTGAGGGATTCTTTTATTTTAGAGGGTTGAGAGCGGGGAGAGCAGACGTGTCCTTTTCTCTGCATTCCACCGACTGGGCTGGAGGAGCAGGTATTAGGATGGGGGTTGCACTGGGAATATCCCAAACTAGATCGCTGCGTCGGGCCGCAGCAAGGCAGGGACGAGGTGGCTGCGGGAGCTGGGGGACAGGGCGTTACTCAGTGACCCCGGGGGAGAGAGAGAGCCGGCTTATTTTGACGGAGAAAGATGTCATCAGGTCTCTCCACCTCTTTCCTTGCTCTCTGGGGCCAGAGAGCGGGGGTCCTATGGGAGGAACGGGCAGAGACGAAGAGATCTGGGGCTCGGTTTTTCTCCCCAAGCCACCTCGCTTCCACAGAAGACCGAGGTGGTGCCATTCTGAGGCTTGCAGCACTCTCGGTGTAAGGACGGACTTGTTGAGTGGCTCTTGCTCAGTTTCGTAAGGTCTCTAATGAAACTGCGTTCAAATCATGGTGGTTGTTATTGATGTGCCTGCGTGCCCGTGTGTCTGTCCACCGCCCCGACTCCAACAATGCTTCCTTGTTAACCCTGTTTCTGCTAGGGAATGGAACTAGCTGCTGTTCTATTTCAAGCCTGGCCAGTGTGAGGTGTTGGTAGCAGCTGTAGTCTTGTTTGTTTGGAACTTTGGGAATCACGTGACCTCTGTCTCGCCTACCTGGATCCATCCCTTCTTAACAGAACCGGCTTCCACCATTCAGCAAGTGCTGTAGTCTCAGTCATCCCGTGATGGGGAAATATCCCCATTGGAGGAAGGAGCCCCAAGCTTAGGAGTAGTAGTAAGCAGTGCCAATCATTTGGGCCCACACCCAGGCTTCTCGGAAGGGGCTGTGCTATCAAATTCATCTTATTAGGAAGTCATCTGCTCTCTGCTAATAGCCATAGCAGTCTGATGAAATTATGTAGGTCATTGAAAAATAATTCCTGCTTAATCACCTTTATCCTGTTGATTAATGAGAGAAAAGATTTCCTTTCCTTAATGTATCATGCCTGCTTGGCAGGGTCACCAGCCTGACCTCAAGTTCACTTGTACACCTGGCACTGAATAGGATGTTGTCTCTGCCCCAGACCTAGCATACCCCAGCCGAAGGCTACACTTGGAAGACATTAGTGGTCTCCTCTGGACAGATATAATGCAGGAGATTAGTCCATAAATTTTAATGCTGCATACTTGTCGGCTTTAGATAACTTTTCAGATAATTAAAAGCTGGTTTCTTTTAGCTCCAGTTAATCCCATTCCACAGAGCTCATAAGAATTGTGCCCATGCTTGTCCTGAAATTAAGTTTAGGATCTCCTTTTTCATTTGTCCTATAGTTTTAGGACCAGCTTTAAACTGTATGGGGTGGGTGAAAAGGGCACAAGAAACCAAGCATCCCTGAACTAGATTGAGAGAGGTTTACAGTAGTCTAATAATTTAGGCCCAACTTCCCAGCTAGCTTCCTTATTGTCTCTAAACAGAGACACTGTAGGTTGTATTGCTTTTATTTTTTTTTTAAATTTTTTATGTTTTATTTATTTCTAGGAGAGAGAGAGAGAGACAGCATGAGCAGGGGAGGGTCAGAGAGAGAGGGAGTCACAGACCGAAACAGGCTCCAGGCTCTGAGCTGGCAGTCAGCACAGAGCCCGACGCGGGGCTCGAACCCACGAACCGCGAGATCATGACCTAAGCGAAAGTTGGATGCTTAACCGACTAAGCCACCCAGGCGCCCCTGTATTGCTTTTAATGTAGGCCTTTGAAGAGTAGAAATGAAAGGGCGGTTTGGAGTAATGCATCACTGGACAGTTTCGCATCATAATATCTCAACTTTGGCTCATAAAACTTTCTCTGCAAAGTTCGTTCTATCATAATAGGAAGCCAATAGATAATGTCTATAAATCAAAAATCTGATGTACAAACAAATTATGTCAAGACAGAGAGGTGCGTATTAGAAGAAACAAGAGTTGCCTGAGGAGTGACTTTTGAAATTGTGTTCTGATTACTTAAAATTTTGGTAAGGAAGCTTTCTCTCTCTGCAAATATAAAACTAAATTGCTTTCTCAAGACCATGCTTAGGTACTTTTTCTTCTGTGTACACATGTTTCAGAGGGCAATATGTGGGCCCTTTGAAGAACCGGGCACTCAGATTCTGGCCTTGGAACACAATTTATATCTACTTCACTCTCCTTTACCGTGACTTCTAACTCTTAGCCTAAGTAGAGGAATGATGCTCAAGAGTGACCAGTAATGTCAGGGATCTGGTCTCTTAGTAAAGTCAAGAGCAGAGGTAACATTTCTGTAGTGCTTTATGATTAGCAAAGTACTTTGGACATGTACCATATTTGGGCTTTGTGATTTAACCATTTTGTAGTGGGTGCTATTATATTAGGTTACTTAGAAGGAAAACAGAAAAGATTCAGAGAAAATAAGGAACTTCTAGGTATATACTTCTATCAACCTTTTAAAAGGAAAAGGTAAGCAGTTCAATCAGCCAGATTTATTCAGGGTAGCTGAGGAATTGGAATTCAGAACAGGCAAATGATGGTGATCCATAGGCAAGTTGGGAGAATAAAGGAGGAGAGTGTCCTTTTATAGAGGAAAGGAGGAAGTTGGGAGGGGTTTGAGCAGAGGTTCTTTGGAGGAAAAATGAGAGTTCCAAGTGGTAGTGGCTTCTCATTGACTGCAGGTGCTGGTGGCTTGCTGTTGCTGGGCTGAGAGGAAATCTTTCTTCTGGATTGTGCAAGCTGTGACCACAAGTGGTATGTGTGTCAGAGCCCTCCCTTAATGGCTTCCCAACTCCAATTTTGAGCCAGGTTTCCTTAAAACATTTTCACATTTCCCCATTTTGATCAAGGTATTCCTTTAAGAGCATCACTGATCAAGAGTTGGGCCATCTGTTCTTATTAGAAACATTTTTGTTTCTTGATGTCAGGAACGACCTTTCCTAGGGTCCTGTCCTATGTCAAGGAAAAGTGCCCAGATTGGAAACTGTTGAGGCCACATTTAAGTAACAAGGGTGAGTAGAAGGGAGAACTCTCAGGCATTTCCCATCTAAAGTCTGTATCTAAAGTTATAAGTACTGGAGACAATCTTGATGCATTGAGCCAGCATCACCTTATTGGGTATGTTGTTTCTACCCAAAGGTTTGACAGGCACAGCATTTGAAAATGATTCTATAAAAAAGATGAGCAGAATGATGACTCCAGTTTGTGTAATAGTCCTAAACCAGGAGCCCAAGGCTGAATGTACCTAGCCAGAGATCAAAGGATCATGGATCGTCAGGTGGAATTTGTTGCAGCTATGTCCTTGTTCTCTATTTTTATGTATTTGAGTTTCTGCTTCTTTGGAGGAATTTATTCATGTGTGTCAGTTGCTTGCATACAAATACTTATGTATTTAGCAAGTAGGTAATCAAAGATCTTGTGATTGTCCAAAACGACTTTAAACAATGAGTCAAGTAATTGTGGTTGGACTGCTATTGTCCTTTTTTTTTTTTTTTTAATTTTAATTTCTTTCCTTTTTTTTTTTTTTAAATATAGTTTGTCAGGTTGGTTTCCATATAACACCCAGTGCTCATCCCAACAAGTGCCCTCCTCCATACCCATCACCCATTTCCCCCTCTCCCCCATATTGTCTTCACAGTGGAATTGGTGAGTTTTCCTAACTCCAAAGAGAGATTTCTAATAATTTGTTCATTGGTATGAATACCTACAATAGAGGCAAATCCAGAGTCATGTATACTTTGGGGAGTGTCTGTTTAGTGCAGAGTTGAAGGTTTAGTGGGGAAGACCAGTGGAAGACTTCAGATTTATTGTGGATGTCCACAGAGACAGAAATTCTAGTAAGCATTGGTCTCCAATCTGCCAGCTGTCTAAACATTCATAGGCCCATGGAGGGGCCCAGTCGCTACAAAGATAAAACTGAGTGGTGCATATAAGATTCCTGCTAGGGCTTGATATTTATTTATTTATTTAATATTTTTTTCTAATGTTTTATTTATTTATGAGAGAGAGAGAGAGAGAGAGAGAGAGAGACACAGCATGAGCAGGGGAAGGTCAGAGAGAGAGGGAGACACAGAATCTGAAACAGGCTCCAGGCTCTGAGCTAGGGGTCAGCATAGTGCAGGGCTCAAACCCACCAACTGTGAGATCATGACCTGAGCTGAGCCAAAGTCTGATGCCCAACCCACTGAGCCACCCAGGCGCCCCTAGGGTTTGATATTTATTTATTTATTTATTTATTTATTTATTTATTTATTTATTTATTTATTTATTTATTTATATTTTTATTTTTTAAAATTTATTTCTAGGAGAGAGAGAGAGAGAGAGAGAAACAGCGTGAGCAGGGGAGGGTCAGAGATAGAGGGAGTCACAGACTCTGAAACAGGCTCCAGGCTCTGAGCTGGCAGCACAGAGCCCGATGCGGGGCTCGAACCCACAAACCGCGAGATCATGACCCAAGCGAAAGTCATATGCTTAACCGACTAAGCCACCCAGGCACCCCTAGATTTTTAATAGTAATATTAATTGGGATTTTTCAGCTGGTCCTTTCAAGCTAAGGGTCATGGTGTTTGAGAAACAAGTAGGGAGAAACCATTTTGTTCTGTGGACTTTGTTCTCAAAGGCCATATAGAGGTGTTGTTTTGCTAGGGCAAGCAGACCTAAGGTAGTAGTGAGAATGTGAAACTGTATGGGTGGAATTGTTATGATTAGTTGCATTGAAAGTTATGACAGGGGAGAGATCAAAGCAAGGTACGGGAGAACTTGGTTGTAGAAATCTGACTTAGTGACAGATATCCAGAAAGGTGCAGGTATGGTTAATGGATGCAGTGGAGATGAGGAGAAGATTGCTGTGAAGAAGACTACAAGGTCATGGCTATCATGGATAGATTGGGGTTTTGGATGACCGGGGGTTTGCTCCACAGAATCTGAACCATCAGAAAGGTTTCCCCCTTTTGTGAGGGATTGGGAAACATGAAGGAGGGTGTGTGTCTCCAGAATAGAGAAGGAGAAAACAGAATAAGAAAAAGCAGAAAGAATATTGGCCTGATGCCATCATCTTGGGGAAAGCCGTCTGCTTCAGTTCCTGGAAATCTTTAATTTGAGGTCACCAGTTGGTGTATAGGTTCAGTCAGGTTTTGGTTTTCTTTATATGAAAAACATGGATCTAGGAGTCTACTCCTTGGATTTTTGGCTGCACAGGAATTAGTAACACTTGATAAGGGCCTTTCTAGTGTAGTTGAAAAGTCTTTTTGGAGATATTTTCCAAATATTTTTTCCAATAAACAAAATGCCAAGGTTGTAGAGTGTGGTGTTTGGGTCTTCATCTCCTGGGAACACACTATGAAAAGATTGCTCTACTAAAGAGCATGATTATTTTCAAGAGATGTAGTTAGACATTTTCAATACTGAAGTATACCTCCTTTTATTAGGTGCAGGTCAAAAGAGGTGGAAGCTTGATTCATGGAGCACCCAGTTAACATCTCAAAGGATGAGACTTGATGACCTCCAAAGGGGGTAGATCTGAGATTTAGAACCAACCACCAAGGCATTTGGAGAGTTTCCACAAATTTTTCCAGTGGAGTTTTGATGTTGCTTTTGGTTCATTTGACTAGTCCTGAGGATTGAAGATGATAAGTACAGTGAAAATGCTGTAAAACTGGCCAAACAACACAGACCTGCCATAATATTTGACCAGTAAAGTGGGTTCCCTCGTAGTTACGAATCTTGAGAGGGATTCCCTGTGTGTAGATGCTTTTCCAGTAGGATTTTGGCTTCTGAAGAGGCAGTAGCTTGTCTACCTAGAGGGGCTTTGACCCAGTGGGAAAATATGCAGATCATTACCAAAACATATTTATATCCATAAGATGGAAATAGCTGAATAAATCCATTTGCCAAACCTTGAGTGGTTCATTAGGCAATTTAAAGTGCCCAAGAACAGGGGCGCCTGGGTGGCTTAGTCGGTTGAGCGTCCGACTTTCGCTTAGGTCATGATCTCGCGGTTCGTGGGTTCGAGCCCCGTGTCGGGCTCTGTGCTGACTGCCGGCTCAGAGCCTGGAGCCTGTTTCAATCTGTGACTCCCTCTCTCTCTGACCCTCCCCTGCTCATGCTGTCTCTCTCTCTCTCCTAGAAATAAATAAAACATTAAAAAAAAAATTTATAAAGTGCCCAAGAACAGTGCAGACAGGTTTCCTTGGATTTTATTTTGGGCAAGAGGGACGAGTAAAGTAGGCCCTTTCAGAAGCCTTGTTAATATTTCCTTACCAGTATTGATTCATAAACATTATATTTTATGTAGCAGCTAATATTTTAATGCATGTACAGTGGTGAGTATTGGGAATTTTAGAATTTCTGGTAGGACCATTTTCTTATTTGGCCCAAACCAGGGGTTTCTCTTCTTATACCAATAACCATCTGATTGCCAATATTGTCTTTTCCTTTCTGGTGCTAATTATTGAGCATCTCTTGTTAGGTTTTCCACATTAACATCTGGAGGTGAGTTCCTTTGGACCATGACAGAGGTTTGACTTTGGAAGTTTTGGAGGGCAGCCTATTTTGCAGAAATGTCAGTAAGGTGATTTCCTTTAGCTTTCCAAGAGTCAAGCCTAGAATGTTTTGGGATCTTCGTAATAGCCAAAGCAGCAAATAAGGGTATAGCATTGAATAATTCCTGGAAAAAAAGTCTGTTTTTAGTTTTGTCTCTGAAGGAAGCCACATTGTTGCCCTAACATTTCAAAGTCGTGAGCCACTCCAAAGGTATATCTACTGTCTGTATAAACGTTGGCAGTTTTACCTTTGGCTAGGATACAGGCCCCAGTGTGTATGGTTTGGCTTGTTGGGTCAAAGTAGCCAATGTTAGAGCCACTTAAGTTCCATCAAAAGGAGTTGGTATTGCATACTCAACATGATATTTACCATCTTAATTTTTCACATAAGAACCATCAGTGAACTGTGAGTAGTCAGTGTTATTCAAAGAGTTTTCTGTAAGTCATCACAAGGAGTCACAGGGTGACCTGTTGGTACTGAGCAGTTATGGGGGGTTTCATCAGTGTAAAGGAGGGAAAAGGTAGCATGGCCATGGTTTTTACAGTGATTTATTATAGTGATGAATTATTACAGTGATTTATTAAGTGAGATAGCTTACTGACAGACGTTATGATGAGAAAAAAGAGCTTCAAACTGCATGTGGCACCAAGATGGTTATAGGGGATCCCATGACTATTTCTTTAGTGGTCTTTATAAGAAGGACAGTAGAAGACATAGCTCTGAGGCATGTGGGGTATCCATAGGTTACAGGATCTAGTTGTCTGTAATATCCAATGGGTCAGTGACTATCTCCATGCTTTTGGGTGAGTGCTTCTAGGACATTCCTTTCTTTTTCATATACAGAAAGGGAGTTGACAATTGGGGTGTCCAAGGGCAGGTTTTTTTTTTTTTTTAAACTTTTAGGATTTGAAAAGTCATGTTATCTGAATCTTCCAGATGATAGATTCGGGTTTAGGAGTTTTTAACAAAGTGTATAAAGCTTGAGCCATAGGGGAAAAATTTGGGATCCAGTTGCTACAGTAATCTGCCAGTCCAAAAAAAAAAAAAAGGTTTTTTTGGACCAATGTTTGATTTTGGGCTTACCAACACCTGTTGTTGCTTGTGTTGTTAATTTTAGCCATTCTGACAGGTGTGACGTGGTATCTCATTGTGGTTTTGATTTGTATTTCCCTGATGCTGAGTAACGTCGAGCATCTTTTCATATGTCTGTTAGCCATCTGGATGTCTTCTTCAGAAAAGTGTCTATTCTTGTCTTCTGCCTATTTCTTAACTGGGTCGTTTGTTTTTGGGTGTTGAGTTTGCTAAATTCTTTATAGATTTTGGATACTCTTTATCAGATATGTCTGCAAATTATCAGATATATTTGCAAATATCTTCTCCCATTCTGTAGGCTACCTTTTTAGTTTTGTTGATTATTTCCTTCATTGTGCAGAAGCTTTTTATCTTGATAAAGTCCCAGTAGTTCATGTATACTTTTATGTCCCTTGTCTCTGGCAACATGTCTGGTAAGAATTTACTCTGGCCAAGGTCAAAGAGGTTGCTGCCTGTGTTCTCCTCTAGGATTTGGATGGTTTCCTGTTGCATTTTAGGTCTTTCATCCATTTTGAATTTATTTCTGTATATGGTGTAGGAAAGTGGTCCAGTTTTATTCTTCTGCATGTTGCTATCCAGTTTTCCCAGCATCATTTGTTGAAGAGACTGTCTTGTTTCCTTTGGATATTGTTTCCTGCTTTGTTGAAGATTTGTTGACCATAGAAATGTCAACCTTTTCAAAGAAAAAAGGTAAACTATTCAGCCAGCAAAAATTCAGCTAATTTGGGAATAGTGGAAAAAATTGCAATTTGGGACAAGCAAACTATGGGATACCACAGGTAAACAAAGGAGTACAAAGGGGGGGGGGAGTGTTTCTTTAGAGAGGTAAGGGTAAGGTTGAGAGGGGTTTATTCTGAACAAAAGTTTATTGGAGGAAAATGAGAGTTCTAAGTGATGGTGGCTTCTCATTGGCTGCAGGTGAGGGCAGCTTGCTCTTGCTGGGCTGAGAAGAAACCTTTCTTCTTTTTTCATGAACTTCACAAGCTGTGACCACAAGTGAGTGGTATGCATGTCAGAGCCTTCTCTTCATGGCCTCCCAACTCCAATTTTGAGTTAGGTTTCCTTAACACATTTTCACACTTTGCTCTTGTACATAGTGGACTCAAACCCGAATCCAGGATTTTTAATAGAGGCAAAGCTTTTAATTCTTTGCCTGCTACATTTTGTGAAGTGTTTGGGTGTGAAATGAGGTCTTATTTATTAACCAAAATGTGACCTCACTGGGGATAGGACAATATGTAAATATGTACACACATATATGTATATGTAATTTTTATATTGTTTGCATCTCAACAGTGTGGCTATATCTGGGGAAGTGCCCTTCCAGACTGAGAAAACAACTTTTAATAATGTCTGAAATTGAAAAAAAAATTGAGGAATTCTAATTTAAGTGTGTGATTTACATATGTGGAATTAATTACTAGAAGAAATATCTTACAGAGTTCAAAGGAGCTTCTTTTGGGGAATGGAATTCAGGGGTGGACAGGAGTCTGCTATTTTTGGCTATGTTACTTTAGAACTTTATATCTTATATGCTATGATGTGTGCAGGCATATTATTTTAAAAAATCCTTTGGCAAGGATAGCAAAAAGGTCTGTTTTCAGAATTTTAGAGCTGAAAGGACTATAGTGGTTCTTTATGCACAGTTTTTTCATTTTGCAGGTGAGGAGTTTGAGGTTTGGGAGTTTAAATGTTTGTCAGGGTCCCATGACTGGAGAGACAAACGTTTCTTTTTTTTTTTTTTTTAAAGTATTTTTTAATGTTTTTTTTTCTAGGAGAGAGACAGAGAGACAGCGTGAGCAGGGGAGGGTCAGAGAGAGAGGGAGTCACAGACTGAAACAGGCTCCAGGCTCTGCGCTGGCAGTCAGCACAGAGCCCTACGCGGGGCCCGAACCGACGAACCGCGAGATCATGACCTAAGCGAAAGTGGGACGCTCAACCGACTAAGCCACCCAGGTGCCCCAGAGACAAACCTTTCTTAGTACAAGTTCATAACCCTCCCCAGGCAGGTGGAACATTTCCCCATGCTTGATACTCCCTAATTACCTTTAGAGGCAATTCTCTTTTCCGCTTTGATCTAGTGTTTTATAATGTTTGAATAGGTTACGGAACTGGATTCAAGAGCAGTTATCTCTTAACCTCTCATATTGTCATTATGAAAAAGCTTTAGATATCTTTAGAGTCTGCAGACTCTGTACCTTTTTTTTTTGTTTTAATTCTGAATTAACTTTTAATTAGAATTAGAGACCCTTAATGTAGTTTGTCTGCAATTGCTTAGGAATTGACAGTGTTGATCAGTTGAATTTGATAAGTACTGCATTTGGGCTCAGCTTTTATCCTGAGAAGCTGCCACTAACAGGAGATGCTAGCTAAGGAGGCTTTTCCAGTATCTGTGTATGTGGCTTAAGTTTGAAGTTCTGAGAAGAAGGACATAACTTTTCTTTTTAATGTTTATTTATTATTGAGACAGAGAGAAACACAGCAAGAGTGGGAGAGGGGTAGAGAGACACAGAATCTGAAGCAGGCTCCAGGCTCTAAGCTGTCAGCACAGAGCCCAGGACAGGGCTTGAACCCACGAACTGTGAGATCATGACCTGAGCTGAAGTTGGACCCTCAATCGACTGAGCCCCCGCCAGGCACCGAGGATATAACTTTTCTAAAAGGGAGGTAGAGACAGATGTTATTTTAGAGCAATTATAGAAAAGTGGTTTATTTATTTATTTTTTGCACTGCTTTGTATTTTAGAGAGAGAGGACGCATGAACGGGGAAGAAGGGCGAGAGAGAGAGAGAGAGAGAGAGAGAGAGAGAGAATCTCAGGCAGGCTCCATGCTCACCGTGGAGCTTGATGTGGGGCTCGATATCATGATCCTGGTGTTATGACCTGAGTCGAAATCAAGAGTTGGTTGCTCAACTGACTGAGCCACTCAGGTGCCCGTAGAAAGTTTTTAACCTCCTATGTTTTCTCTTTATCCTAAGTTTTTCTCCTACTTCCCTTTGAAGTATATTACTAACTTTAAATAACTAGCTTTATTCTTATTATACACATAATACATATTATTCAACAATCAAACATTATGGTAATAGGTCATGTTGAAATTTAAAGTGCGTTGTAATCTAATATTCTGAAGAAACTGCTATAAATAGGTACATGTTTTTTCCTCAGTTTATCTCCATATTAAAATATTATGGTTACTGAGTACATGGGTAATACTAAACACCTTTCAACTTGGTTTTTATTTTTAGCTTATATATATATAACTTAAAAGTATTTCCATGCCCATACATACGGAGCATTTTGGCTGTGTAGTAGCACACCACAGGTTATTTAAGCAGCTTCCTCTTGTTGGAAATTTGGGTGGTTTCCCATTTTTATATATTAAGAACAGTGGTTTAGAGAACATCCCCAAAGTAAACTTGTATGAATGTTTTCTATAGCAAAGTTTTGTGAAAGTCAAAGACGTGAAATATTAAATTTCTCTAATTTATATTTCCTGTAATAGTGTCCCTCCACGTAAAATTATATTAACACCTTTTTTCTTAATGTATGTGACTGAAGATAGAAATGATTAATATATGATCAGACACTGAAACGGGAGGTCAGAGTAACAAAGGCTCTGAGCTTTTAGGTGGGTCTTGCCTCATTTGCTCACATTTTAGGTTCGTTTTGGTTTTAATGTTTTCTCCAAGAGAAGATAGTAATTGATAACAGCTATAAAAATACTCTGCAGTTGTTGGACGAGCTGCTAATTAGTTTTAATGGAGCATAGTTTTTTTTTCCCCAAACATTTTCCTAAGAACATTATTCTAGGACATGCTTTTAAGGAGTTCAGAGAATCCACTAGGTTGTGCAGAATACGGAATTAGTGTATTTTAGCTCTTCTTGTATTGTTAAAGTTTACCTCTGATAAAATACTGGAACATGTTAATTTTAAGACCTTTAGGTTTATAGAGAGTGCTGGGAATGGATGTCACTTTTTGTGTGTGTGAAAAATGTGAAAAATGATACTTTGACTAAATTTCATGACTCAGGGTCATTGAAATAAGCACATCTCAGAGATTCCTGTGGCAAAGAGTTTAATGACTATCTGAGAGAGTAGACTAATGGTTTCACTGAGTGCAAGCTTTGTTCATAGCTATTAGAGGATTATGTTTCATGTCTCAAAATGAGTGTCTTCTATTTGGTTTTGTGTTCATGGAACTTATACTTGGAATTCATTCATTTTAGGATTTTCTTTGTAATGTATCAAAATGAGTATAGAAAAAGTATATATATCTGTATATACACATATGTATATGTACAGATATATACATATGCATGTATTGATATGTAAGTGTATAATGAGTTAAGCTGTATTTTAACAATGCCTTGAGTAGGTCTGTTAGCATGAATATTTGGTGCATCTTCAAAATGAAGATGATGTCTTTCCATCTTTGTTTGATTAGGGGAAATGTTTCTTGACATTTTTTATATGAAAATTTTTCTTTAAGAAAAGTTTATTTTTGAGAAAGAGAGAGAGCGAGCAAGCAGGGGAAGGTCAGGGAATGAGGAACAGAAAAGATCCTAAGCAGGCTCTGCACTGTCAGTGCAGACCCTGAGATGGAGCTTGAACTCATGTACTGTGAGATCATGACCTGAGTGGAAATCAAGAGTCGGATGCTTAACTGACTGAGCCACCCACATGTCCTCATATGAAAAATTTTCTTAATAAAACTATTTCTTAAGACATGGAAGAACTTTATAGTTTGTATATGCTCTTATTTTGATCTTTTTGTGGGAAGATGAAACCTATCTAATGTATTCTTTAAAAAAATTTTTTTAAGTGTTTTATTTATTTCTGAGAGAGAGAGAGAAAGAGATACAGAATGAGCAGGGGAGGGTCAGAGAGAGAGGGAGACACAGAATCTGAAATAGGCTCTAGGTTCTGAGCTGCCAGTCAGCACAGATCCCAAAGTGGGGCTCGAACCCACGAACTGTGAGATCATGACCTGAGCTGAAGTCGGACCCTTAACTGACTGAGCCACACAGGTGCCCCTAATGTATTCTTGATTATTGTCTATTCTGTAACATGAAGTCACTGTTTTAAGTTGAGTATTTAAAATCTCTCCTATTTGTGTATATTTCAAAATGTCGACATTTTGCTTATTTTAAGCAATATATAGTCATATAAATGCATGTGAAAAATCTGACAATGGGACTTTTGTTGCCCTTGATTTGCTTCAGGAAACACTGTTTACCTAAGTGATATTAAACGCTTAATGGTTAATGCAAATTTCTTATAAGCTTGATTAAGTTTCACCTTCTCTGCATTTCCTTCTGGTAATTCTCCAGTGTATTACTCTTTAAGACCTTGCATGTCCTATTTGAAAAGCAGACGCTGGAGTTGCTACAGAAGAACCCATTTGCAATTTGTGTTTAGATGTGTGGGGTCTGCTTGTGTTACTGCCTCCTGTTCTTTTCCCCTTAAAGTAATCCTACCTCTTGAACATGTGTAGAGTTAGTCTGTCACTGAGGAATTGTCATTCCTTCACACTGAGTCACAAAACGAGTAGGTTTGATGGGGCTTCCTGACTCAAGCCTGACTGACTGAATCTGCTGTCCTCTGAGCTTGTCTGTAGAGGCATGCCAGGGGAATACTCTCAACTTGACTCTCTTGCCTATGTGGATAATTTATAAATCTGCATCCTCTTGCTGACCTTTGGAATCTTAGGTTTGCTTCTCCAATTCCTGGTGGACAGGTCTGTGTTTAGATCCAGATATCAAAATAAACCATAGGGTAGCACTTAAGAGTAAGTGCATCTTAATTACCTAGCAGAGTACCTTATATCAAACAGAATCCTATACATATTGTTTATTGATGATCTGCCTCTTACTGTCACAAGGTCAATTATAATATATTTTTAAAATGTTTATTTTTGAGAGAGAGAGAGAGAGAGCATGTGAGAGAATGTGTGAGCAGAGGAGGGACAGGGGTGGAGGGGGGGGAGAGAGAATCCCAAGCAGGCTCCATGCTGTCAGTGCAGAGCCCATGATGTGGGGCTCGAACCCATGAACCATGAGCTCATGACCTGAACCTAAATCAAGAGTTGGACACTTAACCGACTGAGCCACCGAGGTGCCCCCAATTATATATTTTTATCTTGTTTCTGTTTCTGGTTTTTCTTTCTGTAATCCATTTTCATGCTAAAGTCAGTTTGATTTTATAGAGTACATCTTAGCCCATGTCACTGATCATGGTCCTTGTCGCCTACTGGTAATGACTCAACTCAGAATGGGGTGATAAATTTATCTGCCAACTTGACTGGGTCACACAATGTCCAGATATTTAGTTAAACAATATTCTGTGTATGTCTGTGAGGGTGTTTTTGGATGAGATTTAACATTTGAATTGATAGACTGAGTAAAGCAGATTGTCTTTGTCGTAGGTGGACCTCATACAATCTGTTGAAGACCTGAATTGGACAAAAAAGCTGAATAAAGAAAAATTCACATTCTTTTTAAGCAAGGCCATCCGTCTCTACCTTTAGACTGAGACTTGAACTTAAACTGTGTTATTGGCTCTCCTGCTTCTCTGACTTGCTAATTGTAGATTGTGGGGCTTTTCCGCCTTCGTAATTGCTTATAATAAATCTGTCTGTCTGGAGGATCCTGAGGGATTCACAAGACATCCATCTATGATCTGGTTGCCATGCTGGTGTGTTCTCATTCCTGAGCAGATCTTGCCTATGCCTTTTCATCCAGCTCTGCTGGGAGTAACCCTTCCTCTTTCTAGTTATTTCAGTGATGTACATTCTTCAAAGCCCCGTTCAGAGCTAGTGTCCTCCATTAAGTCTTTCTTGGCTATCTTTTGCTATAGCAGTTTCCTGGCATGTGAATCTCTGTACTGAAATTTTACAAGCTTAGTCATTTGATGCCTTGTAGTGTCATCTTATATACATTTGACCTTCTTCCCAACTAGATTATAAATTTCTTCAAGACTTGGCCCAAGCTCTATACTTCCAAATCCTCTGTTGGTCTTGATGTTAACTTTCACTTAGTAGGTGGCCAGTGAATGTGTACTGATTTTTTAAAGCATCAAGATCTACCTAGGGAAGGGAAGGCAAATGTGGTGCTTCCATGCCCACACTCCATATTGAGACCAATAAGAAATGTCTAATTCATTTTCTACAGGACCCCAAAGTCTTTATCAATGCAGTGCTCCAGGGAGACCCTGCAAGTTGTTTGTGGTTGTTACCAGAAGTGAAACCTATATATCATCCTTGACCTACAGCTAACTTTGCCTGAGAAAAAAATTGAGTCCTAAAGTGCCTGTTGAATGAGTCCATTCCTGGGGCACTGGTTTGCAACTACTTTTGCTGTCATCTGCTTTGCTTGTCTCTCCTGTAATTCCCTTTGCTCTGTTTCTGGCCGAGTCTTTTTTACATCTTCCTCTGTAAATACGCCATATAGCACATTTTTGTCAATAATTTTGAACAAGGGTGAAGGAAAGGAAATAAGAAAGTGAGCTATATGTTCCTAGGGAATTTAGATTTGTCAAATTTTATGCAAATTTTATTCAGGCATAGTATGATTTTCCTCATTTTTCTGCAACTGAATGTAGGAACACCATTGGAAATCTGATCTCATTCTGCTCTGCTCTTCAGCTTATCTTTTTAAAAAAATTTAACTAATTTATTTTTTAATCTCCATATCCAATATGGGGCTCAAACTCACAATCCTGAGATCAAGAGTTGCATGTTCTGCTGACTGTCTGCTCATCTTTTAAGCTCAAAATACTGGAAACCTTTTATATTTTCCATCTTCCTTATCTTGCTCTCCTGCATTTACCTTCTAACATATTATAATTTACTTCTTTATTATGTGTACTGTTTATTGACTCTTTCCCTTAGTAAGAATATAGAGCTCCAAGAAGGACAGGGATCTTTGGCCAGATTAGTATTGGCTATCTTTGGCTGTATATCCCAAGACATAGACCCAAGAATTTGTTGAAATGAGTGGTAGTTTGCTAACTTGGAGCTCTTCATTCCCTACCATTTATTGCTTGGCCTTTCTTTTGTATTCTCTGAAAGGTCTCCCCATTTTCTTTCTTTCTTTCTTTCTTTCTTTCTTTCTTTCTTTCTTTCTTTCTTTCTTTCTTTCTTTCTTTTCCTTCCTTCATGTTTTATTTATTTCTGGGGGAGAGAGAAAGTGAGAGAGAGAGAGAGAGAGAGAGAGACGGCGTGGGCAGGGGAGGGTCAGAGAGAGAGGGAGTCACAGACTGAAACAGGCTTCAGGCTCTGAGCTAGCAGTCAGCACAGAGCCCAACGCGGGGCCCGAACCCATGAACCGCGAGATCATGACCTAAGTGAAAGTCGGATGCTTAACCGACTAAGCCACCCAGGCGCCCCTCCCCATTTTCTTTCTTATTACTAAAGATGACTTCTATCCAGACCAGGTTAGTTCTTTCAAATCGTATAACTACCTGTTCCCCAGATCTGTGCCTTTGTAATAGCTGCATTATAACAGAAGGAATTTATAGTCCCTTGGCTATTCATGGTTTACAAAGCACTTTCACATATATGACCTCATTTGAGGTATTCGTAAGTCTGTGACAGCTTTGCATTCTTTAGGAGCTTTCACTGAAGTATGCAAGTTAGCAAAGTCTTGTCTCACCAGCAGATGCATTCTTAAGTATGTGCTGGGCATACCTCCCCTTGACTATGTTGTCGCAAAATTATATGTGAGAAGTGTGCCTCTTCAGTGTCTTCTGGCCTTTTAGGAACAATCATTCTATTCCCCAGAATGGTGCCTATATGGTGTCAGGTCCTCAAGGAAAGTGATAAAAATGAGAAACTGATTAAAAAAACACTTTGTTGTGCTAAATACCGGAAAGGATAAAAAAAAAAAAAAAGGAACCAACAATCACCAATGTACATTTATGGGACTCTTATCAACGGAAGATACTTGGCTGGATGCCAAAAAACCATTGCCTCAAAGTTCATTTGCTAGCAAGAGCTAGACGTGGACCAGTCCAGCAGGAATTGGAGGCACAAGCATGAAATTGAGAAAGTTGGCCTGAAGGAGGCAGATCCTATAGAGGTGAGAACTGGTGACGTTTAGATTCTCCACCAGTAAGTTTCTTTTACTGTCCTGGCTTCTCTCCTTCCTAGCCGTGAAGAAGAAGCCATTTTCTTCCTAAAGGCCTTCTGTTCTTGCCTCTAAGCCGTGGGAGTGCTGGATAACTATTAGTGTCTAATGATGACACAGGAATATTCCTGTGAGCAATTGGAGAGCTGTAGGTGTGTCACACATTGACAGGTGCTCACAAATCTCTTTTTGCTGTTTTGAAATATCACTGCCAGGGGAGTTGTATACAACTTGTTCTGACAGAGTAGTCTTAAATATTCATTCCTTTTACCTATTACTTTAAGAGAAATGCCAGCATTTAGTCTTCAGGCTGCCAGTAGTAATCTTGGTGAAATTGTATTATAACTTTTTCAAGATACTTATTTTGATATAGTTCATTTATTTATACATTAAAACATTAATGTTATTTTTAATGGTGGAAGAAAATTCACTTTGAGGTTAGTGGAAACTCAGGGGTTACATGGAAGTCTCTGATCATTTATATACTTTCTGATAAGTTAGGTAGCAAGGATTTATATTGTGGGAAGCTGGATAGCAGTTTAAATACACATTGGGTTCAAATCCCTGCTCTGCCACTTAGTAAATGTGTGACTTTGGATGAGTTGCTTTCCTTAGATGATTCTTAGCTTCCTCATCATCAAGTGGTGATAATCCCTTATTTCTATGAATGTTAAATAAAATAACAAATGTGACGGGCTTAACATGGAAGTAAAAAATCATTGCATGGTAATTGTTATTTATATACTCAGACTCTACAGCACCATCCTAGGGACTCTTTGGGGGAGGCCAAGAAGTGTATAAAATATGTCTGGAAGACCACAAAAGGTGGCAACAGATAGGTAATTGACACATAAAAAATCAGGGTAGTATGTGATGAACAGTTGTTTGTATAGAAAGTATGAGAAACAAAGAGACGACTGTGGTCATAGTCTTCAAGAATCATGGCAGAGATTGTATTAGGATTTCTTTGGCTGTAAGTTATAGAAATTAAACTGTACAGAAGGAGAACTTACTGGCTCATGTGACCAAAATATAGGACAAGTGAGGTGAGTGTGAGGGAAGCCCAAACCAAAAACTCCTGTACCACCAAGATGGTCTCTTTCTCTCTCATTTTTTAAAATGTTTACTTATTTTTGGGAAAGAGAGAGGCTGAGAGTGAATGGGGAAGGAGCAGAAAGAGAGAGAGACCCAGAACCTGAAACAGGGTCTAGGCTCTGAGCTGTCAGCACAGAGCCCAGTGCAGGGCTTGAACTCACAAACAGCGAGATTGTAACCTGAGCCCAAGTCAGACATTTAACCCACTGAGCCACCCATGTGGCCCCAAGACTCTTTGTCTCTTATCTCTCCTTCTCGCTAGGTCCTTTCCTTCCACACAGCTGAGACATGACTGCCAATAAGCCAAAAATCACCCAGAAGCAGGGCTTGACCTTCCTTCCTTAGTCCAAATCTCAGAATCCTAGCAATGGCTCTGGTTGCCCTGTCTTGGGTTATATCCTTGTCCTTATGGCCAGTGGCACCAATTATCTGGTCATGAGCAGCCCCATTTAGAAATACCTATTTAGGGTAGGAAAGAGGAACAGTTTCCTAAAAGACGGATTGTGCTTTTCTCAGAAGAAAGAAGGGGTGTTGGACAGCAAGAGCAGGAGGTGTTTTGACTTCTGGAAGGGAAAAGGATAGCTTTAGTAGTTTGCAGAGAGAGAGGCAGATGCGAAGAACACTAAACCAAAGGTGCAGTGTAGAATGAGAAGGTGGTTTATATTAGTGAAATAGGATCCAGTAGACCCAGATTGAATGATTTGGAATGGTTAGTTGAAGAGTTTGGGATGATCTGATAGGGCATAAATCCTAAGAACTGACATCATATTTACATGTTGTGTTGGATTCTGGCTTTCATTTATTTTTTGAGGGGGGGGGTAGAGAGGGAGAAAGAATCTTAAGCAGGCTCTAGGCTCAGGGTGGAGCCTGACATAGGGCTTGATCTCATGACTTTCTGATCATGACCTGAGCAGAAATCAAGAGTCAGACGCCCAACTGACTGAACTACCCAGTTGCCCCAATCCTGGCTTTTATTTAAAAATACGTCTTCTATTGTAGGCCAAGTATTTGAATTGGTAACTTGAGAACTAACATGAAAACAGTTGGAAAGTTACACTTATTGAGTATAGACAAGGTGGTCTTTGTAGTCACTTTGTTTTTATCCTGGCACTCCCTTAAAAATCAGATATTATCAAGCATTTACAGTACCTTTCCTGTTTTTAAAAAGAGCCAAAAAGCTGTATTTCAGAGTAACCAAATAGTTTGGAAAAAAATTTTGTTTTTAGAAGAATTCTAGCTTATAAATGCAGAAGGAATGAATGATACAAGGAAAATATAACCATTTTGTTACCCCTAATGAAATAATAGATATGGGTAATGGCCACCAGTGATTAGGGGTCAGAGGCTGATAGTAGACTTTATAATCAGTGGGTTGGGCTAATAACCTCTGAACCCACTGATCAATCTTAATGTTACAAAAAGAGAAAGAAGTAGATAGTATAGGCCTCCTAATTTGATGCGATAGGAAGTATATAGGGTTATCTGTGAGGTTTCTTAAAAAAAAAAAACAAAACAAAACTTTGGGGCGCCTGGGTGGCTTAGTTGGTCGAGCGTCCGACTTTCGCTTGGGTCATGATCTCGCGGTTCGTGCGTTCAAGCCCCGCATCGGGCTCTGTGCTGACTGCCAGCTCAGAGCCTGGAGCCTGTTTCAGTCTGTGACTCCCTCTCTCTCTGACCTTCTCCTGCTCACGCTGTCTCTCTCTCTCTCTCTCCTAGAAATAAATAAAACATTTAAAACAAAACAAAACAAAAAAAACTTCATGTAATTCTGATCAAACCTTTATGCCTAACTACTAGTGTATAAGAAGCACAGATAAAGAGGACCATGTTAAACAATACCATGGATAGGTGATCAGCCAAATCCAGAATGTAGAAGTTCCTGTAGGACAAATTACTCCGTTTGTGTGATTAAATAAATGACAAGGAAAACAAAGAGGGAAGAGAAGCTATTGTTAGGTGACTTGAGATACATGCCCATTATGTTTGGATCTTGATTTGAATAAATTAATTATGAAGTTATAAATGATACAAAGTTAGAGGAATAATAGTGGAATTATTGCTATTAATTTTTAAACATGTGTAGACCTGTTTTTTAAAACATTTATTTTTGAAAGTGAGTGGGGGAGGGGCAGAGAGAGAGAGAGAGAGTGGGGAGGAGAGAATCCCAAGCAGGCTCCGTGCTGTCAGCACAGAGCCAGATGTGGGGCTTGAACCCATGAAGTATGAGATCATGAATAGAGTCGAAATCGAGTTGGTCACTCAACCGACTGAGCCACCCAGGCGACCCAATAGTGGTATTAATTTTAAAATAATTTAAAAATTATTTTAAGGATGCATACTACATTTTTTTCAGATTATATGTTATTGTGTTAGTTTTCTTTGGCTCCCTTAACAAATTCCCACTGACTAGGTGGATTAAACAACAGAAATTTATTTTCTATTATCTATGGAGGCCAGAATTCTAAACTCGAGGTGTTGGTAGGCCTGAGAAACTCCTCCTTTAGAGGAGACTTCCTGTGTCTTCCATCTTCTGCTAGCTGTCCTTGCCTTGGTTTGTGGCAGCATCTCTGTGTAATCTCCCGTCATCTCTGTGTACATCTGTATCTAATCTCCTTCTGCCTCTAACGAGAACACATGTGATTGCGTTTAGAGCCTCCTCATGTAAATGAAGATAAATTCCTTTTTAAAATCCTTAGTTATACTCACATCTTTTACTAAATAAAGTAGTATTCATGGCCTCTGGGGATTTGGAAGTGATATATCTTTGGGGGCCATTTATTCTGCTTACCCTAGATATGGTGTATGAGATTTGCTTTCACTTTCAAACAACTCAGCAGAGGCAAAAAGTAAAGTGAAAGATTATGATCTGCTGAATTACGACTGGCCATAAATTGTTAATTTTTGTGCTGAGCAATGGCAGTTCAGTGTCCTGTTCTTTCTCCTTTGTTTGTGCTTGGAGATTTCTATAGTAAAAGTAAAAACAAACACAAACAAGAAAGGTAAACTCTCAGAGCAGGATTCCTTAGTTACTCTGAGAAGCTGGAAAATATGCCACATTAACTCCTGATAAACACAGACCTTAGCTTTTTTTTTTTTTCCCTGTTAATGAATATTAGGTATGAGATTTCTAATATCCTGGTTAGTCCTTCAACTTTTCACTACCTTTTTAGACATTTCTTTGTGTTTCTCAAGAGAGATAAAGGGCCGGTGAAAATCTGTTTACTTGGAATCAGAGATTGTAAGATATTAGATGACCTGAGGCTTAGCTAAGGGAAGTCCTTTTTGTCTTCTATACTCAAATCTTGGTGATCGCATGAAGTGTCACTGTTGTTGGTGGAGACTCGGGCAGGGTAACTTACTGTATCATGACGTCTTTGTCAAGCAGATAAAACTATGAAAGATAATCTGTTCTGCATTATTTTAGAACCCATCATTCAACTGTGTTTTCATACGATCATTTCAGTGTCCCAGTGACCCACAACTTGGCACATAGAGCACATTCCCTGCCATAGCTCTGTAGTAATTAATATTTTTCTACGAATTACTGTTTTGGTAATACTACAGTGTTATAAATCTTGAGAAATCTAGTCTGTTTTACGATGTTTTTCCTTAACCCCCCCCAAATAATGAAATTTTTTCATGATTGCTCCTCCTCACCCCTGTGCTGGAAAGATTTCAAGTATATATTTAAATTGGTTTAAATGTCTATTTTTGAGACACAGAGAGAGAGTGCAAGCAGGGGATGGGCAGAGAGAGAGGGAGAAAGAATCTGAAGCAGACTCCAGGGTTTGAGCTGTCAGCACAGGGCCCGATGCTGGGCTTGAACCCACAAATTGTGAGATCATGACCCCACAGTCATGGCCGAACTCAGAGGCTTAACTGACTGAACCACCCAGGCACCCCTCAAACTGTATATTTAAAAATGACCACAGTCGGGGCGCCTGGGTGGCTTAGTCGGTTAAGCGTCCCACTTTCGCTTAGGTCATGATCTCGCGGTTCGTGGGTTCGAGCCCCACGTCGGGCTCTGTGCTGACTCCCAGCTCAGAGCCTGTAGCCTGTTTCCATCTGTGACTCCCTCTCTCTCTGACCCTCCCCTGCTCACACTGTCTCTCTCTTTCCTAGAAATAAATAAAACATTAAAAAAAAAAAAAGACCACAGAGTGATATAGAGCACAGCATTTCTCAAAGAGCTGTTGTGGCCTATCAGAAATACAATATTTCTCAAAACACTGCTGTATGCCCAATTCAGCCTTAAGTGTATGTGCTATAAATGATAATGACTATCAGGATACTGTTTTAGACTATTCAGGTTAGTTTACATATACTTGAGTGCCTTAAGGTTGTGTTTTTTTTTTAATTTTTATTTTTTTAAGGAAAGAAAGCAGAAGTTCACATGTAGAATCTCTGATCAAATAATGTCTGAGTCGTGACTTCAGTTGCCAAAAGTAGCGTATTTAAAAGTGCATTTAGTCTTTAGAAGTCAGTTTATTGACATTCCATGGTTTAAAATTTTTTCCTCCATGTTTTTCTTATTTAATTTGTTCCTTCCCAAGGTAAAAGCTGCATTTTGAAGAGTTGGTATAAATTCTAGCTGCAAAATCTCAAAATTAGACTGTCTTTTTTTAGCTCATTGAATTAGAATTTAGCTGGTACATTTGTTTTGATATATGAGGCTACTAAAAAACAATTCCGAGCTGCAGTACAAATTGGTCTGTATCAGACAAAAAAACATGTGGCCCAAATTAGACTTTCTGTGGTATATGTGTATAGTCTGTAAGGCTGACTGTATTTTGAGCTTCTTATATTGCTGTGACATTGTCTTCAGGCTTACAGGAAAGCTACATTTCTTTGGAGGGTATGGACTGGACATGGCATATTTCAGTAGCATAGATGTAAAAATGACTTTGCCATGTGGATAAAGTCGTTGGTGAATGAACAGATTTAAATCCTTGTGAGCCTCTTGGGCATTCTAGTTGCTTACCAAATGGTTTATTATCAAACTTGCTGGTGATTATTAAATTTCTCAGCCATTCCATCCTTTAAGAGTTGTAAAATCACCCAATTTATGTACCCTGCAATAAAGGAGAAGTGATTTATGGAAATAATCAAGATAGTGGTTTACATTTCACTTGATAAAGCATCATGATAATCTGTTCTGCATTTTTTAGTGTATGTTTGTGTGCAAGGAAGAAATATTTACTCAGTAATATTCTTTATGAAATAGATTCTTTTATTACCCAGGTGTAGCATAATTTTTCAGGAGTGTGTATTTTTACATGAAATGAGATGCTTCTTAAATTTTTTCTCTTTGCTATTTTTTCTTCTTCATTTAAAAGAAGCTAAAATATGATGTATAAAGCTGACTGAAACAGAATCTTGGCATTTGCATGATGCTTTCTGGTTTGCAAATAATTAACAAATAAGGAACTCTTAGGCAAAACCAAAGCATTATCTTTGAGTAAATCACAAATGGAGAATACCATCCAATCCTTTACTGAGTTGACATCTTTGGTATCTCTCAAGCCCATTCTTTTATCTGTATTAACTCTACCCTTTCTTCTGGATTATTACAATAGTTTCTTACCTGGTTCTCCTGCTACTACCTAGTCCACTCCTCACTTGGTTCCTCATTCCAGCCTCAATGATTTGTAAACGATGCAAATTTCATGGTGTCATTTTTCTTGTCCACCTTCCCTTCCATTTAGGAGGCATGGAGCTCCTCATCACTCTTACGGTAAATGAAGATCCTCCATGTGTGCCTGGCTCTGAGGGATCCAGTCTGACTACCTTGCCAGCCTGTCTTAACACCCTTCACTCATTAGCTCACAATACTTTAGCACCACTGTGTTTCCTTCAAGTTCTTAAGGTGCCCATACTCTTTTAAAAAGCCACAGAATCTTTGCACATGCTGTTCATGACTCTGAACATTCCTCCCCACACCTACCATGTCTATACTTCTCCCTGTCAGTCTCTTTTGCTTAATTACTTAAGTCCTGTTTATCTTTAGCTCAAACCTTGTTTCCTCTGGGAAGCCTCTTTATATTAGTTGGGTCTCACTGTTGCAGGCTTTTACATCACCATGAATCTCCCCTTCCCCCCACTTTGGACTTATTGGTTGCTAATTTATGTACTTATATAAATTATTTTCATAAGGGCAAATAGTGGGCCTGTTTTTTGCCCTACGATTTAGTTCAGTACCTAGCACATATCAGGTACACTGTAAATATTTGTTGAATGAACGAAAAACATGAGAAAATTCAATCCAGCATAGCTTGATTAAGTGCATGTGATCACTTTGCCAATACCAAAGAGACTGTAATAAATGAAGTATGCCTTTCAAAGAGGTCATCCGGGGAGGTGGCCTGCTTATTCTGCTGCTGTTGGAAATAAATTCTGGAACAATTTAAGAATTGTTTTCAGAGGTTAATAGGCTGCTTAAGGAAAGCACTTACTTTTGGGGCACCTGAGTGGCTCAGTCAGTTAAGCATCCGACTCTTGATGTTGGCTCAGTTCATGATCTTATGGCTGTTGATTTTGAGGCCCGTGTTGGGCTCTGTTGGACAGTGTGGAGCCTGCTTGCCATTCTCTCTCTTTCCCTCTTTCTTTGCCTCTCCCTTGCTCACTCACACATACACTCTCTCCCTCAAAAATAAATGAGTAAACTTTAAAAAAATTTAAAAAAATGATTTACCTTTTGATTAAAAATATCTAGCTTGATGATTTCTAAATGTACTTCCAACTTACAGATACCAAATTCCACTTTCAAGGAACCAAATTTGCCACGGTTAAAAACTTCAAAAGAATGCTATAAACATGAAGGCAGCCTTAAAAGAGTTGTTTCTATAATACATTGAGCATTGGTGGGCATTTCTGTAATCAGCGTGTAGTCTTTGAAGGGGCTAATATTTCTGTGGAAGTGTGGGTTCTGCTGTGTTTCTGTTAAAATCTTTCATGAAGTTACTCTTCATGTTGAAAGGATGTTTCACATTTGTTTCTGGCTGTGAGGGAGAGGGATGCATTTTACTTTAAGTCATCCACTTCATCTCTATACTTTTCATCCTCCACGGTAAAATGAGTCTTGCAGAATTTATTTTTCCCCCGGAAAGGAATGTAACTGGGGATTGAGTTAACCATTATAAAGTGCTTTAAGTTTCTTAGATGTTGAGTTCTGTGTCTTGTAGAAGTTTCTGTTGGTATGAAAGATCACAGAACTGGGACCATATTCTTCCATTGGAAAGTATCCAGGAGTCTGGCCAAGTTCTATTCAAGATTATTTATTCAGTACTTTTGTTGATTTAGTCACCAGTACTTAGCCTCTTATGCTAAGGATTGCCCTTTTACCTCCTGATTTTGGGAAGAAGTGTGTATTCCCTTTCTCCAATAGCTTAAATCAGCATTGATCCTAAGCAGAAATAACTGAATTAAAATGAACTCACATATGTCTGTGTCTTAAAAAAATTTTTTTTTAACATTTATTTATTTTTGAGAGGCAGTGAGAGACAGAGCATGAGTGGGGAAGGGGCAAGAGAGAGAGGGAGACCCAGAATCCGAAGCTCCAGGCTCTGAGCTGTCAGCACAGAGACTGACCCAGGGCTCGATTTCCCAAACTGAGAGATCATGACCTGAGCCAAGGTCAGACGCTTAACTGAGCCTGTGTCTGTGCCTTTTAACCTATGGGAACTCTTTTTTTTTTTTTTAATGTTTTATTTATTTCTAGGAGAGAGAGAGAGAGAGATAGCGTGAGCAGGGAGGGTCAGAGAGAGAGGGAGTCACAGACTGAAACAGGCTTCAGGCTCTTAGCTGGCAGTCAGCACAGAGCCCGACGCGGGGCTCGAACCCACGAACCGCGAGATCATGACCTAAGTGAAAGTCGGACGCTTAACCGACTAAGCCACCCAGGAACTCTTTTGGACACACCGAACTTGTAACTGCAGCTATTGAAGTTCATCTTCAAGCAGGACATTTGTCACAGCTACATTCAGGTGACCGTCAGCATTGTAATTTTCCCTTGCTTGCCCTTGGGAAAATGCACTCAACTCTTCTGATGTAGATGGTTTCCGAATAGTAGACAGCTCTGTAAGCTAACAGTTGGGTAACAAATTTTAGTAACAAAAGTTCTATTGACCTTTGATTCTCAAGTGTTTTTGCTTACACCTGAACAACAGTTTTGCTTTTCTTTAAAGTTTTGTTTGGTTTACAACTTGCCAGTAAATAAAGGCTTATATTTTCACACTGCTTCAGTACGGACAGTATTTACTTATGCAGATGTATTTTTTTGTGCCTCCTTTTGCAAATACATTTTCTGTGCCAAGCAATAATACCAAGATTTGTGAGAGAACTAACTTTTTGAATTTGGTCTTTTAAACAGTGGTTCTATGCTCACTATCTTTCCCGGGAGGTCACTGTTGTTAAATAAAGCTGTTAGAAAAAGACCTTTTAGAGTTTGTGCAGAAGACTCACTGTGTTTTCTGTTTGTGAATCTCAGCGATTCCTGTCTGTGACTGAGTCATAACCTCATACCTGAATCAGTGACATTCATCTGTGTGAGCCCTGGCCAACCACTCTCTGCCTCTTAATGGAATTATGTCCCCTCGCAGGGATTTGAACGCTGTTGAGTGCGTTTTGTCTGAGACATACTTACTTTAGCATTAAGCCCTCTATTATTATTAGTTTTTGTGAATCATCCAATCTTAAGCTGGGGTTGTGTTATTATATAACGTATTTAATGGGTACAATTCTTATGCTCATCACTTATCTGATTGTTTTGCTGTTTTCTGTGTGGAGTGTTAAGGGAAAGGGAATTGCTCCTCTGTGAAAGGTAGTGCCATCTTGGGACATTATTTTGCTATAGCTCCAGGAAGTCTTAGTAATGATGGCAGTAATGCACTCAGGTCACCTGTGTTCACTGGATGAGCCCTGAAACACTGTGAGATTGTGAAAAGTTAACGGAGAATTAATACCTACTATTAAAATTTTTTTTGTTTTTATTTTATTTTTGGGAGAGAGACTGAGTGCAAGCAGAGGAGGGGAGACACAGAATCTGAAGCAGTCTCTAGGCTCTGAGCTGTCAGCACAGAACTTGACCCCGGACTTGAACTCACAGACTGTAAGATCATGACCTGAGCTGAAGTTGGACACTTAATCAACAGAGCCACCCAGGTGTTGCAATACCTATTTCAAATAATGATCTACTCAAGTTCAGACAACATATATTACAATGTTCTAACATGAATTGAACAATTTAAAACTGGTAAAGAAGGTATAATGAAGGATTTAGGACTGACTCTTCATTTAACTGTGAAATAAATAGGCTGCTTTGCATGACGTGTTTCCTAATCTTCTTTCAAAGAGGAAGCTGAAGTGAGGAGAGGTGAAATGGTGTGTTCAGCATTGTGTAGGTAATCCGTGCCAGAGCTGGGATCTGAACCCAGACCTTTAGGACAGCCCAGCTGGTGATCTTAACCTCCCACTGTGCTGCCTTTCCTCCGGGAGGCTGATGTCATATTGCATAAGAAAAAATAGACTCCTCTTACTGACAAGATGAGATGAAATCAGATTGAGAAGTTAAATTAATAAATTACTTGGGCTTTTATTGAACCAGCAATTCAATTTAATAGAAGTTTATCAAGGGGGTAGCATGTGTAAAGCACTGTGCTGGGAGCTGGAGAGGAGATCATGATCACCAACTGTCAGAACCTGTAAAATATATACAAAAAAACTTGTGTATGACGGAATTCATTGACTCAGCAGACATTAATTTGGCACCTGTGGTGTGCCAGGACTGGGCTAGACACTAAGAATCATTTATCCATTTATCAGTCATGTGAAGCTTTTCATCACCTGCTATGCCCCAGGCACTATTCTAGGTGCTGGGAATACAGCTGTGAACAAAGCAGTCAGGGTCTGTATTCTCACTGAGTGTACGTTCCAGTGGGAAGGAGACAGACCATACGTAAGCATGACAAGACCTGCAGAGGAAGAAAACGGGGTGGCATGCAGAGTTGCTGGATGGCTACACGAGATGGCAAAGATAAGTAAGGTTTGGTACTCACCCTGGAGGAGACAGGCATGTCAACAGCCCACTCCGGTGTGAGTCAGTGTGTGCAGTGACTGACGTGTGGACAAAATGCTGTGGGTGACGCCCACTCTGAAGACCTTGCAGATCCTTACGAGAGCTGAGGGATTATTACAAGCAGTGTGCTGACAGAACCAGATGTGTGTTTAGGGTGGTAGTTGTGGAGCAGTTTCAAGCATAGGCTAGACAGGGAAGATACTAATGATAGGACGTGATAATTACTGTGAGGAATGACAGCCCTAGACAGGTGCAGGGGGAAGGAGAGAGGAGGAAGTTTTACTTCCCGCTGAGAGAATTGGGGAAGGCTTCCTGAGGGAGGTGACATTTAAACTTAGTCTCTAAATATGCAGAGATAAAGGGAAGGGCATCTCATGGAGATATTACCATGAACAAAAATGGAGACATCCAGCTTATTTAGGGAGTGGCTAGACTTATGGGCGGGCTGGGGAATTGGCTGTGTGCGAGAGTGATAAGCCACTAGGCCTGATATGTCAGATTGCTTCAGGTAAGCAGAGGGAACCTGCTGAAGGCTTTTTTAGTAAATGATCATAATTACAGCCTTAGAATATTATTCTTGCAGTGGTGTATCCAATACATTGGAATGGGGAGAGAGAAGTGACTGAGCAATAATTCAGGGGGCTGATGTGCTGACCCTGAGACACTGGTGATGTGACCTGGTAGGGGGGGTCCTGGGCCTCACTTAGAGATTGTGGGGCGGTTTTGCCTCTAGGAATAGTAAGGGAGACTGCTGATCAGATGTGTGAAGCTGGGGAGGAGGAGGAGAAAAATTGATTTCAAGAATGTAAGATGACTGAGGGGATAGGATTTCTGTATAAATGAGGAATGGCAGAAGGAAAATGTGTTTGAGAGACATTACTTAGGGGAGTTTGGGATTTGTGGTTAATTTGTAGGTGGGGACATTGAAGTAACAGTGTCAGATAAGTACATGAAAATAAGATTTTAGCTCTGGGTTAGAATATGTAGGTTGGAGTGATAATTAAGCAGTTCCAGTTGTAGCATAGATGATGTTGGCCAGGGACTGACTTGTTCTCAAAGAGAAAGGAGGTGAAGCTGCAAACTTAGAAACATGATAATCTTGGCGATTATTTTTGTTCTTGTACTTTAGTGCTAAGAATCTGTTAGTCAAGCTACATTGTTCAACTCCAGCCCTGTACTCCCAGCCCAATCCTCTGTGTTGCTTGAAGAATTGTGCACCTGGGCCATTTTATCTTGACTCCATTGTAGAATTCAGTTATAATCAGGGACAGCGTAAAAGACCCCAACTTTGTGACCTCATTTGTTGTTGAGATGATATTGGGACATTTTTACATCCCATTTTTCAGTGTCTCTGAGAGCATTTCTTTCATAGTAAATAATAGGAAACATGTTTGCTTCCCTGAAGGAGTGCAAATTTTTGTTCCTCATAGAAAAATCCTATAACTGGTCACATTTACCTTTTCACTTTGGCTGTTAGGAAGCACAGAATCAAATTTTCTGCTCAACTGTACTATGTAGGACCTTATAGTCTGCATACTTAAATTCTATTCCAATATCTCTTCTCCCAGCCACAGACTTTATTTTCTTCTCTAATTTATGGTTTCCTTTGGCTTAATTTTTAGTTTTCTTCCTTAATACGTGCATTTCTCATAAGCCACCTCAAATTCTTTGTGGAATGAGATGAGGGTGAAATAGTGCTGCTCTGCTGTTAACTATTTGGATGAGATGTACTTAGAATGTTGTAGATCAGTATATAAATACAAATATAAATACTGTAGATCAGTACTTAAAACTCAAACCATTTTAAGTTTATATGTTCTTCCCTGTGAACCTGTCTTCATTGGTAATTTTTAGGCACATGATACATAATCACAGACTGTGGAACTAAATGAAAAATGAGGCAATAGTGAGAGCCAAGTTCATGAGTAAATATTTGCATGTTGACTTTACCCTCTCTGCCTCTTTTTGATCAGTTATTCATTTTCAGGTGTATGAATTTTTGGAGTAAGTATTGGGATTTTTGGGTCATTTGTACATTTTAATAGTTGGTCTATGTGGAATCCTGGAGTTGTTGTTAATAATGGCTGGGGACTAATCACTGGAATTTGAACGAGTGTGATCTAGTAATGCTTTTATTTCTAATCAATTTATGCAGACTTTGCTGCAGAGGACTGTGTAATATTTCTGGGTTATTCACTCAAGCAATGGATAGGTCACTGGTTAGGTAAAAAGAATTGACCTCTTACCACCAGTCATTCCTGGATTCTGTTATCTAAGAATGATCTTTTCCATTCTATAGAAGGAGACTTTTGCTTTCAGTGACCAGATCAGGAACTAGATGCCTCTTTAACAAAAATATGTTAATAAAAAAAGCCAGATATCTGTTATTACTGGATTTACTCTCCAGTAGAAACTTTCCTCTTATTTTAAACTTGAAAAAGTCTTCTCCTTCCCTCAAACTACTTTATTAATTCTTTCAAAGTGGGAAGACCCAAACCTCTGCTGATGTAAATTTAAGTGAAAAAAAAAAAACCTTTGTAGAATAAAATAATATCAAATGAGATATTTTTGGGAACTTTGTTTTAAAAATCATAATTTCTAAATGTAACTAGACTTCTGCTTGTTTCAGACTGATGACCTACTTTCCTTTTTTAAGAAAATTAATTTGTTTAAATTCAAGTTATTTAACATACATTGTAGTATTGGTTTAAGGAGTAGAACTCAGTGATTTATCACTTACATATAACACCCAGTGCTCATCCGAACAAGTGCTTTCCTTAATGCCCATCACGCATTTAGCCCCTTCCCCCACCCACCTCCCCTCCAGCAACCCTGTTCGTTCTCTGTATTTAAGAGTCTCTTATGGTTTGTCTCTCTGTGTTTTTATCTCAGTTTTCTTTCCTTTCCCCTGTGTTCATCTGTTTTGTTTCTCAAATCCCACATGTGAGTGAAATCATACGATATTTATCTTTCTCTGGCTGACTTAGTTCGCTTAGCAGAATACATTTTAGCTCCATCCACGTCATTGCAAATGGAAAGATTTCATTTTTTTGATTGCTGAGTAGTATTCCATTGTGTGTGTGTGTATGTCTGTTAGTCATCTGGATGTCTTCTTTGGAAACATGTCTATTTATGTCTTCTGCCCATTTCTTAACTGGGTTGTTTGTTTTTTTGGATGTTGAGTTTGGATACTAACCTTTTATCAGATATGTCATTTGCAAATATCTTCTCCCATTCTGTTCGTTGCCTTTTGGTTTTAGTGATTGTTACTTTCACTGTGCAGAAGCTTTTTATCTTGATGAGATCCCAATAGTTCATGTTTGCTTTTGTTTCCCTTGCCTCCAGAGACCTGTCTAGTGAGAAGTTGCTGTGGCTGAGGTCAAAAAGATTGCTGCCTGTTTTCTCCTGTAGGATTTGGATGGTTTCCTGTCTCACATTTAGGTCTTTCATCCGTTTTGAATTTATTTTTGTGTGTGGTTTAAGAAAGTGGTCTAGTGTCATTCTTCTGCACTATTTGTTGAAAAGATGGTCTTTTTTTCCATTGGATGTTCTTTCCTCCTTCATTGAAGATTAGTTGGCAGTAAAGGTGTGGGTCCATTTCTGGGTTTTCTATTCTGTTCCGTTTAATCTGTGTGTTTTTGTGCCATTTCCATACTGTCTTGATGATTACAGCTTTGTAATACAGCTTGAAGTCTGGAATTGTGATGTTTCCAGCTTTGGTTTTCCTTTTTTCAACATTACTTTGGCTATTTGGGATCTTTTCTGGTTCCATACAAATTTTGGGATTGTTTGTTCTAGCTCTGTGAAGGATGCTGCTGTTATGATAGGGATTGCATTAAATGTGTAGATTGCTTTGGGTAGTATAGACATTTGAACAGTATTTGTTCTCCTAATCCATGAGCATGGAATGTTTTTCCATGTCTTTGTGTCTTCTTCAGGTTCTTTCATAAGCTTTCTATAGTTTTCAGCATACAGATCCTTTACCTCTTTGGTTAGGTTTATTCTTAGGCGTATTATGGTTTTTACATGGGATTGATTCCTTGACTTTTCTTTTAGCTGCTTCATTATTGGTGTATACAAATGCAGTGGATTTCTGTACCATTTCTGTTTATATCCTGCGACCTTGCTGAATTCATGTATCGATTCTAGCAGTTTTTTGGTGGTGTCTTTCAGGTTTTTCACGTAGAGTATCATGTGATGACCTATTTTCTGTTTACATGAAGTATCAATTACTGACATCGAGATATCTTTGTGATTCAATTTATATAAGGATGAATCAATTTAGTTGCATGACACAGTGGCATTTACTTATTTAGACCTCATTTTATTCTATAAAAAGCAGTTATTCTAAATGTGGCAGTAATGCTTCAGTATCTTCTCTGAGTACTACAGGTATGGAGTTTGTGGTCATAGTAGAGCTGAGGACTGCTCTTCTGCCTCACGTCCATGTTGTATTTCTTGGATTTCATTAGAACTTCTCAGCCCTACTCACACTTATCATTGTTTATTGTAATATCTCCTTAGGGTTTTTATTACTTGTAACAGAATCTCCTATCAGGAACTGTGGTTGAATTTCTTTCTGATCTCAGGATCAAAAAATAGTTCTTTCTCTGAGCAACTGGTTTATTTTTACCCTTGGACACTGAATATTATAACTGATCATGTTTCCCTCTACATTTTGGCTGCAGCACAGCTTAGAGGCCCTGCCCACCCCCATCTCTTCCTTAAATGTCTAGAACACCTCTCTTTTGCCTCTCACTCTACCTTTTTGGTTTAGTCATTGGTACACTTAAATTTTCCTACTAGTTTAAAAGCTGTTTGTAGACAAGAATTCTTTACTTTCCTTTAGATTCTTTACATTGCTATCACAGGGCCCTGCACACATTTGGCACTCAAATAATGGCTGAATTGAGCATTACTAGGTCATTCAAAAATAGCTCTGTGTTGGGCCCTCCATGGTGATAAGAATAAGGCGAAAGAAATGGGCAGTATGCCAGAGAAGGTTTTGAAATGTGCTGAGGGTCAGAGGAATTGTATGTTTGAAAATATAACACAATGAAATGTGATGCTCCTAAGGATGAGAAAAGAATGTTGATTATTGGAACCAACATATGCTATTTTACTCATTGTGTCATATCTAAATATACTGCTGTATCAAAATTGGGAGCCTGGCATCTCCCAGCTTAGCTCCAGTAAGAAAAATGAGTTCTTTCCTCTCACAGAAAAAAGACAAGGGGTTAGTTAGGAGAGGAGCAGTCTAATCAGTGTGGCTTTAGAAGATGCTTTGAGGTCTGTGCACATACATACTATAGTTATTATACCTGCTGTGTAATGCAGATTACGTCAGCTCTAAAATAGTTGTAATAAAATGGTTGTGAGCTGTAACCAGTGATCCATGTATTCAACTATTATTCTATATGATTAAATTCCAGTACAACTAATGAATGTGGAGTGAATTATAATCGGATGTGGCACACAGTCAAAGCTCTTATTCAGGAAGGTCCTTTGAAATAAAAATGAATCTGGTTAACTGAAGGCAAAAGATCATCAACTTTATTTATTTTGAAAGACAAGAAATCCAGTTTTATTCTATAGGAATTCTTAAAGACACATCTACATCTGTGCAACTTGGTAGAAAATAGATTTTTTTTAACCTATGACATTTCAGTGAAGAGACTCCTTAAAAAATTTATTTTAAAATCTTTGTGTGCGTGCGCATGTTTGTGTGTGTGTGTGTGTGTGTGTGTGTGTGTGTGTGAGAGAGAGAGAGAGAGAGAGAGAGAGAGAGAGAAAACAGGGGAGCAGCAGAGAGAGAGGGAGACACAGAATCTAATGCAGGCTCCAGGCCCTGAGCTTTCAGCACAGAGCCCGATGTGGGGCTAGAACCCACGAACTGAGATCATGACCTGAGCCAAAGTTGAAGGTTTAGCTGACTGACCCACCCAGGTGAACAAATCTCTGAAACTTTTTTTTTGAGCAAATGAGTAACTTTCATCCTATAAACAGCTTTATAATTTTCAGTACCAAGGTTATGTTTTCACAAAAGCTCAAAAATGACTAATAAGTTATAAATGAAAATATAAATTATAATTCTGATGTAATATGATAATTGCTATTATTGAAATATGTTGAACTTATTTAATTTTTTAAAATTTAAATTCAAGTTAGTTAACATATAGGATAGTATTGGTTTCAGGAGTAGAACCCAGTGATTCATCACTTACATATGACACCCAGTGCTTATCCCCATAAGGGCCCTCCTCAGTCCCCATCACCCCTTTGGCCCTTACCCCCACCGAACACTCTACCAGCAACCCTCAGTCTGTTCTCTATAGTTAAGACTCTTATGGTTTGTCTCCCTCTCCGTTTTTATATGGTTTTTCTTCCCTTCCCCTATGTTCATCTGTGTGTTTCTTAAATCCTACATGAGTGAAATCATGTGATACTTGTCTTTCTCTGACTGATTTATTTCTCTTAGCATAATATACTCTAGTTCCATCCACATTGTTACAAATGGCAAAATTTCATTCTTTACAATTAAACTTACAAAATCTGTGTTGGTATGTTGAGATTGGTTTTTTTTTTTTTAAATTTAAAAATATGTTATATTTTATCCGTTATCCCCCATTATCATATGTTATTCGTAAGCTCATGATTCTAATAGTAAAACTTTAAATGTAAGATGCTTAGAAAAATTCTAACCAGAGGCATGCCTGGGTGGCTCAGTTGGTTGAGTGAGTGTCTCGCTCTTGATTTCCGCTCAGGTCATGATCCCAGGGTTGTGGGAGCCAGCCTTATGTAGAGCCTGCTTGGGTTTCTGTCCCTCTCCCTCTGCCCCTCTTCCTCTGCCTCATTCCCCAGCTTCCACACATGTTCTCGCTTTCTCTAAAATAAAAAGAAAAAAAAGAGAAAGAAAAATTCTGGCCAGAGAAGGAGCTTTTTAAGTTTTGTTTTTCTCTCCCTTACTCTCCTCAGAAAACTAAAATGTAAGATACCTTGTTCAATTAACAGAAACACAAACCCTTGCCTTACAGAATTTCATTAAAAAAAATTGCTTAGGGTCTGGAAAGAATCACTTTGAAATGGTATGTGGTTGAAAACACCTCAAGGACTTGGTATTGAATCAATGACTGCCAGTTATTTAGCATAATACTGATTATATTGTGTAGTTTCAAATTTTTTTCTAAATCATGTCTTCCTCAGATAAAGCTTAAATAGTTGTGTTTTTGACATGCAAATGTGTTCTAATTCTGCTACGGCCAAATGAAAGCTCTGGACCTTAGTTTCCTAATTATAAAGATTATGCTCCATGAGGCTCATAATTAATGATATTTATGATGCATAAATAAGTAGAAGGGCGTGGCATGGCATTAAAGCATGAACTCTGGAGTCTGACTGCCTCATAGGGTTGTTCTGAAGATTAAATGAGTTTATTATTCATGACCAGGAGTTAGAGTGTCCAGCACCCTCCTCTTATATAGTAAGTGCTATATTAGTGCTTTCTGTTTTTATTATTGCCATTATATGGCAAAACTGTGTATTTATGTAATTAAAAAATATTTTTCATTGGCCCCAGTAGAGTTTGAAGCCTTTTTAAAGTCACCAAAAGGGTTTGTTGTAAGTTACAAAGAAGGCTAGAGAGTTCTGGAACTCCTCTTTTGCTCCCAATCCTCTTTCTCTCTACGATGACTTTACCTAAATTCTGGAGGCCTTTATTTCCTCGATTGGAAGATGACAGTGGCATGGTGGTGGGTCTCTGATGTGTCTTCAGGACCACAATAATTCTGTGATCCTTTGATCTTACTTTCTGTTTAAACAAGAAGCTTGAGGTTATTTACGTCAATATCCCTGATCCGGAATGGCAGAATTTTAGAAGTGGAAGATATTTTAGCCACATGGTCCACTCCTTGGTGAACTCATTCGTTCTCTTAGGTTCAATTAGTGGTTTTTAATCTTTTTTCTTTGTAGATTAGTACCAATCTTTATTTTTCCTTTTATATCTTTTTTGCAAAGCACTTTTTACATACTATGTAATGTATTTACTATGTTATCGTTTGTCTCTATCGTCCTGCTTGAATGTAAGCTTCACGAAGGCAAGGATCTTTATCTTCTCTTTTTTTGTTCAAGTGTTGGGCACATTGTAGGTGCCATGTAGGGGTTCAATATATATTCTTGGTCAATGGATGAATCTTCAGGTGCCTGGTGGACATGTCTATTAATAGATCACTTCTGATTCTCTTCTAAAGCAACTCTTTCATGACTTTCCACCAATGATACTACTTTCATGTTACCAAGAGCAAAGTCCTAGAGGAGTTGGCAACCAAACCTTAGAGCAGTTTTTTCCAGGGGATTTAGACAGTCACTGGTATCAAAGCTCTTGGAACAGAAAGAGTGACCATACATTTTCACATAGGGTAGGTGGGCCTGAGTATTCTCAAACAGAACCTTTTTTTTTTTTTTAAAAGTTTATTTAATTTGAGAGAGAGACAGAGACAGTGTGAGTAGGGTAGGGGCAGAGAGAGAGAGGGCGAGAGAGAGAATCTCAGTGATGCTGGGGTCTGCCATTACAGAGCCCTACTTTGGGCTCGAACTCAAGAGACAGTGAGAGATTGTGGCCTGAACTGAAACTAAGAGTCAGTAGCTTAACCAACTGAGCTACCCAGGTGCTCCTCTCTTCTTTATAATAACTTTTGAGGGAAAGGGCTAAAAGAGTAATGAACTTGTTGTGAGGGAATGAATCACAAATCATAGTTAACACAAAACCTGTTAAGCTGTGGTGCAAAATTGACTTAATATAAGTGTATTTACTAGCCTGTGATGAAGTTCTCTAGGGTTTTAGAAAGTGCAATGATCAAGTTCTTCTTTTGGAGGGGGCATGACAATGTCCTTTTTACAAATCAGATGATGGTGGGGCATCTAGGTGGCTCAGTTGGTTGAGTGTCTGACTTTAGCCCAGGTCATGATCTCATGGTTTGAGTTTGAGTCCCATTTCTGGGCTCTCTGCTGTCAGCGCAGAGCCCACTTTTGATCCTCTGTCTCCCTGCCTCTCTGCTCCTCCCTCACTCGAGTGTATGCACTTGCACACTTTCTCTTTCTCTGTCTCTCACTCAAAAATAAACATTCTAAACGTATAAAACAAATAAAATTCAGGGGCGCCTGGGTGGCTCAGTCGGTTAAGTGTCTGACTTCAGCTCAGGTCATGATCTCATGGTTCGTGAGTTCGAGCCTGGTGTGGGGCTCTGTGCTGACAGCTCAGAGCCTGGTGCCTGCTTTGGATTCTGTGTCTCTTTCTCTCTGCCTCTCTCCAACTCATGTGCTCTCTGTCAAAAATGAATAAATGTTAAAAAATTTAAAAAAAATCAAATGATGGTCATAATATCTAGTCATAGTAATGGTTTCAAATGAATTACCTTTACTTTGAAAATTAGAAAATTGGCAGTTGTATTGGTGGAATGTGTGTGTGTGTGTGTGTGTGTGTGTGCGCACGCGCGTATGTAATTTTACTGGTTTCTGAAATCAGAAGGTGTAGGAAAGACCAGGCTTGGTGGCTGCTAACCATGCGAGCTGACACGCTCTATCCCTTCACCTTCACCGTCACCTTCACCTGTGGCCGTATTGCCCTTGCTCAGTTGCACGGTGTTCATTTCTCAGGGTCTTAGATTGTCTTCAGATTCTTAAGCTGTGCTTTGACTCTGGTTACCCAGGGAATGCGTGAAAATTATCTTCCAAGTATGCAAAATGTTTCTGTTCCATTTTCTGAACTTCAAAGAAAATTTTTTTTCTTGTTCAGTGCAGATTAATCTAGACAATGGCATTCTATGTCCTTTCTAAGTAAATCAGCTTTATTCATGTCATCAAAAGAGGGGTTTTGCTTGGCTTTCTAATTTTTCAGACTGATTGAAAAACTCCATGAGGATACAAAAGATGTTAATTTGTTCATTTTCTTTCCAAATCTTGAACCATTTGTTCTCTTGTTCGTATTGCAAGGGAAGTTAACCTTCTCCTCCTCTTCCCAATTGTTCCACAGTTTTGAGTTTTCATTGAATACACTGTATGTTTACTCTTAGATTTTGACATTTTAATTATGGGGAGTGTTTGATCACATACAATCTTAATAATATTCAACAATACCGCACCGCTCACATTTTTGCGGGACGCTGACAGAATGACAGGCAGTGGGAGCCAATATTGTGTTGTGCACAGATGATGGGTGAGTGGAAAGGCAGGGTGTTCCCATGGTAGAGCAGACATGGTGTGGTAACTCTTGGTTACTGTGCAGTTCTAGACAAGAGATACCTGCTGTTTTACTCAGTTTTATTGGTTGCAAAGAACAGCAGCCCACTCAGTTCACTTAAATAAAAAAACAAACACAAAAACAAAAACAAAAAAATACCCTTGAAATGTAGGATTTAACAGCCAATCTCCGTGATACCAGTGGACCCAATTAGGGACACTAGCATGGGATATAAAGTCAAGAATCATGGTCACATTGCCTCCTCTCTTGTTCTTTCTCTATTTCTCTATTCCCTTCTCTCTCTCTCTCTCTCTTTTTAAAAAAATTAATGTTTGGGGCGCCTGGGTGGCTTAGTCGGTTAAGCGTCCGACTTTCGCTTAGGTCATGATCTCGCGGTTCGTGGGCTCGAGCCCCGCGTCGGGCTCTGTGCTGACTGCCAGCTCAGAGCCTGGAGCCTGTTTCAGTCTGTGACTCCCTCTCTCTCTGACCCTCCCCTGCTCACGCTATCTCTCTCTCACTCCTAAAAATAAATAAAACATTAAAAAAAAACTTTAAAAAAAAAAATTAATGTTTATTTTTGAGAGACAGAGCACGAGCGGGGCGAATGGGCAGAGAGAGAGGGAGACACAGAATCTGAAGCAGGCTCCAGGCTCTGACTTGTCAGCACAAAGCCCGACATGGGGCTTGAACCTATGAACTGTGAGATCATGTCCTGAGCCGAAGTTGGATGCTTAACTGACTGAGTCATCCAGGCGCCCCTCTATTCCATCTTCTCTTTGACGTGGGCCAACATATTTATACCTATTAGCACTGACATGACCTTTGGTTTTAAGCTCATGTTAGAGCCTGTATTTTTCCTAAGTCAGATTCTCAAAAGGGGCTCTTGGGTTGGCTTAGTTCTGCCAATGGATCTATTTCTTCTGAATCAGGTAGCCACCCTGGGTTTAGGGACCTATTGGGGTTGGGTCAGGGAAGACTTAAAACAATATGAATTGGGCAGATTTTAGTTGGATACTGCATCTCCTGCATTGGTTCTTTGTTTCCAGTCTTTTCTATTTTTCATTACACATTTTGAGAGATTTCTTTATGTTTATCTTACAGTGCTTTTATCAAATTCTCATTTTGGTAAGCACATCATCAAAATTATTTAAAAAGTTCTTTAATATTGCCCAATCATTTTATTTTCATTCTGTCTCATTTTTGTTTAATGGCTGTAGTATCTTCTTGGAATCTTTGAGTTACATCAGAGTGATTTCCTTTAAAAGTACTCTTCTGTTTTCCTGAATTAACTGTGTTTCTTCTCGGTGTTAGGTTCCCCTGCCCCCCACCCTATGTTACTGATTTTCCTTGTAGACTTGTTTGCCTTTTCATAATTTTTTAAATGTTTGTTTTTGATAGAGCACGAGTGGGGGAGGGGCAGAGAGAGAGGGAGACACAGAATCTGAAGCAGGCTCCAGGCTCTGAGCTGTCAGCACAGAGTCTGCTGCAGGGCATGAACTCCTGAACCACGAGATCATGACCTGAGCTGAAGTTAGATGTTTGACCTGTTGAGCCACCCAGGTGCCCCTGCCTTTACATGATTAAAGAATGAAAGACTGGGAGAGTTTGCGCTACTGTTTTAGAAAGATCTGTATGCAGAGTTTCTTATCCCCCCACCCCCAGCTGTACTGCTCCCCTAAGTAGCAATTCTAAATAGATTTGCGGGGAGTCGGGGCCTGGAGAGACTGAGTAGTCACCTGGCAGCTTTGCTCTTCCCCAAAATGCCCAAATGATGAGGATTTATTCTGAGGGACCAAAATGCACATGGGAAGCCTTCCTGAGGCATCTCTCACTCCCTACTGTCACAAGTGGTTCTGTTCTTTTAGTGAGCCCCAGATGTTTTGTCTGTTGTAATACTTAGCCACACTGCCTGCAGGCTCTGTGAGAGGCTGAGGGAGGTGGGGTGGTCATGCGCACTGTCATCGCGTCATCCCTTATTTCCTGCTCTGTGTCATCCTCCTCACTCCGTGATACCTGTTGTCTCTGAGCCCGGAGTCTCCCCGGGATTCTGTGGAGCAGATTGTCTCCGTGGTGGTCCTTGGATAGCTGCTTACTCCTCATGCTCCATCTGTCAGCGCATTCCCTTTAACTGTTTTCTAGAATGTGTTGAAATCTCTGGTCCATTTGGAGTTCTCTCTCAGCAAACTTTTTTTAATCTCCTGAAATTCTTCCGTTTTGTTTTGTTTTGTTTTTTGAAGCTTTCACTTCATTAGGAATTCAGGAGAGGCACCTAGGCTGTCAACTATTTTGAAACTGAAACATCATGTTGTTTTTGGAAAAAAAAATTGCAGGGGCACCTGGGTGGCTCAGTCAGTTAAGCATCCGACTGCAGCTCAGGTCAGATCTCACGGTTCGTGGGTTCAAGCCCCGCATCAGGCTCTGTGCTGACAGCTCAGGGCCTGGAGCCTGTTTCAGATTCTGTGTCTCCCTCTCTCTCTGCCCCTCCCCCATTCATGCTCTGTCCCTCTCTGTTTCAAAAATACATAAACTATAAAAAAAATTAAAAAAAAAAGATTGCATTAGGTGTTTAGATTTTTTTTTTAAATGAGAGGTATATCATGTGTACATATACATACAAAAGAGTATATGTCAGTGTATGTATAATTTAAATAAAAATAATTAAATGAATACTAGTGCTTAATAGATAGCTTGAGAAATGGGATATTATATTTTCAGTACATATGAAACTCTTTCTTCTCCATCCCCTCTGTCTCCTGTGCTAACCATTATTCTTTAAATTTTAGCCATTCTCTTGCTTTTTTTTTTTTTTTTTTAAAGGACTTGCCCATGGGGCACCTCAGTGGCTCAGTCAGTTAATTGTCCGACTTCAGCTCAGGTCATGATCTCACAGTTCGTGGGTTCGAGCCCCGCGTTGGGCTCTGTGCTGACATCTCAGAGCCTGGAGCCTGCTTCAGATTCTATGTCTCCCTCTCTCTCTGCCCCTCTCCCGCTTGCTCTCTGCCTCTGTCTCTCAAAATAAAATAAAGACATAAAAAAATTTTTTTTTAGATAAAGGGCTTGTCCTGGGGGCACCTGGGTGGCTCAGTTGGTTAAGTGTCCAACTTCAGCTGAGGTCATGATCTCGCTGTTCCCTAGTTCAAACCCTGTGTCTGGCTCTGTGTTGACAGCTCAGATCCTAGAGCTTGCTTTGGATTCTGTTCTCCCTTTCTCTCTTTCCCTCCCTCACTCACACTCTGTCTCTCTTTTTCAAAAATAAACATTAAAAAAAATTAAAGGACCTGCCTTATGTTTATTTATCTCTCAACAACATGTTGTTTAATTTTAGCTGCTTTTACTCTTTGTAAAAATGGAATCCTATAACATGTATTTTTCTGTACCTTGTCCTTTTACTCAAGATTATGTTTTTGAGACTCATCCATGTCTATTCACAAAGCTGTGTTTTATTTGCTGTATAGAATTGAACATAGGAATATACCATTTTAATTATCTTTTTTATTGCTGAGGGACATTTGTGTTAACTTTTTGCAATCATGAGAAAGGCTGGTGTGTATGTGCTAGAGCTTCCTTAATGTACAAACCTAGGAGTGGAATTGTTGGGTCATAGAGATTATCCGTGTTTAGTTTTATTAAGTGATGATGATTGTTTGCCAGAGGTTGTATCAGGATGTAGGATATTGCCTGTGGCTGGACAACATTTGTGTGATCAGATTTTTAAAAAAATTTGCCTGTCTGGTAGATATGAAATTGTATCTTATTGTGTGTTTTAAAAACTGAGATGTAATTTATGTGTAGTATAATTTACATTATTGTGACTTTAATTTTCATTTTCCTTATTAATGAGGTTAGAGACATATTTTCATGTGGCTATTAATCTTTCACGCTTTCTCTTCTGTGAAAGTTTGCCATTTTTTTTTCAGTTAGTCGTCTCTCTCTCTTTTTTAAGTGTTTATTTACTGAGAGAGAGAATGAGAGAGAGAGAATGAGAATCCCAAGTAGGCTCTGCACTGTCAGTGCAGAGCACGATGCAGGATTCAAACTCCTGAACCATGAGATCATGACCTGGGCCTAAATCAAGAGTTGGACACTTATTCGACTAAGTCACCCAAGCGCCCTTTTCAGTTAGTCTTATGAACTGGTGGGTGTTTCTTCTACAGCTTGGATATGTAGATGAATGTATGCATATCTGTATATCTATAATATGTGATGGAGTTTAGTTTTTGTTAGGCAGACTCCATTGCACCAGGAGGAAGAGGCAATGTTTGTGTCCAACAGTTGATTTTCTGCCTATATGATTATAGTGGTCTTTCTCTTTCTGGTTGTGATTCCTCTTGGATAAAATTGAGAAGTTTCAGCACTTCAGGCATTTTGCAGTTATTTTTCCTTCTCTCCTAATTAACCTTTATTGTAAAAAAAACTTTGACTGACATTAGGTGGCTCAGAACGTTTTCCTTGGAATGCATACTATTATGGTTGGAGGATGGTGCGTGGGATGTTGGGGGCTACAGATCTGTTTTGGTGGTACCGTGTGCCGCTGGCTGGCCAGCACACTGCCAGCAGGGGATTTGGTTAGTGACTACTGATCCAGATCTTTAATGTGAGAGCCCTGGTATTTTTCTTGACTCTGTGCTTGACACGTTTTCGAAGTTTTCTGCAATTGAATGGAAAACTCAGTTGGCTTTATGTGAAATGATAGCATTAATTACTACCTAGTCTTTTCTCCATTTGACAATGTACCCTGAGGTTAACTTCAGGGATATTTTCTCTAAAGTGGTGATATTTCTATAAATAAAAACTTCATGAAATAGGTAAAATGGCAAGTTTTATGAGCATTTCACCATAATATTAATTAAAAAAAACCATAAGGCTGGAAAGAAGAAGTTTTGGAAAACAGGACACTAACAAAAATGCAAAGATGACACTGGGAAGTAGTGTATTTTTTGAGTGCAGAGGGGTCTTTCAAAAGTTAATTCCGGGCGCCTGGGTGGCTCGGTCAGGTAAGCATCTGACTTCAGCTCGGGTCATGATCTCACGGTTTGTGAGTTTGAGGCCCGCATCGGGCTCTGTGCTGACAGGTCAGAGCCTGGAGCCTGCTTTGAATTCTGTGTCTCCCTCTCTCTCTCTGCTCATCCCCAGCTCACGCTCTGTCTCTCAAAAATAAATAAATATTAAAAATTTTTTTAAATTAAAAAAGTTGAAAAGGTAATTCAAATTACCCGTGTATGGTAACTAGCAATACTTCTCTTAAATAAGCTGCTTATTCTTTGTCATGGCTGTTCTTTGAAGAAGGTGTACTTTTTTTTTTTTTTTTGAGTTTTGAGTTTTTGTAAATTTTGGAATGAATTTTCAAGGACTGTCTTTTTGTTGGTCTTCTTTTGATAACACTAGCTGTCACTTTCCCCCTCGCCATAGGCTTGTGGGCCTTCTTTCATTTCCTCTAATCACCATTCTTCTCCTTTTGTAGGGCCTCCCCATGACTGCTCCAATTTATTTCATTATTATTTTTTAAAAATGTGGTAAAATATACATGTTATTGACTGAATTCCCTCCCTGCAAATTCATAGGTCAAAGCCCTAACCTCCAGTAAGTCAGAATGTGACTATATTTGGAGGCAGCCTCTTTAACGAGGTAATGGAGTTAAAATGAGATCATTAGGGTGGGCCCTAATCCAATATGACTGGTGCCCTGGTAAGAAGAGGGGAATTTGGCCACAGTTGCTGAAGGAAAGCCATGTGAAGACACAGGGAGAAGATGGCCACCAGCAAGCCAAGGAGAGAGGCCTCAGAAGACCTCAGCCCTGCTGACACCTTGATCTTGCACTTTTAACTTCCAGAAAATAAGTTTTTGTTGTTTAAGACACCTTGTCTTTGGAACCTGGTTATGGTAGCCCTAGAAAACTACTAGAATACATAACACACATTTTACCATTTTAACCATTTAAAGATGTACAGTTCAGTGGCATTAAGTATATTCACATTGTTGTGCGACCATCATCACCATCCATTCCAGAACTTTTGTCATCTTGCAGGACTGAAACTCTATACCCATTCTTTCCCCCATTCCCTAGCAACTATCATGCTATATTGTATCTCTACGAATTTGACTGCTCTAGGTACCTCATATACATGAAATCCTACAGTATTTTCTTTTGTGACTGATTTATTTCACTGCACGTAATATCTCAAGATTCATCCGTGATGTAGCATGCATCAGAATTTCCTTCTTTTTAATGACAGAATATTCCATTGTACATATATAGCACAGTTTTTTGATTGATTCATCCATTGATGGACATTTGGGTTCCTTCCACTTTTTGTCTCTTGTGAATAATGCTGCTTTCAGTTCTTTTGGGTATATGGCTAGAATTGGGTTTGCTGGATAATATAGTAATTCTATTAATACTTAAGTTTTGAGAAAGCTCCATACTGGTTTCTATAGCAGTTGTACCTTTTCACATTCCCACCGGTAGTCACAGGGGCTCCAGTTTCTCCACATCCTTGCCAGCACTTTTAATTTTCTGTTTGTTTTTCTTCTTTTTTGATAGTAGATATGGTATTACTAGGTATAATGCAGCGCCCTTTTGATTTTGTGGTAGGGAGGTAGTGATAAACTACGGCCTTTTAATTATTACTAGGTTAAATAAAAAAAGTTGGTGCTCAAAGGATTGTGATATGACATTTATATGCCTCTTGATTTGGGCTTATCACCTTGGAGGCTCGCCCGGAAGCATTGGAGTTATGGGTGTGTAAGATTGACAGCCATGTTTTGTCCTATTTGGGCCAAGAACTTTGCTGGCTGCTGTAGGTAACTTTGGGTCTGTGTATGTGATACAGGACCAGATATGCCAAAATGCAGGCATTTCTCACTACAAGACTGTCCAATAACTCTTGCAGAACTGAAAAGGCTAGTAATAGTAACTTTGTTATTCTCTCCACCCTCAAACCCCCAGCAAATTTTCATTTTCCTAAGTGTTGGCAGCTGTGTTTGCTTAAAACACACACCTAACAATTACAGTCCAGTAGGGAAAATGGAGCACGTTAGGCAAATGAGACCTCAGAAATCTCAAGCACAGGTGGTTGTAGAACACAAACCCCAGAGACGTGTTGATGCTTCCTAAAGAGCAGTTTTGAAATCGTGGAGGAGTTATGTTTGACCATAAATGTTGTATTACTATTGCCAAAAGATTAGAGTCAAAGAAGTTGTGTTAGGAATATTTTTTTTAATGTTTATTTTTGAGAGAGACAGATTGAGAGTGGGGGAGGGGTAGAGAGCGAGGGAGACACAGAATCCAAAGCAGGCTCCAGGCTCTGAGCTATCAGCACAGAGCCCAGCGTGAGGCTCGAATCCACAAACTGTGAGACCATGACCTGAGCCAAAGTTAGACGCTTAACCAACCTAGCCACGCAGGCGCCCCAGGAATATTTATAAACACAGCCTTTAGCTTTTGTTTGTGTGTAAAAAAGGAAAATTTTTATGTAGGGTTTATTTTTCTTGTTCACTTGTGTAGATTTCCCTTTACTCCAACAGCAATTCCTGGTGGCTTACAGTGGCGAAACAAAAATCATTCTTTCCTGTGGTTTGGGACAGAGCCACCCAGTCTCATTGGGAGGTCAGATCCGAGTCACATCCACTGCCTCCCCCGCTTTGCCATCCCAAACTCCAGTTTGTATAGATGATAACTTGATTCAGAAGCAGCTCAGTTTAACAATTCCAAATTCACAGTGGCTTCTCAGTACCCAGTAAAATTAATTTTACACACACAACTCCTATTTTTCTTTGCACATTTGTACACCCACTGGTTTGAGAATTCACAGTAAATATAATTAAAGCTATTGAAGCCAAAGAACATAAGGATGTTTCCTCTATGATTAGCCCATCTTCAGCGTCACTGTAATAATAGCGCTTTGTCTAAGATTCCCTGAAAACCCTGCCAGTGCTTCACAGCCTTTGTAAACTGAGATCTCCACTACTGTCACCAAAGGCGGGCAGGTCATCCCCCAGGAGGGATCAGCTCCTCTTGCCTCTTACTGTTTACTGATTGAATTCTCTATGGGATAGTAAAGCTGGATTAGGAGTCCTCAGCTAACATCTCATGCTTTTCCATGGGAATGATGTAGGAACCAGAGTGGATTTCATTCCTCTCTTGAAATGTGGCACCCCCCGGGTCTGTTCCCTTACTTTGGGAGTTTGGGGCTGACTGAGGGAGAAGCCACTTCTTCCTCCTGTGCTTTGGGTGTTTTCTGAAAGCCTTCCCTTCGGTAGTCCTGATCTCAGCCAGTGGGACCAATTCTCAGTCTTTGTTATGACACAGAATACAGTGCTACCTGTAATTTTTTTTTTAATGTTTATTTTTGAGAGAGAGTGCTAGCAGGGAGGGACAGTGAGAGGGAGACACAGAATCAGAAGCAGGCTTCTGACGTGGTCTTAAACTCACGAACTGTGAGATCATGACCTGAGCAGAAGTCGGATGCTTAACTGACTGAGCCACCCAGGAGCCCCTCCAGTGCTACCTCTAAAAGCAAAGATGCAGAAGGCTGGGTTTACTTTACTGTTAATGGACTGATGAGTTATTTCATTTATGTTTAACAAATATCAGAAGTCTGCTGTGTTGAGAGAGCTGTGCTAACCTCTGGAGAGGTCTATAAAATACATGTAAAATGCAGTTCCTCTTGAAAGTAGCCAGGAGTAGAAGACAGAAGTGTTGAAAGCTAGGGAACGCATCCATCTGGCAGCTGAAAGGTACGGAGCACTGTGTGGTACAGAGCGTAAATGCTGTGGAACTCTGGGGAAAGAATTGGTCATTAAACCTCTCAGAAGAGGAAGTGAAGGCAAAGGAAATGAGTACTGGTGGAGAGCTGCTTTCTGCATACTGACTCTTGGCTCCTTAAGGGACTTGCCCTTTAGGAAATATATCTTCATCCTCAATAGTCATTCGGTATAGTATTCATTTTTTATTTTTAATTTTTTAATGTTTATTTGTGTGTGTGTGTGTGTGTGTGTGTGTGTGTGTGTGTGTGTGTGTGTGAGAGAGAGAGAGAGAGAGAGAGAGAGACATAGAATCCACAGCAGGTTCCAGGCTCTGAGCTGTCAGCCCAGAGAACTCATTAACTGTGAGACCCTGACCTGAGCCAAAGTCGGATGCTTAACTGACTGAGCCACCCAGGCACCCGAGGTATAGTATTTTTAAAATAGATAAACACTTTTCATCTGTTGATAAAAGGAATATATTTTTTTTCATTGAACAGAAGACTTGGAAAACACACATATACCCAAAAGAAAAATCCCCTGTGATTGATTCCAGAAATAATCATTGTTAACATTATGGAAAATGCTCCCCTTTTTTTTTCTTTGTAAATTACTTTAATTATGTTAACTTTGGATTCTCAGATCAAAAGGTGTGCACATTCGACAGGAGTAAATATGAGTAAGATTCATATAAGATCACTGTATTGGTTGTTTTGGTGGTAATTTTGACCTTGTCTCCCTTTTGTTTTGTAGTTATTTTGAAAAGCTTTGTAAACCTTGAAAGAAGCCCAAGTCCTTTTAGAGTTGAACAGCCTGGGGGGGTTAGGGAGTACCAAGCCACCTGCATAGTCAAGAATCCATGTATAACTTCTGATCCGCAAAACTTAACTGCTAATAGCCTACTGTTGACTGGAAGCCTTCCCAATAGCAGTCAATTAACACATATTTTGTATATTATGTGTATTATAATGTAGTCTTTTTTAAATTTTTAAAAATGTTTATATGTTTTTGAGGGAGGAAGGGGAGGGGAGGAGAGAGAGAGAGGGAGGGAGGGAGAGGCAGAGAGACACAGAATCAGAAGCAGGCTCCAGGCTCTGAATTGTCAGCACAGAGCCCAATGAGGGGCTTGAACTCACGAACTGTGAGATCATGACTGGAGCTGAAGTCAGACGCTTCACCGATTGAGACACCCAGGTGTCCCATTATATAAAGGAGTCTTTTTTTTTTTTTTAAATGTAGTCTTAAAGTAAGCTAGAAATAAGATGTTATTAAGAAAATCATAAGAGAAAATACATTTATAGTACTGTAAAAAAAAAATCTATGTAATTGGGATCATGCAGTTCAAACCCATGTTTAAGGGGCACTATATATTGAAGTAAATGCTCCTGTTTTATTTTTATTTTTTTGGAAATTATCTTATTTTATTTACTTAAAAATTTTTTTTTAACATTTATTTATTTTTGAGAGAGAGAGAGAGCACGAGCAGGAATGGGGGAGGGGCAGAGAGAGAGGGAGACACAGACTGAAGCTGGCTCCAGGCTCTGAGCTGTCAGCACAGAGCCTGACGCGGGGCTTGAACCCACAAACCATGAGATCATGACCTGAGCCGAAGTTGGACGCCTAACCGACTGAGCCACCTAGGCTCACAGGTGTTGTTTTAAAGAAAATGTTTTCCAGTATGGAAGTTCCTCAAAAAATTAACAATAGAACTCCTCTATGACCCAGCAACAGCACTGCTAGGAATTTACCCAAGGGATACAGGAGTGCTGATGCACAGGGGTATGTGTACCCCAGTGGTCATAGCAGCACTTTCAACAATAGCCAAATCATGGAAACAGCCTAAATGTCCATCAGCCGAGGAATGGATCAAACAAATGTGGTTTATCTATGCAATGGAATACTACATGGCAATGAGAAAGAATGAAATCTGGCCATTCATAGCAACGTGGATGGAACTCAAGGGTGTTATGCTAAGTGAAAGAAGCCAGGCAGAAAAGGACAGATATCACTATGTTTTCACTCATATGTGGAACAGGAGAAACTTAACAGAGGACCATGGGGGAGGAGAAGGGGAAAAAATAGTTGGCGAGAGGGAGGGAGGCAAACCGTGAGACTCTTGAATACTGAGAACACACTGAGGGCTGATGGGGGTTGCGGAGAGGGGAAGGGGAGTGATGGGCATGGAGGAGGGCACTTGTTGGGATGAGCACTGCGTGTTATATGGAAACCAACTTGACAATAAACTAAGAAAAAAAATTAGAATGTTTTAAATGGATACCCTCTTGGGAATGATAGGAGATAGAGATTTTTTTTTTAAAGATTTTTTTTAATGTTTTTTATTTATTTCTAGGAGAGAGAGAGAGAGAGAGAGAGAGAGACAGCAAGACAGCGTGAGCAGGGGAGGGTCGGAGAGAGAGGAAGTCACAGACTCTGAAACAGGCTCCAGGCTCTGAGCTGGCAGTCAGCACAGAGCCCGACGCAGGGCTCGAACCCACAAACCGCGAGATCATGACCTAAGCGAAAGTCAGATGCTTAACCGACTAAGCCACCCAGGTGCCCCGAGACTTTTTTTAATAAAGATAATTATGGTTATTTAATTTTATATCAATAAATCTCTAATATCTTTACAGTCTTGTAGTGTTTAATTCTTTTGTACTTTTGACAGTGTTTTTTTTTCCAGAAATGATATGTATTATTAAGAAGATTATGTATTATACTTTTTTATCATTTATGGAAAATCTTTGTGGGCAGTTGGTAAGAAGAGAAAAATATTAAATGTCAGGCAGCTTAACTTTTTGATATGTACAAAGCTATAGGTGAATTTAAGACCTTGACTTCTAACAGGTGCATTTGGAACAAGAAAATGACTGGGTACTGGCCTTCTGCATTTAGGGAAGAGCCTGGTTTTGAAGTAGGTTTTCTGATCAGCTGGTATTATGTTTGCTCTGTCCATTTTGTTTCAGACCAGCAAAGCTAAGAGTGAAATTCTGTGTTTTAGAAGAACCTCGCACATTCTACATGTTTTGGAAGTTGTTACTGACTATAAAACTACAAAGTAGAATTTATTCCTTTTTTCCCACCTGTCAGCTATGCGCCTTTTGACTGTTGGGAGGGTCTTAACCTGTTTGGAAATTGGTGGCTCCTTGCTCTGGTTTTTAAAAAGGAGTTGTTTTTATTATAATGCCTAACCACTCTAGCTCTAGAATGTTTTTGTTTATAAAAAAAAAAAATTCCCTGTATCTCTGAGACCTTTAGTTTGAGGAGGTGAGGAGGGGGGTATCATACACTTAGGGGCCAGACAGGTAGTATAATGAGATGTAAGATTCTAAGGGAGAGTAGTGAGGACTGTGACAGGCTGGAGCTTGCTTACCTCTCCAAAGGGAAATAAATAAAAGTGAAATATATTATGACAGCCAAACAAAGTTAAAATTTAGCCTGAAGCCTACCAGTTTGTGCCAGTTATCCCTGTAGTAATAACAACAGTAGAGTACTAATATAACAGACATAGCTGACACTTTTTGAGAGCTTACTCTGTGTCAGGCACATGTATTTTCTCATTCTGTCTTCACAATAAAGGTAAATGCTATTATCATCCTCATCTTGGAGGTGTAACTGAGACATAGGTTATTTGCCCATGTCACAGAGATGGTAAGAAACAGAGTCAAAGTCAGTTTTGCCTGGCTCTGGACCTTGGGCTCTCTGAGGCTTTGATTTTAAGCCACAGAATTTTGGCTACATTGGGTAGGAAGAAAATGGTCAGTGGTTAAGCTGCTCAGAGTTAAGCTACCAGTTTGCTTTCTGGCCTTGGAGGAAGCTGCCAGGTCTGGGAAAAGGGGCAGTGTTTGTTCTTGGTCCTAGAAGAGGAGAAAGCAGGATCATGTCTGCTGCGGTGTGTATTGGGTCTTGAAAAGTCTTCACTAGGTGCCTGGGAAGTGGATTATACCTCTCTAGGGGATAAAGTAATCATGGAGGTGGAGAAGATGCGGGTGGGGGTGGAATGTGTGCAGCATATAGGAGTGGAAAATCAGATGAAATGGAAGTTTGGTAGTAGCTTGTAATGTAGGTTTTGGTAGATGTGAGTAAGGTCCACTGGGATATTTTGCACCACTGGCTTAAATGTGTATGAGGGAATAGCTAGAGCTGTAGGCTAAAGAACTAAAATGTATTGGGGGGGGTGGGGTCTGAGATTTAATCCAGGGCTTCCTGTACAGTACTTTAAAGCCAAAGGAGGTTTTTGCCCCGTAGGTGGGAGGTGGGGGTAGTGGGGGAGGGGTGGGAGGCTGTAGGGGTAGGGACAGATTCCTCTGCACTGGTCTCCTGTTTATCTCACCAGCCTCCGACTTAAGCCTCAGAGTGGCTTTTCTGGGGCACAGCGGATATGAATCAGGATCACAGGCATTTCCCGTGATATTTAGCCGAAAGAGAGTAGTAAAGAAAGTCTCTTGACAAACCTTTGGTTGCTCAATTAAGCAGCACAATCAAAATATTCGGCTGTCAACATAGCACCTTTAAACAAAGAAGCCCCTGACTCGTTGCACATCGTAGCTCTCAAAGCCTCTCTGTCCAAGTGACTTTAACTCAAGGAAATGAAAAGTAAAGCCAAGAGATTCTTAACCGGCAGCTTGTGAACACGAGCCCTAGCCAACACAGCAGCCTCTGTGAGGCCCGTCTGCATAAACTCACAGTGCTCTAAAGAGAATTTAAAAATCACACACACACACACACACACACACACACACACACACACACACACACACGGACTGTATCTGGACTTTTTCCCTGAAAAATAGGAATATACCACAAAAATATTAAAGAAGGTACGATTGATTAATGGAGCTTGCTTTCTGCAGCGTGAAGACTTTTAAATAGGTTGGGAAGCAGGAGGAAGCAAACTTAGTTGCAAGAAACTTAATTCTGCTAGAAAGCCCCTGAGGCGGGGAGGAGGGGAAGTTGGTGGGGGAGGAGCAAAAATAGAGCCAGAGTGGGTCTAGGGAAGGCCTTCTGTTGAATCACGTCCCTGGTTTTAAAACGATCGCTTTCCTAGAAGCAACAAGAAAAACTGGTCCAGTTTGTTTTTAGATTTGGAAGAAAATACTCACGTAAGCAGCTCTTGCCTTTGCAGCGTTTCCATCTGGAATATCATTTAAGAATTTGGCCAGATCTCAAGTGACTTATGTTTAGTAAACAAGATTCTCTTTGGCTTCCTATTGTGCAAGAGCAAATGGTTTGGGGTTTAGTTGCTGCTTTTCAGCCTCTTTTAATTGCTTGTTCAAGGTAATAATGCATTAATCTCCATTATTTATCTCCAGTGTCAGGTTTAAGACCATAGTTTCTGAAGCAAGAAACCAGAATGGTGGCTGAAGCTAGAATGGCTTCACACATATGAAGGGCCTTCGGGTGGAGCTACCAAAACTATAGCCTTTTCTTAAGGTTGGTGGTGGTGGCATGAAGGTGAAGGCAGTGTGACATTCAGCTTTTTTTTTTTTTTTTTTTTGGTATTACAGGACAAATGCTCTTCATTTTACTGGCAAATAAAATGAAGGGAATCTCAAGTCAACTACTTTGAATGCTTAGGATTTTTCATGTTTTAAGAATTTACTTTTTTCCCCTATGGGAAACCATTTTTTTTTTTTAAATGTTTTATTTATTTCTAGGAGAGAGAGAGACAGCGTGAGCAGGGGAGGGTCAGAGAGAGAGGGAGTCACAGACTGAAACAGGCTCCAGGCTCTGAGCTGGCAGTCAGCACAGAGCCCGACGCGGGGCTCGAACCCGCGAACCGCGAGATCATGACCTAAGCGAAAGTCGGACGCTTAACCGACTAAGCCACCCAGGTGCCCCTGGGAAACCATTTTTTTATTTAAAAGGTTTTTAAATCTTATTTTTGAAAGAGAGAGACACAGAACACGAGTGGGGGAAGGGCAGAAAGAGAGGGAGACACTGAACCTGAAATAGGCTCCCAGGCTCAGAGCTGTCAGCAAATAGTCCAGTGTGGGACTCACTCAGGGAAGGCACAATCATGACCTGAGCAGAAGTTGGATGCTTAACTAGCTGAGCCACCTAGGCGCCCCTATGGGAAATCATTTCTTATTGAAATTGTGTATGCCTAGCAGTAAATGGCATTTCTTTTTGATGTGTGATGATACATTCTTGTGCAAATGTGAATATTGACACAGTTTTTTCAAATGTGGATATTTTAATGTACTAAATTTAAATTTAATAGTTTTTGTAGATTTTCCCATTATTAGGCTTAAGATATTTGTGTGAGAGCGGTGTAAGCATTAAAAAACTTTTTTTAAATGTTTACATATATTTAAGAGAGAGAGAGAAATTTAGAGTGCGAGCCGGGGAGGGTCAGAGAGAGAGGGAGACAGAATCCAAAGCAGGCTTCAGGCTCTGAGCTGTCAGCACGGAGTCTAATGCTGGGCTCGAACTCACATGCTGTGGGATCATGACCTGAGCTGAAGTTGGGCACTTAACTGAATGAGCCACCCAGGTGCCCTGAGGTGTGAGCATTTTAGCAAAGAAATGACCATTTTATTCTGTAAGACAGAAAACATTCAGTGCACAAAGTTTAGGAAAATTGTGCATTAAATATTTCACATTGGTTGCAGATAAAAATAGTTACATCTAGTTAGTAAGTATTCTGCTATAGTAACCTCCCCCAACACCTCTTCCTAAATCTTGAATTGAGAGTCTCTTCCTAAACTGGTATCTTAATGTTCTGAGTTTTGTATCTTGCACACAGTGCAAACCAAGCAAAAGATACAGTGTATAGAGGTTGCTCTGTCTTTTCAGATTTTATCAGCTATTTTGACTCTGATTCTTAAACTGTTCATGATGCCTTGACAGCAAGCCATGTGCTTGTCATTTTTATCTCATTAGAGTTAAATCTAGTCCTGTCAAGAGCAGGTTTACTAGTCTTTTTAAATTGCCTGCTTAAAATTTCTGAGTTCCAAAATCAGCTGAAGAATTTAAGATGGTGATAGTGTGGACCGAGGTCAAGTACAAGTTCTGAGCAGATCAGGAGTTCACTGTAGGAGAGAAATGCAGAGGAATGATTTCAGGTTGTCGCGGAGGAATGGCAGATTGCCGAACATTTATGTCCAGAAGAATGGAACAGGGCTTCAATTGTGTAGTTGTATGAAGATGTGTATGTTTATTTGGCTAGTATAAACAGTTTTTTAAATTTTTTTATTTTAATAGTTTGTTGTCAAGTTGGTTTACATATAACACCCAGTGCTCATCCCTATAATAAACTGTTTTTTATGGGTGCATTTTTGCATTTAAATGTGCCACCTATTCTTCTGGGGAACCAGAGGCTAAGTATCAGAGGATTGGAAGCTTGGCCATAAACATGAATCTGGAGCGGACAAAGAGAGAGGGATGTGCAGTGAGCTAAATATAATGACAAGATGGAGAGAAGACTGGTTATAGAGGGATTCTGCTCAGGGGTCACAGCAGCAGAATCTGTGGTATGACAGAGAGAGGAGAAAGGGCTACAGAAGAGGTGAGGTAAAGAGGCTGGCGGCGAGTGCTTTGTTTTCTGAGAAGACATCTGTTGCTGACTGGAAGAAGGTATACCTTCACCTGTGGGAATTGGGGAGGAATGGCTTTCCCAGCAGTGGTCAGGCTTACTCTGTTGATGCTGCCCAGGAGAGTCTGAGGTGTGGTGGGTGTGGCATCCATTCTTCCCATTGTGTGGGGACAAGAGAAATGGAAAAAGATGTGGGGGGTTGTATTAGTTTCCAGAGCCATATTTGGAGCCTCAGGAGTTTATGTGACCTTGAAGGCATTGGAAGGCATTAGCAGTTGGGACTATGTAATCAGCTGGGCAGTCTAGTTGGCTCAAGTTAAAATAGCTTGATAGGCCCATCTCTTTTTCTTGAAATGTTTCTCACCTGGAGGACTTGGGGAATGGGATTTGTGTGTAACATATGAGGGTAGGACTGACCATGAAGAACTTTGGATATACGTCTTTAGAATTTTCCCTTGCTTCCTCCAGTTCTCTTCCTGGGGTGAATGGTGGGTTCACATTGTTTCCCGACAGCCCCAATTTGCTGAACATGTATTTCATATTCTGGATCTTTCTTGATTTTCTTTTTACCTACCGAAACTCTCTGGTGTCTCTGGTCTCTCCAGATAAGTAGAGCTAATTTGGTAAAAACATTCATTCTCTTGTGTAGGGATAATGTTTGCATTCGAAAGAAAGATTCACAGTGTGTTGACTGAAAGAAATGGTGACATTTTGGGCATGGCTTTGGGTAAATATTAAGATGGTGATATTACAGTGAAGTCATTATATGCATATTTTACTCATGGAAATTAAACTAATGCACTTGGCCAAAAAAAAAAAAAGTCAAGAAACGACAATTGAAATAGGAGTATAGGTCCTAGAGTGAACATGAGATGAGAGATAGGAGCCTGCTGTTTTAGAGAGATTTCATTTCCTCTCTGAGAGAGAGCAATTGGGTTTAACCACATGGCCTGTAAAATGCAGGCCAAGTACTTCATCTGGTGTTTACCTGAAGAGGTAATAGTCTTTTCTAGAGGGCAGGAAAAACTGGTTCTTTTGAATTTAGGGTTGTACAGCATAGTATTGTATTTAAGAGGAATTTCAGGGAATTTTTTTTTTTTTTTTTACAAATAGTTTATTGTCAAATTAGTTTCCACATAACACCCAGTGCTCATCCCCACAAGTGTCCTCCTCCATGCCCATCCCTCCTCCCCCCAACATCCACCAGTCCTCAGTTTTTGTCAGCATTCAAGAGTCTCTCATGGTTTGCCTCTCTCCCTTTCCCCCACCATTTCCGCCCTTCTTCTCCCCCTTGGTCCTCTGTTAAGTTCCTCCTAATCCTCCTATACGTGCACACATATGATATTTGTCCTTCTCTGCCTGACTTATTTCGCTCAGCATAACACCCTCAAGGTCCATCCATGTTGCTACACATGGCCAGATTTCATTGTTTCTCATTGCCATGTAGTATTCCATGGTATAGATAAACCACATCTTCTTGATCCATTCATCTGTTGATGGACACTTAGGCTCTTTCCATGTTTTAGCTATTGTGGAGAGTGCTGCTATGAACATTGGGGTACATGTGCTCCTATGCATCAGCATTTCTGTATCCCTTGGGTAAATTCCTAGCAGTGCTATTGCTGGGTCCTAGGGGAGTTCTATTGTTAGTTTCCTGAGGAACCTCCACACTGTTTTCCAGAGGGGCTGTACCAGTTTACATTCCCACCAACAGTGTAGGAGGGTGCCCGTTTCTCCACATCCTCGCCAGCATCTAGAGTTCTCTGATTGGCTCATTTTAGCCACTCTGACTGGCGTGAGGTGGTATCTCAGTGTGGTTTTGATTTGTATTTCCCTGATGAGGAGCGATGCTGAGCATCGTTTCATGTGTCTGTTGGCCATCTGGATGTCCTCTTTGGAGAAGTGTCTGTTCATATCTTCTGCCCATTTCTTCACTGGGTTGTTTGTTTTTCGGGCGTGTAGTTTGGTGAGTTCCTTGTAGATTCTGGATATCAACCCTTTATCTGATATGTCATTTGCAACTATCTTTTCCCATTCCGTTGGTTGCCTATTAATTTTCTGGGTTGTTTCCTTGGCTGTGCAGAAGCTTTTAATCTTGATGAGGTCCCAACAGTTTATTTTTGCTCTTGATTCCCTTGCTTTTGGGGATGTGTCAAGTAAGAAGTTGCTGCGGTGGAGGTCAAGGAGGTTGTTTCCTGCTTTCTCCTCTAGGGTGTTGATAGTTTCCTGTCTCACGTTCAGGTCCTTTATCCATTTTGAGTTTATTTTTGTGCATGGTGTGAGAAAATGATCTAGTTTCATTCTTCTGCATGTTGCTGTCCAGTTCTCCCAACACCATCTGTTAAAAAGGCTGTCTTTTTTCCATCGGATATTCTTTCCTGCTTTGTCAAAGATTAGTTGGCTGTATACTTTTGGGTCCACTCCTGAGTTCTCAATTCTGTTCCATTGGTCTATGTGTCTGTTTTTGTGCCAATACCATACTGTCTTGATGATGACAGCTTTGTAGTAGAGGCTAAAGTCTGGGATGACGATCCCTCCCGTTTTGGTTTTATTTTTCAGGATTACTTTGGCTATTCGGGGTCTTTTGTGGTTCCATACAAATTTTTGGATAGTTTGTTCTAGTTTTGAGAAGTATGCTGGTGCAATGTTGATTGGAATTGCATTGAATGTGTAGAGTGCTTTAGGTAGTAATGACATCTTAACTATATTTATTCTTCCTATCCATGAGCATGGAATGTTTTTCCATTTCTTTGTGTCTTCTTCAATTTCCTTCATAAGTTTTCTATAGTTTTCATCATACAGATCTCTTGTATCCTTGGTTAGGTTTATTCCGAGGTATTTTATGGTTTTTTGTGCAATTGTGAATGGGATCAGTTTCTTGATTTCTCTTTCTGTTGCTTCATCGTTGGTGTATAAAAATGCAACCGATTTCTGTACGTTGATTTTGTACCCTGCAACTTGGCTGAATTCTTGGATCAGTTCTAGTAGGCTTCTGGTGGAGTCTGTTGGGTTTTCTATGTAGAGTATCATGTCATCTGCGAAGAGTGAAAGTTTGACTTCCTCTTTGCCGATTCTGATGCCTTTGATTTCCTTTTGGTGTCTGATGGCTGATGCTAGGACTTCCAGCACTATGTTAAACAACAGTGGTGAGAGTGGGCATCCCTGTCGTGTTCCTGATCTCAGGGGGAAAGCTCTCAGTTTTTCCCCGTTGAGGATGATGTTAGCTGAAGGCTTCTCATAGATGGTTTTGATGATGTTTAAGTAGGTTCCTTCTATCCCAACTTTCTCGAGAGTCTTTATTAAGAAGGGATGCTGTATTTTGTCAAATGCTTTTTCTGCATCTATTGACAGGATCATATGGTTTTTATCTTTTCTTTTATTGATATGATGTATCACATTGATTGATTTGCGAATGTTGAACCAGCCCTGTAACCCAGGAATGAATCCCACTTGATCTTGGTGGATGATTCTTTTTATATGCTGCTGGATTCGATTTGCAAGGATCTTGTTGAGAATTTTTGCATCCGTATTCATCAAGGATATTGGCCTGTAGTTCTCTTTTTTTGCTGGATCTCTGTCTGGCTTGGGAATCAGTGTGATGCTGGCTTCATAAAATGAGTCCGGGAGTTTTCCTTTGCTTTCTATTTTTTGGAATAGCTTGAGAAGAATTGGGATTAATTCTGTTTTAAATGTCTGGTAGAATTCCCCAGGGAAGCCATCAGGTCCAGGGCTCTTATTTGTTGGGAGATTTTTGATCACTGATTCAATTTCTTCACTCGTTATGGGTCTGTTCAGGTTTTCTATTTCTTCCCGTGTGAATTTTGGTAGTGAGTGTGTGTTTAGGAATTTGTCCATTTCTTCTAAGTTGTCCAATTTGTTGGCATATAATTTTTCATAGTATTCCCTGATAATTGCTTGTATTTCTGAGGGGTTGGTTGTAATAAGTCCATTTTCATTCATAATTTTGTCTGTTTGGGTGCTCTCTCTTTTCTTTTGGATAAGTCTGGCTAGAGGTTTGTCAATTTTGTTTACTTTTTCAAAAAACCAACTCTTGGTTTCATGGATCTGTTCAATTGTTTCTTTGGTCTCTATGTTGTTTATTTCTGCTCTAATTTTTACTATTTCTCTTCTTCTACTGGGCTTAGGGTGTTCTTGTTGCTCTGCCTCTAGTTCCTTTAGGTGAGCTGTTAGATTTTGGACTTGCGCTTTTTCTAATCTCTTGAAATAGGCCTGGAGAGCAATGTACTTTCCTCTTAGGACTGCCTTTGCCGCATCCCATAGATTTTGAATTGTTGTGTTTTCATTTTCATTTGTTTCCATATATTTTTTAATTTCATCTCTAATTGCCTGATTGGCCCATTCATTCTTTAGAAGGGTGTTCTTTAACCTCCATGTTTTTGGAAGTTTTCCAGACTTCTTCCTGTAATTGATTTCAAGTCTCAAAGCATTGTGATCTGACAGTGTGCATGGTATGATCTCTATTCTTTTATATTTATTGAGGGCTGCTTTATGTCCCAGTATGTGATCTATCTTGGAGAATGTGCCATGCGCACTTGAGAAGAAAGTAAATTCCCTGGCCTCAGGATGTAAAGTTCTAAATATATCCGTCAGGTCCATCTGGTCCAATGTATCTTTCAAGTCCATTATTTCTTTAGTGATTTTCTGTCTGGGTGACCTATCCATTGGTGTAAGCGGAGTATTAAAGTCCCCTGCTATTAGCACATTCTTATCTATAAACTTGTTTCTGTTTGTGATTAATTGTTTTAGATACTTAGGTGCTCCCACATTCGGTGCGTAGACATTTATGATTGTTAGTTCTTCCTGATGGATGAACCCTATAATTATTATGTAGTGCCCTTCTTCATCTCTTGTGATTGTCTTTATTTTAGAGTCCAGTTTGTCTGATATTAGTATCGCTACTCCGGCTTTCTTTTGATTTCCTGTAGCATGATATATATTTCTCCATCCCCTCACTTTTAATCTGAAGGTATCTTCCCGTCTAAAATGAGTTTCTTTTTTTTTTTTTTAAATTTTTTTTTTTAATGTTTTATTTCTAGGAGAGAGAGAAAGAGACAGCGTGAGCAGGGGAGGGTTAGAGAGAGAGGGAGTCACAGACTGAAACAGGCTCCAGGCTCTGAGCCGGCAGTCAGCACAGAGCCCGACGCGGGGCTCGAACCCACGAACCGCGAGATCATGACCTAAGCGAAAGTCGGACGCTTAACCGACTAAGCCACCCAGGCGCCCCTAAAATGAGTTTCTTGTAGACAGCATACAAATGGATTTTGTTTTTAATCCATTCTGCTACCCTATGTCTTTTGATTGGAGCATTCAGCCCATTTACATTCAGTGTTATTATTGAAATATGTGGGTTTAGAATATTTGTATATTTTGTAGGGTTCATGTTTGTGGTGGTGTGTCTGGAATCTTTGTTCCTTGCAACCTTTCCTTCAGAGCATCCCCCTCAGGATTTCTCTTAGGGCTGGCTTCGTGGTGACAAATTCTTTCAATTTCTGTTTGTTTGGAAAGGTTTTTATCTCTCCTTCTATTTTGAATGACAGGCTTGCTGGATAGAGGATTCTTGGCTGCATATTTTTTACTGTTCATCACATTGAAGATCTCTTGCCATTCCTTTCTGGCCTGCCACGTTTCAGTAGATAGGTCTGTCACCACTCTGATAGGTTTCCCTTTGTATGTGAGGGCCCTTTTCTCCCTAGCTGCTTTCAAAATTCTCTCTTTGTCCTTGTATTTTGCCATTTTTACGATGATATGTCTTGCAGAAGATCGATTCAAGTTACGTCTGAGAGGAGTCCTCTGAGCCTCTTGTATTTCCACATTGACTTCCTTCCCCAGGTCGGGAAAGTTCTCTGCTATAATTTGTTCCAGGACTCCTTCAGCACCTTTCCCTCTCTCTTCCTCTTCTGGGATTCCTATGATACGGATATTGTTGCATTTGACTGTGTCGCTGAGCTCTCGAATTCTTCTTTCCTGTTTCTGGATCAGTTTGTCTCTTTTTTTGTCAGCTTCTTGTTTTTCTATCATGGTGTCTTCTAAATCACTTATTCTCCTTTCTGCCTCTTCAATCCGTGCATTGGAGGCCTCTAATTTATTATGTATCTCATTTATCGCATTTTTTAATTCTTCATGCCTATTTTTATTTTCCATTCTGTCTGTAGCCATAGTTTCTTTGATGTCCCTATGTTTTTTTCAAGCCCTGCTATTAATTTTACCATTATTATTCTAAAATCTTGTTCAGTTATGCTGCTGATATCTGTTTTGAGCAGTTCATTAGCTGTCATTTCTTCTTGGAGTTTCTTTGGAGGAGAGCTCTTTCGTTTCGTCATTTTAGTTAGCTTTCCAGCTCTTGTTGGTTTTAAAGACCTGTTATGCTCTCTGTTTCTATGAGCGCTGCTCTATCCAAGAAGACTCTTTGACTTTCCAGGGCCTATCCTTTCAGAGATTGTTTTTTGAATGGTATCCCTCGGTCTCTCTTGTTGGGACCTTAGTTATTTTATTTTCCTATTCGTAGTGATATTTGGGACTCTTCACCTTGTGTACTCTAGCTTGTTTCTTGATGTAGCCCTCTCAGGCAGGGATGGGCGTGGCGTGATCCAATGCCTCAGGCGGGGGTGCTGCCTTGGCGACTGTGGGGAGGAGAGTGACGGTGCTCCAGTCCCTTCTTGAACCCCGCGCTGCAGCTCACTTTTTTTTTGGCGTGTCAACTCCCCGTTCCGGGGACGCAGCCGAAGTTGGTTGCACTCTTCAACCCAGGCCAGTTCCTATCTCCAAATCCCAGTCCGGGCGCCCCGCTGAAGTTGCCTTAGACACAGCTTCCCAGACAACCCCCTCGGGCTATTCCCGAATTTCAAGGAATTTTCAAGGGTAGTTTCAGTTGTTTGTAATTGCTGCTTTGAGTTTGACTTTGGACTCTAACCTGGTTCTCTGTGCAGTTAGGTGTCACTTTACAGTGTTGGTTGGCTGAGGGTAGGTCTTTCAGGGCCCCTGGGAGCCCCTTTAGATTTGGGACTATGTAATATTCATCACTGAATATTAGGAACTCAGGAAACATTTTTGTTGAATGAGATAATGAATTCACAATACCTCTGCCTGATGCTGTCTCCACTCCCCACCTCCATCCTACCATGGTCCTCAGAACACATAGGAATGGGGACATTTTGGCTTCTTTGGTTTAGAAGAGATGAGTTTTATGGAGTGATTTAGATTTTCTGTTGGAATTGGATTGGTCTTTGAGATAATCCCTTTTCCCTGCTTCTAAGTGCTTCCCTAGCCAAAGAAGGTAACAAAAGGACTTGGTTGAAAATAGGATGATGGCATGTGTTTGAAAATGCTCTTACTATCTTCCTTTTGAATACTGGACCCACATCTTCCATTCCATAACAAGGCAGTCTGGTCATTATAGACAGCTTTGACATGCCAGGAATGGATGGCTCCTCACTTAGAAGGTTCTATTTCCTGATTTGTCCCTTAAAGGTGATTTTGAAGACTGGAATTATGAATGACTTACGTTAAAGCATAATAAAAGAGATGTTGTCCTTCTCCCCCAAACAACCATCCCCTCCCTCCCCATCCACTTGTGCTCCGTTCTGTCTTTTCAGTTGTGGTCCACCCATCAAATGCAGTGATGATCCTAGTACTTCGTGCATAACTTGCCTGGTAGCTTACAAATATGCATCATAAGGAAAAGTTTGGCCAGTTTAGTAGATGGCTTTGTTGATAGTAATCCTGAGTGTGTGGCATCTTGCTGTGTCTCAGAGTATCACCATGGTCCTTATTGAAAGGACCCTGGTTTCTGCAAGGTGTCTGCTTGATAGGGCAAGTTTAAGTAACGGTAATTACTACTGGAGGTTTTTTTTTTAAGTTTTGATTGATTGATTTTGAGAGAGACATAGAGAGTAGGGGAGGGGCAGAGAGAGAGGGAGACAGAGAATCCCAAGCAGGCTCTGCACTGCCAGTGCAGAGCCTAACACAGGGCTCAGACTCACAAAACTGAGATCATGACATGAGCCGAAACCCAAAGTTGGACCCTCAATCAAGTGAGCCACTCAGATGCCCCTGGAGTTTGTTTTTTTAAATATCCTATTTACAGAAGTTCATTTGCTGCCCTCAGTGAGCTTAGAAGCTCCTGTGTGTGACATACAGACCTTCTTCTTACCAGACACAAATGTGATCTGACCTCTAACCACTGATGCTATTTTTAGCATTTTGTCCGCCCTCTGGGCCAGTTTGATATTTCTGTTTTTATAATGTGACGGTCAGCCTTTGATTGTTGTATTTAATAGATTTACTCTTGAATGCTGAGAACAAACTGAGGGCTGATGGGAGTCAGGGAGAGGGGAACGGGGGTGATGGGCACGGAGGAGGGCCCTTGTTGGGATGAGCACTGGGTGTTATATGGAAACCAACTTGACAATAAACTATTTAAGAAAAAAAATATTTATAGAAATGGAGGGACTCTTAGAGGTATTCAAATCCAGTGTTCTTGAAACTTTTCCTTACTGTGAAAGGACAGTGCAAACACTAATAAATGTAATTTATGCCACTGTGTAAATAGGAGAAAAACTGAACTTCAAGTTCAGAGAGGCACTGAAATGAGAGGCCAGAAGCCTCTTTCATCTCTCTACTCCCTTCCACCCCAACCCTTGAGGTATACAAATATACCATCTGGGGCTCTGTGGAGTTTAATTTGAAAACCACAACTCGGGAGGTAATGGGTGTTTTGCTAAGTCTTAAATATTCCTAGCACCAATTTGCCATTTATTGCTTCCTGAGGGTACAGTTTTAAAACAGAACTGCTCAGAGTTCTTCCCCTGCAGGAAATAGTATGAATTACTTATAGACACTCACCAGTCATCAAGAAGCTTAGGGTATGTTGTTCAGCCCGACCAACGTGTGCTCTTTAGAAAGTACCACAGGTAAGAATCTGACTTGAGTGGTAGAGTGGTACTGGTTTTTCTGTTTGATGACAATTACGGCATATGAATGAAACCATGAATGTGCTTACTAAGTTGGGATGCCCTATGTGGGATAGGCTCTAATTGTGATTCTCCAAGTGGGTTCCCCTGGACCAGCAGCAGCAGCAGCCCCTGTAACTTGCCAGAATGCAGATTCTTGACCTCTTCCATAGGCTTGCTGAATCAGAAACTTTGAAGATGGAGCCTAGTGGTTGGTATTCCACGAGCTTTCTGGATGATTCTGCTGTTGGAGCAGTTGTGGTCTGTGGGTTGGCTTGGGACTGCTACCCCTGTCCCCTCGTCTTGTATAGCATTCTTCTTGCTTTGTTGTGGACATTTGATGGTGTCTCCATCTTCTAGGAAGTCCTCAGCAACTTTGTGTTCAAAACAAACAGCCTAGCTCTGACTTCCAATTAGATTACCACCCCTTGGGAACTTTGTGGAAATTCTGAAGCAGCCACTAGGTGTGTCTGAACATTATTGTGTTTTAGGTGTTAGTGGGAAGCCGGATTGTTTATGAGAGGAAGTGATCTTCTGCTGGACCGATCAGGACCTCATTCATCTGGTTGCTGCTGAGGCCACTCAGACATTACAGCTTCATGTCTCCAGTGAGGGTTTGTGGAGGATTTCAAATGCAGCACTTTCGTGACCACGATCATCTTAGCTGTCTCGGCATTGCAAACCTGTTTGTCTTCTCTTGTGCCTCCCTGATTAACTAGGCAGTCATTCAATAGCCTGTAGCTGGGGAGTCCGAATGTAAGATCCAAAAATCACCTCTGATATCAGAAAAATAAGATTTGCTTGTATGTATGAATATGATTTTGTGTGTGTGTGTGTGTGTGTGTGTGTGTGTGTGTGTGTGTGTGTGTGTGTGGGTAGAGGGTCTGTAGTTTTCATCAGATTCTGGAAAGGATCTCTGTCCCCCGGATACCTTCCCAAACTGATTAACTATTGCTTTAGCTGCTTTGGGATAATAGTTGTAAGAAGTCTTCACAAGATTTGCAGTCATTTGAGGTAGAAGGGCTTTCAGGGGGATTGGCAATTCTAGTTTAGCCTGCCTTGCAGTCTCCTAAAGTGTCTATATATACATTAAGTAAAGTAAGACTGGTTCTTTACTTACTGAATCACGATTTTCTGTTTCTGAGCAGGAGGGAGGGTGCACATTTGTTGCTATCAACAACGTGCTAATTCTGTAGTTTCAGGTGTAGTGTCTTTAAAAGATACCATCCTCTGAGGTATATAGAACGGGAGGATATTATTTCTGTTTACAGTTGATGACCCTGAGGTTTAGAGAAAAACGTGAAATTATCACTAGGTTTATCTGTCCCCATGGTCTGAATGCATTGGACACTCCCACTGGCTCATGGCTCTGGTTACTTCTTTTTTTATTTTATTTTATTAAACCGATATTTTTTTTTCATTTTGTTTTAGATAGAGGAAACACAGGGGAGAGGGGCAAAGAGAGAAAAAGAAAGAATCCCAGGCAGGCCCCATGTTCAGCATGGAGCCCAATGCGAACTCGAGCCCATGGGATCATGACAAGAGCTGAAACAGATTCAACCGACTGAGCCACCAACGTGCCCCTAGGGCTACTTCCGAATACTCTTGGATAATGCCTAGCCTAGTCTCAGCAAGTTCATTGTGGATAAGAATCTGATTGTTTACACCTAAAATCATTATTCTTTAAAGGAAATGGATCATGTGAAAATTGTGGATTTCTTTTTTGCTGTTCCTTATTTTTAAACAAAAATTTTATAGATCTCATCTCCCCACTTCACAGTCAAATATAAGCTGGCCCCAGCCCCTCTTCTTTTCTCCTTCATAAGGATCATAGAAAATCCCACCTAATCATTTTTTTTTTTAGCGTGTTGGGTCAGGGAACGGCAAGTCGTTGGCAGCTGATAGCATCACCTCCTTTTCATTAGATTTTTCTTTGGGTTTCAAAGACTAGTGCCCTTGTAACTTCTATTACACAGCCTTAAAACTGCACATAAAAGTTTGCTATGGAAGAGTAGCAAATGTAAGATAAATTGAGAAGGTTAAGGGGAAAACTGCTAAGAGCTTCTCATAAGTGAATTCTCATCTTAAAAGCATAGCAGTTTCTCCAAGTGACAAATTAACTTGAGATTGTGCTTTGCATTTTTAAGTAATGTGTGGTAGGGTAATTCCATTTGTGTTTAAGCTAGAGGTCAATGAATGCCTCCCTTATTCCACTTGTACTTTTTGCTTAATCTAGAAAAAGAAGCTGTATATGTGGACATTTAACTTACGTTTATTTTGCAAATGCATTGTATCTGTGATTCAGTCAGTGATGAGATTCTGTGTGTTAAGGAAGGCTGGCGTACGAAAGGTGTTTGTGTTGAGGGCTTAGGGCCAGAGCGTTTTCCAAAAGGAGTATTTGCGCTTTGAAAACTTCTTATAAAGATTCTTGTTCCGACTTGAATTACTCTTTCACTTCATTAGGGTCACTGAAAAGGACATCAAGATGTCAGTAATTTCAGTTCCTTGGCATTGGGTGGGTAGAAAAAGCATTAGTAAGTGAGGTAGTGGTTCTTTCTGTCAGTGTCATAATTGATTATAACAATTTAAGTAGGTGACTCCCTTTTTCTATCAGGAATATGCATATTAATGTCATTTAGACTTTCACTTTGAGTGACTCCATATTTCTATCACAAATACGCATATTAATGTCATTTAGACATTTGTGTCATTTAATTTCTATATTAATTTTAGGGTATATGTATCTGATTTGTTGAACAGTAGTGAGAATATAGAGAAGAGGGTTCCTGCCTAGCATTCTTTTTTTTTTTTTAATATAACTTATTGTTGTGTTAGCTAATATACAGTGTATATGGCTTCAGGAGTAGATTCCTGTGATACATCGTCCTGCCTAGCATTCTTACAATCTGTCTAGTGAGAACAGATTGATCACGGAAAGCTCTTAATTCTTCCAGTCACTGATGTCGCTGTTAGGTGTTTAGGCTGGGTAAGTAATAGTAATATCCTTGCCCTCTGTATCTTTCTATTGAGGTCGTCATTTTCCTTCTTTGGTCTTTGGCCGCATTGCATTTTTGCTCCAGGATTTTAATTTGTGGGGCAGAGACAGTGTGCTTGATGTGGACCTCACTTTCAAAGTCAGAGCACAATACGGAAGATCGTATTTTTTACTTGAAAGAGATTCCTTGTTGTTTCGATCTCAGGGGAATCAATGGGTATACATGCAGTGGAGATTGAGAGAGATGAGGGGCAGGTGCTAAGTTCTGGAGCCCCAGGGCCATGTTTCCTAACCCATGGTGGTGGACTTTACATTTTTTGGAAGAAGCAGAATAAATTGAAATACTTGAGGCTAGGAGGCAGTCTGAGGCAAAGCAGGCCTCTAAATTTCCTTTAAGTTCCTTTACCTCTGGTTCTTATAAGAAAAAAGCCCCAAAAAGCCAGCACTCTGACTCTGTGCTTCCTGCAGTGGAGCCTAGTGTTACAGAATCTGTTTGTATCTAAATAAAGTAAATGAGTTTCAACAGCCTGCCAGTCACCTGACCCAGAAACCATACATAGCTTGATGGTTATTTTGAGGTTGTGCATTCACCTGTTTGGACAGTTAAGGACTGTGGACATAAGTGGGGTTAGGAAATGTTTGTGTGATTTTTAAAGGTTTATTGTTTATTGTGAAACACACTATGTTTATGTTAGAGTCCAGTGACGTAGTTTCTGACTTCACAATGGCTTTGCCTTAATAGCATATACTGTGTGATTTCACTCCTGTGGAATTTAAGAAACAGATGAGCAAAGGAAAGAAAGAGACAAACCAAGAAACAGACTCAACTATACAGAACAAACTAATGGTTACCAGAGTGGAGATGGGTGAGGCGGATGAATTAAACAGGTGACAGGGATCAAAGAGTGCACTTGTTGTGCTGAGCACTGGGTATCGCATGGAAGTGTTGAATCACTATAATTGTACACCTGAAACTAATACTACACTATACATCCACAATACTGGAAATAAAATTGAAAGAAAAAAAAGCTTTGCCTTAATAATTACAACAAGACTTTCCCTTACCAGTTGGCTTTTAATGTGTGTTTGAGGTCGTGATCTTTTTGGTATTATTTTAATAGAGGTAAAATTTACATAATATGAATGTCGTGAATATTTTTTGTGAAGAGAATTTAAGAGAGGTTAATTGACTCAACACTTGGTTCATTTATTTTAATTCATTGGCTGATAGGCCAGGTTGATATAAAGCCAGGTCCTTGCCTTCAAGGAGATCACAGCCTCCTAAGGGTATAAAACATAAACAAATATTAATAGAGGCATGTACAAGGTGCCCTGTGGCTGCAAAAGATGTTTACTGTGCTTTGCTTTTTGAGCCTGCCTCTGAAAATGGCAGAATCTTTTTCCTCTTGCTCTATTTTTTATAGCAACTTGTCTCACTTTGTTGTCTTCATGTTTTCTGTTAGGAATTTCATATTAAGGTTAGAATTTTGTCAGCTATTTCATGCTTCTGAACATTTCTTGCTTCTAAGATTCAAAGAAAGAAATGTGAGTGGTGATGCCTGATGTTGTTCTGTTTCTAAGAATTGTAAAGCGTGCACTTGCTATAACTTGCTACAAAAGTTGATATAAAAAAGATATTTTTGGCTTTTGGAGTGTAAACTGAGATTCTGCCAAATTTATTTTTCCTGCAAGACTGCTGGCCAGGACGCTTCAGATCTGTTTGCTTACTTAAGCCAGTCCTATATTATATATATTTTTGCCTTTATTATATGTTTCAGTCCCAAACCCCAAGCAAAGAGTCTATTTCCTGTCTTCTTTGCTTTGAAGTTTCCTGAAACTTGTTCTTTTTTAGATCTCTTGTTCTTTTTTTTATTACTAAAATCTCTTGCATGTTTGCAAATGGTAATAGCACTGTCTTTTCCTTTTATACTGGTAATGAGGGATTCAGTGGATAATACTTATAGAGACCTCCAGAATTCTTAGAGAAAGGACTAAATAAGATGAAGTAGTAGTATGCAAAGTGAATAAACTAGTTTCTTATATTAAGCTGAGTTTTAAGAGGTTAGTGAATTTTTCTCAATGCTAATCTCTCTTTTTTAATTTAATACTCTGGTTTCTCTTTTCATAGTTCATGCTTTTTAGACTTCCTCACTTTCCTTTTCTAAGGCATTTCTGAACTGGCACAATTGTCATTTTTTTCTTTAATTTTATAAAGTATGGTATGTTTTAAAAATTACTAAAAAAAAATTCTTTCATGCCTCTTCCCTGGCCCATGAAATGTAAAAATTGTCTTAAATAGACTTCACTTTAATAGTCTTATTTTATTAAAATCTTGCAACATCTTGGTCAAGTGCTAGCATATAATTTTCATAGCTAACTTTTAAACCGTAATAGCTAACTTTTAAACTGTAACCAGGCTCGTATTTTACCTTTCTCTCTGTGAACTGCTGAAAGGGCAGACTTATCTGGTTACACTTTCCAGTTTCACAGAAAGGTCCTTTTCCTCCTTTCACTATCTTGATAACGGAGAAAGTCAAGGGGACAGTCAGCAGCCTGGTTTAAGAGGGTGGAAACATGTCTATTGCACTGGCATTTGCTTCCTCTGTGGCATGAAAGCTTGTACTTGTGGCCTACAAAGTGATGTTGTGCAAAAATGTGATGGACAGGTGTTTACTCTGGCCTTGACCAAGGTGAGAATTTGAGATGGGAGATTTAGGCTCCATGGAGGAGGTGGTTTGGAACTTGACCAGTCTGTCAGTTTTGTTCCCTATCATTGAAGCTGGAGACTAAGTGAAGGAGATAGAATTTCACAACTCATAATATAGCTCTAAAATCTTTTTCCTTTTGCTTAATGTATTTTAAGCAATTGAATACATTTTCCATAAATTTTACTGCCTTCCATTTATCTTTGAATGGAAGCCAATGAGAGAAATATTTAGGAGGTTATGAGCAACAATAGAATGAACTGTTAGAAAAGTCCTTTTGTGGCATTCCTCAAGTGTGTGCTGGTAAAAAAATTACTGTAATTTGATAGTGAAATGTTGGAAAATGATTTTATTTACTATTTAGAAATAGCGTCAATGAGGCTTGCTTTTTAAACTCATAGGTTCAAAACATTTAGTTATGCCTCACTAGCTCAATCTTTGCTCGTTATGTTTACATTGATGGAATTAAATGTGACACACTGCAGGGTTGGACCAGCCCCGCAGTTCTGAAATACAGAGCTTGATTGAATTCTGAAAAAAAATGAAAGATACCATTTAATATCAGAAATGGAGATTAATGAAATTTTGTTTCTATACTCAAAGATTGGTTCAAGAAAGTATCCCAGTGATAGAAGAGGGAAAGAGCATGAAGAATACCCAACTGTAGATTGCCTTAAAACCAGGAAAGATTCTTAGACTTTGAAAGAGTGAATAATTTTTCAAAGCCACGTCCCTGGTATCTGTACTGGCCATAATATGGCTAGTCTTGGGGTTAGGGGGGCGGGGGGTGCCTTTCTAGTCCTTGCAACTACCAGTGCTATTAGTAAACACGTATTTAATGGCATTCAGCCCTGAAGAATTGAGTTTTACTTTCTGTGTATCCAAGGACATATGTGGATGAAGGTCAGAGCTTCATGATGCTTGGAATTGTGTGAGGTTCCTGGGTATTGAGGGAGTTGCCCTAATAGAATGCCCATAATTTTTTTTAGGAATTCTCTGAAGGCCGTCTTCTTTTTTTTTTAAATAGTTTATTGTCAAGTTGGTTTCCATATAACACCCAGTGCTCATCCCCACAAGTGCCCTCCTCCATGCCCATCACCCCCCTTCCCCTCCCCCCCATCCCATCTGCCCTCAGTTTGTTCTAGGCATTCAAGAGTCTCTCATGGTTTACCTCCCTTCCTCTCCCCCACTTTTTTTCCCCTTCTTCTCACCCATGGTCCTCCATTAAGTTCCTCCTAATCTTCCTGTACGTGCAAACATATGATATTCGTCCTTCTCTGCCTGACTTATTTCACTCAGCATAACACCCTCAAGGTCCATCCATGTTGCTACACATGGCCAGATTTCATTCTTTCTCATTGTCAGAGGCCATCTTCTGATTCTTGTGCTTATCTTGTACAGGGACCATTCACACTTCTCCTGTGACTTTCAGAGGCATCAATAATTTGTGTTTCAGTGTTAAGATTATATGGGCATTTTATATGAGCTAAAATCACCTGTCACTTGTTTTTATTTTTATTTTTTTAAATGTTTATTTATCATCAAGAGACAGAGAGAGACAGAGCATGATCATGGGAGGGACGAAGAGAGGAGGAAACACAGAATCTGAAGCAGGGTCCATCCAGCCTCTGAGCTGTCAGCATAGAGCCTGCTGCGGGGCTTGAACTCATGAACCGTGATATCATACTTGAGCCAAAGTCTGACGCTCAACCAACTGAGACACCCAGGTGCCCCTTCTGTCACTTGTTTTGATGGCTAAGGCTAGGGAATTGAAACTTAGACTTGGGTTTCTGTCTCCTCTTTGCCATTGATTTTAGATACATAATCTCTTTAAACTTCAGTTTTCTTTTCTATAAAATGAGTATTTATGGGGACCTGCCTAGCATAGTCAGTGGAACATGTGACTCTTGATCTCGGGGTCATGAGTTCCAGCCCCACGTTGGGCACAGAGACTACTATAAAAAATGGGTATTCATTCATTCATTCATTCATTCATTCATTCAGTGAATATTTCTATGTGTCAGGGCTGTTCTTGATGCTGGGGAATGAACAGTGAGCAAAGCAGGCAAAACCCCTGCTTTTGTGGAGTTTATATTCTACAGGGAGAAATGGAATATAAATTAATAGAAATTAAATATAATATCTTTTAGATGGTAACAGTTGCTACAAAGAAAAATAAAACAGGTTTGGCGTAGGACGACATGGTTAGAAGGCGACTTCTTTCTGTTTTATGTGGGGTAAATGGGGGGAGGGCTTTGTACTGAGGTGACATGTCAGCAGAGACCTAAATGGAGAAAGGAATGAAATATGAAGGTATCTGGGGATCTCAGGGAAGAGCAAGTCTGCGCAGTCCCTGAGGTGAGAACATGTTTGGGGGGCAGTGAGGAGGAGAGCCAGCCTGCAGTGAGTGAGGGCCGGAGCAGCTATGATGGCAGTACCCACCTTGCAGCGTTGCTTAGAAAATGGAGTGGAAAACACATAGAGTATGTACTTTACACACATTTAAAGAGTAGTATACCATAACACGTGAGGATTGTTCTAGACATAAAGGAAGCATTTAGTACTATGAAATGTATTAATAACATTCATTATCTTATTAAGTATCAGTAGAAAAGATCATATCATTTTTTTAATGTTACTTTTGAAGGCGAGTGGGAGGTGGGCAGGGACAGAGGGAGACACAGAATCTGGAGTAGGCTCCAGGCTCTGAGCTGTCAGCATGGAGCCTGAGGTGGGGCTCGAACCCACGAACCGTGAGATCATGACCTGAGCTGAAGTTGGATGCTTAACCGACTGAGCCACCGAAGTGCCCCCAAATCATATCATTTTTATAGAAAAGCCATCTGATACAATTCAATGTCAGTTTTATTGATCTCAGAGAAACCCTCAAAATAGAGTAGGAAAATATTCTTAGCAAAATAAAGTAGGTCCATCTCATTCCAAAAACCATCTTAGGCTTAATAGGAAATTTGAGAACATCCCCATGGAAGTCAGGAGCAAAATAGGAATGCCCATTATTTTTATTGTTGATTAATGGTGTTTCAGAATCATAAGTCAATGTAGTTGGACAAGAGAAAGAAAAAATTATAAAGGTACAAAAACTGAAAGGTAGTAAATGAATATTATTTGCAAATGATAGGAGTATATGACTAGAATACCTAAGAGAATCAAGTGAAAAATAAATTATAAAGATAATGTATAGGGTTTCTGAGTGGCTCAGTTAAGTTTTTGACTCTTGATTTTGGCTCAGATCATGACTTTGCTCTTAGTGAGTTTGGGCCCCACCTTGAACTCTGTGCTGATAGCATGGAGTCTGGGATTATCTCTTTCTCTCTCTCTCTCTCTCTCTCTCTCTCCCTCTCTCTCTTTCTCTCTCTCTCCCTCCCTTTCTCCCCTCCCTCCCTCCTCTGTTTCCATGTGCTTTCTCTCTCTCAAAATAAACTTAAAAAAAGATAACATAAAATATATATATGCCTGGATGCCAAGATAATATGTCAACATTTATAACTTGCATATATACAACCAATAACTAATTTGAAGATATAGTGGAAGAAAAGACCATTAGAATACAAAAGTATAAAATACCTAAGAATAAACTTAAGAAATATGTATGACATATATGAAGGCAGGCACTTAATGCTCCTTAGGGATGCAAAAAAGATACGAAAAGGCCTATCAAATTCTTGGATAAAAAGATGCTAATTCTCCTTAAATTCATTAATATGTGTATTTGATGTGGTGCTAGTGAAGATAACAATGGGATTTTTTTGGTGGGGGTTACAAAACAAGCTTATTCTATGTTCACATGGAAAAATAAACACCAAGAGATTCAAACATAAGGCTATGATAATTGAAACATTGGTATTGCCAAATACCATGTTTAGTGTATGATAAAGATGGCCTATCAGATTGGTTAGAGAAAGAAGCTCTGTTCAATAAATAGTCAGGTAAGCAGGTAGCCTTCTGGGATGAAAAAGCTGTTTAGAGCAGTACCTCAAATGTTAAGCCAAAAGCTATATAAAACAAATTTAAAAAGATAAGTTCTAGAAGACAGCATGAGGAAGCTATTTTATAATGTTGGAGTACATAGGGCCTAAGTAAGACAGAGAACTGAGAAGCCACCGAAGAGATGGACCAATTTGATCACATTACCACCCCCCACCAAAAAAACAAACACAAAAACCAAAAAACAAAACTAACTGAAAAAAATCTGCATATGGAAAGTCAGAGAACAATAAAATCAGGGAAAATGTTTACTTTTCATATAAAAAGGGGGTACTAATGTCTGTAATAAAGAGATCCTACAAATCCATAAGAAAAAGTCCAACTCAGTAGACACGTGGACAAAAGATACAAATAGCCTTTAGGAAGGGAAATAACAGTGGCACCTACACATGAAAAGACACTTAATCCATTTATTAAAAGAGATTTGTATGTGACAACTATGCCAAGGTACCATTTATCTCCATTAAATGGGCAAAGATTTAAAAGGTTTATAATCTGCACTGTAGAGGGTATGAATGCAAAACCATGGCCTCTTTAGTGGCCAATTTGGCAAAATCTATCATAGGAAGAATCTCGTATCCTTTGGGAACTTCAGTTCTAGAAATTCATCCCTAGATATGAATACATTCTCTGAGATATACTGTATATACATATGTACTATGAATGTATCTTACATGTTCATACATATTACCTGTATGAGAAAGTGACTTATGTACAAGATAATTATTGTAGGAGTGTTTTTAATGGTTAAGGATTGGAAATAACTGAAATATTCATCCATGGCAACTGAATAAATACATTATTACATCTGTAAAATATACCCAAGAATCTCTTAACACATTATGGTCTTGGAAAAATTGCCAGTATATGTTTGATGAAAAATGCAAGGTACAGAACAGTTTATATAATGTTTATCTGTGTTGAAGTGTTTTGCTTTTTATGAATAGATACAGCCTCTGGGGAGTATAATTTGAATATGAAGACACCTCCACACCTTTTCAAAACAAATTGCACTTAGCACTTACTACATGTTGGTGGTGGTTATTTGCATTATAATTACTGGATTCTTTTATCTCATGAGTTGATTTTTAATGATTGGGTCTGGAAGAGGAAGCCCATTTTGCTATAAATGCTGCTTAGTGAGGGCCATACTCCTGTTGTTCATCAAAAATGCTACATATGCTTCCTAAAGTGTGTTTCTCGGAAGATGTCAGTACAAGCTCTACAAACCAAAGAAGTCAAATAAAATTGGGGAACGTTGGATTAAAACTAAGCAGGCTTCTTTCTTGCAGGTTTTCTTAGATTCTTAATACATATAATGTTCTTTGTGAATATTCAAGAGAGATATTTAGAATGTGGTGTTTTCCAAATTTATTTGAAAGCAGAACTTTAAACAACAATGGTTACTACTTTTTTTCTTTAAAAAATATCTTTTGAGTAGTTGTCACATTGGAAAATAGCACTTTAATACTTGGATTTTGGCTTTGTTCACCTTCATTATTCATTTTAATAAATGTATATTTTTTATTTATTTCTAAGATGTCTGTCATCTCTCTCTGCCTGCTTTTCTTCCTCTGTGATATGCTACAACTCATTGATTTGTTTCTTGGCTGATGCCTTCCCAAAGTTCTCCAAATTATACTGGGTTTCTTGGGTAAATAAGAGACTCTATAAAAAGTAATGCAAAATCTCAGGGATTGATTGAATGGCAATTGAAGATTGAAGCTTCATTTGGTTCAACTTTTCCCAAAGCTTTAAAAGTTTTGCTCTACAGGGGGAGGAAGAAAATCAACTTAATGGGTAGATGGTTGAGGAATTGTGAGCTTAATGTGGAGAAGATGGCATCACCATGGGTCAGAAGATAGGGGTTCTCTCTCTGTCTTTACCATTTACCAGCTATTAAATCTTGAACAAGTCACTTAGCCTCTTATGCTTCATTTTTATCACCTGTATAATTCAGGGATTGAGTTTAGGTACATCCATTTTAAGGCTGACCTAAATTATTATTAATATGCTTAATGGAATCAGTGAAGATTGTAGGACCATGTAGAATATATTTTGTTCTACCCTACCATTTCCACGTGTGAATATAGTCTATCTCAGGTCACCTCTTTTGGAGAATGAAATTATTCAATAATTAGCTCATAGTCAATTGCATGTATTTGAATGAACTCGTTGAACTTTTTGAGACTTCTGTTTTGATTGATTGATTTAATTACCCTCCAGGAAAGCACTTGATTATAGCACAGGTCAATTAATATAGTGCTGCGGATAAATCCACACCTCCTGTGTAAACGCCCTGCATCTGTTTTACTGATTATAGGGAGAAGTCCGTGATGTGGATATTAATTATCCTCCCACCCACCCCCGTCCCCTGTTCCTTTGGTGGTTTTGCTGTGCTTTTTATGTGCTCCTGCCTGCTAACAGATTTCTGAACTCAGCACAGCAGAGGTCTAAATTCACTGAATTTATGCCATCAGGAAATGAGATTTAGATTTTGTTCCTCTGTTGAAATTAGGGATGTGACCTAGCTATTACACAGAAGAGTGTGAGCCTGAATTTGATTTTATTATGTGGAGGTAGAATGTTTTGTTAGAAGGAGAGCGCTTGCCTGAGCAGAGATCAGAGTGTGACTGAATGGTTAACTGCCAACCACCCCCCTTCCTCCCCCGCTTTTAGCAGGAGAAATATTTTTTTTAAATGAAATGACAACCAAGAGAATTACCAAGACCCAGTGAATTTTTTTGAGAGTCCTTTCAATTTACTTGAGTTCTGTTTAACCTTGCTTTCGATGTCATTCTGTGCATTACTGTCAAAGGACTTGGCTTCCTTTGAAGTTCCAAAGTGTTGCTGCTGGCGGAATCTTGATGGTAAAATAGAAGTGGTTCTCAGTAAAGCCCTTACTGATACACAACGATGCCTTTTTACCTGAGTAAAAGCATATGTGTATGAGTGCCTAAAAATGTAGAGTGTAAGGGGGAGATATATGATATATGATAATGGACACTAAGATGGGAGAAGTATTTCTCATGAATTAGAGATGCCCTTTCATAATTCAAGAGTCACAGAATGAAGAAAGGCTCGAAATCACCTGAAAAGCATCTGGAAGCAATCTGTAATTCTTAAGAGGCAGTAGAAGATCCAGTACATGATGATAAAACTGCTCATGTGGGATTATGGAAAAAGTAGCATTCTGTTCTCTTGTAAAACCTCTTGCAATTAAATGCCCGGAGATTTGATTATGAATTTTACTGTACTGTCCCAGATGCTTAATAAATGATTAATTGATTAGAGTAAAGAAGGCAGATTTGAAGGTACTGAAGATATTTTGGTATTTTTAACTAACAAAAAATTCGACTGAATAAATCTGATGATCAAATTGGCCTTATTCAACTGATTTATGAATGGGGCAGCCTTCCATGTAGTAGTATAAAGGAGCTTTTTTTTTTTTTTTTTTTTTACAGAGGTGTAGAAGAGAAAGGTTTTTAAAGGCAGAAAGGGGGCAAAAAATGGAAATTATTAGCAAAGAATGGGTTGTTTCAGGCAAGGCTGTCACCCTAAGGGAGATGGAAGGGGGTGTATTAGGTAGATTATCTCACTATTGCTGTTTGGCTAATTCCATGTTGATTGGTTAAAGGTTACATTCCTGGGGGGATGGTGAGGGGGTTGGAAATGCAAATAGATTAGGTATTAAGTCTTGGTTTGCTCTTGGGGGGTGTTTAGCACAAGTGCCTCCATTTGGAGTCTTCTGTTTCCTTTTTAATAATATGAAGAATTTATTTGCATGTAAAATGTTACCTTTTATTTTCCATGCCTCATACTCCCCCTTCTTGTCCCTGGTCACTGCCACTACCGTGCCCAGTTTTAAAGATTTAGGTCACACTGAGGTCTTCCTCCCCACTCCCCATTCTTTCCCTTTTGTAAAACGTTTGTTACAAGAAAAGGTATTACATTCTAAGCCTTTTAGGTATCAGTAGATCAAACGCATACATGAAACCTCTGACAGCGACTTCTAGGAAACCATCTTTTAATATATTGGACTGTTGCAGAAAAGTTACTGCATTAACGAGTGACTCATCCTTGTTACACACAGATTTTGGAGACATATTTGTTGTACTAGACTCTTACCTTGAATAGCTCACTTTAACCTAAATTGGGAGAATATTTTACCCAATACTTATAACTGTATCAAATCAAATTGTACCTTATTTCTTGCTTTTGCGTAAGTAGTTGTGATCATATGTAATTACAACATTGCACTGTGCTTTTTCTTCGTATGATAAATGGCATTTTCCATTTTATCATAAACTCACAAAGTTTTTTGATGGCTGACAAAATTACAGTTAAGTAAATTATGTTGTGTCAGAATTACTTAACTCTTCCCCAGTTATTGGGCATTTAAATGTTTTTTATGCTTTAAATTTAAAAGTGTGTGTGTGTGTGTGTGTGTGTGTGTGTGTGTGTACACACACACATATTTATATATATAATTTCATTTTATTTTAATTCCAGTGTAGTTAACATACAATGTAATAGTTTTAGGTACAGTATAGGGATTCAGTACTCCCATATACACCTGCTTCTCATCACCACAAGTGCACTCCTTAATTCTTATCATCTATTTAACCCATCCTCTCACTCACATCCCCTCTGATAACTGTCAGTTTGTTCTCTGTAGTTAAGGGCCAAATTTAAGTATAGCATTTATTGTTTTCTTACAAGATGTTCTCACCTGGACATTTGTGTAGCTTCCGCCTATTTTGGTCTTGAACAGTGTGGCTTCTTATGATTCTGTTTAGCGTTTGCATTAGCTTCTGCCTTTTGTTCTCTGTGTTTAGGGTTCATATTTTTGCTGTGCTCTCCAGGACACTGCTAGGTATTCTTTGTGTTTCTCTCAGGTAGGATAATTTCCCAATGTTCTTCAGACCCCTGTATTTCTGGCTGTACAGTAGGGATTAAACCATCCATTTGTGTTGTGAAATTTATGTTCCCAGTTAGGCCTGATGAGAGGAGATGTGTGTCTAAGACCAAAGTATACATGTTGCTCATGGGCTGGCAAAAAAACCCCAGAACTTTTAATTGTCAAAGTCAGCGTAGGGTAGAGGCACCAGGGAATATTTTGGGAGTATTGCACACTTTTAAAAAGGTGATTGTGGAAGTCGTTTGTGGCCCTGCCTTTACTATTCGGTATTGTGTTGTCATTGTCTTGATACAGGGCTGCTGATGGCATGGGTATGGATTTATTTAGTTTCATGTTTTTTTCCCTATTCTGCAAGAAGTCTATAGTTATGTAACATCTCTTAGACAATGGAGGAATCTTCTACTTTCTGCTGCCCAGAGGGTGTCTTTCTTTTTTATTTTATTTTATTTTTTTTAATGTTTTATTTATTTCTAGGAGAGAGAGAGAGAGACAGAGACAGAGACAGCGTGAGCAGGGGAGGGTCAGAGAGAGAGGGAGACACAGAATCTGAAACAGGCTCCAGGTTCTGAGCTGGCAGTCAGCACAGAGCCCGACGCGGGGCTCGAACCCACGAACCGCGAGATCATGACCTAAGCGAAAGTCGGACGCTTAACCGACTAAGCCACCCAGGCGCCCCTCAGAGGGTGTCTTTCATTTTTGGCTAACATTCAGATGTTTAAGTAAAAATTTACTTTTTGCTTATAATTTTCTTTTTGATAAAGAGAAGTGAGATCTGAGGAGAACCCACTCAGTGCACCACAGATGGTGGGGAAAGGGAGGGGAGAAAAATTAGAGAATCTTAGGCTGGATTTTTGCAGTTTATTTATGATGGTGGGATATTTTTTATTCCTTTCTATAGATTTCCGAAGTCTTCTGGGAGTTCCCAACAGTCCCAAGTTTGGAGAAATCTTTTCCGCCCATCTGATAGCGTGAAGTGAGCAAATACAGCCCAGCACCAGGCTACTGAAGAGAGCAGTCACAGGTAATGTCTTCTCATTACTATTAATAGGCATTCAGTACTGTTCAGTAACAGGGTTAAAAAAAAAAAAGCAAAAACTACTTGAACTTACACATCCAAGTGAACATTATCTTGTTCAAAATAGTTTGAGAGGCTATTTTGTACTCAAAACATTATAATTTATTTATGTGGTTTTTGGATCTGCATCTTGATCCTTTAGTAGCATTCTTTTTTTTGTTTTTAATTTTTTAACATTTATTCAGTTTTTTGAGAGGCAGACTGAGCACGAGTGGGGTAGGGGCAGAGACAGAGGGAGACACAGAATCTGAAGCAGGCTCCAGGCTCTGAGCTGTGAGCTGTCAGTACAGAGCCCGAACCCACGTGGGGCTCGAACCCACAAGATCATGACCTGAACCAAAGTCCAAAGCTTAATCGACTGAGCCGCCCAGGCACCCTCTCTGCTAGCACTCTTAAACATCCTATTTTCTGTGGTGGCACATCTCAACCCTGTGGGGTGTGTTTGGGAAGTAGTCTAAACTTCTTTAGAGCTAGGGTGTTGAATCGCTGGGGTCTAATTTTGATCCAAACCTAGAAGGTGCAATAACATAATGAAAACCGTTTTCCTTTTTGTAATTTGTGTTTGAAGGCTCATACACTGTATTAAAAGTTAATTCTAAGAAGAGGTGACTCTAAGTTTCAAACAATGGTAGTATTGTTAAAATAAGCAGTAGGGCTTGTAGCTTACAGAGAAGCACGTGTGCTATCTATTTGACTATGTATATGCTGGTATTCTTTCTTATTAAAATCAATCAGTCTGCATTGTAGAAAGGGTTCCTGTGTTAATGAGGCTAAATAAGATGGGATCTAAACTTCCCTATAAGGTATACCTCTGAACCATTGTAATTTGCGTCTTTCTGATAGTGTGTCTTGCATTGCATTTCCAAGTCTTACTAGGGTACTTGTTTAAAATGCACATTAAAAATTCAAATTATTAGGTCCCAATCTAGGGTGACATAATTAGAATGGTATGGGGAAGGGTTTGGGAATCTGCATTTTACAAGTAAATACCATCAAAGATTGACATCCCCAATTCATAAAATCATACTTCTATCTAATCTTTGTATTTGTTTTAATGTAAAGGTGTTATTGCTTTGAATAAAATAGCACAGGACTACATTCTCAAGTAGCTTATTATTAGATCAAATTGAGAATGTAATTGAATAAAACTGTACTTTGAACTTCATGTCTAAATTCAAAGTGATTGTAGCTTTTCCTTAGATGCAAATGGATAAGTTTGTTTTTGATGTTTAGATGCCAAATGCTAAATTTTGTGAAATATCTGCTCTTCATATTTGCTAATAAGTTGTACCTCGGATATCTTACTCAAGTGTGGATGGTAAAGAGGATTAGGGAGACATTGGAGGCCCCTGGAGTCTATGCTCCACTCATTTACCATTAGCCGACTGTTTTTCAGTAACCATTGTGAGGAAAGTTTTGCTTGCAATTTATGGTTCAAACAGAAAAAAGACTTGGGGACACCTGGGTGGCTTACACGTTTGAGCATCCGACTCTTGGTTTTGACTCAGGTCATGATCTCACAGTTTGTGGGATCGAGCCTCTTATGGGGCTTCACATTGGCAACGTGGAGCCTGCTTAGGATTCTTTCTCTCCCACTCTCTCTGCCCTTCCCCAGCTCTCGTTCTCTCTCTCAAAATAAATAAGTAAACTTAAAAAAGAAAAAATACTTCATAGTGTCCTGAAATTTTGGGAAGCTCTTTGAATCCCCCAAATGAAAGAGAGTATTAACATGAAATAAAACAGTGGCCTCTGTTACGACGTTATTTTCATTACCATGTACATTCTTTAGTAATCATTCCTATAAATTTACTATTTTGGGGTAATGTAAGCCTAACGCATAAAATGTGTTATTTTTTTTCTTAAAAGTTTCTTTTTAATGTTTTTTATTTATTTCTGAGAGAGAGAGAGAAAGCATGAGAAGGGGGGGTCAGAGAGAGAGGGGGAGACACAGAATCTGAAACAGACTCCAGGCTCTGAGCTAGCTATCAGCCCAGAACCTGACGCAGGGCTCGAACCCAGGAACTGAGATCATGACTGGAGCCGAAGGCAGATGCTCAACTGACTGAGCCACCCAGGCGCCCCTAAAATGTTATTTTTTAGATATTTTCAAGTTTACAGATTATACCTTTACTTTAAAAGATATGTGCAATATTACAGCATTCTGTGCATGTTAATATTGAGAGATAAATGTAAAATAAAAATGGTGACTGTAGATTTCTAAGTAAAGGTTATTATTTTGAGATGCTTGTTTCCTTTTTTTAAAAAAATATTTTTTTAATGTTTATTTTTGAGTGAGAGAGACAGAGCATGAGTGGGGGAAGGACAAAGACAGGGGGAGACACAGAATCCAAACAGGCTTCAGGCTCTGAGCTGTCAGCACAGAGCCCTACGCGGGGTTCGAACTCACAGACTGTGAAAACGTGACCTGAGCAGACCTCAGTTGGACGCTTCTGAACCATCCAGGCACCCCTTGAGATGCTTGTTTCTTAAAATATTTAATTTATTGATATGAAACATTCCATTAACTTTATACTTGAAAATTATGTTAAAATGCACAACATAAAATTTACCCTTTAACTCTTTTTAAGTGTATAGTTCAGTATTGTTAAGTATATTCACATTGTCATGCAACCAATCTCCAGAATGTTTTCATCTTGCAAAACTGAAATCCTCCCTGTTAAGCAGCCACTCCCCATTTCCTCCTCTCCCTCAGCCCCTGGCAACCACCATTCTACTTTCTGTCTCTCTGAATTTAACTGTTCTGGATACCTCATATATGTGGAATCGTATAGTATTTGTCTTTTTGTTACTCTCTTGTTTCACTTAGAATAACATTTGTCCATATTGTACCATGTGCCAGAATTTCCTTACTTTTTAAGGCTGAATAACATTCCACCACACTTTTGTTTATCCATTGATCAACTGATGGACTTTTGGGTTGCTTCAGCTTTTTGGCTGTTGAGAATACTGCTGCTGCCTTTGTGGTGTATAAGTATTGTGTTCCTGTGTTCAGTTATTTTGACTGTATATATCTAGAAATGGAATTGCTAGATCAAATGGTAATTCCATTTTTGATTTTTTTGAAGCACTGTTTTCCATAGCAGCTACATCATTTTACATTCCCACCAATGGTGACCAAGAGCTCTCCACAACCTCACTGACATTAGTTTTCGTTTTTTGTTTTGATTTTTAATAGCATCCATTCTGATGGATGTTGAGTTGGTATCTTGTGGTTTTGATTTGCAATTCCCTAGTGATTAGTGATGGTAAACACCTTTTCATATGCGTGTTGGCCCTATGTGTACCTTTTTATTAGAAATGTTTAGTCAAGTCCTTTTTCCATTCCTTTCTTTTTAAAAATTTTTTATGTTTATTTTTGAGAGAGAGAGAGAAAGAGGGAGAGCGAGCAAGTGCATGAGCTGAGGAGGGGCAGAGAGAGAGAGGGAGAGAGAGAGAGAGAGGGAGACACAGAATCTGAAGCAGGCTCCAGGCTCTGAGCTGTCAGCACAGAGCCCAACATGGGGCTTGAACTCACAAACTGTGAGATCACGGCCTGAGCCGAAGTAGGATGATTAACTGACTGAGCCACCCAGGTGCCCCTTGTCCTTTGTCCATTCTTTAATTGGGTCGTTTGTCTTTTAGTTTTGAGTTGTAGTTTTTTTTATACTATATTCTGATATTAATCCTTTATCAGGAATATGGCTTGCACATATTTTCTCCCATTCTGTGGGTTGCCTTTTTAGTCTGTTTATTGTGCCCTTTGACGCAAAAAAGTTCTTAATTTTGATGTAGTTCAGTATACCTATTTTGTTGCTACATGTGTGAATCAAGGTCATGAAGCTTTCCCCCTATGTTTTCATCTAAGAGTTTTTTAGTTTTAACTTTTATTTTTGATCTTTGATTCATTTTGAGGTAATTTTTGTAGATGGTGTAATGTTCCAACTTCATTCCTTTGTATATGGGTATCTGGTTTTCCCAACACTGTTTGTTGAAGTGAAGTTTATACTTTTAAAGACAGTTTAAGGAGAAGAAAAGCAGAAACTCATAAATGGCTATGTTGTATCTATGTAGGAATTCCCAGAAACTTCTCTGTATTTAAGAAGATATGTCAGACTATTTCAGAAACAAAAGAGTATTGCATAAATATGAAGCCCACTTAGACTAAGGTTTAATAAACGTAGGTTGGCGTAAAGCCTGTGTTTAAGTTTTGTTTGTTAGTTGGTGGGCAGTGACTTCTGATATTTGAGCTTTGATTGTGGTAAACTTTGAGTTTTGTTTTTTTGGTATGGGTGTGTGTGTGTGTGTGTGTGTATGTGTATGAGACTGGTTACAGGGCTTCTCCCAGTTAACTCTGGCCAATGAAGGATCCTCTAATGTTTTAGCGAGCTTTAGTTTCAAGATCATAAACAGAATCAACCTTTTCATGATAAAGAATAGCTAGTAATGAATCCTGGGGATGAAACCTTTAGCCAGCTCAAACATTCACCTGTCTGTGTAGCAGAAGTTAACTTGGAACCTGTTTTTGCCTCTTAGCTGTAAAAGGCAGTGTGTGTGTGTGTGTGTGTGTGTGTGTGTGTGTGTGTGTGTGTGTGTGTGTGTGTGTGTACAGAATGATATTTACACTGGTTTTGAAAAGGTCAGACATCAGATATTGTACCCTTAGAAGTAAGGTTATTTTGGGAGGGGAGGAGGGTCCTGGGCACTGGGTGGGAAGAATATAATAGCAAATATATGTAACTGAGAGGAAAGCCTGGGCAGAAGACAGAGGGAGCAGCTTAGGTGGGGGTAGGAGTGACATGGATAATGAAAGGATTGTACACTGAGGTGCATTACTTTCCTCAGAGGAAATAGTAGCAGACACTAAAGGTAGCACAGCAAGTTCCACAAATGGAAAGTGGGTTTGAAAGGACCTGGAGACAATATGATATAAAATGTGTATGATAGTCTTGAGGAGATGCTGTCAGTGGAATTCATCTGCTAGGGATTTTGTCCTCAGAACAGTGAGACAAATAGCAGGTAGACAGGCAATTACAGATATTCTGAGCTGTTGAGAGAATTACATATTTGAATGTAGTGTTTCAGGGTTAAGACTTGTCTGCATGAGCGAAGAGCAGCAGTTACAGCAGCACCAGAATGCTGTCGTAGGATGTAAAACCGGATGTCTGAGTCATGAAAAATCGGGGTGGTGAGTGGCTCCCATGGCTTTGTGTGGGACCAGTGGGAAACCATTTTCAAAAGTGGTTTTGAATAAGAAATCTAGCCTCAGAACTGGACTAGATTTTTCTGAGTAAATAATGCCGAGGGAGCATAAGGCAAGCTGACAAGCAGCAAACACCAACCCCCCAGGTGGGGTGTGTGTGGTACCACGAGTGCTCCTGGCTGCCTAAGAACAAAAGAAAGGGGAAAACAAATGGTTAACTGATAAGAGATCACAGTCTTGCAGGACAGGAGTCTCCATCAGTTTACACTGAAAACTGGCCATCTTATCAACAGCCTAATCTCCAGAAACCTATAGGCTCAGTTTCCTGGAGCCCAACATCACCCTCCCTTCCATAGTGATGTGGTGAACAAAGAAGGAAATGGCAAGTAAAAAAGTAAAAGTAAATTTCTTTTTAACCTGTGGTCCATTGACAAATACTTGAGGAAAATACCTCACAACCCCAGTGTAGCTCTTTCTGCCCAGGAGTCCTGTCCTGTGCTTTAATGAAATCACCTTTTTGCACCAAAGAATTCTTTCTTGGCTGTCAGCTCTGGACCCCCACCACTCCAAAACCCCATCAATTAACATAAAAGAGATACCTACAATGGCTTCGTACAGTCAAATAATCAAACCAGCTACCTAGTGATACCGTTCTGAAATTCAGTCATTCTGCATGTATCTTTTTATAGTTTATAGATTTTAAAATCACGATCTATCTTTAAATGTTTTGTGAAACTTGTCCTATTATTTATTCAGTTATTTTTGTTTCTTCACAGGTTCCACGACCCTTGTAATTTCATTCTAGTTTAGTTTGGATCTTTTCCAGCTCTCTGTGTTCCCTCCAGTTTACCAGAACGGCTTAGAATGAATGTATGTAATTTATGTTTGGTCATGTTTTTTATTTCATTTTCAACAACGTTTCTGAAAAACATTGCCTTTTCTTGGTCTTTAAGGGTACAGGGCTGCTCTGAATTGATGTATTCGGAGAAAAGTCTAATTGCTCTAGTGCAGACCAGAGGTTGTCAAAGTGTGGTCCCAGATGAAAAGCATCAGCTTCACCTGGATGCTTGTTATAAGTGTAAATTCTTGGAGCACCTGGGTGGCTCAGTTGGTTAAGTGTCCAATTTCAGCTCAGGTCATGATCTTGTGGTTTGGGATTTCGAGCCCTGTGTTGGGCTCTGTGCTGACAGCTCAGAGCTTAGGCCTACTTCAGATTCTGTGACTCTCTCTCTCTGCCCTTTCCATGCTTACACTCTGTTTCTCTGTCTCTTTCAAAAATAAATAAACATTAAAAAATTTAAAAAGAGATGTAAATTCTTGGGTTGAATCAGAAACTCTGAGGGTAGAGCTCAGATAGTTATATTTAACAAGACCTCCAGATGATTCAGATGCATATCAAAGTTGGAGAACTGCTCCAGTCACTCTCATTAGCTATGTGCACTTGCCCCAGTCATTTGTATTCTTTAGCTCTTGGTTTTCTGATCAGATAAATCAAGGGTTCTCAAATATTAGTGTGCACATGAATTATCTAGTGAGCTTACTTTAAAAATTTCAAAAGGCAGTAAATGTTTTTTTTTTTTTTTTTTAAAGGCAGTAAATGTTTTTTAACCTCATACCCTGAGATTCTGATTCAGTAGGCCTTGGATGACTCCATTGTCTGTGTTTCAGCAAGTTTTCATATTTATGATCTGTACCAGTGGATGTCTCTGAGTTTCCTTCAAGTTCTAAGGTAATGTGATTTAAAATGGCTTTTTTGGGGGGTTCAATAGCTGAAAGCTTGGGGGCCAGAACTTTATTTGCAAAGTGCAGTTTGGATTATTTTTCACTGAAACCAGCATGTTCTGATTTTGAAAAAATCAGAATCTTACCTTGAAAAATCTTGTTCTTTCTTGACTACTTAGATTACTATATGAGATTTTTCTGAGACTAATCCTCTTGGTAAGGCAGTCTGCTCACTTAAAAGAGCTTTCTGTCTCATGTAAACTTGGAGATTTTATCATGTGGCTCTTTAGGTAATTTATAAATATAAACACTGGCTCTTAGGGAACACTGCTTTTTTTTTTTTTCCCTGAGGTCTTTTTGTCCTTACTCTTTATGCATAATCTTTGAGCTTATTCCCTATGTGTGATATGTTTCCCTCATCTGACTTTATTTTTTTCTTTTTTCTTTTTTTTTTTTAAATATTTTTTATTTATTTCTAGGAGAGAGAGAGAGACAGCATGAGCAGGGGAGGGTCAGAGAGAGGGGGAGTCACAGACTGAAACAGGCTCCAGGCTCTGAGCTGGCAGTCAGCACAGAGTCCGACGCGGGGCTCGAACCCACGAACCGCGAGATCATGACCTAAGCGAAAGTCGGACGCTTAACCGACTAAGCCACCCAGGCGCCCCTCCCTCATCTGACTTTAGAAGGAGTTGAGATCAAGCCACTTTGGCATGTGGATTACTTTGAGCTGAATTCAAGGCCTACAAGACTCAAAAAGAGGCCCCCCCCCGCCTTGTGTGCCTAAAAGAATTTACACAGAGGGCTTGGTCCAGGAAGAGAACTGTCACCGAGGTAACTATCAGGAATATGGTCTAGGTGTGGTAAGCTGGAGTGAAGCTTGAAGGCCAGAAAACCAGGCTCCTTGTCTCTGCATGGCATAGCAAACACTTGTTTACCAAACATTAGCTCTCCCCATCTTTTGTAAACTGTCTTTCTCCCCTTTGAAGTCTCATATCGCTACTCCCTCCTCCTTAGCTCAGGAAGGCATCTAAGCCTCAAATGCCCAACTGCCTGTGGGTCACATTTTTATGGGGCTCCTGAATGTATGTAATGAAATTTGTTTTTCTCCTGTTAATCTGTCTTTTGTCACCTTAATTAATAGACAGCCAAAAGAACCTAGAGAGGTAGACGGAAAATTTCTGCTTCCCTCCCATGCCATTCATATTTTTGTTTCTTTAATTTTTATGGTACAACCTTATTAGAAATATTTTTGTGAGTTACTTTCTTAGTGGCTGCTCCTTCTCAGTCTTTTTTTCCTTTATCTATCACTTGAATGTCAGGGTTCCCCAGAAGCTTCTTTCCTCCACATCTCACCCACATGCTCTCCCCTCAGGGCCCACTTCTGCATGTCTGCCAGGCCTTCCTCAAATGTCCCCTTAATTCCACCCTTTCTAAAGTAACACCTGACTCTCAGAACTCCCCTCTGAGCTTTAGCCTCATATAATCAGCTGCTTACTGGATGTCTCACAGGCAGATCAAGTTAAAATATCCAAAATGGAACTTTTCTTCCTACTCCCCTGAAATTGGTGCCTCCTTTCATGTTCCTTGTCTTGGTGAATGGCATCACCATGACCCTTTAGGTAACTAACATTCATCCAGCAATTCCTCTGTACCAGGGGCTATGCTAAGGACTTTGATGTAAGTATCACACAATTCTTTGAGGTAGATTCTATTGTTATTCCCATCATACAGATGGAGAAACTGAAGTATGTAGTGCTCAAGTAAATTCCCTAAAGTCACAACTATTAATTGGTAGAAATGGAATCCCAGATTTTATAGTCTTAATCATTGTGCCCTGCTACCTTCTTCTCTCAGTAGCCCAGCCAGATGTCTAGGGTTATTCTTTCCTTCACTCTCTTTCCCTCTGCATGTCTGCTCAGTCCTCTTGAACACACCTACCAAATTTCTCTCAGAAGCACAATCTACTTCTCTCTCTCTCTCTCTCTTTTAAGTTTATTTATTTTGAGAATGAGAGAGAGGAAGAGAGCGAGCATGTTCTTGTTCACATGAACAGGGGAGTGGCAGACGGAGAGGGAGAGAAAGAATCCCAAGTAGGCTCGTGCTGTCAGCATGGAGCCGGATGTGGAGCTTGAACTCATGAACCTTGAGTTCATGACCTGAGCTAAAATCAAGAGTCAGACGCTTAACCAACTGAGTCACCCAGGCGTCCCTCTCTGCTTTCTATTATAAATGTTCTGATCTAGGTCTTCATCATCACTCACCCCTGCTATTATAACCTGTGTCCTCTTTTCATCCATTTCTTTATACTATGGCCGGTCTGTTATTCGTCCTTGTACTAAATCTGATTATGACACTTTTCTGCTCTCACCAGCCTAACCTGTCCATGATCGGACAGCTAGTGTTGGGTGAATCCTTGATTATTTCATTTCTCTGTTGAGCAAGCCCCTGAAGGGATGTTTCAGGCATTTGAAGAATCTCACCCTAAGGCAGAGAGCTGGACGGGTGCAGTACCTGCACCTTGGTGGTACTTGACATTTCCAGAGTTACAAAATAAAAGATAAATGATATCTCTGTTTTTGCCTTTTTTTGGTCCTTAATTTTTATTTAGAGCAATAAGAGAACAAAAAAGTCAGAGTCCAGTCTGGTGCAGAGAGGGTCACATCTGTCCTTTTGGCTGTTCCTAGGAAGAGTGCTGTCCCCACTGCACTCCGGTTCTGTGCTCCAGCAACGCCGGCTGTTGGCACTTCCTGCAACACGTCATGCTCCCTCTTGTTCCTAGGGGTCTTTGCATATGCCCTTCCCTCACCTGGAAAACTCCTCCCTCACCGTCCCTTTGCCTGGCTAACACTACCGTTTCCATTTTCAGGTCTCAACTTCAATTTCAGATCACCTGGAAAGCCACCTCTGATCCCGTTTACCTTTCAACAGTTTGGCTTAAATGCTTTTTCTTATCTGCTACCATAGCATACCATTCTTTCTGTGCCTTCTGATTTATCAATTGTTTAAAATTCTATTTTGAGAGAGAGAGTGTGTGGGGGGCGAGGGGGGAATGTTGCAAAGAGAGAGGGAAAGAGCAACTCAAGCAGGCTCAGCTTAGAGCCTGACATGGGGCTTGATCCCATAACCATGAGATCATGACCTAAGCATCAGCGACTTAATTGACTGAGCCACCCAGATGGCCATATCAAACTGCTTTTTAATTGTTCAGTTTTTCTTTTAGACTCTAAGCTACATTATTGCTGTGTTTCCATTGCCCAGAGTAGCTACTGATTTTGTGGAAAATGAGTATTTAAATGAGCTAATTAATTCCTGCCAATTCCGGCTGCTGTTTACCTTTTTAAAAATAACTCTAGAAGTTGATATATCAGTAAGGGTTAGGTTCACCGGTAAGTAACTACCAGAATGAATGGCTCAAACAAATTAGGGGATTATTTTGTTCCACATAAAGTAAGTCTGGCACTAGGCTACCCAGGTTTAGTGTGGTGGTTTCTTGGTTATCAGAGACCTAGGTCCTTCCATCTTTCTGCTTCACTGTCTTGGGTGTGATCCTTGCCTCATGTTCCCATCTCAAGATGAATGTCAGAAGGCTAGCCCATGTCTAGGTCCTCATTATAGAAAAGAAGGGAAAGTCAGAATGCAAAAGGGAACTTGCCAGCAGCTTGTCTCTTGCGTCCACCCCTTTTGAAGGCTTTCCTGAGAGGCCTTCCATGGATTTCCCCTTATACTCCTTGGTTAGATGGTATCACAGTATCACCTCTGGCTGCAGGAAGGGAGGCCAGGAGACCTTTTTTTTTTTTTTTTTAAATGTTTATTTTTGAGAGAGAGACACACACAGACAGTGTGAGTGGAGGAGGGCCAGAGAGTGAGGAGACAAAGAATCTGAAGCAGGCTCTGGGCTCTGAGCTGTCAGCGCAGAGCGTGGCACAGGACTTGAACTCTCAAACCACGAGATCATGACCTGAGCCAAAGTTAGACACTCAACCGACTGAGCCACCCAGGTGCTCCCAGGAGATCTACTTTTTGCCTTAGATCTTGGCTGCTTGCTACAAAATTGGTGTTCTGTTAATAAAGGGAGAATTTGCAATCTTTTTGTATATTTTGTGGTCTTTATTCACAGGCATGTAAAAAATCTAAATGACTACTTTTATGAAACTGTTATTTTTTTCTGGGTATTTGCATTTAGTGATTTGAGAGTATACCTTCTTAAAGTTTCATTGAGATGTGCCCCAATCTTCTGGTGGGAGTATAAATTGCTAGAACATTTATTAAAATATTTGGCAAGAGAGATCAAGAAGTAAGGAATTTCTATGAATCTCTTTTGCGTCACTTTTCTATAAAACTAAAATCTAAATTCCATAAATTGGATTATTTTGAGAATGTAATGACTTGGGAAAATGTTTAGGATATAATATTAAAGAGAAGGAGCAGGAATCACGATTTGATTCCAAGTCTTTAAATTCTTTAAAAAAAAATGCAATTTTAACAGTTGTCCTTCATTCCGCTATAAGAATATATTTGATCCTTCTTATAATTGAACACAGTTTCTTCTAGTTTTTCACTATTAGAGATATTCTTTCATGAAAGACTTACTACATTTGAATATAATTTTATTTAGGTTTTGGTGTTTTTTTGGTAGATTTATAGAAGAATGAACAGAAGAAATTAAAGATATAGATCCCTTATTTGTTTTCTTTTGTCAGTTCTTTTGCCAGCGGTATACACACACACATATCTTTTGATTTTGTAAAATTTATAAAATTATTAGAAAGTATAAGGAAAAGACTAGAAAGAAAGATATTAGAGCTTTAAAAATAGTAGATCTCTTGTGTTTTGAGTGATTTTTACTGCTCTTATATTTTCTATATATTCTTTCTTTGCAATGACTATTGTTTCTTATGACTTAAAAAAAGGAATTTAGTTGAAAACACAGAATATGCCTTCTATTTTGATGATCAACTGTGGCTTTGCTATTTAGGGGCTTAGCATCAAAGGTAAAGTTGAATATTGATGTTTTAATCAAAGAATAAGCAATGGCAGATGTACCCTAATAGGGTTTAGAATTTACATGTTAGACATGTTTTCCAGAATTGTTTGAGAGATTCTTTCTCTAGTTTGCCTAGTATATTTCTACCTTACCTAATGGAAACTAGAAAGTTGAAATAACAAAAGTTGCTGGATCTTTTTATTTCCCCCCGTGGCATTTGTTGTGGTTGTTAAAAACAAAAGCACCACAAAACTTAAATTCTCAAATTCAGTAGCTGGATTGGAGTATCACCTCTATGTAGTCCTAGGGTCATTTTTAACTAAGTCATCATTTCCAGGGCAATTCTATTAATATTTAAGTATATATTTGTTCTAGAGGCAAAAAAAAAGTGAGGGGATCGTGGAATATATGGGTTCATGTAAGTGACCTTTAAGCAGGGTAAGATGTCCCAGTGACTTCATTCATATTCACGAGCTCTGTAGCCAGGAATCGAGTAATTTTAGAGATGCATTCCAGAGTGTTAGATAAGGAGAGAATGTATGAAAAACATGTTAAATGTAAACCAAAGTAGTGTCAGTTAAAAAACAACAAAAATAAATCTCTAAATCAACTCTGTATGTGGGGATTTAGGGATCTAGAGATGGGAATGCAAGGTTTAGATTATGTTTGTTGGGGAAAGGGCAGATTTGTGGGAATTTGTTTTGAATAGTTTTCTACAGGCTCCTGAGAATGAGCATACTTTTCTAATGTAAAAACATTCTGTGGGCTGCTATAAGATTTTACCCTTAATTCTGTTTTTCCTCAACTGAGAAAATAATATTGATAAAGTTATGAAGACTCCACTTATACTTTTAAGTAAGTTGGTATTTTATTAAATATTATGTTATAGTGTCTAGATGTACTTGAAAAGTGGTTCAAGTGGAATTTGGGCAACAATGGCCCATGGATGAAATCTGGCCTGCTGCCTATTTTTTTTTTCTTTTTTTTCTTTTAAACCGTCTACTAACTGAGAATAGTTTAGGCATTTTTAAAAATGCTTATTCAGTTTTCAGAGACAGCATGAGCAAGGAAGGGTAGAGAGAGATGGAGACACAGAATCCCAAGTAGGCTGCAGGCTCTGAGCTGTCAGCACAGAGCCCGACATGGGGCTAGATCTCACAAACTGTAAGATCATGACCTGAGCCAAATTTGGCCACTTAACTAACTGAGCCACTCAGGTGCCCCAGTTTAGGCATTTTTAAATGCTTGGGAAAAAAAGAGATAGGAATATGTATAGAGTGCAATCAGTTGACCCATGAACAGTGTAGGTTGTTAGGGGAACTGACCTCCCTGCTCAGTAGAAAATCCATAGCTGGGGCGACTGGGTGGCTCAGTCAGTTGGGTATCTGGATCTTGATCCAGATCTTGATTCTGGCTCATGTCATGATCTCATGGTTTGTGAGTTCGAGACTTGTACTGGGCTATTGCTTCAGTAGCAAGGAGGAGCCTGCTTCAGATCCTCTGTCTCCTTCTCTCTCTGTCAAAAATAAATAAACATTAAAAAAGAAAAGAAAATAAAATCCACAGTAACGTTTGACTCCCTAAAACCTTCCTAAAACCACTAATAAGGTCCTATTGACCAGAAGTCTTACTGATAAGATACAGATAATTACTATACATATTGTATGTTATATGTATTATATACTGTATTCTTAAAGTAAGCTAGATAAAAAAAATATTATTAAGAAACCATAAGGATGAGAAAATACATTTATAGTGCTGTATTTATTGAAAAAAAAAATCCGCATATAAGTTGACCTGTGTAGTTCAAAGCTGCTGTGTTGTTTAATGATCAACTGTATATGTATCCTGCAAAGTCTAAAATATTCACTGCCTGTCTCTTTACAGAAAAGAAAAAAAAAGCCAACCCTTGATCTAAAGCAGTAGTTTTCAACCAGAGGCGATTTTGCCACCAGGGTACATTTGGCAATGTCTCCAGACATTTTTGGTGGTCACAACTGTAGGGGCGGATGCTACTGGCAATTAGTGGGTAGAGGCTGGAGATGTTGCTAAACATCTTATGATGCACAGAGTAGCTCCTCAAGACAAAGGACTGATCTAAAATGTTGACAAGGACTTTCCCCTTGCCCAAACTTTAGTTAGGCTCCTCTGAGCCTTCTTGCTGACTAGGTCTCAAACTTGGCTCCCATCCTGTTGTGGGCCTGCTTAACTCCATTTTGACAAGAATTTTGCTAAGTCATTTTAGTGAAAATCCCCCTGTTACTAATATCTGATCGCCTTTGATTCCTGATCAAATTCTGCATACCCCACCTTTGATATCTGTTCAGCAAGTATCCTGTTAGATCAGTTTAGTAAGAATCCCCCATCCATGATGTCTTGTCTTAGTACTCCATCACCTGACCCTGTCACTCTGCTGATTGGTTGTATAAATTCCTGGTTGTCTTTGCTGTATGGAGTTGGAGTTGAGGCTGATCTCATTCACCTGTTTAAATAGTCTTGATGCCTGTTCTAATGGTCTGACTTAAATCTTCCATACTGGTTTGACAACTGTCAGAATATTTTGTCTTTAACAATAGAGTTGCGGTTGAGAAACCCTGGGCTAAAGTAATGTTTGGTACATGTATGAATTCAGGGACCACCTCTGCAGAATGACTGCAGTAGGACCCCCCACCCCTTACCTCTGGGGTTCTGTTGTTTTATAGGGAGGAAAGACCAGGCAGCACAAACCTGCCATAGGGAACAGTTGCTTCAGGACTTGGAAGAGGCCAACTGTAAAGACACATTACCCCAGCAACATTTCCAGGGGAGAGGATGGCTGTGCCGTTTGGCTCTGGCTCTAATCCCTGGATATCCTTAAGAATGAAGTAAGGTTGACTCTATCTAGGAGGATTTCATTATCAACCTTTTTTTCTCTCTCGTATTTTTTTTACACATTGGAATCTTCATTAAAAGATAAAATCTTGGGGTGCCTGGGTGGCTCAGTCGGTTGAGTGTCCGACTTTAGCTGAGGTCATGATCTGGCAGCTTGTAGGTTCAAGCCCCACGTTGTGCTCTGTGCTGATAGCTTGAGGCCTGGAGCCTGCTTTGAGCTCTGTCTCCCTCTCTCTTTCTCTGCCCCTCCCCCACTCACACACACACTCTCTCTCTCTCTCTCTCAAAAATAAACATTAACAAAATTAAAAAGAAGAGATGAAACCTTGCAATCTTCAACTGAAAGTAAAATGCTAAAAGGCAAATGTATGAATTTGTTAAAACAAGTTTAGAAAGTTATTAAGCGATAAGTAGAAGTGAACTATGTCTTTCTGGGTTCTCATTTAGAAGTGAGGATAAAGAGAACAAGAGTGCACACAGGGTCTGAAGGTATGTTTTTATATTTTGGGGTAGAAATTAAGGAGGTTAGAAATCTTGCTTGTTGAGTGAGAGGCAAGAGAAAGTGACAGACAGGAGTTAAAACTTGACTTTTACTGTGTATGTGAGTCCCAGCCACCCATTTCTTTTGCCTGCTACTTCCTTAAGAACTGAAACCCTGACATCTATTCAATCCATGTGGCTTTGCTTCCGTCTCTGGGCAGAAACCCTGGATCTTTGGCTTACCTACTGGTCAGAACTCTTTTTTCCACGTGAAGCCCATCCTGTCCAGTACATGTCCAGCCTGCTCAATTGAACTCCTCTAGCTGATGGTTCAGATCGTCTTATATCTCTCATTTTCTTTAATATCTTAATTTTCCTTGAGCCCATTATTTTAGATTGGGTTCTGATATATGACTTCATAAAGTAAGCATAGTTATAAAATGGCCACAGAGCCCTTAATGCATGCCAATTAGAAGTTCTTTCTGCATTTCTCTCCCTTCTCCACAAATGTTTTAATCCCCCCCCTGATTTTCTTCTGGAAATCTTACATTTTGATGAATGGAAGTCATAGAGCAGACCTTGCTATTGTTTCTAGGTCTTCACCTATTGTCTGGGATAATATTCTCATAGAGACTTTATGGATGCTATTAGGACATTGTTAGAGACTATTTTAATGACTTGTAATTGCCAACATAGAAGATGTCCTGAAGGACATGGGGAAACTTTAAAATTTGTGCAAAGAGAGGAGGGGAGCACATGGAGACTTGTAATTAGTAGCCTAGTGGATTCCATGGCCATTCTTTCTTTTTCTAGTCCCCCAAAGGACCATTTTAATCCATTAGAAACTCAGTAAAAGAAGGCAGTGATCAGTCAAGCAATGAAGTAGAACCTCCTAATTTACTATTTGTTATTAATAGACATAGAAGAACCTCCCTGCCCCCCTCCACCCTGGATTAGATCAAGATCAGCTATTCTCTTCAAATAAAACCTGTCCGTTAAAAAAATTAAATCTGCTTATCTATCCGAAGAAATACTGTGTAATCTAGGGTGAAGAATACTGAGTTTGGAGACAGCCTGCCTGGGTTTGAATCGTAGCTCTGCACCTTGTCCCCTGGGGCCAGTTACTTAATCGCTCTCTGCCTCAGTTTCCTCAGCTGTGAAAGAAGGAAAATAATAGTATATATACCCCATAAGGTTGGTATAGGGAATATTGGGGGTATTTAATTGTCCTTCATTTTATTGCTCTTCAGAGATAACTGTGTTTTTCAAATTGAAGGTTTGTGACAACCCTGCCATGAAGCGAGTCTTTCAGCACCATTTTTCCAGTGGTATTTGCTTGCTTCATGTCTCTGTGTTCCATTTTGGTAATTCTCATTATATTTCAAACTTTTTCATTATTATATTATGATGGTCTATGATCAGTGATTATGACTCACTGAAAGCTCAGATGATGGTTAGCATTTGTTTAGCAATATTTTAAATTAATGGATGCATTAACAAATACATTAACACAAGTATGTATTAATACATACATTAAAATATTAATAAACACATTGCTAAATACATATAAATTAATAAATACATTGATTTTTTTAGATGTAATGCACACTTAATAGACTAAAGTGTACTGTAAACATAACTTTTATATGCACTGGGAAACCGAAAAGTTCCTTTGCCTCACTTTATTGCAACATTAATGCAGTGGTTTGGAACCAAACCTGAAGTATTTCTGAGGTGTGCCTGTATTAGTTTATATGTAAGTCCACATTGTCAGTGCCATTGAAGCTTTAGCTACTACTAGTAGTATTTATTACAGTCTTGGAGGTAATGACCTAATCCGGTCAAATATTATTTTAGGGAGCTCAAAGAACTATGTTTAGACACTTCAGAAAGAAAAGTCTAAGCATAATTCTGAAATCAGAGAAAGTAAAATGAAACAGTTGGCAGACTTAAATTATATATTTTTCATATAAGTGACTCACCATAGACATAGTAGTATATAGCTTATGTTTATGGTATCTTCAACTGACGGAAGTGGCTGGGGTACTGGAAAGTACTGCTGCCTCCTGGGTATCTCTTGTGGCTGTTGGTTAAAATGGCACTTGGTTATATAAGTATCACTGTGCAAATATTTGATTTTTCTGAAGAGCATAGGAATGAAGATTTGTATTGAGTTCAGTTTTGGAGGTGATAGCAAAACACATGGGATTTGAATTTGGGTGATACCAGCAGTAATAAAGGCAATAAAAACACCTGGACTTTGGTCACATGACAGAATAAATTGGCCATTTATGGAGGGGAGTGATTTTCCTTCATGTTGCTCAGGAGATAGGAATTCAGAAGATTAGACATTTTTTAAATCAGTATAGTTGTTTTATTTAGATACACAGAAACATTTCCAAATGACATTTGCTTTCCTAAAACACCAAAGGAAATTCCTGAGCTTCATCTTCATATTTTATGCCAATAGCCTAATTTTTTTAATGTTTATAATCAAGTACACCTGTGTTAATACATGTTATACCCATCTGTAGAAGGATGTAGTTATGGTATAGAAAACAAATTTAGGAACGAGATTATAGGTTTACTCTTTTAAGTAAAAATACATCTCTTTCTCCAAAAATGGTTTTCTTTAAGCATACCAGAAGATCTGAGCAGCATTCTGCTGGTTGATTTTTTTTTTAAAGCATGAAACAGATGCTCCATTGATCCCTGATATGGTTATTTATGTGCCTGGTTTTCTACATGAAGGGAAAAAAGTTTGATTAATTAGCATTAACTGTGACATATCCCGTGGGTAATGAATTTCTTTTGTGTGTATCTGTTTTCTCCCTTTTTCAAATAAATTGGTGGCTGTGTAATGGGTTCCGGTAAAGCAGTCTGCCAGAACACTTAGCGGAAAATAAATGCAGCTTCTGCGAAAGCATAGGATGGCAGTGTTGTCAAGTACTAAGGTGGTGCCTGAGAGATGTGGTGTTCTGCCACTATCTGTAGGATCTGAATGTTTAAGTCATTTTTCTGGGAGTTTGTTAAGCTCTTGGTGGTGTCTGTACATCCTTGACATGGCTGTGTAGGCTTGGAGCTGCAGTATGTTGACATGAATAACAGCGTGAAATTGAAGCCAATCCAAGATTAAACCTATGACTTTGATTTTGGTCACTCCTACTCCTGTTGACTCCTGTGACTCAGAGTATCATTGTTGCTGTTCATTAAATCAATGCTTTCTAATTTTGAGTAACAATATAATTTGATGTGGTTTTACACATTTTTCATCACTTGATTTAGTACTATCCAGGAGATAGGCAGGTGTCAGTTATGATAAAGTAGGGTTCAGTGATTTGCCCAATGCCATTAAATAGCATGTGATGGACTGAATCTCAAACCTAGGACTTCTGAGCCCCAGCTTGTTGCTCATTCTTCTGTACTGCATGCTTTCTTATAGATTGTTGAATTTGATTTGCTAATATTTTGTTGAGAATTTTTATATCTATGTTCATTGGAAATTTTGGTCTATAGTTTTCCTTTCTTGTAATGTCTCTGGTTTTAATACTGTGGTAATGCTGGCTTAGTAGAATGAGTTAGGAACTATTCTCTCTGCTTCCATCTTCTGGAAGAAATTATAGGGAATTTGTATAATTTCTTCCTAAAATGTTTGGTGGAATCTACCAGTGAACCTGTCTGGGCCTGGTATATCTGTTTTGGAAGATTATTAATTATTGATTCAATTTCTTTTTTTTAAATGTGTATTTTGCAAGAGAGAGGGAGGGAGAGCTCCTGTTGTTCAATATGGATGATAAATGTGTATCCGAGCTTCATACGTACAGCTGGCTCAAATTAAGGGGAGCCACAAGTTGAAACATCACATTGATTTAAGAACAAGTGTCCTGAAGGGGATGAGCCTCTCTAAGGCTGGAGTTGGGTTCTGGGTTCATGGTGTTTGCAGACATGAGCTGCAAGAGTTTTAGGACCTTTACCACAATCTTATGCCATCAGTGTGACTTAGTGTTGAAATTGCCCAGTCTGAGGAGCAAAAAGAATGAAGTAAAATGGGCAGTGCTTAAGGGACCTATAGGACATCATCAGGGTTAGTAATGTATGCATTATTGGGAGCCCTAAAAGAAGAGAGCAAGAAAGGGACAGAAAGATTATTTGAAGAAATGATGTCTGGAAACTTCCCAAATTTTATGAAACATGTGAATTTACACATCCAAAAAGCTCAAAAAATTCAAAATAAGATAAACTCAAAAGGAACCATATCTAGATACATTATAATCAAATTGTTGGCAGCCAGAGACAGAGAGAGAACTTGGTAAGCAGCAAGAGACAATTGACTTGTCACATACAGGGGACCCTCAGTAAGATGAACAGCCAATCTCTCTTTGAGGCCAGAGAGCCATGGGAGAATATATTTAAAGTGCTGAAAGAAAAATTGTTATCATAACTATATATTTGGCAAAACTATCCTTCAAAATGAGGGAGAAATTAAGGCAATCTCAGATAAACAAAAGCTAAGGGAGTTCACTGCTAGTAGACCTGCCCTGCAGGAAATGCTAGAGTCCTTCAGGCTTCAAACAAATGGACACTAGACAGTAATGTGAAGCCATATGAAGAAATAAAGATCATTGATGATGGTACCTATAGGTAAATATAAAACTCGTATTATTGTTATTTTAGATCATAACTTCTCTTTGTCTTTCATATATGGCATTATTATTAATTTTTAAGTTTATTCTTTTTGAGGTGGGGAGAGAAGGGGACAGAGAGAGGGCGCAAGTAGCAAAGGGACAGAGAGAGAGAAGGAGACGTAGAATTTGAAGCAGGCTCCAGGATATGAGCTGTCAGCACAGAACACGATGTAGGGCTCCAACCCATGAACCCTGAGATCATGACCTGAGCCAAAGTTGGATGCTTCACTGAGCCACCCAGGTGCCCCTCCTATATGATTTAAAAGACAAATGTCTAAAAACAGTTAGAAACCTATTAATGGGTGCACAATGTGTAAAGATAAAATTTGTGACAATAACAGTGTAAAGTGGGAGTACGGAGCTGGATAGCAACAGATTTAATTCATGTTATTGAAGCTAAGTTGGTATCAGTTCAAATGAGTTTGTTGTAAACTTAGGACATTATCTATAATCCCAGTAGTAACTACTAAGTAGTCAATATAATATACCACATTAATAGAACAAAGGGGAAAAAACCTACATCATCTCAATATATACAAAAAAAGGATCTGACAAAATTCAACAATCTTTCATAACGAAAAGACTCAGAAAGGGGTATCTGGTTGTCTTAGTTGCTTCAGTGTCTGATTCTTTTTCTTTTTTTTTAATGTTTTATTTATTTCTAGGAGAGAGAGAGAGAGAGAGAGAGAGAGAGAGAGAGAGAGACAGCGTGAGCAGGGGAGGGTCAGAGAGAGAGGGAGTCACAGACTGAAACAGGCTCCAGGCTCTGAGCTGGCAGTCCGCACAGAGCCCGACGCAGGGCTTGAACCCACGAACCGCGAGATCATGACCTAAGCGAAAGTCGGACACTTAACCGACTAAGCCACCCAGGTGCCCCTGCAGTGTCTGATTCTTTATTTTGGCTCAGGTCATGATCACAGGGTTGTGGGTTCAAGTCCCACATTGGGCTCTGCACTGAGTATGGAGCCTGTTTGGGTCTCTCCTCCACCCCCCCGCGCCCCGCTCCCCCAACCTCAACCACCCATCCCTCTCCCCAGCTTGTGCTCATGTTCTCTCTCTCAAATTAAAAAAAAAAAAAAAGACTCAGAAGTCTAGGACTAGAAGTGAACTTCCTTAGTATGACAGAGGAAATCTATGAAAAATCCCCAGCTAACATCATACTCAATGATGAAAGACTGAAGGCTGGGATCAGGAATGAGATAAGATGTCTGCTTTCACCATTACTATTCAGCGTTGCACTGGAAGCCCTAACCAGAGCATTCAGGCTAGGAAGAGAAATAAAAGGCATCTAAATTGGAAAAGAGGAAGTGAACTATTTCTATTTGTAGATGATGTAATTCTATATATAGGAAATCCCAAAGAAGGCATTCATACACACATGCACAAACTACTCAAACTAACAAATAAATTCAGCAAAATTACAGGGTTATAAGATCAACCCACAAAAAATCAGTTGTGTTTCTATACCAGCAATGAACAGTTCTAAAGGAAATAAAGCAAAAAATGTCTAGGAATAACTTTAACTGAGGAGGTGAAAGACTGATAGAGTGGAAACTATAAAATACTGCTGAAATAAATTAAGACCTAAATAAATGGAAAGACCTCTGTGTTCATAGACTGGAAGACTTACTATTGTTACAATGACAGTATTCCCCAAAGTGATCTGTAGATTCAAAGCAGTACATATCAAAATTGAAATGGATTTTTCCTCCTAGATATAAGAAAACATCCTCAGATTCATATGAAATTACAAGAGGCCCTAATTAGTTAAAACAATCTTGAAAAAGAACAAAGTTTGAGGACTTCTTTTTTTCTAATTTTTTAATGTTTTATTTATTTTTTGGGAGAGAGAGAGAGACTGCATGAGCAGGGGAGGGTCAGAGAGAGAGAGAGAGGGAGATACAGACTCTGAAGACAGGCTCCAGGCTCTGAGCTGTCAGCACAGAGCCCAACACGGGGCTCGAACCCACAACCGTGAGATCATGATCTGAGCTGAAGTTGGCCGCTTAACCGACTGAGCCACCCAGGCACCCCCAGAGTTTGAGGACTTCTACTTCCTGATTTAAAAAGCTAACTACAGAGGCATCTGGGTGGCTCACCTGGCTAATCTCTTACTCTTGATTTTTGGCTCAGGTCATAAGCATGCATGTGTACTCTTTCTCTCTTCCAAAATAAATAAATAAAAAATTTTAAAAACAGTTTGTAGTAACAAAGCTGTAGTAATCAAAACAGTGTGTTGCAGGCATAAGGACAGACATTTAGACCAATGGAATAAGAGTTCAACATTCTGGAATAAATTCAAGTATCTATGGCCACTTAATTTTCAACAAGGTTCAGAAGACCATTTATTTACTGGGTATGAACAAAGAATAGTCTCTTCAACAAATGGTGCTAACACAACTGGATAACCACATGTGAAAGAATGGATATTTAGCTCACTCAGTCTAAAAAAATCAAGTCAAAAGGAATAGGACTTAAATATAAGAATTATAACTATTAACCTACTAGAAAAAACTATAGGGGTAAATCTTCATGACCTTAGCTTTTGCAATGGATTCATAGATTTGACACCAAAAGCATGAGCAACAAAAGAAAAAAAATAAATTGGACTTCATAAAAATGAACAATTTTTATTAATCAGAGGACATCATCGAGAAAGTGAAAAGACAACTTACAGAATGGGAGACAAGATTTGTAAGTCCTATACCCGATAAGACACAAGTTCACAAGTTTTCTTAATTGACCTTTACTTGACCAGATTTCATGATTCATCCAAACTTCCATTTTCTCTGCAAAGCATCGTGACCACCGTCTACAGCGTGGTGAATTACAGTAGCAGCCAAGGGCTACTTAGATAAACGTTGCACTTGGGCTTCCTCTAGTTGAATTTTATATTTACTATCAGCAAACTGTGTGTATGTTTGTGCAAATTTTACTTAATGTATGAAATAATTTAGTAAATATTATATAAAACAAATACAAGAGCAAAAAGATATCTCTTAGAAAAACAAGTATTAATGCTTTAGAAAAACATGATGAGAATAACTAAAAAAATTGTTTTTAAATTTTGTGTAAGTGAAATAACTGTAAACTATTGCAAAAAAAATTCCAGCAACTCCTTAAGGATTCACCATTTAAATTACTTAGGAAGTACCTTTATTAATTTACGTGAAAGAAACTCAAACTGGAAAAGTGTAAGTATGCATTATGGAGGTGGTTTATGTAAGAAACAAGGTATGTAATACCAACCAGCAGAGTTCTGTACACAAAGAAAACATGTGGGTCCTACATCCAGAGATTGGTGAATAAATGTATATTCATAAGATTACATGAAAATAATGCTTATGTAATTTTTATGATTTTATCAGTTAGCCAACTCAACATTAACTGTCCAATTTGATCATTCCGGGTAAAAAGAAGTTTTTGCTGTATCTGTTACTCCAAATATAGAGTACTCCACCTCTTGCAGTCCTTATCAAAATAACACCAGCTTTCTTCACAGAGCTAGAACACACAATCCTAAAATTTGTATGGAATTGGAAACGACCCTAAATAGCTAAATCAATCCTGAAAGAGAAAAGCAAAGCTGGAAGCATCACAATTCAGGATTCAAGCTGTATTACAAAGCTGTAGCCTTCAAGACAGTATGGTACTGGCACAGGAACAGACACATAGATCGATGGAACAGAATAGAGAATCCAGAATGGACCCATAAACATATGGCCAACTAAACTTGGACAAAGCAGGAAAGAATATCCAATGGAAAAAAGACAGTCTCTTCAGCAAATGGTATTGGAAAAACTGGGCAGCAACATGTAGAAAAATGAACCTGGGCCACTCTCTTTCACCATACACAGAAATAAACTCAAAATGGATGAAAGACCTAAATGTAAGACAGGAAGTCATCAGAATCCTAGAGGAGAGAACAGGCAGCAACCTCTTTGACCTAAGCCACAGCAACTTCTTACTTGACCTGTCTCCGGAGGCAAGGAAAATAAAAGCAAAAATGAACTATTGGGACTTCATCAAGATAAAAAGCTTCTACACTGCGGGGGAAACAATTAGCAAAACTGAAAGGCAACCAACAGAATGGGACAAGATCTTTGCAAATGACAAATTTGATAAAGGGCTAGTATCCAAAATGTATAAAGAACTTATCAAACTCAACACCCCAAAAAACAACAATCCAGTGAAGAAATGGGCAAAAGACATGAACAGACACTTTTCAAAAGAACACATCCAGTTGGCAAACAGACATATGAAAAGATGCTCAACATCACTCATCATCAGGGAAATAAAAATCAAAACCACAATGAGATACCACCTCACACCTATGAGAATGGCTAAAATTAACAACTCAGGAAACAACAGATGTTGGTGAGGATGTGAAGAAAGGGGAACCCTTTTGCACTGTTGGTGGGGATGCAAACTGGTGCAGCCACTATGCAAAACAGTATGTGTGGGGGATAGGCTTAGGAATTCCCCAGGCTTATACCAACAAGTTAATAAGGCATAAGGAAATAAAAAGCCATAGGATGCTCACACCAAGTTTGGGTAAACATGATTGGCACCCTGAGAATAGGATGGTACAAAGGCACCCCAAGAATATGGCGGTGCTGACCCCAAAGATAGTGATGGGCAAAGGCCCAAGATAGGAATGGGCACAAAGGCTCTCAATACAAAAGTATATGATGTAAACCAGATTAGGCATGCAGGGCAAAAGTGCCCTCCAATTTCGGACTATAGCAGAGAAGCTGCTTTCACAGGAGAATAGGGCCAGGTTAGGCAAAACAAGTAAATTAGACTATAGACTGCTGCCCGGAGAGGAGATGGTTCACAAAAGAAAAGGTGTCTTGTTAACCTTGTGGTTATTTCCTCTATCTGTCTCCTCCCCTAGGCTAGCTAAGATAAACAGACATGGTGCCTCCTATTTGCTGTTAACAACCATCCACCCATCTGCCTGGCACCTGGATTTTGTTTTATATTGACCCAAGCCCCAAACACTGCATACCTTCAAAACCCCCCCTTTCCCTCATGCTCATAAGTTAGTGTTTACAATTTCTTTGTCTCTTTGTGCATGCGCATCACGTTTGTAAGCCTTCTGATCTTAATAAATACAGGGCAAGTATCCTTATTCGGGTCTCTTGTCTTTTCCTGGTCATTAGCCATCTCTCTCTCCTATTTTTTAATCCTGCATCCCACTCTCTTGCTAAGACAAGAGAGAACTTTAGACCCAGAGTCTACGACAAGTATGGAGGTTCCTCAAAAAATTAAAAATAGAACTACCCTATGACCCTACATTTGCACTACCAAAGGATACAGAAATACTGATTTGAAGGGGCACATGCACTCCAGTGTTTGTAGCAGCACTATTGACAGTAGCCAAAATATGGAAAGAGCCCAAATGTCCATTGACTGATGAGTGGATAAGAAAGATGTGGTCTAAATAAATAAATAAATAAATTCCATTATATATATATATATGTGTGTGTGTGTGTATATATGTATATATCACATATATATGTATGTATGTAAAATGGAATATTCTTTGACAGTAAAAAAGAATGAAATCTTGCCATTTACAGCAACATGCATGGAACTAGTGTGTATTCTCCTAAGCGAAATAAGTCAGAGAAAGACAAGTATCATATGATTTCTCTCATATGTGGAATTTAAGAAACAAGAGAGATGAACATAAGAGAAAGGAAGCAAAAATAAGATGAAAAGAGAGAGGGAGACAAACTGTAAGAGACTCTTAAATACAGAGAACAAACTGAGGGTTGCTGGAGGAGAGGTGGCGGGGGGGGGTTAAATGGGTGATGGGCATTAGGGAGGGCACTTGTGGGGATGAGCCCTGGGTGTTATATGTAAGTGATGAATCACTAAATTCTATTCCTGAAATCATTATTACACTCTATGTTAGCTAACTTGGATTTAAATTAAATAAATTAATTAAAAAATAAATATAGAGCACTCCACCTCTAAATTTGTTTAACTGCAAAGAATTTTGTTATCCCTCATCTATCTCTATGATAGAGTTCAGAGCTAGTTGCCTTGGCAGCTCTACAGTGTCATCAATGAGCTGTTTATCTTCAATGCATTTGTCTTTAGGTTGGCCCCTTTCTAGATTGCAAGGTGGTTGTGATATTATCCAAAAGTAGAAAGAGTTCCTGCCATTTTCCCGTTTTCTTTATAGAAGCAGGGAAGCCTACCTGAGAAACTTCCATTGCAGACTCGCTCCATGTCTCATTGACCAGAAGTGGGTCACCTGCCTACCCTTAAACCAGCCCTAGAAAGGAGCATGAGAGACCATTATGGATGGCTTAGAATTTAACTCCTCACACTTAAACCCTGAAGGAAGAGTTAACTCTGAATCAGGTAGAGTCAGGTAGATACCCAACAAAGTCAAATTTTGCCAACAGCAGCAAAAAAAGGGCAAAGTGGCAGTTGGAAAGGTAACCTGTAGTTACAAAGGGACAGCAAATCTCTCATTAATTTTCCCTGAATGTTACTTCCTACAATTAAACTTTTGACCAGAGCTGAGCAGCAGAAAATTCACGGTTATTCTCTTGTTATGAGCATCCAGAGTTGAGCTATTCAACATTATTGATCAAGAATATATCCATATGAGCACATGTACCCCAATGTTCATAGCAGCACTCTCCACAATAGCTAAAACCTGGAAAGAGCCTAAGTGTCCATCAACAGATGAATGGATCAAGAAAATGTGGTTTATCTATACCATGGAATACTACATGGCAATGAGAAACAATGAAATCTGGCCATGTGTAGCAACATGGATGGACCTTGAGGGTGTTATGCTGAGCGAAATAAGTCAGACAGAGAAAGACAAATATCATATGTGTGCACGTATAGGAGGATTAGGAGGAGCTTAACAGAGGACCAAGGGGAGAAGAAGGGCGGAAATGGTGGGGGAAAGGGAGAGAGGCAAACCATGAGAGACTCTTGAATGCTGACAAAAACTGAGGACTGGTGGATGTGGGGGAGGAGGGGTGGGCATGGAGGAGGGCACTTGTGGGGATGAGCACTGGGTGTTATGTGGAAACAAATTTGACAATAAACTATTTGTAAAAAATAAAAAAAAAAAAAAAAAAAGAATATATCCATATGGTTCTCAGTGGTCAGCTGAGTGTGTTGCAGGTTGATGTCTTTTTCAAAATGTGTAAGAAGTCTGGGAATCACATTGGGTAGGTGGACACCTTACCTTTGCATGGAAGAGGTCGATGGTAGACTGTATTAGCTAATGATTATTGCTACCCTGAGTGTTTTTCTTTCACTGCCCTTTTGGTAATAATAGCTGTTTCCATTTGGAGACTTCTTTCCTACATGATGTGATTTTGATAAGGGTAAGAGTCATGTTGATCCATGTCTTCATTTCCTGGCTTCCATTCCTAGTCACAAAAGTAAGCATGAACTGAGGGCTGACTAATTAGCGTGCCCCATCTCCTCAGCTGTGCCATCTTCCAGGCTACAGTGATGTAAATGGGGAAAGGCACATGATCTACTTAGCCAAATGGGAATTCTCCCCAAGACTTTTGTGATAAATGATAGCCTGGAGTTTATTTCCTGGGTCACATGGATGACACACATAGATTCAAGAGAAGGAAGCCATTAAGCAAGGAGGCTAAGAGATAAGCAGAACTTGGTTAGGTTGGTGGTGGGTGAGTTTCATGACAGTACTGAGTCCTGACCCGTTTTCTCTGAGTGCTATCCAAAATTTCTTCCTGGCTAGATAAACTAATATATTTTCTGTTTTGGTTAAGCAGAACTTGAGATGGATTTCTGTTACCTGTGATTTCAATCATCCTGATCAACACACTGTTTGAGGAAGAATCTGAGGATAGAGTCATGCTTTTTCTTAGAATGGTTACTCTATTACCTGGCTGAATGAACCATTGAGACCCCAGTGTTCCATGGGGAAGGGTGCACTCAAGTTAAATCTACCCCAGAATTTTCCCAGAGCTGGTATTATGGTCAGTCATGACCACAGAGAAAAGCAATCTTAACTTGGAAATAGTCACTGGCCAATTTTAAGCACTGTAGCTTGTTCCTAGTAAACGATTCATTTATTTTTTTGATATTTATTATTGAGAGAGAAAGAGAGAGAGAATGAGGGAGAAAGAACACACAGTGAGGGAGGGGCACAGAGAGAGGGAGACACAGGATCCGAAGCAGGCTCCAGGCTCTGAGCTATCAGCACAGAGCCTGACATGGGACTTGAACTCATGAACCGTGAGGTCATGATGTGAGACGAAGTCGGATGCCTAACCAACTGATCCACCAGGACGCCCCCAATAAATGTTTTAGAATAAATGGGTTACAGAGGTTTTCCCTAAGAGATATCATTCCAGTTCATTGTGGGAAGATAAAGACTTAAAGCGTATTTCGGGAGAAGCACTGAACTGGGTTAGTTTTAGAATAGTTGGCCTTAACTTACTTGTGGTGAGGCTAATTTGATATTAGAGGTTGTCTGTTTTGGCTGTTCGTAGTTTGTAGAAATATAAGCATATAACCAGTGCGGAGAATACTCATCTTAAGTTTCTCTATAGCTGGGATTCATATGCCCAGGGACATTCTTGTTGTTTTGAATTCAAAACAAACATGAGTGGAATTCTAATTAGTAGTGAGAGAGGATGGCGACTGGACTGATTGGAAATCTGAGGACAAAGGGTATGAGGTTAAGGTCTGTCCAAAGGGTGTCCATATTGTGGAGAAATTCTGGTGCTGTCACAATTAGAGGGGCCTTGGAAATTTACTATGTCCTGATACACTTGGGAGGAAGCCCTGAACTAAATGGAGCTTGGAAAGAATAAGAGTGCCAGAAGAATCTAGCATTTTTCTGTCTGTGAGATTGCAATAGAGTTAGAACTTCTGCCTGTTTCTTTAAAGACAAATAAGGGACAAGTGCAGAGAAACAAACTGGACACACAGTCCAATTTCAGAGCAAGAATATGAAGTTAATGTAGTAAAACAAATGTTGCAGTGTGGCAGTCGCTTAAGCTCTTTAACTGTATTGAAAACGGGCTGGCATTCCTCTTGTAATGACTGCTGGAGACCAGGAAATGACAGAATTCCTGTGCTGCCTGGTGTGCACCCAGAAGAGTGTTTTCAGTTGTCCTAGCATGCTGTGGATTGACAGCAAAATTGTATGTTGTTCGAGGCCATTAATAATGAACTAGCCACGAATGAAAATCTTCTGTACTTAATGGCTAGCTAGTACCGAATAATTTGGGGTTTCTGAAAATGTAAAACAGTTTGATAATCTCCCGAGCTCTGGACCATCTGCAGACCAATTTCATTTACTTAGAGCTAGATATTGAAAGAATTAGTAGTCAGACTTGGAAAAGCTTTCTTAATAAATTAGGACAGATTATGCTGTACCCACGAGACTGATAGTCTGCCAAGATTTGGTCAGTAACTTTTATTTAAAGGTGTTTTACCATATGGTTTTCTCAGAAAGCTAAGATCAGATTCTAGCACATTTGCATTAATAAATCATGTTTATAAATGAGGGTAGGATTGGCCTGTATTTTGGGGATAAAATTCAAATGGAGTTATGGAAAATGGGGGAAAGAAATTGACCTGGGTGGTGAGTATGTAGAGAGGGGTGATTTTTTTGGACAGGATAGTTAATAAAATATTTACCATGACTGCAAGGCTTTACTGAGTATTCTATGACCCTTGGCAGGGAACTATTTCCTCTAAGTAAAATAAGACCTTTCTTAAAAGAGTGCTGGATTTCAGAACATAAAAAATATGAAACCAATTATGTAATATGGGAAGAGATTTAGAACTGTGGTAATAATTTCTTAAATTTATTTACAAACCAACTTTGTTACCTGGGACAGAAGACAAATCTTACTGCTCCAAAAGAGAAATCCGATATGATATTCCCTTAACATTTAAGGCAAAAATGAGACTTAAATACTCTTCAACAATACGTACATGTTTCCACCTGAGGCTTCCTATCCAAAGTAGCACTGCTTAATTCCATGACTTGTACCATTATCTCTATTTATATGCTGGGATAGGATTCTAATTTTTAATTTTTTAAAAAGTGTATTTATTTTGAGACAGAGAGAATGCAGGAGAGGCAGAGAGAGAAGGGGAGAGAGAGAATCCCAAGCAGGCTCCACATTGCCAGCTCAGAGCCTGATGCGGGGCTTGAACTCAGGAACTGCAAGATAATGACTTAAGCCAAAACCAAGAGTTGGGCACTCAACCACATGAGCCACCCAGGTGCCCTGGTATATCTAATTTTTAAAGTCAATAAGGAAACAAATTTATTACAAAGTTAAAACATTTTATATATTATTTTTAACCCAGATTCTTCATCTTTTACTTGATAAAAGAGTGTCTAATGCAGTTTTATTTTCATATCATTATACATTAATGGTATGGTAGGTGATCTGAGATTTATGTTGTATTTTGTGGGAAATGCTTTCTTGGATAATTAAATCAACAAGGGGCCCATATGATCTTTTTTCCTTTTTTTTTTTTGAATTATAGTTGAGATACAATATATTAGTTTCCAGTGTACATTATGGTTTGACATATTTATACATTAAAAATTGATGACCTCCATAGCTCTTGTTACCCTGTCGTTATACAAAGTTACTAAAATATTTTGATTATATTCCCTATGTATGTGTGTATGTCTATATACACATATACTACATATATATGTGTGTATACACTCACACACACACACACACACACACACACACACACAAAACAAGAGGTTAGTAGGTAAAATATATAAAGAACTTGTACAGCACAATTACCTAAAACCAAACAACATGAAAATATGAATAGATATTTTTTCAAAGAAGACATCTGGATGGCCAACAGGATGAAAAGATGCTTAATATCACTCATCATAAGGGAAGTGCAAATCAAGACCACAACAAGATATCCCCACACATCAGTCAGAATGGCTTGAAAAGACAAGAAATAACAAGTGTTGGCAAAGATGTGGAGCAAAGGGAACGTTGGTGTACTGTTGGTGGGAGTGTAAATTGGTACAGCCACTATGGAAAAGAGTAGGGAAGATCTATATATGGATGAAAGTGGAGTATTAAAGTCCCCTACTAACATTGTGTTTCTGTCGTCCTCTCCTTTTATTTCTGATATTTGCTTTATGTATGTTGGTGCTCCTATTTGGGTATATAAAAATTTCTAAGTGTTATATTTTGTTGTGGATCGATTCCTTTATCTCTATGTAATGTCCTTTGTTTTTTATTGCAGTCTTTGTTTTAAAGTCTATTTTATATGATATAAGTATTGCTACTCCAGCTTTCTTTTTATTTTCATTTGCATAGTGTATCTTTTTCCATCACTTCACTTTCAGTCTGTCTTTAGGTTTGAAGTTTTTTTAAGCAGGATATGGGAGGATTTTATTTTTTTTCATGCATTCAGCCATCCATTGGAGCATTTAGTCCATTTATATTTAAAGTAATTTTTGGTAGGTATGTACTTATTGCCATTTTGTTAGTGTTTTCTGGCTGTTTTTGTAGTTTCTCTCTGTTCTTTCTCTATTTGGGTTCCTTTCTCTTTTTCTTCTTTTGTGTATTTACTATGAGTTTTTTTCTTTCTTGTTACTATGAGGTTCACATGACAATTTATGCAGTAACGGTCTCTTTGAATGTGATAGTAAGTTAATTTGAATACATTCTAAAACTTTACAGTTTCACCCCACCCACCATTTTATGTTTCTGAGAACATATTGATATCTTTTTTATTTTATGTATCCCTTAACTAATTATTATATTTATAATTAATTTTAATGCTTTGTAACCTTCATACTTTCATACCTATCTTATTGTTTATTTACCTTTTACCTTGAGATTTTTACTTTTGTATATTTTCTTATTATTAAAAAATTTTTTAACATTTATTTATTTATTTATTTTAAATGTTTTATTTATTTTTAGGAGAGAGAGAGAGATAGCGTGAGCAGGGGAGGGTCAGAGAGAGAGGGAGTCACAGACTGATACAGGCTTCAGGCTCTTAGCTGGCAGTCAGCACAGAGCCCGACGCGGGGCTCGAACCCACGAACTGCGAGATCATGACCTAAGCGAAAGTCGGACGCTTAACCGACTAAGCCACCCAGGCGCCCCTTAACATTTATTTTTGAAAGGCAGTGCAAGAGTGGGGGAGGGGCAAAGAGAGCAGAGGGACGACACAGAATCCAATGCAGGCTCCAGGCTCTGAGCTGGCTGTCAGCACAGAGCCCGACGTGGGGCTCAAACCCATGAACCATGAGATCATGACCTGAGCCGAAGTCGGATGCTTACCCGACTGAGCCACCCAGGCGCCCCTTTTTATTTATTTACTTATTTATTTAATTTTTATCTTCTTATTATTAATTAGTGCTTTGCTGGTTAGCTGAGAGAAGTCCCTTTTGCATTTTTTGTATGGATAGAGTAGGACTCAGGGTGCTCACACAGTCCAGTTATGGGTCAATTTCTGGGCTCAGAGGGTTTGAGCTCAGTCTCTGCATGCTAGTGGGGGGGCGGCTGGGGTACCTGCTCAGGCTGATTACAGCTCAGTTGCTGTGGGTAGTTGGTGGGACTTGGGGTATTCACCTGCTGCAGTTGCAGCTGGTCTCTGTGTGGCTTGGGTGGGGCCGAGGCCACTTGTCTAGGCTGATTGCAGCTCTGGTGCTAATCAGATTGGGTAGCACTAGGGGTGCTGGTCAGCCTGGTTACAGCCTAGGGTGGGAAGAACATGCCCTCCAGTGCTGGCAGGCTGGAGGGAAGGCCCTATACAAATGGTGCCCTTGGCTCTGTCACCCATGTTAGGATGGGATTGCAAAAATGGTGTTTGTGAGCACTTTTGTCCCTGATAAAGTCCCTGAAGGTTCCTGCCTCTTCTACAGGCGCTTTAAAATTAGTAAGTAGGTCTCCTTTGCTTATGGTCTAGGTGCTTTTCAGTCTGCTTCTTTCATTCTGGATCTCACAGCAAGTGAATTTGTACACAGGCCCTTTAAAAGCAGAATGTCTGTCACATGAAAAGATGCTCAACATCACTCATAATCAGGGAAATACAAATCAAAACCACACTGAGATACCACCTCACGCTGGTCAGGTGGCTAAAATGAACAACTCAGGAAACTATAGATGCTGGTGAGGATATAGAGAAACAGGAACCCTCTTGCACTATTGATGGGAATGTAAACTGGTGCAGCCGTTCTGGAAAACAGTGTGGAGGTTCCTCAGAAAATTAAAGATAGAACTACCCTATGACGCAGCAATAGCACTCGTAGGAATTTATCCAAAGGATACAGGAGCACTGGTTCATAGGGGCACATGTACCCCAATTTTTACAGCAGTGCTTTCACCAATAGCCAAATCCTGGAAAGAGCCTAAATGTCTCTCAACTGATGAATGGATAAAGAAGATGTGGCTTATATATACAATGGGATACTATGTGGCAATGAGAAAGAATGAAATCATGCCATTGCAGCAACATGGATGGAACTGGAAGATATTATGCTGAATGAAATAAGTTAGTCAGAGAAGGACACATGTCATGTGTCCTTTTCACTCATATGTGGATCTTGAAAAACTTAACAGAAGACCATGGAGGAATGCAAGGGGAAAAAATAGTTACAAACAGAGAGGGAGGCAAACCATAAGACACTCTTAAATACTGAGAACAAACTGAGGGTGGTTGGGAGGGTGGGTGAGAGGGGAAAATGGGTGATGGGCATTGAAGGGGGGCACTTGTTGGGATGAGCACTGGGTGTTGTTTGTAAGTGATGAACCATGGGAATCTACCCCCAAAACCAAGAGCACACTTTACACACTGTATGTTAGCCAATTTGATAATAAGTTATATTCAAAAAAAAAAAAAAAGCAGGATGTGTCTGTTCCATTTAGTTCTCTGATTCTCCTGAGTTTAATTCCCATTGATTTTCAAAACCAGGTATTTTGTGGACTTGTCTTTCTGGTGCTGCCCCTAGGGTTGGGGTACCTATTGTCGGGCACAATCTCTTCACTTAAAAAAAATTTTTTTATGTTTTATTTTTGAGAGAGAGATTGAGACAGACAGACAGACTGAGTATGAGCGGGGAGGGGCAGAGAGAGGGAGACAGAATCCAAAGCAAGCTCCAGGCTCTGAGCTGTCTGCACAGAGCCCGACCTGGGGTTCAAACTCTGTGAACTACAAGATTATGACCTGAGCCAAAATCTGACACTTAACCGACTGAGCCACCCAGGTGCACCTGCAATCTGTTCACTCTTGAGGGAGCTCTCCCTGGGCTCTGGATCCCCACCTGATTTTGTTGTTTGTTGGGCGGAGGGGGTTCATGGGTGAGGCCATGTCTCAGTGCATCTCTTTTGTTGTGGAGGTTCTGTTCACCTAGTTCTCAGGCCATTTTCAGAGGAAAATTATTCTGTATGTAGCTATAAATTTGTTGTGTCCGTGGGAGGAAATGAATTCAGGGTCTTCCTATGCCACCATCTCGACCCGTCCCCCATTATTATTTCCAGAATTATAATGACTGGCAGAAAAGCCCCGATTGCTCTCTCCACCCCTCTCTCACTACCCGTTAATTTAAACACTTTGAGAATCACAGTTTTGAGTCTGAGAGAGATGGAGGCATTACAGGGATAGAGGTGGGCTGGGCTAGTGCTTACCGGAGAGATTGTTATATATTAAACAGTGAAGGTAAATGTTGCTGATCCTGGAAGCAGACTAGTATTGAAACTAGTGTCTCTTTTCTCAGGCATTTCTGCAAGATTCAGAAGGAGAAGACAGAGAATATAGAATGAAAACGGAAAAGGCAATTTCAAGGTGAAGACTAGAGGAGGTACGATAGGGAGGCTGAGCACTTAGGCCTTTCCGAGCAGGTTTATGGAACAGTTTGGAAGAGGCACAAAGATGGGACTGGGGAGACAGAGTACAGGTTGTGCAAGAAGACCACATAATTTTATGTGGCTTTGTGCTTTGAGTGACTCAATTTTTAGTTAGTCTTAGAATATCTCAGAGAGATGCAACATTTACAAATGAAAAACAACCTTTTGGGAACTTAAGATCTAGAAAAGACCAAGGCAGTCATGGTAATGTAGGGAAGGAAGGCGCTGGGGATCTGCTTTTGTGTGCAGTCTGGAAATGTTAAGTGTGCTGAGGTCTGACCGCTGGCCAGCATTGTGTCCTTGGCTCTGGAATTGTTAGCCTTTTGCCTTGGGGGAAGATCTGGCTCATCTAAGAGGTTCCTCATTGGAGCACAGAAAGTAAGAATAAATAAATGGCTGTGTGTGGCCTCAGGCTGGAGCTGTGGGTGACCGTGTCAGGAGCAAGAGAGCACAGCTGCCTTCTACTTGCCCTCTAGGTGAACAACTGCACACCATTGGCTGAACCAAAAATTCAGTGGTGTACTTGCACGGAAAGGCTCTTAGTATCATAATTTGATGTGTTACTTTCACAAGGCTTAGAATTACGGGCTAAACAAAAACTGGTATTTTGGAATTGGAACCCACTGAGTCCAGAACCAGGTAGGGCCAGTCATTTGGCATTGTCTGGATCCTGGCAGACACAGAGCAGAGCAAACAGGCAGCTCAAAGGTTAGAAAAGCCCATTTCCCCACCAGTCAGCTCATTTACCCTTTCCCTCCCCAGCCAACCTCCCCTAAAAACTTCTGTAACTTTGAAGCAACATTTCTCTTAAAACTTCTGCCCCAAGATAAATCCAGGAAACCCTTAAAGCAACAGTTTTACCTCCATTTGGATTTGGATGAAATTCCTCCCTGTGGCCTCCTTGTGGCAGTATCAGACATTATTTGGGAGGAATACAAATAGCCCCTAGTTTGGGGCTACCCTTGTACAAGTGAATACTTACTAAATACTACTTGAGGAGTAAATGAGATGGGAAGCAAACTCTTTCAGCCATTGGCACACTGGATGCATTCATTAAGCTCTTTACCTTCATGGGGCACTGAGCCAGGGATGGTACAAAATGCATTAGCAGATGTGACTTTGGCCCTTGGAGACTGAGAGCACCATTTGTGAGCTTATTCTTGTGTGAAATTTACCTCTGTTGTCATTCTCAACTGGCAAAGAAGTAAATAGTGGTTGGGGCAAGGAATAATGGTGACCATCAGAAGGCTAGCATTGAGGTAGCCTGCATCCCAGGGCTCCTTTTTGTTTACTCCATGTTTCTTTCCCATTGAGCTGCTGAAAGTACTTTTATTTTTTTTATTAAAATTTTTTAAAATGTTTTATTTATTTCTAAGAGAGAGACAGCGTGAGCAGGGGAGGGTCAGAGAGAGAGAGAGAGAGAGAGAGAGATACAGAATCCTGAACAGGTTCCAGGCTCTGAGTGGCAGTCAGCACAGAGCCCGACGTGGGGCTCGAACCCACGAACTGTGAGATCATGACCTGAGCCGAAGCCGGACACTTAACTGACTGAGCCACGCAGGTGCCCCTGAAAGTACCTTTAAAATATTGTGATTGGCATAGTTATTCCTTATGTTTTGTGTAGGTATAAATAAAGAGATTTCCCCCTCCCCCTGTATGTATGTATGTATGTATGTATTATCTGTTATCTATCTATCCTTCCTTCCTTCCTTCCCTCCTTCCTTCCTCCCTCCCTCCCTCCCTCCCTCCCTCCCTCCCTCCCTCCCTCTCTCCCTCCCTCTTTCCTTCCTTCCTGGAGTTATATCTCTCTCTTGACAAATTGTGATTTGGATTGGAAACATCAGATTGGTCAAGGATTGATTTGTCTCTTTCTCTGTCTCTGTCTCTCTCTCTTTTGCCAGGGAGCAGAAACCTTTTGGAGGCCCAAACAGTTTTCTTACAGTTGAACGTATGAAAGCATGGCTGGTCCTGGACAGGGTTGGAAACTAGGAGAGCTTTGTCTCCTCTTCTGTCTTTTTCCTTTTCTATGCCCGTGCGTATACCTCCTGCTGCTTTAGCTGCCTCCTTCCACATTTTGCGTGGGCCCTCCTTGTCAGCATTAAAAAAAAAGGCTTTTATTTAAAAACATTTTTAGATTTACAGAAGAGTTGCAAAAATCATATGGGGAGTTCCCTAATCTTTTTGAGGACATACACACATCTACACGTTGGGGTGTGTGTGTGTGTGTGTGTGTGTGTGTGTACACACACACGCATTATACTTTTTTCCTTTTTTGTGGTGAGAGGGTAAATGTTTAGGAGTAGAATAGGGCACTCTTCCCTTGATCTTAGGGTAAATGTATGTTTCCCTTTATAAGAAACTGACAAACCTTTTCCCAAAGTGGTTGTACTATTTTATACTTCCCCCTGGTGATAGATATGAGTTCCTATTCCTCCCTTCTTCCCCTTCTTTGTGCTTGTCACTCTTTTTACTTTTGGTCATTCTGTTTGGTGTGTAGTGGTACAATGATGAGCACTTTTTTCACATGCTTATTGGCCAATTGCATATCTTTTGTGAAGAGTCTGTTTACATATTTTAACCGTTTTCAAATATTGAGTTGTTGGAGTTCTTTATATATATTTGGGTATCAGTCTTTGTCATGGTGTTTTGCAGGCCTTTGCTCCCAGTCTGTAACTTACCTATTCATTTTTTTAACTCTGTCTCTGATGAGCATTTCTAAATTTGGACAGAGTCATATTTGTCCTTTTTCTTATATTACTGCATTCTGTGACCTGAGAAACCTTTGCCCACCCTGAAGTCATGATGATAGTCTGTATTTTTCTCTAAAAGCTTTATGATTTTAGCATTTACATTACATTGCAAATCATTTTGTGCGAGTGATGTGAGATGTAGGCATCAAGTAGCTTCTTTTTCCCATATAGATACCCAGCTATTTCAGCATCATTTGTGGAGAAGATTTTTTTGTCACTGGTTGGATTGCTTTCATACATTTGTTGAAAACCATGGCTGTGTATGCAGGACTTTCCTTCTGGGGCACTCTGTTCTGTTCCATTGATCTAGTTTGACTACTCTTTTTTTTTTTTTTTTTTAATGTTTTATTTATTTCTAGGAGAGAGAGAGAGAGACAGCGTGAGCAGGGGAGGGTCAGAGAGAGAGGGAGTCACAGACTGAAACAGGCTCCAGGCTCTGAGCTGGCAGTCAGCACAGAGCCCGACGCGGGGCTCGAACCCACGAACCGCGAGATCATGACCTGAGCGAAAGTCGGACGCTTAACCGACTAAGCCACCCGGGCGCCCCTAGTTTGACTACTCTTGTCTTGGGCCATTATTAATAGTTGTATATCTCACAGATGTCCATAATCATATGGAATCACTTTGCTGCTTTTGGACTTTCAAAAGTTTATAATTTTTGCTGTGAAAAACAATATGTGATGTGTATTGCTTAGGTTATTTAATTTTTGATTATTAAAGTTGTAAGTGGTAGAAATAATTTGTAAAAAAAATTCAAGTTAACTAATGTACAAAGGTGATGTTCAGCAGACATGGCATATTTTAATTTTTAGTTCTGTGACAAATGAAGGTGCTTGCTCTTGTAGAAAGTCAGAGTAGCCATGAAGTGATTATCAGCCAGAGAAAAAGATACACCTTGCTTCTAAATGTCATCAATGGATTGCTTCTATTATACTGTCAACCAGAGTTATTAGAATAGAGAAGTATAAAGACTCAAAACTTCAGAAGGGCTTTCTGAGAACTTATTTTTCTCCATGAATTCCACACTATATTGTAAATGTGTATTTTGCATGCATGTCAAGTGATTGAGAATGAGAGGCAGACATTTGACCAATTGTGTAAAGGCATTCACTCAATTATGGAAATAGAACAGCAGTCATAACTCATGTCTTATATGCTGTCAGATGTGAGGGGTTATCTGTCATAAGCTTCTTTATATGGTAATCAGCAAGACATTTAGTTGTGTAAATGATACCCAAGGTGAATGTTTTTTATTTTATGTGAGTATATAAATAAAATTTATATTTTATATAAGCGAAAGTCGGACGCTTAACCCACTAAGCCACCCAGGCGCCCCAGTCTCTGGTCATTCTTAATGGAAGAATCTCTCTGCTTTCTCACAGAATAGATAGATGTCCTTAGTGGTTCTCTGCTCAGGAATCTGCCCTGGGAAGTTGGTGGAGATTGAACCAGGTTGAGTGAGAGGGTGGTCACAGCTGGCTGCTGGCGGCTGCACATTTCCTTCAGAATCCAATTTTCCAGTCCCCTGCCTATTCTCCTAATGAGAAATAAGCCAGAAAATGGGACAGAACAAAAACCAAGCCAAAACCATAAAACAAGTTTAAGATGAATTTCATCCTTTGGCTGGCTGATCTTCTCATCGAATTAGCCTGTGTTCAGCAATTTCTGATAATGTGTGTTTTACGTTTAAAATCAGTTTATGTGTTTTTCTTTTCTTTTCTTTTCTTTTTTTTTTTTTTTAAATCAGAGCTGGGAGATTTGTTTGCTTGTGTAATGCTAAAGTAGAAGCTTAGAGTTAAGAACATTCTGTTCTCCTTCCTTTCCTTGTGCTGTGATCTTTAACATCAACGCCAAGGTGTGTGTGTTTGGCTTGTGATCATTTTAGCTATTGGGTGTTTGTGGTTTTCTCAAGCTGACTCTTGCTGTTAATGAACACGATCATTTATACAGTGTCACTGTAGTATAGGCATGTTAAATAATTGATTGGGCCCTGGCAGGTAGAGAATGGCAAATGTAGTCCCTTTGTTGCTATGGTAATACATTTGGTTTAAGGAGACTGTCATTTGGACCACATGGATCTGGTGTATGTGACATAATTGCCTATGGTTGAGGCAGTTGGAGAAGAAAATCAGCTTAAGAGGAGATGGCATTTAGAAGCAAATTAGTATCTATTTCAGAGACTTCTTGGACTCACCATTCTGGAGTGACTTATTCTTTTTTATTAAAAGGCTCATTCTTAGCTAATGCATCAGCACGGAGAATGAGTCAAGTGACAGATTTGTTTACTAGCTAACATGGTGGGATCTGATCATTTATTGTGTAAAATGGTTATTGTGTGAGGTTTACATTCTTCCCTCTGTTATCCCTAGGAGGGCTCCCTGTAAGTAAAATGGATGCCATATTTATTAATGTTTCTGAAGGGAGAGGACAACATATTCTCTCTCTTTTAGTCTCCATTAAAAAAAAATCTTAAGTCCTTAGGGATAGGGGCTATAGTTATGTAGTCTTTCAACATATATTTACAGTGCATGCAGCTAGATGGTATTAGGGTTTGGAAGTCTAGTGTGCAGACTAGAGCAGAGCGGATGTGGTCCTTGCCCTCAGTGGTTAGATGCTACAGGACCATATCCACTTATCTTTATTTATTTATTTTTTTTGAATTAGCCTTCTTTTTATATATATCATTTTTCTATATTACTGGGTTCATTTTGCAAATTTTTTGTTTAGAATTTTTTTCTTTCTTTTTTTTTTTTTTTTTTTACAAATAGTTTATTGTCAAATTAGTTTCCACATAACACCCAGTGCTCATCCCCACGAGTGCCCTCCTCCATGCCCATCCCTCCTCCCCCACATCCATCAGTCCTCAGTTTTTGTCAGCATTCAAGAGTCTCTCATGGTTTGCCTCTCTCCCTTTCCCCCACCATTTCCGCCCTTCTTCTCCCCCTTGTTCCTCCGTCAAGTTCCTCCTAATCCTCCTATACGTGCAAACATGTGATATTTGTCCTTCTCTGCCTGACTTATTTCGCTCAGCATAACACCCTCAAGGTCCATCCATGTTGTACACACGGCCAGATTTCATTGTTTCGCATTGCCGTGGAGTATTCCATGGTATAGATAAACCACATCTTCTTGATCCATTCGTCCATTGATGGACACTTAGGCTCTTTCCATGTTTTAGCTATTGTTGAGAGTGCTGCTGTGAACATTGGGGTACATGTGCTTCTATGCATCAGCATTTCTGTATCCCTTGGGTAAATTCCTAGCATATCCACTTATCTTTAAATCTCCCTTTAGCACTATCCTTTGCCTTGTAGAAATCTTTCTTAATAGGTATTTGATAAACTTCTAAAGCTGTTCCTTTTTTTTCCTTCCTAGTTCAGTCTCTTTGTGTTTTGTTTTCCCAATGGTGTATTAATACAATTTGTCAACAACCAACACAAAAGTAAATGAAGACTTAAGTGACATAAACACACATCTTCCTATCGATCCATGTTTGTCCTATCTTTTTTGGCTTTACTCAAGTTCTGCCCCTGCTATGACACCAGCCACACCAACAGCTGTCTCTTTTTGGATATTGTACTCAGTCTGCGTGACATTTTATCTTGTTTTCTTCTGTTATTACTTAATTTTTCTTGTGTTCTTGCCATACATTTCTGATGTATTGGGGCAGGAAAAAAAAAAGCTAAAAGCCAGTGGTCAAGTCCTGGCATCTTTATTTTGCAGCGAAGGAATCAGGCTTGTAGAAATGAAAAGGTAACTGGTTAATAGAAGAATCCCGACCGGTGTCCCAAGTGTCCAGACTCTGGGATCTCTGCTCTTTGCTCTTCACTTCTGTCAGTAAGTGCTGTGCTCTCAACTTGGCATGGGCGTCTTGTGACCAGGGGGTGATGAACACGATTGCTGACTCTTGGGCTGACTGTGAGCTTAGGTACAATGGGTTAGGACAGTGGCTGCATAGTGCACAACACATGGATGCAACATCAGTGTTTTAATTTGATAGGCTCAACAGTTGGAAGCCACTCTAGGCTGCTGAGATGAGAAGAAGATGAACGTGGGCAAATTAACACTCAAGGGAAGATGCTAGAGATACTTGGTGCTGTGTGTCAGTGTGGTTGTGATCAGAGAGAGCAGTAAGAAATGACCTTGGGAGGGAAGTGCTGCCCATTTGATACATACAAAATTGAGGCTTTTTGATTTTGAACTAAGATGCTATAATAAATATGTGATAGAAAAAGGAATCAAATTCTCAAATGGCTTGTCAGCTCCATCTCTTCTGATCCAAGTAGGTTTTCTGACTCTGAATTTTGATGATTATCTTATTTTATTTTCACTTTCTGTAGGATCATTTTAATATTACTTAAGCCTCATCCCATGCTCTAGCCCTAGCCCTGTCTGAGATGGGTGGACATTAAGAGAGACCTCTACCTGATTAAGTAAAAAGGGAAATTTATTGGAAGGGTTCTGGTACCTTAAGGAACTCAGACTTAGCTTGTGCTGTGACCAGGAATGGGAATGCTGGCTCAGCATTCTCTCCTGGTTTCTTTCTTCCTCTTATTAAACTGGCTCTCACTCCACCTTGCTCACCTGGGCTGCTTTATACCACCCAAGTTTATGTCTCAGTTATTGAAGGAACTAGAGAAACTCATTTAGCGTTTTCCAGTTCTGATTTAAATCCCTGGTTGGGGGTGAGGGGGGGCGGCAGAATTTGATTGGCCATTTTTGCAGTCCATTCAGCAAGGGTGGGAGGCATGGCAGCCAGGTCCCACCCCTGGATTGGGGGTCACTGGGGAGAGAGAAGAGAACGTGTTCAGATATTACCCACAAATTAAAATCCCAACTTAAAGTTGTCCAGATTCCTAAAAAGTTATTCACATTTGTTATGTAAACATTTTGAAATTTCTCTGTGGCATAATGAAGAGTTAAATTTGTTTGGCCCATTTTTACCAATTTCATTATCTGAAAATAATTGCAGAACCCTAGCTTTTCCTTGAAGCTGGTGTTTTGCTTGCTCACCTGTCTGCACTTATTAAACCCTATTGGAAAATGAGGTATTTGGTGTTTTGTTTTGGTAGGTAACGTTGGCACGAAAGTTAAAGGTCTGCAGTGCTTCAGCATAATGTCCTCACAATTAAAATGTGGAATTTTTGTGCATTCAGAAATTTTGTTTACTACAAACCACATTTCTCTTGATTGTGTTTATATCCTTCCCGGAGAGGTTTAGAAATGAATAACCTTGAGATGTTCAGGCCTCCGAAGGTTTACTGGCTCCAGAGATTCTGATTTTATTTATAGGTTGCAAGAAAACACTCAATGAAGTTTGTTGTGATTCACTGCTCATCACCTTGAGCTATTGCCACTCAGTGCTGGGAAGGCACTGAATCTCGTACAGTAAGAGAATAGAATAAAAACCATGTAGCTCGAAACAGAAGCCTAAGTGTTGTTATCTCAGGCATTTCTCATAACATATCGAGTGGACCCAGGCCAATGGCTTTAGATCTGAATTTTTCTGCTTACTCCCACCGCTGTGAGAAGCAAATACTTTGTCAAAACAGCAGCTGCTTTGGGCCGAGTGCTTCTGGTGGCTGAAGGAAAAGCTAACAGGAATGACAATTTTCAGGCTCAGCTAAATAGCGGTCGGACGAAAAGTAAATCTAGATAAATTATGCTTTGGCCTGTTAGAGTACCCCTGACTCCCTCCCCAGGTCTGATTTATGCAGAAGTGCCTGTCTGCCGCCTCTTCTAAATATATAGCACACACATTTTCTATGTTCTATGCAGATTTGAGAGAACCGCTGAAGCAGGTAGCTGTGAAATGGACACCAAGGGTATCTGCTGAAACCCATTGTCCATGCGGTTGAAATATAGAACTCACACATTTAAGCCAAAAACATGAAGTGGAACAAATTGGGTTGTAAGCCAGGTAATAAAATAAGTGATAAATGGAGAGAGACCCCAAAGGTGCTCCCAAAAAGCTGGCATCGGGTTGGAGGCCAGACCAGGAGGAGGTCGATGTTGGGAAGAGCTTCATGCATGATGGATGCAGCCAGTTATCTGACTGCCATTTTCTAAATTGTGTATTGTGTATTTGGGAGGAGGGAGCAAGGGAGGCTTTGTGTTAAGGTTGCTTTGTTGTTTTGTTTTTTGTTTTGGAAGCGCTCCGATAGTCTGTTTTGTTGGTGGTGGTGTTTTTCATTTGTTAATGGAAACTTAAAGTGAAAATTAGCAACATCTATCTTTGTTTCAGTCTCAAGAAGCGTTAGGGTGTTATTTTTTTTTTCTCCCTCAAAGGAGGCTAGGAATGGTGGCAATGATAGGAGGTTTTTTGGATTTTACTAGGTATTTCCTGGCATGGAACTTCTTTTTCTGCCTTTCTTTCTTTCTTTCGTTCGTTCGTTCGTTCATTCTTTTGTCCTTCCTTTTTTTCCTTCTTCTTATTCTTCTTGTTGTTTGTTACAAACATTTATTTATTTTGAGAGAGAGAGAGAGCGAGAGCGAGCACAAATGGAGTGGGGGGTGGAGAGAGGATTCCAAGCAGGCTCTGTGCTGTCAGTGCTGAGCCTGATGCAGGGCTTGAACTCAGAAACTGTGAGATCATGACCTGAGCCGAGATCCAGAGTTGGACCAGGACTGAGCCATCCAGGCGCCCCTCCTTTCATGGAAATTCTTAAGGGTATCACATACTTAGTACCGTAACAGGGGTGTCCCCGCCCCTGAGTTGTTCTCTCTGACAGTTGGGTCTGTAAAGGGCCCAATCTGGAGCCTTTCTTTCTTCGATGGATCATGTCCTTGTGTTATACCCAGATTGCAGTATCCTCACCGACCAGAGACCACCAGGGAGACCGAGTCACGCATGCAAAGACAAAGGGCTTTATTACGGGCTTAAGCTCAGGCTCACAGACTTCATCAGCATATGGATCTGTGCTGAGAGCCCCGAACAAGGACAGAGTAGGGTTTTTATGGGGTTTGAGACGGGGGAGTTACAGAAGTTGTGACATGGGAACAGCGATCCAATCATAATTATTCAACATCATTGACAGTGGGTTGGACCATACACATTGTCTAGAGTATTCGTTACTTTTGGTGGGATTCAATTACAACGTTTAGAGTACCTTTAAATTCAACCAATCACAGAGCGAGCCTAGGGTCTTGTTCAGAGACTAACAGGTTAACTTTAACATTAGGTAACAGGGTCCTATCTATAGTTTCTATCTCCCGGCCTCTCCCTTAGTAAAGTGGAGGGTGGTCGCTGGCCTTTCCTGACTGGGTGCTGCAAGGGTGGTTACTCCTGCCTTGGGCAATGTGTAACTGCCTGATAGTTCCGGGGAAGCTGAAACTCAGGCCTTCTAGTATAGAGGGGAAACTTAAAGCCTGTCATGGAGTCAGTTTGGTTTAGACGTTTAGACTTGTGGCCTTACACTTACTCCTTCCCAGTCTTGTCCGTGAGGTCCTACAAAGCATCCTGGTGAATGATTCTCTGCGCCATATCCCTATTTATTTCATAGGTGGGTATAGGCTGCTTACCTGCCTTACCTCTGGTTGCAAAGAACAGACAGACACACACTCTTGTGACTTCAGGTCCTGCGAAGCTTATTGCTGGGTCCTACGAAAAGGGAATAGTCTGGCTCTGGGAAGGGAAGGGCAGGGGCTGAGTAGAGCTGGAGGCTGGAATCAGAAGGCTGTTTGTGCCTCCACTAGTTCTGGAGGCCTCTGCTAAGGGGTTGTGAGGTGTAGTTCTGGGAACCTGCCTTCCCTGTTCACCCAGCTACTCTGCACGTTGCTGGTCTGTCTCCAGGCTGTCTGCTTCATTGCCTGCTGCTGGCTGGCTTTACTTCCTGATTCAGATCTCTGAGGGACTTTGAATGGTTGAGCTAACTAACCATCATCTGTGAGATTAAACCACATCACAGGTTGATGGCCAACCTAGGGATTAGTTGCTTTTAGATCCGGTTCCCAATCTTGGTCCCGTCAGTTTTTGTTCTGTATGACTAGCAGGGTGATGGTGTGGGAATGTGTGTGTGGAGGTGTGGGCGTGGGTGTATTTTAGTCAGGAAATCACCACCTAAGGCTACCCCCAAGCATTGGTTGGGAATATCACCATTTCCTTTAGAAGGGACTGTGAATAAGGCATATATGCCTCAACGAGGTAAGGGCACATACAAGTTCACGTAATGCCCACAAGATACCAGGAAGGTGGAGGATATATCATCCTTGTTTTATTTATTTATTTATTTATTTATTTATTTATTTATTTATTTTTAAATTTTATTTCTAGGAGAGAGAGAGAGAGAGACAGCGTGAGCAGGGGAGGGTCAGAGAGAGAGGGAGTCACAGACTGAAACAGGCTCCAGGCTCTGAGCTGGCAGTCAGCACAGAGCCCGACGCGGGGCTCGAACCCACGAACCGCGAGATCATGACCTAAGCGAGAGTCGGACGCTTAACCGACTAAGCCACCCAGGCGCCCCATATTATCCTTGTTTTGACACTGAAGAAATTGGGGCCAAAAGAGGTTAAATGCCTTTCTTAAAGTTATAGACATGGTAGGTGACAGAGCTGAGATTTGAAAAATGCCTGACTTATTTGGCTCTACTAGGCCATGATATGTCTTCTACTTTTGAGTTCTTCAAGGAAGGGGTAGGGTCATGCCACAACCTGAAATAGTGTCTGCCGTTTCTTGTTTTCGGAGGGGCCGGGGTTGTGGTAGCCGTTTTCCTAGTGGTTAGTAGCCGGGATAGCTTCTCATTTTTTCCATCTCAAGGGAAAGAACCTCTAAGAAAGATTCTTGAGTTCTCAGTTATGAAAAGAAATGGTCAAAACTCAGTACGTTGAAGTCAGTACTGTTCTCACCATACTGGTGCTGAACCAGGAGCTGGGTTGAGGAGGTTCTCAAACTGAGAAGTCTTCCCCTGAGTTGAGGAGAACTAGAGGTGAACATTACTGGAGGTGAGCCTGTCAGCCCCGCTCATTTGCGTTTCCCAGGTTCTCTTCCTTACAGAGGGGTTTGTGATTGCTCTCCAGCACACAGTAGGCTGGAGACCATGGTAGCTGGCACACAGTAGGCATATGGTCCACCTTGTTGGCTGGCTTGTAGCTCTACTGCCTGTCCTTGGGTCCCGGGTAGTCACCTTCTTGATGAATCCCTTTTTCCTCATGTTGCAGCCTCATCATTTCTCTCTCTCTCTCTTTCTCCAATGTTTATTTTTTTCTGAGAGAGAGAAAAAGAGGATGAGCTGAGGAGGTACAGAGAGAGAGGGAGACACAGAATCTGAGCAGGCTCCAGGCTTCAACCTGTCGGCATAGCACCCCATGCAGGGCTCGAACTCATGAAGGGCGAGATCATGACCTGAGCTGAAGTTGGATGCTTAACTGACTGAGACACTCAGGCGCTCCTTGTCATTTCTCTTTATTCAGATTTTATACGCTGTGGGAGAGAAGACAGGTTTTCTGATACTTGTTTGGGGAATTCTTTGGAATTCTGTTTGGCTTCTTTAGTGGTTCAGCTTTAACTTCTGTGTTCCTTCTGATCTTTAGTCTAATACACTGCACTTTGGGAACATGCAGGTGTTTGCAGTTACCAACTAACTCCTTCTCTTTCCTGCTCCTGTCTCCTCCTGTGTCTTTACCTTTTTGTTGGTGATGTGGCAATTAGAGCGTGGATTTTGGAGCCAGACAGATGGAGATTCAGTTCCCTGCTCTGACATACCCTGAGTTGGGTGACCTTGGGCAAGTGACTCGGTCTGTCTGAACTTGGGGCATGTAAAAAAAACAAAACAAAAAATAAAATGAAACAAAACCACCTAGCACAGTGCACAGCACTAGGTAATGACTAGAAAAGTTAGGTGCTGCTAGCATTATAATGATAATCATGGTAATTGTCTCATTTTCTTCTCAGGATTGTTAATGCTTGTTCTTCCCAAAGGGGGGAGCTCTTAACTTTGAGCTGCTTCAGCATAGTAATGGACAGGAGCCTTAATGCGTGGTCTTCTTGTTTATATTCTGTTGTCATACTGGGGTTTGAAGCATTTCAAGTGTTCTAAAGCAAATTTCCTATGAAGATAATTATCATGTTTCTAATGTAGTTGGGAGCTGAGGTGTTTTAATTAATGATGTGCCAGCAACCCTTTCAATATGGTGAAGTGTGATTTTTTTTTTAAGGCCTTCCTCTACTTGGTCATAATTAGGGACATTTGGAACGCTCAGGCATAATATCTGCTGATTTGTACACCTTCATTAAGCAATTAGGACTGAATGACCTAGTGACCAGACTTTCAGGGGATCAGGTTCCAATTTTTAAGGAGGAGGAGATGGTTATGCTCTCTTCTCCCCTGCCCATTTTCCATGTCACCTTTACTCACATCCAGTGTTTATCTGAAGAAATGCCGCTGTACATTTTTTGAGGCCTTAATTTTTATACATTCTCTCTACTGCGTTCCCCCTTCCCCCCTGCCTCTCCCCTTCCCCCCTCCCCCCTTGTGAGCCCATCTGGCTAAATCGTGATGCTAGAGAATAACATTTTCATATGGCACTGACTGCTTTCGGGGTACTAAAGATGATTAAGAATGGAAATAAAAGAAGTGAAGTTAGATCCATGAGAATCTGGAGAAAGAGGGAGAAAACTAAAGTTAAAAACTTGAAAACTTAAAAAGGATTGTTGATTTCATATCTAACCATCATTTCTATAGATTGAACTCCTTAATAAACAGATGCCGTGCTTGACTTGTTCTGTCTTGTATTCCTGTACTTAGCACTGAACCTGGTGCAGAGTGGAATTTATGGAATGATTTATTGAGAAAGCGGAGGTTCATTGATACTTAGGTAAATTACATGGATATCTGCAGGGTCAGAATTTGAATCTCCAGGACCTAGTGAGAGAAGTGTAAAGAATAGAATGAAGTAAAGAAGGCAAGAATTAAAACAACAACAAAACAACATGGAAACGTATTAGGAGTGTATAAGAAAGTTACAAGATAGAAAATGTGAATTTCTCTTGCAGGTAATTCATGTAGAGGGAACAGAGTGTGTGGATATGTGGCATTGCATAATTCAGTGCTGCTATTTGATTGTTGTTCAAAAAGCAGAGGGCAAGCAGCTGCATAACAATTTTGCTCTTATTTGGTTTATATCTTTTCTTGATTTTGTCCTTTTATGACTTAAACTAGGATGACTTTTTAAGCTCAGAGTCTCATCATTTTTTACCATTTTCCACCTTAGGTTTATAGTTGCTGTGTTGAATCATCCTTAATTTCAAAATCCTTTTCCTTGCTGTTAATGCAGATTATACACTTTGAGATCCATTTTCATTTGCCAGGCCCTTTATACAGCAAGGGAATCAAAGGCCGATATGAGTATGACACGTATCTTCATTCAACAGGATGTTGAGTTTTAAGCCAGTACTCCAAACACGCCCTCTATTGTGCAGGGTTGCCGGCCTCCTGGGTGCTCCCACTGCTGACATACAGAGGTGCCACAGGGGCCTCCTGGGACAGTGTGGGTAAACTCCTTAAGCATGGGGGGCAGGCACTCCCAGCCAACGTAATGGGAGGAATCTCCTCCTTTTACATCCTGAAGCTGGGTAAGGATTGTAACTCTAGAATTCGATCAAAGGGGAGGCTGGTGGTGGTGGCTCTCTGGGATCAGGGTGAAGTGGTGGTGACAGATTTTTTTGAGGAGTAGGAGAGTCCAGATTGACCATCAGCCTACTCCCATTCTTCCTTTTTCAGCTCAGGGACATGTATTGGTGGTTGTGGTGTGTGGTGAGTAGAGGACCATCCATCTTTCCTTGTTAGAAAGCACCTGCCAGTGTTTTACAATGGTGATGTTTTCCCAGGCAATTGCAGCAGTGATAACTGCCAGATAAGAACTGTAGCCCCAAAGGGAGTGGGGAGAGATCCGTACAAACCACTCACTCAAGGGCTTGAGTGTGTGTCTGAGGGCTGTTTTGGGTGCCATACAGGATGTATTTCCTTTAGCTCGCTGGAACACATACTGTGATTTCCAATTATGTAGGCACCTAGAAAAATTAGTTTTGAAAATCTCTAAAGTAGGCCCAGAGACCTATTTACGAATTCACCTGTAATTACTTATTGATCACATACCACATGACCAGGCCTGGCCAGCCCCTGCTCAGATAGAATAGTAAAATTTGGTCTGGGGTTTTTGAACTGTCATTCTGTTTGTGATTTAGGTTATTAGGGAAAGCCCATTTACCCTGAAATCGAGACAGATAGCCTCTGGGAGTTGTGAGTGGAAATTCATCTGTTTCTGCTGTCATTTGGAGAAGGTAGAGCATTGGTACCTTCAGCAGTAGGTTATGCACAATCAGCGGTGATGAATGTATGAGCATTTTTAATTAGTCTTCATGCCCTCTGTCTAATGCAATCAGAAATCCTCTATCAGAGGAGAGATTTATAATCAATCATTCATCATCCTCTGAGGTGGATATAAACCCATTCGCTTTTAGCCTGCAACTTAAAATATCTGCTCTAGAGAATTATTATTTAACCAGGCAGATATCTATAAACCAAGTGTATTTTGAGCATGTAGACTTAAATCTCAAATTGCAGATTGCTCTGATTGTGTAATTGTGTGAATTAAGGTGTCTCTAAGCCTTCACTCTGTGCAGAGGAAAGCTAGCGTTAGAGAGAAAGGATCAGCCTGGCATCAAGGAGATGTGAGTTCCAGGCCTTTCTTTGTGTGAACCCCAGTTTCCTCATTTGTAAAAATTTAAAAAAAGATTGATATAACTGGTATTTCAGTCCTCTCTGTGTCAGGTGAGATTACATTGCGTGTAATACAACCCTATAGTAAACAACTTTTTTGGACTGTTTACTATGTTGGGCACTGAACTACTATCCTGTGCCTTACAGCAGGTATGTGAAGCCTGCATTACCTCATTTATTCACAAGGCCACCTCTTTGGGGGCCTGGGTGGCTCAGTCAGTTAAGCATTTGACTCTTGGTTTCAGCTCAGGTCATGATCTCATGGTTCGTGAGGTAGAGCCCTGGGTTGGGCTTTGCATTGACAGTGTGGGGACTGCTGGAGATTTTGTCTTCTGTCTCTCTGCCTCTCCCCTTCTCTCTCTCTTTCTCTCAAAATAAATAAACACTTAAAAAAATTGGAGTTCGGGGCTCCTGGGTGGCTCAGTTGGTTAAGCGTCCAGCTTCGGCTCAGGTCATGATCTCACAGTTCGTGGGTTCAAGTCCCGCGTTGGGCTCTGTGCTGACAGCACAGAGCCTGGAGCCTGCTTCAGATTCTGTGTCTCCTTCTCTCTCTGACCCTCCCCTGTTCACGCTGTCTCTCTCTCTTTCAAAAATAAATAAAACATTAAAAAATTAAAAAAACATGGAGTTCTTGGTGGAAAGGCTGATTTCTGTAGGCCAAAGATTTAGGGTGTTAGATATGAACCCACAATAATTATTTCAATAAAGATCATTGATTGAATACAGAGTCCTACAGAGATGATCTTTTGTTTGCCATGGAGGGTCTGACAAATTTCTGCAATTAAAGAAATTGACAAATTAAAATCTTTAACTGACAGCCAAATAATTCCTCTTTTTGATGTGCTGTAAAAATGATTTTTTCTGGGGCACCTGGGTGGCTCAGTTGGTTGAAGGCCTGACTATGGCTCAAGTCCTAATCTCACAGTTCATGAGTCTGAGCCCTGCATTGGGTTCTCTGCTGTCAGTACAGAGCCCACTTCATATCCTCTGTCCCCTCCCCCCGTCCCTCTGCACCTCAAAAATAAATAAATATAAAAAAATGATTTTATCCCCAAAGGTGAAATTTTAGAGAATTCAAGGACAAGTTAATCTTTATTGTTGGTCTGCAGCATTAGTAAGAATGTAGAAAGTGGATCACTTACATTCTCCTACTAATTATGGGGAGTATAGGTCAGTACAGTTCTTTGGGAGCCCACTTATATCAGAAGCCTTCAGGTGTGAGTACCCTTTGAATTGACATTTCTATTTCTAGGGTTTTAACACAAGGCCAAAACTAAGGATATGCTAAAATGTTTAGTAAAAACAATGTTCATTGTCCTCTGTTTATGACACTAGATACACATATTTAACTTTTATTTTTTAACATTTTTATTCATTTTGAGAGACAGAGAGACAAAGCACTAGTGGGGGAGGGGCAGAAAGAGAGGGAGACACAGAATGTGAAGCAGGCTCCAGGGTCCAAGCTGTCAGCACAGAGCCCGACATGGGGCTTGAACTCACGAACTGTGAGATCATGACCTGAGCTGAAGTCAGACGCTTAACCAACTGAGCCACCCAGGCGCCCCTGAAATACACATATTTAATGTTAAAACAGGTCATTAAAATAGTGTGTATTGTTAAGCAAAAGAAAACATTATAATATGTGCTATGCGAGCCTGTCTTAAGGTCAGCACATGAACTGGTGAACATGCCCACATAGATGTGGGTTTAAAGTAGGATACCTGGGGGCGCCTGGGTGGCTTAGTCAGTTAAGCGACCTACTTTCGCTTAGGTCATGATCTCATGATTCGTGGGTTTGAGCCCCGCGTCGGGCTCTGTGCTGACTGCCGGCTCAGAACCTGGAGCCTGTTTCAGAGTCTGTCACTCCCTCTCTCTCCGACCCTCCCCTGCTCACGCTGTCTCTCTCTCTCTCTCCTAGAAATAAATAAAAAATTAAAAAAAAAATAAAGTAGGCTATCTGGAGCTTAACATAGTTATTTTTGTCTGGTTGAGTGATATTGGTTGTGTTTTTTTTCATATCTACATTAAAATTTTTTTCTGTAATTAATCTGCATTGTTTTTCTGATAACCAGGAAATAATACAAACCTCCTGAAATCAAAACCCCGGCTCAATCCAAGGGCTAGGAATTGCTTACACACCTGAATTTGTGAGAAAGTGTAATTGTTTTAAATGAACATAATTCTTACCCGGAGGTAAGCCTGTTTGGTTACCTTGCCTTTATTCACATTGATAATTGAGGCAGTCTTTGAGTTCTTTGAAACAAGATTTAGAAAAACTTCACTCTGATTGTACCCTGATAGAAATCAAAAGAAACTAAAAAGCAAAACAAAGACAACACCCTCTGGAGACCAACTGTTTTCCTTCAATAGTTAAAATTAATGCCAGTGAAACTTGTTAATTGTAGAAATTTAGAATATATAGACAGGTAAGCAAAGCAAATAAAATTAAACACACATACAATGCCACTTCCCAGAAATAACTACTATTTACATTTTTGGTTGTGTCCTTCCTGAATTTATATTATAGATGCACGTGTGTGTGTGTGTGTGTGTGTGTGTGTGTGTGTGTATGTGTATTTGTAATCACACAAAGAGATATATGCACAGTATTTCTTACCAATAAAGGATGGTTCACCAGACTGTATAGTTTAATGAGCACAGGGACTGTGGCTTGTGGGCATGTCAGAGTTCTTAGTGCAATAGCAGTGCCTGCCACTTAGCTGGAATTGCATGTATCTTGATGATCTTTCAAGTCACCTATTTTACTCCGAAAGGTTGTTTTGATCACTAGCTAGAATCTTATTGTGTGGGGGCCGCCTGGGTGGCTTAGTCGGTTAAGCGTCCGACTTTCGCTTGGGTCATTATCTCGCAGTTCGTGGGTTCGAGCCCCGTGTCGGGCTCTGTGCTGACTGCCAGCTCAGAGCCTGGAGCCTGTTTCAGTCTGTGACTCCCTCTCTGACCCTCCCCTGCTCACACTGTCTCTCTCTCTCTCTCTCTCCTAGAAATAAATAAAACATAAAAAAAAAATTTAGAATCTTATTGTGTGGATATCCCACATTTCGTTGTTTCCAGTCTTTAAGAAAGCACTGCTGAAATAAATGCTCTTGTAACTAAATTCTTGACACATCATAAATTATTCATTAAGATTAATAACCTAATGGTTGAATTGTTGGATCAGAGGTCAAAGGGCATGTATGTCTTTCTCACTTTTGATAGCATTGACGAATGTCTGCCAGGAAGGATGCACCATTTTATATTCCCAGTGGAAGAACACAGTACAGTACTTGGTATTACCTACACACTTGGGATCATAGACCTTTTGTTTTAATTGACTTTTTTTATAATTGTAAATTATAAATACAATAGTAATTGTAATAGTACAATATTTTTGTACAAAAATATATATTTATATATATAAATAATAAAAACAATATATATTTATATATAAATACTATTGTATTAATAATTTGTAATGTTGTAAATAATATTGTAAATTCAAATACTGTTGGTAAGGGATAATGGAGGGAAACTCCTTGTACACCTTGCCCAATTTCCCCAGTGGAGACAGTTTGCAAAACTATAGTATAGTAATAAAACCAGGATATAGGGGCGCCTGGGTGGCTCAGTCAGTTAAGTGTCTGACTTCAGCTCAGGTCATGATCTCATGGTTCATGGGTCGAGCCCTACATCGGGCTCTGTGCTGACAGCTCAGAGCCTGGAGCCTGCTTCAGATTCTGTGTCTCCCTCTCTCTCTGTGTCCCTCCCCCACTTATTCTCTCTCAAAAATAAATAAACATTAAAAAATCATGTTAAAACCAGGATATAGCCACTGATATACTCCACAGATTGTCTCAATTTTATGTGTACTCATTGGTGTGTGCCTATAGTACCCTGTAAAATTCTATACAGGTTTCCCATCTGTGTAGGTTGGTGTGTCTACCAGCACACTAAACAGTTCTAATTGATTTAGGCAAGACACTAGACAGTTCTAATACTGAAACTGCCTGTTTGTAAACATGCCACTTCCCTCCTGCCCTCCTAGTCCCTATCTTCCCATACCTATCTCCCAGCAACCACTAATCCGTCCACCATTTGTAATATCTTGTCATTTCAAAAATGTTACATAAAATGAGATACAGTATGCAACCATTTGGAATTGCCTTCTTTCATTCAGCATAATTCCCTGGCATTTATCCAAGTCGTTGCTGTTATCGGTAGTTTGTTACTTTTTATTGCTGAGTAATATTTCATGATATGGATATACTATAATTTGTCTAACCATTTACCTGTTGGACATCTGGGTTGATTCTGGTTTTTGACTATTACAAATAAAGCCGCTTTGAGCATTTGTGTATGGGTTTTTGTGTGAATGTAGGTTTCATTCTTGGTGACAAATACCCAGGCGGTCAGTTGCCGGATTATATTGCAGTTACATGTTACAGAAGCTGCTGAACTGTTTTCCAGAGAGACTGTACCATTTTACATTCCCACTAGCAGTGTATGAGCAGCGTAGTTTCTCTGCATCCTTACCAACATTTAGTGTTGTCACTTTATAAAATTTTAGCTTATTTTGATAGGTGTCTAGTGATATGTCATTGTGGTTATAATTTGTACTTCCCTAACAGCTGATAATGTTGAACATCTTTTCATGTGCTTATTTGCCTTTGTACATCCTCTTTGATGAAATGTCTGTACACATCTTTTGCCCGTTTTCTAATTGGATTATTCATTACTCTTGAGTTTTGAGAGTTCTTTAGTTTTCTAGACACTTTGTTGGATGTGTGGTTTGCAGATATTTTTTGCCAATCTTTATTTTGTCTTTTCATCTTCTTCATATAGGCTTTTATGGAGCAAAAGTTTTTAAATTTTAATGAGGTTCAATTTATCAATTTTTCCTTTTATGGATCATGCTCTTGGTATCAAGTCTTAGAACTCTTTGTCTAGCCAGCCTGGCCTTTTGATTCATTCCTCAGAGACCCTCTAACTTTGATCATAATTTTTCAGCTTGGGGTAACTGTGTAAGAATTGGGTTGGGCTATTTTTAGCTTTATTAATAACTGGGCTATTGTCTTTCCCTTTCTTATAACTTTAGTTGAGGGAATATAAGGGCTCTGTCTTATTTCACGCTGTTAAGAGCTTTCACAAGATGTTACAGTCCTGCTTCAGAATCAGGGCACCTGAGTCTGGTCATTCATCCTCTTCCCAGTCTCTTTCACCAGTTCTACAGTTTCTTGACTTGTAACAAGGAAAACAGAGTCTGTATTTTCCACCATGAAGGATGGTGATGAATGTGAAAATGGGCATTCTTGGAACTAGTGTGCTCCCCTAACCGGGCTTTTGCTGAGCCAGAAGCTGCAAACCATAAGGGATTTGTATTTTATGTTTTACAGCTTCCTTAGGCCAAGGTGGTAGTGTGTGGTATAGTTGGGTGGTTGACAGCGAACTCTGTAGCAAAACGGCCTAGTTTTTCATCCCAGCTCTTCCCTTCACTGGCTGAGTCAGCAGAGGCATGCTCCTTAATCTCGTTCTCCTTTGGTTTCCTTATTTGTAAAAAGGGGATGATAATAATATTTACCTTATCGGGTTGTCCCAAGGATTAAGTCATTACATGTAAAGCGCTCTGAGCACGGCCTGGGGAGCACTTATGGTTGTTGTTAATACTTTTATTAGTATGCCTCTTGCATCAGTGTAATAAAATAATAGCTTGGGTGTAATAAAATAAGTAGCTTGGGTGCTTATTAAAATGCAGATTCCTGGATCTCCACTCCTAGACCTGCTGAATCAGAATCTAAAGGATCAGGGCTCCAAGGAATCTGCATTTCAGCAAGGTTCTCATGTGGTTCTTATGGAGGCTAAGGTGTTTGAGCAGTTAGTTACTCAGTCTTTTCTGTTTGCCTGTGGTAAGTGAATACTCTGGTCTTTCTTTACCGTTGGGGTTGGGCACTTCTGCCAAGGCAATGCTTTCTCTCTGAGAGCACTCTAGGTTGTTACCAGAGACAAGCCGAAGTGTCTAGACAGGATCAAGTTATGGTGGAACTCTATTATGTCCTCACTGATTCTGCTGGGGTGAGGCAGGTATGAGACCATAGGGAGTGGTGGAGTCTGTGGTAAACTGGAGCATGAATACCAAACCAGTGAATCTCCGAGTGAAAATAGTGGTAATAAAAAATAAGTTAGTGGCCTGGCTTCAGTATTCTGGTCGCCAGTTGTAATAGCCTTGTGTAGGTATGGAGCACTGTCTCGTGTGTGTGTGTGTGTGTGTGTGTGTGTGTGTGTGTGTGTGTGTGAGTGAGGAGGGGGAGAGGTGTGTTGTGTGGGAGATTCTATTTGCCAACTGCGTGTCAGTTTTTTGCCAGCTTGTCCATTAGGGATTATTGTCCAGAGTGACTCCTGGAAACTAAACTCTGGGATAACCTTAGGCTATACAGATAGCAGTACATGCTTCCGTTCTCAAAAAGAACCACTCTCTAACACTTCTCCCACAAGAGATGCTGCAGAAAGACACAGAAGTTCCCTCCCTGAGAGGCTAACTGACATTTTCTCTAAACAAGACATAACTTTGCCTGGAGATACCCTTGTAAGCTGGAGGCTGGCTCTTGAAAATGCAGCAGGCTTCTTTCTTGTCCTACAGCGGGAGTTCTCGTAACCTAAGTGGTTCCCTGGATCTTTAGTTCCTTCTGTTTCACCTGGAAAACACACTGCCCACTCCCTGGTGAGTGTTCTGTTTGGTCAGCTATTTCCAGGGTGTTCTTGAGGTTCGGACATCTCCTCCCACTGCAGAGTTGTGTGCATTGTTACAGTAATTATGTAATTTCATCAAATAATGTTTAAACTGATAAAATATATGTGCGGAAAGAAAATCGTTTCTGTGAAGTTGAATTCTTTGTAAAGACTAAATAAAGGCGAGTCGCCATAAGACATTGCTGTCACATTGGGTATGGAAGAAGTAACTAAAAGGTTGGGAAGGTGTTTAAAATATGAAAAGATTCTACACTTAGATTGATTCACACTGAGGTTTTTCTCAACTTCAAGTAGCCAAACTGGAAATGATACATTATACATTATGAGCATGGTTCATGCAAGAAAGACAACTTTGAACTTCAGTCAGTATGCTTGTACTTGAAGAAATATCAATGCGAAAATATTGGCAAATAAATTTGCTTTTTTTTAAGGGCTCATGATGAAACAAAGTATTAAAAATGTGTATATATGTCATTTTTAAAGATTCTCTACCGTCATCTCAATTGCAATAGGGCTTCTGCACTTGTTTCATTGCAGAGAGCTATATGCTAGTAAAATTGGATAGTTGACTAAGACCCGTCTGCAGTGGGGTGGGGGAGGGGCAGGTTTTTTTTTTTCCAGAGAAGACAGTCCTTTAAAAGCTAAAGTATCTATAAGTACCTTTCAAAACAATTCTTACTGAAAACTGAAGTTTGATGCATTTCTTTGTTGTCATAGCTCTATTTAGTTTTAGTTCTTCAAATAGTTAAATAGCAGTAATTATACATTTGGTAAAATCAAACATTTTGTTTTCTCTTCCTGTGGAAACGTTCTCCTATAAGTGATGCTCAGTATTCAATATAAGGTGATACAAAGTGATTCATTTTTCACATTCAAGGGTATTCAAAATCTACTCGAAGCAGTAGAATTTGGTATAATAAATTATCCTTACTTTAGACGTGAACTGATAGATTGTTTTTATGTAAGCTCTTAGTGGTAAAAATAAGTTTAGAAAAGGAAAATAGTAACAATCTGCTTAGACAGCTGACCCTGTTCTGTTCCTACTGTGTATGCTCTGAGTGTGCCCTGTGTCCCCAAGTCAGGCAGGCCGTGCCGCTATTCAGGTCACATCCGGCCGACCCAGGGCTCTGAGAGTGTGAGCTATTATGACTTCCTGGAGCAATGCTCCTTCCAGGCAGTGATGTTGAAGGTAGAACAGGCAAGACAACTTGGATAAATGACTACATACTATTTTTTTCTTGTGCTGACTTTGGCTGGAGTCCAAGTTGAATAATACCCTTCCTGAAGAAGACAATTTGCTTTTTGGAAATAGATACACCACCTACTAGTAACCAGTGAGTCTCCTGCTCCTTGTGATCTGCACACTATTAGGTGAAACTAGTGATGTCACTTTTCTTTTCTCTGGGTTGTTCATCTCTGTTCACGAAGGGTTTTTTAGCACACCAAACTGGGTGTTAGACCTTTCTAGCTTAGTAACAAGGCTAGATAGAGATAATCATTTCTTACCTACACAAGGCGAATGTTCAAGATGATTTGTTGAATGAATGAATTACTTTGCCTGACCCAACAGACATGGCTTATATTTGCTAATAACCTCAAATGAAGACAGGCATTATGATTAGGTTAATAAACCATTAAAGTAGAGAGTGGGAATGTTAATGCAGGTATAATGTAGTAAAATTGCCTGGTCTGAGCCGAAAATTGGACTTTAGCCACAGCACATACATGTTTGTAGTCCTTCCCATTCCTTTCTCTTTTCCACCATGAGGGCTCGTTCTTTTCAGACTCATGGCTGTGTCATCACTATCCAATAATGTTCATTAAGCTCCTGCATGCTGTGGACTGCAGGGTTTCGTCCCTTTTAATGAGTATAGACGTTTAAATTGAAGGATAGGCTTTTCTGCGACACTGCTTTGTCCTGGAAGGCCTGGTCTGTGAGGACACAGGATTTTGACCCACTGTCTTCCTCAGTGCAGTAAGCTAATTAGATCAATCACGTATTTTTGTTGGCAAGCTCTTTAAAACGAGGGGTAAATCAGCTTGTCTTTGCCCTGGGAGATGTTATCAGACCTGGGCTCTTTGTTGGCATTAGCCATTAGTGAGATCTTTATCTTGATTTTGTAAATAGCCACTTCCTTTCCACAGTAGATGTTTATGTTCTACGATTCCTTGCTAATCACTTTGTAACTCCCTGCGGCGCACCTTTTCAGTCACCCCAGTTACTTGTACAGGGTACAGTGTTGCATGGTACTTTGTTTTGTGCTACTATTGGTTAGGTTTTTAAAATACGTTTTACAAGTAAGTAATTGCACTAAATGTTTCATAAAACTTACAGAAATTTCTGCTCCCAGTGTACATTGTTTCCAGGTTCTTAATTTTTCGTCAAAGCAGGTCCCCCCCCACAAATTTGTTCAGCCTTGTTTTCTCTTTGTCCTCTCACCTGTCTGAGTCCCTCATCACTGTACCAGCTATAATCTGCCCCCCAACTCTCTCTCTCTCTCTCTGTCAAAAGCCTCATTCCAACATATCCCATGTTTATCTACCAGACTAATTTCCTTATATTCTTCTTTTGTCCTGGAGCTGCTTTGCACAGAAATCTTTATCGGTTCCTAATTGCCTAATGAACTAGGGCTTTAACTCACTTGTCTGGCTTTCATTATCCAGTTCCATGCACTCTGTCAGTGATAGTTCCTGGACCCTTTGATAGTAAGTCGTCTGCCCAGGGTAAGCTTGTGTACTGCTCTGTACCGGATGGTGTCATGGTCAAGAACGTGGGCTCTGGGGTCACGTTAGCATGGGATCAGATAGTGGTTCAGCTGCTTACTTTGGGCAGTTAATCTTTTAGATTTCTCATCTATAAATTGGGCATAATGATAGTCCTTCCTTCAAAGAGGTGTGAGGTGTGAGTTGTATATGTATCTGGCACAAAGTAAGAACTCAGTTAAAGGGGGAACTATTAATGTAGTATGTGTAGGTAGTCTAAATTGCCCTTCCAATCATCATCTTAGTACTTTTGGATTGCTTACTATGTGTCAGACACTGCCCTAAAACTCTTACTTAAATGAATTTGTTTAATCCTCACAAGAATTGATATTAGTCCTATTGTAATAGATTAGAAAACTGAGGCTGAGAGTTTGAGGACCTTCCCTAAACTCACACAATTGATAAATGGCAGAGCTAGGATTTGAATCTAGGAAGTCTCTAGAGTCAGTGCTCTTAAGCACTATTCTATACACTTCAATTCTACCTGCGAATTTACTCAGTACCCCAGCCTGTAGTGATGTCTCTGCCTGAACTCCTAACGGGTATAATAGGGAGAATAAGTTAGTAATTACTCAAGTGTTCATTGTTTTGTATTCTTCAGTCCTGTTCATGTACTAAAAATTCCTTTGACTATAAAGTTACTACATGCTAAAATAGAGATTTTGGAATATGGAAACATCAAAGAAGAAAATAAAATATACCCGGGGGGCTTCTGGGTGGCTCAGTCGGTTAAGTGTCCAACTTCTCCTCAGGTCATGATCTCGTGGTTTGTGAGTTCGAGCCCTCTGTGGGACTCTGTGCTGACAGCTCAGAGCTTGGAGCCTGCTTTGGATTTTGTGTCTCCCTCTCTCTGCTCCTCCCCTGCACGTGCTGTCTCTCTGACTCTCAAAAATAAATAAAATATGTTAAAAAAAATACACCTGGAGGTAGCTGTTCTTCACATGTTATCTGTCCTCTTTGTCTTATTTATAAATATTATACATATATACCTGACAATATAGAGCATTTATATACATTACATACAATTATGGTCATGCTATGTCTATAATTTTGTATCCTGCTTTTCTTGACGTTATATGTATTTGCCTATGTCATTAAGTATTATTCTAAATCAGCATTATAATGAGTGCAATTTAATTGTTTATGTAATTTGTCTATAGTGGACCTGCTATTCACACCCAATTTTTAAAAGACTAAGAAATATTTCTATAATTAAGTGGGTCATAGATCCTGGGTTTAAAGAGGACTTCTGGTATATAAGCAAAATTGCCTTCCAGAGATTATACCAATTTCTTACTTCACCATCCTGGGAAACTCCAGGTGTTTCAGTGCACTGGTTGGCCACTCATTCACTGTTCTTGTTGACCAGTAACATTTTGATTCGTCATTGCCAATGTGATAGATGATCTATGGCAAGTGTCATGACACACATTGCACCAAACCAAGGCACATGATGTGCCATGCGGAGTTACTTGGTTGAGTTTTCTGTGGAGATGTGATGTGCTCCGTAGAATTCTAGGATTTAGGAACTGGAAGAAACTGTACAAACTATTTAACCCATGTTTTGAAGATGAAAGACAAGTGTCTGAAAAAAGTCAGACACAAAGAGGTTAAGCAACAGGTTCATAGAACTGGTTAGTAGCAGAATGGGCCTTGATCTGGTTTTCAAACTGATTGAGTTTTCATTATATCACACTGTTTCTCATTTACCTTAATTATTCATCTACATCTGTCTGTCTGGCTTCTCAGACATAGTTGACCAAATTTGGAGGTACTGCTTAGAACAAAATAATCAATGTTTGCAGCTCTTTGGGACTAAGGTAAAAGAGTTGAGGTTAACCTAATCAGACAGTCCAGCTTTGGACTATTCAGTCCTTCCTTTCCCTGCTTAGAGCTTCCCAGGTGCCAATGTTTAACTCTGGATAAATGGAAGAAGTGTGAAGAATAGGACTTGAATAATGACTTGAATAATGTCCCTGACAGGCAGAGAGAAGCCTCAGACTCTGTGAAGTTCTTTAGCGCTTTGTGCTTGGAAACAGTTTTCCTTAGGAGTGTAGGCTTTGGTGGTACCTGCAGTGTTTGGCTGTTTGGCTTTCTCTTCTGCCATGGTTTGAGGAAACCATTAGTATGGGGCTAATTCTTGGAAACTGGCTCAATCTGACTGAACCTTGACCTGGAAACTGGTTCTTAGAACCATCATTTTATTTTATTTTTATTTTCGTAAAAAGTTTATTTATTTTTGATATAGAGTTGGGGAGGGGGAACAGAGAGGGAGAGAGAGAGAGAATCCGAAGCAGGCTCCACACCATCAGCACGTAGCCTAATGCAGGGCTTGAACCCATGAACCGTGAGATGGTGACCTGAGCCAAAACCAAGAGTTGGACACTCAGTTGACTGAGCTACCCAGTCAAATGGGTATGCTTCTACCCCTTAGAAGCATAATTTTAACGCAGCTTTGCTCTTTAGGCTCCAAAGTATGTAAGTGCTCACTGCTCTCACTCTTTCTGTCTTTCTCTTAGGAGCACTTGGTTTCCTAAGGTCTGGGTAGCATGGACGAGTATTTCTGTATATCAGTATTGTGGGATTAAAAGTAAGTGCAATGAGTTTTTGCAGTTCAAATGTTTTTTTGATATTGTGGTTATTAAGGCATAGAAGGGTTAAGAGCTTCAAGGCTGGATGCGCACATTAAATTCATATCTCTCCTTTACTGCCAATAAGATTGACTAAAATTACCGAGGCAAGATATCTCCTCACTTTTCTTAGTCTCAGGATCACCTCTCTTTATCACCCTGCCCTTAAACAGAGAGCATAGGATGATATTAATTGATTATGAGAACTGTCTTGATGGATTAAAATATCCTGTTTAAAAAAAAAAAAAAGAAACCCGCTTTGAAAAGCCTCTGGCCTTTTGGGAAAGGTGAATGCCTAAATCCCATTTAATCTGCTTTTGGAGGAGAAGTTTAGACAAGGAACTTTTTGAAGATAACTATGTCCATTCATCTCTCAGGAACATATGGTTGTTTAAAGATCATAGAAATGATAGGTAAAACTGGGCTTAAATTTTTGGCTTGACAGCTCCCTTTCCCTTTCTTTTACTTATTCATTCATTAGTTCACTGAACAAATGTTAGTGAAGGGCCTCTTAGGTACATTATGTAAGGTGTAGAAGGAGATTTTAACAGGGGAGGTGGGGGAAGCAAACCTAGCTAAGAGAGTCTCTTCTAAAATAGGGCAGGAAAGTTATAAGGGAGGAGGAGCTTACATGGGTACTCACTGGAGGAACTATGAACTTTTTGAACTTTAAAGCCAGCCCACAAGCCTCAGGAGGGATTTAACTTCCTCCTCACCATGGCAACTGGATCATCCACATCCCTCACTTTGAAAGAAGCCATTTCAGTCTAAGAAGCTTCAATCCCTCATTTGCATATCGACCGAACCAACCTCAGTTAACCTAATTTCAGTCTCTGTTTTGCATAGAGGGCCTCAATGAAAACTATACCCCTAACTTTTCACCTTTATAACTCTGTCCCTCTTTGTCTTCCTTGGAGAACGATTCAGGTAGAAACCTGAGTGTGTGGCCCGAATTGCAATTCTAATCACCAAAATAAATGCTTGTTAAAAAAAATTTTTTTGTGTGTGTGAATTCTTTCCTGACAGCAAAGGCATTGGGTATGGTATAGCAGTGAACAAAATACAGTTATTGCTTTCATGGAGTTTCTCGTCTTTTGGGGCAAAAAGTCCAGTCTTTCTGGGAAGACATGACGTGCAAGCCGAGACCTGAGCAGTGAGATGTCCTATCATCCTGGATGGAAGAATATGCCTACTAAGACTAGATCTGGAACCCTGGAGATGTGCATACTCACGTATTAAAGAAGGAAGACTTTGAACCTATTCATTTTTAAGAACAGTCTTCATCTCAAGAACAGAAACTGTTTGCTGTTATTTTAGAGCCTAAACTTTCTCTAGGTGGCCAGGTTCACAGCCATAGGGAAATGCAAAGTCTCAAGCTACCACTGCAAAGACCTTCTTTTTGATCCCCACTTCATCAGATTCAGCAACTCCAGCGATTCCGGCCTTGACACTTGTTCCCTTAGTTGGAAAACTACACGGTGATTCTTCCTCTAGATTGGCAGTTTTGACTGGAATGAATTATTTCTACTCAGAAACTAGGAGGAAAATAATTATGACATGCCTTCGTGCACTGGTGCCGTTGATTGGCCTTATCTTGGCCCCTGCAGGGCTGTCATAAAGGAACACAGGCCATCAGTTGCATCCTACCTTGAATGAGAAGTAGAGGAAGTATCTGCAGCTGCGGTGCTGGAGATACACTACAGAGACGACCCACTTCTCTATGTGACATGTAAATGGCAGCTCCAGGAGAAAAGCCACCCTTTGGAGCAGGTCACACACTCATAGAAAGTGCCGAGGTCAGCTAGTCGATGTTTTTTGAACTTTCTCAGGCACTTCCCCCCAGCCCCCCAACAAAATCTTCTTTGGAAATCTAGATTAGAAGTCTGAGAAAAGCAGTGAATTGACACCTTAGAGTGCTTTAATAGTCATTATTTTTTAAATGTCTGAGCACTGATTCTTCCCGAAGCTCTTGGATTCTGGCAGGCACATGTTGAAAAGAGCTAATTATAAGAGCTCACTTGTGTTAGCGCTTGCAGCAAGAAACACAGTGGAGCACGTACTTGTAGTGTCACATTTCCTGTCCCTAGCAGCCCTGTGATGTTGACATCATATGGTCCTCTCTATTTTACACATGAGGCATTAGGCTTAGTGATTTCCAGTGACCCACCTGAGGTCACATGGCCAGAAAGTGATGGGAGTAGGACTTGAACCTGGGTCTCCTGGACTTACCAGCCAGTGTCCTTAATTGCTGATCTAGTGGGACTTCAGCACTAGATGTCACGGATGGTGTCATGACTTCGTGAGGTCACATTTGTGGTCAGTGTAAGGATAAGGATCAGGACCCAGTAATTTTGACCCCTGGTCCAGTGTTCTTTGTGCTGTGCCATGGTGACAGCTGCTTTGGAACCATCAGAGTGAAATTTCATAAATCAGCTAGTTTCCCGGGAGAACAATTACCTTAAACAGAATGTAGTGTAAGACACATGTCCTTCTTTCCATATAGCAAAATAATAGTGGGGTTTTTTTTTGTTTTGTTTTTTGAAAAGGAGATGAGCATGTGTTGGAGGAGAGAAGCCCCTTCCTCTTGTCTCATCTGTAACCAGACAAGTCAAAAAATTCTTTGAGAAAGGTTTATTTTTGAAAGAAAAAGTTAGAAAGTGGGTTAATTTCTTTGCCTTGTTCTCCAGATTGTTTGTATTTATTTATTTATTTATTTACTTATAAATGTTTACTTTAGAGAGAGTGCACACATGGAGGGACGGGGCAGAGAGAGGGGGGGACAGAGGCTCTGGGGTGGGCTCTGTGCTGACAGCAGACAGCCTGATGCATGGCTCGAACTCTAGAATGGTGAGACCATGACCTGATCCCAAACCAAGAGTCAGATGCTTACCGACTGAGCCACCCAGGTGCCCTGGTTATTTATTTATTTTAAATGAACTCAATCACCTACTAGTCTAACATGAGGGCTAAATATTTTTTAAATGGTAACGTAAGCACGTAGAGTAAAAGCCACTTTTGTGTGAATTCTTAAGATTGTTTAGGACTGAATATTGGGAAATACTGATAGAGTTTATTGAAGCAGCCGTAGTGTTTTTTGTTGGTTTGCCTGGCAAAATTGTGTTCTTTCTCTGTTTGAAGGCTTTTAACAGAGCCTTCAAATTCCTTAAAATTAAGAATTTTTGTTGTTTAAAGAAATAGGATTTTCTTTCTTTGAAAGTAATCTTTAATAGCTCTGGATATGTATGATTGGCTGATAGTACTCATTGTAGGTCGTCCTGGGATGCAGACTCTGAGATGGTTGGGTTAGGGTGTGCTCTTTGAATCAACACCTGTGGGGAGAGAAGGAAGCAGGACTCAGCAGAGAAAGATGATGGACTGAAGGCGTAGGCTGTCCTGAGTTGGGGTGAGGTGGTCCCAGTCTTCCTTAGTTTGGGCATGGGTGTGGCTGCCTTCAAAGAGAAGGAGTGATCTTGGGTAAAATGGCTGTCTTCAGCAGAGGGCAATTTCTAGAGAAAGCTGACAGCCGGGAACACTCGTAGCAGCTGGAAGAATAAACCTCTTAGTCCTGGAGGGGCTGGGTGGATGTCAAGGCAGCCAGTACAGTGCTGTCAGCTCTTGAAATTCAGCAGAAGGCTGTCAGAAGGTGGAGAGGAAGTTTTTAGATAATCTTTGTGTGGTGAATACAGGTTTAAGGTTAATGGATAGTTGTGGAAGGAGAAATCTGTTAACATACCCAATCTTACCTTGTGTGTGTGTGTGTGTGTGTGTGTGTGTGTGTGTATGTGTATTAAGAGAGTCTGATGTATAACCCCATAAAAATAGAACCACTTTTTTTGGGTACAGAATTTACCTAATTCATTGTGTGATTTACACTAGTATTAAATTCCAAATCTGGCTAAGTCACAGATTTTTAAATTGCTCACACAGGAATGTGCTATTAAAATTATCTGAAGTAAAGTCTGATAGGCTTTTTTTGATAGACTTTCTTTTTGAAGAAAAGGAACCATGCTGCCTGGGGAAGATGAGCATGGCCTATAGAAATTTTACGTAACCAGGAGCCAGATCACAGAAGCTGATCCACAGGGGGGATTTAATGTAAGGATTAATGACCTGAATTTTGATTTAAAAAATTGCATGGTTTTATATTTCATAAACAGTTATACAAAACACTTGTAGTTACATCTTAATTTGCTAATTTAAATTGTATACAAAAAAATTGCAGTAGATACACAACTAAATTTCTGAGCCATTCCTCATATTGATCAGTATTTGCCATATGAAGAAACAAAGCACAAAAGTGTTTTGAGTCAGCATTTTGGGTAATGCATCATTCAATAGATGTTCACATAGCCCCTCTTTTAGAACTGAAGTTATGAATTGGGATATATTAAATGGCTAATGTTTCCTGTTTTTTTTTTTTATAGGAGTGAATAATCAGTTTTGTTCATCTTTCTAACATGCATTGTAATTACAAACCAGTAGGATTTCTTTTGCACAGCTACACCTGCTATAATCAGGGAGACGCAACAGCGTGTCCAGTGGCTAAAATCCCTGGTTTTCTAAATGTTTTGAGTGGTAGGTTGTGGCGGGAGCAATGACTGGTTGACTAATGGGTATAGCTTCTTCCAGCCATTATTTTGCCTACTCCCAAACTTTTAATCTAAGCGTTGAATTTGTAATGGGTACAAGTTCCATTGTACCCATAATGGCTACATTGTTTTGTTGACATTATGGTAAAACAAATAACAAATGGAGATATTTCATGAAGAGCTAGAATATAGGGAATCACATCATATTTTTACTAACACTCTTCTCATTTGGTCAGGTGAATTGCTGCCCTATTTCCTTCTCAGATACATTCCTGTACAAACGTGGTATCGGTGAAAGAGCCCCTCTTTGGTGAAGTCATTCTTACTCCCTTTCCTGACCACTGCTGCAATGGACGCCCCTGGTCTCTCATCTAGTTCCCGAGCTTGACCCAGTCATTCTGCCTCTGCTTCTTGTTAGCCTTGCGATCATTCACCTTTCTGTTAGCTTCAGTTCCTTCAACTGTTAAATGAGTATGATAGCCCCTACCTCATTGAGTGGTTTTGAGAATTACACGGACAGTTTAATGTAGTGCCTGGCACACAGTACAATTATATTCCCATAAACGACAGCCCTTCCCTCTGGTTATTACTATTACTTGCCCAGGTAAACCTCTCCCCGCTGTGAGCTCTTTGTTCCCCGAGGCCTCAGACTGGATCTTATTCACTGCTCCACACAGTGCATCTTGGGCAGTGGATGAGTGCTTCGTGAATCACCCATGAATAACATAAATTGTGATTCCTACCCTCAAGGAGACCAGAGTCTGATTCTGAAATAACTACAGCACAAAGTAGAAGCTACGTTGTCATAGGGAGATGTAATAAGAGGTTTAGAGAAGAAAGAGATTAATAGGATGAGTTTATTAAGGCAGGCACTTAGTAGGTGTTCAGCATAATGTTTTTAATCCTGGCAGCCAGAGGTTTTGAGATGCTAGCAATTTTTGCAGGATTATACTGGATGTGTTATATTTCTGCTTTGAATTCTACCCCCCTCAACTTGTAATGACAGCTTGTTCTTTGAACTTTATTGACACAGGTGGAGAGGGTGCTTCTTTTTTAGCCTAAGCAGGTGAAATTCGATCTGAAAGCATCTGTTAAACACATCCAGGTCCTTTTGACACTTCTGCAACCATTTACCAAATATATCTACCATTATTTACACTGGGTGTGCTGTTATGCTGGGCACATGCTTATTTCATATGCTTTATTGTAGTGTATGAACTTTTTTTTTGATTTTTAAAAATTTTCATTATATTCTTATTCTGTTTAATGACTCTGAAAAGATTCTTTCTCCAGAGAGAGAGCAAAATTATTTTTTAACCACATTTTTTTGGCTAGCATGTTCTGCGGTCCCCTCCTGCCCCGCCACTGATCACATAAGCTAAATTTAGGGGAGAAATCACAGGGGGATTTGTTCAGACAGTTACTTGTTTGATTCCCCCAGAGGCACTGGCTTTTAGATCTTCTACCAATGTAGCTCTTCTGATCTTTTATTCTGTAAGGTGTTTGTGTCTCTGTATGATGGATGTTTCACTGACCCAAGTAAATGGAAGAAAATTTTCTCCAGCCTTTAAATGTATTGCTTTCCCTGTTCTTTCAAAAACACACTTTTCTTGGGTAAGAACATTTTAGAGACATTTGGCATCAAATCAACAGAATTGTGGCCGTTAATGGAATTTGAAGCACTGAGAGGTGGTTTGATTGGTAAGAATCCATTTTTGTTTGTTTCGTTTTTTAGTTTCCTTCTCCTTGGCTACACCCCCCTTCACACAATAAACAACTCTCCTCCTCTTCCTCCCCTTATATTTTGAAACAAGAGTATCTGATTTTATTGAATTTTGTACTTTGGATTTTATTGTCACTTTTCTTTTTCCCTTGAAGGGGAGGAAAAACTCAACTTGCGTACAGAGTAAATTAAATTATGAGGAAAATAGTCCATGGAGTTAAACAAGATGAACTGGGGTTTTGGAACTGACTCTAAGCATTGCCATGATGTTGCATAGAGTCTAAACTATGATTCAAAAACATATTAGTCATTTTGATATACTGTTGATTTGGCTAATTACCCTGAAGGCTGGCTGGCAGACTGAATTGCCTAAGTCACCTAGTAATTTCGATCAAATCAACGAGTAATTATAGTTTTGTGCAGGCAACAAATATAGAATACTGATTATGTTAGACTAAAGAAGATGTTATTGGGATATAATCATATAAATACTTAATTCTAGCATTAGAGCAGTCCTTACCTTTTTTGCACTTCAGTGCTTAAATTCTCAGCACATGACAGACAAAGATTGTGGCAACTTTTTGGAGAAAATCATCTTATTCTCTCCATAAACCATACTTATAAGTAAATACTTATATTTTAAACATACATTAATTATAACGAGCTTGTTTTTGGAAACCCTTAGAACTAAATATGGTCAGATTTAAAGCTCAAAATTCTCTTAGATTTCGCGTGGAAAGAACCTAGAAATGAACATTTTGTATGCCAGAGCCTAAAGTTGTTGCTGCTAATTTCACTATCAGTTCATTGGACAAATACTAATATTAGCACATTCAGCCCCATTTGAAATCCAGATACTTTAATTTGTTTGATTCCCATTCTGTTGTCACCCTTTTTCTCACGTTGGGGAGATCCTCCTCCAAAGTATGGTGTTTATTACTGAATTTGTAACTGGCAATGTTCGTATGCTATTTTTGTGGGCATAAATTTAAAATATTTTAGAAACAGAGCTATGTTCACTGAATGGAAAAAATCTGTCTTTATTTTTACTTCAGCTGTCTCCTGGATGGTTTACCTATATTTCTTTTCTATGAAAGCAGGAAACATAATTTACTTTGAATTAGTGCAGATTTGCTGTATAGTTAATCTCTGTGAAGCTCCCCTAGAGGAATTATTCTGAAGCAAGCTCCTGTGTTGTATAGTACCTTAACCTACTTTATATGTCCTTGACCTATGCCTCCTCCCACCCAAAAAAAATCAGAAAGAGAAAGAGAACAATAATTTCAAAGTTTCAGGTATTTTCAGTTTGTTCTTGGGGAATTGTAGATGTGTTCCTGCTATTTTCTTGCTTGGTCCTAGTTTCTACCTGCCTCTCATGGTGTGAATGTCTCAGTGTGTGGAAAGCCATTCTTGCATTTGATGATACATGTTATGTTTGGTACAATCAACCCCGACTCCAGCCATTTCTCCAGCGTCATGAGACAAAGTATGTTGATTTCCAGCAAGGGCTTTGCTAGGGGGGTGTCGGTATTAATTTCTAGTGTTTGCATGCCTTGCTTCATGCACGGACGTTAGAATATACAGAGAAGCCTCAATTCCATTCCAAAGGTATTGAGTCAGATCATCAATCTTTGGTAATCCTGCAGGGTTTAGAATGTAAGTGAATTACTATGCATATATATGTTAATATTATATAAAATTATTCTTCCACAAAAAGGAACTCTTTTGCTTCCGTACCCACTTCACAGCTCCTTTGATTTTAGAAGTTAATTAGCTCTAAAGTACAGGATACTTTGAGGGGGAAGTAGGAACTCTTGTCTACTCTTTTTATTCATCGTTTTCCACCTGAAGCACTAACTCCAGGGAGAAATAGTGCCAATTGCAAAATTTATCTCAAGCAAAACTCAATTTAAAATCCTGTCTTTGATTTTTCTTTTCTTGCTTTCGCTTTCTCTTTCCTTCCCCTCTGTACAGAAGACATTGATACGCACGTTAATTTAGCAGAGAAGAGTTTTAATTAAACAAGTATGGATAGCCTGAAACCATTCAAGTCTGTGCCAGTCACTCTAGAGGCAAGTGTTGGTGAATTGAAGCAGAATATGGCAGAGCCGTGATCTACCCAGTTGCTTCTGCAGGCTTATAGATAAATTAAAGCCTTCCTCCCCATGAGGACAGCCTCTCTGCAGGTCTGCTAGGGGGCTGGCAGCCGTCCAGTCAATAAGCCATCCTAGCTGCAGCAGTGGAACTGCTTAATAGGAGTCGTTTCAGCTTTGCTTTTATTCCTTGGAAAGGCATCACAGTCAGCCTAAATTCTGGACCCCCAAGCAGAAATTAGAGCCTCTATTACCCTTTGTTAATTGCAAATTACATACGGCTTTTGTACTGTAGAGTCTCTGAAAAGGTAGCAACTAATGATTAGTGTTTCTATCTGTGTGCAGAGCTAGATCTTGTGTGTGCTCATGGACGTGTGTGCATCTCTGCGCAGGGAGAGTGAGAGAGCATGTACCTCTCATCGAAGGAAAGCACTGCTTTGTTCAGAGGTAACCAGTCTCTTACGAAGTAGTTCTGTTTCGGTCTTCCACAGGATGATGCTTGGGGCAAGATGGAAGCTTCGGAGTAGTGAGGTCTGCTGTTAATCAGTGCAATATTTTTAAAAGAGAACGTTTAAGAAATGTCTTTGTAGGTGCATAATGATCTTTGGCTTTCAATGGCAAATGTTAGTTTGGAAGAATGGGGTTGGTACAATAGAAAAAAATCCTGTAAGAGACAAAATTTAAAAAGTTTTAGTGCATGGTGGTAAAATTGCTCAGTTATAACTACAGTAAACTGTAATCCTGGAAGTTTTTTTAAAATAGGAGAAATCTTCATAGTGAGCTGTGACTGATTTAGTTTTTTAGATTTTTTTACTTTTAGTTGGACTGATTTTGTTTTTTCTTAAAAAGAGGTCCTTAAAAAATTACTGAGAACCGTGGAGAGCCCAGGATTCCTCCAAAGATATTTGGAACCAGTGACCTAGACTGATAAAACTTTTGGCAGGACATTAGCTCTCTAAATTTCCAGAGCTATGAACCCCATAGGGGAAGGTAAACTACATAAATTTAGCCCACTATTATTACATAGTAATTTAAAAATAAGCATTAGAAAAGTTGTCCTTAATAGTAAGACTACAACTCTTTTGAATTCTTTATACTTTTAATGTTTATTTTTGAGACAGAGACAGACCACGAGCAGGGGAGGGACAGAGAGAGAAGGGGACACAGGATCTGAAACAGGCTTTGTGCTGTGAGCTGTCAGCACAAAGCCCGACATGGGCCTCAAACTCCCGAACCATGAGATCATGACCTGAACTAAAGTCGGATGCTTAACCAACTGAACCACCCAAGCACCCTGAATTCTTCACACTTTCTTAACATGTTTTTTCCATCTGTTGGAAGATAATAAGCCATAACTATAGATGTAGTTGTTTTCCCTTCGTGTGTTTTCTCTTGAATATTTTGTCAAACACCTTATGGTCTTTACAATTGATTCAAATAACATATTATAGGGGCGCCTGGGTGGCTTAGTCGGTTAAGCGTCCGACTTTTGCTTAGGTCATGATCTCGCGGTTCGTGGGTTCGAGGCCCGCGTCGGGCTCTGTGCTGACTGCAAGCTCAGAGCCTGGAGCCTGTTTCAGTCTGTGACTCCCTCTCTCTCTGACCCTCCCCTGCTCACGCTGTCACTCTCTCTCTCTCTCCTAGAAATAAAACATTAAAAAAAAAAAAACATTATAGGGGCGCCTGGGTGGCTCAATTAGTTGGGTGTCAGACTCTTGATTTCAGCTTGAGTCATGATACCAGGGTTGTGGAGTTTAACCCTGCATTGGATGCCATGCTGAGCATGGAGCCTGCTGAGGAGTCTCTCTCTCTCTCTGCTCTTCTCCCCAACTTGGGCATGCTTCCTCCTCTCTCTTTAAAAACAAAAACAAAAACCAAAGACAAATGGCATATTCTACTAAGATTCTCTTTTATCTCTGCTCATAGCATCAGACTGTTTTCTGCTCAGGCACTTTTCCTTTCCTGTTGAGATGAAGAAGAGACATCAGGTCCATTGGAATTGCTATACTAAGCTGAACTTGGGAAATTTACTTCTGTTTAGGATGTTAATTTGATTTTATTTTATAAACTTAAAAAAATTTATTTACTTTGAGAGAAAGAGTGTGAGCAAGGAAGGGGTAAATTGGCAGGGTGCGGGTGGGGGGGGGAGGGGGAAGGAGAGAGAGAGAGAGAGAATGAGAATATCCCAAGTAGGCTCCACACTGTCAGTGCAAAGCTTGATGTGGGGCATGAAATCATGACCTGAGCTGAAATCAAGCGTCAGACACTTAACCGACTAAGATGCCCAGGCATCCCTCCTTTTATTTTAAATTAAAAAATGTTTTCTCTAAGTAGTACATGACCATGGCAACAAATTCGAAAAGTGAAGAAATGTACACAGTGAAAAAAGGCCTCCCTGCCTCCTCTGTCCCTGGCCACCTGGTGTCCCTCTGTAGAGGAAGCCACTTTCCAAACCCTCTTGGGTGTCTTCACAGATGGTCTGTGCATTTTCAAGCATATAGAGTAATGTATTGCTTTTTTTCTTATACAGGTGATGGCACGGTGTACTTAATATTCTGTACGTACATTCAGAGCTGCCTCCTTTAAAAAAGAATTGTGACACAGTATTCCATTATATAGAAGTGCCCAATTTACATACCAGACCACTGCTGGTGGATATGGAGGATCTTTCCAGTTGTTTACTATTGAAACTTTGCTACAAGGGTATCATTGTAGTTAGAGAGGTGCTAGTGGTTAAGAGGACATTCTGACTCAGATCCCAGGATATCTGCATGACTTTGATTAGGCCAGTTCCTCTGCCTCTCTGTAATTTCCTTATCTGTGAAAGAAGGGAGGATAGCCCACAGGACTGTTGAGAGGATTTAAAGCTGTAATATATTTCAAATAGTTCTGGCACAGAGACATGCTCAGTGTGTATCAACTCATACTATAATTCAGTCTGCCATTTTGCAAGGTGAAAGGGTCTTTGTAGGATAAATGCACAGAAGTCGTTTTGCTGATCAAATTTAATTTTGGAGACTGTTGCCAAATAATTCCCTGTAAGTAGAAGACCAGTTGATGTTCTCACCTGAGGTGTGGGAGGTGCACTCATTTTTATTTCTCATATATCACCTCTGGATATGTGTAAACCTGGGCCATGATTGTATGTTCCTGAGGCCCTGTAGTAGTTACTCAAGAGGGAAAGATTTCAAGTTAAAAATGTCTGACCCCTGAAATTTTTCAGTGCTTCTAGACAATCTTGCTTTTTTATTTTTATCAATATGACATCTTATCTTAATGATAAGCTGATCATGGCAATAATAAATGTGTGAGTGGTAAACTACTTTAAAGATGTATGCTATTATATACTTCTAAAATTCTTTACCCACTCATAGATGAGAAAATGTAGTCTTTCAAATCTTCATACCATTTGTTAGAGGGATCATTATATTTGCATGTAAGGAAGTCTTACACAATTTTTTTAATGTTCATATTGAGAGAGAGAGAGAGATAGAACATGAGCAGGGGAGGGGTATAGAAAGAGAGAGACACAGAATCCGAAGATGGCTCCAGGTTCTGAGCTGTCAGCACAGAGCCCCCATACAGGGCTCCACCTCGGGCAAGGTGAGATCATGACCTGAGCCAAAGTCGGATGCTTAACCGACTGAGCTACCCAGGCTTCCCATAATTTTTATGTTCATAAAAAATAAATGTAAAATTAGAACTTCACAGTGTTAGGGTACCACATAAGCTACTATTATTCCACTTACTTGAAGGTAAGATACCAGTTTTGATTAGCTCAAGCACCAGTGGTGTGGTCCATTTCTGTCATGTTTATAGTACACAAAAGGCACTCAACTCTGTAGCCTGTTTCACAGACTGGTGACGAAGAGTGCTTTGTCCTAATAGGATCGTGTTCTAGGAGACAAGCAGATTGTTGACTTCTAAGCCTCTGCTAACTTTATAATAAATGCTAATCACTTAGCACCCCTGACGCCTCACCTTGCAGTGTTTTGGGTAAGAGTGGAAGCGCTTAGCCAGCTGTGAAATTTGTAGGGCACCAAAGCCTGAACTGATTATTATTCAAGAGCGTAGTTACTCATGGGCTGGAATGAGCCCCACACTGCTGAAGCAGAACTTTTAGTCACAAGTGAAGTCACACAAATTCTACAGCTCTCTCCGGTAATACTTTTAGTACTGACACTGGCTGTTAGCCACTGTTCCGGGACTCTTCATGCCTTTCTATGAATGCATCTTTAGAGTGGCTTTTAAACTTTTTTTGAAGGGGGACAATTCATCGACCCTTTTTAGATTTGGCTAAAAACTATAGCTGCCTCTTTTCAGAGAAGGATGCCTGCAATTTACGAGATTCCTGGATATGCATGGGATTTTATTGGTACTTCACTCGTTGTACTTAGCGTATCTTATGCTGCACATGGATGAAGGATGTTTTTGAAAAGAGGGCTTTTCATGTTATTTCAAAAGGTAATGATCACATCACCTTGGTTATGCTACAGGTTGTGTATCTGAAAATTGTCACTGAAAGCATTTGAAAACTGCTGAGAGGGAACTAATTCTGATTGATACAGCTATAAAGGCAGGTAGGTATAAACTCAACAGCTCCACTTCCCAAAGTACCTACTTTTCCCTAGAAAATGACCAAAACATATTGGTCAAAACCTTTTTTTTCCCCCCAGGAACATTTCTTGAGAAGAACTTCATGAATATGAGAGAGTTCTTAGGTTCAGATTACCCCAAATCTCTGTTGTAGAATATTACCCCCATAGAAGTTGTCAGATCATCTTGTTTCTGCATTGACCTTAGTTTTGTGGCATAAATTTTACTTAAGTTATCCCTCGATAGTTTTTAACAAAATAGTGGCGGGAAAGGGTGGTGCATTCTACTGAGACGGTCGTGGTGAATTGGGTTGCTGGGGAGACTCCCCAGGAGTAGATCAGTTTTCGTGTCTCAACACGAGTCCATGTGTGCAAGAAATCTTTCTGTTCAGTCACTTTTGAACTGATGTCTCAACACTTCCTATAATTTTCAAAAGGTGTAATTTTTACATTTCAAATCCTTGCCAGTAGTGGTTTAGTTTCTTAAATAGCCTTAAAAATTAAGTCCACAATCAAATTTCAGGTATGAATATGAATATTAATTTGAATTTTTCTTCTCCATTTATTCTACTTATCAGTCAGTTGCATGGCACTTGAGTATGACCTCACTGGCCGCCTGTTCTAGTGAAATTAAAATGTAAAACATGGTGGAATTCTTTCAAGGAGTTATTGACAGTTTTCTGCAGTCTCATTACTATTTTGAAGTAAGCGTATGTTAAAGCCTGAAACTATTTGAAATGTACGTACTGAGAGAACTTTCTTTGTGCACACTCCGTGTGTTAATGGGCGATCTACAACTTGGTAGGACAAACCAAGATTCTGCTTTACTGAATAATGGACAGTAATCAGTGTATGAGCCAGAGTCAAAAACTATGGCAGATTGAGTGAAGCAGAGGACAAGGTCCAGGAGACTCAGGGGCTATTGGATGCTTACTTTACTGTCCACCGTCCAACATTGCTAGGTGATGTGACAGCGAGAGAGAAAAGAAAACTGGGCCAGAGGATTACAGCACAGGGAGGATTTAGATCTAATAGGATTTTCTTAAGCTCTAAGTAGAGGTTGTCTGAGGTAGTTTAACCCAAAATGAATGCCCCCCCCAACTACTATTACTTATAATTGAGGGCACAAGTTTCTTCTCTCTTCGGGTGTTCCCCGTATTTGAAGAATCTTCACCCCTTGATGGAATTTTACATGATACGCATATTTACAGTAATAAACTTTTTGTGTTTAGTAGCAGCCAATTCAGGGCATTCCAAAATGCATTCTAAAACAATGAGTTTTCCTACTGGCAATTGTTCAGAAAAAAAAACCAAACTGAATTATATTAGAGATGGCTGATTCCTATGCTTCTGGTTCTTTAAGTGAAATGTGCTTTAATTTTTTTTTTTAATATTCCTTCTTTTTCTTTCTTTTTTTTAAAATTTTTGAGAGAGAGAGAGCGAGCGAGCGAGAGAGAGCACATGTGCAAGTGTGGAGAGGGGCAGAGGGAATCTAAGCAGGCTACACGCCCAGCACAGAGCCCGAAGCAGAGCTCCATCTCATAGTCCTGAGGTCATGACCTGCGCCAAAATCAAGAGTTGGGCACTCAACTGATTGAGGCTCTTTTAACTCTTTTAATTGTTAAAAAGAGTATGGATAGAATCCATTTATAATTAGAATTCTTACCAAGAATTCTGCTTTAATGCTATCTTCTTACCCCTCCACCGTTAGTAAAACAGTAGAATTAAGTACAGAAAATGACGTTTGAGCTAGGAGAGACCCTAGAAATAATCATGAAATCCTAATAACTCACCTAAATCAGGTTCCAGGGGTGCCTGGGTGGCTCAGTCAGTTAAGCATCTGGCTTCAGCTCAGGTCATGATCTCACGGTTTGTGGGTTCGAGCCCTGCATCGGGCTCTGTGCTGACAGCTAGCTCAGAGCGTGGAGCCTGCTTTGGATTCTGTGTTTCCCTCTCTCTCTGACCCTCCCCTGCTCACATTGTCTGTCTGTCTGTCTCTCTCTCTCTCAGAAATAAATAAAACATTAAAATTTTTTTTAAAAAAATGAGGTTCCAAACCAAGATCCCTGTTTTTATTTACTCAAGGTCTCATAGCTGGTTAGAATCCTGGGGCCATCTCCCAGTTCAGAGCTCAAGTCTCCAAGTGGTAATATGAGATTTTCTGACTTCCATGCGTGGAAGACTGAACTCAAAACTCTTAGCCCTACCCTCTGTATCCCACTTTAAATCCACCTAATCTCTCTAGCCATTTCCACAAGCCAACCAGAGAAATATGAGGAGGCAAGAAGGAGAAATGGGAAGGGAGCCTGCCATGTCTTTCATCGAGTTCAAGAGATTGCTTCTGATTTGGCAACTCAAGTGGAAAAATTCAGTGTGGCATCTCTTTAAGTCTAGGCCTCTCCTATTTGTGTTCTTGACCTTGCCTTATCAAAATCCTTAAAAAAAGATATATATATATATATGAATATAATATAAATTTAAATTATCTATGTTCATTGGTTTCTTCTGGTTAGGCCTGCACATATGATCATTTTTTGCTTAATAAAAATGTTCCCTTGGCTTTGTTTCCCCTTAAGGTGATCATCATTTCTTTTTCTTAAGGAATTTTTTATAATCCCCATTATTAGAGGATATTATATTTTTTTATTTTTTTTTATTTTTTATTTTTTTTAAGTGTTTTTTATTTATTTCTAAGAGAGAGAGAGAGACAGCGTGAGCAGGGGAGGGTCAGAGAGAGAGGGAGTCACAGACTGAAACAGGCTCCAGGCTCTGAGCTGGCAGTCAGCACAGAGCCCGATGCGGGGCTCGAACCCACGAACCGCGAGATCATGACCCGAGCGAAAGTCGGACGCTTAACCAACTAAGCCACCCAGGCGCCCCGAGGATATTATATTTAAATAGATAAAAGAAGGATGGTATGAGTGGTATGAGATCATATATCATTAAATGCCAAAATGTTTACCTTGTAATTTCAATCTAATAGTGGAAGAGGAGTATATGAAAATAGAGTCATTTGTAGTTCAGGGGAAACGTGATTTTCACACATTTATAGCTTTCCTAAGTATTATAGTTTTCAAAGGAGTCTGAAATTAGATAAGGATGTCTGTCTATTTGGGAATAAGGCTGAAGGAATTTTTGCAGTGGAAAGAGGTTTAATCTAGATGACTAGAATCTAAGCCTTTATGATCTGTTGGTATATTTTATAATTCTGTGATATGGAAGCATATGCTTGTGCTTTTTCTTCCTAGTCAAATAGAACATACCATGGACTTTCAAAAAAGAGCAAATAAGAATACATATCATTCTTATGCCCGCTATCTCTGTCTCTAGCAGTGATTTAATAGCGTTTTTCTTTCCTTACTGATGGAAAATGTTTTTATATATAATATTAATGAGATATATAAATTTGCTCAGTAATGACTTTGGAAATAATATAGTCAGTTCTGTCTGCAGTATAGAATCTGTGCTCGTGTATGAGACCCTACACATATATTTTGATAACCCCTCTCCCCACCCCCATGCCAAAACACTCAACAACCACACCACAAAACCACAGCAACTCCTTTGGAAAGAGTCCTTTGGTCTTTTTCAGTGTTAGTCATTCGTTTGAAGAAAGAAAAAGTCCCTCTGAATGCTTTATAGAGCTCTCTTTCAGGCATGAAATTCGAGTTGATGTGCGTGTGGGTATTTATAGGGAGAACAGGTCAAATACGTGGCCGGAGTATTCCTCTTAACAGTCACAGAGGCAGACAGGTGAGGCTACAGAGAGCAGAGGGCAAGAACTGGGAGAAAGGTCCAGCGACGCCGTACTCCTGACTCGAGCGTACGTTCCGTGGCTGCAGCCTCTTTTACCTGCTCCTGGCATTTTGCTTAGTTTTGTCCTGCCCTCTTCTTTGCTTGGGACTTTCAGCTGTGCTCTGAGAGTTAAATAAAAAGCATGGAATGGGAAAATGCAAAAGGGAGAAAAAGTAAAGCCCGAAAACAGGCAAATGCAGGGATATATTGACGACCTTGGCAGCTGAGCAAATAACGCCCTTATACATCCCTCATAAATATACAGCCATGTCTTTTAGTTTTCTGATGCCCTGGGGACATGCTAGTGCTTTAATACTCTTAACATGGGAATGAGAGAGAGAGAGAGAGAGAGAGAGAGAGAGAGAGAGGAAATATCCAGCTTTCTTGTCTCTGGATGTGTTAGAAAGTATTTTCATTTATAGAATCTTTTGGCATAGTTTTTCCTTTTTAAACACATCTTACTTGACTTGCCTGATACTCCTGCCTTGTTCTCCCAAGCTTATCCGATATTGTGGTTTTTGTATTTATGACACATTTAGAATCTTCAGGCATCTGCCTCAAAAATATGATTGGCTAAGCATCGTCCAAGCGAGTTGCACTTTTCTCAGAGAAGATACAGCTTCCTTTGGAAATAGGGCCAGGGAGTAAAGCCAGAAGAAAGGAGAATATAGATTTCTAGAAAGAACAGTGGACTGGCAATCAAGAGACTTACATTTGGTTTCCATTAAAACTAACCTCTGGTGTACCTGGGTGGCTCAGTGGGTTGACCATCTGACTCTTGGTTTTGGCTCAGGTCATGATCCCAGGGTTGTGGGACTGAGCCCTGAGTCAGGCTCTGTGCCTGAGTAGGGCCTGCTTAGGATCGTTTCTATCCCTCCATCCCTCTACCCTGGCTTGCGTGTGTACTCTCTCTCAACAACAACAACAACACCAAAACCAACTTATAGTTGATGACCTTAGCTAAGATATTTATCTTGTCTGTAATGCAGTCTTAGTATCTGAAAAGAGTGTATGTGCAGTCCCTTTGAGAATGAACCTAACAGACCTTAGAGAGCATGTTTCTAATTTTGATTTAGAAGCAGTTGGCATGTTGAATGTTCCCCTCTTATGTTTGAAGAAGAATCTAGGGATCCTGGAGCTGGAGGAGTCTCAAGGAGTCTTACAGTTTTTGAATCTCTGGGATGAACCAAAACACTCTTGATTTTCCTCGTTATTATCATTACAGCGTCTGAACAAAAGACATTTTCACAGAAATATTATGTTTAAGACGATGAGGGAGTTAAGTCTGAACTTGTTTTATCTCTTATCACTTAAAGCAGGGCTGCACACTGAAATGTTACCTAATAAGGGTCAGCCCAGTAACCAAGAGTGAGGTGACGATGCTGGCTGTCAGATTCTAGGGAGTGGTAGGGACCGTGGGGATGGGGAACATATACCCTGTGTGCGTGGGAAGGCTGCTTCTGGTGTTTAAGACACCACCTGGGCCCATCAAAACATGCCTCTCAGTGGCAAAGAGCCATCGTTGGCAGTGGGCAATGTCTAACTGAAAACAATAAATTTATATTATCAGGAATTAAAAATTACATGTTGGAGAATTCTCCAATTTGAATAATAAAATATTGTCCTAGAAGATATAGACAAGCTGTTTCCCTCAGGTATGTAATTTGTGTGATCCTTCCTCAAAGAGGCCGTCCTCTTTCAATATACTTTAATCCCCTTCCATTCTCTTTAAAAAATGTTTTCTTTCCTCAAGAATTGTCACTTCTAGCAAGTTTTCTATTCTTATATCCTAACATTTTTTTCCCAAAATATGAATGTTGAATGGTCAGCCTTCTACCCCCAACAGAAGCCCTTGCTTTGAATATTCCTTAACTTTGTTCTAGTTAATTTCACTCCCCCACAAAGAACTTGAGCTTAAGTCTAACCTGAATCCTCACATTAAGCCCCCTTTCTCACACTTTATTGTTTGTAGGTGGAACAGCTGACAAGTATAATACCCTTCATGTTACTCAGTTGAAAATAGCGGGGCTTTTGGGGCACCACAAGTCTGGAAATTTTATCATGGATTTTGTTTTCCTAGTGCTCTAATAATTATCGTGTAAATTACTTTACTCTGAACGCTCTCCAGGTTGTACACACACACACACACACCCACACACACACACCCACACACACACAGTATTTTGAACTGTACCCAGTCCTTTTGTTGGGCTGACCACAATGGTGAGAGAATATCACTGTCTTACCACTTTTCTCTGAGAGCACCCCGCAACTAGCTCCTATTCACTGTATACTCTGTGACCTCAATATCTTTTTTCTCCCTACTGGCTCTGTTGTAGTCAGACTTCCCTCATATTTTATCCACATAATTCATTTTTCATTTGTAAGTGTGCTACCTTGTAGTCACACTGAGTAAGCACTATCTTGTTTTTGATGGATCATTTCTATCTCTGATTTGTCAAGGTTACTTGGAATTCTATTATTTTTCAGAAAAGTTGGAAACCTTAACTTGGTTTGTAGCTATGAAATGACTGAGAATGCTTTCAATTCCATTATGACAGCCATTGATTAAAAAAAAATTCAATCATATTGGATCCACGAGTCTGGGTGCTGTTTTATAACTACCCCAAGTTGCATCAAGCCATTTATTTCTGTCACTGTTAACTAATGGTTTTCCTCTTTCTGGATGTTTTTATACTCCACAGACATTGTTATCATAATCTCTTTTTTGATTATACAACATACATCTAACATACATTCAACATTTGAATGATTAGAATTATAGGGTCTATGGTTGGTGGCAGTGGAGAAAATAAACCCAATAATTGTTTAATTTATGCATGTTTAATTTATTTTATATTTATAGTAGCAAGGTAAGAGAAAATAGGGGAACCTGTACATGGAGTAGAAATATCTCTTTTGTAGATATTTTGTTCTGCATTGGACTTTGAGAATGTCTATGCTTTGATTTAAATTTAATAGCCAGTGTCTTACTGAATATATGAATGTAATGAGATGCATTTTTGTTATTGTCATCACAGGTTTTGGAAGATAACAATGAAATGTGAAGAAGTTACATTTCTTATGTGATACTTGAAAGTTAGTGACTGCTTGCCAGATTTTCCCAAGAATTAAGTATGACTTAGAAGCATTGCTGTATGAAGGTTTATGATGTCATCGTTTGCAACGGAAAGCAAACTCCAGCAGGCTGTGAGCCTGCAGGGAGTTGACCCAGAAACATGCATGATTGTATTTGAAAACCACTGGGCACAGGTAAGGTGTGAGTTCCACTTCCTCTGCTGGCCTAGGTAGCTCTTGAGGTCTCTATCACATTAAATCAGGATTGCGTACCTCTATGGTAGTAACTAGGCCTCCAGAAGTATAGGGCACAATACCTTTCAGGTATTTTTTTCCCCATAGAATAGGGATCTGGTTAAAAACCGTGGTTGCCATCAAAGCAATTAGGGAACATGTATGTGGCTCGGGTATTTTTAGAATAGCAGTTGGCCTTAAAGTGACTTTTGCATTACTTTGCATTAGACTTGTGATTACAAACTCTCTTTCCTTCCTTCAAGATGATTTGCATCTAGTTCTCCCACTCTAGTAGCACTAAAATACACATTTATGAAATCTACCAAGTGCTGTGCTGAGTACTTCAAAAGCCTTTTGTTATTTAATCTTCTCCATAAACTCGTAAGGCAGTTAATATTAGCTTCCTCGTTTTACAGATGAAGGAATGAAAAATTAGCAACGTTAAATGACCTGCTTGAGGTTATATAAATAGTGGGTTTGCAAGAAAGTGTGAAGCCTTGGTCCCTTGACTCGTGTATTTGACCTCTGTGCCCTACCATTTTTCGGGCTCGTTGTCCCTGTGTAATTTGATTGAAGAAGATGCCTGGCGGTACCTGAATTTATTACAAAGCTGTTTATAAAGTTTTCTTGATTATTCATTTTGACTTCTCTGTAACTCTGATCTGCTTGTATAGATAATTAAGGGTTGAATGTTCAGAAAATTTATCAGCTCACCACTGTCCTCAGGGGGTTTACAAGTAGTAAAATAAATAAAATTGGCCTTCTTTACTACTTGTCCAACATTACACTCCCTAGGTGAGCTGGTAAGTGGCTCTTTATGTGATAGTTTTTTAATGACTACCCAGTTCCTTCCTGTCGCCAGAAACAGCACAGGGTTTGGTTAAAGCACTGAGCCTGCAAATCACAACAGTTATAGGGGACACAGTTTATATCAAAAACAAAATCAGTTCTGCTTCTGGGTCATTTACACTTTGTAGCTTCTTGTCACTCGTATAAAGCTTCCAAGATTTTTTATGCATTTCCCATTCTCTGACTTTTTACAATTAGAATCTTAATGGGTTTGCTCTGGATTTTAAGAGCATGTCTGCTTTAGCAAAGGGAGGAAAGTAATTCAGGAGTTTTCCAGATAATTAGAGTAATTGTCTTTGACTTTGTACTTTTATAAGTATTTTAATGTGCCGGCTCCAAAGTGGGTTTGTGAACCAAGGGGATGTGCCTGTTAGCCCATTGGGTGTGGGAAGGATATTTTAGAAAGCCTATTTTTATCTTTATCTTTTATTTTATTTTTTGAGACAGAGAGGGCAGGGGAGGGGCAGAGAGAGAGGGAGAGAGAATCTTAAAGCAGGCTCTCTGCCCAGCCCAGAGCCTGATGCTGTGCTTGATCTCATGACCATGAGATCATGAACTGAGCTGAAATGAAGAGTTGGATGCTCAACCAGCTGAGCTATCCAGGTACTCCTGTCTTTATCTGTTAAAATCTTCTATTTTGTGTTTATAAAGTATGTAATACAGCCACGTATAAATATATGCATATTTATTAATTATCTAATAATTATTTGTGCTCATTTTTTTTTAACTGGTAGGAGTATACAGTTAGATCTTTTATATTAACAATACTTTCAGCCTCAGTCATTTCATTTGGCTCTAGAAGTCCATCACTGTAATACGTATTCTTGGCTCTGGGCCATTTTGTTTATTTGTGTAAAAGTACTTTTGATTGTAATTATTCCTGGTGGAATATCTGTGATCCGTTTAGTATCCCGAACCAGTCTTCAAAGACATGATATATTATCAGCCTCTTGATTTTATGTGGGTGGATCATTTGCCCTGTCAGGTTCCATCCTGGGCAAGATTTCTCCAAAGCTGTTGGAGTGCTGTTAGAGAGTCTTAATTCACGAATCTGTAAATATTCTTTCACACTAGTGAAGGAGTAAATGGTAGTCCCACAGTCATATTACTCATTTCCATATCTCCTATGAATGACTTCAGCATGATCAGACATTTTGGGTTATTTGAAATGTAGCTCCCTTTCTTTAGCAGAAATATATATATATATATAAAAATATATATATAAATATATAAATAAATAAATATATAAATATAAATATATATATATAAAATTTTTAAAATTTTAAAAATGTTTATTTATTTAAAGAGAGAGTGAGGGGCAGAGAGAGATGGAGAGAGGGAGAATCCCAAGCAGGCTTCATGCTGTCAATACAGAGCATGAATGTGGAGCTTGAGCTCATGAACTGTGAGATCATGACCTGAGCTGAAATCAAGAGCTGGATGTTTAACCAACTGAGCCACCTACGTGCCCCTCTTTACAAAATTTATTTAAATTCTAGTTAGTTAACATATAGTGCAATACTGGTTTCAGAAGTAGACTACATTCAGTGATTCATCACGTACATACGTCACCCAGTGCTCATTACAAGTGCCCTCCTTAGCACCCATCACCCATATAGCCCATGCTCCACACCCATACCCCTCCATCAACTGTTTGTTCTTTATAGTTAAAAGTCTCTTATGGTTTGTTTCCCTCTCTTTTTCCTTCCTCCAATATGTTCATCTGTTTTGTTTCTTAAATTCTAATATAAGCGAAATCATATGGTATTTGTCTTTCTCTGACTTCTTTCTTTTTTTTTAATATGAAACATAAGTCATGATTTAATGTTTTCTGCAATAAGATAGAAAATGTAACTTAAAAAATCAAGGTAGAAAATAAAAACAAAGAAAAGGTATTATCATTGATGTTGTAACTTCAGTCTTGGTATCCAAGCAGGTTGGTTTTTGTTAACACAAGCACAGGTATCATTTCCTTGGTTCACATATTTCTTATTATAAACAATTGAAGTTGTTTCACATTCCATTAATAGTATTTTGTGGTTTCTTACTTAGTCACTTGGAATTCTTTTTTTTTTCTTCCCTGATAGTTTATTGTCAAATTAGTTTCCACATAACACCCAGTGCTCATCCCCACAAGTGTCCTCCTCCATGCCCATCCCCCCTCCCCCCCACATCCGTCAGTCCTCAGTTTTTGTCAGCATTCAAGAGTCTCTCATGGTTTGCCTCTCTCCCTTTCCCCCACCATTTCCCCCCTTCTTCTCCCCCTTGGTCCTCTGTCAAGTTCCTCCTAATCCTTCTATACGTGCAAACATATGGTATTTGTTCTTCTCTGCCTGACTTATTTCGCTCAGCAGAACACCCTCAAGGTCCATCCATGTTGCTACACGTGGCCAGATTTCATTGTTTCTCATTGCCATGGAGTATTCCATGGTATAGATAAACCACATCTTCTTGATCCACTCGTCCGTTGATGGACACTTAGGCTCTTTCCATGTTTTAGCTATTGTGGAGAGTGCTGCTATGAACATTGGGGTCCATGTGCTCCTATGCCTCAGCATTTCTGTATCCCTTGAGTAAATTCCTAGCAGTGCTATTGCTGGGTCCTAGGGGAGTTCTATTGTTAGTTTTCTTAAGAATCTCCACACTGTTTTCCAGAGGGGCTGTACCAGTTTACATTCCCACCAACAGTGTAGGACGGTGCCCGTTTCTCCACAGCCTCGCCAGTATCTAGAGTTCTCTGATTTGCTCATTTTAGCCACTCTGACTGGCGTGAGGTGGCATCTCAGTGTGGTTTTGATTTGTATTTCCCTGGTGAGGAGGGATGCTGAGCATCGTTTCAGGTGTCTGTTGGCCATCTGGATGTCCTCTTTGGAGAAGTGTCTGTTCATATCTTCTGCCCATTTCTTCACTGGGTTGTTTGTGTTTCGGGCGTGTAGTTTGGTGAGTTCCATATAGATTCTGGATATTAACCCTTTATCTGATATGTCATTTGCAACTATCTTTTCCCATTCCGTTGGTTGCCTATTAATTTTCTGGGTTGTTTCCTTGGCTGTGCAGAAGCTTTTAATCTTGTGAGGTCCCAATCGTTTATTTTTGCTCTTGATTCCCTTGCTTTTTGGGATGTGTCAAGTAAGAAGTTGCTGCGGTGGAGGTCAAGGAGGTTGTTTCCTGCTTTCTCCTCTAGGGTGTTGATAGTTTCCTGTTTCACGTTCAGGTCCTTTATCCATTTTGAGTTTATTTTTGTGCATGGTGTGAGAAAATGATCTAGTTTCATTCTTCTGCATGTTGCTGTCCAGTTCTCCCAACACCATCTGTTAAAAAGGCTGTCTTTTTTCCATCGGATATTCTTTCCTGCTTTGTCAAAGATTAGTTGGCTGTATACTTTTGGGTCCACTTCTGAGTTCTCAATTCTGTTCCATTGGTCTATGTGTCTGTTTTTGTGCCAATACCATACTGTCTTGATGATGACAGCTTTGGAGTAGAGGCTAAAGTCTGGGATGGTGATCCCTCCCGTTTTGGTTTTATTTTTCAGTATTCCTTTGGCTATTCAGGGTCTTTTGTGGTTCCATACAAATTTTTGGATAGTTTGTTCTAGTTTTGAGAAGTATGCTGGTGCAATGTTGATTGGAATTGCATTCAATGTGTAGAGTGCTTTGGGTAGTAATGACATCTTAACTATATTTATTCTTCCTATCCATGAGCATGGAATGTTTTTCCATTTCTTTGTGTCTTCTTCAATTTCCTTCATAAGTTTTCTATAGTTTTCATCATACAGATCTCTTGTATCGTTGGTTAGGTTTATTCCGAGGTATTTTATGGTTTTTTGTGCAATTGTGAATGGGAGCAGTTTCTTGATTTCTCTTTCTGTTGCTTCATTGTTGGTGTATAAAAATGCAACCAATTTCTGTACGTTGATTTTGTACCCTGAAACTTGGCTGAATTCTTGGATCAGTTCTAGTAGGCTTCTGGTGGAGTCTGTTGGGTTTTCGATGTAGAGTATCATGTCGTCTGTGAAAAGTGAAAGTTTGACTTCTTCTTTGCCAATTCTGATGCCTTTTATTTCCTGTTGTTGTCTAATGGCTGATGCTAGGACTTCCAGCACTATGTTAAACAACAGTGGTGAGAGTGGACATCCCCGTCATGTTCCTGATCTCAGGGGAAAGCTCTCAGTTTTTCCCCGTTGAGGATGATGTTAGCTGAAGGCTTCTCATAAATGGCTTTTATGATGTTTAAGTAGGTTCCTTCTATCCCGACTTTCTCTAGAGTCTATTAAGAAGGGATGCGGTATTTTGTCAAATGCTTTTTCTGCATCTATTGACAGGATCATATGGTTTTTATCTTTTCTTTTATTGATATGATGTATCACACTGATTGATTTGCGAATGTTGAACCAGCCCTGTAACCCAGGAATGAATCCCACTTGATCTTGGTGGATGATTCTTTATTCTCTGACTTATTTCATTTAGCAGAATACACTCTAGCTCCATCCATGTCGTGGCAAATGGCAGGTTTTCATTCTTTTTTTTATTTGATGGCTAAATAATATTGCATTGTATCTATATATACCTAGTGCAGAAAAATATTGAGTTGAGGGTAAGGATAACTTTGTCATAGGGAAAAGTAGTTATTAAATACTTCCTTTTATAAAGTGGAGACACTCTTGCTCTTATTGTTGTTTCAACTATTTCTTTAACTTTCTTACTTCTTTGGGCTTGACTTTTCCTTTTAAATAAACCTGCAAAATACCTACAATGTCTGTTTACTTAGAAGAAAGGCTCTTGAGGACCTTTCTGTCCTTTCTGTTGTATTTCTTCAGGTTGAAGAAATGTACATAGATGTCAACACAATTATTATTAAGTGGAGATTTGCCAAGCCCAAACTGTGGATGCTTCAGTGTAAGCGGAACAGGTAGACATGGGAATGTGTAAGCCTTGTTCTGAGCTTTTAAAGAATATATATACTGGGGCACCTGGGTGGCTCAGTCGGTTAAGCATCCGACTTCAGCTCTTGTGGTTCATGAGTTCGAGTTCGAGCCCCGCATTGGGCGATAACTTGAAGCCTGGAGCCTGCTTCTGATTCTCTCTCCTTCTCTCTTTGCTCCTCCCCCCTGTTTATAATCTGTCTCTGTCTCTCTCTCAAAAAATAAATAAACATTAAAAAAAAATGTATATGCTAATTTGAATGACAAGGTGGGACACATGCTTAAAAAATGAATACTATTACTACAGAATTTAAATCAAAGGAAAGGACTATTATGGGTGAAAGTGGCTTGGGAAATGGAAGAAGTGAGATTTTTGCTAGCTTGACTATAGGAAAGGGAAGTTTTGTTCACAGAGGAAGAGAACAGTTTGGAGAAGGCATTGGGGAGAATGCTCAGCTTTGGGTTTTCTCGCTGATTCAAAAAAAAGGTGAGGAAGTCAGGGCAAAGCAGAGGTGTAAGGCCATGTGAGGTAAGGAATGAGACCTTCAGTTGGTAGGAATAAATAAGACTCATTGTTTCAGAGTTTCGCACCTGAGCACTCTGTTGTGAGTTGTGCAGTCTGAAGGTACATGTGGAAGGGTTGCAGAGGATTGGGAAGTGAGCTAAAGCCTGACACAATCTCCTGTGACTAGTGTGACTACAACCCCTGGGTTCCCCTGAGGCAACCCAAGGAAACCTGTAAGGCTGGTAAGAAATGTGGTATAGTCAGAACTGGGTGACAGTATTATATTTACTGAAGTGCCCCAGTAGCTGGCAAGCATGATACTTTTTATATGTTAAATGAAGGAAAATGAAGTCAACAGAAGTCTGTAGCATACAGAGTTCTTTTGTTTGTTAGAATAGTTGAGTACAAATTCAGCATAATTAGCATATATTTCACAGCTTCCTTTCCAGACCTTGAATTTAAAAGCAAACTCTGATGGAGGAGGCTATCCGCTTGCCCACCTACACCTTGCAGTCTGTCCGGCAGTCTGTGACTCAGGAGAGTTGCCAGTGGAGAGATCTTGAGTGGCCCAGTCGTGCACTTGAGTTTCCAAACTGTTCCCTGGGTCCAGTGATGTAATGACATCTCCAGAATAGCTCTCTAGTGGACATTCAGCAAGTTACATTCCTAAGAGCAAATCCAGGCCATCAGAAGCAGCCTCTGGCCTGTACTTTCTGTCACTTTCTGAGATGCTGTCTTGCACTGTCAAGTTGCCAGAGCAGTGACTGAAACCCAGACCTGCCTCTGTTGGTTTTCTAGTTGGACATTTCAGTAGCATCTGGGCACCTACAGGCCAGGATGGTGGACAGGATCTTTATAGTCTGGCCTCATGTCCTTCCCTGTCTCTGATTTATTCTCCAGTAATGCAAAATTGCTTGGCGTTCCTAGCCACTCCCACTCCTAGGCAGTGGCCTTCAAGCTATTTCACGCTTCTCTGCCTTTAGGCATTTCCTCCTCTTCCTGTCTGGAGTGACCCTCCCCCTGGTTAAATGCCTCTCCTTCTTAAGGACTCAGTTGGGACATCAGTTTTTCTAGGAAACCTTCCCTGCTGTCTCTTATGCTTCCACTCTGTGCTTCAGCAGCATCCTGCATGTTCTTTCACTGTTATACCAACCACATTTTATTAAGATTACATGTGCATGTACCCCAATGTTCATAGCAGCACTCTCCACAATAGCTAAAACATGGAAAGAGCCTAAGCGTCCATCAACAGATGAATGGATCAAGAAGATGTGGTTTATCTAGACCATGGAATACTACATGGCAATGAGAAACAATGAAATCTGGCCATGTGTAGCAACATGGATGGACCTTGAGGGTGTTATGCTGAGCGAAATAAGTCAGGCAGAGAAGGACAAATATCATATGTGTGCACGTATAGGAGGATTAGGAGGAACTTAATAGAGGACCAAGGGGGAGAAGAAGGGCGGAAATGGTGGGGGAAAGGGAGAGAGGCAAACCATGAGGGACTCTTGAATGCTGACAAAAACTGAGGACTGATGGATATGGGGGGGAGGGGGGATGGGCATGGAGGAGGACACTTGTGGGGATGAGCACTGGGTGTTATGTGGAAACTAATTTGACAACAAACTATTTGTAAAAAAAAAAAAAAAAAAGATTACATGTGCAGTAGCTTCTTTTCAACCTCATTTCAAGCTCCTCATGATGAGAGACCGTTTATAGTTGACCAGCATCTCCAGAGCCAAGAATATCGCAGCCCTGTTGTTGTAGATGTTCAATAAATTGTTAACTGAGGGATGGGAACATTGTATGAAGTACAACTTTCGAAGAACCAGGTGACTTAGAAAACAACTTTGAACATCCACTAGTATTAAAACATTCTATAATTTTGTAGTAAGGTCTTTGGGCTTATATTTAATGATCTGTGATTTGGAGGACTGTGTGTGTGTGTGTGTGTGTGTGTGTGTGTGTGTATGTATTTAGTTTTTACAGCAGTCTGGAAGAACAGTTTATAGTCTAGTAGACTATTGTTATCTCTTGCCTTTGCTTCTGTACTTCTTCTGAATGGAAGAGAGAGCAGAATGTAAGAAGCATTGGTCCACCAGATAATAAATTGCCATGTGAACTGACCCGCCCACACACTAGTTTTTTGTAATGGCACAGCTTTACTGTGAAGCTTCATGGACCTTGCTCTATTCATTCTCTGTCCTCTCCTTTCGAGCGTTGAATCAGTATTGGTTATATACTCAATGATTTCTGCTCTCAGAGCTAGGAGAACAGAAGTGATGGCTCAAAAATAAAATCAATTGGAAATGCACATTTCTATGTGCTTCTGGTTAGTTAATAGCCCAAAGCTTCTACTTACCACCCTCAGCTTCCAAAAATAAGTGATTATACAATTTTTGAGCCAAGAAAATTTCAGAGCTAAAATAGAATAATGGCGATGGGTGAAGAAAAGCTGATGAGTCTAGTAGCCTTTCTCTTCTTGGTGGGGGTAGGGATGGGGAAGATTAGATTAGTTAATTAAGTCAAATGTCTTCCCACAATAATGCAAAGTAGATGATATGGTTTAAGTATAGTATATTGTGTAGAGCTTCAAGGGGCCTGATCCTATTAAAGAAGTATAGAGCACTTATAAATGGATTTGAGATGTGTATTTCAATCTGTTCCCCGTGAAACTGATTCCCTTGTTCCCTTCATCTTCATTCTTTAGGTCTATGCCTTGTCATAGGTGAAATAACAAAAATTAAAGGTTTTGAGAGATGAAAAGTTGGGAAGCAGTAGAGAATCTCATCTTAATACCTTAGTCAAATTATGTTTGTTAAAATTTTAAAAATTTATATCTTTTAGTTTCTCAAGTAGCTCTGAACTCGACAGTAGAACATGAAGCAGAGCAGAAGCTATGTTTCTTTAGAGGGTCGAGGCATTAACTTCTGCTTCTAGTGGACTTTAAAGTGGTCAAACATGTGGAAATGTCAGCAGTGCACCCATTGTATCATCAGTGATAAGTCTGTTTTTGCCATGGAATATTATTACAAAGATCATTATTCTTTTATAAAAACATTTTAAAATGGTTTTTATTTATTTCTGAGAGAAAGAGAGCATGAGCAGGGGAGGGGCAGAGAGAGAGAGGGAGACACAGAATCTGAAGCAGGCTCCAGGCTTCCAGCTGTCATCATAGAGCCCAACGTGGGGCTCGAACCCACGAACTGTGAGATCATGACCTGAGCTGGTCGGACGCTCAACTGACTGAGCCAACCAGGCACCCAGCATGTATCATTATTCTTAAATCCTTTCCCTAATACCTAAATTTAACAAACATACCTAAATGAAGGTTTTGTTTATTATGTTCTTATATTTATTGCTGTTTCTACCATGTTTCTTTATTGCAGTAATGCTAGACCATCTTTGGTCCCAAGGAGGTGTAGCGTGTAGATATAGCTCCTGCTCTTACCCCTTTCACTCCCAGATTTAGATATGGCTCTGAAGTTTGGGACTAGACCTGACATGAACCAAATTGTACAAGCATATACATATTATTAGGCTGTTATTTTTGTAAAAGGAAACAACTCAGTAGATGTCTCCCATGGCAATCAATAGGTGTGCAAGGAATACCCCAGATTGAAAGACATGGCTTTTAAGTAATGATTAAGGACTGGATGGAAACTTACTTTTGTTGTAGTTATTTGGTACATTAAGTGGAATTTGGCTTAAGATTGCAAAAGCCTGCCCTTCTTCTGTGTGATGGAAAATGCTGCTTAGTAACTTGGTTTTTTCCATGGTGCCACTTTCAATTAGCATTCCAAAGGATTTGGAAGTATGGGTTATACTCATGTGACTTTCTTGAAATAACTAGGCTCTAACCAAAGTAGCATAAGTAATCATCTCTTAATGTATGCATATATATGACATAAAACAATATTAAGATGTAGTCAAAGCTAATCTGGCAGATAAACACTTGTGTTTACCATGAAGAATAATCATTTGTTAGCTGGAGGAGTGATTATGTGGCTCTTTCATTATGAAAACATTTGAGATGCCTAATTTAGAATTTGTGAATATTTTTAATCCAGGCCTGTTATCACTGACTGATGGGGACCATCATTAGGAGTAGCTGATATCCTTAATAAAAGAAATGTGGTATTTGTTCATCTCCTTTAACACCAATCTTTATATTTATAGAGCAAATGACTTTGAAGTTAGATTAAAATTTAAGAGTATTGGTCAGATGATAATTTGTGTACAATTGTTCATACTGTTGGTTTTTTTGTATATTTGTTTCTTTTTAGAATTGTGATAATTTACATGTGCATCTATTTGTGATCTGGGTTCTGATTCACACATATATGTACAAGCTTATATTTTTTAAAGTTTGTAGACCAAAAAATGCCTAGCTATGATCAGCAAAACAATGACAATGCTATTTCCAATGTTAGCTGGCTTACTTAATGAGCCGGGGCTGTGTCACGGGTTGATTACCTTATTAAATGGGATTTTTGGCCTAAAGAAGTGAACTTGTTTAGTAAAGGAAATATTTGCACAGCATATTTTACTTGCTTTCATTTTCTTCCCATCTTTGAGTCCCTCCAGCTCCCCTAATGGTGTTTTTTTCTGAATCTCTGAGACTGAGAGTATACATTTGAGAAGCCAGCTCATACAAAGTTGAGATCATTAAGATAGAGGATACTCAGGGGAATGTGCTAGGCCTGGGGAAGCCACTGGGAGCAGCAAGGGACCAAGGATCCTTAGGACTGGAAGGTCAGAGCAGTTAAATGGATGAAAGTAGGCAGCAGGCGGAAGTCAGGACACAGGAATACTAGAGTTTGGTGGAAGTGATGTGAGAAGATGGCACTAAAGGAAAAATAAGGAAAAGTCCAGGTCACGTGCGAAATCCATCTACAGAAACCGAGAGAACTGTGACACTATCTGGGCAGTGCACTTGGGACATCAGTTCTTTGGCATTTCAACACATGTGTGCTCTAGCCAAGAAGCTTCGTATGACATTCCCTGTCAGGTTAGGAACCAGGCCCTGGGTATGGGCCCCTGGAGACCACTTGTAAAAGCAGTTCATGGGTGTGTCTGCTGGGAAGGGAAAGGGAGGTGGCCTGGGAGGATCCTGACACCTAAGGAGGGAGGTTAAGGACATGTGTCGACACAGGCATAATTAGTGCTTTGCTGAGCATTGTATATTCCGTGACTCACAGGCCTCGGTGTAACACACCCTCTTCCAGGCAGTAAAACCACCCGGCCAGGGCCGGGAATGAGTAAGAACTCTTACTATGTCTACTCCATTACAGATGATCAACAAGCCTTCTATCTCCATGGGTTATCACAGCTCTGTTCTCGTGTTCCTCTGCCCATTAACCAATGTAGAGGAGCTTATACTCTAAAGAGGGTAAAGAGGCTTCAGTTTAAAAGTGGCTAAGTAGTTTGCATTCTGTATAAAAACTGAGTTCTCTTTTGTAAGGTTTTTCATAGCAAAAAAAAGTAGGTCTGTTTGCAAAGGAATATGATGGAATAAATAAGTGATGATTATGAGAAAAATGTACTTTGTGACCATGTAAATAGTTCTGCTGTATATTATTTGTGTATGTTTAGATATGTAACATATACTTACATGCATGCCTGTAGTATAAATACATATACACATGTATAAGTTTACATTGCTTAGGAATTTCTGAGCATTAGGAGATTTTTCAATTATTAATTGCTTTTAACTCAGTGTTTTGATTTTTCTTTTTTTAAGGTTTAATTTTTGAGAATGAACGAGCAGGGTTGGGGCAGAGGGAGAGCGGGACAGAGGATCTGAAGCAGGCTCTGTGCTAGCAACAGAGAGCCTGATGTGGGGCTCAAACCCACAAACTGCGACCATGACCTTAGCCAAAGTCAGATGCTTCACTGACTGAGCCACATGGGTGCTCCAGTGTTTTGGTTTTTTAAAAAAGACATTAGTGCAAAATTACTTTGTCTACTTTTATTTTTATTTATATTATGAAATTAGATCAATTTATAGGGGAGAAGTAATTAACCTTAAAGTCCCATTTGTATCTTTTCAGACTCACTTATATCATGGGTCTATTTGTCAGTATATTTATTTTTTAACTTAAATTATCTCATATATACATTTGCATGCAATGATATGATTCATTTAGTGTTTATTTTTAATAACTTTATTGTATGGTGATGTAACGTTTCAATTATAATTCTCTTATTGTTGACTGGGTCAATAATATTTTTATTTTTCATTATTGAAAATATCATTGGCGTGAACATTTCTTAACAAATTATTTTTGGATTGTTTTCTTGGGGCATTTTCCCCAAAGTGAGATTAACAGGTCAAAGGCAGGGATAATTTTGTAGCTTCTGATACAGATTGCCAAATTGTTGTAGAAAGATGGAGCTAATTTGCCCCACCACTAACAGTATATAAAGCATAGGTTCAATTTTAGACAGTTTAGACAGTCTGAGCACACATGAGAAGTGTAATTACATTTCTACCCTCAGGCCTACCTGTATAGATAGCTCTCATAAGTAAACTCAATATATGGACTTTGAAATTATGGAACTAGGAGAAAGTGTGTCACTGATTTATCCTTCAGAATGCGGACGTTTGAAGTTCAAGCTTTGGAGAACATACGTGTTGAGGTGGAGGCCCCTTTTGGGCAAGTGCGGTACTGTGGTCCCACACTGTGAGATGTTGTCAAGGCCAGAGCGGAGGGAAGGGACAGCCGGGTCCCAGCATTTCTGCCAGTGAGGTAGTGAGGCCTCTGAGGAATTCTGGAGGACCCGTTGGAGGTTGGGGAGGGGACTGGGGGGAATTCTGGGGTTTGGCAGGCAGCGAAGGAAAGGAGATGTCCGATGGGTGCATTGGGGCTGAGTCATTGAGCCCAGTGTCACCCGGGTTGCTGCGAACTGAAGGCCGTTCTCACCGAAAATGTCAACTCAGGGGTGTTGCAGTGATTTTTTTCCCCTTTGTGACAGTGTTATTAATTTTATAATGAAAGTGGATAGAGATTACAGATTCTGTGGAAATCTGTTCATTCTTTGAGGATCCACTTACCTGGTCTATAAAGGCTCATTTGCCTTGTTTCTGACAGAGGAAACACTTAGACCTTTCCTAGAGAAATACATTTTTCTCAGTTCTCATGCATGCTGACATACCATTGTACCTTTGCCAGCTTCCCCAGTGACTTGCAAAAATTCTATAACCTAAATATAGAGTGTGTAACAGTACGTTATAGAACTGGGCCGGGAGGGTACTGCAAAAGACACACATGATCCTTATAACATGCAGTTCAGAAAAGCAAAAAGGAACAAAGATAAATTCATCGATAGGGTGTTGAGTTGTCTAAAAATTATCATGTGTATGCATTTTAAAGGAAGTAAATTGAATGGATATTATAGCAATTCCAGGTCCTAAAGTTACATGGAAGTTGAGATACAAAGTTCTTTTAATTTCTAGGTCCTGAGGTAGAAGTAAGTACTGATGGATAGAGAGGTAGGAAGCATTCAGCAGCCAGCAGTGGTAAGGCTCAGAAACACTAGCACCGTTGTGTGGCCTAATTGGGGGGTTATTTATATTTTACCGTCAATAGATTTTTTTCTTTGTGGTGGTAAAACCTATATAACAAAGATTGCCATCATAACCTTTTTAACTTTCTTTTTTTAAATTATTTTTTTAAATTTATTTTTGAGAGACAGAAAGAGAGAAAGAGAGCACAAGTGGGAGAGGGTCAGAGAGAGAGGGGGGGAGACAGAGAACCATGAGCTCTCAGCACAGAGCCCGAGATGGGGCTCAAACTTGTGAACCACAAGATCGTAACTTGAGCCAAAGTTGAACACTTGACTGACTGAGCCATGCAGCTGCCTCTCATCTTACCCTTTTTAAAATGTGTAGTTCAGTGTTGTGCAACTGTCACCACTATTTCCAAAACTTTTTATCACTTAAAACAGAAACTTCCAGGGGCGCCTGGGTGGCTTAGTCGGTTAAGCATCCGACTTTCGCTTAGGTCTGATCTCGCGGTTCGTGGGTTCGAGCCCCGCATCGGGCTGTGTGCTGACTGCCAGCTCAGAGCCTGGAGCCTATTTCAGAGTCTGTGTCTCCCTCTCTCTCTGACCCTCCCATGCTCACGCTGTCTCTCTCTCTCCCCTAGAAATAAAAAAAATAAAAAAAATAAAAAAAAAGAAACTTCCTACATTAGGGATTTATTTAGTAATTGAGCATCACAGAACTTTTTCTGATTTTAAAAAATGCAGAGTTCAAGCCTTCAATTTTTTTTAGCATATGCCAGATGCTAGGGGTGATTGTGCTAGGTATGTGTCCCTTGTTCATTGGCTTCCTTTTGTCCTTCCTAACCTTGCATGCTTGGTGGGAGAATGTGCCCATCTAAGTAGAGGAGGGAGGCATGCTGTTCACTTGAGGGCATGTGAGGAGCCCTATTTTCCTGTTGAAACCTCCAAATCTAGTTGTAGAAGGACATGGGTAGTCTTACTCTTTAATGTATTTTAAAATTAAAAAGCAATATTCTTGACAGCTCAGAATAAAAGTGAAAACTTGTCATCACTTTGAACACAAAAGTGATTATTGTTTTTCTCTCTATATATTTTTTTGATCTTTTTTCACAGACATGTTTTTGATATAGTTGACAATGATGTATCTAACTACATATAAATAACTTATTTTTCATCTACTATATTACTTACAATTTTTCATTTTGCTTAGTAGCTTTCATAATAGGCTCATGAACGCAAATAGCATAACTTTTTAAACGATACTACTTTCTCTGATGTTTAGGTTGCCCAAATTTATAACTATTATAAATGAACATCTTCACATGTCTGCTTTCTACAGTTTAACCACTTCATTTTATTCCTGTGTGAGAAAGAGACAAACACAGTGTTCATATTTATTTTGTTGTGGGCCTTGGCCCCTGCATTTTCCGTGAAGATAAGGCGCAATCAGGGGTAGTGTGTATTGTAATTATGGTAAACACGAGATGGATGACAAATATTTGAATCGGTTACAGGTTGTGAAGATCTTAGAGAAGCATGACCCCTTGAAGAATACCCAGGCAAAATATGGATCCATCCCTTCAGATGAGGCCAGTGCTGTGCAGAATTATGTAGAACACATGCTCTTCTTGCTAATTGAAGAGCAAGCCAAGGATGCTGCGATGGGGCCGATTCTGGAATTTGTGGTCTCCGAGAACATCATGGAGAAACTTTTCCTTTGGAGCTTGCGGAGGGAATTTACTGACGAGACTAAGATCGAGCAGCTAAAAATGTATGAGATGTTGGTCACTCAGTCCCACCAGCCTCTGCTGCACCACAAGCCCATCCTGAAGCCCCTGATGATGTTGCTGAGCTCTTGTTCGGGAACAACCACCCCCGCCGTGGAGGGGAAGCTGGTTGTCCTGCTCAATCAGCTTTGTTCCATCCTTGCCAAAGATCCATCTATTCTGGAACTCTTCTTCCACACTAGTGAGGACCATGGGGCAGCCAACTTCCTCATCTTCTCCCTTCTGATTCCCTTCATTCACCGAGAGGGGACAGTGGGTCAGCAGGCACGTGATGCTTTGCTTTTCATCATGTCTCTGTCTGCCGAGAACAGCATGGTGGCCAATCACATTGTGGAGAACACCTACTTTTGTCCAGTAAGTCCCTCTCATTGGCATGCTTTCCACCCACTCCTCTTTTCCTCTCTTGTGCTAATGGTAAATACTGTTTTTTTATTCCTTTCTTTTCAGCAAGTTGTACTTGGCACCTTCTATGGAAAGATGTTTGGAGGAAATCTTTTGGAGGGAGCAGAGGAATCTAAGTTGAGATGCTATTTGGCTGAGCATTATCAGCTCTAAATAAGCCAACAGAGGAAACTATATGTGTTACCATTTCTTGTTTCATTTCTGTTGGGTTAGGAACTATTTTGGTTTTTTACTAAGAACATATCCTGAGTGATTGGTAGAGCATGCGCTTTCTATATTCTTAGCTTCTCAAGTTAATCTTGCACTGTAGAATCATGGCACGTGGGCAGACCGCTCAGCTGGTTGAAGATTAATTTGTTTCTCAGTAAGATAATGACCATAATTATAGACACAAAGCACTGATTTTATTTATAAAAATAAATACGTATTTACAGTTTGGGGTAGCAAGAAATACTTGACTCTGTATAGTTTTGTGATCATCGATATGGTGACAAAGAAAGTGTGGGGTCCTTTGTAGACGTTGGTGTACCATAGATCCCACCATGGTCACAGTTCCAGAAAATCACAGGAGCTGTCTGGGGCTCTTAAGATACTTTAGGGCTCTGATTATTTTTTGGTGTTAGTGTTGTCTTTGGAAGCGGCATTTGAATGGCAGATTTGTATCTTCAGATTTGTCAGAGATGTTGGGCAACAGCTAATTTTATTTTCCAGTCTTTTTCCATTGTCTATTCTTTTTAAAAATTTTGCATTTCTTTTATTTTTTGGGAGAGGGACAAAGAGCGCACACATGCATAAGTGGGGGAGGGGCAGAGGGAGAGAATCCTAAGCAGGCTCCATGCTTAGTGTGGAGCAGGGCATGGGGCTTGATCCCACAACCGTGAGATCATGACCTGAGCTGAAATCAAGAGTCGGACACTTAACTGACAGAGCCACCCAAGTGCCCCAATTGTTTGTTCTTCCTACAGTCATCTCATTTTATTTCTTTATAAACTGTACTGTCTTAAATACGCCTGATTCTGCTGGAATAGTAAGACCATTAATGAGCTTTACTGGAACAGGCCAGGCAAGTTGCCATAAGTAGATTAGATTCATTGTTAATGAAAACCACATGGGTAGTTCTTGACCAGAGGAGAGGGCAGTTAGGAATGTCTGTGGGGTGTCCTTTGTTGGCCTAGAGACATGAGGTGGCCGTGGAGGGAGGTCAACTGGCATTTAGTGTTCAGAAGCCAAGAATGCTTAATGCCTGGTACTTTGTGGAATAGTCTTGCACAGTAAAGAACTGACTTGCCCAAAATGCTAGCAGCAACCCTAGTGAATGATATACTGTATTTTGCTTTGGGGTTCAAAAGCAATAATCTTCTTTATGCTACTAAATTCTTGTTTTTACTAATAAAAATAAAACAGGATCACCTAGTATCTGGTGAATATTTATTTTGGGGCAAACAAATGGTCAAAATTTTGAAAATTAGAACTTCAGTTAAGAAATTCAGGGTACCATGTGTCTCTTCTGGGTTCTGATGAGTAGAATTAGAAATTATAGAAAGATTTATAGTCAGATGGTAAGTAAAGAGCCAATTCCCTTCCATCTGTGCCATCATATTAAACCTCCCTTCCTTACTGCCTTCAATAGTGCAGTTTCTTGTAAACTCTTTTTAAAGAATATATATCATTGGCAAAAATGGGACTTCTTACCTGAATCTAAGCACCTCTGGAATACATTACTGTATTATTTTTCTATTTCTGCTGGTGGCTTTATTTAAACAAAACAGATTAATTATCTTGCGGTAGTATTGGCTTACTGTAGGTTAGAAGTCCAGCAGGTCTCATTGGGCTAAAATGGAGATCTCAGCAGGGCTGAGGCTCTGTGGTGAGTGTGCTTCCCGGCCCTGTCCAGCTTCGGGAAGCCTCCCGCATTCGCTGGCCCATGGCCTCTTTCTCCACTTGTGCAGTCGGCAGTATTGCATGTCTCTGAACACTGTTTTGTAGTCACGCCTCCCTCGGACTCTGCTCTTCTCCCTCCTCCTTCCACTTGGAAGGAGCCTTGCGATTACTTTGGGTTTACCTGGATTTTCCAGGAAGACCTCCTTATTTAACCATCAGCTGATGAGCAACCTTAATTCCCCTTTGCCATATAACGTAATACATTCACAGGCTCAGACATTAGGAGCAGACAGCGTGGGGGTGTGTGTGGGCATTAGTCTGCCTGTCACATTTGCTCTATCTAGTTCACTGAGCTCTTGAAGAAATTTGAGCAATAGCACAATATAATCAGAATTCTTCTAGGAGTTTACACTGACTGTGTAATATGGGTGAGTTTGCTCAAGATAGGGAGATGCTGAGGAGGTCAGGAGATCCATGAGGTTCTAGAAACGAGTGATAGGGATGAGAATGGCAATGAGGGGCTGGATGTGAGCAATGCTGTGGAAGCAGAAGCTTACTAAAAATAAGTTTGTGAGGGAGCTATACAGAGGTTTGGGTTTGGGCTTATTTGAATTGTTTTGGGTAGTACTGTTCAAAAAGGAGCACAGCCATTGAAACAAATCATCAAAATATCCGGGTGGTTCTCCCAATCAACATGCAAGAGGCAATTAAGAAAAGATATCATCTGCAAAAGCAACACAATTCTAAGGTATCTTGAATAGATCTAACAAATCTGTGAATGGGCTTTATAAAGAAAATTATAAAACTTTATTAATGAATATAAAAGAAGACCTAAGTAAACAGAAAACTATTTAGTTTGTAGATACTGTGTAGATGACACTTTCCTGCAAATCAGTCCATAAAGTTAATGCCATTTATGCTTTACAACCTTTTATTATCAAAAAGGTAAAATACAGAAAACTTGGAAGAATACTGAAATGATCACCATATACACACCACTTACATTCAAAATTGCTGATATTTGTGTTTATCGTATCTGTTTTTTGTTTCTGCTATACCATTTGAAATGAAGATACAGACATTTGGAAGTAAGTTACAGACATCAAATACTTTAGTATGAATCTCCTACAAATAAGGACACTCTCTGACATAACCACACTACCATTATTATACCTAAGAAAACTATACAATAATTCTATAATATGATCTAATATCTAATTTCTCAAGTATGCCTCAATTATAGGTTTTTTTTTTATAACTGGAGTCTGATACAAGGTACATTTCTGACTGTCATCTCTCTTTAAGTCACTGCTAATCTATAAGAGCCTGTCACTTTTTTCCTCCAATGACAGTGACTTTTTAAGAGAAGTCATTGTCTCGTCGAATGTCCTATGTACTCTCAGTTTGTTTCTTATGTAGTTTAACTTGTCCTTATCACCTGTATGTTCTGCAAATTGGAAGTTAGGTCTAAGTGCTTGATTGAATTCAGGGTAATTTTGTAAGAATACTTTACAGGTGATGTGATCCCCTTCTTATTGCATTATATTATGTGTTAGGTTGTCTCACTTTTGTGATGCTACACTTGATTTTTTTTTTTTTAATTTTTTAATGTTTTATTTATTTCTAGGAGAGAGAGAGAGACAGCGTGAGCAGGGGAGGGTCAGAGAGAGGAGTCACAGACTGAAACAGGCTCCAGGCTCTGAGCTGGCAGTCAGCACAGAGCCCGACGCAGGGCTCGAACCCACGAACTGCGAGATCATGACCCAAGCGAAAGTCGGACGCCTAACCGACTAAGCCACCCAGGCGCCCCAATGCTACACTTGATTACTTGATTGCACTTGATTAAATGGCGATCACTTTCTCTCTCTAGGTACATTTCCCCTTGGTATAATTTGTGAAGTGTTAATGTGACTTAACATCCCAGTTGGGCTCTTCATGGAACCTGACAAATCAATGCTGAAAGTCATATAAATGTGTGTAAACGATCAGGAAAAACAGATAATTATGAATAATGGTAACAGTAATGTATTTGTTGAGAACTTACTGTATGGCCAGTACTGTTCTTAGTGCTTTACATGTATTAAATCATCTAGTCCTCACAACTGTAGGCTCTAGTGTTATACCCTTTTTATAGATGAAGAAATTGAAGCACAGAGACAGTAAGTTAAGTATTTATAAATTTATAGATTTACAGTAAGTAAATTTATAAAAGCCCTCATGGCTAGTAAGAGATCAAGTCAGGATCTGAATTGAGGCATCCTGATTCCAGGACCTATGTGCTTAACTTTGTTTATTATACCAAGACTTTCTGTAATGCATGAACCATAAAGAAACGACTGGAATTAAGAACAAAAACACAGATTGAAAGAAGATATTCGTAAATACACATAACTACAAATGTGATTGGAGCCCAAAATATACAAAAATATTTATCATGCTACAAATTAATAAGAAAACAATGAAACAGCCCATTAGAAAAATGGGTACAGGAGGGGAGCCTGCATGGCTCAGTCGGTTAAGCGTCTAACTCTTGATCTCAGCTCAGGTCTTGGTCTCAGGGTTGTGAGTTCAAGCCTCCCGTTGGGCTCCACACTGGGTGTGGAGCTACTTAAATGGGCAAAGAGTATGAAAGGACGGTTCCCAGGAGATGCCCAAAGCCAATAAACATATGAAAATATTCTCATCTTTAGTGGCATCAGGGAAAATGCAGACTGAACCTGCAGCGAGACACCTGATAATGCTCATCAAGGTGGCTAACTGTCGGACATCTGTTGACACCAAGTGTTGTCAAGGGTGAGAAAAAACAAGAACTTCTGAGAGAATAAATTAGTACAATAACACAGGAAAGCACACATCAAGATATTCAATAGAATAGTGATTCGAGGAAGAGCAAAATAGAAATACCTAAGGGAAAGATAAATAAACTGGTTTATTCTTTATCAGTGGAATACTACTACTCAGGATTCAAAATGAACAAATCATCCACATATGTGGACACCAGAATCTAAAAACATGTTGAGTAGAAAGTAGAAAAAGGTTTCATATAGTATGTTAGTATTTACATAAAATTTGCATAAAGTTTTAATTCACAAAACTTTAGTGTAGACTGTTTTTTGGACACATATATACACAGCAAAAGTAGAAGACCAAGCACAGGAATATTGCGTACTAAGTTCAAAATTGTGGTTACTTCTGGGGATGCAGGAAGGGGAAGAGATGGTAATATGATTGGAGTAGGGTTCTGCTCTGTTTGTAATGTGTTTTTTTTTGTCTTTTGTTTTTGAAAAAATAAAGAGCACTCTGAAGACGTTATGGCAAACTATTAAAATCTGTTAAATCTTGGAGGTGTTTTTATATGTGTAGTATTTCATACTTCAGAATGTAAACCTATCAGGAGAGTGGAGCATGTTTTTAATGTTTAGCTACCCACTTATTATGTGTGATAAGCAGAATTCACTGAGTAATTGTTGCTTTTATAAAAACGTGTTTTAAAACACTGTACAGTTCATTAAAATCGGAGGGACAACAGCTCCAGCTGACCTTATTTGCTAGAGTGGAACACAGAGGTTCATTGTGCTAAGTTGCCTCTCAGGATAGATCCCATAATCTCATTTGTACCCAGTTTTCTGTAATTACATCTGACAACGTAATTAAAAAAAAAAAAAAAGAACTCTTTATGTTGATGATAAAAGCGTACTCTGTTAGCCATCCAGCTAAGGACCACAATTGACAAAAAGCTTCCTCTAATTAGTATGATTGTCAAAGTGTGTTAGCATCAGGCTTTGGGAAGAGTAATGACTCTTTCAGGAAACTGGACCACATTTTGGAAACTTTGTGTTGTAGTTGATAGGAAGAGGTCATTCCGCTGCCTCCACTGTCAAGACGTGCTCTCCCAAGAGGAGGAGAATGAGAATACTCTAGGGAACAATTTAGTACTGACAAATGATGGGCAACTATATATGATCCTATCACTGTTGATTGTTTTAAACCAAACTTTGATGGTTATGCCCTCGTCACTTGTTACCTATTGGCAAAAGTAGAAAGCTGTGTTTATGTAAATCGAGAAATACAAATTGAAGTTAGCAACCTGTAGGTACACAGCCACTGATAGAAAGTTATTTATCTCCCATCCAAAATTTATGAGCTTTTTTATTTTGGCATGTTGTATCAAATGGTCCCCACCAGCTGTTTTGCTGCTAGCTTCAGACTAAAGCCATCTGCTAGAAATCTTTGTCTTTTGCTAAAATTAACCAGGTACCTTTAAGTGTTTAAATTAATGATGGAGCTTCCCTGAATTGTTCAGCCCTCTGTGCATGTCCTTTTTCCTCACCTCCACTGGAAACACTGCTGTGTGTAAAGCCGTGATGTCCCCCTCTGCACATGCGGATTGTCTTTAATTGTTTGAACAGTTCGCTGAAGAAACTGAACCTTAGAAACCTCTGTAAATGGCAAAGTCGGGCTGGAAACCGTGTTAGTCTGATACTAAAATCCAGAGTTGCAACAAGTCCTGTACTATTCTTCTGTCAGGAAAGTGATTTGCTTTTTATTTTATTTTATTTTTAAAGTTTTTGAAAGAGAGAATGTGTGCGAGAGCCCTGACATGGGGTTCAGATTCATGAACCATGAGATCATAACCTGAGCCAAAATCAAGAGCCCAACGCTTAACTGACTGAGCCACGCAGGTGCCCTGTGGTTTGCTTTTTAAATTGTTGTTATCCTTATGATTTTATATGGTGATTAGCTTTCGTTTAAGGAGCCTCTTGAGAGAAGATAAATTAGAAATACTGAATTAACACTTAATGGGCTGGGAATAAATACTGTATTTCACAATTACTTTTTTTGTGAAAAGGATCAATAAAAGGCTCAAATAATAATGGGCATTTTATGTTTAAGTACCTGTTTGAATGTCTATATGTTTTTAAATTTTTACTTTAAAAATGAAATTTAAAAGTAAATAGATTATATCATTAAACCGCTGGGAATATGATCTGCAAAACCTGTTGCTGCCTCTCCTTTTCCCTGTCCTGTTCCCACAGCACCTCCTGTGTCCCTCTGTGGAGCAGTCGTATTTCTTGAATTTATTAGTTTGTTGGCTGTCTTCTCCCGCTCACCGGTTTGACTTGTTCATTCTAGTCCACGCTGGAGGTGTGGATGATGTGTCCAGTGAGGTATGTTGAGTGTCAGATGCTAGAAGCACTCGCCATGAGTAACACATCCAGCTCGACAACAGGGTACAGGCCTGGAGATTGAGAATCCGAGGTCTTTGTGCAGAGAAACCAGCTGACGCAATGGGAGAGAGTGGGAGTCAGAAGGGGGGAAGTGGTGGTGGGGGGCAGGCATCTGGGAGAGAAGCCCACAGCAGAGTATGAAGGGCCGTGAGAAACCTTGGGGAACCATTTCATACGGGAGACATCAAAAGAATATATATACTTCTCTGCTTTGTTTATAGTGACCTTTATTCATTCATTCACTCAACAGAAACTGAACACCTTTAGGCCAGATAATACGTTAAAGTACAGGAAATAGTAAACGAGATTCTGCATTTATCTCTTTTTCAAAATCAGGGCATTTGTGGTCCCAAAGAAGAATGTCCCCTATTTAAAGTATTTAACTCCTTGTCAACATACCCAAACAAATCATTTTAATTCCAGTTTTGAATGTGACCCGAGTGAGTTGCCGGTTATAAATTTGGAACCTCTGGCAAGGGAGAACAGAGACTGAGAATTCTCCTTGAAGGGAAATCTAATCTTGATGTCACATTTTAAAAATCAATTACATTTGCTAACTCATGCTAAATTAACCGCAGTACAAAGGCTTTAATTCTGCATACTCCTGATTCCTTAACCACTTTGAGGCTTTGAAGATGAATTCATAAAGACAGGCTTAATTTGTCTGACTAAAAAGCTGGGAATAGCTATTTAGTATATCAATATAATTACAGTAACATTAATTTTCAAATTACATACATCACTGACAGTAATTAAAAATAACACATACCTAATATTTTACTTAAGAGAAAAATTTAAGTTTATTTATTTTGAGAGAGACAGAGTGAGTGGGGGAGGGGTAGAGAGAGAAAGAGAGAGAGAATGAGAACCCCAAGCAGGCTCCTCACTGTCAGAACAGATCCCGACATGGGGCTTGAACTCACAAACTGCGAGTTCTGGACCTGAGCTGAAACCAGGAATCAGATGCTAACCGATTGAGCCACCCAGGTGCCCCTCATATTCACTTTTCAAAAAGAGTATTCCGAAAAGGGCATGGTTCACATGTGAGCAGAAGCCTGCCTGTACGGAAGGACAGTGCCGTGTGACAGCTGGGCACACAATCCTGCCATGTTCTTGCCTACAGAAAGTGGAGCCAGAGGATGCCTGTGCTATCTTTTTCAGAGTGGCAGAGAAACGTGGAAGAAAATATTCTGCAGAATAACGAGTATTACGTAGTCTTAAGAACAAGATTCCAAACCTTTCCTGCTAAATATTTATGTCTTCCTTTCTAAGACTTTGTTCAGAGTTCAGATTCATTCACCCAACCTACAGATATTTCTAGAACACCGACGGTGGGCCAGGCACTATGGAAGGCTGGTGCTGGGGAGAGAGCAATGAACAAGTCAGACCTGGTTAACTGGAGAAAATAGCCAATCACCTGATAAAGATGACCAGAAAGACGACTACTCCACAGAGGGACACAGGGGTGCTGTGGGAACAGGACAAGGGAAAAGGGAGAGGCAACCAAGTTCAGCATTCCTGGTGCCATACTTCCTTCTGCTTTCTGTTTCTGATGCCGGGCACTGGATTATTTTGTCTTATCTGACTGAACCTGCCTTCCCTCCCCTCTCTGGTCTCGACGGCTTGAGGTACCGTCTGCAAATGGATGACTCCAGATCTCCACGTCTAGCCCAGATCCCACTCCTAAGCATCAGACACACACATCTGTCTGGGTGTCCCTCCAGCTCATTTCCCTGGCCTCCAAAACCCTGCACGATCTGACCCTGCCTGGGTCTTTCTACCCTCTATCTTTACATTCCAGTAATGTTGCATTTCTCTTCACTCCTAAAAGATGCCATCTTTTCTTACCCCTTTGAGCTTTTGTACATCCTCTGCTTCGAATAGTCTCCCTTCCAAGGCTCTTTGTTGGGCTAACTCGTATTTATTCTTCAGCAGCCTGGACATCAGTTCTGTTGAGAACATTTCCTATTCCCAGTCCCCCAAGTTAAGAGCCTTTTGTGTATCCACAGTACTGTATTTTTTCTGTTCCAGATTTTGAGTATTTATTGCACTATTATAATTGGCCTGTTCATCTCTTACTAGACTGTCAGATCAATGAATACTTCAGTCTTTCTTTTCTGGGGCTTACTCAGGATTGGATGTTTCCTTGAGTGTTCAATCTGATTTGAATTCCTCATAAACTTAACATTTACCCCGGAGCAGTGCCTCTTATAGATCACCTCACTGCATCTGTTCTGGGCCACTCCTGCCCGTTATTTGCATGGCTGCCAGATTGGGATCTCTAATGTACTGTTTGGCTAGCATCACTTCCCATTTGAGAGACCTCTAGTACTGTGAAGTTAATTGTTTTCCTTGGTCTTACACTGTGCAAGATAAAACTCAACAGGCACCCACTGTAAATGTGTTTCTTTCTTACACTTCTATCTCTATTAAAGACATCACCAGGGCACCTGGGTAGTTCTCCGTTAAGCATCTGACTCTTGATTTCAGCTCAGGTCATGATCTCACTGTGTGAGAATGAGCTTGCCTTGGGCTCCCTGATGGGCATGGAGCCTGTTTAAGACTCTCTCTCTCTCCTTGTCTCTCTCTCCCCTCCCTTGCTCACACACACACACTCTCTCTCTTAAAAAAAATAAAAATAAAAAAGCATCACTATTTTCTTAAAGCCCAACCTGAATAACCTGGCAGATTTGAGTTTTCATTCACCCTCACCAACTAAGCTCAAATGCTGAAAATTTCATGTTAGCACTGAGGGAGGATGTAAACCATGTGACCTTTGGATTACTACTGGATTGATAGAGGCCTACCTAGAGCCCTCTCACAGCCACTTCACACATGATACTCAACTTTATTTCCTCCTCTCTTCTCTCACTGCTGATGCTTCAGCTTGGACCCACCTTAGCTCTGTTTGAATGGTCATCATCACATCTAACTGGTGCATGACCCCCACTTCTTGCTGTAATTTGTAGAGATCAGGTTGAGGTGCTTTCTAAACTGTAAACGTGTGCATATTGGTCAGGACCTTTAATACATCTGTAGGAATCTTTCTTATAAAGTTACTCATGGTTCTTAACCTGTGCGATCTTCCGTCCTGGACTGTCTTAGTCCTTCTCTGGATTTGAACTTAGTGTGTTGTACTGTAACACATTGTATGTGGGTCTGCCTCTCTCCTGAACACTTTCAGGGCAGACTCACATTTTCTTCATTTCTGCATGTTTCTCCCTTACTCCCTGTACCCCCAGCTCAGCATATGCCTGGCACGTAAGAGATAAGCAGTCTGTATTCACTATGTGCGTGTAAGCCAAATCCCTCTGGTGCTTCTGTGTCTTCTGCTGGAGTTGAACCCATCACCTGTTGAGTGCTTCCTCGCTAGCTGATATTTTTGTATATTTGAATACCTTTCTGTTTGGAGTGCAGTCTTTGGACCAGTGACATTGGCATCACCTGGCAGCTGTGAGTTGCGGGCTAAGAACTTTGGAAAAGAGCTTATTTTTATGTCTGAACACAGGTACTTGCAACCGGGCTCAGTGGTCTCTACTCTTCTTTGCCTACAAAGCTCGAAGAGAAAAGTGAGGAATGGCACTGCCTTCTGAAAGATGACTGGCTCCTTCTCCCTGCTCTCGTTCAGTTCATGAACTCCCTGGAGTTCTGTAATGCCGTCATACAGGTGGGTACCAGGGCACAACAGAGGAGCCCTTTGTGATGATGCATTCAGGGTACAAGCACTGTGAAAGATCAGTTTATCAGCATTCCTTTTTAAAGTTTTAATGTTTATGGAATACTGGTGCTTTATTTTAAGCATACTGAATGTCCTTGAATGAACAAAAATACAAGTTTGTAGGTTTGGAGGAAGTTTTAATTGAGAAAAAAATGAGTAGATTTTCTTTATCTTCCTTATAAAAAGTGTTAATTCTGTTTTGATTATCCACTTAACCATCAAAAATAAGTTCAATGCTTCACTCATTAAATAGATATTTTTAGGCTTCTAAGTATACCAAATTATACCACTCTTACTTCAAGGTCTTCTTGGGAATATACAAAGGAAAACACTTTATTTTGCTTAATGGTGCATGCTACATAAAGAATATTGTTATCCCAATTGAATTTAGAAGAAGTTAAGCATCTTCTTAGCAACACAAATTAAATCTGTGCTTTGAAATTGGTCTGCTTCGGGGAAAAAACAACCAGTGAACTCTAGTATACTTGGCTTCTTGATTAGATTTTTACCTTCAGATTTCTTGTTACTATTTTCAATAAAAATCAGATTTTATATATATTTAAGGATATAGTGGTTTTTCATAAAAATGCTTTATTTCTATACAATATAAATATTACCTTCATATTGGATTTATTAAGAAATCAAGTTTTCCTTATGTTGATTGTAAGGTGAAAAATGTTAGTTATAATCTGTTTATCTACCAAATAAAGAAATAGCTTCTGGAAGAAAATGAAAGTAAATTACTTTAGTTCCTATCTCATTTTTATTGCTAAGTCAAAGGAAGTTTTATTTATATATAAGATAAATGGATTATATCTTCAGGTTTTTTTCTTTAATATTACAGTCTATCAACATTTCTTGCAGAAGTGCGTGGAAATAAAAAAGATGAAACTATTAGTTCCTTCCTAAATGTACACACAGAGAGATTATCAGTAATTTAAAGATCTAGCTTTACTTCCCTAGAAATTGCATTTCACTTTATTGTTTGATTTTATTATATTTTTTTAAGAAAGAGAAGTTAAGCTAACAGGCCTGGTAAAAGACAGAGAAATGAGGTATTTCATACTATATTTTGAAATCAAGGCCATATACTTTTAAGATTTTTTTGTTTGGGGGTATTACTAAAAAGATTACTCATAAAAGATATTAGTAAAGTGTTATTCATGCTAAATATATTTTAAATATATTTTAAAAATCAAACATAGGAAGAGTTGTACCTCTGGTAATGTTTTCTGTTTTCGAACAGAATCTAATCTTGTTTTTTATGAAAAGATTTTCTAAATGCCTTCCTCCTCAATATAAATGATCGTTAGAAAATGCATCTTTAACATGAATTCTTTCTGCTAGCAAAATAAATGTATTGAGTTATCTACATTAGTAGTTATACTTTTTTTAGTCACAAGTTGGAATGGGACATAGATGAAGTTATGGGGCAAAAATAGACTTTACAGTTTGTTAATTTTAATTTATGTGTCCTTATACATAATCTGTTATCTGTTTGTTTTTAAGAAGAAACTTGAAATTACCAATTTTTTGAAAAATTTATTTATTTATTTTGAGAGAGTGCGAACAGGGGAGGGGCAGAGAGAGGGGGAGAAAGAATCCCAAGCAGGCTTTGTGCTGTCAGGGCAGAGCCCAACGTGGGACTCAATCCCATGAACCTTGAGATCATGATCTGAGCCAAAATTGAGTCAGATGCTTAAGCGACTGAGCCACCCAGGCACCCCTAAAATTACCAGTTTTTAAATTTGAAAGTCCCAGCTGTTTCTCCTGGAATAAGCCATCTGAAAAAAATTACGTAATGGTTTGAAGTCTGAATTATTTTTTAACCATGGAATAAATGGCCAAAATTTGAATTTCCTTTTTTTAAGTAGGATGTTCACAGAAATGTGATTTTAAGAAGACCGAAAGATTAAACTCTTTGTCTTTTTCATGACTACCTGTTTCTCTCTTAGGTGGCTCACCCCTTGATTCGCAGTCAACTTGTTAATTATATTTACAATGGATTCTTGGTACCTGTCTTGGCTCCTGCACTCCATAAGGTCAGTGATTGGCTAATGTAATCTTATCTGCTGATGGTACAGCTGATGGAAACTGAGGAAGGTGAACAGTGTAATTGACTTGATGGTGACTTTCGCTTCATTTTTCTTCTCATTCCATTCATATTCCTTAGCAATATCAAAGATAGGTCTTAAAAATGAAACAGCTTAAGTCTGATGGAATCCAGTTGGTGTCATGGAACCCAGCATTGTGAATGTTAAATAAGATAGTCTACATGAGGATCGGCAGATGACTCTGACTCTTGTGTTTCCTTCAGTTTATGGGGAGTATCTACTTGGAACTCTCTGTTAAGCTTGACTCTTGGAGGTCAAGTCTGTCCTAGAGAGTGAAGGGTTTACTGTGGTAGGGAAAGCGGCAGTGGTAGCACAAGTGTCATGGCTTCATCATCTCCTTAATAGTACATAGTTTTCTTTTATAACAATTGTGTGCCAGCAAAAATTAAAGTGAAGCAAGGTAAGGTCGCCTCAAAGGTTGGCTGTCTCATTAGCACAAGTCTGAATTCCTTATGATGCACTCATTTTGTATAATGAATCAACTGATATCTTTTCCATTGTGAGCTGTCAGGAGACACCCATGCACCTAGAATTCTAATTACAAGGAGTTTTTCTTCACTGAGAAAAGAGACACATGGAGTATTTATTTCAGAGAATCTCTGTGGAGTTACTAGGGTTGCCAGCGCACATAGGGAGATGAGCAAGAAACAACTTATCACATGTTATTTTGATGGGAGGCCCAGCTTTCAACATCTGGAAGTGCCCTTTCCACGGGGTCTCATTCAGAATTGAAGAATACTTTATTATGGCAACTTTGAAACCATGGTAATGGGGTTTCTAGTTTAGAGCAACAGGTCTTGATAGAAGATGTTCATCTTTTACCATTTAGTGCTGCAGTAGTTTGCAAAACTGTGTTTTTGATCTGATTAGGACTTTTGTGTTACTTCTAAGTTCAAGAGGTAATCTTGGGTGTGGTGTAAACATCAAAATATTGCTATTTCCAGATTGTTTTAGTGGTGTATTGGCACAAAGGGACCAAGTATTCAAAATGACATCTGTCTTGGAAAATGCAGGATATATCTTTGGAAAATACAAAGCTCATGTTTGTTCCCAGGTTGTCCTTCTGTTAGTCTCTCGCTGTCGTGGAGGTGGGGTGGCTGTCTTGTACTGAAGGTCTCTAAGCCTCTGCATGGAGAAATTTTCCTCTGTGAAGGAATCCACCAGTGCTTTTGAAATTCTTTGGCAGTAATTATCCATATACTGTCTCACACATGTAGACTTTCTTCCTCATTTATTCCCATGCTTTTCCTCATTGACCAGTTGATATAAAATAATTTCCCAAGTCATTATTATAATAGTGATAACTATAATTATTATTTGTTCAGGATATTTTACATTATTATACTTACTGTACCTTAATGTTACAAATATTAATGATAACTCGTTATCCGTAATGGAGAATGAGATCCACTTCAGAGACTGTTGCAAGCACCTGGCTGGTCACTCTGTACTACTCCTCCATAGCACTTGCCACAAGTGAAATCAAATCATTAAATGTGCAATAGCTTGTTTAATGGCCGTCTCCACAGTGGTTTGCCTGCTTCTTGTGGGTAAGCTTCACACCGGCTTTGTTCACTGGGGTATCTCCCATGCCAAGGACAGAGCCTTGGACTCGGGAGGTTGAATAAACAGCTCCCAGATGGAATGATGTTTGTTAAAGTGCCATGCAGAGAGAATACTAATAGCACTTGATGTATATTAATTAATATTGTTCTCTATTATGCCTGCAATGAAAATATGATGTCTTTTAAAATCATGAAGTCAGGAATACATCCTTATTGTGAAAAAAAATACCATCATTACCAAATAAATAAAATGCAAAGTGAACGTTACCACATTAGATTTGAATTTCCATCTTCTAATTGTAATTCCCTGACTTTTATCCATTGCAGACAGTTTTTCCCAGGGCTATTTAGAGACCAGAGAGAGTATTTCCTCCCTAATTTTTTTCCTCCTTGCTCCCCAATCTTTTCTTGTTTGTTTGTGGGTTTTTATCGGTTAGAGTGAAAAGGTTTAGGAAGAAAGCAGGGCAAGGGGGGAGGGTGAACAGCCTCTACTCTGGTTCTTGGCTGCCTCAGTGGTTGATGAAGTAAGGTGTCACTCATGAGTGGTGGAACAGGGGCCCCTGAGGCAGGTGAGGAAGTCCAGCATTGGGCGTTGCGGGAGGAGTGCCTAGCGGGAACACTCACCTCCAGTAGCCCGCGTCCTCTCTGATATGGGAAAGGATAGCTGGAAGTCTCAGGTCTACTGTAGGGGCTCCAGTGTTTATTTTTTCATATTTTGTGTCCTTTGCCTTGCCAGATGAACCTAATTCAGTATCCTAAATAAATTTCCATGGTGTACTATCTCAGCTCCCAGTTTATGAATGGTATTTTAGTTACTGGCCCTCCCATCACGTAGGCAGTTTGACTGGGTGAACTCATTCTCTCTGTCTCATAAATAATATAAATAAATTCATAGTTGAAAATATGTCTACATCACAATCAATTCTCATAAACTGTATTTCCAAGGTAGTTCCTAACCAGAGATGAAGTCATTACAAAGGATTGTGGGTAATGAGAGGTGGGGAATGGCTGCTTCACAGGCGAAGGTCGCCTCTACCGTTCTCTCCCGAGTCAGTATGTGCACAGTGTATTGCTGCCTTTCCAAGTCGTTCCGCTCAGCACTTTCTCCATCCAACACTGTGGCCTGGCCAGTCACTCTTCTCTGTTAGTGCAAAGGCATATTTGATTTTTTTCAAAGGGCTGCATATTTTTCTGTAGTGTGGATATACTCATTTATAATCCCTTATCCTCAAGTCAGAAATTCAAAAAGCTCGGAAAATCATTTTTTAAAAAAATAATTCATACGGCGGCACAACCTGACCTTTGCTGAACTCATTTGGTGGCAAACCCTTTCCTGAACTATTTTGAGACTATTTGTTTTTTTTTCCCCACTTGTGTTAATATTTATATATTTTCTGGAAGAAATACTAATGTATTTGGTTATAAGGTGCTGCCTCAGACCTACTGGGTTAGTCAAATATGGCAAATTTACTTTTCTAAAGTATGAAAAGTTTGAAATCCACGGTATATATGGTCTCCAGGATTTTGAATAAGGGATTGGAAGCCTGTGTTGGACATTTAGGAAAGGAGCAAGTTTTGGAGATAGGTTAAAAATCATACTTTATGAAAGTCATACTAGAGAAAATGATACCACATTAATATGGATGATTTAGTAATTAGTTAGATCTAGACACCGTGTTATACAAAACTCATTATTTATGACTTTAGACAGCCCTTAACCAACAAGAGTAGTTCTCTTGTTTCTGTATATTTAATTTATTAAAGCTAAATTTTCAAGGCTGAATATACATTGGTGTGGTATTAGTCTGTGTTCTCAGAGAAGCAGATGCGAAGATAGGATGAAATGTGCAATGATTTTATTAGGGAAAATGCTTTTGAGAGAGAAAATAGGCAGCAAGGTGGGGAAGACAGGGAGTTGTTGGATCGCAGTACAAATCTGACCCCAAGTAAAAAAAGAGAGAGAGGGAGGCTGTCTGGGAGTGTCTTTGAGTGCTGTGCAGTCTGAGAAAGGCCATCAGAGGGGCCTGTGTCTCCCAGGGACAGATCTGCTGTGCTCAGTCACTGTGGGAGCAGCCTATGGGATGTGTGGCGAGGACTTCTGAGTATAGTAGCAAGGGCTTGGTCCCTTTCACTCCTTGGAGGTGGAGGTCTAAGAGGTGGCTTCCCAAGGTTCCAAATGGTTGAATGATTTCCATGGACATGTTTTTAAAGGGTCAGAGAAAGAGCTATATGGAGAGGGCCACCTGAATAGAACCAGGAACTTCAGGTATGGGTCACAACCAGTCTGAGGCAGTGCCTCAGAGAGGGAGGCAAGGGAAGAAATAGCTAACCTCAGTCTCCTCCTGGACTCCCTTTGAGTGAACCCAAATGGAAACCAGATGGCAAGGGAATTGTGGGAAAAAAAGTCCATATAGGTCACGTGGGGCTCAGCGCAGGGTGGAAAAGAGGGAGAGTAGATATGGAGAGCCAAATAGAGATGATACAGCACACGTATTTACTACCATCAGCATTTTAGAATGTCGATTGTAGCTACAGATGGTACCTGTAGAGTATATTTGCATTTAGTGCTTAAGTAAACTGTGGTTTAAAAATTTCTAGAAACACATAAGAAAGTCCACTTTTCATAGTTTATAGTTATGGCTGATTCTGTGTGTTGACTCTTGTTCTCTGGAACCCAAAATCATAGTTAGACTTTAATGTGACAGACAGATATGCTAACAGTATACCAGGTATGATTAAACAGTGAAGAATTCTCTAAAGCACTACAGAAGCAGGGTGTGCAGTGGAAGAGTACTAGGCCATGAATCAGAAGATCTGAATTCTAGTCCTGGCTCTCATATTTACTGCTGTGTGACCTTGTACAAAGCTTTTAGCCTCTCTGAGTCTGTTTCCTCAGCTGCACAGTGGGAGCAGCAAACTCCTCTTTCTTCCTTTCAGGGAACGGGGAGCAAACATGGGAGCATTCTGAGAATCACCTGCCATTATATGCAAAGGCGCTATCATGGTTATTCCAGGACAAATTCTGACATCTCCTGTGCAGTCGGAGGATAATGTCGTTTGTTCTAAGACCATTTAGTGAGTGTGCACCGCGAGCAAGTTCCGTACCAGACCTTATGGGGAAATGAAGGTGCCTTAAAACCCTCTTGTCTCCATGGAGTTTATAATCTGAGACTTAGGATCCTGACATGTTAACCACAAATGTGAAGCAAGATGAACTAACATAAGTGCTGTCCCAAAGAAGGAAGCCAGGCGGTGGGGGAGGGGTGTGGGGCGTACGTGGAAGGCTGAATAGTTAGGGAGAGAGTGACATGAGTGACCTGGGGCTGAACCTCAAAGGTGAGCAGGTGAGGAAGGACGTTTAGGGAGCCAGCTCCAGCAGGAGACTAGGCTCAGAGGAATGTGTTTCGATCGAAGTACACCGGGAGCCCTGTGGTGTGCACAGGGGGCCAGGGACCATGAGGACTGGGCAAGGACCCTGATCGGATGCCCAGGGGAGGTGAGCATTTGTATGCACTGTGAGCGGTTTCAGTGCTGAGGGGTTGGGGGTATGGGCTCAGGACCAATCTGGTGGTGACAAAATACAGCAGCACATGTGGGTGGCATTTTGGGTTGTGTGGGGGTGAACTGAAGGAAACAGAAAGGAAGGGGACTTAGGAGAAGGGAAGGGGTTGAAGAAAATAGGGATACAAGGAAGAAAGATCCTAAAGAGAAGGTATTATCCCACTCATTACCCGTAGAACCCCTTCAAACTACCTGAGATGACTGCTTTTCTTTTTTATGCACGCCTGCCGGCTTTCCCCTTGCTGGATCATTAAATACACTTAAACTTTTGTTTAAAATTATTGGGGTTTTAAAGAATTGCTTTAACAAAGCCAAGACTTCTGACTCCCTAGTAACCTCCTTTCCCCTTTGATGTCCACTCTGCAGATGCTCTTGGTTCTCTAGTCTGTCGGCAGCACTGACCTAACTTTGCCCTTTCCTCCTCTAAATAATGGGCATGCATGGGGCTTGGTCTGCTGATCAACCCCACGCCTGCGATCAACTGTCAACTCTACACAGATGGCCTGAAAATCCTCCACTGCTGGCTGGATCTCTCTGCCCAAGAGACCTGCTGGATTCCTCAAATTTAGAATATCAGAAGCCAAACTCCTAGCTTTCCCTCAGGCCAGCTTAGCTCCTCCTCTGCACATCGTGTTTTCTCCGTTGGCCTGGTGCCTGATTGTTCCTGAACCTTTTCTTTTACTCTCCCCTTGTTAACCTTTCTTTATAAGGTTCTTTGGTCTGATCCTTTTGTTTCTTCTCCCAGTGTGGGTACTTTAGGTCCTCTTTTCCATGCACCTTGACCAGGGTTAGTGTCTGCTCACACGTCTTGTTGCTGCAACTTCTTGACTCAGGTTGTCTCACACATAGGGCTGGGTTAAGCTTGCTGAACCTAGCTTTAAAGGCATCACCATCCCTCTAAAACCTGAAATGGCTCCATTTCCCACGGTCTCCTTAATCCGCACCTCGTGCCATGGCCGCTCCCCCATCTCCCCGCCCCGATCCAGGCCATCTCCTTCTTGCTTCAGAGCTTCTCCTATACTTAGTATATTTCCTTTGCTTAGAATTTTCTCTTCTTTCCTCTTCTCTTGTCAGGTCTTACTCTCTCTTCAAGGACTAGCTGAAGTCCCAGTCCTGCCCATGGCTGACCCTGACTTTGTGGATTCCAGGCATCTCTCTTTTCTGGAATTTGTAGCTTAGTGTCTGTGTCAGTCCTTTATCGGGGAGCCTATGCTCCTTTCTATTGTTTGATGTCTTCTTGGCATGTGACTCTGTTTCCTCACCTCCATCCTGAAATGCCTGCAGTTCCTAAACAGTGTGCTAGGCCTCGGTGAAATACTCTAAATTTATGAGGGAAGTACAGTGACATCTGTCAGATACCACATGAATTACTGGCTTGAAATGGCTGAGTTTCAGTATTAAATATACATTCCTTTCAATATGATCATGCTTTTGCAAAACTGAGTTTTTGGTGGGTGCTGTACATAAAATGAAGTCTCACATGAAGATCATTGTGGAACGGGGAATGAGGTTGGTATTGTCTAGTCTGATTCTGAGGTTTGAGTGCCCAACAGGAGGTAAGTTGTTAGGACTTAAGTATGTATTAGGTTGTTTGGACTCAAGTACTTAATAAATGGAATGGTTGGATATTTCTTTTGGCTTAGAAGTGCTGTGAAAAAGTTACTGATAACTGAAGATGCCATGGACTGAGGAAGTTCTACGACCCCTGTTTCCTAGTGCTTTTTTATGCCTCTATGACAGGTTTTAGCAAACTGTGATCAATGGGCCAAATCTGGACTATGGTCTGTTTTTGTATATCCTGAGAATTAAAATGTTTTTACATCCATCTACAGATAAATGGATGAATAAAATATGGTATAAATCTACAAGGGGACATTATTCAGCCTTAGAAGGGAAAGAAATTTTGATACAGGCCACAATATATATGGGCCCTGATGCTTAGTGAAATAAATGAGTCACAAAAAGACAAATGCTGTATGGTTCCGCATGTACACGGTGTCTGTAGTAGTCAAATTCATAGAGACCGAAGGTAGAACAGTGTTTGCAGGGAGCCTAGGGGAACATGGAGAGTTTATTTGGTATAGAGTTTCAGTTTTGCAAGATGAAAGAGCTCTGGAGATACTTTGCACAACAGTCGGAATGTACTTTACTGAACTGTCTGCTTAAACATGGTTAGGGTGGCAAATTTTATATAATGTGTGTTGTATTGAAAAATTTTTTCTTTTTTTTTTTTAATTTTTTTTTTAATTTTTTATTTATTTCTAGGAGAGAGAGACAGCGTGAGCAGGGGAGGGTCAGAGAGAGAGGGAGTCACAGACTGAAACAGGCTCCAGGCTCTGAGCTGGCAGTCAGCACAGAGCCCGACGCGGGGCTCGAACCCACGACCCACGAGATCATGACCTAAGCGAAAGTCGGACGCTTAACCGACTAAGCCACCCAGGCGCCCCTGAAAAATTCTTTTTCAAAGAGTGTCTTTTACCATTTTCAAATACCATTTTCAAATGGTATTTATTTATTTTGAAAGAGAGAGTCAGCAAGTGGAGGAGGGGCCGGGAAAGAGAGGGAGAGAGAGAATCCCAAGCAGGCTCTGTGCTGTAAGTGCAGAGCCTCATGTGGGACTCGAACTCCCAAACCATAAGATCATGACCTGCGCTGAAATCAAGAGTTGATACTTAACTGACCAAGCCACCCCATAACCCCTCAACTAATGTTTGTTTTAAAAAAAGGTGTATATGACAGACTGTATGTGACTCACAAAGCCTAAAATATTTACTCTCTGGCCCTTTACAGAAAACGTTTGCTAACCTGTACTGTAGGAGGCAGCATGGTGTCCTGTTAGATGATCCCTAAATGTTTGAAAATGTTGGTAATTCTGGAAGCAAGTCCCTAGGGGGAAAGGCCTAGTGAGAGGATTATCAAGACCCTTTGTTTTTGGTGCTGGTCATTTTTTGAATGCGCCGATCAGGCTGCAGAGGAGCAGATAAAGACGGAAGTGAGGCAGGCCGGGTGCTTTATCACTAGCTTGGAAGAAATCTCTGTGCAGGTGTGTTGTTTAGGCCTCGTGGGCTGGCCGAAGACTGGCAGGCTGCTGGCAGTAGTGGCCAAAGATGCCTTTGGGGCTTGCCCTGGCTGCGGCGGGGTTAGAAAGAGGGGACTAGAAAGCCGTTTGGAGGAGAAAGGGTGCGTGAGTAGCATGCCAGGCTCAGTCATATTATTTTGGCCAAATGTCTTGTGGACTAGCATGTTCTTGTGTTCTGTGGGTTATTTTGGCTCCTTTATTTGGAGACTGTTAGGAAATTAGGGGTGACATTTGGGGCTATCTGTAGTAGTTGGAGGCAGAGACCTTGACAAGGGAGTGTGCTGAAAGAAAGGAGGGATGAAAGGAAAAATAATTACACACCCGCCTTTTTTGCAGGCAGCTCACAGGCGTTAGCAGTAATGACTGTGACCTCAACGAAAGCCCGTACCTTTGGTTTTCGTGAAGAGCAGCCAGCTGTGTTTTATTTAGCACGTTATTCCATACAAGTATGCTTGGAAAAGCAGAAGTAAAAAAATCTACCAGAAAACCCAATTTCCCACCATCTCTTATGTGCTAAAGCCATGCTTGAACAATATACACGGGTAGAATAATTTCAGCCATTTCCTTAAAGGCATGTGTGGCTGGCTTTCTATAAACCACGGTGGAGCCCATTTGTTTTACAATCTTGTCTTCTAAACACACACATACATATTCATGATCTGTATTCTGTGAGCTCAATAATTCATGGCTTATTGACTTAGGTTGATGGATGGAAATTTTGGGGGGACTGGAGAAGATGGAAATTTTGAGAGGCTGAGAGCCGCCACATTTGTGAGTCACCCGTTTGCTCTCAGTGTGTCTGTGGGTTAGGTGGGCTGGGACCCCTTTAGAGTCTAATTGGGCTATCACTTGCGAGGGATATTTTTTGACTTTCATGCCCAGTGGAACTTGTGACTGAAGGTCTTAAGAGCAATTAAATACCATCTTCAAATTATCACCATTAATAAATGTTAAAGAGCTATAATTGGATGCTGAGTTTACAGGAGGCGTGCACTGACCTCTGAGGTCATACTGGTTTTAGACTCCAGGGAGGAGTGGGCAGAGCAGCCTGTCACTTAACTGTCACTTCACTCCATTTCTCCTGTCCACGCTTCTTTACACATCTCTAGTCTGGGAGATGGTGGAAGGGCTCCGAAGTGGCCAGAGCAGAGACAGGCCCCCTGCCTGCTCTTCTGGGAGACTTCCTGTTGCGTTTCTGGATGCCCAGCACGCTACTCTGCTGTCATCTGTGTTACCTCCTGATGAAAAACAGCTTGAAGTTTTATGTCTGGTTCCAGTAATGCTGTAAAACTTAACTGCTCAGGTCCTTCCTTTCAGCGTGAAATTGGAAGAAAGAAGGAATCAACACTATGGAAGTAGGATACCATCTCGGCCCTGGACTTTTGAGATTTTACATTTCAAATTTGGTGTTTCTCTGCTAAATCTTTTCTAGTTTCCCTTGTTATGGAGCTCTGAACTAGGCTCCAGCTCTGGGGTGTGCCATATACGTGACTGTACTGGGATACTATTTTTGTCTCTCTATTTCATATTTGTACTTATACATTTTAGTAACTTGCTTTTTATTTTTTGTTTTTTTAAATGTTTTATTTATTTCTGAGACAGAGAGAGAGAGGCAGCGTGAGTGGGGAGGGTCAGAGAGAGAGGGAGACATAGAATCTGAAGCAGACTCCAGGTTCTGAGATAGCTGTCAGCACAGAGCCCCACGCAGGGCTTGAACCCATGAACTGTGAGATTATGACCTGAGCTGAAGTCGGATGCTTAACCGACTAAGCCACCCAGGCGCCCTGGTAACTTGATTTTTAAAACCCATTCTCTACATTATTGGCCCAAGGTGTCCAATCACTAATATTATCCTGCCCCTCCCCCCCTTTTTTGCTATATTCTTATGCCTCTTCTTATAATAATGTTGAATTATAGTTACTCATATGAAACTTGGTTTCTCACCATGCCTGCAGTAAACCAGTCACGTAAAATGATTCTGTCCTCCACCATGCTGAAGGCATACTTGTGTGCCCACCTGGCCCATACAATGCTGGTCTGGTAGAAAGTGAAGGGGTCTCAGGGATGTCCTAGAGAAATGGGGTCACTTCTTCTAGAAGTTGCTGCCTTTGTCTCACAGCCTGAGGCAGGCTCTAGCAGCTTCAGGGCAGGGAGGCAGGCATTCCCTTTAGGGCCATCTGGCAGCTGGGGAAGCCACATGTTGCGGATGCTTGAGCTCAGCAGGAAAGCCTGATAACACCGGGTGCCGTCTCACGCTTACATCCTAGTGTCGTGGTCCCTGCCGGATGCTGGAGATCTAGTTCTGACCGAGGAGGTGGGATGGCAGTGGGAGGGGCCCGAACAGTCATTTTGTCTCCTCAGTCACCCGGGATTTAAACCGAAGAGTACTCTGGAAGCCGAGAGACCAGATGTAGGGATCACTGTGGTCCGTCAGTAGAGGCAGTTGAAGGAGGTAATTAAAAGGCCCGTCCTGGCGTGGGCCTGCAGCTCCATAACATGGATCGGCAGTAGTGCTATGAAACTTGGATTGAAGAAATCAAATGCAGCAGGCCAGCTTCAGACTGCCTCAATTAATAATTGCTCTATCTAATGAGAAGCAGCTATTAAATAGACCCAGAAGATTTTAGTGACACTTATAAGAGCCTTTGACTTGGAAATACTTGATTTATGAGTTGAAAACTGAAGGTGTGTGTGTGCCATCTAAGACATTCAATTAATGCATTATAATTGATTAATACAATTTGGAGAAGCAGCCTAGCAGAACATTTCAAATATGTGTTTTGAGGTCAAAGAGACCTTCATTTGAGTTCTGGCTCTTTGCTATGTAAGAGCAATGTGATATAGCAAGTACCTTTGTCTATGTATATATATTATGTGTGGATAAAATAATTCCTATTTTACTGGGTTCTTGTGAAGAACAAATGAGTCACTGCATTTACAGTGCTTGTTGTTTTGGCACTGAGTCCTGACACATATCACCTGTTAACCAGCTGAATTTCTAAAATGAGACGTCCTTCACATGACACTGTATGTTACTAGACAGCGAATCTTATACCATTTGTAGTCACTGGTGTTTTGATTTTAGATAATATGCTTATTGTTCCTTTTTTTTTAAACTCTAAATAGATACAACTTTGTCAATTAAATTTAATGGGAAAATTTACTGGTTCATCAATATTATGAATCCCTGTAATCTATACTTCTGCTTATTTTTTTTTAGACGTTTCAGTGGAGATTTTTAAAAATTTAAATCAAATTCATTAACATATAGTGTAATAATGATTTCATGAATCGGATTTAGTGATTGATCGCTTACATATAACATCCAGTGCTCATCCCAACAGTGCTCTCCTTAATGATCCTTGCCCATTTAGCCCATCCCCCCCAACACCCCTCTAGCAACCCTCAGTTTGTTCTCTATAGCTAAGACTTTCTTATGGTTTGTCTCCCTCCCCGTTTTTATATTATTTTTGCTTGCCTTCCCTTATGTTCATCTGTTTTGTATCTTAAATTCCACATAAGAGTGAAATCATGTGATATTTATTTCTCTGACTTATTTTGCTTAGCTTAATATACTCTGGTTCCTTCCATAATGTTGTAAATAGCAAGATTTCATTCTTTTTGATCACTGAGTAATATTCCACTCTCTGTGTGTGTGTGTGTGTGTGTGTGTGTGTGTGTGTGTGTGTGTACACAACATCTTCTTTCTCCATTCATCAGTTGATGGACATGTGGGCTCTTTCCATAGTTTGGCTATTGTTGATAGTGCTGCTATAAACACTGGGGTCCGTGTGCCCCTTCAAAGCAGCACTCCTGTATCCTTTGGATAAATACCTAGTAGTGCAATTGCTGGGTTGTAGAGTAGTTCTGTTTTTAATTTTTTGAGGAATCTCCATACTCTTTTCAGAGTGACTGCACCAGTTTGCATTCCCACCAGCAGTGCAAAAGGATTCCTCTTCCTCCTCAACATCTGTTGTTGCCTGAGTTGTTAATGTTAGCCATTCTGACAGGTGTGAGGTGGTATCTCATTGTGGTTTTGATTTGTATTTCCCTGATGATGAGTGAGGTTAAGCATTTTTTCATGTGTCTGTTAGCCATCTGCATGCCTTCTTTGGAAAAGTGTCTATTGATGTCTTTTGCCCATTTCTTCACTGGATTTGTTTTTGACTGTTGAGTTTGAGAAGTTCGTTATAGATTTTGATACTAACCCTTTATTTGATATGTCATTTCCAAATCTCTTCTCCCATTCCATCAGTTGCCTTTTAGTTTTGCTGATTGTTTCCTTTGCCATGCAGAAGCTTTTTATCTTGATGAGGTCCCAATAGTTCATGTTTGCTTTTGTTTTCCTTGCCTCTAGAGACACATCAACTAAGAAGTGGCTGCAGCCAAGATCAAAAAGGTTGCTGCCTGTTTTCTCCTGTAGGATTTTGATGGCCTCTTGTCATACATTCAGGTCTTTCATACATTTGGAGCTTATTCTTGTGTGTGGTATAAGAAAGTGGTCCAGGTTCATTATTCTGGATGTTGCTGTCCAGTTTTCCCAACACCAATGTTGAAGAGATTATCTTTTTTCTGTTGGATATTCTTTCCTGCTTTGTCAAAGATGAGTTTGCCCTACATTTGTGGGTCCATTTCTGGGTTCTCTATTGTGTTCCATTGATGTATGTGTCTGTTTTTGTTCTAGTACCATACTGTCTTAAGGATTGCACCTTTATAATACAGCTTGAAGTCCAGAATTGTGATGCCTCCAGCATTGGTTCTCTTTTTCAGGATTGCTTTGGCTATTTGGGGTCTTTTCTGGTTCCATACAAATTTTAGGGTTGTTTGCTATAGCCCTGTGAAGAATGCTGGTGGTTTTTTTTTAAAACATTTTCATTTAATTAATTAATTTATTTTTATTTTTGAGAGACAGAGAGAGACAGAGCATGAACAGGGGAGGGGCAGAGAGACACAGAATCTGAAGCAGGCTCCAGGCGCCAAAGTGTCCTCACAGAGCCCGATGTGGGGTTTGAGCCCATGAGCAGCAAAATCATGACCTGAGCTGAAGTCGGATGCTTAGCCGACTAAACCCCACCCAGGCACCCTGAGAATTCTGGTGTTCTTTTGATAGTGCTTACTGTTCCTTAACACATTTTCATCTCATCTCATAGCTTAATTTTGGATTTACTTCTTTTCTTATTTCTCTCAGGATGTGATGTCAACTCTGTTGTACCTAGAATTATTTTCCTGCTTATTCTAATTCTCACCGCACTTAAATATGCAAAGGCAGTCACCTGGGAACTTCTTAGTCTCAAACTCCTGAGTGGCAGGATCTAATTTAATGGGACTGATGCCTAGAGCTTTGCTTGTTAGCCAGCAACTGAGTGCTCCATGGACCATGCTGGGTGCTTGGACTAATATCTGCCCTTCTGCTGGCATTTTAGCTACTTACGCTCTTTCGTTGGACTAGGATTCAGAAGACCTAGATCTCAGTTTTACATGTGATCTTAAGGGGCTTATCCTGGTTAAGCATCAGAGTTTTAATCCATGGCAATCCCCATGCTGTCAGCCTCCTAAGACTGTGGTGAGTATCAGATGAGTAGGTAGAGAACAGTGTTTTGGGAAGCTATGAAGTCTTTCCCAAATAAGCAAGGTATTTAAAAGGGGATATGGTCCTGCCTCCCTCTGGAGCTGTTTTAGCCATCAAAGAAGATAGCATAGGTCCAAATACTTCCATCATTTAAGGACTTAGTAGTAGTAGCATCTAAAGGTGAGTACTGAAAGGACGTTGAGTTTTTACGTATTGGTTCTTTTCTTTTTAATGTTTTATTTGTTTTTAGAAAGATAGAGCAAGAGAGCAGGGGAGGGGCAGAGAGACAGGGAGACAGCATCTGAAGCAAGTTCTGTGATGACAGCTGAGAGCCCATCATGGGGTTCAAACTTAGGAACCTGCAAGATCATAATTCAGGACCTGAGCTGCAGTTGTATGCTTAACCAAATGAGCCACCCACGCGCTCCTTTTTATATTGTTCCTAAGAATGCATTTCTGCTCTCTTGTGTGTGGATAGTGTGTGATTGTGAGAAGTACCTCCCATTGTCCAGGAGGTAGGACAAGTGCCATTATTTACTACCGTGAAATCAACATGGCTCTCCTGTGTGATACTACGAAGATATGTAGACAGTGATGTCAATACCATAAAAACTCCTTTCAAATGGAAATGTTGTCAGCTTGGCAGTAGCAAAACTGGCCACACACTGGTATCATGTATATCACAGACTATTATAAAGCGTTATCATTGTACTGCCGACCGGATCTCACCGGAGGCCGTGGTGTTGTGAGCAGAAGGGGAAGTAAGTGCTCCTTGTTGCGAGAGATTACACAGCAGAGATAGGGTTGGCACATTTTCTTCATTTGACTGTAACCATTATTATTTTTATTTTTTACTTCTCATATTCTAGGTTATTAAATGGAAAGATGATGTACACAGTCATTTAGATCCATATACAAACACACTTTTCCCTTCATCAATATATAGAAAAGCCTAAGAGAGTTGACTGTTTATCCCAGAGCTATCCCCCTGCGGACCACTTATGTAACATAATGAAATGTCTAGTATTTATTGTGGAAAACCTCTGAGAGTATAGAAATAGATTATAGTAGAAACTATCAGAACATTCTCTTTTCTTTTGTAAAGAATATCTTCTCATTAATATCTAAGTTCTAGTGCGAAATTTCCAGCCTATGTAACCACCGTATCTCTGAATATTTTGTAGTCGTGGAGGCTCCAGGTAGGGCACATGGTAAGCTGAGACCTGGGCACACTGTTATGTGCGCAGAAGCCCAAAACTTCCCTCTCCTTTTGCATATTCACAGAACAAACTGTGAACTGGCCATGGAATCCATGGCCCAGAGCCAGCCTCATGGTGTCTAGGGGACATCCCTGTCTTTATAAAGCTGTACCTAGCATGGTGCCAAAACAAAGACCGAACAAAAACACCAGCCTGAGTAAACAGACTTAAAATAGACAGCAAAGAAGAAGGCGCATTTATTCATTGACATAAACGTAGATGTAGTGGTTCGTGTTATCTAGTTAGTTCTTTGCAGAGGATTTAATGTGGTGTGAACTCCAGAGTCACACTGACGGGATTGATGTTCCAGCTTTGCCACCTGCTAGCTCTGGGCCCTTGGGCAGCACTTTCAGTTTCTCTGAGCCGTTTTCCTTGTTTGTAAAATGGGGATAAAATAATAGTGCCTACCTTAACGGACTTGTGAGGGTTTAAAGAGTTGATACTTTGCAGTATTGCCTGGCACAGAGTTAGTGCTTTGTATGTGTTAATTCTGTTATTCCTTTTTTAGTTCTTATCATGTACGTGTTGGAGAATCATAGTTTTAGGTCACCAAGAAGCTCTTTCATTAATCTGTATTTTATAAAATTTGGCATATTGCCAAGAGTAAATAGGCAGAAAACTGTAGGCATCAGGCATCAACTGTAGGAGAAATAACTCCGAGACTAGACTTTGTAGAGCCCACCCTGCTATTCGAACCTTTCCCAGGCTAACCCTAAACTTGCTCCCATCTCCCTCTCCAAAGGCTGACTACTCCAGTTATCTTGGGCTGTTTACTGTACACCGAGTATCAACTTGATTTCCAGTTAATTGTCTGTACTTATGCATTCCTCTACTTGAGATACCTTTCTCCTCCAACTATACTTCTCTAACATATCTAAGTCTTTCTCATCCTCCAATGTCCTGACCACATGCCTCCTCTTTCTGAAAGTCTTCCTGACCAAGCCAGGCATAGGCAATCACTCTTTGCATCTTTAGAGTTTGGTTGGTTTCACTCCTTTGGCACTTAATGATTACCTTGTATGATCACTATGGATTTGCTGTGTCTTACTTATTCTACCAGGTGACAAATATGTGCTTATTTATATATCCTTTGAGCATATAAATATAGCAGCACATCTAGCACACTGCCTTGCACACATAGGTATTCTGCTGTTTTCTGAATAACTAAGTGAATGTGTGAACATAGATATGGTGACTAGATAGCGATGTGTATGTGGAGCAGATGCGAGGAAGAGAGAGGGAGCTACAGAGAGATTAAGGGTTGGAGCTGTTGGGGGCGGGGGTCATGTCAGGTTGATGAACTGATGTTTGGCTGACAGCTGGCACTCTGGGGTGGCATGGAACGGGAGGAAAGTGAGGTGGTTGAGGGGACGGGTGTTTAGGATTGTCTAGAGATGGCTTTTTGCTGAAAGTGGACTAGGTCTTATTTGTTGTAGACGTCTACGATGCAAATGACCGGATATGAGATAGATATTGCTGGAACAGTGTAAAGGAAGATACGGAATTTTCTAGAAAGAAAAGGAAGATGAATAAAAAAATATTACTGAAGAATCAGCGATGACTCTAAGATTCAAATTTAAACTTGAATTTTTTTTTTAAATTTACTTATTATTGAGAGACAGAGAGAGACGGAGTATGTACGGGGGAGAGGCAGAGAGAAAAGAAGACATAGAATCTGAAACAGGCTCCAGGCTCTGAGCAAGCTGTCAGCTCAGAGCCCAATGTGGGGCCCAAACCCACAAACCAGGAGATTATGACCTGAACTGAAGTTAGATGCTCAGCCAACTGAGCCAACCAGGTGCCTCTCATACTTAAACTTTTCTAATGTTTAGTTTTGAGAGACAGAAAGAGATACACAGAGCATGAGGGAGGGAGAGGCAGAGAAAGAGAGGGAGGGAGACACAGAATCCCAGCAAGCTCCAGACTCTGAGCTGTCAGCACAAAGCCCGACATGGGGCTTGAACCCACCAACTGTGAGATCATGACCTGAGCCGAAGTCAGCCGCTGAACTGACTGAGCCACCCAGGCGCTCCTCTAAGATTCAGATTTAAAATGTGCTCTCCACATCTGGAATTGAAATTGTTTTTTTTTTCTTTATTGTTTTTGGCTTGAGTTGCCTATGAGATATATATATCAAGTTAAAAATAATTGGCAATATATCATTTCATGGTTATTTATCAAGACATTCAACTATCTGGATAAGCATGTGTGATATTTATATTTGTGATAGTTGCTTTAATAGAACTAGTAGATTTGGCTGTCCATTTTTTTTGAAGATAGCATTCTGTCTGTTGGAATTTATGAAGTTTATTACTTGAAATCTATTAGATTTCAGTTTTACAGAGGAGCTGTATATGGAACAAAGGTCAGGAACTCCTTTGTTTCTTTATCCTTATTTCTGAGACAGGTGTCATTCCAGTGCTTGGCACCCAGTAGGCGTTCTAAAACTGCTTGTCAGTAAATGAATTAATAACATCTCAGTTTAAATAAATTTCACAGACTGGATGAATTTCATGAAGCATTTCCTGTGTGTGTGAAGTTCTTCCCAAATCTAAATGGAGAGATTGAATTGGAGATAGGAACATAGTATGTGATACACACTCACAGGATTTTAGTACTAGACATAATTCCAGAGACTGTATAGTCTCAGCTCCTCATTTTTCAGATAAAGACATTGAAGACCAGAGAGCTTAAGTGACTTGCTCAGGCTCACACAGCTGATTACTGGCAGAACTTGGGCCACACCTAGAACTGCAGGTCTAGAGGCTTCAGTATCATCTGCCCCTTGGAAGAATCTTAGTTCCATTGATTCCTTACAAGGCGTAAGTTAACTCCTGAGCTCCCAGTGCAGAATTTAGAACAAATTCTCCTTATGCTTATGTTAATTGTTAAACAGATTTCATTGAGAGCAAATCCTTTTACCCTCAAGGCTTCTATGTGATCAGGGGCTACTTGGGTGCACCCACACTAGTTTTTTGATGTCCTGCTTGAGTTTCTTCTCTTGGTAAGTCTGCTCTAACAGGAGAGCTTGCACCATCTAGTGGATCTAAGAAGAGGCTCTCGGGTTTAATTTTTTGGTGGCCCTACTTTAAAATAAAGAAAGGAACAGTATTTTCAGTTAATCTGCAGATTCCTACCTGGAACCCTGTATTCATATCATGAGAGTGAGATTAGCAGCCCAGAATGATGTTGGGGTTACTTTGTACCTCACAGTGCTAAAAGCAGGACCTGCTATTGACCATGCTCTTTTGCCTTTTTTTAATGGTAGAAGGAGGGTGAATTACATCAACCTGTCTTTTCAACCATGCTTGGATCCTTTTCCTCATTAATTCAAAACATTAACTCTTCTATAATGGGTCTTCCCATAATGGTTGGGAATTAGTCAAATCCTGCTGCTCTTCTCGGGAAATTCTCTAGTACTCATTTGGACAATTATTCAATTATATACAGTGTTCTACTGTCCAGTTGGATAAATGACGTTTTTGGGAGACTCCAAACTGCTCCTTTGTTTTCTTCAACAGAAATGTTAAATCCTGTCTCAAGCTCTGCACTGCACTTACTTTATATGGCAGGCGGCAGAAAATGGCATCTGTCGAGCAGGGTAATTTGGTGACTGTGTGGGCAACACAGGGTGGGGTCTCACCACCGACTTGCCCTGTGACCTGAAATGCTCCTTCACATCCTGGGCCTGAGCCCTCTTTGGAAGGAATGTGATTGTCCTCCTTATATTTACAGACTAATGCTCAGCAAAAACCAGAGTTGTTGTTTGTTTGTGTTTGAGTTCTTCATTTTTGTTTTTACCTTTGTTACTCCATCCACTGAAATATCTTACATGGCATCTCAGCACCTGTGTAGTGTAGGCATCCTTTGCGATGGTGGTTCTTACCCTGGTGCACATCAGAGTCAACAAGGAAGCCTGGCCCCACCCGTGGAGATTCTCATTTACCTGGATCCACATAGGTTGTGAACATGGGTATTTTTAAAAGCTTCCATATGTTTGCACATATAGGAGGATTAGGAGGAACTTGACGGAGGAACAAGGGGGAGAAGAAGGGGGAAATGGTGGGGAAAGGGAGAGAGGCAAACCATGAGAGACTCTTGAATGCTGACAAAAACTGAGGACTGGTGGATGTGGGGGAGGGGGATGGGAATGGAGGAGGACACTTGTGGGGATGAGCACTGAGTGTTATGTGGAAACTAATTTGACAATAAACTATTTGTAAAAAAAAAAAAAAAAAAACTTCCCTAGGTGATTCTAACATAGATTCAGGGTTGAGAACCACTGCTGTACGATGTCCTTGGCGATGTGTTTGAATCATTGGATTCCAAATCAAATCGAACATTAGAGATCTATATTTGAAAACCAGTATTCTCTTTGGGGCTAGAAGTTGTACTGTTTTATGATTGGAGTAATGAGATCATCACTGCATCTAAAAGACTCCATTTTTGCATCCCCATTTGGGGATGGTAGGGTCAATTTTGGTGTATAATCCAGGTCTGAGGAATGGGAGTCCCTTCTGGGATAGCCAGGATCTGTGAGGGCCAGAAGTTCATGCTTTTGTGAGTGGCACTTTAATGTTATTATAATTGGCCTAATCTTAGGGGTGGATTCTATATTGTTGGCATGTGTCAACTGTGGAGACAGTAGGAGAGTTGGTCTTTCACATTTTTCTTCTCTTGCTGGTTTTAAGAAAAATTTTTCCCTTCCTGTTGGCTTAATAATCCATTTTACCTCTTTCGGTGATTCTCAGGAGTGAGGTGCTCAGTACGTTCTGTAGAGAAGCTGTTTTCTGGAGTGAAGTCCGGACTTGTCCCTGGAAGCAGCTGGATTTTGAGAAAAATAGCTGAATTGGTGGGAGGAGGGATGGCGTGGTAAAAGGGCAAGAATGGGTATACATCCTCCAAAATGCCATAACTCAACTCGTATAATGGGAGATAGTGTCTTTGACCTGAATCAGCCCACATTGTTGATACAGCTCTTCAATTTCAAAGTATTTCTGCTCAGTTTTCAGAGGGCAGGAGATAAGAATGCCAAGGAATTGTTAGAATTCTTATCTGGGCTTCTCCTCAAAATAGTACAAAGAACATAAAATTTGGTATTGGGAAGATGTGGTCTCTGGTGAATCTGGTGTCTGCCATTTATTGTGTACTTTTGGGGCAAGTTTGTGAGACTCACTTTTCTTATCTGTGAGATGATGGCCCTGACATCTGCCTTGCAAGACCAAACTGAATTAACCCAGAGAGTGCATATGAAACATCCTAATGCATGGTGCAGAGCTGGGACTCCATGAATGGTAGCTATTTCTGGAAATACTATTAATAATAGTAATAATTAATGATTATTAACATAAACCAATTTTATCCTCCTTTGGAAATGGCTCCTGGCCTGTGTGTCCAGCTGTCTCTCTGGTGGGCTGAGAATGGGGACCGTAAGGGGCGTCGACAGAGACCCCATCTGGAAAAGGTGTACTCAGAATTTTCGTCCTCATATAGTCGACATGTTATCATTTCGCCTCAACACATATTAAGCCCTTAAAATGTAGTTGCTCCTTAGAAGACTTAATTCCACTGATCTTTCATCTTGTGTATAGCTTGCTTGTTTACCTCAGAGGGGATAGACTATAGATCTTCATTTAAACAGGGTGGAAGGAAGGTTAGGAGGGAAGGTGGGAGAATGTGACTTGTGGGGATTACTTTATTTTTTATTTAAAAAATTTTCTTTAATGTTTTATTTCTGAGAGAGAGAGAGAGAGAGAGAGAGAGAGAGAGAGAGAGAGACAGCCTGAGCAGGGGAGGCTCAGACAGAGAGGGAGACACAGAATCTGAAGCAGGCTCCAGGCTCTGAGCTGGCAGTCAGCCCGACGCGGGGCTCTAACCCACGAACCGCCAGGTCATGACCTAAGCGAAAGTCGGACGCTTAGCTGACTGAGCCACCCAGGCGGCCCGTGGGGATTGCTTTAGTGTTAAGTTACACCTGGTGGTGCGGGTTTTGGACGTACAGAAAGGGCTGGACCATTAGGAGACCCAGAAGAGGAGATGCCGGGGCCGGGGGCCTCAGGGTAGTGAGGGCCCAAATATAGCAGCCATCGATTTGGAGCCGCCGTCCACCGCAGCCCCCTCTTAGGACTGCCAGTGTGTTGCCGTGAGTTTGCTTTGGTGCCACCTTTATCATTTGCCTGAGGTTGGCAGTGTCTGGGCTTACAGTACTGTTTCGTTGAAGCACTGGGCCTGGAGTCTGAAGCCTTTATAGGAATCAGTGGAAACTGAATGTGCACGTAGCTGAGGTGATGCAGTTTCAGGAAAGTCAGTATGGTGTAATTGAGGTATAAACGGCTTTCTTTCCCATCTGAGTTCTGACAAGTTGAGAACTACGAGTGAGGCAGACAGGAGATCAAAATAGTGCCTTTGTTATCAATAAAACTGAGGCCAAAGAATAGGGTTTATACCTGGGGATAAGAGTGTGTCATACCAACCCCCAGGATTAGACAGACTTGCCCAGACGCACCACAGAGCCTGCAGTGGGAGATGCAGAGAAGGATGTGTACTTCCTGCTGGCATTTGGCTCCAAGAAGGAAAGAGAGGAAGGACAGGCTTCTCTAAATGACCTGACTCTTCTCCTGGGGAGGGCGTTGGTGAGGGAGGCAGAGAGGCCAGAAGTACTCTGTTGGGTGACCCTGGACATGGGAGGAAGCATTAAGATGATTTTTCTCTGTCAGGTTTATAGAAATCCAACCTTTCTAAATTCTAGAGATTTGGAAACAGTAATTCATATTACAAAGACCAATAGGGGTGGTTTAGATGTTATTGCCATGTTGAGGAGCCCATCATGGGGCGCCTGTTACCTGCAGAAAATAATCCAGACTCCTTCCTTGTGTCTGAAAACCCCACCTAATCTGTCCCCATCCTGTCTATTAACATTCCTTTCCCCTTGGTTTTCAAATGCAGACCTGAGATCAGAGCAGTGCCTTCCTTGTCCTCTTTCTTATTACCGTGTTCCTGCTGGATTATTCTTTCTGCTTCCTGTCTGTGTAAAAGGTATTCATCGGTTAAGTCTCAGCACAGTCCCTCTGTTGGGCTAACGCCCTGCACTGAAGCGCATGCTGATTTCTCTCGTCTCTGAACTGCTGCTCGTGGGGATCATGCAGTCTCATGCTTGTTTCTCCGTGTGAATTTCAGCAGCGCACCTCTGGAAGTGCCAGGAGGGACAGGATGTTTCTTGTACCTCTTTTATGCCTCCTCAGCTGCTAGTTTACTCTACACAGGAAAAGCACTCAATAGATAGGCAGTTGATTAAAAAATTTTTTAATGTTTACTTCTGAGAGAGAGACAGCATGAGCAGGGGAAGGTCGGAGAGAGAGGGAGACACAGAATCTGAAACAGGCTCCAGGCTCTGAGCTAGCTGTCAGCACAGAGCCCGACGCGGGGCTCGAACCCATGAACCGCGAGATCATGACCTGAGTTGAAGTCGGACGCTTAATCAGCTGAGCCACGCAGGCACCCCAATAGGCAGTTGATTAAATAAATGTTTCAAAAGAACGGGGCTAGCACCCTTATCACTCCATTAGAATGGAGTCATGTGTTGGTTATGCTGGGAGATAAAATTACCAAGGCAAAGAAATGAAATTAGCTCCTGTGTCATGTCGCTTACATGAAATCAAAGAATTTCAGGGATTTGGAACTGAGAGGGTAGATCATCTGGTTCAACGCCATCATTTCACAGCTGAGCACACCAAGGCTCATGGCTTGAAAAGAAATATTCAGAGACTGTGAGCTTAATACTTGCGAGAGGAATAGAGGATATGAAATAGATGATTTTTCAATGCCTTAACATTAGATTGTCCAGAGGAGGTTAGGTGGTGGCTTCATGTTTACTTTAGGAAGTCTTCTAAGTGTTCCAAAGCGCTTTTCTGTTATCCCGTGGAGCCTCACCTTAGCTTCTCACTAAGATCTGTGGAGAAAGGCACCCTTCACCACATCTCATCGTTGGGCTTTTTCATGGACATGCTGGGCTCCACTGCGGGTCAGGAGTGTCTTGCTTGTCCTGCATCTGCAGCAGTGGAGACACTAATAGGTTGCCTGACTTGCCCCAGGTCACCAGAGTCCAAGGACTAAAATGCAAGTGTTTTACATTCCCACTGCTATCCGTTTTCTACTGTGCCATGCTGCCCTTTGCTTCTTTAAATGAGTACCGTGTAGACCTTGAAAATCCTAGCTTAGAAAGGAAGGGCGTTTTCGGTTCCCTCATAGCTAAGAGAAAGAACAGTTAACACAAATACTTAACCACAGAGAGTAGATAGTTCTGGAACCAAGCTTGGATAAGACATTAGTGATGATATTTAACTATTGTATGAAAATGTCAAAATGAGCACAGTAGTTTCTACTATTCTTTCTTTTTATTACATTTTTGATATTTTAGATTTTTAAAGTTTTTATTAATTTTGAGAGAGCAAGAGAGAGCGAACAAGAAAGGGAGAGGCAAAGAGAGAGGGGAACAGAGGATCCAAAGCAGGCTGTGTGCTGACAGCAGAAAGCCTGATGTGGGGCTCAAACTCATGAACTGTGAAATAATGACCTGAGCTGAAGTTGGGTGCTTACCTGACTGAGCCACCCAGGTGCCCTGAATATTTTAGTTTTTCAATTAAAAAAAATCAAACTCTTATTCGTTTATTAGTTAACAGAAAAATTAACAGAGAAGTATATATATTTTAAATGGTTTTCAAACACAGTATTATCATATTAATGAGTCACATATTTGGTTTGCAACACATGTAGGTTGCAATTAGCACTTAAAAAACAATAAAATAGAAAATATCTGAGTGCATTGTACTTAGAAACTATAAATATTATATTGATGATTGTAAAATTTAGTTCTTATGATGGGTCCTGGTTTAAAAAAGTTTGAAAAATGCTGTTCTCATGTTTTGGAAGATTATTTGGAGAACGGGTTATGAGATTAATCTTAACACTACATTTAAGCCTTATCATGGGCTGCAAATGTTAGTTGGTCTTCTCTTGGTATATAACTTTCATTATTAATTCATTCACTCAACAAATATATTTTGAACACCCAGTATATGGAAGGCAGTATTCTAAATGCTGGCATGAGATCGCTCTAGCAATTTACTTACAAAGCAAATCATCTTATTTTCAGAGGAAGACACTGTATCAGTTTGCATAAGGTTTAGCTGTAGATAACAGAACACTCCCTTCATGTCATAGAAAACTCCCTTTAATAATCCTTTTTTAAAATTCTATACACCAGTTCTATTCCCATTTATCTTACTGGCCAGGACTGGGACAGCTATACCTAGATATAAGGGAAGGAGGGAACTGTATGTAGTTTTTGTAGCTGTAAAGTTAAGGTTCGTTCTCAGAGAAGAAAGGGAGACTGAATACTGGGGAGATAGTCAGAAGTACCTGCCACAAACCTCCAAGTTTCTTATAGGTTAACAAAATTTAGTTTCTGTCGATGGGAAGCTGGAGCTTTCCATTACTATTCTATAGAAAAGCACAGGCTGGGCACATACAGGGTTGTGCATGTTGTGCACTGGGACATCCTGCAGAGGGGGGGGCATCAGAGAGAGGGAGTTGGGAGAAGCAGCTAGAAGTTAGGAGATTAAAGTGTGTTCATTGTCTCAACATGCGCAGTCAGCGTTTTAGAGTGAATCAGTGTAAGGGTCTGAAAAGGCACCTCATCTCTGACCTTGCCATGGTACTTCATGTCACTTCTCTGCCATTGTAGGAGAGGAAATTAGGGTTATAAATTAAGCTTGCATTTACTTTTGGTTTGAAATGGAAAAGTAGATTTCTGGCTTGCTTTCTTTTTAATTTCAACAAGTGCACGAGGGAGATAATGCTGTACTGAAGGAGTCAGTTCTTAAGCATCAGAATTATGGAAAGATGGGAAGGGTCCCACTCTATCTAAACACAGAGAACCACAAAAAGTCACTCGCACAAAGTCCCACCTTATCTAAGGCAGCCAGGTGGTATTTGTCCCGGAAATAGTGGTGGAGAGGGGAGGGAGGGTCTGGTCTGAAAGGTGGTGTGAATCTTTTATTCTTTCTCCGCACCCTCCTAGAAGGATATTAAACATTTATTGGCCACAAATGCCCAGCTAGTGTTTCAAATTGTCATAAGAAAACCAAAAAGGAAAGCAGAAAGGAAGTTTATAGCCTGCTTCGTTTTCTTTTGCCCCACACTAACTTTTGTGTGCCCCCCCGCCCCTCCCCCTACCACTTGTATGTCTGAGGTAGAGACAGAATCACTGTGACAGGGTGCGCCTCTGTGTACCTTACCCTGTGATTATCTAGTGCCAGGTGCTGACCAGGTTGGGCATAACAGAGAAACAACCAGAAAGACTAGAATTATTGAATTCACTTGGGCAGATACCCAAGTGTGTTTTCTTTTCTTTTTTTTCTTTTTTTTTTTTTCTAAATGTTTTTATTTATTTATAGGAGAGAGAGAGAGAGAGACAGCGTGAGCAGGGGAGGGTCAGAGAGAGAGGGAGTCACAGACCGAAGCAGGCTCCAGGCTCTGAGCTGGCAGTCAGCACAGAGCCCGACGCGGGGCTCGAACCCACAAACCGCGAGATCATGACCTGAGCGAAAGTCGGACGCTTAACCGACTAAGCTACCCGGGCGCCCCCCCAAGTGTGTTTTCTAAGTCTTCCATTGTGTTGAGGACTTCCCATCTCATGGAAAATAAGCCAGGAGTAAAATCTGGCTTTTGTCATCTGAGCTTGCCTTTGTTATAGTCTGTGGTGTCTAGGAAAATTGGTCTGTGTATAAAACTCCAGGCCGAATAATACCTTTGACCCAGCAGGCAAATTGGATGGGGAGGGAGGTAGTAGGTCTTCTTACAGTTGTTCTCAAATAACTTCATTCTAAAGAAGCTGCTAGTTGAGACCCTGGTCCATGAACCATTTCCCCACCACTACTGGGTTTTAATTTCGGGCTCATCAGAATTCAGTAGTACTGTCTTATGAATCAAGAAGAGAAATTAGGGGGAAACCCGAGGAAGCATTTCTTTTTCCCCAACGGGTTACTCTTCTAGGTTGCTATAATTCAAGAGCATGGCATGAGTTAGGCTCTGTATTTTCAATGAAATGTTATTCATGATAAAGGAAAATATCCTCTGCTGTTCATGTATTGTCAAATTAATCTTACCACCTTGCTAATGAAGGCGTCCCCAAACGTGGGCTGTAAAAACCATGTGTTTTTATTAGTAACAGGGCGGCTGACTTCCATCTCAACACATGTATTGATTACCCTCTGAGTCCCTGCTGGTGTGGCAGGTGCTTTGAGAATTCACACTGTAGGTCAGACACAGTCATTTCTGCAGTAAGTTTGTAATCTTAAAGGATGGGCGAAGGCATTAAGGAAACTGGGAAAAAAAATGGACTTAGCCTAGAAAAGAGGAAGCTGAGGGTTTAATAATTCCAGAATAGGAAAGACAGCTGAGTTTTCGGAGACAGCATTTTCCTGCCACCGTGTCTTATCGTGAGCACAGGGGGAGGCACACTTTATTTAAAAAATTTTTTTTAACATTTATTTATTTTTGAGAGATAGAGTGTAAGGAGAGACAGAGAGGGGGAGTCACAGAATCCAAATCAGGCTCCAGGCTCTGAGCTGTCGGCAGAGAGCCCACTGCAGGGGCTTGAACTCACAGACTGTGAGATCATGACCTGAGCTGAAATCAGACGCTCAACTGATTGAGCCGCTCAGGCGCCCTGCCTCAGGCACACTTTAGATGACGGGGTGGAATCTTCTTTATGGGGAGGAATGCTTTCTGGTTGGGAAGACCTGAGCCATGTTGCCACAGGAAACAGTTTAGAAGAAGTCGGAGAGTGACTCTCTGTGTTTTGGCTGCCCAGCAGCAGAGCCCCATCCTTTCGAGCCTGCTTCTTCAGCCTTCTGGTGATTCTGCTCACTTACCGCAGGGTCCTTTCACATAGTATCGTTCTGCTTGGGTTGACTGAGTTCTCATGAAGTTGTGTGGACTCCAAGAGCTGAAGCAGTTGGCTGAGAATAATCCTTCATTACACAGGAGGTGCTCAGAAACTGACCAGTGATGATGGTGTGGTTTCTACGGTTGTTCCTATTGTAACTAAGACACTTTCTGAAACAACTAGTAAACAGCCAGGGTACGGATTTAGTGATCTTTGGGATACTCTTTGGATCTCTGCTTCTGTGCTTCAACACCCCAGAGTGTCTCTGTTCATTCTGACCTCAGAACCAAACTATGAAATGGTATGAAATACCTTTCTTATGCGATATTTGGAGTATTTCAATAACTAAATTCTATTCAGTGATGTTCAAATATAACGGATCATATGTTGAATTATACTCTGATAAGTTATATTATAATGAAGTATTAGGGAACAAACTATGTACATATAGCATAGCAAAGGAGGCTTTAGAAATAATTTGCTGGGGCACTGGGGTGGCCTCAGTTGGTTAAGCATCTGACACTTGGTTTTGGCTCAGGTCATGGTCTCATGGTTTGTGGGATTGAGCCCCACGTTGGTCTCTGTGCTCACAGTGCAGAGGCAGCTTAGGATTCTCTCTCTCTCCCTTGCTCTCTGCTCCTCCTCTGTGCTTTCTCTCTCTAAATAAATAAATAAACATTAAAAAAAAAAAGAATATGCTGACTGCTCCAGGGAGAGGTTTATGATAGGCAAGAGGGAGTGAATTATATTTAATGAATTAGTTAATTAATGAATATTTAATTGATTTAATTATTATATCTAATGTATTACAGATTTATTGAGGAAATGCTGGCAATAAAGGGTGGCAATAAAGAGACTGACTTTATTTTTAATGTTTTTCCTTAAAATATGTTGCTGATGTCACTGTAGCCAACATTTTAATTCCTTCCTTCCTCAAATATTTTAGGAATAAGTAGTCAAACTTACTGACTTTGTATTATCACCTCCCATTTACCTTCCCAGCTTGCCCCTGGCAGTGTCCATGAATGATGTGGCCTAGAGACCTAGGAGCAGAAGAGAAACTTGGGGGCCAGGAGGGAGGGAGCCTGACTTCTCAACTGCACACTCTTTGCAGAGTTGGAATAACCAAACGCCTTCTTTCGTGAAGGTTTGGCTGAAACAGGGGGGCTGCTCGCTGACAACCAGGGTGTCTGTCTTCCCTTCTATACTTGAATGTTTTTTGTGCTCTGTGTCCTCGGAGAGCAGAAGATGGCTGTGGGGACCACCCAGCAGCTGCCCTTGGCTGCACTCGGGTGGACATGCCTCCTCCCTGGCCGCTCGCTTGTCTAGCAGCAGCGAGCAGGGTTGTTAGCCTGCATTTCCTGTGAACCAGGGATGCCTGTTCCATGTGACCCCGCCTCACTGTTCCTGTCTTCCCTGCTGCTTTCCGTGGGCAGGGTTCAGCTGAGTCTTGGTTTCCTAAACCTCCAGTTGGAGCGGGGGTGGGAGGGGTGGAGAGGGCTCACACATGAGCACCTGCTTAGCTAGTTTTTTCCTGTACATCGAAGGAAAAGCCAAGGAAAGGTGGCTTCTAACTTGGAGAGGATGCAACAGTCACCTGACCTCACTGCCTGCCACCTGCCTAAGCGACAGAAGGTAGGATCCATCTGTTTGTTCCAATGTGACCGGATCACAAAAAAACAATTAGCAGGTGGGAGATTTGTTTTTCAGGACATACACATCAATCTGCCATTATAGGGAGGATTCTGGTGCTAATTTAGATGCAAATGGAATTGCCCAACTAGAGCTGATTACGGAAAGGTCAGAATGTCTATATGCTCAATTTCACTCCTACGCTATGCATTAAGTTAATGTGCTGCCTCAATTGTGGGCATGATGGCTAGGCTTGGTTCTGGCCTTCGCTTTTGAGAGAGTTTTGAATTACAGAAGCAGGAGTTGACACATGGTGTCAACTCCTCCCTTCCTACCTCCCCCTTTTTTTTTAATGTTTTTTTTTTTATTTATTTCTAGGAGAGAGAGAGAGACAGCATGAGCAGGGGAGGGTCAGAGAGAGAGGGAGTCACAGACTGAAACAGGCTCCAGGCTCTGAGCTGGCAGTCAGCACAGAGCCCGACGCGGGGCTCGAACCCACGAACTGCGAGATCATGACCTAAGCGAAAGTCGGACGCTTAACCGACTAAGCCACCCAGGCGCCCCAACCCCCCCCTTTTTTTAAAAAGGAAAACAAATCCTATTTTGTCCTTTTCCGAGAAGCTTGAGATATTAATTGTAAAAATGCATGTCTGGGGCCCTTAGGCTAAGATAGAAAGGAGTAGATTGGCTGTAAATTCAGTTGCTCTCCTGGTCAGAGAACTGATCTTGACCATTCATGCACTTCTTCTGGACTCTGAACTCGCAGGGTTGTAGCCTGGCGCGTAGGACTGGAGAGGAGCCCTAGCCAGTGAGGCAGAGGCAGAAAGGTCTATGAGCTGGTATGGTTATTTCAGTGCTACTGTATCGCTTTCCAGATGTTTTTGACTCTAATGCACAGCCCGAAATTTATCTTATGCATTTGTGTATGTTTATCTATATTTTTTACTGAATATGTAACAAGGCACACACATATGTAATATATTACATTACATATAGTTTGAACAAAATAGGCACACAAAAATTTCTCAACATAGTCCCTACCAAGTGCAGTGTACTCTAATATTTTCTGTTTGAGTCTGCTCTAAACCATGAGTGAACTGATACATTAATGTCACTATCCACTTTTGGATTTCAGGCTCTAGTTTAAAAACACCAGTTTAAGGGAATGGTGAAGGCATTGGGTGTGAAGGGGGACCCGAGTGAGACCTACTGGAGGGTGGAGAAGGTGGATGAAGAAAGAGATTGATTTCGAAGAATAAACTAAACTGGTCTGGACAGAAGTGAAGTCAAGTCCCTGAGTCAGGGCTCAGGTTCCATTCAAGAACTAGGGCTGAAATGTTAAGCACAGAAGGGTGTCTCAGCAGATAAATTGTTTAGGTTCATGGTTGTATTTATCTTGACAAGGAAGGAATTTTCCTTAGGTTATTGCAGTCATTATGCCTTTATTTTTTTAAATTTATTTTTCTAAATAATTTTTTTAATGTTTATTTATGAGACAGAGACAGAGCAGGGGATGGGAGGGGAGAGTGAGACACACACACACAGAATCCGAAGCAGGCTCCAGGTTTTGAGCTGTCAGCACAGAGCCTGACGCGGGGCTTGAACTCATGGACCATGAGATCATGACTTGAGCTGAAGTCTGACGCTTAACCAACTGAGCCACCCAGGCCCCCCTATGGTTCTGCCTTCGGTAAGAATTAACATTCCTAAGCTTTAGTATCCTTAAATTGTATTACTGTTTATTATATGGTAGTAAGGTAGAACCTCATTTACTATTTCTACTAGTATTTCTTCCTAAGTTTGTAGCTACCTGCAATTCCTTACAGAACAAGAGAAGTAAATACTGACAGTCATCTCACCTATAAGGCAAAAGGTCTTATATATATCAAGAGCTGATTGTCCTTCATAATTGGATCATGAAGAGGATGCTACTGCCCTGTTCTGCTAATATGTCCTCTTTGGGGCATCAGTGGCCACTTCGGTTTTGCATTTTGCAGGCAGAGCTGCCTTCCGCTGGTGGTTCATCGTTAGCTTTCAAGTGATCACACTTAGGCTCTGGTGTCATCCTCGTTAAGGAGGTTGCCCATTTGGGGGATTAAAGGAAGATTCTGAAAAGTAAGATAATGGGGCAGGAAAAGATTTTCTGGGATAAAAGTCTTCTGAGAGCTCTGTGACTATGGAGGAGGGAAGAGACAGAAAGAGAAGCGAGCCAGATTTTCTCGGCTTGGGTATTAGTTTAAGGTGCGTATGACCTCGATTTGTAAAGAAGCTGCAACCTGATGCTTAATAGAATTGGGTTTTTAATATTTATACCACGTTATGCAAATGCTGCCCCTCCAAGTGTTTTCTTAAATCCTCTTAGCTTTTAAATGACAACTTTGATTGCTAAAAATAAATAAATAAATAAATAAATAAATAAATAAATAAAATCTTTCATTTATCCAGCCCAAGAGTAGTAAACAATAGATGCTTAATGCCTGCTTTCATGTGAGCCCCCAAAGACGGAGACTTTTGTGCTAAAAGGTTTATTGCTGTGCTTTTGAGCTTATTAAGGTCATGTGTAACTTGAGGGGGGAAAAGCTGATGGTGCATTATTGGTGCAAAGGCAGCTCCTGGAATTGTGCAGGACATGTCAGCTCAGCAGTGCTCAGTAGGGAAGGCTGAAAATACAGTATTGCAGAAACTACGTGCATGCATGGCCCATCTGAAATGACTGGTGGTGCGTTTTTCTAGTGATCCAGATTGTTAGGGAATCAGACTCCTGCCCAAGTGATTTTGAATTAAGTTTCTGCTAATGGACCCTGAGATTGCCGGAGTGGAATGGGGGTGACTAATGGAGCTCCACCTTCGGTGGTGGTGTGAATCATTTCCCCCTTAGCAATAGTTGGTGACATCAGTTATTTTATAGGTTTTTATTAAAAATGTCCCCACTCTTTGGGGCCCTCATAACACATTCAGAGAAGAGGGAAGAATTAAAAATTAAGCTCAACTCTGGCAAATGTAAATCACTAGGACCTTGGGGGCTGTCGTTTATTCAGGAAATGTTATATTCAGTCCCTTCTATGTGCCCCACTCTGTACATTGCACGGGAATAATAAAAAAGACATAGCATGTATCCCAGGACAGCACTAGAGTGCTGTGAGCCTGGAACTGGAGAACAAAAAAACCCCACAAGGATAGAAGCAGTTTATTTCAGGATCAGGGACAGCCCATGAGAAGTACTCTTTTCAAGGTAATTTATTTGCCAAGTGGTTGAGGCTTACCTGTTTGCTCTGTTCTATTTGGGCCACAGAGAGCCCTTTCAAGTTGGTCAGATGACACGGTGGCATGTGGAATGTTTTGAGGGCTCAGAGCGCTGGCACGGAGCTGGAGGGGGACAGTGTTTGCTCTCTTGCACACCGTGCTCATGCCACTCAGGGTTCCACTGGGCCACTTGTCAATAGATCCTGAGAGGGTGAGTTCAAGTGTACTGTATAGGTATGCCTTGCTTGGAATAAGGAAAAGAGACAAAACTGATTTGGTCATATCTTATCCACTTGGATTCCTCTATCTGGAACATACCTTAGGACAAAGAAAATTTATAAAAATAGTTTAAGCCTTTATTTACAGATATATCCACATGGGTCCTTTCTATACTTTAAACTGATTTTGAGACAGACATTACAAGGAAAAGAGTATATATTATCTCTTTTTTTTAAATTTTTTTAATTTTCATTTATTTCTAGGAGAGAGAGAAAGAGAGAGACAGTGTGAGCAGGGGAGGGTCAGAGAGAGAGGGAGACACAGAATCTGAAATAGGCTCCAGGCTCTGAGCTGGCAGTCAGCAAAGAGCCTGATGCGGGGCTCGAACCCACGAACCGCGAGATCATGACCTAAGCGAAAGTCGGACGCTCAACCGACTAAGCCACCCAGGCGCCCCTATATATTATAAAAGGAATGACCAACAACAATAGGATAAAGTGACAGTTAATACTTTGAAAGAAAGGAAGAAAAAAAAAGAAAAACCAGAAAAGATGTTATCACTCAAAAGGCATCCCCATCTGTTTAATTTAGCATCAGGTGCGTTAGACTCATGACAGGGGAGATTTCTAAGATTTCTAGGGGATTGAAAGTTGGAACTGTTTACCTGGTGATTTTAATGCATCCCAGTTTGGGTATTTCTCTTCTACAGACAATAAGACAATTGATGACCCCTGTTCATCAAGAGATGTTGTACTTTGCTTTTTAGGAAGACAAGAAATGCATCCAAGTTCTTAAAACATTCCCTATCAAAATGTTTAAAATTAGAATTTGAATGCTTTAAGCACCAGATCCTCAGCACTTTGAAAAACTTGATTCCTCTGAGAGTTTTATAGTCCCTGAAAGATAGACATTCAACTGCTTGGGAAAATCACACCACGTAGAAAACACTAATTTGTATTGTAAGAAAAAGTCGGTTCCTTTATAAGTGGTAAGCTCTTATAGCACTTTAAATATCACCTTATGTATATTATTCAATTATAAAAATTTAACTTGCAACTTTTCCAGGAACATCTGCACTACTTTGTGTCTACACCTCTTATTTGCCACTTATTATTTTACTTGTTAGACTGTGTATATATACCACCCATCTTCCTGGACAGAAAAGTGTGTTCTTATGATTCTAGCTCCTGGTACATAGCAAGTCTAATAAATATTTATTGGATGACTCATGATGAAACAGTTATAATGAGCCTTCTAATTAATCCTTTGCTGATTATATAGATGCTTTCCATTATCTTTTTTCCTCCCTCTTTGTGGTCACACACTAAAATCTTTATGGTATTTGAACTGCATTTGATGATTAGAGTTGTCAGAACACTTGAATTGCTTTTTTATGTCTTTGCTTTTCCTTTACTGAATTAAAGGGCGGAAACAGCATGTGGTATTATGGGATGTGAATAGGTTACAGGCTTCAGATGAAGCTCTGAAGCGTGTTCTCGCGGTTGGCATGTCCTCGCCTTGATGGGGTCACTGCGGTGAGGCCAGGGGCCTTTGGGGAAGCATGTATCACAGCATCGAGAGGATGCTCACCTGTGCTCACTCTGTCGTTGGTGCCAGGTGACTGTGGAGGAGGTCATGACCACAACTGCATATCTGGACCTTTTCCTGCGTAGTATCTCCGAGCCAGCGCTGCTCGAGATCTTCCTCCGTTTTATCCTGTTGCACCAGCACGAGAATGTCCACATCCTAGATACTCTGACAAGCCGAATCAACACCCCGTTTCGGGTAAGGCGAGCTGATTATATATATGTAAACTTATATATATATAAGTTATATAAATTATAACTTAACTTAGAAAGTTAAGGGACTTTATAACTCAGAACAAATTTCAGGAGAGTTTGTTTTGGGAATAAATGATGAATATTCTTTTCTCTACGCCCCCTCCCCCGCTTTTTCTTGTAGCTTTTATTACTGTGACACTGGTATGCATTTCAAGGACGAGGTTTTATGTCCATCCTGCCTAGAACACAGACTAGGCCTTAGTCACTGGCGCAAAAAATTACTTAAGTGCTCTGATGAAATGATAAAAGCATATTCCCAAAAGGGCACAATGATTTTATAATATACCTTTGGTTATCTTCCCTATTTGGCTGTTTATCTTTACTTTTTGGAAATTAGAGATCAAAAGAATTCTTGTGTTTGAATGAACTTCTTAGAAAACTGTATTATCGCACCCTCAGCACTGTGGAACCAAGGAGAATGTTTGGCCCAAAGCCAAGAGACAAGCCCAAAGGAGCTGAGGCTTGGGGCTAAACACTCTGGATGGGGAGCTGGCCAGGGTATCTGTACTTTTCTGTTAGCCCTGTCTTGTAAATAACCAAAGTCATATTTGAAAACAACTTGGGAAAATAAATGTCAAGCAGGAGATTGTATGTGTGTGTGTGTGTGTGTGTGTGTATTGGACAGTTGTAGGGGCACATTTTTTGTGGATTTTGAAAGTTGGACATTACAGCACAGGCATTTTGTAGGAGGGTCATTCTGCCTTATGGCATCATTCTAGACATAGGCTTTCTAATCAGATCCTGTAGGAGAGCTAAAAGCCTTAACACACATTCTCTCTGGCAGCATCATGTTTTTATCAAAGCTGCTAAAAAAAGAGGCCATTTTATTTTGTAATTCTGATTTATCTTCCATCTGTGGGGAGTAGAGCTGTCCTTCCAATATCTGAACTAGAATGTGTGTATTTTGCTTCCCAGCTCTGTGTGGTGTCCCTGGCATTATTTAGAACTCTCATCGGTTTACATTGTGAAGATGTGATGTTACAACTAGTTCTAAGGTGAGTTGCCCTCTTTTGTTCTCTTTAAAGAAAAATTCAGTCTGTACTATTGCTATTATATTTTTCTTTGGGTAACATAAGCTGAATGGCGCCATGCTTCTAAGGAAAAAAATGATCAAGAATATCAGTCTAATTTCTGTATCATTTCCCAGGGTTAATTTTAGTTTTCCTATTAAGAGTATTTATGGGGCTAAATACATTGTGTAATAAATATGTGTCTGGAGATAATAGATAGGATGTTGGGAAATGTTCAGCCTGTTCTGAACAGGCTCTCCTGTCCTGTAGCTGAATGTCTTTCTCCTGAAGTACACATTTAGAGGCCTGTGTTACTGGAAACAACTTTTCCAAATATGAAACACTACTGATATATAATTTTTATGACTCTTGCTTTCCTAATGTTACACCTACAGTGTGTGCTCTCTGACCCATGAGTATATTTCAATTCAATTCAGTAATTGAATTGAATGAGTACTTTCTGCGTATAGTTCAGAAGAGAGTAGGGGATGGGGTAGATGGATTGAAAAGGGCTTATAAACAAGGTATAGAAGGGAGGACCTTCAGAGGGACAGGTGAGAAAGGTTTGGGGAAGTGGCTAGTATTTGAAGACAGGTGTCAGGAGTCAAAGTGAACTGCTGTTAGGATGTCATTACTTTGGTCATTTGGCAGGGGACTCAGGAACACCGAATCCCAAATCTGCCTCCCCTTCTGGGGTCCCCAAGGGAAGCATCTGCTTTGTGGAAGGAGAGAGAGGGAGTAGCTAGGCTTTGTGCTCCCACATCCCCCTCTGGCTGTGTGGAAGCAAAAAGGAGGAAGTTAACCAGGGTTGTCTGGATGCCCTCCTGCCTCCCCCTTCCTTTGAGGATGTTCTGACCCTTCGTTTGACCTCCTCCTTGGGAATAAGGGGAGATGAAGCCTAGGGCAGGGGAAGAGGAGGAGACTTGGACCGCCTCTGGTCACCAATGGGGTTTTGATCCAACGTGAGTAGAATTACTGAGAAGAGGACATTCCAGGTAGCTATGATAGCGTTTCCAGCGCGGAAGCTGTGGACAAGGAAGGGGATGGTGAAGTGGTCATGGGAACAAGGGGAGAAGTCTCACCCAGGAACACATTAGAAATGCAGAGTCTTGGTCTTCTCCCAGATGTGCCGACTCAGGGCATGGGCAGGGCCCTGCAAACTGTGTTTTAATGAACTGTCCAGGGGATTCTGATGTGTGTCTAATTTTGAGAACCATTGGTCACAGGTTTAAGGAAGGGTGCAGTGCAGATAAAGCACTCTGCAAATGGCAGTGATAAAAAACCAAAACCAAAACCAGGCTTGAAGAGGTGGTGGTGGCATCATGGTGGAGGCCTTACAGAGTGATCATTTCATGGGAGAGTGTATCACCTATTAATTTTCTTAGTTTAAAAAGAGTTTTTGGACTTTCTAGGAGTTTAGATTAGGTCACCGGTCACTAATCTTAAGTCCCTGGCAAAGAACAAATCTGATCATGAAGAGAGAGCCTGGGTAGTCTGGCTAGAACATTTTGGGTAGAACGTCTCATCCTAAAATGATTGTTTCAGCCTTCCGTCAGGTGTCTGCTGACGTGACAGATGCATCAGCATGACCTGAACAGAATCATCAGAGCAACTGGTTAAAGCCTTTCTTACTGCACCAGACCACACACACTTTGCATCCTATGAGGGTAAAACCTGGTGACATTTAAATGTTAAATTCCTGGGGCACCTGGGTGGCTCAGTCAGTTAAGCGTCTGACTTTGGCTCTGGTCATTATCTTACGGTCTGTGGGTTCGGGCCCTGCATCGGGTTCTGTGCTGATAGCTCAGAGCCTGGAGCCTGCTTTAGATTCTGTGTCTCCCTTTCTCTCTGCCTCTTCCCTGCTCACACTGTCTCAGTCTCAAAAATAAGTAAAACATAAAAAAAAGTTAAATTCCTGAATGCTGCTTCTCTGGAAGCATGAAATGCAGCTGTCTTCTTCAGCATCCCTGGAAGCCTGGCCCTGGTCAGGAGGTACAGGGCCTCTCCCCTCTGAGCCACTGTGTCACATGGGGCTCAGCTGGGGGCAGCCGACGGGACAGCGACCTTCACAAGGGGAACGGACACTCTTCCATTGCCTCTTGTCTACTCATGACGTGGTGCTCCTTGTGTTAAAAACTGTCCTCAGAGATTGTCTTAGCTGCGTTTGAGACCCAGTCATGTATCCTGAGAAGGGGGAGAAATTGGCTCATGGTTGAGCTATTTCCGTGTCCAAGTCAGGGCTAGTCATTTCCCAGCAAAGTACCTGAAGGGCACATTATCACACATTCTGAATGGGGTAATGGGGACCATATCCCACGTAACTACTGGGTCTTAGGCTCTCCGAGCCCGAACATTTTCCTTATTTCTTTAATGAGGATGATGGCGATAATATAATAATGATAGTTGCCCTTTATGTAATACTTTCTTTTTCTTTTTTTTTAAAGAGAGAGTGTGTGAGTGGGGCAGAGGGGCAGGTGTAGGAGAGGGAGGAAAGGAGGGAAAGGAAATCCCAAGTGGGCTCCATGGTCAGTGCTGAGCCTGGACGTGGGGCTCGATCCTGTGACTGTGGGATCATGACCTGAGCCAAAATCAAGAGTCAGACATTCAACTGACTGAGCCACCCAGGCTCCTTAATACTTTATTTCAAATTCTACCTCATCGCCTGGGGGAATCCACCAGCAGAATGAATAGAGCATATACAGGGAAGTCAGGTACAAGGCAGACTCATGGGAAATTTCTGCTTCCCAGTCTCTATCCTCTGAACTGCCAGGTTCTCCCCTTCCCTCACATTTTAAATTATATTTAATTGTCATGACATACATAGAACATAAAATTTATCATCATAACCATACAGTTCAATGAATGGTATTAAATACATTCACATTAGGGCACAGCCATTGCTACCATCCATCTCCAGAACCGCTTCTACCTTGTGACACCAACACTGGACCCGTTGAACACTAATTCACCATGTCTCCGTCTGCCAGACCCCGGAAGCCACTCTTCTGCTTTCTGTCTCTGTGAATTGACTACTCTAGATTCCTCACTTAAGGGAAATCATACCCTATTTTTGTGCCTGAATTTTTTCACTTTTCACTGTGTCTTCATGTTGTTGCATGTGTCAAGGTTTCCTTCCTTTTTAGGGCTGAATAATATTCCACTGTTGATACCGTATTGTGTTTGTCCGTATATCTGGCAGTGGACATTTTGGTTGAGTCCACTTTTTGGCTGTTGTGAATAATGCTTCTAGGAACATAGGAGTACAGGTACCTCTCTTCAACACCCTGCTTTCAATTCTTTTGGGTGATATACCCAGAAGTGGGATGGCTGGATCATACGGTAACTCTATTTTAAGTTTTTTACTGCTTTCTATAATAGCTGCACCATTTTATGTGCTCACCAACAGTGCATGAGGGCTCCCGTTTCTCTATATCCTTGCCAACACTTGTTATTTTCTGTTAAAGAAATGGCATTTTTGTAATCAAGCAAAAATGACAGGCAGATTTCAAGAACCAATCAGAACTCTTAGAAGTAAAAGCTATAGTTATTACAATGAAAAATCAGGAGTTTGGGTAAATAGCATGTGGGACACAGATTAAGAGAGAATTAGTGAACAAGGAGATAGAATGAAGAAGTTACTACATTTGCAGTAGAAAGACGTAAAGAGATTAGAAATATGAAAACAAGGCTGTGAATGATGGCAGTTAATTTGATGAAGTGTAATAGATCCCATTAGAAGGAGAGTAAACTGCTGACTTGACCTATTCTAGTTTTGGAATTTCTAGCTCATAGTAAGGGATTTGGGAGGATCAAATGTGGAGATATCTGAAAAATGTTTGGAAACACTAAAATACTACACAAATTTAAGGGAGGAGAATTTCCTGGAAAATATGTCTTAAATTAATGAAAACGTCTTTTCTGATTTAGAATCTGTACAAAAGCAAAGACAATGCAAAATCCTTATTCTTCTAGTCATTTAAACTTTACCTTGAGGGACATAAAACACAGATTTATAATCTATCCTTTTTGTTATTGCCACTGTAGTGGTTCAAACGCACATGATAAATGTGTAGGTCTGAGAGGCAGTAGAGTGGTTGAGATTATGTGAATCCACTGAGTGAACTTATTTGTTATGTGATAAATAATAACTGCATGTCAATTTCTGTTGCAACCCAAATACTATTAAATATTGATATTTCAAAGTGATAATCCATTTGTAACTGATATGTTTCTTTCAGTTAGCATAATAATCAGGAAATGTAAGTTGAAATAAAGTATCCCCAAAAGAAGGGCTGTTTTAGTAAGCAGAAAACCAAAGAGAAACTGTCCACCTGCATGGATGTGACACAGAATAAGCCAAAGGCAGGCAGGAAATGCTGATAAGCAGCGAGGTGGCAGATCACTCCATATTCCTGGCACTTGCCAGTTTAGGCAGAATTTAATTGCTTACTGCCCTGAACGCCATTGCTGAATATTGTGCTTGGGACACTTTTTCCAGAAGTGCTAGTCCGTCATCAGGTTCTTGAATTGCGTTGCCTGTTGTGTTCAGATAGAGGAAGTTTTGCTCGGAGAGAAGCTGTGTGCCCACTTCAGGAACATGTCCATCTTGCATGGGAGCTAGGTGTCTGCAGGAGAGCAGAGGGGGAAAAAGGCAAGCCAGCCTAGAGGAAGATGACTAGGAAAAATACGGCCAGAACGTCTTTGAGAAACAATCTTTTTGAAATTTACTGATGCTGCCTCTTAGTGCATTATTGAGGTCCCTGTCGGCTCATAGAAGCACCTTACCTACTTCCCTGCACTGCCCTGTTTTGCTAGTAGGGTCAGTGTAGCAGTAGGCAATGTGTGCTTTGTCATTGATTGGCTGTCACTGAACTGGTTCAGAAGCAATGATGCTTCACTTCAATGAGTGAGAGCCAGGGAGATGGACAGTGGGCCAAGGGGTGCGGAAGGTTGGGGAGATGATGAAAAAAGAGAAGACAATAGGGACAGTATCATTTTCTCCCTGCTGTGCTGTAGGATGACTTTGAGTAATCTGGAACTCTAAAATCAGATATTTCTTAGTTTCTGATGATTTTTACTGCTTTTCGAATTTAAATAAAAGCCCCTAAACAAAGTATGTGTAGTACAAATGAAAGATGGCTTGAGGACAAGCACCTGTAATAAATTCCAGAGTGAATTTTCTGTTATTGGCAGCCACTTCATTTTGATATTTGACATCAGGGCAGCCTCTGACATTCGTTCTGTTCCTAATCTTTCCCTGTAAGAGATGGGAAGACAGAGGGTCAATGCACGGTTTTCCCACTCTTTCATTAGGGATAGTCTTTCATTACAGAGATGTGGTAGATGTACTGCTTTCAATACAAGGGAGGAGTAATTTATGTGAACTGACTCCCCATTTTCAAAATATTTAAAATTTATTTTGAGAGAGAATGCACAGTGGGGAGAGGCGGAGAGAGAGGGGAGAGAGAGAGAATCGCAGGCAGGCTCTGCCTTGTCAGCACAGAGCCTGAAGCGGGACTTGAACTCGGGTATCACTAGATCACGACCTGAGCTGAAATCGAGTCCGACACTTAACCGACTGAACCACCCAGGTGCTGCCACACCCCCCAACCCCGCCCCATTTCAGTTTGATAGAACCTCTCCTTCAGCCTATAGGGAATCTCTGTTTATTTGATTTACTCAGAAGAAAATTCTTCATTTCTGCTGAAAACATGTGTTTGCAAAGTTGCAAATTTCCAATAACTCTTTATTCTAATTTAATTTCCAGCTACCCACTGGTGATATTTGATAAATAGCTTTATTAGGTTTGATCCACTGTTCCATTTCTAAAAAATTCTTCAAGCAAAGAGCAGAAATCTATGTATATCAACTTAAATCATGAAATATGCTTGGTTGGAACTATAAGTAGTTGGTTGGACTTGGTTGGACTACTATAAGTAGTCATCAAGTTCCTGCAGTATGTAAGGGCATCCAAGTAGTTTCTTTGTTAAACAATTAATGATCAAAATAAGGAGATAATAAATCCTGTGTAATATGAGTTTCCCTAGGCCTCACCAGCCAGTGAGAAGAGAACAGTCCATCTCAACATCCACACGCTGTGTTTCCCTGGGTCTTCTGGCCTTCAGCCGTCAACTAAGGCCTCCCTTCCTGGCCTTAGGGAGGTGTCTTAACCCATGGTCACGAGCAAGCGTGTCCACCACCACAGTTGCCACAGCAGTGCCTGGCAAGGCCCCTCTGGATGGCGTTGTCCCCCTCTGTCCCTTCCGTGACCCCACCTGAGAGTGCAGGGGTGCTGAGGTACTGGCCCAGCACAGCCTTCCCTTGTGCCCTTGGGGCCAGAGCTGTGCCCTGTGTAGACAGGTGGGAGAAAGCCTGTCCTCTGCATTGTTGTCTGTCACCAAAGCATCTCTATTCACAGAGATTCTTTGAAAAGACCTCCTTCATTTTGCTACCTACAGCTTCTCTTTTTAAAATGTTTATTTATTTTTGAGAGAGAGAGGGAGAGGGAGCATGAGCAGGGGGGGGGACAGAGAGAGAAGGGGACACAGAATCTGAAGCAGGCTTCAGGTTCCAAGCTGTCACCACAGACCCTGACGTGAGGCTGGAACCCGCAAGCCATTAGGTCATGACCTGTGCTGAAGTCAGACACTTAACTGAGTGAGCCACCCAGATGCCCCAGCACACAGCTTCTCTCTCTTCTCTACTAGTGCTCAGATACAGGACCCCAAAGCTGGGCCAAAAATTGGAACAGACCCGTGCCCATATTATCCTTCTCTCTTTTTGTTTTTATGACCTTTGATATTCACTCGACTTTATGAAAATTGATGCCACCACATCAGACCTGGGGGGAATGACTGTATCTTACTGATTGCAAGTTTAGGCTTCAGGTGTGTGTGGATTGTATGCCTGTGGGTGCTGGGGAGAGGAGACCAGGACCCCCTGGCTGAGTACATAAAGAATGGTTTGGTTTTTTGGGGAATAGAAAGGCTAAGTGGCAAACTTGTTCCCCACTGTGAAAGTTATTAAGACCGTTGGTGGAAAGCACCATGAAAAGAATTCAGTCTTTTTTCCTCCTTGACTTAGGCTCTTGCAGTCGATCAGTCATTAATGTAAACGTAGGTTTTCCTCATTTGGATCGACAGGAGAAGTGGGAGACAGCTTTGTGGTTTTTCAGGCCTCCAGACATACCCTGAAAGTTGTACTTTTATCTTTTCACCGAATCCTGCATCATAGCTTGTTTTCATCTGTACTGCCTCTTCTCAAGAGCTAAAAACAGAAACAAAAACATTCTGGTTTATTGACGATCATGGTTGTTCATGTAAGGGCCCCGGGTCTTTGGGAATTGGCCCTGCGTACACGTGACACTCGGCTCTGGTATCCTGCCTCTGACCCATTTGTCTTTCTTTGTTTAAAGGAACGGTGTCATCTTTACCCCTGTTAAGAAAGTAAACCATTTAGGGGCGCCTGGGTGGCTTAGTTGGTTAAGCGTCCGACTTTTGCTAATAAAACATTAAAAAAAAAAAAAAAAGAAAGTAAACCATTTAAAGAAATGTTACTCTACTCATGCAGCCCACTGAGGTGCTCCCAGAGGGTAGGAGCTGATTGCCCTACCCTCTTGTTTCTAGGTTCAGAGTGATCCTAAGGTATTTTTTTTTTTATTTTTTATTTAAAAAAAAATTTTTTTTTTTAATGTTTTATTTATTTCTAGGAGAGAGAGAGAGAGAGACAGTGTGAGCAGGGGAGGGTCAGAGAGAGAGGGAGTCACAGACTGAAACAGGCTCCAGGCTCTGAGCTGGCAGTTAGCACAGAGCCCGACGCGGGGCTCGAACCCACGAACCGCGAGATCATGACCTGAGTGAAAGTCGGACGCTTAACCGACTAAGCCACCCAGGCGCCCCGATCCTAACGTATTTTTGATCACCAACGGGAAGTGTTGTGTGTGCAGGGTCCTCCAGCACTCCTTGGCGAGCCCTTGGCCCCCGTGAAGTTGTGATTTATAATAAGAAATGCATACTTGGTCTGTGTCTTGTGTCTAGGACAGACCTCCTAAAACCCTTGGAATTTCCTCAATGTTGAGAGGAACAAAGATGTGTTTGTTATGTTGATGAGGCCAGTCCAGGACCCAAGTGTGAAGATGGAGGCTGGTTGGCAGGAAACCCAACCATGTGATTAGAGGGTTACTTTCACCCTTAGGCCCAGTCCCCTGACCTCCAGGGAGAGGAGCGGGGCTGGAGGTTAAATCAGTCACCAACGGTCAGTGGTTTAATCGATCATGTCTATGTAATAAAGCCTCCATAGAAATCCAAAAGGACCTGGTCCAGAAACCTTCCAGGTTTTTGAGCACATGAAGATGTTGGGGAGAACAGTACCCCCGGAGAAAGGTCTGCACCCTTCCCCTACACCCTGCCCTGTGCATCTCCTCCGTCTGACTGTTCCCTAGTTACATCCTTTTATAATAGAGCGGTGATCCAGGAGGTAAAATGTTGCTCTGAGTTCTGTGAGCCACTGCAGCATATTAACTGATATCCAAGGAGGTTGTTGGAACACCCGATTTATAGCGGGTTGTACAGAAGCACAGGTGATAGCCTTGGCTTGTGATTGTCGTCTGAAGTGTGTGTATGTGGGAGGATGGCCATGGAGGACTGGACCCTTCACCTGTGGGATCGGATGCTATCTCCAGGTAGATAGGGTCAGAACTGAGTTGAGTCAGAGGCCACCCTGTTGGTGCCTGGAACCTTACTGGCTTGTTGGTGTGGGGACACCTCTTCTCCCTGTCCCCAGCTCCCGTGTTGGAACTGGTGATCGGAACACCTTTAGCCACCATATTTTTTCGGGGTCAGCCACAAGAGTACGAGAGGAGGTTTGCACTGTGGGGTGGGTCTCTGCCTTTTCATGCAACTGCGGTCATTCAGCAGCTGCTGTGAGCCAAGTTTCTGGGACTATAAAACAAATCTGTTAAGAAAGCCCTTGCTCTGGTGGCACATTGTACTCAGTGTCTCAGTGTACTGAGATGCTAAAATAATTGTGACTCTAGGTAAGTGTGCTTTAGGAGAGGGCGGTGAGTGTAGTGGAGGGTGGGAGCAGCTCTGTCTTGGAGCAGGCAGCCCTGGAAGCCTTCCTGGAGAGGTTGACACTGAAGCTGGCCTTTATCGGAGACAAGATGTTGGTGAGGCAGGGAAGGGGGAACACATTCCAAATGAGGGTTACAGTGGGTGCCGACACGGAGGCAGAGGGATAGCAGACCCAGTGAGAGAGGAGGCAGTTCCTGACGGTTACAGCGTGAAGGCCCTCTGCAAAAGGGTGGTTCTGCCAGAAGAGAGAAGCCCTCGACAGGTTTTAAGCAAGCGAGTGAAGCCTGGGGGCTGGTAGGATGGATGGATTGAGAGTGGGGAGAGAATGCAGCTGCCTCGGGCCATGACGAGTCCTGATGGGAACAGACGTTGCAGACACTGAATGCAGCCATGTTGTCTTTCCAGGTATCTGATCCCTTGCAACCACATGATGCTGAGCCAGAGGTGGGCTGTGAAGGAGAGAGACTGTTACTCTGTTTCTGCGGCCAAGCTGCTCGCCCTGACCCCCGTCTGCTGCTCCAGCGGGATCACCCTGACGCTTGGGAACCAAGAGAGGGATTATATTCTCTGGTCAAAGTGTATGCATGATAGTTCAGGTAAAAGGAACTCGCCTAGTGAATAAGCTTTAAACAAAGAAGATGCCATTCCTCCTCAGGATATGTGTCTCTGTGGGTCGACAGGGAAGATTGCGGTGAGCCCCATTTTGTTTATGAATGACTGAGTGGGGGTCTTGTTCTGCTTCATGTTAAAAAAATTTTTTTAATATTTATTTATTTCTGAGAGAGAGAAAGAGAGAGAGAGAGAGAATGAGAACTAGCTGGGGAGGAGCAGAGACAGACATATAGAATCTGAAGCAGGCTCCAGGCTCTGAGCTGTCAGCACAGAGCCTGATGGGAGTCAAACTCAACAAACTGTGAGATCATGACCTGAGCCAAAGTCAGAGGCTTAACTGGGCCACCCAGGCGCCCCCACCAGACCTTTATTTTAACTAGGCTTTAATGGGCACCCACAGAGTATCTATATGAAAATATGTGTCAGCATGTCTTTTTAAACAAAATGAGGGTGGAGATGTGGAGATGGCTATAGCTAAGATAGAAATAGTCCTTATTTTAATTTCCAAAATGACCCCTTTGTGGGTGCTTGCCTGCCAGTAATATATCATCATAAATCTTAGAATTTGTGATATGGTGACCGTATCCGATTCATTTGGTTGGCCTACTTAGGTTTTTTTTTTTTTTTAAAGTTTGTTTATTTATTTTGAGAGAGAAGAAGGTGCCCACTCAGGTGGGGGAGGGGCAGAAAGAGGGAGACAGAGAATCCCTAGGAGGCTCCATGCTGACAGCATGAGGTGGGAGAAGCTTGATCCCACGAATTGTGAGATCCTCACCTCAGCCAAAATCAAGTCAGAGAGTCAGATGCTTACCTGACTGAGCCACCCAGGTACTCTGAGGGTTTTATTTTTTTTAATAAATACTTTGTTTGTTTTAATAGGAGTTATAGTACTCATGCTATTTGCCAGTTACAGTTGATCTTGTACAAGTAAAATTTATTTATTTCTTGAGAGACACACAGCACGCAAACAGCAGAGAGGGGCTGAGGGAGAGAGAATCTTAAGCAGGCTCCACCCTCCACGTAGAGCCTGACATGGGGCTCCATCCCAGGACCCTGAACCAAAATCAAGAGTCAGTGTTCAGTTGACTGAGCCACCCAGGCGCTGCACAAGTAAAATTTAAATGGTCACCTATATCAATCACCCTGCCCTCTGGCATGCAGCTGAAACAAAGGAGCCTTTGTTCATCTTTGGTGGTCAGAAGGCTCTTTCAGTTCAGGATGGTTCTGCCTTTCCTGTGACCACTAGGAAAGGGTCCAACCGTGGTACTGACCCCAGTATTTTCAGTGTGTATTCTGATATCCTCAAACAATGCCAGCCTGTCTATCCAGGTACCATCCTGTTAGTTAAAGTATATGTTGTCTAAGAGCTGGACTACTTGACTAAGAAAATATCAGGGTGTTTGGTGTAAATGCAACTGTTAGAAATTAAGGTTGTTGTATTGATTCTTGGTCTTTAAATAAAGATACAGTGTGTCATGGAAATTAATAATTTATGTGACAGTACAGCAAGTTATTTTAAATATATTTTCCTGTTCGGTAAACTAGTCTAGATATCTTCTATTTTCCCACCAATAGTCATTTTTAGAACATAGTTGACAACTGATGTCTTTTTTATTTACTGGAAGTTGTTTCAAGAATGATTCCGGGGCCGACCTTGCTGCAGAATTCAGAATTTAAATTAAACAAGCTATTGTCGAGTGCCTACAACTTACCACATTCTTCCCCTGTAATCACATTTAATCCTTTGAAGAAAGCAGTATTTCCATTTTACAGGTGAAGAAACATACTCAGAGAGAGGAGTTGACTTCTTTGCGGCTACGCAGCTGATGGGCCCTCTGAATCCAAATTCCACATTCTTGCTGCTCTTGCACTCTGGGATTGCCTTACGGTAGAGGAGTGCCCTAAGGGATGGACAGTTGTGTAGGTGGGTGGGTAGACAGGTAACACAATTTACAATTCTGGCCTGGCCTGGTAGAGACTTAGATAGTGAGGAGACAGGAAGCTTGCAAAGGTGTGGCTTTGAACAAAGTAGGAACAGGGGTTGACATGAGATGGCCTGTGCTTGAGTTGAGCTCTGCCACTGACTACTTGGGGGATCTTTTGTTCCTGAGCCTCAGTTTCTTTGCCTGTAATTGGAGAAAATGATATCTGTCATATAGGGCTTTTGGGAGGAATAGTTAGTGTTGAAAAAAGCACTTGCCGTATAAAATCTCCATTTTAGAAATGGTAGAGTTCATTGGGCTCTGTGCTGACAGCTCAGAGCCTGGAGCCTGCTTCAGACTCTGTGTCTTCCTCTCTCCCTGCCCCTCTCCAGCTTGTGCTCTGTCTCTCTATCTTTCTGTCTTTCAAAAATAAGTAAACATTAAAAAAAAAAAAGAAAGAAATGGTAAAGTTCTGGGGCACCTGGGTGGCTCAGTTGGTTAAGCGTCAGATTCTTGATTTTGGCTCTGGTCATGATGTCACAGTTTGTGGGATTGATCCCTGCATCAGGCTCTGCGCTGACAGTGTGGAGCCTGCTTGGGATTCCATCTCTCCCTTTCTTTGCCCCTCCCCTGCTCTCTCTCTCTCAAAATAAATAAACTAAATTAAAAAAAAAAAAAAGAAATGGTGGATTTCTAGGTCTCTTCTATGATTCTATAACTTCTCTAAAGATAGACATTCTGTTCTTTCCTTCTTAAAATGTAACCATGTTTTTACTCAGAAATCATTTAATCAGACATTATTAGAGCTAAAGTAGCTGGCGAGACAAAATCTTAGCAGCCAAGTGAGTCACATCTGTGTCCACTACCTTTGTCTCCCCACCTCCTGTAAGTGTAAGAAGGGGGCTCGTTCTGACCTGTTTCTGCCTCCCGTGGCAGGGACCGTGGAGCAGCCACTGCCGCCGGCGTTCTCGCCATCGGCCTGCATCGTGGAGTACGGCAAAGCCCTGGACATCAGCTACCTGCAGTACCTGTGGGAGGCCCACACCAACATCCTCCGCTGCACGAGGGACTGCCGAGTCTGGTCCGCCCCGTACGACGGAGACTATCCCGACCCTGAGACGTTTCTCCAGACTCTGACGGAGGACAGCGCGGGCAACTCCACCTGTCCTGTGTTCAGGCTCCCGCAGCAACTCCACAGGAAGACGGGCTCTCCGCGGCCTCCAAGAAAGGAGAAGAGCCACACGGAGCTGGAGTGGGATGACAGCTATGACACCGGCATCTCCTCAGGGGCGGACGTGGGTTCTCCTGGGCCCTATGATGATCTGGAGAATTCGGGCCGACCAGCACCAGTCGACCCCCCCAAACACATCCAGGAGATGAAGAAGAACGCCATCCTGCTCTTCAAAGGGTCCTACATCGAAGAGTCTGACTTCCAGGATGATGTGATGGTGTACCGGCTGTGTGCCGAGAAGGACTCTGAGGACACTAGGAATTTACAGGAGGAAACGGCCAGGCCCTCAGGCCAAGGCCAGACTGAGGCTCAGGGTCCTGCCCTGAACAACGGCCCCCTGCCCAGCCCTCCGTCAGACACAGATTCAGAGGAGGAGCGTGATAGGGACAGTTCAGACCTGTTTCCAAATGTGTCCCAGGAACCGAAACCAGAAGAGGAGCCGGAAATAGCCGTGCAACCAAACGCAGAGTTAGCACCTCCCGTCTCCGAGGCCCAACCCGACTCAGACCCGATGGTCATTAACCCGGGGGGTGAAGATTTCATTGCCCAGTATGACCAGATCATTAAAGAACTGGATTCGGGCCCCGAGGGCTTGACGGAACAGAATTTTCCCTCACCTGATGTCTTGCATCCCAAGAAAGAGCAAGAGGGGAAGGAAGAAGAAGAGAGCAAAGGAGAAAAGGAGGAAGAGGAGGCGGAGGCGGGGGAGAAGGCCCTGGAAGAGGAGGAGGACGACTTTGATTCTTTTATAGCAGAAACTCCCACCATTGACAACGTGCCTTCCCCATTTGGGGTGAGAGAGGAGACTGCCTTTGCCAGTCACCATCCTGTGAGGACTCAGAGCACTCCGTTCACAGGTGATCTGCAATTGCTTTCTGCTTTCTGCTTTTGTAAGGACTTGTACATATTGTAACAAGAAAGTAAGGTGGAGGTAAGGAGCATTATCAGTTTACCTAACAGAGGGGTGAAAGTATATTTGTAAAGACCAGAGAGACGTGGTTTCCTTTTATCTTGTTCCTCTAGCAGTCTTTTCCCCTCCAGCCAATCAGATTATGCATTTCACACCTTGCTATGTGTCTGATAAAATAATAGGACGGATGAAACCACACAAGAAATCCAGTCTTATTATTTAATAGCTTCATTTATCTAGTCTATTAATTTTTCTCCATAGCATGTGTTTTTATGCATATTGAAGAACGTCACGGTTTCCCCCACTAGAATATATGCTCCGGAAAGGTACAGGTGTTGGATTGTTCTGTGCTCTTCCCCAGCACCTGAACAGTGGACGGAGGACAGGGCAGGTGCTCAGCATACCTGCTGAGTAAAGGCAGCTGTGTACACACGTCAGAGACCACTGGAGTTACTTATGTCTTTTCTTAATAGCTCATTTCAGGTAATTGCAAAACCTTTATCCAAAAATAAGTAGAGTAGACCTCCATACACCTGTAACTCTGCCAGAGAATAGATGTGTTCTGGCGTACGCCCTAACAACGGGTAGGAATCAGGTAAGAGCCAAAGGGATAGGCTAGGGTATCAGACCTGTGGACTGCTGTGAGGAGTCATGATAGAGAACATCACTAAATATTAGCCAGTAATATCTGAATCTGCAAATCAGGATGAGGAGGGAATTGGGACAGAGGGTTCATCAAACTCAGGGAAGGCCGGCATGGGGCCCCTGAGCAGGGTCTAGGTAGCAAGGAGGGGTACCCCCTTTAGGGGCTGATACTGCAGAGGGACAGACAGTGACCTTGGAGTCCAGCGTGTGGGGGATTCTGGGCTCTAGCACTTCTGGCTGTGAGGTCCTAAAGCCTCCACTTGCTCTGGAGAGAACTGAATGGGATCCTGGGAGTGTGTGTGCACATGTTGTGTATGTGTGCGTGTGTGGTTATTACTCTTAACTGGAGCCCTCAGCAGCCGTTGCTGAGGCTTGCCTTTCTCTGGCAAGCATGGAGCAGCTTGGTGAGACTAGGCTGTACTCCGCCTCCTTGGGTCCCCGCAAACAGATGAAATCACATTATCTTCTGGCCCAGCCTGGTAGGCTTCCTGTGATTTCAAGTAGCTCTTCCGGCCTCCTCCCGTATTTATTCATCTATTTACTGAGGCCTGAAATTTTATTTAAAGAGGGAGAGAGCTTTTAATTCCGCAATTTAAAGGCTTGAGGTTCTAGTTGAGATAACATTTCAGTGTGAATGAGTTTTAATTAAAATTCAATCAGTCAGTCAATCAGAAGTAAGAAGGATTAGATAATCTCAATTTGCCCAGGTGATGGGGAGGGGGAGGGAGAGCAGGAGAGCCCTGGCTGCCTGAAGGAGGGGCAGAGAGCTCAGTAGAAGGAAAGGGGCAGAAGTAACCTAGCACACACCCCAGTTTTGCCTGGGGCCTGCCCCATTTACTGTGGCCCAGCTGGAAAGCCCCTCTTTGCAGAGCTCTCTGGGATGCCAGGGCCACCCATGGCTAATGAGGGTTGTTCTTTAGAATGCCAGCTTTCTTGTGAAAGAGCTTCATCCCTGGGAAATATGTAAATTGAGGGAACAAAGTACAGCTTAAGGCAGGAAGAAAAAGCAAATACAACACCTTATTAAATAACATCAGTGTTTTGCATAAGATACACCTGAGAACCAACAAAATGTGATGTGAGGTTTTTGATACCTATAGGTAATTTCAAATAAAAGTTGGCTTTTTTCCTCCTTTGAAATTTGTACACAGCTTCAGGAAACATCGTTTCTCTTTCCACGTATATAAACTTTGTAGTTTCCAAACTTCTGAGTGTGTTGTACGGCTGTAAGTGAACTTCTGTCTCTGCATGGAATCACTTTCCACTGAAGTGAATTTGCTTCTCAGGACAATCAAAGCATTCCATTTCATTTATCTAATTAACTCGATTTGTGCATTCAGCAATCTTTTATTGACCTCCTAATATTTGGCACGTTCTGTGCCAGATACTAAGGACAGAAAACTCAAGGAATTCATAGACTTTCAGTGGAGACATCAGGAAAGAACTGTACTCAGTGAGAAAAGCATTATTTTTTAGTTTATTTACTTTGAGAGAGAGAGAGACTGGGCGGGGGGGGGGGGGTTGGGGAGCAGAGAGAGAAGGAGAGAGAGAATCCCAAGCAGGCTCTGATCGGGCCCTGATGGGCTTGATCCCACGACCCTAGGATCATGACTTGAGCCAAAATCAAGAGTCAGACACTTAACCAGCTGAGTCACCCGGGAGCTCCAAAGAAATGTATTATTAGTGACTGTATGTCATGTCCTATGGGAGCTCAGTGGGGAGAGTGGGAAAGACTTAACAGATGAGAGATTCAAACAATGGATAGAGGCTCTCAAGTAAAATTGGCTGAGAATGATTGGGGAAGAGGGAACAGCAGGCAGAAGACGACGGAGGCTCACAGTGCAGGCACAGGTGTGACAGAGCGTGGATCCTGTGAGACCGTGAAGTACCTGAGAGCGGAAGCCAGAAAGCTTAGATGATGCCACTTTATGGGGAGGGGTCTTTGGGCCAAGCTGAGGAATAGGGACCTTACGCTGCTGGCACTGAAGAAGTGTCCTGGAACTCAAATGTCCTGGAAGTGTTTGAGTTGGCAAGTGATGTGACTGTGTCTGTGTTTGGAAGGCCAGCCTGGAGTAATAGGGAGAGAGAGAGGGCACTGCCACCGGGAGCAGAGGGGAGTCTGCTTTCATCGTGGCAGAATTCACAATGCGCTCGTGCTTTGAGTTCTCTTCCTGGGAGAGTCTCACAGGCTGTATTCACACGTTTGTACCAAGATGCATTTACAAGGATGTTTGTTGCGGTGCTGCTTATAATAGAAAAAGACTGGAAACAACCCAAATGTCCACTAGTAGGAGACTGTTTTACTAATGTAGTACCCATGGCGACTGAATAGCTTGAGGCCTTGCGCTGCATGAGACCACTCTGTGTGTGCTGATCTGGGACAGGCTTTAGGATAGAGTGTTCAGTGGAAAAGCAAGGTGCAGGACAGGGTGTGGAGGATGTTGTCATTTGGTCAGAAAAAAAAAAAAGAAAAAACAAGGACAGACAGACAGACAGACAGGGTGTGGAGGATGTTGTCATTTGGTGTGGAGGATGTTGTCATTTGGTCAGAAAAAAAAAAAAAGAAAAAACAAGGACAGACAGACAGACAGACACACACACACACACACACACACACACAGGCAAGGTAGTGTGTTAGTATAGAGAAGCAATACTGGAAACAGATGGGCTGGATTACAGCCATGACTCGTCATTTATTGGCTGCGTGCACTTAGCGTTCTGCCTCATCCTTCAAGGGTTAAATAATGAACTTCGTAGGCTCCTGTAGAATATTTAAGTAAGTTGATAACATGAAAAGTGTGGAGCGCTTAGAACACTGCCTGGCACATAGTAAGTGATTAGTGCATGTTTTAAATAATAATTCAGTTATTATTGTTTTATTATATACGTAAAACACTCCTGGAAGAATACGTTCTACTTAGTTAACAGGGGTTGCCTCCCGAGAGAAAGCCTGTTCTTTATGTTTCTGTACTGTTTGAAGACAATTTAAAAAAATCATTTAAATCTCTGCTAAAATAGAAAGACTGTTGCCGGAGTCCAGACAAGCAGTGATGGGACTCTGACCTCAGGCAGAGCTGGCAGGGAGGTGGTGAGCAAGACCCATATTCAGGAGGTATTGCTAGTGTGGGACTGGCAGAGCCGAGGCACGGAATTGATGGCTGCTGCATTCTTGGAGTTAGAAAATACAGGAGGAACAGGAGGGTCGACAGAGGCAGGGGAAGAGGGCACACGAGAAGGGGGAGACATGAATGACATGTCGTCTTAGTTATTCTGAGAAGTTAGTACTTGCTGGGTGGGAAGTTTGCCTGTCCTCCTAGAAGAAGAGAGGAAGAAGAAACACATTGTCCACCCCCGTACACATCTGTAGCTTTCTGAATTGTAGCTGAGTTTTTTCTGATTTTCAGCCGCTTAGCAACTGTTTGTTGCTAAGTAGTTTTTTTTTTAAGTGCTGGAAATCAACTAAGAATAAAAGAAGGATTTGAAAGGGTTTCATAGATATCTCTTATTGCATGTGCCTAATAAGTTGTAATTAATGTCATTAGAGGATTGTGACAGTCACTGGTCTTGACCTACTGTTGTCATTCAGAACAGAGATGGTGATGCCACTCACTCGCTAGAGGGGGCTGATCTGTTTCCCTCCCCTGCGGGAACGGTAGACTGTACCCGCTCTGCTCTCGTCACTTGCACGGTCAGCTGGATGGCCGCACAGGCAAAGTACAGTCTTGGGCCGTGAGGGGCCAGCTGTGGGCTCCCACTACGGACATGTGTTGCTAGGAGATTCTATCCACCTAAAGTCACTTAATTCACCTGCCTTGGCTCCCTCTGGAGGGAAATAGATGCTGAACCAGGGACTGCAGGTGAGCAGGGGGTGGGGGGCCTGGAGGGAAGATAGGAAAGACTGGGCCAAAGTCGAGGAGGATGAGCACAGCAGCCTTCACCTGGTGTATCTATCTGAAAAGCTTGAATTGGGTTGTGATGCCTTCCGAAGAGTTACCAATGATGTTTCTGGGGTTTTTGATGAAGCCTCATTAAGGTGCCCTCAGAGTGGGATTCTAATCCAGTTTCTGAATGTGTTTGGCACACTCCCAGTTGTGTTTTGTGAGCAGGGCCTCTGCAAAGGCTCTCTACTCAGAGGTCAATGAATGCCTGTGTTGTGAAAAGCTCTGTCCCCATCCCAGAGATGAGAAAGTCGAGGCTCATCTAAATACATGAAGAGGTAGTACCTTTTTGTTGGAGGCCCCGGTAGAAACATCCTCTGTAACCCCGGCAACAGGAACATTGGCATCATCCCTGACCTGCCTGCATGGGTAAGGGGTTTAGGTTTGGTGTTCCCATTTCTCACAGACAGCTTCTCTTTCCTTGCAAAGAGTTTTACTGTCTTCCACCGCCAAGGCTTCTGAATGAAGCATCTCGTGTTGAAGCATGTTTTTCTTAAACTGCTATTAATGTTGGTGATATCTTCACAAGGCCGTGTATTCATCAAGGGTGATGTGCTTTTGTTACAAAGATGCGATGGTTTAGAGGCATCATCAATAGCTCCACTGGGGGAAGTACAGAATTCTTATTCATTTTGCTTAATGGACCACTTTTATGGTAAAAATGGAAAATGTCTTCAAGTAATTTTATTAATGCCAGATTAATTTTTTTGATTTGCCCTGTCTTCAATGAATTCCAACACAAAGCATATTAATTTTCTCACGATCCAAATTAGTCAAAGCTCCTTTTTGCCTAATTATTTATGAACTACTGTTGCAGTCATATGGATTTTCTTTCTTGAGGAACCTATGGCACATCAAACTACACCTTCCCAAACTGAGTCCCTCTCCTCCCTCCCTCCCCTCCTCCACCTGAAAATTACAGTGTCGTTTCCAAGCTGTCCAGTGCTGTTAAAGTTATAGCCCAGGCCTCATTCACCCCTGATTTTTCTCTTCTTCTGTTTCTTACAGTTCCTGTTTACCATGTTGCTATTTGGTAAACATAGTTTGTATGCATTTGGTAGTTTTTACTAACACAAAGGTTTTTTTGTTACTATAACTTTTGTTGGTTTCTGATGTTTGTATGAAGCCCTAGAGCATGCATCTTCATGAGATGATTGAATATTATGTTTTTGAGCTCTGGCAGTTCTGGGAAATACAGCAACATTATGGAGAAGTATATTTTATTTTTTTTAATGTTTATTTTTGAGAGAGAGAGAAAGCACTAGTAGGGGAGGGGCAGAGAGAGAGGGGACAGAGGATCTGAAAAAGGCTCCACACTGACAGCAGTGAGCCCGATGTGGGGCCTGAATTCACGAATCGTGAGATGGTGACCTGAGCCAAAGTCAGACGTGCAACAACTGAGCCACCCAGGTGCCCTGAAGTGTATTTTAATTTTTAAAATTATGCTTCCACTGACTTTTTTCAAGGTCTGTGATAATTTTCAAAGTATCAAAACCACTCTGAGAGTCAAAATATCAGCTCCCAGGCACGTATTTCTGCTTTCTCTTGGTGCTGGTGGTTTGCTGCCTGTTCTGCTTTGAGGCAGGAGAAGACCTGGCTCTCTTTGCTTTTTCTGTATTTGATCTGCACCTGGCGGGCCTGTGGTTTGGTAGCGGTGGCCTCAGTGGCTCCTGAGTTATCAAGGAAAGAGGTCCCCGGTGCTGAGCCAGCCCTGAAGCCTTGTGTTCTTCCTGCAGGCCCATTCATCAGTGTGGTCCTGTCAAAGCTGGAGAACATGCTGGAGAACTCTCTGCATGTTAATTTGCTTCTTATTGGGATTATCACTCAGCTAGCCAGCTACCCACAGCCCCTCCTGCGCTCCTTCCTGCTCAACACCAACATGGTCTTCCAGCCAAGTGTCCGCTCCCTCTATCAGGTACGTTCGCTGAGCCCATATCCATACCTGTTGATTTTATGGGTGCTAAGGAGAGGGCTTCTTCTCTCCTTTCCTCTGTGATTTTGTTGTTTTTCTAAAATCCCTCCATTCTAATTCATTTGCTCTCCATCCCCGTCCTATGACACCAGTTGTGTAGATTATCCTAGACAAATGGCAAAGCTTCATTTAGTTTGATGTTTCGAGGGTGCCCTATCAAGAATACCCCAGCAGTTAAAAACAAGCAAATGCCTAATATCATAAAAGATCCTGCAATGAGGGCTGTACCTGAAAGATCTATTGATAACTGAGGGTGGAATTCCATTGTGAAGCATTACCATCATTAATGTTGCTTTTGGCAGGTCCTTGCATCTGTGAAAAACAAGATTGAGCAGTTTGCTTCTGTGGAGAGAGACTTCCCAGGGCTCCTCATACAAGCCCAGCAATACCTGCTCTTCCGAGTGGACATGTCTGACATGACCCCTGAGTCACTAACCAAAGGTAAGTCCGGTGTCTCTCTGTGAGTCTCCTCCAGCTGTTCTTCCTTTTCCCCAGCCTCCTGATTTGGGTTCACAGAGGCTGTGCTGGCTCCTGGGCCTTAAAAGCATCTAAATGCACTTTCGTTTTTACCCCACAGGGAGGGGCTCCTCTTTGTGTTTTGAAACCTAAAGAAAAGTGTCCCCTGCATGCACCTGGCCTGCTCCCAGCTGGGAGGGCTTCATAGGACATTTGTTTCCCTGCCCGACAGTGGTTCAGGGAAGGAGTGCTGTGTGTTGTTGCTTGGCTAGAATAAATAACTTGGCGCGTATGGGCCAGAAAGGCATTATGTGCATGCTCTGAACTATTTTTTGGCCAGTCCTGCCCTGAGGAGGGCATCCCTTCTCTTTATTACATTTTCAGAGACTCTCAGGCCCCAAATAAATGTGCTTTAGGGCTCTGGAAGGTAAAATCTATTCATCTGGACTGGGAGAAGGAGAAGCTGAGCCTAAAGTTTCTGAGAACGCCCTTTTGTCAGCTTTAGAGGTGCCAGGAGGGGGGTGGGCGGTGGTCGATGCCCAGCCGGAGAGCCGAGACTGGTCCTGCAGGCCGGCCAGGCCTGGGGGCACCCCCGCTTTGCCTCCCTTTGGCCCAGGCTGGATGGATTTAATGGCCAGTTTTCTTCCGAGCCACGACGTACACCAAGATGAATGCAAACTGGGAAATGCCCCGTACTGCACTGGCTTTTGCTCGTCACACCACACGGACAAGCCAGGCTTCCTTGTGACCAGTGAACAGTGGAGAGCGGGGGGCTCCCAGTCCCCAGCCAACGGCATGTGATCAGAAACAAGACTGAGAGTGCGAGGCAGACATGTGACTCAGGGCAAGTTTTAAACCTTTAAAGGAAGCTGAAAAGACCCTAGAACTCTGATGGTTTGACCTTGCCTCTGTGTAGCTGTTTCATCTTGGTCACTGGGCCTCACTGGGCCTCATGTTCCTTGACTTTTAAATGATGAGTTTGTTTTCCATCTCAAGTCCTTTTGGCTATAGAGCTCTGGCTGTGAAGAGCCTTCAGGTCACTGCAAGGCAGGTTTTGAAAGACGGGTGGGCCCTGTGCCACTGGGAGATGAGGGGGCAGGCTCTAAGCTTTGGCCCTGGAGAAGAGTAGGCCAGGCTGGGCTGGGCCTTTCACGGAGGGGGAGTAGCCCCCACGTCTCTGTGGGAAGGTGGGCTCCGGCCCCACATGGCCTCTCCTAGCTCATGGACTGCTGGTCTGTTAGCTGTGTTCTTCCTGAACCCAGAGCACGCCGCTGGAGCCCACCTGGTGAGCATTAGCTTTCATGCAGTAACGAACCACTGCAGTAACTCAACGGTTTAAGAGAAAGCCATTTGAGTGCTCATGAGCCTGTGTGGTTGTCTGGGTGATCTGATCTGGGCCAGCCTCGGCTGATTTTGGCTGGACTTGCTGGTGTGTGGCTGTCAGTGGGTGGCTGGATGTCTGAGATGGCCTCATTCACATGAGTGGTTGCTGGCTGGCGTGATGGAGATTGTGGAGGTCTATATTACTCATCATCCAGAGGGTTCGTTAGCCCTGGCTCGTCAACATAACAGTTGTAGGGTTGCAAGAGCAAGAGCAGGATTATACAAAATCTTTTGAGGCTCTGTTTCGGGACCCAACAAGGTCAATTCTGCAACATTCTTTTGGGCAAAGCAAATCATTGAGCCAGCCCAGGTTCAAGAATGGAGCAAAACTTCCACCTCTCCATGGCAAGAGCTAGAAGAATTATGGCCATTTTTATAATCTATAGACAGAAGGTGACTTGACTCTTCTTACATTACACTCCATGCTTGGCCTTCATTTGTATTTTTCAATTTGTAACATGCTTTCCCAGACAAACTTATTTTCAGTAGCACTGTGCAGTGGGCGAGAAGGATACTACTGGCTTCATGTTCACAGAAGGCAGCTGAAATTAAATGATAAAATTAGACCCAGTCAGCCAGGGTCACGAAGCTCAGGTGCCTGAGCCTGTCTTGCCCAGCGTGTGGAGCCAAGGGCACAGACGCTGACTGGCCTCCCTGGCTTTCCATGACCCACACACTCTGGACAAGGTGGGGGTGGGGGTGGGGGAGGGGATCACTCACACCTTGTGCTGTATCCTGGCTTCAGACATGTTTCATGGCGGTGGATGCCAAGTATGTGCCCAGGGGAACTTGTTCCCATCATGTACAGATGTCAAATTAGCCATAGTTGATGCTTTCTAAAGTCTGTAATGTTCAGGGGGCTTTGACTTGTTAGAAGCTACTCTCAGGGAAGAAGACTTTCCTTTAACAGAATTTTTCAGATTAATTTTCCAACTTCTTTCAGATTCGCAAGGTGACAACCTCTTTTCAAATTAAAAAATCTCTAAACTCACAGAATGAGAAAGCTGTCCCCTCGCACAAAGCTGACCACCAAAGCATTGAGTGTGATGTGATTGCCTATAAATGAGTTGAATCCAGGAACTTGATTGAGAGATCTGGCCACACACGGGGGTTTGCTGTGTGTGTGAGCTGTGTGCTTTGTCTAGCGCTGTGGACCTGGGGGTGAGTCTATAACAGATTTCTCACCTGACTTTTAAATCTTGCCAGTGTTAGTCTTGAAAACCCTCTGTTGCAGCTTTTCAGACCCAGGGCAACATTTTAGAAAACAACTCCTGATTCTGACATTTATTTATACTTTTTTTTTATTTTCCTTCTTCCCTGCCTCTTTCTTCAGGTGCTTGTGTGTGCTTGCTGAGCCATCTGATGATGGGTGGAACTCAGGTGCTGTAGCTAGTTCCCCAGTCATGCAGCCACTGCACTCCTGTGGCCTCCTGGCAGCCCGCCTCCCAAGAGGTGCCTGGGTAGATCAGTAGGTTAAGCAGCTGACTTGGGCTCAGGTCATGATCTCATGATTTGTGGGTTTGAGCCCCACATCAGGCTTTCTGCTGACAGCTTAGAGCCTGGAGCCTGCTTCAGATTCTGTGTCTCCCTCCCTCTCTGCTTCTCTCCCACTTGCACTCTCTCTCAAATATAAATAAGAACATTAAAAATAATAATCAACCAAAAATGGACAGACTTCCTGTGCTAGCTGTCACTTTGTCATCCTGAGACTATTGATCTCTGGGATCAGCCACTTCCTCTCAAATACTTTCCAAACCACAGAGGTTGTATTTACTTGAATTTAGTTATCTTTAGAGTCCTTTCACTGATCTTGAGTTCTGGGAAGGAGGTCCAGGGGGTGGTATTTCCATTTTACAGAAAAGGAAACAGAGACGTTATATGATAAGCTAGTTGCCAGATGGGAACCAGAACTTGCTTCTCCTTTCTTTTGAACTGAGAGCTTGATGGTGGTTGGTGACACACTGAGAGGCCACTCCTGTGCTAACGGCCCAGTCTACTGGGAGGGGTTCCCTGCGAGTCCTAGGTCCCCCTCACTGGGCACGCTCCCACTGCTGCCTATTAGTGAAGACAGTTCTTGGATTCAGGTGGGCCAATGAGCCTTAGTGATGACACTTTTTTAAAGTGATGACACTTTTTGAGTTCAGGGATCAAGCTAGATAAACGAACCACAGAAGCCCGTTTTGGGAGGAAGGAGTGGAAGAAAAAGATGGAGATGAGGAAAATGAACCAGCTCAGATGAGGAAAGTGAGCCTTGGGCCTCAGCTCTGAGAAAACTCCACATCTGGTAGAGGAGAAAAAAACAAACAACACAAGGCTAAAGCGCAACACAGGCCTTCGTTGGTTAATAAAATGGGATGGGAGGCTAGAGCAGAGAATGACATCTGGGGCAGGAAACAGGAAGTCTGTGAAGTCAGTGGCAGCTGAATTGCTGATAATGTGTCGGATGACCTATCAAGAGGTCCCTGTGTACATTATGCCTGTTGACCCTTTTTTTCCCTACGTCTTGTTTGTTGGTTTATTGAGGTATAATTAACATACTATATTAGTTTTTGGGGTACAACATTGATTCATCAATTCTATGCATTACTTGGTGCTCATCACGGTAAGCGTAGTCACCATCTGTCACGAAACGATCATTACCGTGTTATTGACTATATTCCCTATTTTCATCTCCACAACTTACTTTATAACTAGAAGTTTGTACCTCTTAATCCTCTTCTTCTATGTCACCTGTCCCCCTACCCATCCCTCCTCTGGTGACCATCAGTTTGTTCTCTGTATTTAAGAGTCTGTTTTTCAGTTTTTCTTTGTTCATTCATCTTGTTTAATTCCACATGTAAGTGAAATCATATGGCATTTGTCTTTTTCTGTCTGACTTATTTCACTTAGCATATACTCTCTAGGTTCATCCATGTTGTTGCAAATGGCAAGATCTCATTCTTTTTTATGGCTGAGTAATATTCCATTTATAGGTGCTACATCTTCTTTATCCATTCATCCATTGATGGACATTTAGGTTACTTCTGTATCTTGGCTCTTGTAAATAATGATGCAGCAAACAGAAGGCTGCATAGATCTTTCAAATTAATGTTTTTGTTATCTTTGGGGTAAATACCCAGAAGTAAAATTACTGGATCATATGATAATTCTATTTTAAATTTTTTTGAGGAACCTCCATACTGCTTTCCACAGTGGCTGCACCACTTTGCATTCCCACCAACAGTACAGTAGGGTTCCTTTTTCTCCACACCCTCCCCAACACTTGTCGTTTCTTGTTTTTGATTCTAGCCATGCTGACAGTTAGTTGTAAAGTGAGATTTCATTGTGGTCTCATTATTCAGATCTGTTGCCCATATTTAATAGGATTATTTGTGTTCTGGGGTTTGAGTTGCTTATTGACTCATTTAATCCTTACAACTCTGTGAGCTTTTGACACATGAGGACATTAAAGTGCAGAGAGGTAAAGCAACCTCCCCGATGTCACTCAACCACTAAGTGGCAGAGTGTGTACTCTTCTTAACCACTGCACTGGGGTCTCTTGAGGCTAGTGAGACCCAGAGGTGCAGAGATATGGGGAAGGGAATTCCGTGAACAGTGCAGGTCTTGGCCTAGGATTACTGCCTGCGAACATCCCATTCCTCACTCTTAGCCAGGTCAGCTTCCTTTGTGAGCTTTGCCGGGCCCTTTGAAGAGCTGTGGTGCTGGAGGACTTCCATGGGGGTTCCAGGGGTGTGGGCTCCAAGGCTGGCCATGGACCTCAGTGATGTCAACACTTCTGTCTTTACTCCATTATCAGGATGTGTTGTATGTTTCTGTTGAAAGGTAGCAGCAGACCGATCCTCTACAACTTTTCCAGTTCTTCATGGCATGGAGTGTGATAAACTCTAATCTAAAAGATATTTAAAGCAGTAAAGCAGAGGACTTTTTTTTTCACACTAAAGACTATAGTAGTGAGATGTGGAAAGTACTATAAATGTCAAGAATTTTTAGTACTGTAGTTAAGCGACACTCTGAGAAGTGTTGAAAAATGGCACTGAATTCTAAAAAGCAGCCAAAATAATGAAGAACTTGAATATAATGATTTATAAAGAGTAGTGAGCCTATTTGAGTAGGGGCAGACGGAGGCATAAATAATTCCTATAAATATATGAAGGCTGGAGATATTTAAGAATTAAGTAGTCAGGAAAGTTGAACCATTTTAATTAGTAAAACTGATTTGATATGGGAATGCAAAATCATTTGAATATGTTCAAGCTTGGGTTCATCTCATCCTGGACCTGTGTTACTGAAACTGAGATTGAAACCCCTGGAAACACTTCTTAAATAGAGGCTTCTAAGCCACTTGCTGCCACTATGGATGCCCATGGATATGGGAAGTTCCCAGTCTGGTGGGTCTTACTAGCATCCAGCTTCCTCTCCATTATTTCCAACCTTTAAAAGGCTTCTTCCATTCTGTTCTCCAAAAAAGACCAGAGGTCCCAGCCAGGAGCTTGGGGTCTTCAGGGAGCCCTTGAGGCCGGAGCTGCAGAGAGCTTAGAGTGGCTTGTTTAGCCCAGCCTGCCTTCTGCAGCCCCACTCTAATTGGTACATAAGGTAGGGTGGTGCAGCCAATACCGAGAGAGCAGGTGGAGCCTCTGGACGCCCCCAAATAACAGGTGGTGAGCTGAGTCTTCACCTGGTAGATGCCGTGGCAGGAGACACCTTTTTCATTTTTCCCCCTGCGTTGTGTCCTGGGCACGGAGGGTTGCCACAGTTGCTGCATGAAGTTCCTTACACGGGATTTGGAATAAAACTGTCACCATCGCCTAACTTGTGTTGGAGGTTATCTGGGGGGTAAGCGTGTGTGCCACGGGGTGAGGGGAGAAGGTATGTGTTCAAGGGCTGTGTCTTCAGACATCAGTTCTAAGAACTGAACCCATGACTAGACAGTCCACCAGCCCCCTCTCCTCACACATACGTAAGAGGGTAGACACAAAGGCCTGTGGAGGGTCACCCTGACAGTTTTCTGTCTGCTTTCAGATCCCATTCAGGATGCTTCCAGGACAGGACTTGGCAAGAACCTTTTGGATGGTCCCCCACGAGTGCTTCAGCCCTTCCTGACAAACAGACCCAAGGTGGCTGGGGTGCCCCCAAGCCTGCCCCTGCCGGTGAGGAACACCATGCTGGCTGCTGCCCTCTTCCCCGAGTTCCTGAAGGAACTGGCTGCCTTGGCGCAGGAACACTCCATTCTGTGCTACAAGATCCTGGGTGACCTTGAGGACTCCTGTTGTTAGTTTTTTTTTTTGTTTTTTTTTTTTAATAGAGGTTCTTGTTTTTAAGGTTAAGCGTCTTGACTGAATGTTAAATGCAAAGCTGCTTACACAAATTTCTACTTTGATATTTCCTGACAATACTTGATTTGTGGGGAGGGGAATTTTCTGTGTATCTCCTCTCTCTCTAGCCAGTCTTTCCACCTCCTATAGAATGTAAGTCTCATAAACTGGTGGCTCCTTTGGCAGGTTTTCTTATCTTTTTTCCTCCTCGATTTTTTGGTTGTTAATTCTCCCATCCCTTTGAGTCACTCATCTTGCAGCTTAGAGCTTAGATCACACCAAGCAAATACTGGGGTTCCGTGATTTCTGGAGGTACCCTGGGTCAGAAGGCTCAGCTCTTCAAATAGCTCATGAAGAATGAACATCCACTTCTGTTGCCTTCTGCATTTCGGTTTCTGTTTTACAAAAGGGAAGAATAAAGACGGAGCCCCGCTTTCCTCCATCACACAAGCACATATCATGTGTCCCTTTGCATTTTACTTCCAAGATTTGCACTCTGCCCAACATGTGTTGCCTTATGTTGCAGGCAAATCCATTGGTCTCAACTGTGTGGATAATTTGGAGTGCAGGGAAATTTTCTTGTTGCTTGAGAGCTTTCTTTAATCAGTATGTCATTTCCTAAACACTGGAAATAGTCTTATTTTAGTAAGATTTGCACAAAATGAAATCTATGTAGGCAAACCATTACATTGGTTTTTGGAAATTTGAGCTGATGAAAGTGGAGTATCATATATTTGGGTATCATTATTTTGTAAGTGTTTGAAAGATTAATTTGTGAAGCTATTTCACAGTGGGTTTTTGGGGGGTAGGGAGGAATATGGGGCAGGGGAAAGGATACAGGTAAACTTAAAAATGCAATCTGTAAAAACATTGGCAATTATTTTAGATCCTGTTTGCTTTTTCTAATATGTTGCACTTTGTAGAGAAACAGGCACTGTATGCTTTGGGACCTCGAATGTAAATGCAAGCAGGTCACAGGGAGCCCTGCAAAGCCAAGTGCCTGCTGGTGACTCACCGCACACAGAAATGCTGCCTTCTGAGTAATGGGGTTCATTAGAAGGCCCCCATGTGATGTATTAGTGCCTCTGCGCTGCTCTGCAGCCTGCTGCAGGAGGTGTGATTATACTTAGCGCTAGTCTCCTTAAACCACTAAAGAGGGGGAAACACACAAAATAATTGTGTGCTAAAAATGAGACCAGGAGCAGCTTATATTTGTGGATATTCAGTTTTGCTACCTTCTATTTTGGGCAGGGGAGAAGCACATAACAACGGTGGGCCTCCCTGTTTGGAGGGAAACTAGAAGTCCTGGTTCTCCTGCTGAGCCCTGGGGGCAGCCACAGATCTGGTAGCATTTTAATCAGGCCCGTAGCAGAGAAGGGCAGTGGCGGAAAGAATCACATCTGAGACCTCGCAGAGCAGAGGCTGCCTTTCGGTGTTTCACGGATCTTGAAGCAGCTTTGTACTGAGACGGAGCCAGTCTGTGGAATGTGGACGCCAGGAGACCTGGCCTGAGCAAGGAGGCTCTCAGCGGCCAGCCTCACAGTGCTTGAGTCTAAGAAAGAAACCAAAGACACTGACCAGTTGTATGTTTCTGTCTTCACATTCATCTGTCTTGAAAAATGGTCTGGCCAGCTGTGGTACAGCCGCGGAATGTATGAGGCCCAGTGGACTGGCCTGGCTTCCTGGCACACTGTTGTATTTGCAAACCCCCAGGTCTCCACTGGAAAAGGTGGCTTAAGGTAGATTAAGAAAGAGGAACAGGAAGATGGAATGTAAGCTATAATTTATTATCCTCTAGCTTCGTTTTGGACAAGTATTTATCTCCCAGTTTGGACTTAACAGGTACAGAAAATGCTCAAGTCATACCTGGAAAGTATTCTTTGGCTTTTTGGTTTGACTTACACATCTCTCCATTATCTGGTGATGGTGTTGATTCTTCAGTCCATAGTGCTTTATTACAGAACACTGTAGTCCCCTGTGTAGAGGGTGCCCTTTTAGGAAAGAGATTGCTTTTGTGCCTCTTAGCATTTTTAAAAATAGGTACTGAATTAGACTTACCTTAAGGGAGGACGGAGATGACCAGTGTTGGGTGAGAGGCAGGAAAGTTAACTCCCGTGGTGGGGTGCTGGTAGCAAACTCACATGATAACCCTATTTGGAATTGGAAACTGGTTCATCTTTCTGCATCTGTTATAGGCCTCCTCTAGAGTATTGTGTTCAGGGGTTTTCAAAATGAAGTTAGAAATCTGACCTCGAAATGCATTATAGAGAACTGGAAAATTCACGCAGTTGAGTGAAACAGCCAGGTAGGTTAGGTAAGGATGGTTCAGGGAATAGTGTGGACATAACAGAGGAGAAACAGCAGAGACCAGAGGCTATAAATAAGAGGAGAGCAAATCTGGAGGGGTTTGGAGGAATGAACTTTGATCTAGGCAGAGAGGAAGGTACTGTACCACAGGTGGGTGATGATGGGAATTACTTGATGGGAAAAAATCATGTTAATAAAGCAGAGTATTCCAATCACAAAGTTAACAGGTGAGGCCTGTAGAAATTTGTTTTCTGTAGTGTGGGAAAAATTTGTAAAGATATTTGGTGTACTTTAAAATGTGGTCCAAGAGTGTGGGCCCTTCTCCACAGGACAAGCTCTCACTCAGATGCTATGCTACTCGCTGGAAGGCACAGTGGGCGCACCTGCTCTGCTGTGGGCCCGAGACTGGAGTCCCTGTGTCTAGCCTGATGGTCCTGGGCAGTGAAAGCAACTTGAGGGTTCCTGGAACATCACACAGGTACCTCCATTCATAATGCAGATCTGAGGTAACGTTCCAGACAGAGTGAATTCTATGATTCAAAGTTTATGCGATTACTGGGATATTTAAAATAGATTTTTAGAAATGGCCAAGTAAATTTTAAAAGTTATAAACAAAGAAATTCCAGGTGAATTTAGACTAATGTATGGCTTTTTGGGTATAAATTACAATTTCCCATCCATGAAAGGGTGGTGCTGGAGTAACCAATTAGAGATGTGATTTCATCAATAGGAAACTTCCTTTCCTCAGTATTTAAAGGAATTCTGGAACTCCCCCCCCACCCCTTTACCCAGTACTGGCTTGGAAAATATTTTGATGTATTGATGGCTTCAAACTGAGGTCTTTGTCATGTGTAGGGAGGATGCATTCAGTTCTTTTTTCGGTCCTCAGGAGTACCTTTTGCTCAGCAAGTGGCTTTGATTTAGGTCATATGTAGTTGTTGGTTTTCAATCCATTAAGACATCATGGAACTATGGAATTGTGGGGAGAGCATCCTCTTGTGAATAGAACCCAGAAACAGGATACGACAATATTTGGTTTGCCTGTTCGGTTTGGGCAGCCAGTGGTACTCAGGATTGAAAATTGTGTTTGATGTCTCTGAGTCAGCTGGGTTGCCATGGTCATGTGGGTTGACTTCCAGCTCTGATTGGAGGTTCTGGGCCATGGAAGTGTTGCTCATTCTGAATTGGGATCGGTGTCTAGGTTGCATTCATGAGGGAAGTGCTGCCCTGGCCGGGGTGGGCTGTGTCACTGGTGTGAGGTTCAATATGTGCAGCATAAACTACAGCTCTCATTTAAGGGCAGTTCAGTTTAATTGCTCATTACCAGTCCTGTATTTACTGAAATGGCTGTCAAGCTTGCCATTTTTATGAAACAGTTTATTGCAGGGCAGCTATTACTGCATGTGCTACTTCAAGCCACTGGCCTAGGCCAGTGTAATCTGTGGCTTGCTGCGAATCCCAGCCAGCTCTGCAGTGTTGGCTTTTCCTGGAAACTGTGGTCCTCTGGTGGCGGAGGCCACACCAGCTTGAAGTCATTAAGAAGATATTCTCAGGCCCCTTCTCGCTTCAGTCATCGTTCTATAAATCATATGGCACTAATCCTCCGTCAAATCACAGCTTTTAAACAGAACACTGTCAAGCAAGTTTATACTCTACCCTTAAATCACATCACTGAGGAAACATTTTAAGAAAATGGAGTTGCTTTCTTTTTTCTTTCTGAATGACCATTGTAAACCTAATGCTATAGAAAGAGCCCTCGGAAGGCTAAGAATTGTTTTTGGGATAACTTTGCCTCCGTAAATCCTCCGCGCATTCAGGAATTTATTAGGCCATTACTTGTTTTGGAGGCCAGATTATCCTGGCGGCTCATTAACTGGATAAACAGGGCTTTCGTGAATGATTTTTGGTGACTTTCTATGGGGAAGAGGACAGGGACAAGGTGGGGCAGAGTCTTCAGTTCTTTGGCATCTGCACTTTGGATCTGAAGACAGATGATGATTTTTGCCAGGACTGACCCTTCCCATCCCATTGGGTCATTGTGAATTTTGTTCCTGTCTTACGACATGTAAGTAAACCTAACTCACTGTCAGCCACACAAGTTACAAGACTGCCAGTAGGCTCTGTCAGTATGCATTTGGTATGTATTTCAGGCATTTTTGGGGGAGCTTAGATTTACTATGTCATTTCAGAACCTGACAAGGGTGATGGAAGCTCTCAGGCCAGATTATAAATTTCATGGAGCTGAGCCTGCAGAAGTCTGTGCTTCTGAGTGTGTCTGCTGACTTTTTACTGGGACGAGTCTGCAAAAGGCCTGTAACAAGGCCCCTTCTTGCCCTGGCGCTATTTTAAGAGGGAATATGGTGCTGATCTTAAATGATTTTTGCTAAATTACTTGACAAAGGGAGGCAATGAGAGAGGATTTCATGTAGAATCCTTGAGATGATGCAGCAAATTCAGTAGAAATGAAAAACAATATGAATTGTGGGTCATTCCCTTAAGCTGTGTATTGAATTAACTAATTCAAAGCTCTAGGTGTGTACTTTCAAAAATTTCATAGCCTTCTTGCAGATGAGCAATGATTACAAAAGAGGTGTGTGTATGTGTGTACAAGCTCAGCTAAAACATGCTAACCTTGGAATAATGATTAGTTTTTTTTTTTTTTTTTCCTGGAGCATATATACTTTGAGAGATCAGAACAGATGTTCACCTTGGTGCATACGCCTGGGCAGAGTGAAGAAGCTCCTTCCTAGACTCACATGTCCAGAATTCAAAAGCCTACTGGTTGGCAGCACCTGCCTCTCATACCAAAAGGCCCCACAAAAGTCTCTCTACTAATTTGGTTTTATAAACGTAATGTTCACTGAAGTTATTCTGTGCCAGGTACCACGCTAAGTGTTGAGGCTGACCTTCCTAACTTTCTACCAGAACCAGCCAACCAACCAACTTCCTTGTCAACCAACAGATTGTATGGTTTGGTAGGGTTGGTTCATGCTGTCCTGGGGATGAGCCAGTTTTCCAGCACATTCCCCTCCCAGCCTACAGGTGTGTGGGTTCCAGTGACAGATGGCAATGGCTTCACATGGCACCAACTCATACATCTTCAGTGGAACAGCAAAGAACCAGACTAAATGCTCACTCATGCAAAGATGTATTTAAAACTGTATTTGAGGCCCATTTATGAGCAGAATCATACTTTGTGATTTCTGACTCTGTTCTGCAAACAGATCTTTTAAATATATAGTCAGGTTCCAAGTAAGATATCTGAGCTGTGCTTTGATTTTACTTTTTCTATTAACAGTTTTAACAACTGTCGAATTCTCAGGACTTTGGAAGTGGGCTTTCAAGACCACGGGCAATCGTCAAAGGTAGACAGCGCTATAAAGATCAGGTATTTTCATGATGGTGTTTTTCTCTGGAAATGATCAGTCCATAATACAGCCTACACCAGACATAATTTTGGAAAACTGTCTTCATCCAGCTGCCTCTCCAGCCCCATCACCCATTTTAGCAAAACCTTGATTTAAAAGGGTCTGGAAAGATCCTCCAGTATCATCTTTTGTAAAGTTTGCCGAGAAGTCAGACCTTTGGGTGAAAATGTAGTTTGTAAGACAAAACTGAACCGTATTATTTCTTACAAAATGATCCTGCCAGAATCGTCTCAGACGGTCCTTCCCCATTTGTAATTCAGACCTGCAAAGTGTGGAGAGAGGATGGACTCAACCCTTCTCTCTCGAAAAGACAACACTGTGCTTCTAGGTCCAGTAGGTTGCCAGTATTGGAACAGAATGAGTGCGGGGCAGGCACATGGCTGCCTGTGTGAGGTAACACATTCTCTATCAATTCTGAGCCACTCGTTTTGTCGCAAGCTAATTTTTTAAAAACCTTACCTCTTTATGCTTGTCTAGAACAGACCACACAACTGGTTTCCTTCCTGTCTCTGCTTTTGGCTGGGTCAGGGGGACACTTACTTAGGTAGAGAAGTCCTGAGCAATTGTCAGCACCCGGGGCACCACTCATTGCTACACTGGCGACGGGGAAGGCCTGCTTTTCTCTGGTTCCCCAGCTGCCACCGTTTGTGACAGAAATGCTGCAGAATCTAGTGTAAAACCGGAGCCTCCTAGGAGCCTGTTCTCTTATGCCATGGTCTGACACGTGCTGTTACAAGGTGGCATTTGTGCAAGCGGTCTTGGAGCGCCATGTGATGGAGCTAACAAAGGCACGCAGCGCATGCAGCGGCGCTCCCGTGTGTTACAGGGAAACAGCTTTCCTGTCACGAGAACAGGGGTGAAGGCAACCTGGCCTTCGTGGAGAGGTTGTTAACTGCACCACAATTACTGCTAAAGGTCAAGATTCTGATGTACTGGTTTATAATCTTATTCTTCCCAGGCAAAACAAATCCATTTAATGTTATTTTTTTCTTTTTATCTTTTTTTCGGCCTGAGGGTGGGGTGGGCGTGGGGGGGGGTCTTGTCAGCTGCACAGTCTTTGAAGTGTAAGTTAATTTTTTATGTGATATTTCAGTATATATTTTGTTCATTAAATTTATTTGAAAACTTTTTATTTTTTTATGACAAATACTGTTTCATTTACTCTCAGACCTCTGGCTCCCAGGGATCCCGGGGGAGCTGAGCGGACGGGCAATGTCACTTTTACTCTGCGATGAGTGCGGGCTGGCGAGACTAACACCATCCTTCCCAGCCCCGCGGGGCCTCTCTAGACAAACGTGTGTTTACAGCCTGTCTGTGCTGGTGTGGTTTTCATCTCCACTCATCTGCTTGCAGGACTAAAATACTGCATCCAGACCACGGTCCCTCTTGCTCATGCCTGGCACACAGAGCAGTGCCTGGCTTTGGGGACTTCCTCAGAAATAACTTGTTAAGGGAGGTATGGGACGGGAAGTTTTCCTAGAGCCGTGTGTCCTGGTTCAGAACTCCTAAGGCCTGGAAGGCGCTCCTTCAGTGCCGCCGCAGCCACCCTGGATCTGTTCCCACGCCAGCCGGGCGAACGGGGCTGCCGCTTCTGGTTGGAGCAGGTGGCATCCCAGGGCACAGCGTCGGGTCTGGCCCTGCGTGGCCTGCGGTGCCAGCTGGGGCCAGGGACTGGGAGGCGCCGGCAGGTGGAGCCCCTGGACGTCAGGTTTCATGGGCTCCGGTTCTCAGGCACGGCTGCTCTGCTCTCCCGCAGGCAGAGACGGACCCAGAACATCTCATGACGACAGCTGCTTCTCCAGGGTCTCCTTTATCACAGTCGGATCTGCTCGGCTGTGAGTTGCTTTTCGGACCAGCCCAATCAGTCTGTTTATAGCTCTGGGGTTTCCCCTCTTCATGTCCACTACCTTTAAAGATAGATAGAAGCTGTTTTACAGGAGAAAATGACATGCATACTTAAAAATGCTAAGTTACGGTTGATGTTTACTGAAACTTAAATTTAGGTTTTTTTTTTCTTTCCCTGTTAGGATTAGGTATAAAACAAATTTCTGAGGTTTCTAGGCTTCTGTCACAGAGGATGTCGCCACTCTGCCCTCTGATGAAAGTGGACAAGAGGGCCGTGTGCATAACGAGGCACCGTCCACAGCAAGAGAGCTGGCGTGCCAGAACGAGGGCGCTTTCCTGGGCGCCACAGTGACATGGGGACGCAGAGCTTCTCAGTCTTGGGGGTGAGTAAGGCCCGATGAATGGTCTAGTCTAGTCGGAGTGAGGTCCTTCTCTAAGCCTCCCGTGTGGTTGGCAGGCACGGAGATGCCCGGCTTTCCTTCTCCCCCACTCCCTGCCAAGGACACGCGTTTGTCAGAAAACAAATCCGCACAACGGCAGCTGTCCCGGAGCACGGGGGTTGGGGAGTGCGCCGCGGTGGGCAGGATGCGGACAACAAAGCAGGAGGCGCCGAAAACCTATCAAGTGGCCACTGACTGTCAGGGCCACCCGCCCTGAACCCCGGCTCTGTGGCATCTTGATGGGTAATAACGTCTGTGGGCATCTGTACTCGGTGCTGCAGGTCGAGTCCAAAACTGAAAGCATGTCTTTATCAGTCACTACCAATGAGGCAGGAAGATGGAGATTGCTGGGACCCAGCATAAGCTCATTTTCCTTATCGAGAGCGCTTTTCAGAGCTGTTAGTGTCCCTGGCAAGTCAATGGGTGGGTGGGTATTATTCTGAAAGAGATACTAGCAATTTTTTCCCCACTAAAAAATCTCTAGACAATATGATTACACTTGGGGAGGGGGGAGGGATGGTACTCATTTTCGCTTTTATATTTTGTTCTAGCTCAGAACACAGAATGACTTGGTTTTCAGCTATGCTCCCGTCAAGGATTTTCTCCATAATTTACAAGTAATTTCCCTTTCTGCCTTTCTTCCTACCTCTTTTAGGCATGGAGCTAAAGCGTTTGCCCATTTTTCTTCCCTTTCGGCAGTCATGCCTGCTGTTTGTTAGTGAGCGGTCTCCTTATAAAGCAGAGTGAGCCGTAACACTGCCAGCCCCGGGAGAGGGTGCCGTGCTGGGAGGTCAAAACTTGGATCCAGTGAGCTCGATAAACACCCCTATAAACTGAACTGCATGAGATTAAACTCCAGGGGTGGATTTTCCTTCTAGGAAAAGTGGTATTTATCTAATATTCACCAAATTTCAGCTCTTGACCTTAGCTGAAAACAGACAAAATGTATTAGGGAATTGCTGAGCAAGCTGGGCCGGCCGCAATTAGGAGGTGCCTCTGGGTGGCGCAAGGGTGGAGAGGCTCCTGGCCTCGGCCTGGCCAGGAGGGTGGACCCTCTCCACCCTGCTGGTGATAATTACCACTTGAGGATGCTCCGCCATCACAGCGTGGCACACCCGTTCCAGTGCCTCTTCGTCCTGCATCAGTTCGAGCTTCCTTTCTGAAACAATCTGCGACGGCGTCTTCCCTTTACTCCTCCACAATTCCTCAAACACCTACGGGCCGGAGGAGGGCGAGAGGGACAGAGAAGTGAGGATCTGCTCCACCTGCCGTGGCCAGGACCAGCAGAGCTGGGGCAGGAAGAGCAGATGCAGTGAATTCCCGGCCGTGTGGGCCTGTCCCATGGGCTCCCTGTCGCTCCTGACGTGCCTACCCGACTGAGCTGTTCCCGCAGAACAGAGCCTGAGACGGGGCCTGTGGGGACAGCAGGCCCTTTCCGCCATGGCAGGGAGAGGCTGGAGGAGCTGGGACGCACAGGGCCTCTGCCACCTGGGGTCAGAGGGCCAGGCCAGCCCTGCCTCATGCCCACTGCATGGGTTAACTGAGGTGATAGTCTGTTGAAGGAAGGGGCAGCGCGGGCTGAGAGATGTAACCCCTGCACTGAAAGGAAGTCCGGAGAACTCAGTCTGCTGGGAATTATGATTTCAGGGAGGCAAGAAAGTGGCACCATAATGAAGTTACAAAATGGAAAATAACTAAAAACATAAATCATAACCCACACGGGCCTCTGCCATGCCACATTTATCCCCTACCGGTGGGGCTAGACCCAAATCTACAGTAATTAATAGTTGATGGTGTATTTTCTACCTAAAAAAAAAAATAACAGCAACAAATCCCCAAACTTATCAAAGTTGGGGAAGAAAGGAATTCATTTTTAAAGAAGGCATTTTCTAGGGTAGTTTTCCTCCTCCTCCTTGTTTTTCTAGTGAAAACTGGAAGGGGTGGGGGGTGGGTTCCCGTTAGTCTCCTGTGGCACCTCCTTCATCTCCGCCTGCAGTCAGTCCTGAGCACTGAATGTTCCTTATGAACATTCGGGCTGAGGATGGGCCAGCCAGGAGACATTCCTCCCAGAAAACCAGAGCTTGTCAATAATTAGCACATACAGCAAAGCAAATGAAAGGGAAGATGCTTGGTATCTGAGCAGGGCTCAAAGGTTTCCCCAGTCTGGACAAACCACAAATATTTATTGTGGCCACAACAGTCAGTGCACCTTCTGCTCAGCTATCAAAATACCACGGAGACTGTGGCCGAGCGGTGTCTTTAGTGGGTCTTTCCTAGAAGGCCCCCTGCAGGGCACCCCTCTGGCTACGGCCTCACAGCTTTGGGTGCGTGGAGAAAACCTTGCAGACTGCTTAGAGTCCCTGCTCTTAGAAAAACACTGACTATATATGCCTCCAGCCAATTTTTCATCTATTTTTTCAGCCAGAAAATGGGTAAGGCATTGAGGGAGAGGGGCTCAAAAACAGTTAAGAACTTTCCTTGCTTTCAACAAACTGATTAGTGGAGCCTCAGCACAGGGATTGGAGAAGGGAACAACGTGTAATGCAGAAAAGCACGTCTGAAGAATTTCTCATCTATTTCTTAGATTAGAAACTTCTTAAATTTCTTAAACTGCAAAACATCTAATTATATGAGTTAAGTACATGTTGAGGGTATAGGATGAAAATGGAAGAGTAAGAAGATCCTGAATTTGTCTCCTTCCATGGCCGCACCAAAACTACAACTACATCCAGAACAGCCATCTCTGGGACAACCTGAGCCTAGCAGAACAGCTCTTCCATAACTAAAGATCTAAAGTGAGGTGGTTAGGAGGGGCAGAGATGTGGGTTGGTTAGGACCCACACGCCTGTGAGGCACTCCACAAGCAAGAGGGAAATCACAATGCAGATGTCTCCCCTGAAGAGCTTGGGGTTCAGGACATCAGGAGCCACTGCCCCGGGGACCTGTACTGAGAAGATGAGTCCCCCAATAATGTGTGTCTTTAAAAATCAGCAGCAATTAGCTCCGGGAGAGCACAAGGGCTGTAGGAAACAAGAGGCTCTGCTCGCTCTTTAAAGAATTGACGCACAAACTCACTCTGACACCCAGTTCATGGGCAGCAGTTTGAAAAGTACCAGGCTGGGGCGCCCATGTGGCTCAGCAGATTGAACGTCCAACTTAGGCTCAGGTCATGATCCTGAGGTTCATGAGTATGAGTCCTGCATTGGGCTCTGTGCTGACAGCTCAGAGCCTGGAGCCTGCTTTGGATTCTGTGTCTCCCTCTCTCTTTGCCAGTGACCTGCTCGCACTCTCTCTCAAAAATAAACAAACATTAAAAAAACAATCAAAAGTGTCTGGGCCACATAAGGAGATTTATGGACTAATTTCAGGGTATGTGCCAGAGGTGGGTGATTTGGGGGAACTTTCTTGGGCAATGGAAGCACCGATACTCTCCATCTACCTTGGAGCACAGCTCAACCCACCCAGACGTTCCCCTGCAGGCGCCCATCCAAGCAGCTCCTGTGCACCACCCATGGGGAGTAGCGGGGACCAACATGCTCCCAGAGAGCTCCTGCCCTGCTGCACCCAGCAGGTGGACCTGGCTGGCCCAGCCAGCATGCCTCCAACAGTGACAGCTGGGCCCAGGAACCAGCTGGTATGCCTGCCCATATGCCTAGGGCACCAATGGCCAGTGCCAAATGCGAGAGAAAGGCCCATGCGGCCTACAGAGGAAACAGCCCCAGAGCACCTGGTTCTGGTGATCAGGAGAGGTGGTGTTTCTGGGTCCTATAGGATACCTTCACATAAGGTCACTCCTTCAAAACTGGAAAATATCACTGATATACTTAGTACATAGGAACAAATACAGAGAGTTGGGCAAAATGAGGAGACAGAGGAATATGTTCTAAACAAAAGAACAAGACAAACCTCAAAGAACTAAATAAAATGGAGATCAGCTATCTACCTGATGAATATTCAAAGTAACAGCCGTAAAGATGCTTACTGAACTTGGGAGAAAAATGGATGAACACAGTGAGAACTCCAACAAAGAGAAAATACGAAAAAGAGCCAATCAGAGCTGAGGATTACAATAACTGAAATGAAAAATACAGTAGAAGGAATCAACAGCAAATCAGAGGATGAAGAATGGATCAGCATCTGGAAGGCAGGGTAGTGGAAGTCACCCAAGATGAGCAGCAAAAAGAAAAAGAGGAAGAGAACTTTAAAAGCAACAAAAGGAATGCACCTAGTTACGGACAAGGAAAGCCCCAGAAGACGATTAGCTGATTTTTCCACAGACACTCCATAGGCCTGGAGGGCGTGGCATGATATATTCAAAGTGCTGAAAGGAAAAAACCTGCAACCACAAATCTACCCGGCAAGATGATCATTTGGAACTGAGAAGAGAGCATTTCCCAGAAACAAAAGCTAAAGGAGTTCATCACCACTAAGCCAACTTTAGAAGAAATGTTACAGGGGCTTTTGGAAACAAAAAAGAAAAGGTCACAACTATAAGAAAACTGTGAAAGAAGAAAATCTCTGATAAAAGCAAACATACAGTAAAGGTAGTATAAAGGTTAAAAGACAAAAGTAAAATCAGCTATATCTATAAAAATTAGTCCAGCAATAAATAAAAAGAATGAAAATAGGACATCAAAAACAATAGGAAGGGGAGGAAAACCAGTGTTTTTAGAATGTATTTGAACGTAAGCGACCATCAACTTAAACTAGACTGCCATGTACATAGGCTATTATATTATGAACCTCATGGTAATCGTAAGCCAAAACCTGTAATAGGCACACACAATATAAAGAAAAAGAAATTCAAACATAACACTAAAACTCATCAAACCACAAGGGAAGAGAGAAAGAGAAGAAGAAAGGAATAGAAAAGAACTACAAAAACAACCAGCAAACAAATAACAAAATGGCAGTAAGTACATATCTACCAATAATTACTTTAAATGTAAATTAATTAAATGCTCCAATCAAAAGACATTGGGTGGTTGAATGGATAAAAAAACAAACAAACCCAGGACTCACATTTGCTACAAGAGACTCATTTCGGACACAAAGAACACCAAGATTGAAAGTGAAGGGATGGAATGAATGCAAATGAAAAGAAAGCTGGGGTGCCAGTAATTGTATCAGACGAAATAGATTTTAAAACAAAGACTATAACAAGACAAAGAAGGGCACTACATAATGGTAAAGGGATCAGTCCAAAGAGAGGACAAAACAATTATAGTATCTATGCACCCAAAATAGGAGCACCTGAATATACAAAGCAAATATTAACACAAAGGGGGTAATTAACAGTAATACATCAGGCTCTTGAACAACAGAGAGGTTACGGGTACTGATCCCCCGTGCAGTCAAAAACCACATATAACTCTTGACTCAACAAACCTTAAGTACCAATAGCCTACTGTAGACCAGAAGCCTTACTGATAACATAAACAGTTGTAAACACATTTTGTATGTTAGATATATTATATACTGTAGCCTGACAATAAACTAGAGGAAAGAAAATGTTACTAAGATCATTAGTACAGAAATGTATTTCTCTTATCAATACTATAAGTTAATATCCATTTACAAGAATGAACTGTCAGTACCTATATCAATACTGTCTTATACAAAACATTGTTACATGCATACAACAAAAAGGCATTGTGAAAAAAATTATATTTATAAAATAAAAACTTTCTAATATATACTGAAAAAAATCTGTGTAAGTGGACCGCATAGTTCAAACCTATGTTGTTCAAGGTTCAACTGTACAATAACAGCAGGGGACTATGACACCTCACTTACATCAATGGACAGATCATCCAGACAGAAAATCAATAAGGAAACAGGAGCCTTAAAAGACACAATAGACCAGATGGACTTAATAAAGTCAGAGCATACCAGCCCAAAACAGCAGAATACATATTTTTTCCAAGTGCACATAGAACATTCTCCAGGACATATCACATGTTGGGTCACAACACAAGTCTCAATAAATTTAAGAGAACTGAAATTCTATCGAGCATCTTTTCTGACCATGACAGTATGAAACTAGATACTGATTTCAAGGAAAAAACTGAAAAGCTCACAAACATGGAGGCTAAACAATATGATACTGAATAACCAATGGGTCAACAAAGAAATCAAAGATGAAATAAAAACACCTTGAGGCAAATGATAATGAAAACATATATTGCAAAATCTGTGGAACACAGCACATGCAATTGTTCTAAGAGGGAAATTTACAGCAATCCAGGCTTATCTCAAGAAACAAGAAAAGTCTCAATTTAACCTTACACCGAAAGCATCTAGGAAACGAACAAAGCCCAAACTTTGTAGAAGCAAGGAACTAATAAAGATCAGAGTGGAAACAAATAGACACTAAAAAACAAAACAAGAAGAACAATAGAAAAGATAAGCCAAATTGGTGAACCTTTAGTCATATTCCTCAAGGAAAAAAAGATAACTGATACCAGAGAAATACTAAAGATTTCAAGAGACAATTGTGAAAACTTATATGCCAACAAACTGAACAATCTAGAAGAAATGAGTAAATTCCTAGAAACATATAATCTTTCCTGAGTCAGGAAGATATAGAATATCTGAACAGACCAATTACTACTAATGAAATTCAATCAGTAATAAAAAATTTCCCAAAAAATTAAAGTCCAGGCCTAGACAGCTTCACAGGTGAAAAAGAAGAGGAAGGAATACTTCCACATTCATTGTACAAGGCTAGCATTCCCTCGATAACAAAACCAAGGACACTACGAGGAAAACATAACAGGTCAATGTCTGTGATCAACAACAGACGCAAAAATCCTCAACAAAACATTAACAAGTTGAATTAAAACATACGTTAAAAGGATCATACACCATGATCAACAGGGATTTATTCCACGGATCCAAGGATGGTTCGGCATCCACAAATCAAGCAACATGATACACCACGTTAACAAAATGAGGATGAAAATCATGATAATCTCAATATATGCAAAAAAACCCACCCTTTCAATAAAATTCAACATCCCATTTATGATAAATAAAGTGGCTATAGAGGAAACACACTGTAACATAAGACACCATATATATCTACAGCTAACATATTCAATAGTAAAAGCTGAAAGCTTTTCCTCTAACATCAAGGATGTTACAAGGATGTTCCTCTAACATCAAGGATGTAAACAAGACAAGGATGACCGCTCTTGCCGCTATCTTACTCACTGTAGTACTGTAAGTCCTAGCTTAGTCCTGCAATCAGAGGAGAAAAAGAAAGAAAAGGTATCCAAATTGGTAAGGAAGAAGTAAAACTGTCACTATTTGTAGATGACATGGTACTAAGAAATCTCTAAAGACTCTACCAAAAAACTATTAGAATAAACAAATTCAGTTGCAGGACACAAAATTAATATACAGAAATTGGTTGTGTTTTTATAATAATGAAATGCCAGAAACAGAAGAAAACAACCCCATTTACAACTGCATCAAAAAGAATAACATACCTAGGAGAAAAATGCAACCAACGAAGTGAAAGACCTATACTGTGAAAACTATGAGACACTGATGAAAGAAACAGTATGACACAAATAAATGGAATGATATTCCATGCTCATTGACTGGAAGAATTTATATTGTTAAAATGTACATACTAACTAAAGCAATCTACAGATTAAATACAATCCCCATCAAAAGGCCAACGTTATTTTACACAGAACTAGGACAAATAATCCTAAAATTTGTAGGGAACCCCACAAAAAATTCCGAATAGCAACGGCAATTTTGAGAAATAAAAACAAAGTGTGAAGCATCATGTTTCCTGATTTCAAACTATACTACAAAGCTACAGTAATCAAAGCAGTATGATATTGGCAAAAAAGAAAAAAAAAAAAAGAAAAACAGACACAGAAGTCAATGGAACAGAGTCCAGAAATAAACCCATACTGATATATGTTCAATTAATCTATGACAAAGGAGTCAATACATATAATGCAGAGAAGACCATTTCTGGGAAAATTAGGCAGCTACATGCAAAAGAATCAAACTGTATCACTTTCTTATACCATTTACAAAAATTAGCTCAAAATGGATTAAAGACTGAGATGTGAGATGTGAAGCCATAAAACCCTTAAAACGGTAAAATCTTGGACACGGGTCTTAGCGATGTTATTTTGGATTTGTCTCCTCAGGCAAGGGCAATGAAAGCAAAAATAATGAAATGGGACTACATCAAACTAAAAAGCTTTCCGTATAGTGAAGGACACCATTAACAAAATGAAAAGGCAACCTGCTGAATGGGAGAAAATATTTGCAAGTAATAAATCTGGTAAGGGGTTAATATCCAAAATATATATGGAGCTCATACAATTCAACAGCAAAAAAGCCAAATAATTTGATTAAAAATGGGCAGAAGACCTGAATAGACATTTTTCCAAAGACATACAGATGGCAAACAGGCACATGAAAAGATGCTCAACATCAGTAATCTTGAGGGAAATGCAAATCAGAACCACAATGAAATACTACCTTCTGTCAGAATGGCTAAAAACAAAAACACAAGAGATAAGTGTTGGCAAGGAGAAAAGGAATCTTCCTCATACACTGTTGGTGGGAATGTAGAGTGGTGTAGCCACTCTGGAAAATAGTGTGGAAGTTCCTCAAAAAATAAAAATACAACCACTACGTGATCCAGTAATCCCACTTCTGAGTATTTATCCAAAGAAAATGAAAACACCAATTGGAAAAGATATATACACCCCTATGTTCACTGCAAAAATATTTACAATAGCCAGGATATGGAAGAAACCTAAGTGTCTATCAGTAGAGACAGGATAAAGAAGACGTGGTCTACACATACAAAGGCATATTACTCAGCCATAATCTTGCCACTTGTGACAACACAGATGGACCTACAGCGTATTATGCTAAGGAAAGTAAGTCAGAAATAAAAATACTATAGGAGTTCATTTATAATGAAATGGAACATTTAGATTCCAAATGTGGAATCATAAAAAACAAGACACACAGACTCAGGGATAGAGAATAAGATGGTGGTTGTAGGGGGCTAAGAAATATGTGAAAGGGACGAAGAGGTACAAACTTACAGTTATAAAATAAGTTGCAGGGATGTAAAGGTATAGCATAATGAGTATAGTCAACAGTAATATAATAAACTTTGGTAACAGATGGTATTTAGAGTTATAGTGATCATTTTATAATGTATATAAATGTTGACTCACTAAGTTGTACACCTCAACTATCCTTCCATTAAAAAAATACATGTTCACTGTAGAAAATAAGGAAATATAAAAATGATAAAAAGAAACCACCTGTATTTCCCATTCTCTCAAGATAATAAATGTTAGTATTTTGGTGTTTTTCCTTCCCATATTTTTCTTTGGTCACATAGTTGCAATCATAACATACATACAGTTTGTGACCTGCTTTTGTTTCACTTGCTATAGAACTACTTTTCATATTGATAAAAAAATTTAATATCCACTAAGCGTACTTACCATAATGTAAATAACTTAGCCCTCTGGAAAGTATTTAAACTTTGACCAGTGTTTATTCTGTTCATCTCCTAAGATAATGCCTAAAAAATGTCCAACATTCAGAAGGAGAATGTGGAAATCTCAAGAGGGATCTAGACGTCTGGCTCACCTGTGGGGATTTAGGAATCTATGCAGCGCCTCTTTACAGGCAAATGGGGTGGAAAGCTCAGGAGATGTGGACGGTCCCTGCGGCCTGGGCCCGTAAGCTGGCACACCTGACTAATGCAGGAGGCCGCTCCTGGGCCTGCAGCAGCCACTGTGGCTGACACCGTTGAGTGGACCTGAGCAGGCCAACCAGGGGCTCAGCCTCTGCCTGGCGTTTAGTACGGTGGGACCCGACACTGGCTGGATCAGCCTGAGCCAAAAACACCAGAATGGAGGCGCTGTGAGGCAGCTTGGGGACCACTGCCAAACCACACCATTCAAGAGGAAAAGCAGGACAATGCTGGGATGGACGCTTTTAAATGCAGAGAGGCTGCTGCTCCCTGAGAAAGTAGGGCGAGGTAGGGCGGGGGTACAGAGTGACACTAGAGAAACACTTCAGCAGCCTCCAGGAACAAATGGGAGCCCCGTGTCTGGGGTGTTCTCGCTACTCCTGGAGTGAAAACATATCAGCTTATTAACTTCCCCAATTAGTCAAGTGGCCACTGCAGCCCAGCCCCAGCCCCCTGGGCCCATGCAGTAGGCTCCAGCTGTCTGATCTCTGCACATTCCTGTTTGAGACACAGACTGTGCACTCCTGGCTGAAGCCCAGCAGGGTGAGAGACACTGAAGGGGCCGTCTGCCTCCAGGCCAGACTCTACAGGGCTCCCAGCCCTCTTGCTGCAAACATAATGGCTTCTGTGCTTGCCAGCCTCGTGCTGCGGCATAAATCCTCAGCTTTTGTCTGTGTTTAATCACCACCCTGGGAAGTGCTATCCAAGTGCAATTGTTTCTGGCTAGGCGTGCGGCTCCCAGGCCCTGCCGCCCACCCAAGACCAAAGTCCCTTAAAGTGGGATTCTTAGGGTAATGCTGGCCATCTGTGTTAAATGGGCACTGAGAGCATGGGGTCACACAAGCTGCGAACCCCCAATCACGCACTGACCACAGAGCCAGCTCTGACACATAGGGCAGACTTCAGTTTTTTGGGGATCGAATTCACACACCCTTTCAATTACTACACAACTGTGTCTTGCTAAAACTATTTTTAACGTGTCTGGAAGGACGGAAGGAAAGCAGATGGGGTTTCGCCCATCCAGGGGTTTCCGGGGTCAGAATGTGGAGGAAAGGCCTGTTGAAGGGAGAAGGCCGGGAGGGGGCTGGGAAAGGAACAGAACGGGGTGTCCCTCTGCTCAAAGGGAAGAACTGTGAAAGGTCATTCTTCTAGAAAGGCACAAACATCAGCCCAAGCCCCGAAGAGAATAAATAAATAATTCTGTGTGCAATAAAATGCACACAGAACTGAAGCACTCACTAAAAGGGAGAAAAAGACATCACATCATTTGTAACAGTTTTACCGCATTACATATAACTTTCTGTATTAAAAGGATTTGGTGATTTCTCTTTAAAGCAGATTCCAGAGTAGGCAAGAGGAGAGGGGTTAAGTGGCATACCTACATGTTAAAATTCTATTTCCATCTCTACGGAATCCCAACCTGGTTCCACTAGAAATGCTAACTGGGCAATCCCCAGGAGATGGTGGAGGAGCCACACCTGTTTCAGATGTGCACAAAGGAGGCGCGTGGGCGTACACACACACACACACACACGCCACATCATTTCCCTTGTGGCTGTGGCTGGCCAGTAGTGTGCACAACACCCAGGGCCTCTGATTCGAAAGAGGCTCAGGACCCTGAGTGTGGGTCTGCAGGTGAACGGTGACTCTGATGGCCCTCCCCTTGGTGAGGGGAGACAGGGGCTGCCACCCACAGCTTCAACAGCTAAAACTGGATCCTGTGACAGGAATCCAGATGCTTTTCTCCACAGTTACCAGGAGGTTGCTCATGATTACAAGTAATCTTTTTCTCTTCCCATTTCTGAAAAGTAGGGGTGCTACATGGTAGTAACCTGTCAACCCCCCTGCCCTTGGGGTGCCACAGGGATGAGGTATGTAAATCTCAGGAGCACTGCTGGAGCACATCCAAGGAAGGGGTAGTGAAACGTGTAAGGGATGAAATAATGGGCAATGATGTAAAGGAGAGAGATGGATTAATAGTAAATTAGACATAAAGTGGGAGATTCTTTGGAATTCAGAATGTTAAGGACAAGATGGCTCTTTCTACGTATCTGTCATCCTTAGAAGTCAGTTACTTGGTCAACTCTTTTCCTCATCTCCTGGTCATCTAATCACGAATGAACCCTGATCTGTCAGAGGGAAATACCAAGAAGGAGTAGAAGCAGAGAGTCTGCTCTCCTGGAGCATCCTTTGGCTCACAGGGTTTCTAGAAGCCAAGGCCTACTTGGATTCTTTTTAAAAATTCAGTAAAAAATTGTAACATTTTTCTCTTAAAAAAGGTACCCTACAAAAGACACAAAAAGATGCTCGATGTAGTTGGTCATTACGGAAATGCAAATCAAATCCATAGTAAGATTATCGCTTTACACCTGCTAGGATGACTATAATCAAAAAGACAATAACACGTGCTAGCAAGGATATGGAGAAACTGGAACCCTCATACATTGCTGATGGGAATGCAACTGGTTCAGCCAGTTTGGAAGATAGTTGGGCAGCTCCTCAAAATGCTAAATGTACAACTACCATGACCCAGAAATAATTCCATTCTTACTGGTCGATACCCAGTAAACTTGAAAATATATGCTCAAACAAAAATATCTAAACACAAATGTTCAAATCAGCATGTTCAATAAGAGCCAAAAACTGGAAACAACTCAAATGTCCATTTATTGATGTGGCGTATATTTACAGTGGAATATTCTTTACCCTTAAAAAGAAATGAAGTACTGGCACATGTTAGAACATAGATGGATTTTGAAAACATCATGTTTAAGTAAAAGAAGCCAGACACAGAGGCCACACACTGTACAAGTCCATTTACATTAAATGTCAAGAATAGGCAAATCCACAGAGACAAAGTAGATTAGTAAGTAGTAACTTAGGGCAAGGGGTTAGTGGGGGAGTGACTGCTAGTGATTTGTTTTTGGTGTGATGAGAATGTTCTGAAATTAGAAAGGGTGTTAGCTGAACAGCTTTGTGGATATATTAAAAGCCAAAGAACTGCTTTGTTATTTCTAAAGTCTTTACTTCTCTAACTTCATGTCTGTCCATCCCATCAATCCATCCTTCTAATGGTACATGTGCATGAAAAGATGCCTGGAGGGGCGCCTGGGAGGCTTAGTCGGTTAAGCGTCCGACTTTCGCTCAGGTCATGACCTCGCGGTTCATGGGTTCGAGCCTGCGTCGGGCTCTGTGCTGACTGCCAGCTCGGAGCCTGGAGCCTGTTTCAGTCTGTGACTCCCTCTCTCTCTGACCCTCCCCTGCTCACGCTGTCTTCCTCTCTCCTAGAAATAAATAAAAATATTAAAAAAAAAAAAAGAAAGAAAAGAAAAGATGCCTGGAATGTGCTTACCCAAGTATTAATGGTAGTTATTTCAAGGGTAAAATTTGAAAATCTTTGTATTTTTCTGTATTACTTAAATTCTTTATAACAAAAAAATACCTTCTTTTCATCAGAAAACCATATGTGATTTTATTAAATACAGAAAACAAAGTAGCAAAAAAAAAAAAAAAAAAGCAAACCCCCAAGGCAATAATATATGCAGGAGATTCCCTCAAGCAACATATATATAATGCCTTTCTTTTTTTTTTTTTTTAAGTTTTTTTAAAATTTTATTTCTAGGAGAGAGAGAGAGAGAGAGAGACAGTGTGAGCAGGGGAGGGTCAGAGAGAGAGGGAGTCACCGACTGAAACAGGCTCCAGTCTCTGAGCTGGCAGTCAGCACAGAGCCCGATGCGGGGGCCGAACCCACGAACCGCGAGATCATGACCTAAGCGAAAGTCAGACGCTTAACCGACTAAGCCACCCAGGTGCCCCCATATAATGCCTTTCTAATCAGACTTTTATTTTCGTTTGATTACCTCACAACAACCAGGATTCACCATGCTTCCTTTGAACATGCTGAAGTTGATACAATCTAAAGATGTCCCTATCTATATCTGAACCAGCCATCAGCATCTTCTAGCATTTTCTGTTCGTCCTACTGAAATCAATCATATTCACGGCACTAGGTTTCCTCCCTTCCCCCTTTCCCTTGCCTGGTGGGGCAGGATGAGTGAGAAGGGGAAGATTATTTTCCCTTCTCTCATTTCAAATGCTACAATTCATCTGCTCTTATGTATACATATATATAGTTTTTTTCTGCCCTCAGGCCATCTAATCTTTCTGCTACTGCTGAGCACTGTCATAAACATTTGTATTCCTCTGACATCCAGGCAACCCAAATCCTTTCCTACATGTGCCAAGGTCCCTGCAGTTGACAGCCACACTGGGTGGTGGGTAAACAGAGCCTTTATTAGTTCTGTCTCCAGTTTCACTGCACAGAGCCGGGTGTGAGCTCCACAGTGCCTCGTAATTAGCCAAAAGCAGTTGCTTTTCCAAAGCCTCACTTTATACCTGCCACTACTGTCGATGTGGTATAAATATTAAATGCAAAAGGCAACATTAAAGTCACATTAAGCTTCTGGCAGAAGCATTGATGGGTTTGATACCCAAAGTTGAGATAAGACAGTCACCTTGGTGTTGTTTATCTTTCTGTGTACTTATTTGTAAGGATTTTCTGTATTCCAGGAACTTTTCACCCACCTATGACTCTCAGGTAGAAGGGAGATGAGGCAGAGGCCACCTTTGATGACACTGCTATTTTTCTCAGTTTGCATATACTGCGCACAGTTTTATCTACTAAACAGGAGGCAGTCTGTGTGACCTCATCCTCTTTGCTGGAAGACTGAATTTCAGGGGACAATCATGCAATGAAGACAAGTAAGCCCCTAGTGCTGGCTGGGAGGCAGCAGGGGACTAAGAAGGACTAGAGGGCCGGAGAGCAGTGCCGAAGGTGCCCTGGCATTGGCGTCACGGGGCACAGGGGCAGCACCTGTGCTCTGAGGCCCCCAAAAGCTACAGTCCTGCCTTTCACATAAACAAATGTTTGGAAAACGTTCCAGGCAAAACCACACAGGAACAACCTGAGTAGCAAAGATGGAATATGCACATTACCTGCATCACACATGCCGGCCTTTTTTCATTTGCTAAGTGAAATGTTTCTACTTTTTCAGTATAAAAACAGCACTTAACAAGCATTTAATACTCCAATTATGAAATTCAGTTAGTGATGGCATTTGAGTTTCACATACAACATCTCCTGGGATAGCAGAGCAGTCGGAAACGTCAGGAAGTGGGGACATACCTGTTTCGCTGCTGCTGAAGAGATTACTTTTCCGTCCAGCAGGTTGAGAAGCTCAGCCAGCGCAGAAGGTGTGACAGGACTAGCAGCCCCCAAAAGGAGAGAAAAATCAATGTACATTTCACACCATCAGCATATACCCATTTAGAAGCCGAGTGCTCTACTCTCTGCGCTTAAACAATGAAACCCACACCCAGGAATGGAAATAACAGGCCAACTGGGCTCTTTTATTTATTTCTTTTGTATGTTAGGACAGAACAAGTTTCGGTGACTAGTGTTGTTTAACCACTCAGCGGTAATGGCTGTTCGGCAGAAGCTGTAGCAAGAGACAGACAACTGCTCAGTTTAATTAGTCAAAAAAAAAAAAAAAAAAAAAAAAAAAAAGAGTGGCTGCAAAATTCATGAACCATGACAAGGGAAAAACAAAACAACAACAACAAAACCAAAAAAACAACCATCCAGTAATTAAATATTTTCAACTGCAAGATCAGCTTAAAAATTACTTCAAACAAGAAATGGGCAGAAGATATGAACAGACACTTCTCCAAAGAGGACATCCAGATGGCCAACAGACACATGAAACGATGCTCAGCATCGTTCCTCATCAGGGAAATACAAATCAAAACCACACTGAGATACCACCTCACGCCAGTCAGAGTGGCTAAAATGAGCCAATCAGAGACCTCTAGATGCTGGCGAGGATGTGGAGAAACGGGCACCCTCCTACACTGTTGGTGGGAATGTAAACTGGTACAGCCCCTCTGGAAAACAGTGTGGAGGTTCCTCAGGAAACTAACAATAGAACTCCCCTATGACCCAGCAATGGCACTGCTAGGAATTTACCCAAGGGATCCAGAAATGCTGAGGCATAGAAGCACATGTACCCCAATGTTCATAGCAGCACTCTCCACAATAGCTAAAACATGGAAAGAGACTAAGTGTCCATCATCGGACGAATGGATCAAAAAGATGTGGTTTATCTATACCATGGAATACTACATGGCAATGAGAAACAATGAAATCTGGCCATGTGTAGCAACATGGATGGACCTTGAGGATGTTATGCTGAGCGAAATAAGTCAGGCAGAGAAGGACAAATATCATATGTGTGCACGTATAGGAGGATTAGGAGGAACTTAACGGAGGACCAAGGGGGAGAAGAAGGGGGGAAATGGTGGGGGAAAGGGAGAGGCAAACCATGAGAGACTCTTGAATGCTGACAAAAACTGAGGACTGATGGATGTGGGGGGGAGGGGGGATGGGCATGGAGGAGGACACTTGTGGGGATGAGCACTGGGTGTTAGGTGGAAACTAATTTGACAATAAACTATCTGTAAAAAAAAAATTACTTCAAACAAAAGAGCTAACAAGGCTACTTTCCTGAGTGTTATTATACAAATATAAATTCTTTTTCATTGTAAGAGCTTTTCTTTAAGGGAGTGCAGTGACTGCCATCAGCGTCCTTAAGTCCTTAACTGTCCCCATGGGTGTCTGCACAGACACTGTTCTTCTCCACAAGCTCACAACAGCTTTCTGGGCGCCTTCACAACAGAAGGGCCCAGGGTCCATTTTATCTATAGCTCTAGGATGTGACTTAGTGAAAAAACAATACTGAATTATAGACCTGTTAAAAAAATTTCTAATGTTTATTTATTATTCTTGAGAGAGAGAGACCGAGTGCAAGCAGGGGAGGGACAGAGAGAAAGGGAGACACAGAATCAGAAGTAGGCTCCTGGCTCTCTGAGCTGTTAGCACAGAGCCTGATGTGGGGCTCAAACTCTCGGACCGTGCGATCATGAGCTGAGCCGAAGTTGCTTAACTGACTGAACCACACAGGTGTCCCTAGACTATTTCTTTTAAAATATGTGGTTTTGCTACCTTATTTTTTAAAAGCAGGCTTCACGCCCAGCACAGAGCCCAACATGGGACCTGAACTCATGACCTGAGCCAAGATCAAGAGTCTGGGCCACCATCGTGCCCCTGATTTTGCTACTTGTAAACACATACAGCAACTAGGCTAATAAAACACTGTTTATCTGAGGTCATTAGGGGACCAGTTTTAAATAGGAATGACTTATAAATAGCACATTAGTTATGTCTGTATAAACAAAAACTTTTGAAGTGCTTAATGCCACTTGAAAACTCCTTTAGTCTTAGTTCTCATCAATCACAATTTCTTTGTAAGCTTTTAGATAATAAAAAGGAAACTGCCACTTAGCCCCTATCCAGTTTCCACGAATTCCAAACCAACTGAGTTCAAGTTTACAGCTCTGACTGACTGGACTCTGATTCAAGTACAGTGAAACCTCATTAGGGTTGTTCATTCGAAGCAGTTGACACACTGAGGCAGGCCATCATCCTTAAAGTCTGTGTTTATCCCAAAGTATGGATAAGAGGTAATTCCAAGTGGAAATTAAGTTTGGAGACTGTCTGGTGTTATTAAGTCGGCATTTAGAACATCTGTGAATCACCCTGATTAACTCTCAGCAGCAAGAGGGGCAGAGGGCTGGGAAATAAACTGATAACCCCCCTTTCCAGCCTTCCACCTTACTGACAAGTAATAAATAATCAGGCAGTTTTAAAAATGGAGGTTCCTGGGATATTCTGCAATCCTAGAAAATACAGTGGCTGATTAGAGTATAGACTGTGGGTAGAACCCATAATAAGCACTGAGGTTGAACTGGATTTCTAGAGCATGCAAAAAAGAAAAGGTCCTTTCTCCCATATGAGTTGATGATATAAGGGACATGGAGACGGAGAACAGAAATAGAACACGACATAACTAAAAATACTTTGCCTTTCATCTAATGACCTTAATTCATTAGTTGGGTCATGAACGTACACCATGAAATATTTCCACTGACCTACAGCATTTGAGATTTTTTCACTCATCTTTCTGTACCCACAAAAGCTTGACACAGTCAGTCGGTAATAAATTGTGTCACAGAACTCTTCCCACCAACAGGGAGATCTATCTGGTATACTGCATACATTAATTCCAGATATGCCAGGGCTAACCCTGAATAAGACAATGACAAAGATCAGCACCTGTCACACTGATCCTGAAAGACCCCACTCATCAGTTAAATAAATAAACCATCATCAGATTTGCAACATAATGGCAGCAGAAGCAAAAGCTACAGATTTGCTGCAGTCAGATAATGCCGGTTTCTGGACAGTGAAAGTGTCTCCACCAAACATCAAAAACGTTTAAGCTTTGCATGCTAGCCTCCAATCCCCTCAGCCAGTGTATGTACAGAGGGATCCTTCCAATCTGCCAACTTCCTCCAGTCCCCTAGCGCTCTTTCAGGATCACGACGCCACCCCCAGCTTGAATCCCGGAGCAGACACCTTGCCACCTCTACAACTGCGCATCCCAGCCCCCTCTCCGCATCTGAGAAATGTGCAGCCCATCTCCATCCCCGCACCCATTTCAAGTCCAAAGTCCACCTTCTCCGCTTCTGCTAAGTTGGGACACAGGAAGCTCCTGGAGGAGGACAGTCGGACTTGGACATCCAGGTGGCTCTTGCTGCTCAACAATCCCTGTGTTCCTCTTGATGATTTCCCCGCACCCCTATCCGGTGCCCCCACCCAACCGTTAGAGCCATGGCGTCGTCTTCCCACCTCCCTTCTCGGCACCCGCTCCCACCTCTCACTTCATAAGGACAGCAGCTGATGCAAGACTCAGAAATTTCTATCATGCCCTCTTCCTCCTCTTCAGCAAACAAACCCCTCAACCCATGCTTTTATCCCATTACTTTCCATTCCTGCAGATCCCGCTTGCATGTTTGAGTCAGAGCTCTCCCTTGGGGCTTTTATTGTGCACCTTGACAAATGCTCAGATCTTCCCTATCTTGAAAATGTTTGCAAGTGATCTTGGAGTCTGCAGGCCTGGTGTCTTACCTTACTTTTGCAGATAAATATCTAGCATTAGTGGCTACTATGGGCCCTTGTAAGCACGTGCCATTCTGGCACTAATCCACCCCTCTACAGAAGATGTTCTCTGAAAAAGCACACTGCCTCGGTTGTTGCCAAGCAAACAGCTTTCCCCATCCTACTGCCCTCCGACTTCTGGGATACATTAAAAGCCTCTTGTAAAAACCCCTCTCCTTGGGCCTCCAGATGCTCTTCCCTCTCCCTGGTTGTCCCCCATTCACTCCTGGCCCAATAAGGAGGAACATTCTTTCCCACAGGGTCTTCTGCCTCCACCTCAGGCTGCCAGGGGAGAGAAGCAGGTCTGTTCCCAAGCCTGCTGCTACTTCTTCGGGGTCCAGTTCTCTCTACCATGAGATTCAACTGGCTTTCATCAAACATGTTGTAAACTAGGGGCCAGCAAACTTCTTACAGGAAGTACCAGAGAGAGAGTAATTGTTTAAGGCTTTGTGGGCCACACACGGTTTCTCTGTCACATATTCTTTGTTTTGATTTAAGAGGTCATAAGCACTGTTTGCTTACAGGCCTGCCAGAATGATCTTTAACAGGCTTCTGAACCCTACAGCCCCACTCTTGGATGCTCTTCCACACATCACGCTGCTAGACTTACCTTCCTTCACCATCGGGCCCCCCCGGTCTCAAAAGTCTGCCCTGGTCTGCTAGTCTCAGCTACTGCTGCCCCTGGCTGACCTGAAGTTCAGGGTACTCAACTGGACTGGACAACTGGATGGTGGCACTTGCCTGATTTCACCAGGAAATGCTTGGTCAGGGTAGCTATAATTTCTACTTTCTTAACTAAATCAAACCTGTTATTAATAGTGATTTAGAATGAGTTAACAGAAAAACAACCTGAAAAACAATATGCTCAAAATAATTAAAAAGCCAAGTTTAACAAGAGCTTTTCTGGTTGGACCCTTTAAACACCACGACAGGTCTTTAAAGATGAGTGCTAATTTGCAAAATTGGCTCTTGCCGACTTGGCCTCTAGAGTGTTCCCTGCCTGGGGTCATCACGTGAGACTACTGCAAAGCTCCACAGCTACTGCAGTTCTAAGCTTTGGAAACGTTAGCCCCAGCAGCTGAGCTGTTCACTAATTACTGTTTGTTCTGAGGTGAGGCTGGTGTGTCCAGCCCAGCTAATGGTCCTTTGAACTGTGTGGAAAGAGGACTACCTAAAGCTTGGTTTTAGAGCATTGGCTCTTGTTCTGCATAAATTGTGTGACAGAGCTATTGTTTAGCTTCCTCTTTACCTGCTTTTGAAATAGCTGCATATACTTTTATTTAGAACGGGGTACCCTTTGGGTACTTAAAACTCTAGTGCTTATGAACTGTTTGGGTAAATACCAGGGGCTCCAAGTCCACTCGACAAGCTAAGGTATCAACCTTAGCTCCTTTAACAGCTACCAACATGGTTGTCAAGCAAACCCCGATTTTCACAGACCAATATAGAAAGAAACTAGTCTGGAAGTCTGGGTACTTGGTTTCCAGTGTTAGCAGCTCACCACCTGAGGTATGTCACCTTCCCAATCAGGGCCGAGATTTCCTTGTCCGCTAAAGGAGAGAGCTGATACGTAAGGTCTCTGCCATGGAAAGTCAGTGACTTTAGGAATCACAGCTAACAACATGGCAAGCCATACATTTAAAGACCAGATTGGTAACTCCTCCAAAAGCTCAAACTACACCCTGAAGCCTTCCTGGCTTCTCCTGGCCAACATGAATCTCCCTCCTCTCTGCTCCCACTGCACTGGGTATAGTTCTAAAACAGGACACACCCCCTTCTGCCATGACTTAAAGATACTGATGCGTGAGTCTATCTTCAACCTCCCCAGGAGATGAAGAGTTCCTTGAGGGCCTGGATGGGATTCTTTATATCTCACCACATGCACTGCACACAGTGATGCTCTACATGCATTTACTGGATTCACAGCTAACCTCCCCTGTGACTTTCCATACCCTCAGATTCCAGTTTTGCTCCGATCATACAGGAACCAGGGCTTAGCTGCCATTTTCCACTCTCTGCTCCTATAAGCTATGTTCCTCCTTGGTCTAAAACGTGCCACTTCTTTGCCATTCCACCCTTGGCTTCCTATGGGTGTTGCCCTGACCTCTGCCTCACCAAATCCTATCCATTCTTTTTTTTTTTTTAATGTTTTATTTCTAGGAGAGAGAGAGAGACAGCGTGAGCAGGGGAGGGTCAGAGAGAGAGGGAGTCACAGACTCTGAAACAGGCTCCAGGCTCTGAGCTGGCAGTCAGCACAGAGCCCGACATGGGGCTTGAACCCACGAATTGCAAGATCATGACCTAAGTGAAAGTCGGACACTTAACCGACTAAGCCACCCAGGCCCCCCTCCTATCCATTCTTTAAGGCTTTGGTACAGTTGTGTCTCCTCCATAAACTCTTCTAGATGGCTCCAGTCTTCACTGAATGACCACAATATTCTCAGCATAAAGAGTGGAGTTTCTGAAGAGAGGTCAAAGCTGAAAGCACAGGAATGAAAGACAAAAAGGCAAGAGATACCACAGGAGTTTCGGGGACCGAGGTTGGCCACTGTTTTGTTAGTTAATATACCAACCTGGCAAAGAGGGCTAATGCAGAGGGCTCACCATGTGCCAGGCGCTGTGCATTTTCCTCTCAAAAACCTTGGAGGCAGGTACTGCCATTTTTGTTCCATAGTGAAGAAATGGAGGGTCAGAGAAGGGAACTCATTCAAGGCCACTGGTGGTTAAGAGCCAAGTGAGGAAGTGAACTCATCCCACGTGGCCACATCACAACATGCATGTATACACGCTGCAAGCAAGAGGCTGGACGTGAAGCTGGCACTGTACAGCGTTAACCGTTTCTGAGCGAACAGTTTTTCAGAATCATGTATCCATACATGCTTGTCCCCCTCCTCCACTTCTCCGTGGCTGAGGGAGGCCGCTGAGACAATGGCTCACCTGCTGAGACTGGGCTCTACCTTCCACTGGGACCTTGCCAGGGCCTGGCCATCTGCCTGGGGTTCCTGATGAACCCACGCTCCCTCATTCTCCACATTTAAATCTGCTGCTTGCTTGCTTGCTCGTTCTTCCCGTCCAGAAACTTTCCTTTTCTCTGGCTTTTGTGGCACTAACTCTGTCCTAGTTTTCCTCTTCTTCGTCATGTCTTCTCAGCTGCCTCCCTCTCTGGCCACACTTCTCACTTTAAGAGTCAAGAGCATCTCCAGCTTCTCCCTCAGCCATCTTATCAGGCCATACCCTTCCAGGCAGTTCTCTTCTGCTTCAACAACTTCAAATACCATATGTAAGCCACGAAGTCCATGCCCCACCCATACTGCACTATGCACTTGCATTCCCAGAAGTGTGATACCTGGACTCACCTCAAGATTTCTACATGTGCTGTTCCCTATACCTGGAACACTTTTACCTCTTGGACTTTGCCTGACTAACCTTACTCATCCTTCCCCCCAGGCCTTAGCTTAGCTGTTACCTTCCCCTTCTCAGAGTACCTGCTAGCTCACTGCTTTGTAATCACCAGCTTCTAGACTGTCAGCTTGGAGAGCAGGGACTATATCTGTGTGCTGACTGGTCTTCCCCATGCTTAGCACAGTGCTTTGCACAGAGTCTAAATAAACATGTGCTGAATAATGAACAAATGAGAACTCTAGGATTTATACCTGCAAGATATCTCTTGTCAGCAGTAGATCATATAACTGAGTGTCTCCTGGTTCTGCCTATGAGGGGGGTGTCTGTCCCACAGGCAGCCCAGCTCAGCATGTCCAAAATGGAACATGGCATCCTGCCCCACCCCTTCCCTCATTCCTTCTCCTCTACCTCTCGCTAGGCTGAAAATGTCTAGTGTCACTCCACTGTCCAAGTAAGAACTGGAAGTCCTGTGATGTGGGATAACTGCTCTGCTATCTACCTCAGCTCAGGCCCGCGTCATTTCTCACTGGCACTCCAGCAACAGGCTCCTTGCTTCTGGTCTGTTCTTCCATCCCACCCCTCCAAGTGAAACTGGAGTGGGCTGCAGATCTAGGGTCTTGAGAGCTGCTGACTAACGTGTTTGCACGGCCACCTCTGGCGGTCTCTGTAGCTTTCTCCTGAGCTTTCCTGCTGCCCCTTAATACCCCTAAATTCCTGGGTTTCCTAAGCCTCCATGCCAGCTTATCTCTGAGTGTCTGATGTCCACTCCCTTACCCGGAATCCCCTTACCCCTCCCATCACCTGGCAACTCCCACTAGGTCTTCAGGGCCTGGCTCCAGCACACCCTCTGAGGGAAGCCTCATTCACCTTCCGGCCTCCGGCCAGGTCCCCTGGGTGTTCATTCATGGCACCCTGTGTTGCCCAGCCGAACGGGATCACACTGAGGTGAAGGCCTGTTTTCTTACAGGCCTGTATCCCTCACCAGCTTGTGAACTCTTAGTCCTACTCATCTTCAGGCCCCCAGCCCCACAGGGTACAAAGGGCAGTGCAGACAGTCAGAGTGGAACAAATAAATGAAATTTCAGATGTGATGGAGGACAGCTTTAGAATCTGGAATTCACAGGGGGTGTTTGTGTCTTGTTAGGAGATCTTAAGGGGAACGAGGGAGAACAAAACACTGGCCCTGCCCTACTTCAACTGCTTCTGGACACAGAGTTCATCATAAAGGAAGAAAGAATCCCCAGATCCCACTCACCTCTCATTGACAGCAAGGTTCTGTTGCTTTAAAAAACCCAGAAAAATATTGAGGACCCAGCTCGTTACTTTTTTTGGCTCTGCCCTAGTTTCTTTTATCACATTCTGGAAGAACTCTAGTAGGCCAACTTCATTCTGTAAAGAAAGAAAAAAAATATATATAAAGTCTCCAAAAAAAATGAAAGATCAGCATTCTGAAGGCAAATCTGAAACTATCACCCTCTGCTTTCTCTGAGACATCTACCTGGACTTTCCTAAACATGGAAATGCCACCAGAAAATTCTGATCACTTTCAGCAAACAGCAAGTATTCAACTTCTACTACCATCACATTTTATGTAGCATTCTCTCAAAGGAATGAACATATTCCAAGGGCCGGGCTTGGTGAGCCAGAGGACGATGAAATCCACTATCCCCCAAACTCGCCTGTCCTCTCACTGTCAGCCCTGTGTACCCTATACCCTTTACCCTTGGGCTGCATCCTTCATCGTCGGGCCCATGATGCTTGGCTTGCCTTCGCTGTCTCTTTCCAGGCCTGTCCTCTGCTGGAAGTCCCAGTGATTGTGAGAATAAGAAGGCAGGAAAAGAAGCAAATGAAGAAGGAACAGACAGAACATTCTACCTCTGAAAAAATCAAAAGTGGATCGTAACTGTATTCATCTTTACACCATCCCCAAAATGACAGAAATGGTTTTCAAAATGAGGAAGAACCCAGGCACATGTGACCCACTGAGACCACACAGCTAATGGAGGGAACAGTGGCTTCTGGGCTTTCGGAGCCAAGCTAGACACAGCTAACTCTGCCTCTCCTCCTGCTCCGTGAAAACAATAGACTGGGTGGAGTCAACAAGGAGATGTGAAGAAGACTACTGTCTCCCCCTCTGGTCCATCAGCTCTGTGAGTCAGGGGCATTCTGTCCTGTCCACTCGACAACTACAGCTCAGTCAGTGCTGGGCCACGGCAGCTACCTGGTAAATATCTGTGGATGCAATTAATGTCTGCTGCCATCACCATGTGCATTTAAAACAAAATCACATGTGCAAGCTCATTCTTTATCAGACCACATTCACCTTTAAGTATTAGCATTGCCACAATTATGCATAAGAACAACCCCAAAGCCTTAACTACTAGCTCAGATCAGTTTGGCAGAGCCAAAAAATGTGGCTAAGTCCATCCTTTGTTTCTCAGTAAGAAAAACAAAAACATGCTTCCCTCACACAGGGAAAGCTGAAGGTTCCAAAATGCAGAGGGAACACATTTTTAGTAGATATCTCCTACCTGCTGAAATGCAAATAAAACCACACTTTCCCTGAAATGGTCTTTTTCACTTTATACTGTGGGTAAGGCTCTTGAACCTTTGCCCCTTTCAGAGAATCTTCATTATGCAAAGGGACCTTCTGGAAAAACAAGAAACTGGGAAGAAGCGAGACATACGAACAAAAGTTCTCTGAAAGCTCAACTATTGCAGATGCTATAATGTACACACAAGCACATAGTTGCTAAGGTAGAAATTCCATAATAAAAAAAAAATCTACAGGCCCTTTGTAACAGATAAATTCTCTAGTGACAAGCCTACTGAATAATCCCATAATCATCTCCTGAATCTCTTTTCAACCCAACGTTACTATTCTGCTCATGCTAAACCAGGGCAAAGGCCGCCTCAGCAGCCAAAGCTTGACTGCAGATAAAGGCAAATGCAGGCAGAATGAAGAGGAAGTTCTGCTTAACTTATAGAGAAGTATTCAAACTTCCACAATGGTACAGCAAACCGCTGGGGAAGTAGAAAACTGCTATCCAGCCCAAATCAGACGGACAGGATTCCCTTTGTTCTAACCCAGACAGGCTTGCCCGCTGGTGAAAAGAGCTGTCAGAAGGAGAACTCTTTGTTTTGCCAAGGAAAGGTTTTCTAAATCCACCTAGAAATATTGCACTTGAACTCCCAGGCTTGGCTGAGTTGCTGGGACGTGATGAATATCTATTCTTCTACCCTTGGGTGGTTTTTTTATTGGATGGATAACATGGCAAGTCAGATTTCTGTTTGTCTTTTTGTGTCAGCGCTATGATGAAGCCTCTCCGAGCTGGAACCGTACATCACTGGGGGATACACAGCTCCGGCACACAACTGGAAGTGGACGTGAAAATCTGTGATGGTAATGGGGTGCGCTACATGAGGCACGGTTGAAGAAGTCCGAGCCGCAGCCGCCCAGAGAATGACGGATCAATACAAAGTCACACATGGGCTGTCTGCTCTGGCTCTTTAGATCAAAAGCCTGTGTTTCAAGCATTCTGAATAAGGTCTTTTTAGTTCTTCTTAGGAGATCAGCAACTGCTAATAAGCTCGGCACAAATCTCTCAAGTCTCTGGTGAACATGTCATAGCAGCCATCTGGTTTTCTCAGGAAAAGTGCACTGGTAACTCCCTTACATAAAAACCATATGAAGAGCAATGCAAAAAGGCCACTGCAGTAGGGAACCCCCAACTTCCTTCTCGAAGGCAACGTGCAAGAGTCCGACTCGGACTGACCTATCCTACATCAGAGCCAACACTCTACTACGCAGTGCATCAAGTCTACTGGCTGAATGTGACACTAATTGTTCCTTCAGCCTCAGCGAACAAAACAGGGACAACTGGTCCAGTCTTGTGTGTAACGCCAGACAGCCTTTATAGCCCTATGACCGGGAGGCATCCTTTTCACATTTTAATCAAATTTCCCGAAGCATTCAATTACACCCAGCGCCACTGCCAGGTCAGCCTCGTGGAGGCTAAGAGGAACCCTCCACCACTAATGGATCTGTCAGTTGGTCAAAGCAGGTGTGTGGCAAGGCAGAGGGGATCGCCTCACCTTCACTGTCCGCTCTGGAAAGGAACTCTGACCTGCCCTTGCGTCGGGCCCCAGAAGGAGTATCTTTTTGCAGTGCTGTCATTTACAGTCTACCTTCAGAGATGACAAAATGTCGGAAGACTGTGCAGCTGGAATAGGATGAGGGCTGATTTCCCAGCTACCATTCTTGTTCTAAGTCACACAGCCTTTGAACCTGATGACAGGGCAGAAATTAGCTGCACTATATTTAGAAGTAGAATGAAACTTGAGACAGCTGCCCAGTGGCGGACTTCAGAGAAGAAGAAACCCATAAAGTACAAGCTGAGGAACAGCTGATTATGTGGCAGGGAGCGATGTGGCACTAAAGGAATCTTAGATTAGCAATCCGGGGCTAGTTAAGAGGCTTTGAGGAGTATTTCCAGAATAGCTGCTAGACATTGAGAAGGGCGGCCAGCCCTGTGGGAAGTTGGCATGGCAGCAGCTGCTGCTGCTGTTAGCAATGATGGTATGCTTTAATAACAGCAACAAGAGGGGCTAGGCACTGTTCTAAGTGCTGTCTCTACGGTAACTCATTTAATTCTTTTTTAAATAATTTTTTAATGTTTATTTCAGAGGGAGATAGAGTGCAAGTGGGGGAGGGGCAGAGAGAGACGGAGACACACAATCTGAAGCAGGCTCCGGGCTCTGAGTTGTCAGCACAGAGCCCGACGTGGGGCTCAAACTCACGAACCGCAAGACCATAACCTGAGCTGAAATTGGACGCTCAACCAACTGAGCCACCCAGGTGCCCCATTAATTAAAACAACCCTGGGTTGGTCCTAGAATTCTCTCTCACAGACAAGGACACTGAGGCATGAACTTGCTTGAGGTCACACAGCAAGAAAGCACCAGAACTGGGATCTGACCCTTTGTGGTCTGTGTTCTTAATCTCCATGTTACACCACCGCTGATGAAGAAAATATTATGTCCCTGCCTTCCTGGGGACCGAGACGGAGCACCTACCAGTGCCAGGCACGATGTGAAGCAACTAACTCATCAAAAGAATGCACTTTCCCACCACTTCCATTATTTTATTTGGTACCTGCCAGCTGTTTAAAGGTTCTTAACATATTAAAAATGTTGCAAAGGCCCTTAGCAATTAACTGAGAAATTAGGAGAAAATGGCAAGTTCTCTTTCTGCCTCTGCCAATGTACATCTATGCCACCTGGCACTCTCCGCTGTGGCCTGACACACACCTCCCCCAGGATCAGGGAGGAAGAGTCACCACTGCCCCCCCGCCCAATGCCATACAGAGCTTCTAGGGAACAGGAGAGTGGCCAGAGTTGCTGGGCCTCTCTTCTACATCCCTTCCACATGTTCTCCTCAGAGAAGTTACAGTGGGTATGTCTCAGCCAGGACACTGCCCAATTCTGATGCACCTTCTGACATTACGAAACCAACCCCATTACCGCTCACATAGTTTTGGTATCAAGCACACTGTACTTTACTGCATTTTAACATTTCAAACACGAGGAACTTGTGCATGAGTTTACACCTAACTGGGCAGGTCATTCCTGTGGTGGGAGCAGCTGACTGTAAGGGAGACCCTGCATCCGTGGACTGAACCCGGTGCTCACAAGCCATGGTTTGCCATGCTGTGGAGCTACAAATTGGAACTGCACCCATCTGCCACGTGGCCGGGATGCTGGGGCCAGCGGCCACTGAGCATTTCTGCAAACACTGTAAGAGGGCTCAGCAACTGTAGATCAGTGGGGACTCCACTGTTCCCTCTTTATTCCTGTGAACTTGGTCACTCTTACAAAATGAGAACACAATACAGACTCACTAACTTTGTGAAAAGTGGCCCTAAAAATAACATCAAATGCTAGTGTTGGGATGGAAATGGAAATCGGTAGGGAGGCCTCAGTGGTGGTGCTAGGGAAGAAAGCAGAAGTTATAGCTACATTAAGGACTGACACTTTCAGTGGGGTGGTGGCTTGGGTCTATGATGTGAAGGAGCCCTCCCTCTGCTTTTCACGGCAACAAGAAGTGGCTGTTGAAATCCTGGAGTGAGTGTTCACATGCGCTCACGCACACACACACACATACACACAGGATCATCCAGAGGAGTCCTGGGTAGGAAAAAACTAAAGGCAGCTGATTGGTGATGTGAGACTAGCACAGAAGACACCACTCTCACTTGAGTGCGTCAGGAGGAAGTCAGAATCCTGAACTATCATGGCCACTTTCAAGAACACGAAGATCTGAAGCAGCTCTGAAACTGGCCTAAGAACACCACGGGTATATACTCTCTAGTCTGTCTCATAAAGTACACAATGAGAAAGAGCTACAGTCCAATTTTGGTCTTCATAGTCTCTCCTCCTGGGTCATGTTTCCAGTGGGTTTGGAAGCCCCTAAAATCTGAGTAAAACTCTAGTCCCAACAATTTCACTTGTGCTTTGTTCCCAGCAAAATCGGGAAGTACACACATCTGAGTTTAACTCAGGATAATGGTTCCATTCGGGAAAGGCTCACACCTATATCTGGCTTAGACTAATATGACAATGAGTATACGTTTTCCAAGATACACTTAGTCTAGGAGGGACGTGGAGGAAAACCAATATGGCAATAAGACTTTTCCTTGGATAATCAAAACCCAAATAATTTAGGTAATAAACGTTGACTGCAGACCGGCATAATTAGAAAACTGTATCTGTAAGAGTGGGCCATAAAAAGTATGCTATCAAGAAATCAATTCTGATTACAATCACATATCAATGTGCCTAAAGCCACCATTGTCACATGGAGCCAACATGGAGAGATCATGTGTGGTCAACAGCAGCTTTCTGGCTGCAGCTTAAAAACAGCAGCAAGAAAGAAACTGCTTCCGGGCAGTGCTTGCTCGTTTGCTCTGAGACCTGACTGAAACCTGAAGTAATATATTTTCACTGTCCTCAAAAGGAAATCATTTCACAAACAGGAAACCAGGCATCAGGATGGATTAAGGAGGGAGCCCCTATGAATCTCCAAGGTTGGGCACTCAGGGCTTCACTCCTCCCTGCACTTTTGTGACAGTGGGCAGATCCCTGAGGGGTCAAATGACCCTGAGCCCAGCGGATCCGTCCCTCTGAAAGTCCTTTGTTACTTGCATCTGAAATAAACTTGCACTGTTGGTTTTGCAGGAGTGAAGTTAGAAGATGGGTCTTTTATTCAGCTTTACCAGAACAAAATATTGGTTATGTTTCTAGCGCATACACTAACTGTAAAAGCACCCACAGGCTAGCAAGCACTGGGTACAATTTTATAAAATGAAGAATAAAATCAATTTCAAAAATTACATGGAGCTGAAATATGGTGAGCGACGATGTTGACCAAATGGATTTTCCTTCAGCAGTAGTTAGAAGGCCAATGCTTTGCTCTTCAGTACATCTAAGCAGTCTAAAACCAGTCAATATGGTTTCAGAGGCCTTTTTAAACTATTAGCTTTAAAGAAGTATTACCTATGGGTATACAGGCATTTATCATGGGAAATTACTTTACAGACAGCTCATCCAAAATGAAAGCCAAGCCATTTCAAGCTTACTAGAAACTCAAAGCAAAACTCTCGGAAAACAATCCATTTAACAATCAACCATAGTCATGATATCTTTTCTGTTTCTTCATCCCCTGGAGACACTTTAACCTTTTTCATGGTGTCAGAAACAAAGGATTATGACTTTAAGTGGGGAATAACCATCTAGGGAAAATGAAGTAGTTCAAATAGGACTGCACATCTTGAGGCTGAAAACAAAGAAAGCCAGCCACATACAGCAGCACAGGTCACTAATCTGGAGGGTCACAACCACTTTTTCCTGCAGTCTTACTGGGGCCATGATGGATCTTAAAATTCTTCCTTGTGCAGCTCTCTGTGTGTTAGCAGCTGTTTGGTGCCAGTGTTCTTCTCCCCGCCAACTCGTTCTAGGGAGTCTGCTTGGCTGGATTTAGATTTCTTTTAGATTCAGTCAAGATTCTTCTCTGTCAATCACCTACAGTATGAGTGTACCCTCCCCTCCTCTCTTTCAGCTAGGGAGGGTAACAGCTCCAGTCACCTTGGCAGAGCTCTCCCCTCCAAAGCATCAGAGGGGAGGTCTGAAGTTAAGACTATCTCTTAGTCAGTGTTTTGACCCAGTGCCCTGTGGGGCTACCTGGGAGAGTTAAAAGTGACACGGAAAAGATAGAGCTCTTCCACCTGAAAATGACACAGGGCACTGTGACGCATACAGCAGGCCCTCAAGAAACACTAAACTGGGGATGCTATGCCATTCCTCCACTGAAATCTATATTTATTTATTTTGAGAGTAAGAGCGAGTGAGCTCAGGGTAAGGGCAGAGAGAAAGGGAGTACGAGAATCTCAAGCAGGCTCTGTGCTGACAGCACGGAGCCTGAGGTGGGGCTTGAACCCACAAACTGAACCGTGAAATCATGACCTGAGCCAAAATCAAGAGTTAGACATTCAATCGACCAAGCTACCCAGGCGCCCCCCTCCACTGAAATCTTGATGAGGTGGACATCTTTCGTCTACTGACTTCATACACAGCCAGTCATCCTGTGAGCTCGTATCTCTTCCTTACCAAGCGCCTGCCACATGCTAGGATGCATGACATGAGGCAACAGGCAAAATCATCCCACAAACTCTACTTATTCTGCCCTCTGTGGAGACCCATTCGATGATTCGGTCAGAAGGAGCCAAGAACCTAAGGCAGCAAGTTCAAGAAACAAAATAAAGTTGCAGAGGCGAGCTTACATTTATTTTTTGTGACTTAAATTTCCTACTTGGGAAATGGATATAATTTCTGCTTTTCATTGGATTTGACTGATTTTCACTAATTTAGTAGACAGCACTTTAAGGCAGTCTGACCTCTTAAAAACCAAGTGATCAAAAGTTTTAAAGGAGTCAGTGGTCTGTGATTGTGCCTAATGAAGCATTAGTGGGACTGTATAAAACATTAACAAATGTAAAATTCTATTTTCTCTATCAAGTGATCCAAAACAGCAATGAACGTGACACATTACTCCTGTTTGGCACTGTGGCATATTATATGTGCAGGCAGGTAATAGAGCTTCGGCATGTAAATAAAGCCTGGGCTCTGAAGTCCCACAGGCTTGGCTAAGTTACTTAACGTCTTACATTCAAGCACAGAGGTTATGTTTCCTTATCTGTAAAATGGGGAGAACAGCAATATCTACCTCAGAGGGTTGCTGTAAGGGTAAATGAGAAAGTGACTGCTATAAACCACAGAGACTTCTGTCAGTGAGCAGCCATTTTTATGTACTGCTTAGGCAAATAACTACAATTTGTTTGCATTCTCTGTATCAGGTAAGGCAGAATTTAGGAAGAGATACCCTCACAGACATCGTCCTGGGATTATCTGCTAAGAAAAATGCACATGCATATAATCTAGATCATTCTAATAATTACTCCTGGAATATGCTGATTCAGAGAAGGACTTGCTACACTATTAGAACTTCTTATTTTTCAGAATCCTAACACCTGGATTTCAGCTTCTGCATTTCTGTTCCTTTATCCTTACAAATGAGGTCAGCAATGAAGGCAATTTGAAATAAGGAAGGGAAGCAAGGTTGTCTAAATAGGTCCAAGTTTCAGGTGGGGCAGGACACTTTTTATGTGGCCAGAGGAAAAAACACTAATATAGATTTTCTGTTCGGAGGGGACTGTCAGGAGGGTCCATGAGAGAAAAACAGAATACAGATTGGATTTAACGTCCTAACAAAACCAGTTCAGAAAACAAGAGTTAGAGAGACCAAGTGATTTGCCTCTGGACATAGTATGGGGGTGGTTAGAGCAGTGGTCCTGGTCTTCTCACCCAGAGTTCAAGGAGCCAGGCATCGTTCCATGATTTGCTAGGTTGTCAAGACTGGTTTATGTATCTGACCGTTGGAAACAGGGATGCTTTTATTAGGAATGCTGCTACTTCCAGGGCTTTCACGAGTATTATAAACAGTATCCTATCCACTTACTCATCTGTCCATCCATTTACTGAATAAATATTCACTGAGTGCCTACTATGTGCCAGACATGGTGGGAGATGCTAAAATATAATAATAGAGTTCTGTAAACATCAAGCCTAAATTATCAGTCCATAATCCAATCCTTGCCAGACAATAAAATGATACGATAAATTAAAGACCAGAGGTAAATTCTGCAGTCTCTGGTATTTGTGAGTAAGGCATGTGTGTGAGGGTGGGTGTGTGCTAAATGCTTAACTTAATAAGCAATCTGAAGGCACAGAGCATGGAGTCGAAGCGGCAAAGCACACCTCCACTACTGCTACTTATTTAATGAATACTCCTGGGCACTCTTTAAATTGAAAGATGGTTCATTAGATTTGTGCATCTGCCCTTCTCAGCAATCTGTCGTGTTTCTGATGAAGGCAGGAAAACACATGAACATATCATTTTCAGGTCTCAGTAATTCAGCTTTCAATGATTACAAAGTCGTAAAGAGCTCAGGATGCCTACTTTGAGGAAAACAATTTGTCTGAATCATTCTCTTTCCATTGCTATTAAGTTCTCTTTGCGCTCATCTTGGGAATTCAAAGAACTAGCCCTTTAAAAAAACAATGAATCACCTAATACATTAGCTGCAAGCTATGCAAATAAACATATTTTTAAGATATTAAAAGACTAGTCCCTTCAAAACTGGCTCAAAAATCACCTTCTTCTTGAAGTTTTGACCTTTTGTCCCAATCAAGGTAATGACTGCCTCCCTGGGCTCCCATCCTGCATTATGTATCTATTGGTTAGCTGGTTAGCTGTCGTGTGTGTGTGTGTGTGTGTGTGTGTGTGTGTGTGTGTGTGTGAACTCTTGGAAAGCAAAGAAACACATATTTAAAAAAAATCTTTGTCTCTGAGTACCTGCTACATAGAAGATGCAAAATAAAATAAAAGCGGTGGACTTAAGAGATGAAATATGGGTTCCCCGAAACAGGATGTTAAACTATGAAAACGTAGACCCACTCACCGGGCACCCCTCAGCCTTTATTCAAGGCCTCCTGTGAAGGACACATGAGTGGAGCCTGGATCAGAAACATGAACAAGAAAACGTCCCTGCCCTCAGAAGACTCACTTTCAGTGAGGGGCAGCAGACGCTCCCCACCACCACATGCTTGTCGGAGGCCAGGTGTGACACTGCTAGAGAGATGCTCTCCACAGGGAGTGCATATTTGCAGTTCATGCCTTGGAGAGAAATAGCCATAATCCTGTGAGGAGTTTCTGAGAGGTCTTTTCACCTCTCTTATAAAGGAAGCTGATACACAAAAAGAAATTTTAACATTATATTTAGTGGATTCTTTTCTGAAATCATAGTTGTGAGCAAAGAAATGCCCAGGGGCACCTGGGTGGCTCAGTGGGTTAAGCATCCGACTTTAGTGCTGGTCATGATCTCACGGTTTGTGGGTTCGAGCCCTGCGCCGGGCTCTGTGCTGACAGCTCAGAGCCTAGAGCTCGCTTTCGATTCTGGCTCTCCCTCTCTCTCTGCCCCTACCCCGCTCACACCCTGTCTCTGTCTCTCAAAAATGAATGAATGTTAAAAAAAATTTTAAAAAAAATGGCCAAGAAACCTGGGTTCTTTACTTGTGACCTCCAAAGGCTGCCTGTGTTCACCTGGCAGAAGGCCAAACAAAGAGGTAACAGATGTCTCTGAGGTGAAGAGCCAGTGGGCTCCGTCCCAGTCTTCGCGCCCCCTGTGTAATCTGGCGGTTGTAAAATGTAGGACCAGAATGTGGCATTTCGTATTTAGTACAGTGGGCTGGAAATTCAAGTGATCAGATGTACGAGAAGATGGACAGGACTAAAACTCAGTTTGGTTATGTCAACCTAGGGAAAAATACTTGAGTTGTAAGATGCTTCAGATTAAAAGTTGTTGTGTCCAATATGCTAACTGATTCACACAAAGATCTGGCATTAAGCACCGCTGACGTGCTAATCTGTGCTGAGGAACAGTGAGTGAGAGGGTGACACAGCCCTTGCCTAGAAGTTGCTGAACAAATCAAACTATGAAATAACTAAAATCCAGCACTGCCACCATCACAGAGTTATGTCTAAGACGCGACTTCAGCTCGCGGCATGCAGTGGTCAACTCTGCCTGGAGCATGAAAGATGGTCTGAGCACTCCTAAGCATTCCTGGGAGGAAAAGAGTTTTCACGCGAGAGTCTCTAGGTAATTTTCCCATTAGCTGATTTATAAAGACAGAGCTGTTCATTCAACAAATACCCACTGGCCAGCCCTGAACCAGGAGCGTTGGGGCTGCTGTTACTGAAGTATATAAATATGTACATTACAACATTCCTATGTAGTTATTACTGGTTAATTAAAATATGCAAAAACCCAGGGTCTATGCAGATTCCGCTGTCACAGAAGCTAAAGTGTGGCATATCCCCAGTGCCCGAACCATGCAGCAGCAAAACTTCCTACTTCCTAACAGACAAGCAGAAGACAACTGTGACAAAACCCTACACTCACTGATGCCAGATCACTTTAATGTTGCCATGACAAAGAAAACAGCAAAGCCCCGGGCAGCTTTGAAAAGAATGGAAAATCCCTAAGCAGGTCTCACTGGTGTCAGATTCTCTAACGGCCCCTTAAGATGCATCCTCAAGCCTCAAAGGACCGATACTTTTAGTCAGAGTTTTCAACATTTCGTGTGGAATAAACGTTTTTCTTCTACAATTGAGAAACAGCTGGCTGGCTTTTGAGAACCGAACTTCCTGCCAGACCCTGTCATGGTTCAATACTGCTAGACATCTAGAAACCCTATACATTGATTTTCTTTTGTCCTGAGGACACATGGGAAAACATTCATCCATAACATTTGGACTGTCTTCAAGAAGCCTCCACGGCTGCTGTGAGCAGCTGTTCATTTCTGCAGAGAAAAAATGACTGACATGAGATCCCACTTCATCTTCTGGTTTTTTGAGGAGTATTTACCATAAAGGTGGTGAGCAAAGGTTATCGTGCCTTGTTCTTCTCAGAAGCATCTATTGTACAACTGAAGCACTCTGCCTGCTCCACTCAGAGCTCACACTGTAGAGCATTACCCTAAACTGCTGAGCTGGGCTTATTTTAGCCTCTGATCAATACCTACCAGTAAGGCGAAGCTGTGTTCTGGCAGCATCCCATACTGTTGAATGAGCTTCTCCCGGGTCTCACTGGGGAGCTCGGGGAGCCGCTCCCTGATCTGGTCAATGTTGATCACTTGCTGCAGGTCTGCTCCAGCAGGCAGAGATGCGCTGTCATAGAGACGCAGGGGAGGCAGGTTGGGCTCGGGCATAAACCTAGGCACACAGAGGAAATAGGGTCTGACTTGGAAGTGTTTGGTTTAACAGGAAAAATACCCTATCATCAATATGAAAGTTTCGTGTTTAGCTGCGATGTTAAAATTGCGAGTATCTTCTGATGTCCTATAATATCAATTCTCCCCTTTTCCAGAAGGAGTCCTTGCACAAGTGTATGCTATAGGTCAAGACCACCAGACCTGCTAGTGGCCGTGCTTATAAACTAATGATGAGCCAAAAAGGCACAACACAGGTTGATGCCACACTGCGATTTCTAACTGTGGATAAAGTACGTATTCATAAAGGCATAGACTGCGAAAAACAGGACCAAACGAGAACAATCTACTTATTAGGCAGAAAAAAAGACTTTCCCTCTTTATAAATTCTCACCATTTTTAGCAGTATCTGTGAAATAAATGAAAAGTCAAAGAAAAAGAAAACCTTAAGAAGTGGAAGAAATCAATGAATTTTGCCTAAATAAAATGTAGAAGCTATTGTGGAGGGAGGGAGAAGTGGGGCACAGGGGATTTTCAGGACAGTGAAACTATTCTCTAGGACACTGTAACAGCAGATGTACATCATTATACATTTCTCAAAACCCACAGAAATACAACATCAAGAGTGAACCCTAATGTAAACAATGGACTTTAGTTAATAAAGTCTCAATTTCGGTTCACCAATTATAGCAAATGTACCACACCAGTGTGTTTAGTGAGTTTTCAACACTTCCTGGGGAATAGATGCAAATCACACAGCAATGCAAGATGCTGTCAGGGGGGACTGGGGTGGGGGTGGGGCGGGAGGCGGACAGGGAGCACGCAGTATGTGCCAAGGAGCCTACGGGACCTTTCTGCTGCACCACCGTATATAATGTCTTTTCTTCTGTTCGATCTCAGCATCCAACATTTTCTCTCTATTGATACTTGTCAAAGGGCTTACGTAAAAGCAGGACAATACAGAGCAAATGGTGGTGCCAAGGTGACAGATTAGATGTGCAAGCAACCCATCATCTCAGTGCCAAGTCTATGCTGTGTATCGGCCTGACTTCTGAAGGCAAGGGGAAAGCCTAAGGGAGGCTTCCGGAATCCCACCTATTAACCTGAGGGATTGAGCCAAAGCCACTGGCTGACCTAAAAGCCAAACTGTGTGCTGATTAGGAAAGTGGCGTAAACAGAGTAGGGCAGCAACACTGGAGAACCAAGAAGCTCTTGGGAAGAACATATTGAACTGAGAAGATCACAGCGATTCAAACAATCTTGACTCTGACAGACAGGGCAGGCGGCCTGCAGGGGAGGTTCACTCTGAGGGTTTAGGAGTTTCTTTCCCACATCACAGTGCTACATCTGTTCAAGAGGCTTGCCATCGACAGCACGAGTTGCACTTAACATCTTTCTGCACTTCGTGAAGGAACAGTGGGCTAATCTCAACAACTTTGCCGATTCAAACCTCTATCTTTAAAATCTGCTAAACTCAGTGAGGAAAAAACAAAAGTTTTCAGTTTACCTTAAGCCTGTCCTTATTATTTACTTTATTTCTGGATCTCATATTAAGTACAACTTGTTTCGTTTATCAATTAACTAGCATCACCCGAGATACGAAGGGAAATGCCATTGACATATGCATCTTTTTCCCCCCATATCTTCCCAAGGTTCTTCAGTGTGTTACTGAATTTGTAACTGAATATAAGAATATCCTAGGCCCCATCCTCGACTGCTACCCTCTCAGCTCATTTATAACAACTCTCAGGCAGAAGTGAGTCAACAGCATCTTCCAATAGTTGAATTTCGTCAAATAAGGCACTCTGAGGCTACCAAACCAAGAAAACATTCTTTCTCTCAGTATACACATAAAATAGGAAGTCCAGATTTTCCATCATGCAAGAATACAAACAGAAAGTGGTTCTTAAAAACTATCCAGGATCATTATGGTGCTCTACGAGTGGATTTGAAACACATCCCTGATCCCAAACACATAATGGTACTTTGACAAGAGGAGTAACTACCTGTAGTCTTGTTTTCCTTCTTTGTCTCTCATCGGTACGGTGCATCTACGACAGTTAAATAAGAAAACATTAAACAAACATCACGAGCAGCATTGCCTAGCATATGTGCAAAGGGAAAGGGGTAACCCTGACCAATAAGGGACACAGGCAAATTCAAGCTCTTTAACCTTCTTAGGGAGACACTTACATGACTCCATGAAAAAATAATATTAATGAAAGAGAAATATTTAGATTAATTAAAAACATGGGAGAGAGAAGAAATTGCTTCAATGTTTCCAGCTTCCAACCAGCTCAAACTCTTGTCTTCTGAACTTCCTTCAGTCTCCTGCTAAAAGCACAAAATCCTCAAAATTCAGTCAGAATATCAAAGTTATCCAAACAAAATAAAACAAAACAAAGGCACCTCTGTAACCAACACTAAGCTTTCTTTACCTCTAGCTTGAACTAGTACAGCTTAAGTCTGATAGAATTTAAGGAAATAGAAATTCTTGCCACAAAGCGGGTAAACTGGAAGCAAATGAAAGGCCAGAATGTAAGCACTTATGTACAGGTCTGGTTCAGTTTCAACCGCTTACCAGTCCTACAGGATATTCTATCTGTGTAACATATAGTATTTTCCCAACTGCACTAGTGAGAAAAGCATTCATGCAGAGAAGCTAAGTACCTTCTTCAAGGTCACAAGGCTTGCCTGTGGTGAGCCTAGATTGGAGCCCCACCCAGCTGCGTTCAAGATGCTTGTCAGTGCAAACTCACCCTAGCTTGTAGTCAAATGATCGAGTTTCATTCAGAATTTCACATCCATTCTCAAGTTCGTCGATTTGTCTCTGAATTTCATAGTCTAAGAAAAACATAGTAATTTAGTATCATATTTTCATTCCTTTCATCCAATCAAGCATTAATTAGAAATCTTTTTCAATCTTTAAGTCAAAAATAATCAAGAGAGTTGTTCATACTAATTCTTCCCTGACATGCTATATTTTCTCACTGCCATCATAGGATAATCGTGCCGGAAAGGGCTTTTAGGAAGCTCTGCTTCCTTACTTTCTGACAAAACTCAGGTTCATGGTGACCCAGTCCAGTTTACAGCTCTTGGCAGAAGAACGGCTAAGACAAATATCTAGGCCAACTAACTCCAGATCCAGGTCTGCTGCCAATCAAGAGTTCTAATCCAGGGATCCATGGACAGACTTCAAGGGGTTCTGGGACCTCCTGAAATTATACACAAAATATGGGTGTGTGCATTTGCATATTTTTAGAGAGAGAGTCCAGAATTTTCATAGGGATCTATGACCTCAAATCATTAAGAGCTGCTACTCTACGCCATGCTCCCTCACCACCAAACCAAGCAGACTGTGGTACACAAAACACAGCCATAATTGTTAAGCCTTTTTTCTGGAAGGAGCTTAAGCCTGCCCCTTCACTCCCCACTCCATCATGTGCCACTTTCCCTCACCCAAATCCAAACTTTTAACTGAGGTGACAAGAAGCAGCAACACCAAAATGTATCAGTCTTTGCTCCCCATCTCCCCCACTGAGATGATGACTACTAGGCATGATGTAGGGAGAAGCCCGGGGTGAAAAAATCATGCATGGAGAATTAAACCCATCGTAGTAAATCTGTGGTTCTTTTGGTCTGAGTGAGAACACAGGCAGAATTCGGTCTCAGGGGGCTCCTTCATAAATCATTATGGGTAAATCTACCTAAAATCTTGCTATTTGTTTTTTTTAGGTTACATCATCACCTCCTAGAATAATGAGTTCCAGAACACTTACTACCCACAGCGTGAGGCAGAGCTTTCTTCTATTCATTCCAAGCTTCCCCTTCACAACACTGGGCTATAAGGGTTTCCCTGACCCAGACCTCTCATGGCTTCATAAATGTGGACTGTATCTCCTTCTAGAGACAGAAGAGCCCACCCTCTTTTGTCTATCTTCATGTGGGAACCATCCCTTACCCCTTTCCCTTGATAAAGTTATCCCCCTTGACCATTATAATGCCCTTTTCCTGAAAATTTGTAGACCCACAGTATCTTCATTGAGGCTGATCATTTCAGGCTCAGGATAAAGTTTCATACAAGACTAGAGAATCTTTGCTCTACGGTTTCCAATACTTTACTCAACAAGACCCAGGACTCTACTCAACACAAAGCAATGCATTCAGATATCTTGTGCTCTGTGCATCCCTGAAGGAATGCACTTTAAACTTGATCTCCTCCCTATATTACCTCTTCCTCTATAGAAACCTTTGGTTTTAAAGAATAGTTTAGTTCTCTGAGATATCTTCACAGTCAGCAACATATATGGGTCTGCATGAGCTCCAATAAGACCAAAACTCGATTACATAGGCATATGCAATCTATTAGTAAAAATAGTAAAAAACTAGAAAATGAATAATGAATAATTATAGTCATGAATAAATATGACTATAGTGAATAAATGTGACTGTCTAAAGTTCACGCAGGTCAGAAAGAATGTGCTAAAGGTACAAAATCAACATACAGAAATCGGTTGCATTTTTATACACCAACAATGAAGCAACAGAAAGAGAAATCAAGAAACTGATCCCATTCACGATTGCACAAAAAACCATAAAATACCTCGGAATAAACCTAACCAAGGATACAAGAGATCTGTATGATGAAAACTATAGAAAACTTATGAAGGAAATTGAAGAAGACACAAAGAAATGGAAAAACATTCCATGCTCATGGATAGGAAGAATAAATATAGTTAAGATGTCATTACTACCTAAGGCACTCTACACATTCAATGCAATTCCAATCAAAATTGCACCAGCATACTTCTCAAAACTAGAACTATCCAAAAATTTGTATGGAACCACAAAAGACCCCGAATAGCCAAAGTAATCCTGAAAAATAAAACCAAAACGGGAGGGATCACCATCCCAGACTTTAGCCTCTACTACAAAGCTGTCATCATCAAGACAGTATGGTATTGGCACAAAAACAGACACATAGACCAATGGAACAGAATCGAGAACTCAGAAGTGGACCCAAAAGTATACAGCCAACTAATCTTTGACAAAGCAGGAAAGAATATCCGATGGAAAAAAGACAGTCTTTTTAACAGATGGTGTTGAGAGAACTGGACAGCAACATGCAGAAGAATGAAACTAGATCATTTTCTCACACCATGCACAAAAATAAACTCAAAATGGATAAAGGACCTGAACATAAGACAGGAAACTATCAACACCCTAGAGGAGAAAGCAGGAAACAACCTCCTTGACCTCCATCGCAGCAACTTCTTACTTGACACATCCCCAAAAGCAAGGGAATCAAGAGCAAAAATGAACAATTGGGACCTCATCAAGATTAAAAGCTTCTGCACAGCCAAGGAAACAACCCAGAAAATTAATAGGCAACCAATGGAATGGGAAAAGATAGTTGCAAATGACATATCAGATAAAGGGTTAACATCCAGAATATATAAGGAACTCACCAAACTACACGCCCGAAACACAAACAACCCAGTGAAGAAATGGGCAGAAGATATGAACAGACACTTCTCCAAAGAGGACATCCAGATGGCCAACAGACACATGAAACGATGCTCAGCATCCCTCCTCATCAGGGAAATACAAATCAAAACCACACTGAGATACCACCTCACGCCAGTCAGAGTGGCTAAAATGAGCAAATCAGAGAACTCCAGATGCTGGCGAGGATGTGGAGAAACGGGCACCCTCCTACACTGTTGGTGGGAATGTAAACTGGTACAGCCCCTCTGGAAAACAGTGTGGAGGTTCCTCAGGAAACTAACAATAGAACTCCCCTATGACCCAGCAATAGCACTGCTAGGAATTTACCCAAGGGATACAGAAATGCTGATGCATAGGAGCACATGTACCCCAATGTTCATAGCAGCACTCTCCACAATAGCTAAAACATGGAAAGAGCCTAAGTGTCCATCAACAGATAAATGGATCAAGAAGATGTGGTTTATCTATACCATGGAATACTACATGGCAATGAGAAACAATGAAATCTGGCCATGTGTAGCAACATGGATGGACCTTGAGGGTGTTATGCTGAGCGAAATAAGTCAGGCAGAGAAGGACAAATATCATATGTTTGCACGTATAGGAGGATTAGGAGGAACTTGACAGAGGAACAAGGGGGAGAAGAAGGGCGGAAATGGTGGGGGAAAGGGAGAGAGGCAAACCATGAGAGACTCTTGAATGCTGACAAAAACTGAGGACTGATGGATGTGGGGGGAGGGGGGATGGGCATGGAGGAGGACACTTGTGGGGATGAGCACTGAGTGTTATGTGGAAACTAATTTGACAATAAACTATTTGTAAAAAAAAAAAAAAAAAAAGAAGGAATGTGCTAAATGCAAAAACAGAGTTACACTATTTTGTAGATCCTCCCATAAAAAGGATCCTCCCTTTGAATAGGCTTTGAATCGAATGTGCTGGAAGAGACACTGTAGGAGTTCTAGAGCTTAGGACTCATGAAGCCTTGATGCCTCTGCCTTCATGACCCTGGAATGCCTACTGCCAAACAAAAAGGTCCAGGCTAGGTAAGCCAATGAAGAAGGACCACAGGAAAGAGAAGCCCAGCAGACCTCTAGCAGCAAGGCCTCGATATCTGAGTGATGTCACCTTAGATCCTTTGTTTCAGCTGAGCTGCCAGCTTCCACAGGGCATGAGTGAGCTGAGACAGGATCTAATCAGTAGAACTGTGAAAAACAAAATGGTGACTGTATAAGCCACTAAGGTTTGGGGTGGCTTGTTACAAAGCAATAGATAATGGATAGAAAGAGGAACGTTAATAGTAATAGCTGACATTCACCTATTGCTCTGGCCAGGAACCTGGCACTGTTGAGATTCTTCACTTCAGTTCGAACGCCCAAAGGCTCCCCAGGATGGTGCACAGATATATTGGCATCCACTCTTAACTGGCCCTCTGAGAGGAGAGAAAAAAAAGACAATTCTTTAGAAATTCTTTGAGGCAACATGGTCTTTTGAAGTCTGCCGGCAAGCAATATTTAATTCCACTTGCTGTTTAGCCAGTTATGGCAACCTGAGCTTAGAGAAGGTATGGTTGGTCCTGAAACTCTTCTGCCCACTTATGAGAATTACAGTCCTAAAGCATCTGAGGTGTGAGTTTATGTGTGCGTGCATATTGTACGCCCTTGTGCACATGCAGAAGACAGGGGAAATTCTGGAGGTACCAGATATAGAAATTTAATTTCGTTTTGCCAAATAAGAAAAACAACACTGTCAAAATGGAGAATTCCTCTGTAGTTTTATCCTGAGTTTTTATCCAAAGTATTAGAGCTGGGTTGGCAGGAAGGCATTAGAAATGATCATCTGATAACCCTGCAGAGCCCTCCAATGGAAGGTGGATTTCCAACAGGGATTCTAGGAGATCCAGAAGGGAGTCCTTGAGAATTTACAGCTGAAGGGCAAACACCAGAAACCTGGGCTTTTCCCCTCCTCCTTCCTCTGGGTACTGCAATAATCTCTTCTTTCCACAAACAGGACTCAGAATCCTTCCTGATTACTATAAGGATTTGCTACAGCAGACTGTGCTGTTATGAAGGGGTGAGTCTGCGGAGGAATTCGGAGGGGGCTGCCTCCCTCCTGGAAGGTCCTTCTCTTACCCAGAAAGCCCCTTCAGATAAGGGGCAATAACCCCTAAGGAAGCAAGTGGTTTGTGGAGAGGCCTAAGAGGCTCTTGAGGAGGAGAGAGGCAAAATCCTAAGATAAAAAACAATTGCATTTTATACCCTACAAAGTAAAACTCAAATTCTCTATTCTCCAATTTCATTTACAATATTTATTTATTTTTTTTTATTTTTTTAATGTTTTATTTATTTCTAGGATAGAGAGACAGCGTGAACAGGGGAGGGTCAGAAAGAGGGAGTCACAGAATCTGAAACAGGCTCCAGGCTCTGAGCTGGCAGTCAGCACAGAGCCCGACGCGGGGCTCGAACCCACGAACCGCGAGATCATGACCTAAGCGAAAGTCAGACGCTTAACCGACTAAGCCACCCAGGCGCCCCTCATTTACAATATTTAAAACTGAACAGAACACGAAGGCAAAATGCTGGATTTTTGTTTTCCTAGGCAGGTTTTTAAAGTTAAAAAGAACCTGCCAAATCTGAGGGCTGTGACAGGCTGAATCAAGAGATTCATTTTCCAAGATTCCACAGCAAAAGCATACTAAAATAATGAGATAGGATAAATAAATTGCATGTCAAGAATTCCATGGTCTTGGCCTCTGTTGGCTCCCCCAAATGCTGAGCTGTGGGGCTCAACCTCCTGCAAGCTGGAGACCCCGGCCGCCCACTGCCTGCTCCACTCTATCCACTTGTTCCCTAAGAACAAAGGATGAGCTCTCTGCTCTGCGGCCCCAAGTGCCACCCACGCCGACCATCAAGGAAAAGGTGCTTTCAGTTCAGAAATTACTCTGTGTCTCTAGCACGGACTTGTCAACATCTTGGACAATTTGTGCTTCCTTGAATCTCAAGAAGTCCCAACTGACAATGCTAGGTTCTCGGTCTTGGAAACCTGAAGTCATCTACACTGCTTGTTTCCTTTTCCCATTACATCAAACTGACAACGAGGTCCTGCCAGTTCTCTCCCAACCTTCCCCTCCCCCACCTCCACACACACCTCTCTCCCTTCCTCTCTATTTCCACTGCTGCCACCCTGGCCGGAGGACTCGGAACCTCAGACCAGGTTTCAGAATCGCATCCTGATTTGTAGTACAGCAACCCCTCCTTGTCCAGTCACCCACAACGTGGCTACGACTTTCGTCCTGCTACGATTTGGCTGTCATCATTTTTCCTACTTGTTCACGTGTAGTGCCAGCTTCTGCTGGACCATCTCGTCTCCTCTGCCTGGTACTGAAGAGAGATCATCCGGTCTCGGCTGACGGGACCCACATTTCCCCTGCTACTCATACCACTTTCTCCAGCTCTTCAGGGAAGCTTTCTGCATACAAGCCCCCGCCCACACCGCAGGCTCCTGCAAGTCCTCTTTTTTTTTTTTTTTTTTTTTTTGCAAGTCCTCTTTATCACTAGGGCTGTCCCTTCTTCAGCCTCTGCCCATTCCCCAAGGTCCCAAACCTTCTCCTCCTGGAAGCTCTCATCAATAAGCTTGCCTCCACTGGTGGCTCCTCTGAACTATTAGAATATACACAGTCAATAACCACAGAATTTAGCACATGACTACAGTCTATTTTGAATTAAACTTATCTTTAGGACCGAAATGGAAGGCTCTTCAGGACTGTGCCTGGATTTCAAATCCTCACCCACTCTCCTTCCCAAAAACATCATTCTTTCGGCCATCTCCTCTCTCCCACATCAGTCATCTCTCACTTTCTCTGCAGTTTTTCCAGTGGAGACACACGCAGAAAGTATCTCTCCCGGAAAACAAACCCAAACCACAAACCTAGTCCCTTGAACCCCATTTCATCAGTCACTAAGCTGTCTCTCTGCTTTCCTTTCCAGCAAATCCTCGTGAACATGTTTTGCTTGCTTGTTGCACATCTTGTCTCTACCATCTCACCTCCTGTTCACTCCTAAACCCTGTTCAGCCTGGCTTCTGTCCCCACCTCTCTGGAAATGCCTCGTCAAAGTCACCAGCAACCTCCTGGCTAACAAATGCAGTGGACACAGGGCCTGTTCGGTCTTCCCCTTGCTGGACACCCCAGCGGCATGCAACATACTGACTACGCCTTCCTTCTTCAACTATCTCCCTCCCTCAGCTGCTGTGACCTTATAAGCTCCTGGTTTCCCTCCTACTTTTCTGGACACTCTACTTCCATTCCATTTGCTGGTGTTTTCATTCCCATCTAATTCAGAACCCTCTTCTTGCACGCTCTCTGGAGGGGTATGTAGTTATAAATACCACCGATGTGCTGGCAAGTCCTAAATTTCTCTCTTCTGTCCAGACCTCTACTCTGAGCCCCGCACTTACCTCTAGGGTCGACCTGACACTTCCATTTGGGGATCTCAGACATTTCACTTTTTAGGACTAAATCCTGATTTCCCCTCCACAAAGCCATGCTCGTTTTCATCTTTCCAGTTTCAGCCAACAGCACCACCTAGCTCCTCAAGCTTCTTTGAAGGCATCCTTGATTTCTTCCTGCCCCTTGATTTCCACACCAGCCTGTTAACAAATTCTATTATTTCTAAAATCCACCTTGAGTCTGCACAGCTTGATCTCTCCATCTTTCCTTACACCATCCTGTCCAAAACTGCATCATCTTTCATCTGGATTACTACAAGAGCTTCTTACCTGGTCTCTTTGCTTCTACTCCTACTCATATGAAACCCACTTTCCACAGAGCAGCCAGAGTGGTTTTCTAAAACCTTAATCAGACTCTGTCATTTCCTTGCTTAAAAGCCCTTCAACGACTTCCCACTGCAGTTGGGATGAAATCCAAACTTCTTACCATTACTGGTAATCTATCCCTTGTCTACTTTTTTCGGTCTTATTTGATCCATTGTCTTTTTCACTGCCATATTCAGAATCTAGAGCTGGGTATGGCAGAAAGTAACTGTTCAATAAATACCTTGTTGGAGAAGCCAGAACTCTGGTACTTTCCTCAGCAATGAGTAAGCAGATTGGTTACTGTCTCACAAGAGGCTCCTGATAAGTTCTCAAGTTCTGTCTGAATAAGACTGATCTACAGCTGGAATCATCTGAAAGGCCTATTCAGCTCAGGGGAAAACTTCTGAAGTATGCTGAGCTGTGCTCAACCAGATCTCACTTCTTGGGAAACAACTTCTTTTTGAACTCAGGGAACCCTGAATGGGACTTCATCTGCTCTTAAAAATGGCACCATCTTTTACAATTTAGAATTTTAACTTGGGTAAGGAACAAAAGCATGAATTTCAGTCTCTCCCAGAGAAGGCCATGCTATATAAATGTCTGAGAGGAATCATTTAGTATCCTGCAGTGTTGAAAGAGAGTCCAGTAGCGTGGATTCAAATATAGTATCAAATATTAACAAAAGACATTCTATCCAGTGAAGACAAAATACCTTTTAAACAAATTAAGTTAAATTGCCTCCAGCCCACAAAAGCCTCACCAGTCAGGTTTACCTCAATGCATTCCGCAGCACTGAGTGAGGGCCTTCATTCATACATCACAAGAGTGTTATCAAGCTCGATTTCCACCCTCCAGAAGCAGAGATTTGTAACAGCAAAACTAAAAAAAACGATACCACTGAGCACAGTGATACGGTGTAGTTACATATTTTTTTTCTAAAACACATTCACACACCAGAAATATACCATCAGGACAGAAAACTGTTTCTGTAAACAGCAGGGGCCTGAAGATTTAGAGAGGTCTGTTAAGCTATCTCACTCTGATCACTGGATGCTCTCCAGGACTTAAATAACAAGTTCTGACACACACACACTGACCAAATTTTATTGAACATGTTTCGCAAAGCTTATTTATCCTAAATGAGTAGTGGTTCTGTAAAAGTAATAGTACTTATTATCGTTAATAAAAGCACCTGACGTTTACTGAGCACACGCTACTTGTCAGGGCTTGAGAAAAGTTATATACACTTTATCATATTCGTTTCCTACGATATAGCTTTAGACAAAGCCCCTTAGACATCTCTTAGGCATTTCAAACTTCACATACCACAAATGGAATTCTAGGTTTTCTTCCAGTCTCCCCCGTCTCGGTACACAGTCACACCACACCCAGTTGCCCCAACTCTACGTGATGACTTGGATGATTTCCTGTCCTCTTCGTTTTCTTCCTTTCCCTTTCCAGACACAATTATCTGGGGACTCACTTCACAAGTGTGGAAAAGTGAGGCTCAGAGAAATCAAAATCCCTTGCCCAGGTTCCTTTGGCCAGAAGCGGCAGGAGAGGGACCCAACCCAGGGCTGGGACCTCAGCATCCCCAGCACCCATGCCCTGCCGTCCTTTCTATGTTGTCATCTACGGCAGCTGTGACACTGTCGTGGCTGCCACTAGGAAGCAGTGCAATGCAAGGCTTAGAGAAAGGGCTCCTGGACTCAGACACACCTGGGCTCAAATCCCAGCTCAGTCACTTCTTGTGAGCCTTGGGCAAATAACCCAACCTCTCTATAAACCTCAGCTTCTTCACCTATACAACGGGCATAATAGCACCTATCTCTCAGGAATGCCGTAAAGTTTTAAATGAGATGACAATTTTAATAAATGCTTGGTGAACTGAGGAGCACATGCTAACTGTTCAAAATGACAGACATTATCACTGAAACCATTTTGAACGACTGCTTCAGTACACACTCAATTCTACAGACGGCTTTGAGGATCTCAACAGTGGCAAATGTCCACTGAGAAGGAAATGACTTCTGGAACCCAGGCTGAGCTGATCCATGCTCATTAGCAAAACTATCAGGAACTCACTGAATCACAGCCCAGAGCAACTGAAGCTTCATTCCAAAGCACCCTGGGGGTCCCCTGGTCTCTTCTAGGGTGGTCCTCAGTTCTCAGACTCTAGTCTCCAATGCCAGCACAGTGGTCCTAAGTGCTGAGGCAGAAGAAGCAGCAAACGGGTTGGGGCTGATAAAATGCTAACAGCACAAAAAGCTGGACCCCTGCAGACTCTAGGAGGACCCTCCCTCCACACAGCACTTCCAAACAGCTATAGCCGCTCTGCTGCTGTGCTAGGGGCAAAGCTGCTGGATTTGTATTTAAAAACAACAAAAAGTGTCACAACAAATGAGATTTAATGAGCCCTCTCAGCTGTCACCAACTGATGAGTTCTTGCCGTTATGGTTTATCTCTTGGCAAGGACCCAGATGGGACTATTTCTCAACTGACAGGTGGTCTGTTTATTATTCGATAGGTTTGCTAGGAATCATAGTTATTTTGAGGAAGAATGGAATAATAAAAAAATTTTAAGTGATAGAGCATCAACAATTAGTGCGTAAATGGATAACCATCCAACCTGTCCATATTTCATTTATGTTCTGTGGGTAAAAAAGCAGCATGAACTGTAAAAGTGAAATGGAAAGTTCTCTTACCCTACAACAGAGCCTTGCTTCTATAAAGCCAACTTGTAGGCAGCTTTTATGCCACTCAGACTCACGTAGCTGTGTTTTTCCAGTGTTTAGCTTAAAGTACATACCAAATAGGCAAGTTCTGTCTTCAAATTCAACTTGTGGGAGGGCTCTGATGTTAAGGCTGTTGCTTGTAACACGCTCTATGTGACAAATGTGGCGTTACAATTTCAGAAGTCCTTTTGTAACACACACATATAATGTGGGACATGAAAAGGTTGGTAAATAGTATTATAAACCAACAGGGAGATGAATCATCATCCTCAAATGGTATTTACTTGCATCCACTGTGAACACTTTGTGATGGTTAATTTTATGGGTCAACTTGACAGGGTCAAAAAGTGCCCAGATATTTGGTTAAACAATATTAATAACTGCGTGGTATTCTGGGTGTGTCTGTGAGGCTGCTTCTGGATGAGAGAACGTTTGAATTGGGAGGCTGAGTAAAGCAGACTGCCTTTGCCATTGTGGGTGGGCCTCATTCAATCTGCTGGAGGCCTGAGGAGAACAAAAGGTAGAGGAGGGAGTCACTTGCTCTCTGCCTGACTGTTTTCAAGCTGGGATACTGGTTTCCTTCAGGCTTCAGATCCAGGCCCACAGTGAAGTTCCACTGCTGCCTCTCCTGGTTCTCAGGTCTTCAGACTTGGGCTGGAACTATACTACCAGCCCTCCTGCAGCCTCCTGACTGCAGATCATGGGACTGCGGGGCCGCCATAATCACATCAGCCAGTTCCTTAGAACACATCTCATATATAAACATACATACGTATGACAGTCACATATATATACATTCCATTGGTTCTGTTTCGATGGAGTACTCTAATACACTACTGAACTATGAATTAACAATTGCATATGCAGAATCTGTATCTTTTCTCCACTCCTGCCTTTCTCTACTCAAGGAATGCTTTCTGAGCGGCAAGAGTTTTGTTAAAAGCCCCTGGAAACAGAAAATAGGGGGCAATCATGGGTGAGGCTAGCTTTCAGGGACTTAAAGGCAGGAGGAGGGCCTGGGTGGCTCAGGTGGTCAAGCATCCTACTCTTGATTTTGGCGCAGGTCATGATCTCATGGTCTGTGAGTTTGAGCCCCCATTGGGGTCCATGCTGACAGCACAGCAGGAAGCCTGCTTGCGATTCAATCTCCTCTCTCTGCCCTCCTCATGCTTGTGTGCGTGCTCTCTCTCACTTTCTCTCCAAGTAAATAAATAAACTTTAAAAAAGAAAAAAAAAGGAGTGCTAGGAAGGGGCCATGAGAGGAACCATTAAGAAACGGAGTTTGACCAAAATTTGTAATTTTTTTTTTTTTCGAGAGAGACGGATAGACAGTGGGGGGAGGGGAGGTCATAAGAGGCAGAGGGAGAGAGAATCTTAAGCAGGTTCCACACCCAGCCCAGAGCCTGATGCCAGGCTGGATCTCACAACCCTGAGATCATGATCTGAGCCCAAATCAAGAGACAGACGCCTAACTTACTGAACCACCCAAGTGCTCCCAAACTTGTAATCTTTATATCCAATTTGCAAATACTTAAAACGTATAGTTTGCTTAGTCCCAAAGGCAGAAATGTCTCTTTTGCTGGATTTCCTACTATATTTCTAATGAACCTGATATTATCCTAAAATTCAAGTTTTGCAAAATCATAACTTTGCCTTACGCTTGATATAATTTGGCTTCAGCTGTAGTTGGATGAAAATTCTACAAAATGAGAAAGAGACACAAATAAAAAATCATCAAGTAGCAACTAAATGCTACCTGCACGGACTCTCACACTAAGAGCTATTCTGGAAAATACAATGTCTTCTGAGAAAGCTAAAACTGTTCAAACACATTATTTTATTGACCCTAATTTTGGTGCAAAACAACATTTGGATAGAAGAAGCCAGAAGAAAGCATCTAGTCTTTTGACTGTTAAAAAAAAAAAAAGAGGGGCGACTGTGTGGCTTAGTCAGTTAAGCATCCGACTTTGGCTCGGGTCACGATCTCACGGTCCGCGCTGACAGCTCAGAGCCTGGAGACTGCTTCAGATTCTGTGTCTCCCTCTCTCTTTCCGCCCCTCCCCTGCTCGCACCCTATCTCTCAAAAATAAAAAATAAACATAAAAAAATAAAAGAAAGGAAAAAAGAAAGAAAGAAAGAAAGAAAAAAGAAAGAAAGAAAGAAAGAAAAAGAAAAAAGAAAGAAAAGAAAAGAAAAGAAAAGAAAAGAACAGGCCCGAGGTGGAGTCACTCACCCTTAGTACAGCAAACTAAAACTTAAGTGCAGTTTCAGCCTCTCCCACAAGCATGACTTTTGTCCAGCTGACCTGGAAGTTCCTGATCAGCACCAGTGAGGTAATCGGCATGGCAGATCCCCGTGCCCCTAATGAAAGGTGACCTTACCTGAAACAATCCAGTCTCTGCTAGAAAACTTCCTTTATCACTCCCTTCTCTCTGTAAAAGCCTTCCATTTTGTACCGCTCCTTGGAGCTACTTCCTATTTGCTAGATGAGATGCTGCCTGATTCATGAATCTTAAAATAAAGCCAGTCTGATCTTCAAATTTACTTAGCTGATTTTTTTTTTTTTAACAACTCCTAATCTCATATTCTTGGGCTCAGTGCCTCTGCATTGCTGCTGTTGGTGTGTTTAGTTTTGACTAGGGGCTCATTAAGGAATCCAAGGAAAACTCTAAGGGAAAAAAACCCCAGAGGTCTAAAGGCAGACAAAACACATAAACAATCCCAATGCAGCTGATGCAAAGAACAAAACTCTAGTGAGAAGAGACCTGGGAAGTGGAAAAAGAGAAGGTTAAGAAGGAGGGACACCACTGACACCACCTCTGTGGCTTCTACCTGCCATATTTGCCTGGCTAGTCCCCAGGGCTTGAAGTATCAGCTGCAGCTCTCTGACGGCTGTTGCTGCTTCTTCTCCACAGGACATGTCCGGCTCCAGCACCACTTCCAAAAGGCCAACTCCTACCAAAGAGAGGCAGGGTCAGCCTGACACAGCTCTCCAATCTAATCTCCAGATAAATCAGGCTGAAGTCTCAGGAAAACGGTGTATCGCTGATGGACTCTCAGCATGGGTTCTAGCCTTGGACTTGTTTCTCCTCCCCTTCACATTTTGATTTTTAACTTTGGTTCTTTCAGCGTCTACTTGAGAGACTGAGCTGCAGGGTTTGTGACGGGGTGGCTACATTTATCGCATTTTAGGGATAGGTTATTAGCAAGCCGGACGGTATTCACAGTTCAGGCTGTGGTCTCTAGTCAGCTGTGCCAATACGAATGCTGGTATTTGATCTGGATCTGTCAAACTCTTGGGCCTATTTCCTCAACTGATTTGGGGAGGAAGTTTCCTCAGCTCTAGGGGGAGGAAGACAGGTGGCTGGAAGGAAAGGCAAGAGAAACTCTTTAAGCCTACCTGCCCTGTTCAAATCGATGAGCGTCTGAGACCGCAGCTCATCATGGAGGCTTTTGCCGCTGTCCTGCTCCAGCTGGATCTGCTTGATCCTCACGGTCTTGGTAATCACCTGCCTCCATTTCTTCCCCACACAGACACTGTACGCCAGGCTCCCATTCACCGCAATCGGGACTCTCTGCTGTGTAATCTGGTAGCCTGCCTGCACACAACACAGGTTACACAGTGACTAGGCCATAAATATGAGCTGGAGTCCAGTCCACTATTTCTTTTTATGTCACGAGACTAGAGGTTTACTTAAAAACACAACAAAAGAAAAGAGGAAAGGGGGAAGAAATCACTTCACGCACTGGAGCTGTAACCTAACCTGGCCTCTTCTGGCTTTCCCCACCCCCTCCCTTACGTCCCCTGAATTATCCCTGAACCTCCAACGACTCCCAGTCATGATGCGATAAACAACACAAATCCCATCTGCCCTACAAAAGTATCATTTGGGGGAATAACAATAATCTCATTGTCAGAGGTCTTTAAAAGAAGAATTTACTGTTTTCACTTAGCTCATTAGCCTAAACCCTGCATCTGATTACCGGGCTCTTGACAGACCCTCCTTATTAGGAAGTGCTGGCTAAGCATTTTGCCATCTACTCTCAGCACTGGAGACAGCAGTTGCTAATGCGTTTACGCTTGTTTTGTTCCTGCTCTTTAAAGAAACCAATCATGCCAGCTGCTCTCTGTGACCCAACTTCCTGTTTCTCTTGCTAGAAAATGCTAGAACACTCACACTCAGAGAGAACACATGGTACTAAAATACTGATGTATGGTGCAAGGACTCCCTCACCTCCTAAGTAGAGGTGGAATGACCTGCGAACACACACATGCATCAGCACACACTAAAGAGACAGGAGGTCAACACGGAGAACTGGAGAACAGAGAGTAGCAGCAGAAGCCCCCGCAGTGCTTGTGGGGTCCCAGACGCTGTTCTGAGTTCTTCAAACCATTTAATCCTCACCACAAGCCTGTGTGGGAGATAAGACTCACGGAAGGGGTTAAGTGCCTTGCCCTAAGCCACAGGGCTAGTAAATATATCCATGTCAGGATTTGAACAAGGATGGTGAGGCTCCACACTCTTAGCCACCAGGCCAGTGGTTTTCACACTTCCTCTGGGTCAGGCGTCACCTGGTAGGCTGGTCCCAACAGACTGGCCCCACCCGAAGAGGTTCTCATTCTGCAGCTCTGGGGCAGCCCCTGAGAGTTCTATTTGTACCAGGTTCCGAGGAGATCCTGATCCTAGTGGGGTGGAGACCACACTTTGAGAACTTCTGCATTAGGCCGACTCTGTGCTGAAACAGCAAGTCTCAATTTATAAAAATTAAACTCTGATTAGGGTTGCTGAATAAAATACAGGATGCTCAGTCACATTTGGATTTGAATAAACTGTTTATTCAGATAAACAACAAAGATGTTTTACAGAAGTGTGTTCCATGTAAAATTTGGCAAGACTGACTCTGGTTATCTGAACCACATGGGCCAGAAAGAACGAAAGCCAGATAATTAAAACATCTCATTTTAGTCACATAATGCTAAGTCTCCCACCTTAACTGAACTGATTAGCACTCTCAAAAGATGGGGGGAAAATGCAGTTTCATTCCCTTCAATCCTACCAAGCGACAGAATTTGCTAACGGGTGGCAGCCAGAGGGAGAAGCAGCAAGCCAGCAATTGAAGAAAGAAGGTTCCAGTCGCATTTTGTATTTAATTGTACCTCCACCCTCACCCACTAAAAACCAGCTCACCCTCATCTTCAGTTCAAGGAGAATAACGGGAAGCAGTATCTTTGCTATCATTTTTCCAAATCTGAATAAAGGGCATACTTCCTAATCAGAGGCTCAGATCAAATGAAATACTATTTTGGGAAACCCACTCAATGTTCAGTTCAACATTATGAAAAACTGGCTCTACTTCACCCTGGCTCCTCCTAAGGAAGAAACTAAAATTTTAAGGAAAAAGCAGGTTAATACTGGGTTTACTGCACAGCCAATTACTGTCGTTAGTTGAGGCTTCTGGTTCATGTTTCTGCTTACTACTGTCCACTTATGCGCTCCTTGTGAGATGACAGAAATATCCCTGGAGGAGACAGTCCTATTATTGGTAACTTCAACTTCAAAGAGGGAGGCTATCACTCCATCTGCAAAGCTATAGTACGCATTTACTGTTGCATCAGCCACAGAGTTAGATTTGACCTAACAGGCAATTAGCGCCAAACACCGCGGCGGGGCTGAGCCCAAGAACACTGGCTTCTACTCCCCGTTCAATTAGGAAGGAGCCGGCAGAAGCATGAGGCTAAGCAAGGAGTCAGCAATCAGGACAACTGCATCCAATCTAGTAAACATCGGGGGGCACCTGCCTTCATCAGGGCCAGGCAGAACCTCCCGCTGACACGGCCAGAGCTCTGACTGAAAACATGAGAGACGCGGCCCCCTTCCCTTGCATCAAGCCCCCCAGCTCTGGGAACGTACAGAGGGCGGACGGCCAAGTGTACTTACAGGGAGGTCTGCATAGAAGTAGTGCTTCCTGTCAAACAAGGACTTCTTGTTTATGTGGCAGTTCAGTGCCAGGCCTGTCATCACCGCCGCTTCGACGCACCTCCTGTTGAGAACCTATGGAGACACAACGCATGGCATCTCTCAGATCCAGTCTGAACAAATGCTTCTCCCACACACTGACATCCTCTCTGAATATTCAAGTTGGCCCTTCAACAGGCATTATCTTTGGTTCTCCGTGTGGGCAGCTCTGGTTTGCAAGCAGGCTCTGATCCTCTGGAACCGGGAAAACTTTATATAAAAAAGAAAATGCATGCAGTGGTGGGTCCCACAGGGAACTTCATGAACTGTCACATCAAAGTTAACAGGGAGGGACCCAGAAAAGCTCAGCGGAGTGGTTGCTACATGGAATAAACTTAATCTCACTCCCTCTGCAAACAGAACAACAGCTCCTCTGACCAGTAGCTGGTCAGAATACAGGAGACGCACTGATTCCTGAGGAGGAGCCAAGAAGCAGCTCACCACGCCACCTCAGTGAGGTTGGAAAACACTTCACCAGAGAAAGAATGAACTTCTGGAAGCTCCGGAAAAAATCTTCTGGAAAAAAGGCCAGAGCCATTTCCTCAAGGGCTGGGAAATGGGGCATGCCTGCCTCCTCGATTTCAGTCCAGGCCTGGCAAACTCACTAGACGTACAGACCGAGTGTGCCCTGCACCCGGACTCTTCCTGAGCCGCTGGTCCCTCCAAGGCCTGTTGTAGCTCACAGGTTCCTTCTAGATCCCACCCTGCCCCACTTTCAGAAGTGAACGACCAAGAAATGGCTAGCTAACCTCCCAGCCCAAAAGGATGTGAACAGCTTTTAAGGACTTTGGGGGTGGGGATGTGGGGTATGGAATAAGACCGCCAACTAGAGATAAGGAGAAAGCATTAAGTTCTGGAGTCAGACAGGTCCAAACCCCACTTCTGCTATAACTATGCGAGTGGAAGACTCATTTTCCTCATTTCTGAAATAAGAGTTTAAGATCTAGCTTGCAGAATGCATAAAGTAACAGCCAGAACATCTACTCCATAGTAAGAAATCCCTATCTAGTTCATTTTCACCACTCTGCTTCAGGAAAATTTTTGAGAATGTTGTACTTGCTAATGAAACACACTTCTATTCCTTATTGGCATCTTTATGATGTTCGTTAGTATATTTAGCATGCTTTTATTTGTATAGGGCTTTTCACATCCACCATTTTATTTCAGCTTCACAGCAACCCTGTAAAGAAGGAATTTGTATTTTGCTATTTCAGGAAAAGAAAAAACTAAGACCCAGAGATCCTAAGAGACTCACCCAAATCACTGAGTTGGCAAACAGTAAAGTCAGTTCTAAGGTCCACATAAGCCCTTGCCTAGTGAATGACAAACAGAATCCCTGTGGTTTAAGGACCAGCTCTCCAGGCTGGAATAATGAGTGGGGCACTCCAACACAGGCAGAACTTGATCAAACGCAGATTTTGAAAACAAATCTATACAAAAGAAAGGTAAGAGGCGTCTCCACTCGCTGCAATATACCACCCCACAAAGAGAACCCAAACAGTGAATCTCCCTCCTAGTAACATCATCGCATGCATTTTCTTCAGAAACCAGGTTACAAAAAGCAACTTCTATGTGAACTTCTTCATTTTGAGCCAAGTAATATTGCTAGCTCCACAGTACTAATGGTTTTCATGAAGAGATGTGGAGGGGGGAGGGGGGGAACAGGATGCTCTCTAATTATTGATGTTTTCACTTGCTAATGTTTGGTATTTTTTACTGAACAGTTGTTACTGCAATACAAATATAGCTGGCAGAGAATGCTGCCAAATCCCAGCCTGATGATTCGGGTCGGGGCACATAAGAATGCAAAGCTTGCGTCCCAGCCCGGAGCCCTGCTCCTCCTGGGCTCTGCCATAGTGGCAGCTTGCGGTAAATGGCCTGTCTCCCTAATCTGTACCAGTTCTTGCTTTATCACTCCCATGGTTTTCTCTCTCATCTCTGTCTAGTCGGCCCCTCTGGGGGCCAACCTGCTTCCTCCTTCTAGACAAGAAGAGAACCCAGCTTTGTTTTGCTTGCTTATTTCTGCACGTGCATTGCTCACAAACTCCTGTACCTGGCCCTGCGAGGGAGTGAGGGGTTGTGGGTTGTCACAGACTCCCACTGTGCCTGCGTGCTAAAGAGGATGCAGGCACTTGAGAAAACACCAATTTCCAAAGAATAAGAATGCAGGAAAACCCATAAACATTATAGCGATACTGAATATACTTTAATCTTTTTTTGATGATTTAGAAGACTTGAAGTACTTCAGGGTCAGAATTATAAGCATCAATCATCGCCATACTATAGCTGCACGGAGGGGCTAGTAAATAGAGAGTGCCAGTTAAAAGAATGCCAAGAAAAAAGAATTTATTATGATCTTAGTTAAGCTGCTTATGACAGATGGAAGTCCAGGTCAGCATGCTGCAAGAATGCGATGCAGAATTGGAAGAGTCAGCTTGGACTGACTTTATTCTGAGAAACTTAAGTGTCTATAAAGTACTAGATTTTAGAGATACAAAGGTAAACAGGACTCTGTCACTGGCCTCGATGAAATGTGTAGTGGGGACATGAACATGCCAGCATCTCCAACATCCTTCTCAAGTTCACCTTCTATACTAGGAAGATCTTGCTAAAAATGCAAGTCTGATAGCATTCCATTGTTTAAAATCACCCGATGGCTCCCAATGCCCACATGACAAAGGCCAAGCTTTTACAAGATCCAGTTCCCACCTTCAGCTTCAACTTCATCTCCCATCAATTTCTGCTCCCCAGCACCCCATACGGTCCATCACCTATACAAACCATGCTGACCTGTGGATTCTCCCTTTCCTCATTTCATTCAAAATCTACTGAGATGTCATCAAACCTGTGAAACTTTCCTTACTATTTTTCCCTATGTGCCCCTCTTGATCTTCTCTCCACTGCCATTTGTGCTAGGATTACAGTGGACTGAATTTATTTACATATATTTCCATCAGACTAATTTTCATGAGGATGGGAATTACCAGTTTATGCTTGCATCCCTGGAGCCTAATATGGAACTGAAAAATAGCAGTGCTTAATTAATGTGTGTTGAACTCAAATGAGGATGGAGTTGATGGATATCAAGGCAAGGTTTCAGAGAGGCAGCAATGTCTCAATCTCCTCTAAGGTGTAACTTACCACATGCAGGCCTTCAGACTTGTTTCTGGAAGTTTCCTGAAGCAAAACCCAATTTATGTATGATGTGATCAAAGAGGTAACATGAAAATCCAAACCTTAACTTGTCCCAAAGAAAGCATGTCCCAGAATTTTCTGTGCAATTAACATACAGTGACCATAAAGGATCTCATAAAAGCCTCAACAGCTTTTATGCAGAAGGAAAGTAACAATCCTTGGCACTCGCATGGCACGCCTTTCTCAACTGAGTCTTAGCAGAGGCTTCACTCTGGCTTCAGGAATGATCATCAGCAAGTATTTACTGCACACTGCACTGTGTCAGAGGGTGTGCTATGCACAGCACATACATTAGCCATTTGACCATTTCAGTAATCCTAGGGCAGACAATAGTACCATCCTCATCTTACAAATAATGAAGGAAATCCTAGAGATGAAGCAATGTGGCCAAGGTGACACAGGTGATAAGTGGCAGAGCCAAGAAGTCAGACCCCTGGAACTCAGGCTCGAAGAATAAAGCATGTTACCACTGATAGCTATCAAAACTGCTAATACCTGGCCACAACTCTGGAGCGGCAACTCAAACCAAACTCCATGGTAGATAAGGCAGATATCGTTTCTAACACCTTTTTCTTAGCAGTTTTTTTTTCTCTATAGGTTTGTTTTCAGATGCTGAACTCCTAGACAGCAAGCACTGTGTTCTTTTCCATTTGTAAAACAATACATGGTCTCTGGCATGTGGAAGATTTGATAATGAGTGGATCTCCAGGTTTTCTTCATTAGCAGGGGATGTTTTATTGCCAAGCTTCTGAAACCCCTAGACACAAGTACCTACAAAATGATTTACAAAATAAGTGAAGAGGCAGGCTCTTTTATTTAATCAGAAAATAAGAGAGGCAGAGGTAGAAGAAGCATGCATCAGACCTTCAAGGACACATTGTGACCACAATTTGAGAAACAGTCTTCCAGTTTTAAGCAAGCATTTCCTACTCTCTGGGTACAACGGACCATCATTTAATGACAACTGCTAAAACATCCTCCCCTCCACTGCCAATTCAACAAGCTGCACATATCACACCTTCTCAGTCTATCTTGACTCCCCCTCCCCCCACTTCCTCTCAAATCCTCTGGTTTAATTCAGGCCTCTATTCAAACACCATCCCTTCCAACTGAGACTTCTGCACAAGCCACCTGGCCAGGTTTGTCTCCCTCCGTTCCAGCCCTCTAACATCTCCTCCACACCAAATCAAAAGTGATCTTTCTAAAGAGTACATCTGACTATGCAATGCCCCTGCTTAAAACCCTTCCTCACCACTTCTCATCACTGTAAGGATAAAGTCCAAGTCTTTGGTGGAGTCTTCTATGCCTTTCATGATTCAGCCCCTACCTTTCTAGCTTTCTCTTCTTTTACTGTCCCTAATCCCATAGACCCTCATGCAAACACGCGTTTGACATGCTTTTGTGCAGACTGCTGCTTCTGCTGGTAATGCCCTGTGTTCTCATCCACATGAACACGTCTCAGCACCCGGCAAGGCTTGAATGCCCACCACCACTGCAGTCTAGGTACTTCTTCTTCTCCAGCTCCTGTGCACTCTGGTAAAAAACCAACTCCCAAGCAGACTGAGCTCCCCGAGGGTAGTCATTTTATCTTATTCCTCTTTGTCCCCCACCCCACCTAAATGCAATACGAAGCTGATTAAACATTAACCAAGGTAATCAATAATTTAACATTCCCTTTATCAACATCCAAAAGACTATAAGCTATGAAATAAAAGCAAAATTGTTCTATAAAATGTATGTGTCAGGAAAAAGAAACCACTCTTAGTATGTAAAACAGAACAACCTGAATAAAGAGACTTTATTACACAGATGACAAAGAGCTGGGATATCGCAGAGGGTACAGGAAGACAATTTAGGAGACCCTCATTAGTCAGAAGCCACTCCTACCCTTTGATGGAGACATGGGGGTGGGAGGAAGCAGCATCACTGGAGCCAGGGCATAGGGCACCCACCCAGAGGACTCTGGGAACACAGTGGACCTGTCTCTGGGAGGTGAAGCCAGGGACAAGACTCAGCCACTACCAGAGGTGTTGCCAGAGGAGGACAGGGAAGGAGAAATAGCCTGTGGCTCCTTTCCTCCCACTTCTGGTCTTTTACCGGAGCCTCCCCATGGGCCTAACCCGCCAGAAGCCCACTGGGGGGTGGGGGGGAGGCCGGGGGGGGCACCAAAACAGAAGCGTATGGGGGGCAGTTCCCCTGTGATACTCAGTGGAGCAGAGGAACAGTGAGGTATGATATGGGGACACACAGGCCACAACTGCACAGCAAATACATACATTTTTACACTCACTTCTGTGACTTTGATAATAGCTAGTTAATATTTGATGCCACTCTCATGTCTATCCAATCAACATAAAATTGAAAATTCTGCGGACTCCTTTTTCACAGACTGGGAGCCAAATAAATTATGAAATGCTACTAATTTCTAAGGAACATCTGTGATAACTCAACTTGGGTTGAATGAACTCTAAGTCTATACTGACCACTAGGAAAGGATTTACTAAGCAAATAAAATGAAATGATGATTGTATAACCTACGTAAGTCAATATAATATTCCCCAGAATTTCTTGGAATTCTAGTAATTATAAATAAGTCTATTCACTGAAGTCAGTCTCTGGGACCTATACTATGAAGTATTTTGTGACGTGCTTCAAAAAAATAAAGCAGCCTGTCTTTCAACAGTCTGTAATCCATACCATTTCTCTCCCCTTCCTACTTTGTCCTTAAGTGCTGATCCCCAAAGTTAGTCCAACTGGTATCAGGGCCTACTTTAAAAATTGAGGTAACATGACAAGACTCGTGAGCTCACTGAAATTCCAGTTAGGAATTCTTTTGGAGCACTGAAACAAAGGTGACGTTTTACAAAAAGCCCAAATGGCAATTATTCTGTGAAACTAATGCTATATACGACAAATCTGATGATTAAGATATAGCATAGTAAATGCTTTAATTTATGGAGAGAAAGTAATTAAGATTTATTAAGTAAAAATAAGGCAGTAAAATGGGCCTTTATCTTACTGCTAACTGTAATTTATCTCAAAGCATGTACTCTCTCTAATTTATATTCAAAGAAAAAAATTATGACACAGATAAATCTTCCTTATGGTGGAGAAAACTGTTCCCCCATTTCTTCATCCCCACATCCCTTCTCATCACTGAGCTCTTTTATCATCACCCAAAACAAATACAAACACTCATGAACTATGAAAATTAAGTTTGTGAAAACTGGTCAGTTAATTGAAGATAATTTTTTAAAGTGAAATTTTACCATCAAAAGTTATTAGCTTTATGCAGATATTAAATATTTGTAAGGATATGCCCACATAAATATATGTTCCTTGTGCCTAACCATGGACATTGCCTAGGGAAAAGGAGAAAGTAAATGCTATATTTTCTTTTGTTTAATCCCTCTTTCACAAAGGGGAAAAAATATCAACTATCCATTTCACAGGAAATAGTTCTTGTTCAAAAGAAGGCTGTGGTCTGGCAGTTTTGACGGTTCTTCAGCTCTAAGGCTCTTCTTTATCCTCTTGCACAATTCCACTCCTGATGTCTGGTCAAGATCAAAGGCAAGGATACTGTGTCGGTTCAAAGGGCCAGAAGGCCCATTCTCCTCAGCTGGGACTCCTTTCTCCTCTAGCCTCTATGGGACCTGGTGTTCACAGTCACCACCAGCTATGGCTACTCTAGACCGGCTTGTTCTCTGGAAGTGGAGCAATCTCTCTTGCTTCTCCACAGATCACTGGCATCTAAAATCTGACATTTGCTTGTGGACTGTAAGAAAAAGATGAGAGAAACTTGGTAACTCTAGACTCACCTCTAGCCTCATAAAAAGTTCTCAAAGGGCACAGCCTGGTTTGTTTGGACTTCCCTTTGGGGTTGGAGACCAATGGCCTACCTACTGTAGTGTTTGTTTCTGGAGTCTCAGGCTTGGCCACTTAGCCAAGTCAGATAGGAAGGCTTAAGAGGGGCTGGCAGCCAGTAAAAAGATTGGGTTAATATAATATACAGGAATAACATACAAGTTAATAAGCAAGTTAATATACATTAACTGGTCTTATCTCCCACATTTCCAACAGTTATTAATTTGGCATTACTCATTGCAGTCAAACTGATCAATGAGAAGACTTGTACTAATTGACAAACTGGGACAACACTAAGTCACAAAGATATGAATCTAATCTCTACTATTACTAGCTGTGTAACCCTGCACAAATTACCTAACCTCTCTTGGCCTCAGTTTCCTTATCTGTTATAAGAATACTAGTTTTGCAGGACTGTTCTGTGAATTAAACAAAATTACTCAACACATGGTAGACATTTAGAAAATACTAGTTTCAGGACAGAAATGTTATTAAATGCAAAATGCCCATCTCAACTGAATGTTTCCTATGCAAACTTTTCTACGAGGCAAAGGACTCTAATGAGAAAAGGTCTAAATAGCTCCATAGATCCATTAGTCTAGATTTACAATCACAAGTAAGGCAAAACAGATGCTGACATTATATATTATGTCAACATACTATTTCCCCAGTAAATGATAATTTAAACACCTTTTGTGATAATTAGTGTGTTATCTCCAGTGCAACAGAGACCAGATTTCTGAATGCCTCAGGAAACTTATATTACTTCATTTTCTCTGTTTTATGGTGAAGCAAAATTTTCCCGGATAATATTGCATGCACGCCCGTGGCTGGAAAAAGCTCCCATTCTCAAATGAAAGGAACCACCTTCTAACAAGTTGAATAGTTATAAATTAGTTAAATGAGCCAATTTTTACCCTTCTAATTGATGTCCACTACACATTTGTGGCTTCCTGTCTTCTGAGACAGTAAATATGTTTGACATGCAGACAGTCCGGGGAGAAGAGATGTATAAAATGAAGCAGATATAGCAGTAATGTTTAAAAAAAAAAAAAAAAATCACTGTTCTTTTTCAATTAAACTTTGGGATGGGGCCACAATCTTTAATGGAGAAAGGTTCCCCCAACAATAACTCTGAAATTTGTCTTTCTCTTGTTTATAACTTTAAAAAAAATTTTTAAATGTTTTATTTATTTCTGAGAGAGAGAGAGGCAGTGTGAGCAGGGGAGGGTCAGAGAGACAGGGAGACACAGAATCTGAAACAGGTTCCAGGCCCTGAGCTGTCAGCACAGAGCCCGCTGCAAGGCTCAAACCCATGATCTGCGAGATCATGTTCTGAACCAAAGTCAGACGCTTCACCGACTGAGCCACCCGGGTGCTCCTCTTGTTTATAACTTTTAAAAATAATATAGTCATATCAAAAAGGCTAAAACATACAAACCCATTCATTTTAGATTGCCCTCATACTGAAACTGCTGAGTCTTTTCTAATCTATCCTAAAGTTTACTCACAAGATTGTACACCTGGAGAAATTCAGTGACATGACAGACTGCTTCATATCACCAAAATCTCAAGAGTAATCAGTGACAGTGGTAAAAAATATTAATTTCATGAGTCAAAAGCTGTAATGAGTTAGAACGAGATCTATTTTCACCTTTGTATAATAAAAGACTAGTATAATGCTGAAAGATCTGACTTGCCAAGAAATTAAACAACTAGCCTGAACCAACCAAACTCTAGAAAGGCATTTCAGCATTCATTCTTGATAAAAACCCTCAACAAAGTAGGGATAGATGGAACATGCCTCAACATCATAAAAGCCATATACGAGAGACCCACAGCTAATAACACCCTCAAAGGAGAAAAACAAAGCTTTTCCTTTACAGTCACGAACAAGACAGGGATGTCCACTCTCCGCATTACCATCTAACATAGTACTGGAAGCCTTAGACTCAGCAATCAGACCACGAAATAAAAGGCATACAAATCAGCAAGGAAGAAGTCAGACTTTCACTATTTGCAGACATGATACTGTGAGGAAACCTGAAAGACTCCACCAAAAAACTGTTAGAACTAATACATGAATTTAGCAGTTGCAGGATATAAAATCAATGTACAGAAATCTGCTGCATTTCTATATACCAATAATAAAGCAGCAGAAAATAGAAATCAAGGAATTGATCCCATTTGCAGCTGTACCAAAAACGATTAAGATACCTAGGTATAAACCTAACCAACGAACTGCATGCTGAATAAAAAATCGATATGCTGAAAACTATCGAACACTTATGAAAGAAACTAAAAAAGGCATAAAGAAATGGAAAAACATTCCATGCTCATGGACGGTAAGAACATTATTAAAATGTCTATACTACCCAAAGAAATTTACGTATTTAATGCAATTCCTATCAAAATATCACCAGTATTTTCCACAAAGCTAGTTCTAAAATTTGTATGGAACTACAAAAGACTCCAAATAGCCAAAGCAACCCTGGAAAAGAAAAGCAAAGTTGGAGGCATCATGATTTTAGACTTCAAGCTGCAATCATCAAGATAGTATGGTACTGGTACAAAAAAAAAAAAGACACATAGATCAATGGAACAGAATAGAAAACCCAGACATGGATGCACAACTATATGGTCAACTAACCTTCAACAAAGCAAGAAAGGATATCCAATGGAAAAAAGACAGTCTCTTCAATAAATTGTGTTAGGAAAACTGGATAGCAACATGCAGAAGAACGAACCTGGACCCTTTTCTTATACCATATAAAAAAAAGAAATTCGAAATGGATTAAAGACCTAAATGAGAGACAGGAAACCATCCAAATCCTAGAGAAGAATACAGGCAGCAACCGCTATAACCTCAGCTATAGCAACTTCTTACTAGACATGTCTCTGGTGGCAAGGAAAACAAAGGCAAAAACGAACTATTGGAACCTCATCAAGATAAAAAGCTATGCACAGTAAAGGAAACAATCAACAAAACTAAAAGGCAGCCTACTATATAACCCTTTATATTTGATAAAGGATTAGTAACCAAAATCTAAAAAACTTATCAAACTCAACACCCCAAAAGCAAATAATCCAGTTAATAAATGGGCAGAAGACATGAATAGACATTTTTCCAAAGAAGACATCCAGACAGCTAACAGACACATGAAAAGATGTTCAGTATCACTCACCATCAGGGAAATACAAATCAAAACCACAATAAGATACCACTTCACACCTATCAAACAGCTAAAACTAACAACATAAGAAACAACAGGTGTTGGCGAGGATTTGGAGAAAGGGGAACCCTCTTGTGCTGTTGGGGAGAATGCAAATTGGTGCAGCCACTCTAGAAAACAGTAATGGAGGTTCCTCAAAAAGTTAGAAATAGAAGTACCCTATGATTCAGCATTTGCATTACTAGGTATTTACACAAATGATACAAACTACAGGGTACATGCACCCCGAAGTTTATAGCAGCATTATTAACAATAGCCTAACTATGAAAACAAAGATTCTAAATATCCATCAACTAATGAATAAAGGAGATATGGTGTGTGTGTGTGTGTGTGTGTGTGTGTGTGTATAAAGGAGTGGTATATATGGTATACATATACATACACAATGGAATTTTACTCAGCCATCAAAAAGAATGAAACCTCGACATTTGCAATGATGTGGATGGAGCTACAGTGTATTATGCTATGTGAAATAAGTCAGTGAAAGACAAATAGATGATTTCACTCATATGTGCAATTTAAGAAACAAACAGATGAACATATGGGAGGGGGGAAAAGCAGACAGAAACAAACCATAAGAGACTCTTGACAGTAGAGAACAAACTGAGGGTTGGTGGAGGGATGTGGGTGGGGGATGGCTAGATGGGGGAAGGATACTAAGGAGAGCACTTGTTGTGATGAACACTGGGTGTTGTCTGTAAGTGATGAACCACGGAGTTCTACTCCTGAAAGCAATATTGCACTGAATGTTAACTAACTAGAATTTAATAACAATTTGAAGAGAGAAAAAAAAGAAATGTTAGCTGGGTATTTACCACTGGTATGGATAGGGAATTTGGTGGAACAAGGCCTGTGAATACCAAAAGCAAATTCCTAGAGGCACATGTACCTGCTGTGTTCATCAGTCCCAGGCATGTCCTGAGGAATGAGCCTTTGGACGAGTCTATCAGGATGTGGATTTTTAGGGGAAAAAAAAGGTTTTCTTTAATTTTATGCACTCAATAGGAATACATCTCCTTAGAGGCTTCATGGCAAGCCATGAAATCATGGAAGTTAACAGGTAAAGGAAAAAAGCCAAGTTTTCATATGGCAAAACATCCTATTTCCTTAATTATGTTTGCTTTAAGAGTAGATAATAAAAGAACTTGGCTTGGACTTTTAAAAGAAAGGAAGAGAAAGGAGAAAGAAAAAGGAAGGAAATGATACCAAAGAGATTTGACAACTAATTGCGGTATGTGATCTTTGAATGGATCCTGGACTGGGGAGAAGAAAACAGGATAATGCTGAGACAACTGTGGAAACCTGAATGTGAATGGTGTCTTGGAGAACAGGCCTGCATCAGTGTTAGCTGTCTTTATTGTGATCAGTTCTCAGTGAGCAGAGAAGAGAATGTTTTTGCTCCTCAGTAGAGAGATGCTAAGATATTTAGGAATAAAATGCCATGATGTCTGCAACCTACTCTCAAATGACTCATCTAGAGGAAAAAACAATCTAGGTGCAGGATGGATGTGCACTGTACTGTTTTTTCAACTTTTTCATAAGTTTGAATTTCTTCCAAATAAAAAGTGTGGGGATGCGAGAAAGGAGTAGATAATTCTACCTGAGAGGATGGTGAGATGTTACAAGCCATAAGAGGAAGAGAGAGCCTGGAGGAGACAGGAGCTATTTAAACTGATGCTAACTCATAAACTGTACATGTGTATCAGAAGCCTGTATTCACTGCTGCTGAAAATCAGCTGTGGAAAGGAAAACATCCTAGATCCTGTATCTATAAAAGACTTTAAGTGGGACATACTAAGGCTCTATAGAGGCGATGAATTATGGTGCAACCTTTTTGGAACGTGAAAAAATTTGTTGACAGGGAATCCACATATAAGTATGTAAATCCTGCGTATAGGCAACATGAAATCAAGAATATAGAAAGACGAGTTCGAGAGCTCAGCAATACAATCAAACGTAATAATATCCATATCATAGGAATTCCAGAAGAGGAAGAGAGAGGGAAAGGCGTTGAAGGAGTCCTTGAACAAGTTATAGCAGAGAACTTCCCCAATCTGGGGAAGGAAACAGACGTTGACATCGAAGAGGCACAGAGAACTCCCCTCAGATGTAACCTGAGTCAATCTTCTGCATGACATATCATAATGAAACTGGCAAAATATAAGAACGAAGAGAGAATTCTGAAAGGAGCTAGGGATAAAAGGGCCCTAACATACAAAGAGAAACCTATCAGTGGTTATAGACCTATCTACTGAAACTTGGCAGGCCAGAAAGGAATGGCAGGAAATCTTCAATGTGATGAACAGAAAAAAATATGCAGCCAAGAATCCTCTATCCAGCAAGCCTGGCATTCAGAATAGAAGGAGAGATAAAAGTATTTCCAAATAAACAAAAATTGAAAGAATTCGTTACCACAAGAAATCCTGACAGGGACTCTATAAGGGAAATGTTGCAAGGAACCCAAGATACCAGAGACACCACCACAAGCATGAATCCCACAAAGGACATGATGACTCTAAACCCATATTTTTCAATAATAACAATGAATGTAAATGGACTAAATGCCCTAATCAAAAGACATAGGGTAGCAGAATGGATAAAAAACCAAAATCCATTTATTTGCTGTCTGTAAGAAACTCATTTTAGACTGGAGGACACCTTCAGATTGAAAGTAAGGGAATGGAGAAATATATATCATGCTACTGGAAGTCAAAACAAAGCTGGAGTAGCTATACTTATATCAAACTGGACTTTATTTTATTTTATTTTTAAAAAAAATTTTTTTTAATGTTTTATTTATTTCTAGGAAAGACAGAGAGAGACAGCGTGAGCGGGGGAGGGTCAGAGATAGAGGGAGACACAGACTCTGAAATAGGCTCCAGGCTCTGAGCTGGCAGTCAGCACAGAGCCCGACGCGGGGCTTGAACCCACGAACCGCGAGATCATGACCTAAGCGAAAGTCGGACGCTTAACCGACTAAGCCACCCAGGCGCCCCAACAAACTGGACTTTAAAGTAAAGACAGTAACAAGGGATGAAGAAGGCATTATATAATAATTATAGGGTCTATCCATCAAGAAGAGCTAACAATTATAAATGTCTATACACCGAATATGGAGCACCTAATATATAAAATAATCACAAACAGAAACAGTCTTATGGATAAGAATGTGCTAATAGCAGGGACTTTAATACTCCACTTATAGCAATGGATAGATCAACTAGACAGAAAATCACTAAAGAAACAATGGACTTGAATGACACATTGGACCAGATGGATCTGACAGATATATTTAGAACTCTACATCCTGAGGCCATGGAATTCACTTTCTTCTCAAGTGCACATGGCACATTCTCCAAGATAGATCACATACTGGGACATAAAGCAGCTCCTCAATAAATATAAAAGAATTGAGATCATACCATGCACACTTTCAGATCACAATGCTATGAAACTTGAAATCAATCACAGGAGGAAGCCTGGAAAACCTCCAAAAACACAGAGGTTAAGGAACACCCTACTGAAGAACAAAGGGGTCAATCACACAATTAGAGAAGAAATTAAAAAATATATGGAAACAAATGAAAATGAAAATACAACAATCCAAACTCTATGGGATGTGGCAAAGGCAATCCTGAGAGGATCCAGGCCTATTTCAAGAAATTAGGAAAAGCCAAGTGCAAAATCTAACAGTGCACCTAAAGGAACTAGAGGGAGAGCAACAGGCGCACCCCAAACCCAGTAGGAGAACAGAAATAATAAAATCAGGGCAGAAATAAACAATATAAAAATGAAAGAAACAGTTGAACAGATCAATGAAACCAAGAGTTGGTTTTCTGAAAAAATAAACAAAATTGACAAACCTCTAGCCAGGTTTCTCAAAAAGAAAAGAGATAGCACTCAAATAGACAAAATCATGAATTTAATGGACTTACGACAACCAACACCTCAGATATACAAACAATTATCAAGGAATACTATGAAAAATGATATGCCAATCAATTGGACAACTTAGAAGAAATGGTCAAATTCCTAAACACACACTCACTACCAAAATTCACATGGGAAGAGAGAAAATCTGAACAGACCCATAACTAGTGAAGAAATCAAATCAGTTATCAAAAATCTCCCAACAAATAAGAGCTCTGGGCCAGATGGCATCCCTGGGGAATTCTACCAGACATTTAAAATAGAATTCATACCCCTTCTTCTCAAGCTATTCCAAAAAATAGAAATCGAAGGAAAACTTCCGGACTCATTTTACGAAGCCAGCATCACTTTGATTCCCAAGCCTGACAGAGACCCAGAAAATAAAGAGAACTACAGGCCACTATCCTTGATGAATACAGATGCAAAAATCCTCAACAAGATACTTGTAAATCGAATTCAACAGCACTTAAAAAAAATTATCCACCATGATTCAAGTGGGATTCATTCCTGGGTTACAGGCCTGGTTCAATATTCGCAAATCAATCAAATATTCACAACCAAATCACATCAACAAAAGAAAAAGATAAAAACCGTATAATGCTGTCAATAGATGCATTTGACAAAATACAGCATCCCTTCTTAATAAAGACCCTCGAGAAAGTCGGGATAGAAGGAACTTTACTTAAACATCATAAAAGCCATCTATGAGAGCCCACAGCTAACATCCTCAACAGGGAAAAACTAAGAGATTTCCCCCTGAAATCAGGAAAATGAGAGGGATGCCCATTCTCACCACTGTTGTTTAACATAGTACTGGAAGTCTTAGCATCAGCAATCAGAAAACAAAAGGAAATCAAAGGCATCAGAATTGGCAAAGAAGAAGTCAAGCTTTCACTTTTCGCAGACAACACAATATTCTACATAGAAAACCCAACAGACTCCACCAGAAGCCTACTAGAACTGATGCAAGAATTCAGCAAAGTTGCAGGGTATAAAATCAACGTACAGAAATCGGTTGCATTTTTATACACCTATAATGAAGCAACAGAAAGAGAAATCAAGAAACTGATTCCATTCACAAATGCACAAAAAACCATAAAATACCTAGGAATAAACTTAACCAAAGATATAGGAGATCTGTATGATGAAAACTATAGAAAACTTATGAAGGAAATTGAAAAAGACAAAGAAAGGGAAAAACATTCCATGCTCATGGATTGGAAGAATAAATATTGTTAAAACGTCATTACTACCCAAAGCAATCTACACATTCAATGCAATCCCAATCAAAATTGCACCAGCATTCTTCTCAAATCTAGAAGAAACTGTCCTAAAATTTGTATGGCACCACAAAAGACCCCAAATAGCCCAAGTAATATTGAAAAAGAAAACCAAAACGGGAGGCATCACCATCCCAGACTTTAGCTTCTACAACAAAGCTGTAATCATCAAGACAGTATGGTATTGGCACAAAAACAGACACAGAGACCAATAGAGAACTCAGTATTGGACCCACAAATGTACAGCCAACTAATCTTTGACAAAGTGGGAAAGAGTATTCAATGGAAAAAAGACAGCCTCTTTAACAGATGGTGCTGGGAGAACTGGACAGCAACATGCAGAAGAATGAAACTAGATCATTTTCTCACACCATACACAAATAAAACCTCAAAATGGATGAAGGACCTGAATGCGAGACAGGAAACCATCAAAACCCTAGAGGAGAAAGCCGGAAACAACCTCCTTGACTTCAACCGCAGCAATTTCTTACTGGACATATCCCCAAAAGCAAGGGAATCAAGAGCAAAAATAAACTGTTGGGACCTCATCAAGATTAAAAGCTTCTGCACAGCCAAGGAAACAATCCATAAAACTAATAGGCAACCAATGGAATGGGAAAAGATAGTTGCAAATGACATATCAGATAAAGGGCTAGTATCCAAAATCTATAAGGAACTCCCCAAACTCCACACCCAAAACTCCAATAATCCAGTAAAGAAATGGGCAGAAGATATGAACAGACACTTCTCCAAAGAGGACATCCAGATGGCCAACAGACACCTGAAACGATGCTCAGCATCAATCATCATCAGGGAAATACAAATCAAAACCACACTGAGATACCACCTCACGCAGGTCAGAGTGGCTAGAATGAGCAAATCAAGAGACTCTAGATGCTGGCGAGGATGTGAAGAAACAGGCACCCTCCTACACTGTTGGTGGGAATGTAAACTGGTGCAGTCCTCTGGAAAACAATGCGGAGGTTCCTCAAAAAATTAACAACAGAACTCCCCAGGACCCAGCAATTGCACTCCTAGGAATTTACCCAAGGGATACAGGAGCACTGATGCATAGGGGCACATGTACCCCAATGTTCACGGCAGCACGCTCAACAATTGCCAAAACATGGAAAGAGCCTAAGTGTCCATCCACTGACAAATGGATCAGGAAGACGTGGTTTATCTATACGATGGAATACTACATGACAATGAGAAAGAATGAAATCTGGCCATGTGTAGCGATGTGGATGGAACTTGAGGGTGTTATGCTGAGCAAAATAAGTCAGGCAGAGAAAGACAAATATCATATGTGTGCACGTATAGGAGGATTAGGAGGAGCTTAACAGAGGACCGTGGGGGAGAAGAAGGGGAAAAATAGTGGGGGAGAGGGAGGGAGGCAAACCGTGAGAGACTCTTGAATGCTGAGAACACTGAGGGCTGATGGGGGTGGGGGGGAGGGGAAGGGGGGTGATGGGCATCAAGGAGGGCACTTGTGGGGATGAGCACTGGGTGTTATATGGAAACCAACTTGATAATAAACTATTTTAAAAAACTCAGGAAGATCTAACACTGTAAAAAAAAAAAAGAATATGGAAAGACAACTTGTTTTTTTTTAACCTGGTAGGTAAATTATTTCCCCCAATTATATATTTTCCGGTTGAAATACTTTTAGCTTCCCCCAAAGCTGTATAGGTATCTTTTTTTCCTTTGATGCTTCCATTCTGTCACTTCATTTTGTAAACATACATGAAATTTCTCAATTTGTGTTTCTCTGAAAGACCTCAATGATCAAGACCTTTATCTTAATTAAACTCAAGCTGTTGTGATGTGTGCCATCTTTAAGTTATTTCAGTGAATATTACACAAATGTTTACCACTTCCATTCCTTAGCCAAACCTACTGGCCACTATGAAATGCCAAGTATTTATAATTTAATGATACAAAGTTAAGAATATGAGTATCATAATACCAAAAAATACATGCCACTTGAGGGTTCATGAAGTGCTTTCACATACATTAGCTTCTCTATGTTCACAGATGTAAAAATGGAAGAGAAAAAGAAGTAAGGTAAATAAGATAGCTAACTGGCTATGGCAAGTAAATACAGGTTATGAATGAGGACAGGAATCTTAAAAGTTTACAATCAGATATAAAGGAAAAATTCTCTGTTATGTTTTGTTGGAAATGAACAATTAGCAAGAACTGCAGAATGGGGACCAGAAAAAAAAGACTTCTATTTTTAACTGGGCTCCTGACCTCCCTGACTCCCTAAGGCAAGTCAGCAAGGCCCTCAGTTTCTTCTTCTGTCAGCCAAGGTTGGAGCCTCTGACCTTGCTCACTGGGGTGGCCTATGAGTGGGCAAACATCAGTGAATATTCAGGACGCTATTGACAATCACATATTACTGCCTGTCTGCGTCTCCTAAGAAAGCTGCAGAGCATGACAAAGACCCCTGATTGATTATGCTTCTTGCTTTTACATTTGTGTAAGAAGATTCATGCATCAGAATTTGGAACAGAACACTTTTAAGGTTCCTGGGAATGCTAATGCTCTTTGATATTCCCACTTCCTCTCCCTGTCCCAGCTCTAAGCCTTGTGCAACCATTGGTGGGAGGCTGGAAAACATGAAGGCTCACTGGCAAGAAGCCTCCGCCACAAGGAACAGAATGCCCTTCAGAGAAGCCCAGCCCGACTACACCAACTATGCCAACATCACCAAGCTGACGTCTGTCATCTCTGAGATGCCAATGGCAAAATGACTTCCAAACTTTGCCAAGATTTTAAAAAGAGCTAAGGAAAATATAATCCCCCAAGATGCTGCAGTGTATACTGTAGAATAGCCAACTATTCCCCACCTCACCCCCTCGCCATGTTAACATGAAGCTGAAAATACACACAGAAACGACCAAGTAAGAAAGACCCATCCCAATGGCCTCAGATGACAAGTGTATACCCTTGTGGTATGGAGAAAGAATTCCACAGAACACATCCAAAAAAAGTATTTCGCATCTACTACCTGACACAGTAAAAGTGTCCTGTGCTTTTGAGGACAGAAGTGAGCATTCTCCACTCTCCCGGCCTTTTGTTACCATGTGGCTGGATTTTGCTCCGTACTCCATACTTTGCTCCCCCAAAAGAGGAGTGAATTGGGACTAGTGACTTTGGGAAAAGGAAGCAAGCACATGGGAGTCGGCCCCTCTGGCTGAACATTTTATTACAGGCCTCTAGCATAAACCATCAAAAAACAAAGCTATAAGAGCTCTTTCTGATCAGCATAGCCGCAGAGACGATATACTCTGGTCTGTGGACACCTGAAAAGTTTTCTGGAGAAGCAAACTCTTCCCCAACAAGTGAAAGGCCTACAGTTTTGGGGAGCCAGTTCAACTTGAGCAGAAAGTACCAGAAGTTATCTGGCTATATATCAGGTTGCATTTTTCAATCAAGCCAGTATTGGTAACAAAGTAGATACACTCATCTCTGACTTCTATGTTGATTTCTCAATTGGTTCTGATTCAGAAGGAGAAGGGGGTCTTATTTTTGGTGACCTCATAAAAATAACATAATATCTTCCTGGAAACTCTCTTCTCATACTCATAAAACCAATCTAGAGACCCGCACAGCATCACCAATGACTCCATAAAGCAGAAGAAACCCAGGAGGGCCCATTGCCATGGCTGGGCATGCATTTCCTGTGAGGGAAAAGTTTTTACATGTCTGCTGCAATTTTTTAAGTTCTGGAACTGTCCATGGAGGAAAAATGAATCGTACCCAGCTGCATGATTTCAGGCTGCATTTTTATTATAGGCTTCTAGTATAAATCACCAGAACAAAGCCTGTATGAGCTGCCTGAATGTCAGAGACAAAAATAGTGTCACAGCATACTGTTAGGTAATTTTTTTTAACTACTATATATTTATATCAACAAAAGGCCCCTAAGCTTTCATACTCCTGGGCATCTTTGGTAATGTGTTTATATTTTATTTTCTACACATCACAACCTGACTTTCTAGTATGACAGACTTTTTGGTGCAGTAGTATACCAAATTCATTACAAACAGTTACGTGTTCTAAGTATAGCACCATCTTCTCTGACAAGGGTTCGTTGTTACTATGTGCAATCTCTCATCTAAGCACATATTCTGAGGAAAAACAAACCAGCATAAGGGAATGTGGAAATGGGAGAAAAGCCCTTTCCAAACACAATACTGAAGGTTTCGCCCTCAGGAATGAATCTCTGGGAAGACCAAGCATGCTGCCTGGAGATGCTCCCTTATCAGGAGAAAAGCAGATAGCAGCAGAGAAACACGGCCAGGTCAGAAAGATGCTTTGCAGGCCTAAGAGAGTCACCTGTGGAAAAGGCCAGGTGACATTCCTCAGGTTCCTCAAGGCTGGGTGGAAGGCAAAACAAAACCTCAGCTTCCTCATGGGTCTCCCACCATAGCTGGCTGAACCTTTCAATTCTATCATAGTGCTTTTTTCTTGTTTCTTTTACTATTTATTAAAAAAATTATTTCCCCCCCCCCCTCTGGATTACTTGTTTTTTTTTAAATAGTTTATTGTCAGGTTGGTGTCCATATAACACCCAGTGCTCATCCCCACAAGTGCCCTCCTCCATGCCCGTCACCCCCCTTCTCCTCTCCCCCATACCCATCAGTGCTCAGTTTGTTCTCAACATTCAAGAGTCTCTCATGGTTTAATGTTTTATTTATTTTTGAGAGAGAGAGACACACACAGAGTGTGAGCAGGGAAAGGGCACAGAGAGACACACACACAAAGAATCTGAAGCAGGCTCCAGGCTCTGAGCTGTCAGCACAGAGCCTAATGTGGGGCTTGAACTCATGAACTGTAAGATCATGACCTGAGCCAGAGTCGGACACTCAACTGATTAAGCCACCTAGGTGCCTCGCTTTTTGGTGCTTCTTAAGAGGAATGAGATGGCATCATCATTTCCATACAAAGGTGATGGGAATTATTCAATAAGGATAAATTCTTTTTGCAAAATGGTAACTTTTAAAGGCTATGGTAAGTGGATAATCAAGATAGTAGAGTAGGAGGATCCTGTACTCATCTCCTCCCACAGACATACCAAGGCTGCAGCTACATATAGAGCAACCCTCTCTGAAAAAGACGTGAAGACTAGCAGAACATTCTTCCACAGCTATAGATATAAACAGCTACAGTGAGAATGGAGAATGGTAGGAGAGGCAGAGATGTGTACTGCTACCTCTACCACCCATGTGGGATCCATAAGCGGGATGAATATCACAGGTGTGGAGATCCTCCTTGAGGAGTGAGAGGCTCAAGATCTACGTGGGGGGAGGAGGTCTGGGTGGCTCAGTCAGTTAACACATCTGACTCGATTTCAGTTCAGGTCATGCTCTCATGGTTCATGTGATCAAGCCCCACATCAGGCTCTGTACTGGCAGCATGGGATCTGCATAGGATTCTCTCTTTCTCAAAGTAAATAAATACTTAAAAGTAATAAATAAATACATAAATGCAAAAAAAGATTCACAACAGACAACCCCTGCCCTGGGGCACCATATTGGGAAGATGAGCCCCCATAATGTCTAGCTTTGAAAATCAGCAAGGCGTAACTCTAGGAGCTTTGAAAATGAGTGGGGGTTACCTCCAAGGGAGCCAGAGATATAGAAAACCAAGAGTCTTCTCTTAAAGGGCCTATGCATAAGCTGACTTGCTTGGAGACTGAACACAGAGGCAGAAGATAGTGAAGCACCTGGGTCATATATGAAGTAGATGTACTGATGAGTTTTAGGACATGTGAAAGAATCAGGGATCTGCAGGAATATTCTCCAGGAACAGAAGCACTGGGAAGCACCATTCTTCTTGCCCTCCTTCTACTTAGCTGGCCTGCTGCTGGCCAAAGCCAGTTCTGATGCTCTCCACCTCCCTGGCCAGCACTGTTCACCCTGCCCCTGTATTCCCCCGTGGACCTACCACACCCAACTAGCTAGCCTTGGCAAGTGTCCCTCCATAACGGCTCCTACTCTGCCATGCCCAACAGGCAGACTCTGTCAGGACCAGCAAATCCTCAAAGCAGCCACACCCTGCCATAACTGGCAGGTGGCTCAGCCAACACTAGTGCTCCTCCAAAACTTTTTCTCCCACTCAGCCACACCCCCATATAGCCTCGACCAGGAATAGTACCCCATGTAGTTCTCACCCCACCACACCTGGCAAGTGGCCTTAGCTGGCACTAGGGCCGCTCCCCCAGCACATCCATAATCGTTGAGTCATGCAGCCCGCCATAATGAGGACTAGACTCCCCCAGAGCATACTCGTAGTGGACTCAGCTCAACATCTCAGCTGTGAGGGCCAGGGGGAGGGATCAGGCCCGCCCACCAGTGAGCCCACGGCAGTCACATCCCAGTTAAAATAGAAGGGTGCGTGCAGCCCACACAGGGGATGACCCAGGAGGTCCTGGTTCTGGTTCTAGCAAGGGGAGGGCTGTGTTTCTGGGTGTCACAGGATGCCTTCTATGTTAGGCCACTCCTTCAAGACCAGGAGATGTAGTGGATCTCCTTACTGCACAGAAATAAACACAGAGAGTCAGACAAAATGAAGAGACAGGGGAATATGTTCTAAACGAAAGAACAAAACAAAAACATCAGAGAAAGAAATGAACAAAATGAAGATAAGCAATCTACCTAATAAAGAGTTTAAAGTAATGGTAATAGGGGCACCTGAGTGGCTCAGTCAGCTGAGCAACCAACTCTTGATTTCGGCTCAGGTCACGGTCTCATGGTTCATGAATTCAAGCCCTGCAATAAGCTCTGTGCTGCACCAAGCCTATTTGGGATTCTGTCTCCCTTTCTCTGTGCCTCTTTCCACTGTATGTGCTCACTTGCGCGCGCTCTCTCTCTCTCTCTTGCTCTCTCTCTCTCTCACTCAAAAGTAAATAAATAAACATAAAAAAATGGCCATAAAGATGCTCACCGAACTGGGGAGAAGAATACATGAACACAGTAATAAAAACCACAGCAAAGAGAAAAAATATATAAAAAAGAACCAATCAAAGCGAAAGAATACAATAACTGAAATGAAAAATATACTACAGAGAATCAACAGCATATTAGAGAATGCAGAACAGGTCAACAATCTGGAGACAGGATAGTAGAAATCATCCATGTTGAACGGTAAAACAAAAAAAAAGGATTAAAAAAATGAGAATAGTTTAAGGGGCCTATGAGACAACAACCAGTGGACTAACATCTGCATTACAGGGGTCCCAAAAGAACAGATAGAAAAGGGGCAGAAATCTTATTTAAAGAAATAATAGCTGAAAACTTCCCTTAACTGGGGAAGAAAACAAATATCCAGGTCCGGGAGGCACAGAGTGCCCCAAATGATAGGAGCCCAAAGAGATCCTCAGCATGACACATGATGATTAAAATTTCAAAAATTAAAGACAAAGAGAGAATCTTAAAAGAAACAGGAAAAAAGCAACTAATTGTGTATGAAGGAGTCCTCCATAAAACTATCAGCTGACTTTTTTTCCACAGAAACTTTGCAGGTCATACAGGGAGTAGCAGGATACATCTGTAGTGTTGAAAGGAAAAGCCCTACAACCTAGCATATTCTAACTGGCCAGGTTATCATTCAGAATTGAAGGAGATAAAGGGGCTCTCAGAAAAACAAAAAGTTAAAGGAGTTCATCACCACTAAGCTAACCTTACAGGAAACTTTTAAGGGAATTCTTTATGTCAGAAACAAAACAAAACAAAACAAAAATAAAAATAAAGTAAGGGGGGGCCTGGGTGGCTCAGTCGGTTAAGCGTCTGACATTGGCTCAAGTCATGATCTCTTGGTTCGTGGGTTTGAGCCCCACACTGGGCTCTGTGCTGACAGCTAGCTCAGAGCCTAGAGCCTGCTTTGGATTCTGTGTGTGTGTGTCTCTCTCTCTGACCCTCTTCTGCTCATACACACTCTCTCTCTCTCTCTCAGAAATAAATAAAACCATTAAAAAAATATAAATAAATAAAGTAAAATTATGAAAGCAAAAAATCTGGTGAAAGCAAACAGTAAAGGTGGAGGATCAACCACTTACAGAGCTAGCATGAAGGTGAAAAGATAAAAGTAGTAAAATCAACTATATCTACGATAACTACTTAAGGGATGCACAAAACAAAAAGGTGGAAAATACAAAGTCAAATACATAAAAATGGCAGAGGGAAAGTAAAAATGTAGTGTTTTCAGCATCTGTTTGAATTAAATGAACATCAACTAAAAATAGCCTGCTAATACACAGATTGTTATATATGAGCCTCATAATAACCACAAATCAAAAACCTGTAATAGATACACAAAAAATATAAAGAGAAAGGAACCAAAATGTAACACTAAAGAAAATCATTACAAAGAAAGAGAGCAAGACAACAAGGAAGAACCACAAAAACAATCAGAAAGCAATTAACAAAATGGCATTTAGTACATACCTATACAGAATTACTTTAAATGGAAATGGACTAAATGCTCCAACCAAAAGACAAAGGGTGACTACCGAATTAAAAAAACAAACAAAAACAAAAATAAAAAACCCCAATACCTACTTATATGCTGTCTACAAGGGACTCACTTCAAACCTAAAGAAACACTTCATTGAAAGTGAAGGGATGGAAAAAGATATTCCACACAAATGAAAACAAAAACAAAGCTGGGATAGTAATACTTATACTAGATAAAATAGACTTGCAAACAAAGACTGTAAGAAAAGACAAAGAAGGATCTTACAGAATGATAAGCAAGTGAATCCAACAAGAGAATATAACAACTATAAATATATATATGCACCCAACATAGAAGTGCCTACATATATAAGGCAAATATTAGCAGACATAAAGGGAACAAATGACAGTAATACAGTAACAGTGAGGGACGTTAACCCACTTATATTAATGGACAGATCATCCAGGCAGACATTCCATGAGGAAACATGGAATGTTTCTTAAACAATACACTATCAGATGGACTTAACAGATATACATAGAACATTCCATCCAAAAACAGCAGAATACACATTCTTTTCAGCACACGGGGAACATTCTCCAGATGTTCAGATCACATTAAACCACAAAACAAGTCTCAAAAGATTTAAAAAGACTGAAATTATATCAAGTGTCCTTTCCAATTGTAACAGTGTGAGAGAAATCGATTTCATGAAAAAAAAAACTGGAAAAAACACAAACATGTGAGGGCTAAACAGGCTAACAATGACCAGTGGTCAATGAAGCAATTAAAGAGGAAAACAAACAAAAACCTTGAGACAAATGAAAATGGAAACACAACATTCCAAAATCTATGAAATGCAGCACAAGCAAAAGTTCTGAGAGAGACATTTATAGGCCTACCTCAAGAAGTAATAAAAATCTCAACAAAACAATCTCACCTTACATGTAAAGGAATTGAAAAAAGAACAAAGCCCAGTTAGTGGAAAGAAGGAAATAATAAAGATCAGAATGGAAATAAAAGAAATAGAAGCCAAAAATAAAATACTAGAAAACTTCAATGAAACTAAAAGCTGATTCTTTGAAAAGATAAACAATCAAAGAAATGATAAGGAACAATGAAATACTACTCAGCAAAGAAAAAGGATGAAACCTTGCTATTCGCAATAACATGGATGGAACTGGAGGGTGTTATGCTACGTGAACTAAGTCAGTCAAAAAGACAGATATCATATGTTCTCACTTATATCTGGAATTTGATAAACTGGACAGAACACCACAGGGGAAGGGAAGGAAAAAAAGTTACAAACTGAGAGGAATCCAAACCACAAGAGACTCTTAAATACAGAGAACAAACTTAGGGTTGTTTGGGGGTATGGTGGGGGGGAGGTGAAAATGTGTGATGCACATCGAGGAAGGCATTTACTGGAATGAACACTGGGTGTTGTATGTATGTGATGAATCATGGGAATCTACTCCTGAAGCCAAGAGCACACTATATACTATGTATGTTACCTAACTTGACAATAAATTATGAGGAAAAAAAATGTGTCTTAAAAACAGGAAAAAAAGGTAAAATTAATAAACCTTTGGTGAGACCTACCCAGAAAAAAAAAAAGACAAAAATCAGAAATGAAAGAGAAACTTATATCACAGAAAATACCAAGGATTATAACAGACTACAATTATATGCCTGCAAATTGAACAACATGGAGGAAATGGATGAATTTCTAGAAACACACAACTTTCCAAGGCTGAATCAGGAAGAGACAGAACATCTGAACAGATGAATTATTAATAATGAAATTGAATCAGTAATCAATAACCTCCCAAGAAACAAAAGTCCAGAACCAGCAGCTTCATGGGTAAATTCTACCAACATTTGAAGAACAGTTAATACCTATCCTTTTCAAACTATTCCAAAAATCTGAAGAGGAAGGAATGGTTCCAAATTCATTCAAGAGTCTAGCACTAACTCAGTACTAAAACTAAAGACACTACAAAAAAAGAAAAAGAAAAGAAAATTAAAGGACAATATCCTTCATGAACATAGGTTTAAAAATTCTCAACAAAATGTGAGCAAACCAAATTCAATGACACATTTAATGGGTCATACACCACAATCAAATGGGATTTATTCCGAGGATGCAAGGATGGTTAGTCTTCAAAAACAACCAATGTGATACACCTCATTAACAAAATGAAGGATAAGAATAATATGATCATTTCAATATAGAAAAAGTATTTGACAAAATTCAACATCATTTATGATAAAAACTTACAACAAAATGGGTATAGAGGGAATGTACCTCAACATAATAAAGACTATATAGGACAAACCCACAGCTAACATCATACTCAATACACAGTACTGTAAATCCTAGTCACAGCAATGGGACAAGAAAATAAAAAACATCCAAATTGATATGAAAGAAGAAATACATGGGTACCTGGATAGCTCAGTCCATTAAACATCCAATTCTTGATTTTGGCTCACATCATGATCTCACGGTTCATGAGACCGAGCCCCAAGTTGGGCTCCATGCTGATAGCACTGAGCCTGCTTGGGATTCTGTCTCTCAAAAATAAGTAAATAAATAAATAAACTTTAAAAGAAAGAAAGAAGAAAAACTGCCACTATTTGTAGATGACATGATACTATATATAGAAGACCTTAAAGACTCCACTAAAAAAACTATTAGAATAAACAAATGCCATTGAAGGATATAAAATTCATATAGAAAAGTTGGTTGTGTTTTTATTATAATGAAATACCAGAAAAAGAATATAAGAAAAAAATTCTATTTACAACTGCATCAAAAAGAATAACATATCTAGGAATAAATGTAACCAAGGAGGTGAAAGACCTGTACTCTGAAACCATGAGACTTCTGGTTTCAGCTTAGGTCATGATCTCATGGCTCCGTTCGTGAGATAGAGCCCTGTGCTGGGCTCTGCACTGCACTGACAGCATGGAGCCTACTTGGGATTCTCTCTCTCTCCTCTCTCTCTGCCCTCTCCCCTGCACATGTGCGTGCTCTCTCTCTGTAAAAAAAAAAAAAAGTTAAAAATACATAAAATTACTAACAAATTAAAGAACTGAATACATAAAAAGGGAAAAAGATATTTTTTAAAAGACAGAAGACATTTAAAGGGAAAAAAAGAATTTCTTTATATGGAAGATACTCTCAGGGGAAAAAAAACCTCAATGGATATGGTAAAGAGCAGAGCAGACATAACAGGGAATTCGTGAACTGAAAGAAAATGTAGAGAAAATTTTCCTGGATGAAGCATACAGTAAAGATCCTAAAAGAGTATTTCATTATAATCATTATTTGCATGGTGATATGTACAGCTGAGGGCTGCCCAGCACTACAGCTGCTTCCTTAATGGTAGGTTTGGAAAAAGACTAATGAGGTTAGATTTTCTTTTATCCATTTCTTCTTCTGAATCAGCACTCTTTCCTTCTTTTCTCTCTCCCCAGATTTAGATCTCTCACCCAGTGGACGCTGTTGTAAGAACCAGTGCATATAATCAGTGTCAATCCTGAAGAGTCAATGCCTGTCTGTGTGTCTATCAGCATGTGGATGCACATCTATAAACATATTACATATATGTCTGTCAATGGTATTATGTTTTGAAATATGCACATACCTGCAAAATAACACCTACCAGCAACTCCGATAATAGTGGAATATAGATTGGAAGCTAAACACGAGTTCTTATCTGACTGGGACACTAAGCAATTGTGTGACTGTGGTCAACTCACAACAGCTCTCTCACAATACCAGTCCTGTAAATTAAAAGGACTAAATTGAATAATTTCCAGGATCTCTTTCTACTCTGTTCTCATCCTGTTTATAACTTTAACAAGCTAACAAGCTTCATACCACTCATGTACCTTATACTGTAGAACAGGTTTCTGTGCAGAGCCTTGTTCTTACTTACAATAGCAAGTGATAATCAGGCTTTCTGGGCTATAGCAGACCAGAAGCAATGATTGACAAGTGGAAATGAGCAAGAAGGGGCTCCCTGAGTCAAATATACTAACAGTAGTTTGAAAAAGGTGAAGGGTAGATGACTGTAATAGCAAGGAAAAAGACTGTGATATGAAACCTAAAAAGAATGGTTATTTTTAGCCATTTGCTCTAGGATCAGATAGCTTTACACACCTCAATAGCCTTTGAAGGCACCATTATATTACAGTACTGACCAATAATTGATGTTGCTGATGACCTTGAGTAATCAAGAGAAGGTTAGCTTTTATGTTCAACATACCCTATGTGAAAGCGGGAAAGTATAAAATGCACTTCAGAAAGATTCCTATAAAGAGGTTAAAAAATGGTGAAAGGGTTTTAGACACCTAAAACTTTCTTTTATATGGACTCCTCATGTATATGCATGTAAGTGCATGCAATTACATAGAAAAATATTTATTTAGGGTGTTATATACATGTTATATGCAAGATACTGTCAAGTGCCCCAACAGAGATCCATGAACTGCTCTCTGGGGAAAGTTATAACCAAACACAAAAATCACCATAAACAATATACATAAAAAGGACGATCAATCAACTATACAAAACAAATATATAGATATAAAGTAGAAGCCTTATTATTAATACAATCAGGCTTCATGTGGGGAATACTGTAGGTAAGACTGCTAGAGGTTGAGGAGGTGAAAATGGTCATGAAGAGGGAGGCTTTCAAGAATCTACGGAATGTTGGGAAAAGATCCATGGCAGGGAAGGAGTCAAATGCTTCCCGCATGAGAGGAGGGGAGGTCATGCTGCCTACTGAACATACAAGTCCATCATCCTCATGAGTCATCTGAGTTCATGGGAGACAGCCAGTTACTGACATCATAAGGCAAGTGTTGGACCATCAAGTTTAAGAGCTGCAAGGGAACCTTTCCACATTTGTGTGTCTGAGCTCACAGACACACCACTTTTATAGGGACAAGGGTCATAGGGAAAAACTCCTCATCCCTGCAACACCCTACTTTACAAAGGAATGAAGGAAAACCATGTGACTCGGAGAGTGACTGGCAAGATTAAAGAATGAGAATACAATGTAATTATAAATTCTACAGGTTACATTAAAGCAAATCATTGAAATGAAAAAATATTTTAATAGAAAACTGTCACATTGTGTCTTCTTAGTCAAATAACATCATCCAGTGTGAATGGACAGAGAGGTAAATATACATCTGATTATAAATGTACACATCTAAACACTTCCCTAATGCTGTGTTCTTGAATTTCTACTTTGTTTAGAAGTTTTGAGTTAAAAACAACTTTTATAATTACATTTAGAATTAAGAGTCAGGAAAGCACTTCAGCCTAATTCTCTCTAGAACTAGTCAAGTATTTCTAAATCTATTAGGTCCTTCCAAACAAAAGTTATTACCAGTATCTGCTATGCTCAGAGAGCTAGGATATTGATAGATAACTGTAATTAATTATGCCATAAGAAATTTAAAAATTAAATTAACCTCAAAGTATTTTACAAACTATTCATGTCATCCTTTCTTTAAGGAACAAGATCCCTTATGGTGCAACCTTGCACACATGTTCAGGTATGCATCTCTAGTACAAGGCATGGTCTCTCCACTGTTAGTTTCCAGAGAGCAGGCCTCATATCAGATTTACTGACATATTTTCTCTCCTCTTCGGTTCTCTTCTTTCTGCTAATAGTAATACAGTTAACCCTTGAACAACATAGGTTTGAGTTCTGCAGCTCCACTAATACATCGATTTTTTTTTTGGATAAATACAGTGGAGTATTATAAATATATTTTCTTTTGCTTATAATTTTCTTACTGTTTTCTTTTCTAGAAGCTAGAACTTATTATAAAAATACAGTACATAATACATATAATCTACAAAATCTGGGTTACTCGACTATGTTATCAGTATGGTTTCTGGTCAACAGCAGGCAGATATGTTTTTGGGGAGTCAAAAGTTATGTGTGGAATTTTGACTGTGTGCCTCTAACCTCTGTGTTGTTTGGGGGTCAAATGTATATACTCTTGTGCATAAAAGAAAGATTTGTAAAATATGGTATATAATGTTCCAGTTTTCATTCCATAGCTGCCAGAGCCAATTCCAAACATCTTTGATATGTAAAACCTCACATGCTTTTTTAGACACTCTAATCCTGAGAAAAGAGGAGAATATTCTTGCGTACTGAGTGGAAAACAGTTTTTTACAGTCCTTCCCCCAGTTCAGGAAACAACAGACATTCACAGTTACTAGGGGGCTCTGTGTTATGTACAGATAAGAGCTTTCAAATAAGCAAAACAGGAGCAGAGTCACTAGTTCCTAATTAATCTAATTGTGGAGCAGCCTGATTATCAGAAGTAGCTATCTACTCGCCATGGCTGAGCGACCTACCAGTGGGCGTCAGCATAGGCAGCAATGCTCTTTGCTTTCTCCTGCCTTGGGACTGACACCAGGAGGGGGCAAGCATTTCAAATTACAGACAGAAGATAGGCACGCGCGCGTGCGTGCGTGCGTGTGTGTGTGTCCAAGCAGGTTTGTACATGCATAAATTTCAAACAAACTTAATGAAATCTCACCCTTACTGGAAACATTAGCAAATTATGAAACAAATAGACTTGTAAATTTGACATTTTATCAAATATGTTATTTCCTATTTTTCTTACCATTTCATGTCTCATGTAAAAAGCATTATAAGTAGAGAAATCAAGATGACACTGATAAGTAGGAAATAGTAAACTCTAGGCAGATAACCTAAGATTCTGCTTAAATTCTATAGATGAATAATTATTTAATAAGTTAAGGAAGATTCTGTACCAGAGTAAGAGATTTTACTAGGTCAAAGTAATGAGTGAGGCTGAATCTCTGCTAATAAAACCAAAGAATGCTGTCCTAGGTTTAACTGTAATCCTGCCTATAAGCAAAATGGGCTGAATGACCTTTTCAGTCTGAAGATTTATGATGGGATTCCATATAATTCTAAAACTAATGGTAAAATAAGAAGAAAAAAATGCCTGTGGTCCTAAGAAACATTCAGAAGAGTCATCAATCAGAATGGGGGTGGGGAGAGGGGTTGTAACCACTGGTCAAAATAGTAGCCTAAGTGATAGATAGCTGGGGGTACAGACACACTGGGGTTGGGGGGACTTGGGAGATGAAAACAAGTATTGTATCTACATACACACAGACCTTTATATAACCATATACATATATAAACACACACACACACACACACACACACACACACACACACACACACACACACACACACACACACACCTAAGCTCAAAAGCCAGAAAGGAAATTGGGGGTCCATGGTGGTAGTGGAGCTTAAAGCGATGTATCACCCAAGGATCACTTTAAGACACAGGATGGCAAAGGGGTTATGGGTTTGAACCTGGAAGCGACTACTGGGTTTGTATCTAGCTCCTCTGCTTACTTTCTAATTGGGATGATTATGAGAACTGCCTGATATAGTTATTACGAGATTAAAATAAGGTTAACACATATGAAAAAAGCACCTCAAACAGCCCCTGCCACATAGCACTCAATAGGTAAATGCCAGCTGATTTTACTACTATCATTATTGTTCACCCGGCAGAGAGGACACCAGATGTTGTCCACTTAAAGCCCTCCCCCCGACCAGGGACCAAAAGTCAAGGCTGTGAGACACCTGGGGCAGGGAGATGGAAACCACAAAACCCTGGTCCAGGCAGAAAATGTTCTGCCACCAACTGCACGAGTGGCTATGGAGAAGCCCCTCCCCCCCCTCAAGCCAAAAGTGAAAAGAAAGTCTTGAGAAATCAGAGCCCCTGGCCTTGTACCTGGCATGGGTGTGGCTTGAATGTTGGCACTATCCAAGCTGAATGATATTCAGGAGCTGAGAAAGTAACATGGAAACAGTTTGTTTAATAAAGCCCAATGGGCTTTGGTAGAGGCCGCCATGAATTCATCCCACTGAGATACTTCCACAATCCAGGGTATAGTCTTCAAGAGGAAAAATCATACCAAATACTGAGCAGAATAAATAAAAACAAATCTACACCTGGACATGTCCTGGCTAGAGCTATCAGAGAGAAAAATCAGATTACTTACAAAGGATGCAGACTTCTCATCAGCAATAATAGACGCCTGAGGACAATGGAATCGTGTCTTCAGTGTGCTGAGGGGAAATAACTGTCAACTTAGAATTCTGTGCTATCATTCAACAGCTAGAAAAGACTGGAGGCACAGAAAAACTGAGACTGAATCACCCACAGAACCAGAATGCAAGGGATACTGACTGAGGCAGGAAAGAGCTTGATAAAGGGGAGTGAGATGTAAGAAACAGTGTTTGCTAGGAAAGGAAAAAAACAGATGGGAGCTTCCTCAACCTTCCACAACCCAAACTAAAAAGCTGCCTTTACACATGGGTTGGAGGGACCATCTTCCCTGAAATTACAGAGGGAAAGCTGTCTTTCTCCCTGTACTTTAGGGATACCTCTTGTTTTCTCAGGAAACAATCTATCAATAATTTCCCTTTCTCTATATGTTACTCCTTTAAAACTGAATTTTAGTTGTTTAACAATTTATTACAGGCAGATATTTTCAAATAATGTATACTGAAAACCAGCAGTTCCTGCCGCCCTCACCCACCAGTCCTGTTCCCTGGCAGCAACCACTTGCAGATCTTTGAACTGTCTTGTCATGTTTATCTTCCTATTTTTAAGTAATATTCAGTGCCAGGGGACCTTTGGAAAATCCATTACCTGCTGGCCAAGGCTGCTGGCCATTTGCCATGTGACAATCCTTCCTTCATCTGGGAAAAAGACAGAGTTGATAGCTGTCCTAAGGACACAGAGTTCCTGTTTTAGAACATGGAGCCCGAAGACGTGGCCCATTCCATTCCTAATGAGATACTTTTTTTTTTTTTAATGTTTATTTATTTTGAGAGAGAGATTGAGCAAGCAGGAGAGGGGCAGAGGAACAGGGAGAGAGAATCCTAAGCAGGTTCTGCCCTGTCAGCATGGAGCCCAGCATGGGGCTCAAACCCACAAAGCTGAGCCAAAACCAAGAGTCGGAAGCCTAACTGACTGAGTCACCCAGGCGCCCTCCAACAGATAATGTAAATAAAGTTATAAGGTAAGATATTTTGCAGTATTTTTATCTTACTTTGCCTCTTAGGAATTTACCCATGCTTGCTACTTTATTTATTGTATTTCTATTCAAGTGCAACCCCTTGGTAAGCTGGGTGATGTTAAAGTCAAAAAGTCAAACTGGTAGGTAGGTAGGTCACTTCACCTCCAGGGATGCAGGTATTCCCACCACATGCATCAACTTGGGTATGAATAGTCTAGAAAGTAGATGAGCCTGTTCCTCCTCAAAGCCTGGTAAGGGTGGGAGTTACAGGTAGGGGGTGTGGAGGGGTCTGTCACTATTTCAACTTTGGGAACAAAAAAGATATTTCACCAGAAGGCTGAGAAACCAGTAAAGGTAATATTTGATTACTTAATATTACCTTTACATAAATTTTTTGAAACTTCGTTGAAAACCCTTTTGACTAATAATATGTCTCTTGAGAACTCTAAATTTTTCACTCATTGCCTTATTTTTAAAAATTAAAAAAAAATAAATAAAAGCCAAAACCAAAAACCAATCTACCAACTTAGGGCCTGGAAAGGAGACAGAGGCCTCCCCTACTCTGTGTGTTCCTAGAGCATATTCTCACTTTTTTCTTGCCTTATCAATTTGGAATGTGACTTCTGATAATGGTAGACAAGAATTTAGTTCTTTTATTTCCCCAAATCCTAGTTATAACAGTTTTTGTTAAATCAGTAGTTGGTTCTTCTATTATTATTATTAAGTAAATAGTTTTCTCGGCTGAGGTGTTAAGTATACCATGATCATATCTCCTTTCTTTTTTTTTTTTAATTTTTAATGTTTTTATTTTATTTTTGAGAGACAGAGAGAGACAGAGCATGAGCAGGGGAGGGGCAAAGAAAGAAAGAGGGAGACAGAATCTGAAGCAGGCTCCAGGCTCTGAGATGTCGGCACAGAGCCTGATGCAGGCCTCAAACTCACGGAATGGGAGATCATGACCTGCAGTCAGACGTTTAACTGTCAGAGCCACCCAGGTGCCCCCACATTTCCTTTCTTGAATGCTGTGTTTTTCCTGGAGTTGATTAGTCTTCAATTCATCATTTGCTTCACAGTTTTTACTTTACTTATTGCTTATTATTCTCAAAGACTCCACATGTAAAATCTTGTGTCTACACAAACATTAGATATTGCTATTCCCATTCAATTACCCTTTTCTTTCTTGGGACAGCTCTGTTCTGGAGCCATCCATTAGATGGCCATCCACCAGATCCCCAGGCCTGCTGCAGAGACAGATGGCAGTCTGGAGCCTCTCTATTACTCCAGTAGGTTTTCATGAGAGTAAAAGGCTGGGTGTTTGAGAACCTGTCTGAAAATATTATTTTACTGTCACAATTAATAGTGCTGGATACAGAATTCTAAATTAGAACCATTATTTTCCTCCTAAGATTTTTTTTTTAAGGCCTCATTTCATTCTCTTCCATCTTTAAGCACTTTTAAGAAGTCCAATGACTTTATGGGACACCTGGGTGGCCCAGTCAGTTAGGCATCTGACTCCTGATCTTGTCTCAAGTCATGATCTCAGATTGTGAGTCTGAGCCCCCACCTTGGGCTCTGCACTGACAGCATGGAGTCTGCTTGGAATCCTTTCTCTCACTAACCCTTCCCTGCTCATTCATTTCCTCTTTCCCTCTCTCAAAATAAACTTAAAAAAAATTTTTTTTTGAAGTTTGATGACTTTCTGATTCCCAGTCGTTTGCATGTGAATTTTTTCTTTTTTATATAAGTTCCAGTATCTTATCTCTATCCTATACGTTCCTCTGCTTCATGACGACATGCCTGTATGTGAGAGTATTTTTGTTCCTTGTAGTAGGTCCTTGGCAGGCCCTTCCCATTTGGAGATTCAGGTCCTTCAGTTCTGAGAAATCAATCTGTGTTATTTGACAGTTTCTTCTTGTATATGGTCCCTCTTCTGTCTTCTGGAGCTCCTATGAATCAGATGTTGGACATCCTAGACTGAGTCTCTAATCTTCTAATTTTGTCCCCAACTGTCCAGTTCACTGTATTTGTGTTACATTTCCTGGAGGATTTTCTTAACTTTATCTTCTAACTCTTCTGGATTTTTTTTTTGTCATCATAATTTTAATTTCTTAGAGCTTTTTGTTTTGATTATTTTTAGAAAGTACTATATGTTCTTATCTCAAAGGTGCAGCTTAAAAAAAAAAAAAGGGGGTGCCTGGGTAGCTTAGTCGGTTAAGTGTCTGACTTTCGCTTAGGTCATGATCTCACGGTTCGTGGGTTCGAGCCCCGTGTCGGGCTCTGTGCTGCCTGCCAGCTCAGAGCCTAGAGCCTGTTTCAGTCTGTGACTCCCTCTCTCTCTGACCCTCCCCTGCTCATGCTGTCTCTCTCTCTCTCTCCTAGAAATAAAATAAAGCATTTAAAAAAAAAGGTGCAGCTACCTTCTTTATCTGAGAATATTTATAAAAGCTTTGAATTTTTAAGGTATTCTTTTACCCTCTGCATTATCTGCTGCCTCTTATTTCTTTCAGTCTTTTTATTCTGGGCTGTCACCATTATGTTGGAGAATTTCCTCAAATGTCTAGTAATTTTTAGCCATCGGTCTATATTTTGAAGTAAGGTACTAAAATGCTGATTACAAGTTCAATGTAAGTATCCAGGGCTTGTTGACTGGTGGCGTGCATTCTAGGATGATCAGGCGGCCAGGCAGTTGTTGTTGTTGTTTTTTATAGAGACCCCCACCACCCCAGTGTCAGTATCTGAAGCTCTTCTCTCCAGGAACACATAATATAATCTCCAAGCAAGTTCCTGCAGATTCCTGCTTAGGGAAGGGGAGTGATGGCTATACCTGAGCCACTCAAACAGAGTAGAAAAAAGCACCAGGCAGGCCCTGGGGTCTAGAGTGCAGACAATCTCTAACATCAATGCCTTTTCTCTACCGGGGGTTCCCAGGGATAATGTGTTACCAGTTGAATTTCTCCCAAAACTATAGATTCCTCAGGGAGAGGACCATAAGTCTAACTGCTTCGTATCCAGATTCTGAATCAATCCTTTGTTTCCACCTCTCCCTGGCCTTCCACAATAATTAAGAATCCCATATCCTGACCATTTCTGAGGCTATGCAGGGCACACCATCTCGCTTCTCACTAGTCGCCCTTTCTGCAGGCTTTCTGTCCCTTTCTTGGGTTATAGTTAATTCAGCTCTGCTAAGTCACTGCCTCCTCCATCTACCATCTCTCATGTACTCTGGTCTCCCATTCTCTTATAGGTTTATAACTTTTAACTTGGTAACTTTTATAACTTTAACTTTTAAATTCTTTTACTGTAATTTCAGTGGGGTTTCTTTGGGGTGGGGAGAAAGACTGATTACAATGCATATGTTCAAACCTCTTTAACTGTCTTTAGCTCATCTTCATTGGTTCCTCATCAGCATTTTTAAAAATTTTATTTTATTGCAGTAAGAATACTTAGCATGAAAGCTACCTTCTTTACACAGCTTTTAAGTGTGTAATATTTTATTGACTATAAATCATAGGTATTTAAGCATTCTCAAATCTCTCCAGTATTAAGAAAAATAGGACTAATAAAAATTTTCCCCTTGATTCCATGTCTCCTTTCCCACTCAAATGTCCCAAACACCTTCACTGTTTTACTGCTATGCTTATCATTGGGCAAGCAGCTTCTTCATGGTGTATAGCAAGAAGTTTTTCAAAGCATGTTGACATTTTAGTTATTTTGCATGGTCTCTAATATTTGACCACATTTAGCCACAAATGAAGAGCCACTTTATAGAAGACATGCCTGTCTGCAAATAGATCTATTTCTAAATGTGAACTATAACAAATACTTTGCTGGATTCTATATTTCCAGTGAGGAAAACCTAGAAAGAAATCAGACATTATGTGTAGTCTCTTGATAATGAACTACCATGTGGGGGGAAAAATGTTTTGAGCTCAGAAGGAAAAAAGAAGAAGTGTGATGATGAATTGCTTTCCATTTCACTAGTCTGAATAGATATTACTTTATTTCTACCATATCTGTGTTTCTGCCCACAAAGGAACTCATAACTTGTAACTGAAAAATTGTCTCTTTCCAAACAAAAATGATTACTCCACAGACAGATACTCTAAGCCAGAGGGAGGAAGGGACAGACATCCCTTTATCTTTCCTTCAGAAACACCCAACAGCAAATCAAAGGTGAGCCTGGATAGGGTTCCAGGGAAGGGAGTCCTCCACAACCAAAAGCACAAGTAAAGAAAAAGTTCCAAGACAGAGACACTGCCCAATATACTCAAAGTCCTGGGTATAACAGGCACATTGGAGGCACTGCCCATAACCTTCTGCTCTGGACAGTAACTCTCAGAAAAGTAAAGCTCCACCTCTGCAAGCCTGCCAATGGTCACGTCAACCAGCTTTCACTTGTATTTACATGTTAGAGAATACAAAATTCCCCCATCCTACCCTCTCTCTCACCACCCCCACCATCTAGCTATACACATTCCTTCCGAAGATGGCAGGAAATCCCATACCCGGTCGATACTCTATGTCCTGCACAGACTATGATTTCTTTATTACCACAAATATTCATATTGTTCCTTCCATCCTTTTCTTCAAAATCCAGTTAACTGTATGAATTATAGGATAACAAGCTTGCTGACTGAGTACACTGGACCTAGTCATTCCCTGGGTTTAAGTGAATATGAGTAAATAAGTAGTTAACTCAATGTATACTGTGACTGATTTTTTCTATTATCGACCACTTAATTTTCGATAATCACAATCATTATGAGCCTTACACTATAATATCATGTGACATATGTTGTTTCCTGTGACTAGACTCCTCCTCCTCCTTCATTTACCTACCTAACTCCTATCTGGCTTCTTATATGGCTCAGATACCACCTGTTCCAACAAGCTTTCTTTTCTTTTCTTTTTTTTTTAATGTTTTAAAAATTTATTTCTGAGAGACAGAGAGGCAGCGTGAGTAGGGAAGAGTCAGAGGGAGAGGGAGACACAGAATATGAAACAGACTCCAGGCTCTGAGCTGGCTGTCAGCACAGAGCCCAACGTGGGGCCCGAACCCAAAAATTCGAGATCATGACCTGAGCCAGTCGGACGCTTAACCGACTGAGCCACCCAGGCGCCCCCCAACAAGCTTTCCAATCATACTCATACCCCAATTTCTCACAATAATCCTTCTCTTACAAAACTAGGTGTCCTCACTATAGGTTCCAAAACCATGCCCTTCATATCAACTTCACAGGCAAAATCACAAAGTACTCTACTTGTTTTTAAGACACTTTTCCCCACCTAGTCTTTACACTCCTAAAGGCAAGGAATGCCAGTTCCAGTTCTAGTTCATAACATAGTGTCTGGTATTTGGTAGACATTTTTAAATGTGTATGAAATGAGTGAATACATGTATGAATAAATGGATGACCTCTGGACTTAGAACTACAAACATGGGTCTTTAGAAAGGATTTAGCTCACCCTACTTCACTCCAAATCCCTAAGCAAATACTCCTTAAGAATTGTGCCAAGATGTTAAAACAAGGAAATCATTATCTATGACTAATAAAACATAAGCATTTTCTAATGAAAATATGATTAAACAAAAACCTTACCGGCAGAGTTCCAGGCAGAGATGCATCAAAAAAAGATACCAAAGAATTTGGAGGTGCTGCAAAGTGGACCTGAGATCCAGAGAAGAGTTTGGAGTTGGAGGCGATCTGGGCATGAATTTCCAAACCTACCACTGCTGCCCATTTCTGCTCACTGAAGAGAAAAAAAAAATGGTTAAGAAGTTGGATCTGCAACTATGCTTGCATTTCTACGACCCTAAATCACACATATTAATTTCATGTTTTTTACTTATTAAATTTTAGATCCTTACATTTAAAAATGTCATTATGTACTGATGACTCAATCAAAACCAATTCATAACGAACATCTACAAGACCTACAAAATAAAACGTATTTACAGCATGTCATAAGGAAAGTTCATTGTACAGAGCAAGGTGATTAAGAAACAATTTGGCATCCTGAAACAATTTAGAAATGGGTATCACATGACATCTGCTTGGCTGACTTCAGTGAAAAGCAGCATTTTCTACTTTAACTGTTCTTTTCCAATTAATAACTCAGTAAATGAAAGCTAATCTTGCAAACATTTTTAGAATTAACATAAACCTCATGCTTCTATTTCTATAGAAATAATGGTAAATATCATATTTAGAAAAGGAAGGGAAATGCTCCATCATGCTTTAAATTCATTTTATAACAATAGCTTACAAAATGGTCAGAGTGACACAGATATAATAGATCATCATTAAATCATACTCTTCCTAGGAATTTTGTGCAAATGAAAACATTAAACCATAAGATATGGCTTTTTTTTTCCCCCAATTCCCCAGATACAGTTTCAGGTTCCTTTTTGTTTATGCTTGATTGCTATCAATCTAAGAAGCTGTTAAATGCTATAATAATCTCTGGCCACTCCTACTCTACTGGGTCTATATGAATATTCCATACACAAATCTCTCCAGGTTCTTGTAAGTGTGCTTAGCCTTTCTGAAACCATATATCCTAGACAATGCATGTTTACACATACACCCCCTATGCCTTGTTCCTAATCTGCTTTTCTCTCAAGCAATTTCCTATATTATCTAGGTTTTTATTTGTTTTCATTTATTGGGTTTTTTTTTTTTTCAATCACTTAAACACAAGTTGTCTATAGTACTGCGAGAAGATTAATTCCTTCCTTTTAAAGTTTGGAAGCATTGCCTGAATGGAGAGGAATTAAACGAAAAACTCATCAGAATTCTGCTAAAACATTACTCAAAAGGTTTTTTTTTTTTCAGTTTTATTACCTGCGAGAAAAAATACATTTACAGTCAGACGATCTAATTTATAAAAAGGAATAGAAGTTGAATGTTTCTGGACATTTTCCTTCTGTTGCCCGAACAGAAAAGCAAAAATAATGCCAACTTAACTATCTCAAAGGATGCAGTGATTACTAAACACGTGCCTTCTGTCTCTGTATTTAAAAAGAAACTACTTAAGTCTTATAAAGTATAAACAACTGTTTAGAGGCTATCTAACAAAATAAGCAAAACTCTCTAATCAGAAGGAAGATCTCTTGTATTGGCTGCATCCTCCTAGGTCTAGAAACACGTTCAACATTAAACACCTCCACAGATAGGTGGAGTTTTTTGACAATACTAAGCCACCACCATCCAGAGCTTGTAGGTAAAGGATCCCGCTCTACCTTTAAAACACTGCTCTCCCACAGTAGCGCTATATGTCAGCTAAGGAAGATCCCGCTTACTGTCACCGACCCCACTACTAGTGCTATTAGTAAGGTGACTGAATCCACTCTTCTGTGTCTGCAGTGTTATATTCAAGAAAACATCTGCTATTTTACACTCGCGAATTCCTCAAATACGCCTATCTACTTGATGATTTAGTGTGGAGGCGGGGCTGACAGAGGGCTAGTTTTGTGCGTTCAATTAGGCTTCAGGGCTGCAAGTTATAGTACAGTACCCCCCGCCCATCACAACATCTAGCCTGAAGCCAGGCCGTAGCGGCCACCACCTCCTTAGTCTGGCAGTTCCACCTCACACTTAAGTGGGTAGTAACGAAATAGTATACCCTTTCTTTGACTTCTGGGCCGTGATGAGGGGCTGCTGAGCCACGAGGCTCTGTCCCCTTTTCCCGCTGGACGTGAACCCAGTCGCGGGCACTCTTCCGTGCCGAGAACCGCCGTCAATGCAGGCTAAAGCCCAACGCCTTCCAAGGTAGCACCCGCGCAGCATGGGCGCCGCCATTGCCTCTCCAGAGTCCTTGTCAGGTGACACAGCTTCCTTCTACCGCGAGGCTCTCTGGGAAGCGTAGTTCTAGGAGTGGATAAAACTCCATAGGCTCACACCGGAAGACTACTATTCCCAGTGAGCACTGCTACTCGAGGGCTGCCGGAACCCTGACGGGGAGGGGAGGGAAGGAGAGCCAGAGGAGAGGGTGGGAGGGTTTCTGGGTCGGGAGGTGTGACTCCTCCTAGCGGGGAGCCGGAGAGGAGAGGTTTGTGGCTGGGAGCCTGTAGATGAGTTTGATGAGTTTGAGTTAAGAGCAGGTGGTGCCAGAAATCCTAAGGTAAGAATCCTGGTCGGGATTTTATACCTCAGTTGACCTTATAATAGCTGAAGTAAATGAACTTGACATCTCTGCGAAGACTTCCTGAGGTCCCAAATCCACGCAGTTATTTTCTCTGTTTACTCTGCCCATTCACACACTAATTTGTGCATTAATGCCACGAATACTCGCGTGCCTACTATATGCCAGGCACAGTTCTTAGGCACTGCGGATAAAGGAGTGAACAAGACATTTACGGCCACTGTTCTCGTTGGACTTAGGTTATTGGGAGAGGAGATCTACGGAAAAGTTAACAAAACTAGGATACTTTCATGTAGGTAATAAATGCTGTATTTAAGCAGAGGTGCTTGGAGACAAACAGACCTGGATTGTACCTTCAGGTACATTTTTGTTTTCCTTTTTGTTCTTGCTATTTGAAACACTTTTCCTTACACGAGAATATGCCTTAATAACAGATACCATCATCCCAACGGACTTCTTTTATTTATTTGTTTGTTTGTTTTTGCTTTGAAACTCAAACCCTTTCTGAAACTCTCGCTGATTTCTTGTATTTGAGCACTCAATTTAGAAAAGTCGTTCATCCATTCTCTATTATATCACCCTATTTTAATTTTCCACATAGTGCTTATGACTATGTGATGCTTCTGTCTCCACAAGCTCTTTGAGAATGGGGAATTTGTCTTATTCAACAAAGTGTTATGAGAGTACAAAGTAGGCCCCTTAAAAATATTTGTTAAATGAAGTAGTGCAGTGTGAAGAATGTGTTTCACAAAGAATGGAGTGGATGCTCTTTGTTGTAGTAGTTGTTCAGGAGGGAGATGATGAAGCAGTGTGGTGGTGGAGGCAAAGAGAAATTGACGTATGTGAGATGGATTCAGGAGGTAAGACTGAAGGACTTGGTGATGCATTAGAAATGATGGTGATAGAATAGGTGTGGTCAAGTAACTCCTGAATTTCTGGCTTGTGAAAATGGACAGCTGATGGAGTTATTCACTGAGATAAAGAAACTAGAAAAGAAATAGGTTTGCAAGAAAACAGGAGTTTGGTTGCCTTGGAGACAAACAAGAAGAGAAGTCAAGTAGGCATGGATGACTTCTGGATGAATGCCTGACATTGAGTATGGAGCAGGGGAAAAGCTGCATACTCTGCATACCTCCCACTGGTAGATTTTCAATTATGGATCAATAACCTATTGATTAGACAGCTGCAACCTATGATCTATTTCCATCAGTACTTTTGTACAATGATGATATTTTATGCAGGGTAATCCCTTCATGGAGGTGATTTTAGTCATTCTCCTCAAAATGTGATTATTTACTTTTTTCCATCTTTTGTTTTTTTCATCCAGTATCACTGATCCAAATTGCTACCCTGGAAGTATTTATTCATGACCAAAATGAAAATGAGAGAAATGAGAGACTACAAAGTAGAGGTGCAGATTTGTTCGAAAATTCCTTCCTAATTATTGACCTTTCTATCAAGTTCAGATCACTCATCAGATTCATTAGTATCTCTCCTCTGAATTTCCATATTGCCTACCTTTTCTTTAGGTGAGTTTGTTTTCTCTTCCTCATTTAGCACATCAGATTTTTCTGGACCAGACTGTGCATCAGGACAGTTGCTTCTGATCACAGCATGGTTCCATTTTTTATAGGACTGCAGAGGAAGGGGAATCCCGTATCTCAGAAGTAAGCATGTGCTATGTCCACCCTTAACAGTACCACTGCAAGGCCAACATGCCCTTAAGTCATTGGGGAAATAGTCTCCTTACGCAAATTGGCAAGGACTGTGAATTACATGGGTAGTAAACTAATCTGAATAAAAAGTCCATTTCAAATATTTATTTTGGTTTCACACAAACACTTCTTGACTGCTCTGTGCACTCAGGCCAGGTGAAAAGAATAAAGATTTTAGGGGAAAAAAAGAAGTAAGCATGGGCATCTTTTAGCCAAAAGGAGAGGGAGATCCTTGCTACCTTACCATACGTAGGCAATTCATTTCCTAACTTGAAGTGTTGGGGGTGTTTTGAAAACTACCATAATAGAGAGCAGCACACCTAGTGAAGATCCTCATTTTATGGGCAAAATGCCCATCTTTGTTTAGGAAGCAGTATTATGCAGTGATAGCATATCACTTCAGAGGCTCCTACCCTACCACTAGAGGGAGAGAATCCTCTGCATGTAAGTGTATTTGATTCCTTTCACAAATGGAAACCTTCCAGTCTGATGCATGTTATGTAGCCCTTTCCAAATCCTACAAGAGCAAATGGTTCCCTTCTCCCCCAAGATTATCAGTCATTTCCTGAAAGGCCCATTGGTTTCCTCATCCATCTAATGTCTAGGACGGCACTGTTTTCCAAGCACCCCTCCTGTTAGTCAGGTGCTCCTAAGTTAGTAGGTACTCCCACCCAACCTCCTTCCATGGGACCATTTCTCACCTTCCTCCTGCACGCCAAGTCTGATATCTGTCAGAACTCTTACTGACAGCGCTCTAGCAGAGAGAGCTATTTTGGTTCCACCAAAAAGGTGGCTGTCATCTGGAAGACAGAGATTTTCATTTTCAAGAAGCTCCGAAGGTAGCAGGACAAGGTTTCTAGCAAAAACATCTTCTTAGGGGGAGTTTCTCAGCTCTTATTTTATTCACATAATTGACACAGTACAAATAAATTTAGAACAAGTTTTTAAAAAGATATGTAAGCCAGAGCAGGATTTTGAGTTGTTACTTATAAGTGGGAATAGTTAGAAAGTATGTCTAAAATAGCATGCTTGGTTTTGTTTAGTATTCTTCAGAGAGTCTTTGAATGTCAGCGTTGGATCAGACTGGCTTACCCCTGAGTTTGACTCAAAATCTCCATGTATCTATATAAACACATTGACTTTTAAACACAAATCATCACCCCCAAATCTAAGTTGTGTTTGATTGTAATCACTCCCTTTCTCATCCTTTTATTGGCTTGGGATAGGGGAAATGATGTAAAAACATGGTATCCCAGGATTTATGACTTCATCACTAATAATGGGTACAATGTGAGAGAATTGTGCAAGTGGTTCTAATTTTTTAGAACCACTTGTATCATTTTTCATAATGAAGTAAACGATTTTAATGGAAACATTAAAATTCCAAGTAAAATTTTAAGGAGATAGTTTCCACTATTCACTTTAATAATTTATCACAGCAATGTACCTCAAAATGTCTTTATATGTAATTTTGAAACTTAAAATTGTGTTAACCAGTCTATTCTTTGATAACTACTCTTTCCTGTGGAAACAAAATAGTGCTTTAAAGACGTTTAGCAGACTGATAAACAGAATGTCCTTTGTTGTCTAATGGAGCTGGATGCAGTGTTTCTTAACACAGTTGTGAATTTAGTTCCTCTTGGGACTATTAGTTTCTATCTGTTCTATGGCTATAGTGCCCAGCCTGCTGTCTTAAATTTTGTGCTGTGTGGTAGGGAGGAAGGGTAGCTGGGTAGGTATAAATTCTCTAAGGAAAAAAAAAGTCAACTTAGAATGATGTACATATGATAGAAAATGACAGCATCATCTTCACGTAAGAAGAAATTGATACAGGAAGGAAGTCTTGTTTCTGACAAAGCATTATGAAAATATAAGTTTCCCTCTTAGAAAAACCACATTTTAAGATCCAGTTAAGTGTCATTAGGGGTAGAAGAAAGACAGGGAATAGGTGCATGCTGGACAATTGGGAGAACAGGATTCATTTCCTTTTATTTTACCATTAAGTCTTGATTCTGATAAAATACTGATGTGAGGGGAACAATTGCTTTCTCGAGAAGATTGCTTCGGGGCAAAGAAATCTATAACTTTCTCTTCCTTTGTAAGGCAAAGAAATAGAACACCCTGTCCAATGTCTTTGTGGAGACGAAGTGCCATCTGGGGAAGATGAGGGTAGTGCATTGCTGCTATTAGGCTCGCCTGGCCCATAAACTGTAATCTCCCCACTGACGTCCGTTCTTTCTGGTCTCAAGGGATGGTTTGCTGTTTCCCCAGGCCTTTTCTTTTCTAGAAATCTGGACTCATCCTGGAAGCAAAGTGAAATTATGTGTAAGAAAGAAGCTTCCCCTCTGCACGTCTCCATGACTCACCATTTACTTGAAAGAAGAGACTCCTGAGCCTACACGTAATGAGTAGTAGAACATGTTAAACTTTGTGTCCCTGTAAGCTCTGTTTAGCATGTGGTCAGATTCCTGCTATGCACTAAGAAGCTCTCTCTTTTATGTTTTGGACTTGGATATTTACCTTGCAGAGTTACAGAGCTTACACACACACACACACACACACACACACACACACACACACGCACACACACACACGCACACACATGCACACACACACACATTCTAAGTAGTGTCTTTCCAGATCATGTACATATAATGATCAACAGCTTTTAAACTTCAAAACAGATGATTTTTTTGGTATGGCAGATGGTTCTCTTGATTTCAAGTCTAAAGATTTTAAGGAGTAAAAGTATGAATTTAAAGAACTACTCCACCAAAGACACAAGAGCTCTGATGAGACTTTTCCCTGAGTGAATGAAATCCTACTTGCTAATTGAAGGGAAGATGTATCAGACTCCACCGGAGTGGGACAGAAGGGAACAGAGAGGCTTATCTTACATATCCTGCCAGGTAATCGGTGTCATTACCTGTGAGTATCTGGACTGGGATCTCTATATCTAGGCTGCCCTTGAGCCAAGAATGGATGGGCTGCACAAAGCAATAAAGACTGAAATCTTGTTGGTGGTAGAGCCTTCAGGGCTCACCACCACTTAATATATGATCATTGAGAGGAGATTTAGTGCTCCATGACGAAGTGCCAGATGGAATTAAAATCAAGCAGTTCAATTCAAACACATTAGCAATCAAATGATACAACTACTGAGATAAATGCAAAGAGAGAGACAGAAAAAAAAAAATCCAGTGATTCATGAATACTAATTAAAGAGGGAAAGACCAGCATAGACATTATTCTTGTCTCCTTGGAGTCTGACTTTAGATTCTAATTCACCACTAAGATTTGATAATTTGACCCAACAGTAATTTCAGTTTGATGTTGATTCCACACTTAGACCAGCTTGTTACTAAAAGCCATTTATTTACACCCCTTTCATATGTAGTAAAAGTGAAAAGAAATGATACTAAGAATGGGGCTGGATACCACGTTTTTCAAAAGGCAAGAGAAATCAAGATTATATAAAATGCCACTCTAGCAAATAACAAGCCTAATATTCTGTGTTCATTCTCTAAGCTGTTATCTTTATTTTGACTGCCATAGGACGTTGGTACGGTATCTCTGGGAAACATTTTGCAGTGATTCAGAGCCTGTGATTTTAAAAATTTATATAGATTTATTCAATAAATGCATTACCTTGTATTTGCAACACTGAAACTCACATAATCTGATGAAATGTTCTAACAATTTATGAGGGTCAGTTTGACATTTTACAGTCTCTCAGAGTTTAGTGTCCTTAGCAGATGCCAAAATGAAGAATCTTGAGTTTAGGAAAGAAAATAATTCGTCTTGCTTAGTTCTCTAAACTAGCAACCATTTTAGGTGCCTGACGCCTTTCTCTTGGGATCTATGACAAGAGGACATTAGCTGCTATGTAACAACCTCCCTTAGAGCAATTTTGTTTTCTAGAATAGTAGCTTACTTCCCCAAGGAAAACCAATATTTTGCTGTTGGCCTACATTGTTTATTGGGGTTTTTTTTGGTTGCTTTTTTAGAAACTTCAACTAGACTTATCCTTATGCTCCTATGTTCTCTTTACCCAACAGAGATCTAACGTGTCACTTATTTCAAAGTGATAATCCCTTTGCATTGGTTCTGTTGTACAGTGGATCACATGAACTGTGCTCCTTACTGTGTAAGTTAATAGTTGTTGTCCATGGAGTTGAAAAGTAAAATTGAGTATTTATATATCTTGTGTTAGATTTCTATGGCACCATTGACTCAAATGCTGTGTTTACTCTTTCTTCTTTTAAAAATGCTGTGACTTACTTTCAATTGTCAAAAAAACAGCAAGTGTGGAGGTGATAATTTTCGCTCTGAAATATAATGTTGTGAGACAGGTCAAATTACGGAAAATCAATTAGTTTTTATTACAAGAATCCTGTACCTGAGGCCCTATTCTGTCTCCAGATACCATAACTAGTGTCTGATCCTCCCCAAAGTAATTTTTAGGAGAAAACCACCCAAGATTTTTTTTTTCTAGAGCAAAAAAACCAGATAAGACCCAGGCATTTAATCTTGGTTAATTAAGATCGAGGCAGAAATAATTACTCCTCTTCCTATACTTTAAAACCACAGACACTTGAAAGAAGTTGCATTTACTTTCCAAGGCCTAAAATTCCCAAATACTACAACCGCTATATCCCACTATCTATGCCTATTGATAGAAGATAAAGGCTATAATGTTCCCCAGGCTTGTGGTTTCGTATATGCCTCATCACGTCAAGAATTCTTTCTTCTCTGTTATCCTCTGATATAAAATAAACTAACAAGCTCAGTTGGACAAACATATCTAGGCCTTAAGTTTTCATTATTTCATTATGTTATCTTTTCATAGATTTACAGTTGAACATGCCTTTCTACCGAGATAAAAGTTGCCCCCAACTTCCCCTTCCTTTTCTTTCATGCTTTAAGAGGGCAGCTTTTGTTTCAAAGATTTATTTTGATGTCAGATAACTTATTATATTCCACCTGGGGAAACTAAATAGCTTTAAAAACAGGAGCACCACAGCACCAAAGATGTTTAAAGGTAAAGAACATTAATTACTGATCTCAGAATACCAGTGCTTTCATTTTCCCCACTGTAGAACAGGGCAGCCATAATCAGCAGTCTTCAATTAGCATGGACTCGCACTTAAGAAAAAAAACCACAGGGGCGCCTGGGTGGCTTAGTCGGTTAAGCGTCCGACTTTCGCTTAGGTCATGATCTCGCGATCGTGGGTTCGGCCCCGCGTCAGGCTCTGTGCTGACTGCCAGCTCAGAGCCTGGAGCCTGTTTCAGCCTGTGACTCCCTCTCTCTCTGACCCTCCCCTGCTCACACTGTCTCTCTCCTAGAAATAATAATAAAAAAAAAAAAATTTTTTTTAAAAGAAAAAAAGAAAAAAAACCACAGATGTAGGAGAAGTGTTTTTAAAGAGTTGTTACACAACATAAAACTTGTAGTAAGCCAGGTTAGAACTCCTGTGTTATCTAGGGCCTACAATTAATTTTTAAAAATCAAAATTCTTTTAAAAATAGCCTTGTATATTGAATTCCAGCATGGCACTGCTTTTTGTGGGGCCATTTCTGTAAAATGCAAGTTTATTTATAGATAGCAAGTGATTCAAAGATGTTACAATATAAAAGGAAATGATACGCTAGAGCCTTTGTTCAGGGCTGTTTGGGGCTCTCTTAGAATGCCTAACTCACGCAGAGGATTGCTTTTAATCTTCAGAAGCAAAAGGAATTTCATAAATTAAAATTGTTGGCCGGATGGAATTTCCTGATTAATTTTTTAGTGTTTGGTGTTAAACATAATAATGAAAGGAAGAGTGCTGAGAGTAAACCCAATTAACATTTCATAAAATTTATTGCTCTAGATGGCTTTAGCCTTTATTTATTATGGTTTCCATCCACTGTCTTCCTGGACAGCCTGACTACCTAGAAAACCTGAGCATGGACAACTTACATCCCTCCTTCTCTTCCCTTCCTTTCTCTTATTCTTTATTCAGCTTCCTTCTCCCATTTATTCTCCATGTATTCATTGAGTCCTTACAAGACTACAGGCATCATTCCAGGGCCTCCTTTGTCCTATTCTTTATGGATCCTGTAGAAAGAATATTTTTTAACAGTCTGTAGTAGCAAGTCACTGCTGCTAGAATGGTGTCACTCTTGTTGAACAAGAGACTCTTAATTCCATCTGTAATCGTATACATGAACTCACAGTTTTATAAAAACTAGTCTTTATGAAATGAAAGCAAAGATGGACATTCTCCCTGCATTTTTTCTTTAAAATTATTTTCAGCTTTACTGAGGTTTAATTAACAAAAATATTGTAAGGTGTTTAAAGTGTACAACATGATGATTTGATACACACATACACTGTGAAAGGATTTCCACAATTGAGTTCATTAACACATCCCATCACCTCACATATTTATCTCTTTTTTCTTTTTTTGGTGAGAACATTTAAGTTCCAAACTCTTAGAAAATTAAAATTCTACAATACACCATGTTACATTTTAGATCCTCAGATTTTGTTCATCTTATAACTGAAAGTTGGTAGCGTTTTACCATCATATCCCAGTTTCCAATCCTACCCCAGCCCCTGGGAATCCCTTTTCTATCTCTGTGGCTATGAGGTCAACTTTTTTTTTTTTTTAAGATTCCACATTTAAGTGATATCACGTAGCATTTGTCTTTCTTTGCCTGGCTTATTACACTTAGCATAATGCCCTCCAGTTTCTTTTTTTATTTTTATTTTAATACTTTCTTAATATTTTACTTCTTATTTTAATAGTTTATTGTCAAGTTGGTTTCCATATAACACCCAGTGCTCATCCCCACAAATGCCCCTCTCCATGCTCATCTCTTCCCCCCCCCACATCCATCAGTCCTGTTTGTTCTCAGCATTCAAGAGTCTCTCATGGTTTGCCTCCCTCCCTTTCCCCCACCATTTCCCCCCTTCTTCTCCCCCATGGTCTTCCGTTAAGTTCCTCCTAATCCTCCTATACGTGCAAACAAATGGTATCTGTCCTTCTCTGCCTGACTTATTTCACTCAGCATAACACCCTCAAGTTCCATCCATGTTACTACACATGGCCAGATTTCATTCTTTCTCATTGTCATGTAGTATTCCATTGTATAGATAAACCACATCTTCTTGATCCATTTGTCAGTTGATGTATACTTAAGCTCTTTCCATGTTTTGGCTATCATTGAGAGTGCTGCTATGAACATTGGGGTACAAGTGGCCCTATGCATCAGCACTCCTGTATCCCTTGGGTAAATTCCTAGGAGTGCTATTGCTGAATGCCCTCCAGTTTCATTCATGTTGTTGCAAATGGCGAGATTTCATTCTTTTCTTTTTATGGTTGAGTACTATTTCAGTGTGTGTGTGTGTGTGTGTGTGTGTATACAAACTGCATTTCCTTTATCCATTCATGGACACTTAAGTTATTTCCATACCTGTCCTACTAGACTGAGATTTTTGAGTACAAGGACAATATCTTTCACATTTCATGCCCTTTCAGTTCTCAGAACTCTGCTTGCTGTACCGGCCACCATCTCACCATCTACCCATTGATCCTAGGGTTATTTTCCCACCCACACCATTCATATGACTCTGTTAGGAATTGCCAAGCTGAGCTAGGATTCCAGGGCTGGCTACATAATTTTTGGCATCCAGTGCAAAATTAAAATGTAAAATTCATTGTTTAAAACTTATTACGAATTTCTAGATGGAAACAGCAAAGCATTAAGCCAAGCATGGGATCCTTCTAAGCACAGAACCCTGTGTCACTGCAGAGTCTGTATGCCCATTAAGCTGGGCCTACTACACACACACACACACACACACACACACACACACACACACACACACACAGCTTTGGCTTATTGGACCTGGGGAAAGGGAATCTCTGACCCAAGTAAGTCCAATCAGAGGCCTTTGCTGGTTTACGTCTTTCTTTGTAACTAAGAGAACTAAGAGAAGAAGTTTGTCCTAATTGGGTAAAACAGAGGACCTATCAGAAGTCTTGTTTCTAGCCATGCGAAGAAAGTCATTGATGTGCTGAACACACATTCCTTCATTCTATCTCAGACATGTGCAAGGGAATTTTGTAAATACCCAAATATCATCTAGTGTCCTGATGGCCTGATAGTGTCCCTGCACCCCTGCAACTTACTATCCACTAGCCTGCCTTGAGGCTCAGGAGGCTGGATCACATGACCTTGAGCACTTTCAAGATCTAGAATTCTCTGGGTCTCTAATCAGATTCTGTCAGACTGACTTCATCTATAACCATAATGAGTAGAAATATAGAAAATTTCCTGATTACTCATTTTTCTCAGTCGAGGTTTATAGAACAGCCATTTGTTTAGACCTTGACAGTATGGTGACCACTTGAGATGGAAAAACCCTTTCCCTTAAGGCTGGCCATCAGCCAAGGCAATTTTGTAGCAAGGTGATTTTGAGTGCTCCCTTGGGGGGAAATAACTTAGGTCTAGGCAAAGAAGACCTCATTCCCCAGGGAAAGTCTGTCTCCACAATTTCAGTCTCTTTCTCCTTTTCCCAGTAGTACAACTCCAAAGAATTTTCTCAAAGAGAATCCACAAAACACTAACAAATGAATAAATATTGGCTCCTGGAAGACCTCTTCACTGACATTCTTCTGAGAGCTAGTTTTAAAGAGTATCTATAGGGCCAGGGCACACTTATCTTCCAAGTACTAGGGTATGGGCTTTGGTTTTTCTGAATTTTTTCTATCACCGTATTAGTCTCTTCAAGGAAAGAAACAATGATCAATATTAAATGAAGGCTGTAGATGAAGTTTAAATTGAACAAGTAGTTACTTTCACAAACACGCTCACACAGAAACTTAGAGAACACTTAGCTGGATTTACTGTGCTATCTCAACTATTTTAAAATAGAAATGTGTATAGATTGAAATCTGTTCCAATGAGAAATAAGTCATTTCTGAAACATTCCAGAATGTAGGGCCCTAGATACAGAAGAGCTTGTTGCAGAATAATATTTAAGCAGGTTGTCATTCTTAGGAAGACTTTTCTGTTTATGTCACCCTTTGCAAATTTGTAGGGGAAGATATTAGATCCCAGCATGATGAAAACTCGTATTTTCACAGTGTCTACCAACATCTACCCAGGCCTCTTTTTCCCCTAAGAAAAAGCTGGCTGGTTAATAACCAGAACCCTGCTTCTGTGCACTGCCTTAGAGGTGAGAAATTGATATGTGTCATAATGATGACTTGCTCCTACATTAATATTTTTAGTTCTTTCAATTGAATGTGATTTGGCTTTTTATCTCTTAAGCGAAAACAGAATAAAGCTGAGGTGAAAGCCGTAGGACTGGAAGTGAATGCAAGCCTGCAAAGACAATCCCTAAGGGAGAGCTCTTCTCCAAATGTCCAGAAGATTATGTCCATATGTCTTTCTGGAACCTTTGCCAAGAGAGTCACAGGATCAAAATTACTTCTTCATGCCCATTATGCAGTGTCACATCTTACAGAGCCAAAGGAATAAATTCCAGACATGCAGAACACACATCCCTTCAGCCTCTCTCAGGCAAGCTGTCAACTCCAGCATTAATGCACAAATCAAAAAGGGCAGCCGGAGCCTTAAGACTTTTCCTGCAAACCTGTTCCTTACTGCCTGCTTTCCTCATGCAGTGGAGTGAGAAGCCTAGAGCCAGGCCCTTGTCCCCCACACTGCACTCTCCCAGGCAGGCATTCCTAGGCCAGAAAAAAAAAAAAAAGAGTAAGAAAGGAAGCAGGAAACAGAGGAAAGAGATTCTGTCAGGTAGAAAAGGAGAAAGAAGTCATATGTTCTAGAACTCTCTAGGAAAGGACCTACCACAAATAAATGGACTGGTGCTGCCTGTCCGTTAGCTGTGGCTAGAAAACATGCTTCAGATGCTGCTCCCCTTTCCTCACCTCCATTTCTCTGTCTCCCTGTGGTCTGTCCTCCATAGCCGAATGCTTCTGAATGTTTTCACTCTTAGAAACAGTATGAATCCTGTCAAACCACAACTTAAACTTTTCAGAAAAGCTCTTGAGCTTTCATTTCTGCAACCAAGATCAGCAGTCTGTCATGTACAGTGGCGTTTCCAACCGACTGCTGGAAATCTCCACCTGGAGGCGCTGTTGGCACCTTGAAACCCACACGTCCACAGCATCTCCCCTCTGAACATCATGCTCCTTCTTTGGGCTTTCTTTCTGCTAATCAAAAATGTGCTCTCAGCCATTCTGGCCACAAACACTGAAATGACACGTGAATGTTGTCTCTCCTGGACTGTCGTGCGTGTTTGGGGATTGCCTGGTTTCGGGCATGGGTGACTCCGGGGAGATGATGCCTCCACAGGAAAATGAGCAGTTGTGGGGAAGAGGATACTAAGTGTGGTTTCAGACATACTGGGTTTGAGATGTCAGTGAGACATCTTAGTGGATACATGCAGGGCTAGTGGAAAATAGCAGTCTGAAAAACAACAACTCTAGGCTGAAAAACATAATTTTGGGAGTCATAAGAAGGTAAATGGTGGTTAGGACCATGAAAGTGATGAAATTACCTGAACTGGGGTGTATAGTATGATTTAAAAGTTTTAAATGTAGGGGTACCTGAGTGGCTCAGTCAGTTAAGCGCCTGACTTCAGCTCAGGTCATGATCTCATGGTTCATGAGTTTGAGTCCTGCATTGGACTCTGCACTGACAGCTCAGAGCCTGGAGCCTGCTTCGGATTCTGTGTCTCCCTCTCTCTCTCTGTCCCACCACTGCTCACGCTGTCTCTTTTGTCCTGAGAGCAAACATGTGGTTTCCGAGTCAGAAGCAGAGTTGTTATAACTGCATGGGTTCTTCACATTGCATGCTCCCCTTTCAGGGCAAAGTAATGAAAGCCAGATGTCACCTACATGTCACCTACATACAGGTCTATGATACACTTTGAGTTAATTTTGGAGTTTGGTGTAAGGTGTAGATCAAATTTCTTTTCTTTTTAGGTGGACATTCAATTGTTTCAGCACCATTTGTGGAAAAGGCTATAGTTTCTCTACTGAATTGCCTTTGCACCATTATGAAGAACTTAGTTGTTATATATATATGGATCTATTTCTGGATTCTCTATTCTTTTCTATTGATTTATAGGTTTATCTTTTTACCAGTACCATACTACATTATTGTAGCTTTATGATAAAACTTGAAATTGACTAGGGTCAGTTATACAACTTTGTTCTTCTCTCCCAAAGTCGTTTTGTCTACTCTAAGTCCTTTGCATTTTCCATGTAACTTTTAGAATCAACTTGTCATTTCTATAAAAATATTGCTGGGATTTTGATTCAGAGTGCATTGAATCTTATTATTTAGTTCTTTAATTTTTCTCAGCAACATTTTACAGTTTTCTGTATTCATGCCTGGCATAGTTTTGTCATATTTACCCTTATGTATGTTATTATTTTTTTTTTTTGGTGCTGTTATGAATGGTTTTGTTTTTAAAGTTAAATTTTTGGTTGCCACCAGTATATAGAAACACAACTGACTTTTTGTGTATTGTATGCTGCTACTTCCCTGAAAAATCACTTATTAGTTTATTGGCTTTGTTGCAGATTGAATCAAATTTTCTACATGGACAATTATATTGTCTCAAATAAAATTAGTTTTACTTTTTCCTTTTAAATCCATATGCTTTGTTTATTTATTTATTTATTTTTTGCTTTATTGCATCAATTAGAACTTCTAGGACAAATTTGAATACAGGTTGTGAGAATGCACATACTTGTTTTGTTCTTAGGAGGAGATATGTTTTTATATATTTAACCATTGCTTACCAATTCCAGCACTCCTTGCTCCTTTGTGTAGATATATATTTCTACCTGTTATCATTTTTCTTCTGCTTGAAGAACTTCTTTACAGTCTTCATCTGCTGCTGCAGAATTACTGCAGCATTTGTACATAAACAAAAAAATCTTTGTTTTGCCTTCATTGTGCAATGATTTTTTTTTCCCGAGTTCAGAATTCTAGGTTCCACTTGTTTTTATCCCTTTACTTTATTATTATGTTTTCTTATCCCTTTACTTTAAATGTGTTTTCCCAATGTCTTATCACTTCCATTGTTTCTTATAAGAAATCAGCTGTAATCCTCATCATTCTTCTCTACCTAACATCTCTTCCCCCCAACCCCTATCTGATTTAAGATTTTCACTTTATCCTGGTTTTGAGCAATCTTATTTGATGTGCTTTGTTCTTGAAATTTGTTCTACAATCTGTGGCTTTATAGGTTTTGCCAGATAATGCAAAATTTTCAGCCATTTTCAACTTAAAATATTTTTTTGTCCACCTTCTCTTTTTCCACTTCTCTCCTTCAGGGACTCCAGTTTTATAACATTAGGCTTCCTAAAGAAGACCTTTGTATTTTTTAACTTTTCTTTTTCTCTGCACATTTTTATTTGGATCATTCATATTACTATATCTTTTAATCATTAGTCTTTTTTTTGGTAATGTCTCTTCTGCCATAGGCTCCACCTAGTTATTTTTCATCTCAGCTATGTCTCTGGCAATGAAGCCTATGAGGGAAGGAACATTACTTATCAGGTGGACATCAGTGTCCTAAAGAACTTTTCCAAAATGAGTATTTGGCAATTCTTTATGCATTTGCTGACCTTCTCTTCTTTCATTTCTAATTTTTATCCAAGGTACACATACATGGTTTAATATACAAAATAGATAATAAAAGTACATGTGTTAGTTAGAATTAGTTTCAGCTGCATTTAGCAAAAACCCAAAATGACAGTGTCTAAAAATGTAAGGTTTACTCCCTCATAGTAAAAGCTATTTAGTGCTTGATAGTGCAGAGCTTGTTTGACAGTTTCTGAAGTTATCTGAAGTTATCAGAAACATAATCTCCTTCTTGCTTTCTGCTTCTCTGTCCTCAGTCACAGTAAGCTCCAGGATTTCATGTCCGCATTCCAGGCAACAGAAAGGAAAAAAAAAAAAAAAGGAAGGATAAAACGCATGTCATACTCAACAACTTCTGCTTACATCTCATTGACCAGGATGAAGTCTCATTGCTACATCTAGCTGTAAGAGTCATTGAGGCATTTTATCTGGGCATACTACTCTCCTGAATAAATTTTGTATTCTGTTACCAAGAAAAAAGGGGGAAATTGTAGGCAACAACATTTCTGTCCAAGTTTCTAAGAACTATATCCTCTGTGCCATCTTCCTTCTTACCCCGATTCTCACTTCCTAGAGGCAACTCTTTTCAGTTGTTTTATCTGTTTTCCCTAGAATTTAGGCAAACATTCACATTCAGGGAAAACAACATTGTGCTGCTAATTATTTTCTTGTTTATAATACTATCTATTTATTTTATTATGGAAAATGAGAAATGTACCTCTCTTGTACACTTATGTCTACACCACTACTACCTCTCTTCATTCATTCTTCCAACATAATTCTGTCATAATTTTGTTTACTCTATGCTCAATGTTTATATTATTAGGGCCATGTAAATATGATTCAAAACTGTGTTTTGTAGTATATTATAGTTACATATCCTTTTTAAAATTTTGAATTGTCACTGAATTATTTTTTCCTTGTTTAGTTTTGTATGTCCTTAATTTATTCCTCAGATTTGCATCTCAATACAGCCAAACATATATTTGTTTTATCAATTTCATCTTTGTTTTAGAGACTTGCTTCTGGAACATACTGTTGCCTGTTCTGATCTGGGCTGGTTGCTCCCTGGTTCTGATGCACAACTGTCTTCCTGATCACTCTTATTATCGTCACCCTGGGGATTCCTTCTACCTTATAAATGTGCAGGAGCTCTATTTCCTTATTCCCTGATGTGTCTTCTTTCTTGGTTTATTTCCCTGTTTTGGTAAGGCACATTTTCTAGTAGTTTCTTGAGAAAGGATATATTAGCAGTAAATACTTGTGATGAATATCTGATAGCATATTTGTTCCAACCTCATACTTGATTGATAATTTGGATGGACTTAAAATTCCAGGTCGGAAATAATTTCTTTAGAATTTTTTTTTTCTTCTTCACTTAGACTTTTTAAGACATTGTTCCATTCTCGTTTTCCATGCAAACATTGAGATCTATGCATTCTGTTTCTCAGTTCTTTTATGTCACCCGTTTTTTTTTTTTTTTCTCTTTTGGTGCTTTTTGGATCTTCTCTTTATTCCTAGTATTCTTAAATTTCATGACAATGTCTCTATATATGGGTCTTTTTTTGTCTATTCAGCGTGGTATTCCATTGACTATCTCAATCTGAAAATTTATATCTTGCAGTTATGGATAAAAATTTTGAACTATTTTTCTTGTAATCCCCCTCTGTTCTCTCTTTTCAGGGCTCCTTGTATTCAGATGTTATATGTCCTAAATTGATCTTCTCTCTATATCTTTGTTATTGTGAAATTATTCTCTTTTAATGCATTTTCTGACATTTTTCTATAATTTCAAGATGTAGTAATAAATGCATGTGTCCAGTTCTCTGTATTTAATTAGAACCTTCTGACTGTTTTTCAGACACTTTTATTGTAGGTAGGAACAGTTTTGTAAAAATCCATATGGTCTCTCTGAGATGACAGCCAGACTTCCTTTTGTTAGTCTGATCCTCCTACCTATCAAGCTTGCTTCAGGATGTTTACTCTAAGTAGAAACAAAGACAAGTAAATGAAAGTAGAGCAGGACCAGGTGCAAGCCCCTTGGGCATTTATTCACTCTCTCTCTCTTGTAAGGCTTATTCATTTCAGAAATCAGGGACAAAAATGCCCCCATTTTATAGCTCAGAGCTGTTGTGATGATTGAATGAGGGCATGCAAATGAAGATTATTGGAAAGATACATAGTGGTATATTAATGTGAAAGATTATAACTCTCAGAAAGGAGCACAGAACCTCCTAATGAACACTTGATTAGAACTTGTTGATGTTTTTGACCTGAGAAAATGAAATAAAGCAAGAATAGAAGAAGCAAGAATCAGGTAGAGACTATTCAAGATCACAGAGGAAGCTCTGGACAGTGGATGAAGCAGAGACCTTTGAGACAGACGGACAGGGTTCATATCCTGATTTCAGAACTTACTTGGGCCAACCTAAGTGTCTTTGTCTGTAAAATGAGAAAGATAATATCTACCTGGTAGTGTTGCTGTATGAAACAAATATATAGAGATAAAAATAAATGTAAAGCCTCTGGAACATAGCTGGCATTTAATAAGTAATAGAAATTAGTTTGTGATTATGGACTTGCTCGTCCTGGAGCCAGGTTGTCTAGGTTTTGTCTAATCTTACCATCTATGAGTTATGTGATTTGGGCCAAATTACTCAACAACTCTGGGCCTATTTCATTATCATTAAAAGAAGATAATAACAGTAGCCACCTTATAGGGTGGTTATAAATATTGAATAAGTTAGTCAATGGAAAATGTCTAGAGCTCTGCCACATAATCACCACTCAATAAGTATAGGTATTATTATTCTTATTATTAGCCCTGAACAACAAAGCAACTATTTCAACCATGTATTGAGTCATCATTTGGAGTCCAAATAAAGTCACAGATGTAATTTAATTTGTGTGCTAAAATAAATTTGCACATAATAAATAAATAGAGATTACTTGTTCTGGTACCAGGTGGCTCATTATCTAAGGACCTCCAGTCTTGTGACTCTGGTCCCATAGGTACTTAAGCCAGGGGTGACTTGAAGACATTCTGATGTCAGGGCTCTGGGCCAAGTCCTAATTTTTTCCTGAAAAGTAGAAGCCCTAAATTGAGAAATAACAAGTTGAAGATGGGTAAATTATCTCCTGAATGGCCTTCCTTCTCAGACATCCCTGGGGAGATTCAGACATCAGGGTCTTTCCATCTGATGCAAAACCTGAGAACGTAATAGGACTTATTTAACTTTGCCCTCTTGACTTCAAATATTCCAATGCTAGTTGCCTACTCCAACCAGTGATTAGATTGACTGTGGAGACCCCTTAAGTCACTCACCAGCCCCAACTTTACCCTGGCTTGCTTTTGACTCCAAGCTTCCTCTTGGCCTGTGACTGCCAGCTTCATACCCTGGCATGGTTCCAAATTATAAGGATGGCAGCCTTGCCCAAGTGCTCAAAGAATATTTGCTGAATGAATAACTAAGCAGTAGGGGCTAATAGAGTGAATATGTCTGTATCTGCATCATAGCATACAGGTGAAATATAAAGGCAATATGAGCTTACATATTTTTTCAAAATTTTATTTAAATCCCAGTTAACTAACATATATGTAGCTTATATTTTTAAAGGTGATATCTAGTGTTTGATGCCCTTCCCTAGGCTCATGTACTTGCTTTGTAGTGGTTTAGTGTTTGTGACTCCTCTAAAAGACTGTGAATCTCTCGGAGATGGGGGACTTATTTTTTCTCATCTATAATATTTGAGGAATGGATGAATGAATGAATCTATCCATTCAGCAAGTATCTGTTGAGCCCTGAACAATAATCTGGACATATAGCAGTGCTCAAGACAGAAGAGGCCTGTGATCTCATGGAACTTACATTTTGGAGGAGGAGACAACTCATGAATGAAGAAATGAACAAGGTAATTTCTGAAAGTGAATGCAATAAACCCCTCATAAATTCCACCAATGCAAATTTCTTTGGTATTTTTTATAAGGAAAATGTAGTGTGTAATTTGGCCCTGAGTACCTTCTCTGTGCATCAGATCTCTACAGAGGGAGGGCATATAGACTGCAAAGATTTATCTAAATTACTAAACCATAATGATCTGGTCCTCCAAAGTGAGACAAGCTGCAGTACTGCTTAAGCGTTTTAGCTTGGCCTGCATTTTGCTAATCAGAGGCTAGAGGTGACGTGCTGTAAAACTACACAGGCTTTTAACTGATAGGTTTACAGAAGTTCAGCAGCAAATCTGGGCCTGTAATTGGAAGTTTAAAGGTACAAATCTCAGGTCATTTAAATAAAAAAGCTCACTATTCCTCCCACCTTCTCCCTCTTCAAAAAATTGAAGGAAACTTCTCTGTCAGAAATAATCTGATAGTGGTCTATAACTCCAAATGAAGGAAAAATGGATGACTATTGACTACTAAGTCCTTACCCATAGGAATTTTAACTTATAAGCATGTATAAGAAAAATTCTTTCTTAAAAACACGATAAATATATTTTGGAAATATGATTCTGTGCATCTAAGTGATAATAGGAGAACAAAGAAATAGTCTAGACCAAATTTCACCCTTTGATACACACAGATAACTGGCTGAGATGATTATACAAAAGCCAGGGCTGTACTTGGATCTCAGAATAATATGTGTTTTCCCAAGAGAAGAAGTTGGTCTTCAGCATGTCTGAATGGTTCTGTATCCACATGTAGTGTATGTTTATGTGTGTCGTGTTGCTGTGTCTCTGTCCACTGCCTGTGAAATGTCTCGAGAACTGGGTAGAAATTAAAGCTAAAAGGATGAGTACTCACCTTCCTTTTTGTTAAATGATCTCTACTGTGGCTCTCAGAAAAGGTTATGTTTTAGGGGTTTGTGTGTGTACACGTGCAGGTGGAGGTCCTCTTCTGATACTCTGATTACAGAGTTAGTAATCTGTAGGTGTCCAAGGGGTGGGATAAACAGGAAGTGGGGCCATGAATCAGAAATGTCACCAACCAGGATACATTCCACCAGTCCTTCCCTTCACCAGCATTGCCTGGTTTTCTTTCTGATCCCTGTTCTATAGACAGCTACAGAACAAGGAGTGGTTCTATAAAGCCAAGGAGCGGGCAGAGGGGAAAATAAGATCTATGACTTTTCTTCCAGTCATATTCATCGTGTTTAAACTAAAGCTTCAAAACCTTGGAATGAACAGCATTGACATTAGTGGGAAGGGGTGTACCTTTAAGTTTGTATTAAGTCAGATCTATAACATGATAAAAATAAATTACATATTTCATCCTAGGCATACATGAAAAAAGTGAGAATAAATTATTCTGAAGAGATTACTCCTTAGAAAAGAGCTATTATACAACTTCTACTCTTGCCCTAATATTTCACTTAGATTTATATTCAGAATGTGATCAGAACACATTAATCCAAGCAGGATACTGCCCAGGAATTTCAGTTATTATTTACTCTCCTCCTATAACTACACATGCATTTTCAAAGGAAACACATGCATACAAATAGACAGACAGACACATGAACACATGATGCTCTGTCTCATACAGTGCATCACTTTTGACAAGCTAATTTCTAGTAGGTGCCCAGTCAATGGGTTTCACAGCTTAGCTATTCATCGACAGACAGGGTGTCTGTGTTTTCCCCCATGCACTTCCAGTTTGTAGAATAGTGCCAGACTGGCATCTTGTCTTGTGACTTGATAACAGATTCCATTAATAGCACATCCAGTGGTACTAACATGCAGTCCCTCTCCGCTGGGGGAATCTGGCATCAGTGCCAGCCTGAAGAATTGTAAGTGTAGGGGTGCACACGTGCCAGGTCATGCATGAGAGGGCAACTGGGAATTCACACCCTCTGTGTTCACAGGGAATTATAAAAGGGGAGCTTTGAAACTAAAAAGATGAGGGAAGATTATGGGTAAAGACTTTCCTGATATCTGCCATCCTCACTTTGTGAAATCTGACGTGAAACAAAATCCCTGTTGTTTCACTAGGTTGGGACCAGGCCTAGCTCTGTGCTCTATTTATCCCCCAACACATTGCCAGTTCTCAGTGATTATCATTATCATTATTAATGATGGTAATAATTGACAACATGGTAAATAACTTGAAAAGAGCTAGTTTCCTGAAGAAAAAAAAATAAGTCACTGTTAATAATGGCTCTTTTACGCTGTAATGAATAGCACATTTGTGTCTTGGTATTTTAAATTATGTCTTTGTTTGCTGAGGCTGGAGGGCATAGGGTGCAGTTTTGAAATCCAATAAATGAACAAATGAATTAGCATTAAGAAAAGGGTACATGTTAATCAAAACCAGCCATTTGGACTTTGGGTCCTTAATTGCACGTACATTTTCTGTTTCACTTCTCCCTTTCTTTCTAATGCCGCTTTATTTTTGGATTTGTAGAACTGGCCTTATCCATAAGAGAATGAGAATGTTGCTTACTGGGTGCTGAGGTGGTAGGCTATGACACATAAAATAGCAAATTAAAGTAATTTGTGAATTTACCTACTCTTCACACGGTAGGTAAAGCTTAAAATGCAAACGTACTAAAAGGAAGGACTTAAAAGGAAATGGAAAGCTCCTGATTCACCCATCATTTCTCCCCAACTTTGGTCAGTCAATAGTGGGAGACAGAAGATACCCCTGGATAATCAGTCCCCTCAAAATAGAAGGTTAATATGTTTTCCCCCAGAAGACTTGCCCAAGATTCTGCTCAATAGTCTGATTGAGAAAAATATGTGTATTTTCCTCCTACCTGTATCCTGAAACATTTTTCCTGCATTTACCTGTAAGGTAAATATATTTACCTTGGTAAATAATTTCAATTAAATTGGAATTAAGAGAAAATAACATTTCCTGCTATGTGAAATGGCAGCTCGAGCCTTTTCACTTCTACTCTTTCTGTGATTTACAATGACATCTAATACTAGAATAAAAACTCTACATGATCTATGGAGGTTGAAGTGCATTTCTTTTAGAAATGGTTTGGCACGAATGTATTTGTGCAACTGAACTCATTTGTTTAAAAAGATGGCAGAGTAGAGTTTTACCTAGAAAACCCCTTGGAATTCAAAGTACATAGTCTTGGTGGTATGGATTTATTTTTGGAGTCTGATAGAAAAAGATAGGAACCCATTTCAGCTAAGAAAGCCCTTCTTGAAATATCAGCTTTGGTAGATAAAGTGTCAACTTGGTGGAAGTAATAATAATAAAGATGATAATATCTCATTGAGAAACAGATTGAGCAACATTTCATCCCCTTTTATCCACTGAGCACCAGTGGCCGGCTGTACTGCATCTACAGATTATGAATTTACATTGCTCCCTGATGCCTCATTTCCTAGGGCTCCTTTACTTAAGGCCCTATACCACACACATCAGAGAGGCATTGTTCCATCGCCTGCTTTCAAGCTTTGTCATGAATTCCTCATTTCCTTTACCCATGCAATTGGAAAACTTAGACTTTAAGACTGAATTCCACTTTGGTCCACCATCGGCTTAGTTTCTTCTCCAAACCACTGAATGGTTTTTGAGTATGGAGAAGTCTCTTTTCTAGGTCTCCTTCATTGTTCTGTCTGAGCTGGAAACTTCAGGTGGCGACTGCCTCCAACCACTTGTGTGCCACTCCAGTGAGTCAGAACATCCTACTCTTTGTGTGAGAGTCCACTGTGCTTCCTAGTACCGTATAAATGCCCTATTGGAGCACTCTTCACACAGTACTTATGATTGTTTCCTGGGGCCACTCTCAAAAATCACAACAAACTGGGTATTTAGAACCACAGAAACTTATACAGTCCTGAAGGCTGGAAGTCCCAAATCAAAGTTTCGGCAGAGTTGGTTCAGAACCACTGGGTGTTCTGAAGGAGAATCGGTTCCATGTCTGTCTCCTAGGTTCTGGCGGTTTCCAGCAATCCTTGGTCTTCCTTGGCTTGTGGCACCAAAACTCCAATCTTTGTTTAATTCTTTACATGGCATCCTCTCACATGTGCTCTTCTTTGTAAAAGAACACCAGTCCCATTGGATTAGGGCATCAGAAGGGAAAAATGATTTTTCCTCACTGTTCTGAGTTCTTAGCAGAAATCCCTTAATAAAAGACAGATTCACAGGAGGAAGGCAAACAGAAGTTTATTATCATACAGACTTCATGTATACATGGGAGATAGCTAGAGAAGAGAGTAACTCCATGAGGTGGCTTAGAATGCAGGATTAAATACCATCTTAATAGAATAAAAGAGAAGGCTGATGTTGATCTTTTAGGGGAGAGTAAGGGATTTTTAGTAAATGAGCCCTTAGAGGCATAGATGAGAGGTACGGTAGTTGGTGACATAGTTTGTCTGGGTTTGATGTCCCCTTTTTGTGTCTTCTTCTGTGATGAGAGTAAATTTTCCCTGGTTCATGCAACTCCCAGGGAGGGGATTTATGGCAATTGAGTTTCTTTTGGAGGATTTGTCTTTAGGTAGATAAAGGGAATTCAGAGGAAGCCTCTTCCTGCATTTGCTTTATTCAAATGCCTGTAGCTCAAAATAATCAATCAATATAACAAGCCAAAGTGGCATTCCTTGAAGTGGAATGTCTTGAGCTCCTATAGTCATATTTTGGGGCGGCATATTCTGCCACCCTTCACCTGATCACATCTGCAAAGACCTGATTTTCAAATAAGGTTTCATCCTGAGGCACTGGAGGTTGAGAATTTATCTTTCTGGGGTACACAATTCAACTTACAGCAGTATTATAATTTGTGTTTACATGACCACCTTTTCCTACTCCATTGTGAGCTCATTGAAGACAGTTCCATGTCGGCTGCCTCTATCCCAGCACCTGATGCATCGTGGTGCTCAATAAATAATGACGGATTAATAAGTAAGCAAACTTATGGATTCACAATTACCGTGTTGAGGATTGGGGAAGTGTTGGTACTTGATAGAAAAGGGCCCCTGATTCCTGCTTGGGTGTCTAGAATTCATTATCCTGCAAAATATTGACTGGAGTAGGTACAAACACAACAGTTCACTTTGTAAAAATATTTCAATAAACCTGACAGAAATGGTACATGGATCCACAGAAAGGCTGTGCACACTAACCAAAGTGCCTTCTGTGCCTAATGACACTGCAGGGTTAATTTGCAGAAGGACAAGGCTAACTTGGGCGAGCTTTTCTAGAGCCCCAAAGAGAAGGTGGGAGCAAGAGCTTTTATTTGCCCTTGGTGTTATTCTTATTATCCTCATTTATCTACAGTAACTACCCTCCGTTGGTTTAAAACTGGTCTCTTGATTCTCTCTCCTTTTCTCTCTTTCTCTCCACTTCCGGAGTCTTCTCCAGGCTTTTGGTTTTTTGTTCTTGTTCTTTACTTCCGTTACACTGCATCCTCCTCATATTGAGCACAGCTTTCCTGTCATGGGGAGAAAGGGATAGCTTCTCACCACAACAGAAGAGCTCCACTACTGGCCCTTAATATAGTAGATATTAGAGGACTTTGGAGAATCCTTTCAGCACAAATGCCTGGCTAGTAAAGCTATTGTTTTACTACACAGTCTTACTTTGCATGTTAGAAGAGAATACCACCCTATACGAAATTCTAATCTCCCCAGTGGCAGATGGACACCTTGGGTCTGCTAGTACAAAAGCAAACAGGAAAAGCTAATTAAATAATTTTCAAAATATCACTTTTAATATACTAAGTAATTACAAGTTATTCAGTGACAAGTGCCAAAGAAGAAATCAACTGGGTGATGATACAGTGAGAGTTACTTGGTGGGGAGTTCACAAAGGGCTTTCCAGCCCATCAAATAGCTTTGAAAGTGGGTTTAGGAGTTCAGAGTATGCCATCCTGGAATATGCCACTCTGGCATTAGGGTTATTTTGAGCTGAAGGCAATAAAAAAGAAAAAAAAAAAAAGCAGGCGCAGAAAATCTCTCTGCCCTCTGCCTCTCTGCCAGGAAGGGTAAGATGATTCTGAATCACTGGACACAATTCGAGACTCTTAAATCCTAAATCCAGAGATGACAGGCACCAGAGGAATCTTTACAACAAACATTGCCAGAACAATGCTTATCTTCCATTAGTTTCTCCATATATTTGCCTTCCCACAGTTGGCCACCCTTAAAAGCCTGAAGCCTCTTTCCTTTGTCTTATCACTTCTCTACAAAACTTACTGTTCTTAAGTATAGCCCAAGCTCTAACCACCCCATTGAGTTACTTATTGCTGAGTACTCCCATGTGTATATGCAGAGCACATGTTAATAAACTTCTGCTTGCGGGGTGGGGAGGGCACCTGGGTGGCTCAGTTGGTTAAGTGTTCAGTTTTATCTCAGGTCATGATCTTGCAGTTCGTGGGTTTGAGCCCTGCATCAGGCTCTGTGCTGACAGCTCAGAGCCTGGAGCCTGCTTTTGATTCTCTCTCTGTCTCTCTCAAAAATAAATAAACATTAAAAAAATAAAAAAACTTCTGCTTAGTCTTCTCTTCTTAATCTGTTTTTCTTCCCTCGGTCTAATTTGTAGGGCGTTAGCCAATGAACCTAATAAGATGGATAAAGGAAAAAGGTTTTTATTCCCCTACAAGGGGGAAAAACACTTGGGAGAAGGGCCACAAAGAGATCATAGTATTCTCTTCATTAAGGCATAGACCATATTTCCCCACTGCCTTGGCCAGTCAACCACTTGATTTTACTCTGAAAATTCACCCATTTATTTCAGATTGATAAATATGTCCCTAAGGATTTGGTCTTGGCCAAGTCTTATGACACTCTCAAATACCCTTATCTAGTGACTTTTTTATGTTTTAAGAACCTGTCATTTTCATGATGGAACATGGAGGAGGGCAAGAGGAAGAATTAGAAGCTTTTGTGATGCTATGGCAATGGTGCTTAACCTTGGCTGTTTATTAGAATCACCTATGGAGCTTTAAAACATGTGTCAGTAGTACAGTCAAGGCAGAAAACAGTATGGAGGTTTCTCAAAAACTTAAAAATAGAATCACCATATGATCCAATAATTCCACTACTGGGTATTTACCCAAAGAATATGAAAACATTAATTTGAAAAGGTATAGGCACCCCTATGTTTATTGCAACATTATTTACAATAGCCAGAATATGGAAACAACCCAATCATCCATTGATTGATTAATAGATAAAGATACCATTACACAAGGGAATACTACTCAGCCATAAAAAAGAATGAAATTTTGCCATTGCAACAATATGGATGGATCTAATGCTAAGTGAAATAAGTAAGTCACAGAAAGACAAATATCATATTATTTCACTCACATGGAATTTAAGAAACAGGCAAATGAACAAAGAAAAAAGAGACAAACAAGAAAACAAAAATATAGAGAGCAAACTGGTGGTTACCAGAAAGGAGGTTGGTGAGGGGATAGATGTAATAGGTGAAGGGGATTAGGAGTTCATTTATTGTAATGAACAGTGAGTAAAGTATAGAACTGTTGAATCACTATATTGTATACCTGAAACTAACATAACACTGTGTGTTAATTATATTGGAATTAAAAATAAGTAAGTAAATAAATAAATAGATAAAAGACAAATAGGTGCAAGTTGTCAGTATATAAGACTCTACTATTATTACTCAAGCCCTGGTTTCTGGGACAGCATGATCAAGCACCAGGTTCCTGAAGAATTCCTTTTGAATTTCTGTAGTTAAGCTGGATCCATGCTACTTCTATTCCAGGTGTTGGCATTGGCTTGTGTTCGAATGACATTTTTCAACTCCTAGTGCTCCCTATCTTCTCTTCTCAACCTGTGGCATCACATACTTAACTTTAGCATGAGTCTGTGCTCTACCATTAGACAGTTGGAGGTGATTGTGTCAAGCCCTGCAATGTCATCCCACCCGGCATCCCACCCTTGCCTGAGTAAACACTGCCAAGATCACATCATGTATAGTATAGGTCTTATTACAGCAGAGAAGTATGGTGTTGAGTGTGAGGGTTCAAGTTGGGGTTGCATCTCTTTATCTTAATGAAGATATCTGCCATCTCTATGGTATTTGGCAACATAATGCCTATATGTCCATTTTGCCTATGAGTGATAGAATTAGGAAGAAGACCATTAATCTTATCTTTTGAAGTTCTACAGCCTACCTTTATTCATATTCCTCAAAATTAATAGACCAGATCATTTAGTTAGTGTGGCCCATGAAAGTCGGAAGTCATGGTAACTGTGATTTAAGAATCCTTATTTATAGGTAGGTGAGAAAGAGCCCAACAGGAGCCAGGGTTAAGGAAGTACATAGCAGAAAGTTGTGGGTGCTAAAAGATGTGTGGATTTTCTGAAGGGTTGGCTTGATCATTCATTATTTTTTTATTTTGTTTATTGGCTCAAAAAGTATTTATGAGAGGCCCCTCAAATGTTTGTGGAATGAGTAGGTAAGAAAATGGTTTGTAGAAGGAGCTCCCCCTGAATGGCCTTGACCAGCTCCTTGTGTCCTAGACTTCCTGAGTGGTCATTTCTATAATGAATGTGGATCAAATGCTCCTGCTTACTGATTTCTGCAGCTACCTTTTTCTGCCTAGCTATTTGTTGGAATAGACACCATTTCTGTCTCACTCCCACATCCTCTCCACATAAGTCTTTGGCTTGTCAGTCATGACATTCACATTTATAAATCCATTTTTGCAACTTTTCATCTATCAGGAAAAGTAGATTAATTTCAATATTGTTTGTAAGTGAATTACAGTCTGCTTTTCTATTTGTGTCTTAATTTTTATGTACTTTTGCTTTTTCCTAGTTTCTATTCTTTCTCCATTTTTCCCAAGATGCTACCATTTTCTTGTCCATACATAGATCGGAATTAAGAATGAGAGCTAGTAAAAAATTATTTGAGATTATTGTGATAAGGATACCGATATTTATTATGGGCATTTTAAAATTAATTTTAGTTTATATTATGCATCTTGCTGAGATGATAACAGAAAACAGTTGAAATCACCTCTGTTATTATTAGGGTCCTGGTCGGCTCCTTGGTCCTGGTCCCTTTCTCTGAGATGCCCTGCTGAAGGTTGGGCATAGAATAGGCCACTAATAAGTATTTATTTAATGACTAGAAGGGAAACAGTCTTCTTAAAACCCAAGTTAATTCAATAGAAAGATTGAAATGGAAATGGGGGAAAAGATTGAAATGGAAATGAAACTTCAGAGTTCTCTGGGGACCTTCTTTCTCATTTCTGCCTTTTCTCTGTAAGCATTGATAATTGAAAATTGACTGTTTAATTTCAAGTGTATTAATTTATTTACAATTTGTTTTTCCTGAAAAATCAGTATTGTTTGACTATTTGTCCAATTGATTTATTCAATGAATTTTTAAGCTTTTGACTCATTTTTATCTTAAAAGCCTGTTCTATACTTCTGAATGGTTCAAATAAATTATACCTCTAAAACTACTGGAAAGTTAGTAGTAAAGCTTAATGTAACAAAAATCTCAATTTATGGAATGCAATTTTCCAGGGATGTAGGCTTTATGAAATGAAAATGACTATTCCAATCCATAGTGTAAAATCTGCCTTCCACTCAAGGTGATGGCAGAGGCGCCTGCATTCGTGTCTCATGTAATTCCCTTCAGTGAATTGTCCTTTAAACACCTGCGATTACAGGCATTCGTTGGGATTTCTGTTTTGCGAGCTTGTCCATTTCATGTAGTTTTCTATTCTTGGTTTCTTTTTCCTTTCACACCCAGCTAGGTATGATCACTCTGCAATTTCCTTCTCTGCTCAAGTTCCCCAGCAATTGCTCCCTTCCTCAGTTTCCAAGAACTGCTCAGGTTTTTCTCTGGACATGAGTCTTTCTCTTTTAGAGTTCCCTTTTTCTTCTTTGCTAGGTTAGACATTTGATGATGTATTTTCTTGGCAGTCAGCATTTGTTATGCAGTGAAAATGTGAACACCTGCAAGTTTCTTCTTAGGTCTCCAAACATTTCCTGAGAATGGGCTGATTTCCATATTTATAGAATATTATTTTTAATGGAAGTGCCTTTGACCCTGACCTGTTCTGTAAAAATGAAATTTTGCTTCATTTTCTCTCATTTTTGTGTCTGGGTCTTGAATCCAATATTTTTATAGTTGAAAGCTATGCTTTCTAGCTTTTTCCTTTCTGACTCATATTGACCGTTTTCAATGGAATCTTTGGTTAATTTTATCATGAAAACTAGCATAACAAAGTGAAATCAATTGGCTAAGAGATTGCCACTAGTGCTGTGAATTTTTAACTAGACAATCAATGAGTTTGCTTCAGGTTGTGTGTTCTAATGTGAAAGATTAACTTATTGCTTAGAAGCCTGGAATTTGCCTATTGGATAGAAGTCATTATTTAAAAAGACCTTAAAATGGTGATAGGAATAAGGGGAAAATTATTAGGGGTAGAGATGGAACACCCACTGCAGGCTCATGATTGCCCTTAAATAAGAAGACTAGTATAGACTTGAATATATATGCAGCTTCTTCTAAGAGCAACCATCAAATCACAGTTAGCCGAACTTTTACTAAATGTGCTAATGAAGTTTGACTGTCTCTCCCTTCTCTTCATCTTCCAATACCTAGGAATGGGGAATTTAATAACAGTTTAATACAACAGATTTTATTCATTCTCTGCTGATGACAATGAGATTTCAGATGTGCTCCACAGTACACTATGCTTTCTAACTTTCAAGAAACAAACAATGATTATGTCTCCAATTCCTCTACTTTCATCTGTCAAAAGAGTAAAAAATTTGAATATGATTGAAAATTGATGTCTACATTGAATGAAAAAATACAAAACAAAAAAGAAAATAAGGAAGAAAGTTTCATTGTGAATGTTGGGTCTCTGGCACCCACCACTGACATGGGAACCTCTGACTAGTCCTAACCTCTGTGCCTGAAAGATGGAAATTTTGGCCAAACTCTGGTTGGACTGAATTTGATGCAAAGTCACCTCAGAGGACAGAAGACAAGTGAGTGCACTGCAAACAATTTTCTTGTTCCAAAAGTGAAATTTCTTTTAAGGAAGCCACCCTGATTCTCCTCAACCACTACAGTTTTCCCTGAGGATTCCTTAATAGGAGTGTGTCATAGAGTCACAAACTAACGAATACCAAATATTAGGGCTGCATGAATAACTGTCAGCCAACTCTAGATCCTGAAGAATAGCTTTTTAGTGTTCTTTTCTCGAATTTAAACTGTGCAACTTTCTTTCCCTTGATACTTTACGGCTTTAATGGACTTCCAATACCAATCCAATAACTTAGTGTCTCCAGTGAAAATATACAAATATATTTATCTGAAAGTTGCCTTCTTACAGAGCTTTGGATTTAGTTGTAAGAATGACTGGTTCTGTAGAAAGCCAGAGGCACCCCTGCAGGAGAAGAGGTAGTAAGTCAGTCATCTTGGGGTGACTCTGTAGGCCGGGATGGTTCCACATATCAGGTAGACTCAAGGTTTTGAGCAGGCTTGAGGTTAAGCAAATAAGAATATAGAGCTTGCTCCAGCTGGAAGTAGAAAGGCCAGTAAATCTTAGTGTTTTGGGTAAGATCGTGTTTGCAATATTGCATCCCTGTAGAACAGAGAGACATTTCACAATGTTTCTTTTGTTAAAAACGCTAAAGTGGTTTATGACAATTTAGAGAGACACTCATCTGAATGGCGTTCCTTGCACACTAATGATGAGAGCCAAAAATTGTGTGCCACACCTGTGAAGAATGAAAGGTTAATGGAAAAATGTTTGTCATAAGTTAGTTGTTAATGAGGAGTTCGCAAAATTGTTCATTAAATTCTCTCCCCTCTTTTGTTATTTTTTAAACAAAAGAAACCAACACCACACACACACACACACACACACACACACACACACACCCCAAACACACACAGAAAAAAGACCAGAAGGAATGTATTGGAATATTCACAGAACTAATCTAAAATGGTGGCATCCTATTTTCTTTTTAGTGCGAATATGTATATTATGAATTTTCTACAAAGTGCATACAATAAAATGATTAAAAATTAAACATCATTATTTGTCTTTTAACACTGCACCTGGTTTTGAAGGCATTAAAAAACAAAAAAACAATAACTTCCTAGAACTCCAGGAAATTAAATGGAGCTCAGAAGCATAGAGTCAGATGGGAAACTGTGGCAGGTCAGTCAAACGCCTCACCCCCAACCCAAGTGCCCCAGTGTATAGAATTGCAGTGACAGCTAACTGTGGTTCAGATAACAAACCAAAGAGAGAGAGAGGCTTTTATTTGAATTGTCAGCCTTAGCCTTGAGGTACAGCGCAAGTGGTTTTAACAGCCAAATCACATCTTTGCGAACAATGTCACAAAGATAGAAAAGGAGCATTATATTTTTTATCTCGCAGATGTCCTGAATAAAGTACACTTGGTTCCAATTTCATCTTGATAGCACATCACAGATCACAGTGACAGCCTTGCTGGAAAATCGCTGATACTGGGTTCAGTTCGTTTTTTTCCACTCTGGGTGAAGAAGCTCTGAATTTTCATTAGCACATACCCATTACTATTACTTACCACTAAAAAAGTCTTCTTGGTTTTGATGGATTTCTAGCACAGGTACTAGAATGTCCTGGCTTCTGGAGTATGCAGATGGGACATGTGAACTTTAGCAAGGATCCCATCTAACTAAACACACCGTGGTATCACCTACCATCTGCCATAGCATATGCTTAAAAGACATGGTTTACAAATTAAATAGACAGTAAAACTCTGGTTTTCTAGGCCACATCATCTCTAGTACAAAACATTGGCAATATTTTCAAAGGCCTCAGGAACCGAAACAACAATGACCTTCTACAGGTCTGTAGCTGAGAGAGCTCATTTATTAAAAGGTCCAAGTAAGTAACTGGGAAGATGGAACACAGCTATTCAGAGAGGAATGCCCTATTCTCACTTTAACCTGGTAGGAGCAGACCTCTGAGAATCTTAGTTAAAGGCTCCATGGAGGGTCGCACTGTCAATGATCTTAGGTTGATTCTTGAGTTGATAGGATTGGATCCCGTTTGCTATGGGGGCTTTACCTTAACTTGGAGCTAACAACAACAACAACAACAACAACAACAACAACAACAACACAGAAGAAAGTCAGAGACAGGGCTACGCCACTCCCGAGAGGGAAGCTGTGCATAAACAGGCATCAGACTGCAGACGAGAACATAGAAGTAAACAAGGGCAGTCTCTGTGGTGTTCACTATTGTCAGGAGCGTGATTCAGCCTCTCTTTGGGGCTTGGTGCCTTGAGAGCCCCAGGGAGATCTATCAGCGGCAGAGCAAGAGGAGAGAAACCAAGAAGAGGAAGAGCAGAACAAGAAGGGAAGAGGTTGCTCCACATATCTCCCCGAGTAGTCTGGGAATCATGGAGTGCACAAATAGCACCCTGTGGCTCTGTCGCTCTCAGCTCCCAGCACAGCGATGAGGCAGGGAGAGAACCAGTAACCAGAGAAGAGACAGATTGAACCCCGTCACCATCCCATGCACAGACTGAGCAGCAGAGACATGACACTTCTGTTGACCCAGGAACGCTGTAATTCTAGCATGGCTCTTAAACTTCCCAAAGAATCCACATTTCTGAACCATCCTTCAAAACTGTCATTGATGCAGCAAGTTTTTTTTGTGAGTGAGTGAGGTTGTAAATAACACTGCCCAGGACATAGTTGGGAGAGGATCGTAGATACTTAGAGTGGACACATGAAAGCTCTGGGACTGGCCCAATCCTGTTGTCCCCATCCTACTTTATGGATCTTCAAAGTATATCCAGGATCCGACCACATTGTATCATCCACATGGCTACCACCTTGGTCCAAGGGTGGTAACCCTCCTCTCCTACTGACAGCAATGCAGTGGCTTTCTAACTGGTCCACTGTTTTCATTCTGCCCTCACCTCCCATCCACTTCCCCACTCCCCAGCCCAGCAGCTATTCTGGACAAAGCCAGAGCGATGCTCTGAAGACACTGGTCCTATTGCGTTACTACCCTGCTCCATGATTGTCATATCTGGGGGGAAAGCCTGAGTCATTACAGAATATGGTCTCTACAACCTCCCTCAACTCATCCACTGCTCTCCTCTCACTCTGCTCCAGTCACATGCCAGGCATGCTTTGACCTCAGGATCTTTGGACTTGACGGTGTTCTCTGCTTGGAAAGCTCTTCTAAATATTGGCATCCACCAACTTCGTTTGCTTAGATGTCTCCTTGGTAAAGCCTACCTTAATTCTATTTACAATTGCACCCCCACCCCACCTTATTTTCCCCATTTGGTTTTTCTCTATAGCACATAGCAGTTATCACCTTAAAAATATATAATTTATATATTTTGTTCACCGTGTGTACCACATCCCCCACCAGAATAGAGTCAGGGCTTTAAAAATCTATTTTGTTCACAACTGGATCCCTTAGTACCTAGAATGATGTTTTACACATAGTAGGTACTCAAAAATATTTGCGAATTGAACTTGCTCAATTTTTCTAGAAGTCTTGTGGCAGTTTTCGCATGTACAACTTTATATATTTGAAAGGTCATGTCTGATTGGAACAAGAAAAACATTTGTAAAATCTTATACACACCATCTGGAGGCTGTTCAGCAGCCTATACATGCAATGGGTTGTAAGTGGCAGCCAAATGTCCTGTGGATAGAAATCCACACCAAGAAAACCGGCTACATCCTGCAGTTCCTTCACAAATGAAGTTGTAGTTCATTGGCTGAAGAAAGCGTCTATATTATATCTTTATCTAGGTTGTGTCTGGTGCATGGAAAATGCCATTTCCCCTGCAATGTTCCTTCCTAACCACTTTGGTTACCATAAATGGCTTTAAAATAAAATAAAATAAAATAAAATAAATATAAAAGGTAGACAGGCTGCCAGATCTCTCCAAGCCCATCTGTATGCTAGTTTATTTTTCATGAGGCTTGTTTCATTAGAAACTTGGATATAAATGTTGAAGGCTTATTGGATTGTTTTTGGTCATGTATTGCAGATAGCTGGAGAGGGACAATAACTTTAGAGCCTTTCAAGGATATTATCCAACACTTTCACTGATCCTGTTTACATAAATCAGTCCTATTGGCTAAAAAGCCATAATTATTCTCTTGACTTTTCTTTGTGAATTGATATTGCCATCTAAAATAACATCTCTGAAGACAGAGCAAGGTAATATTCATTTTTTAAAAAAGCTATCTTATTAGGTTTACCTGTTGTTAAGTGTATTTCTTATTTAGCCTAGAAGTGCTATAGTGTGGCAAAATACTGTCTCTTACATAATGATTGTAATTTAAAAATGAAAACCACTAGGTTATCTTTTCTTCTTTGCTTTGGTTTTGCTGGCTGTGTGATTTTTTTTTTTTTGGCTTTATCTATAAGCGTATATAAAATGAATAACAGTAAATGAATTACAGAGGTATAATTCCATTGAGGATCCTGGAAACAGCTTTTAGCCGCAAGAGCCAAGCTCTTACACTCTGTGTCAGATCAGAATTGCAAGACAGAATTATAGCTCCGTTACTCAAGGTTTGCTTGTTGTTAATTTTATGGGGGACATAAAAGCTAATGTAAAGCATCTGTCGCATCCTTGACCCCTTTAAGAAACCTGTATCCATGGCAGCTGATATCAAGTAGGAGGAGGCGGCAGCCCTGAATCCTCACAGGGTATTTCAGGAAGAAGAAATGCCTGGTCCCTTGAATATCTCTTTAATCGGCGTGTGGTTAGGTTGTGGTCAATTGCAGTCTATTCAGTTAACGTGTATGTATTGAGCTCCTACTGCTGGCAAATCCTATTCTAGGTGCTGGGGTTATAGCAGTGAACAAATCAAGCCCCAAACCCTCATGCCCTCTCGGATCTTATACTAGAACCAAACAAGTGGAACATAAAATATGTTACATGTGACAACTCGTTTCACACAAAATTGGTCAAGGAGAGATAGTTGATGGGAGATTGGGCTTTCAGGGCTGGGAACAGGGGTTGTTCTTTGAAACCAAATGGTTAAGAAAGACTTTACTGATGTTGTGGTATTTGAGTAGTGACCTGAAGGAGGCATGAGAGCAAGGCCCGATGAAGGTCTCCAAGGGAAGAGCCTTCTGGGCAGAGAGGACAGTCTGTGCAAATGCCCCGAGACAGAGGCTTGACAGAGGGAGCAGCGATGCTAGTGTGACCAAAGCCAAGTGCAGGAGGAAGGGGTGATGAGGGGATGAGGTTCCAGGAGGATCAGAGGATGGTATCCTAGAGGGCTTTCTAGGTCAAAAGAAGGCCTTAGGATCCTGTGCGTGGAATGGGAAGCCATTGGAAAGCGCTGAGCAAAAAAAAAATGGCTATATTTCAAGATTCATTCTGGCTGCTTCACAGAAAATAGACAATTGGGAGGCAGGGCTTTAAATAGGAGACCAGTTGGAAGGTGACTGCAGAAATGCAGGCATGAGGAGGAGAGTGTTCAGAGGAAGCTGGCAGGTAAAGGTGGTAAGGTGTGGTCCCCTTTAAGTCACATCTTGCTACTGGGGCCAATAGAATTTGCTGATGGACTGGATTTGGTATCTCCCTGCAGGCCCATTTCCCTGGAATTGGTGCCAAGGTGCCCAGTGATCTTCAAGATTCCTCCACCCTCCTGCTTTAGGCTCAGACAGACTCTCAGCACTGCACCATTGGTCATACTTGGGGCTTGCTTCTTTGCTGGTTTTTGCCCTGGGCACATATGTGGCATTTGCTAGGGTACAAGAACACGAGTTTGCTGCCCTTCTATTTTCTGAAACTCAGCTTCTTGCCGCCACTGCAAAGTTCTTGCTAAAGCTTGGGAGTTCTCCCGGATTCAAGAACAAGCATCTCCATCTTTCCCGCACCATCATCTCATCACTGTTCCTCCACGGAGTCTCCGACTCTGAGGCCCAATGTCTCTTTCCTTCAAACTCTGCTCCAAGCCTTAACTGCTTCATGTTAGACTGACATTATAATCATCATGTTGGCCTTTTTGTCTTCTCTTTTGCAGAAAGCTAGCAGCAACAATGATCCTCACCCAGCCTGTCTTCATCATCCAATGATTCCTTTCGGATCCCTGCCTTGGCTTCCAATCCCTTCATCTGCCATTTACATCGTTTAGCTGACCCTTTGGTAAATATTCTTTTCATCTTCAGCACGTATTTGTGTAATTTTGGATTCACAGTGGCAAACCACTTGGAGAACTACAAGTGAATAAAGCAAATGCAGACTCTGAACTGGCAAGAGGTCCCCCCTCGTTTCCAGCATCTGCTCGTTTCTGTACAGCACCAGAGAATGGGACATAATAAGCTTCATTATGCTAGTGAATACCACAGGGAGGGGTAACTCTTTACTCTCTGAATCTTCATTTTTCTTCTTGGTGTAAATTAATTAACTGGTGTGCTAATTATTTATGCAATTCACCAAATATTTCTGTTCTTCCAACGCACAAAAGAGGATTGTATGTCCTTTTTTTTTTTTTTTTGGATGGAGCAATGTGACTGATTCTGGCCAATGACTTGAAAGTGGAAATAATACTTACATTTTCTGAGCCAGCACTTTCAACAGCCAGGAAAAGACTCTAGACTGCTTTCCTTTGAGGATAATGACTGTAACTTCTTTTATTTTATTTTTTTAATGTTTGTTTATTCTGAGAGAAAACACACACACAAGCAGGGGAAGGGCAGAGAGAAAGAGAGAGAGAGTGAGAGAGAGAGAGAGAGAGAGAGAGAGAGAGAGAACCCCAAGCAGGTTCTGCACTGTCAGTGCAGAACCAGATATGGGGCTCATACTCATGAACATGAGATCATGGAGATCATGACCTGAGCCAAAATCAAGAGTTGGGTGCTTAAATGACTGAGCCACCCAGGTGCCCTGATGAATGCAACTTCTAGGGTGATGGCCTGGGTCACTGCATGGTTCTGAGGTGTAGATGCTTGGCAACCTAGGATGGGTATGCAACATGAACGAGAAACCCTTATTTTGAACAGAGATTTTAGATTTGTGTATCACTGCAATGTAACAGTCTCTCCTACGGGATATATTCAGGTCATTTCCCTGTGAGAACTACCTGACAACAGGACCTCAGGCAAACAAGGGTGTGGATGGACATAAAAGACAAAGCTAAGTGAGATGCCAGAATGGCCTATGCTGGCCACAGGGTTTCTAAGGACGATGGTTCTAGAAAGAACAGTGTTGCAAATAGAGGAAAGCAGAAAGACCCTGGAAGCAACATGGAGAACTATCTAGGGTTTGTCTCCGGTTAGTACTGTGGTCTGCTATGGCTTCTCCATGGTGATAGAAGAAAAATATTTAGTGATCTCTGCCTAACACCTGGCCAATTGCTAGATGCCTTGCAGCTGGGGTCCCATTTGATGAGGAGGGAAATTTCATTACACGTGATGACGGGAAGGCAAGGCCAGAGGTGTGACTACCTCTGTCTCATAACCTCCAGAGAGGATAGTTACCATGACCCATCTGCCCAGGTCTATCACGTTTATTCAAATGAGTGGTCACATGTGGACAGTGCCTGTGAGGAGGGGCTGCAAGGTCAGGAGAACCCAACAAGGGCCTGATGCAGTTGAAGTACCTCAACATGTCAAAGGAATGATTTCTAGCTTCCTGTAGATACCATTAGCTAAATTGCAATATCTGCCTCTAGTACCGCCTTTGCCAGGATCCTTGTCTCTTGCTTTGAACTTTGGGAGAAGGAGGGGAAATAGGTGCCCTCTGCCTCCCTCCCCCGCCCCCCTGCCTTTTGTGTGATGCCTGGCAAAGGAGCCTGCTGTTTGGAAAGTTGTTTTGTTTTTAATTAGCGGGAGGAGGCCTGTGAGAGCCTCTAGCTTTCTGCCGGTGTTATGATTTTGTGACAGTGTGAAGTCAATCTTAGAGCAGTGACTGCTCTCCTGAGCTGTCAGTAACTCAGAGACTTCGACTCTGATTAAAACCCATGACTAAAAAAAATTACCATAATCCAGTGACAGGCATGAAGAGAAAGCCATAATAATACTGATAACAATGTGCCAGTTAAGAGGCTATTATATTTAGTGCCTTACTTCAGCACAGAGAAATCTCCTCAGGGTTGCCATTGATATAACCAGTGCCTTGTTAATGGAAGTGACTAGGTCTGTGCAGGGCTTGCCTCACCTCAGACACTCACTATGGGTGCACCTGGGGGAGGAGGAGGTGCAAGGTGCAGCCAGCAATTTGTTTGTTGGGGGTTATGCTGGTGGCAGGAATAGAAGTGACGTGATCTTTGCTCCAAACCAGCATGTTAAGAGACCAGCAGGGAATGGGTCTCTCAAGTTTCAGTCCAACAAGCCTGGTGAATTGCCTGAATCCCATTAGACACGTCCCTTAAAGCCTCTCACCTCCTGGCCCTCAAAAAGACCCCATGTTGTCCTTTTTGCCACCGGAACCATCTTTCTGTCCCCAGATCATCTGGGACATGTCTTTGTTACTCACCCCGCCCTGACTTTGGCCTCTGCGTAATATTACATACTCTGGTCTCATTTCCTTGCACCTTCTGAGGTAACTCCAGCTACTTGATAAACTCATTTGAGCTCAGCTGTTAATGTTGCTAATGGTTTGGGGTGTTGAGTCTTCTAGCTCATCTATTTGTGTCTTAACAGGACCTTTCAGCCTGAAGCAAAGGTGTTACTACTTAGAATTTAGGGCATACAACAAAAGGCTGGTGGGGGGGATGACTTTTGGGAGCATGAGTCTATATGGGAGACGCTTGAGAGCACACCAGGTGAGTAGCTATTACTTTGTGTATTTGCATCCTGGGATTCCACCTCTCTCTAGTTCTTCAGAATCAGACAAAACACCACCTTTCCAGCCATGCTTCCTTTACTGGAATGGTACGCACGGCTTGCTGGTCTTCTCTTCATGACTTACTGTACACAGTCTCTTCACTATGTGAATATATTAGGGGGGATGCACAGAAACCTGTCATTTAAGCAGTATAGGTAATCATGAGTCATAGTTCTTCATGGATAAAAAACAATTGTCACTCCATTATTTGGTTGGCAAGTCCCTTTGAGAACTGGTGTTGCTCTTTTGGAATAAAGATTTCAGGCTAGAGAATCTCACTACTTACCAACTATTAATTACTTTACTAATTACAGGTTAAACTTTGCTCAAACGTAGCATGGAAAGGATGGTTGATGTGGTTGAGTCACATGTGCGTGCGCACTCACGCACACACCCACAAAGCAGTCCTTAGTAGAGAGTTACTTTATGTTAGAAACAAAGGATCCTGGGGGCACCGGGTGGCTCTGTCAGTTAAGTGTCTAACTCTTGATTTCTGCTCAGGTCATGACCTCACAGTTTGTGAGTTTGAGCCCAATGTCAGGCTCTGCACTGACAGCATGGAGCCTGCTTGGGATTCTCTGTCTTCCTCCCTGCCTCTGCCACTCTCTTCCTCAAAAGTAAATAATAATAATAATAAAAAAACTAAATCAAAACCAAGGACTCTGGCATAGGTGGGAATCGATGCAACATTTTTGGAGGGAAATCTGACAAACAAATTTCAAAAGTCTTAAAAATGTGCGTATTCTTAGACTCAGTGATTCTAAATCTAGGGATTTATCCTAAGATATTAGTCAGAGATGCTCACAAAGAATTATGTATAAGGACACAGGAGGATATTAATGAGAGTCCTTTTTTTTTTTTCCTGCTACAGATGGACCTGCCATGACATGGAGAAAGGAATGGCTTGTTTGGGGTTGGAATAGACTGAAAGGGGACCCAAAGGGGACTCATGCTGACCCTAGGACCCTTACCTGAATGTCCTGTCCCAGGACCACTTGATGGGGAGTCAGGTGCTAGCCTGCAGGGTGTTCAGGCTCAGAGGATCTAGGTGTGGAGAAAAGAAGGGGATCTCTAAGCATTCTGAGGGAGGAGCCTCAGTCTCCTCCCCTGTAAAATGAAGGTGATGATAATATTGACCCCACAGAGCTGTTGAGGGATCTAAGGCTTAATAAATGAGCCTCCTGTTGGGTTATCTTTTCCCTGGCCAATCCCTGAATGTCCCATTCAAAATCCCCCAATAGGATAGTTCATTCATTCATTCTACATGCTTTTATTAATCTCTCCCTCTGGGTATCCCCAGAATCAGAGCACTTTTAGTTGCAAAATATTAGGAATAATTCACATGATAACAATGGAAGATAAATAAATGGCTGTAGTATTTATGAACTAAGAAACAAAAAAAATAGCCATTAAAATCCCTGTCATAGGGGAATATTTAATGGCATGATGAAATGCTCACAATATATTTTTTTGGGTTAAAAAAGTAGATTATAAAGGATAGTGCATTTAATCTAAGTTTTGTAAAATATACATATATGACATGGATATGGAAAAAAGACTACAAGGACATATACCAAAATGTTAACAATGGTTATTTGAGTGCTTGTTTGAGTGATTTTAAATTTTTTCTTTGTATTTCAAATTGTCAATGAGAATGATTACTTTTATAATCATAAAAGGATGGTTAAAGAAGATAAAACTCATTTGTTCAAAAATTCGTCATGGAAAACCCACCAAGGTATTATATGCCATATCGGAAGGCTCAGCAAACTATAGTGAGCCTAACAAGGGTCATCCGGGCAGCTTGCAAGAAAAGTTCTGATTTTGGGTTCCAGCGAAACTGATTTGGAATCCTAGTTCTTCCACTTACTAATGGAATAGTATTTATTCTAAGCCTTAATGTTCATTTCTGGATAATGGGGCCAATAAAATCTACCCTCTGGAGGAGCTCCTGGGTGGCTCAGTTGGTTGAGCGTCCAGCTTTGGATCAGGTCATGATCTCACAGTTCGTGGGTTTGAGCCCCGAGTTGGGCTCTGTGCTGACAGCCAGCTCAGAGACTGGAGACTGTCTTCGGATTCTGTGTCTCCCTCTCTTTCTAACCCTCCCTTGCTTACTCTCTCTCTCTCTCTCAAAAATAAATAAAAACATCAAAAAAATTTTTTTAAAAATCCACCCTCTGGAGTTATCCTGAAGATGTATGAGGAACATTCAAAACTGGTAGCTATTATTTTTAGTGGCACAGTGTTACAAGATGGTCCTACATAACCATGTCTGCCCCACTGTGTTGTCCATCTTAGTAATCTGTGAGAGTCGCAGAAGCCGTGGGATTTGCCTACCCATTTAAGTTCATAGTTTATTGTTTTGTTTTACAGGTTTTATTATTTAGGTGTAGTGAGGCCAATAGCTTAGAAGATGACTGCCATTGAAACGATGGCTTGCTATATTCACAGACCCCAAGAGGAGAGTCTGCCATGCTATGGGGTGGGGGGCATACAGGGAGATACTAGGGTTAGTCAAGAGGCAGACGGATCAGGGAAAGTCTGGGCAAGAAACTTTACTGTGATTACTGTGTAATGAAAGGCAAGGCAGTGGACTCTCTAGTTGTCTGGTACCCAGCACTGATGATCAGGGCAGGTAGAGGGCAGCCTGGAGTGTGAGAACATTACAAAGAGGTAGTTGGGGTATGAGCTCTGGACTGGTTGGTTTGTGTATGAAATATGTGGAACTCTGTATTAGTTCTAGGAATTGGCTGTCCCAGGGAGGGACAGTTTTCTCCAGGGTCAGCAAGACCCCAAGATGTCAAAGCACCAAAAGTACAAAATAAAAATGTATGATTAATACAGTTATTGGCTGGGACAAATGAACAATTCTATCTTTTATCAGATTCATAAGGAAAAGGGCCAGATCCTTGGCATATCAGACAGCCCTTGCCAACCTCAGTTTTGCAGAATCATTTACTTTTTGGCTCTCTTTTGCTGTGTAACAAACCATCCCACAAACTTAGTGGCCTAAAACAACAACCACTTAATTTGCTCATGATTCTACAATTAGGGCTGAGCCAATGGAGTGGTTTTTTGTTAGCCTTGCCAATGGTCACTCGTGATTGCATTTAGCTGGCTATCAACTATGGGCTGGGCTCAGCTGGGGTGCTGGCATGGCTGGTCTCTTCTCTCTTTCTCTCTCCCACTCTTTCTTTCTCTTCTTGAGCACCTTTTCTGAATGTCCTCTCCAGTAGAGAAGATGGACATCTTAGTAGTACCTCAGAGCTCCCAAGAATGCAGAAGTAGAAGTTTCCTTGACTCCTTAAGGCTTAGAACTCTATTAGGCACACCATCACTTCTGCCACATTTTTAAATGCTTATTCATTTATTTTTGAGTGAGAAAGAGAGAATGAGAGAGAAGCAGAGGGAGAGGAGAGAGAGAATCCCAAGCAGGCTTCACATCATCAGCACAGAGCCTGACATGTGGCTCAATCCCATGAACTGTGAGATCATGACTTGAGCCAAAGTCAAGAATTGGACACTTAACCCACCAAGCCACCCAGGCACCTTTATTAAAGGCATGCTTTATTAAAGCAAATCACGGGCCTAGCCCACACTTAATGGGAGGGGAGTATATGAATGAATATGAGTATATGAGTACATGAATTCCAGCACGTGTTCCTCAGGAGGAGAGTTTCACTGGGGCCATCAGTGTAATGAACTATCGTGATAGGTGGGACAGGGCAGTCATTTGAGCAACCCTTCTAGAGATTCTGAGATGCTTGGAGAGACAGAGAACCTTAGAAGTCATCTAACCCAAACCGGTGAGGAACGTGTGATCCTAAAGATGACTGACTGTAGAGGCTGTGTGAATGTTCTGGGCTTTCTCTTAAAAAAGTGACAGGTTGGGGGAGCCTGGGTGCCTTTGCTGGTTAAGCGGCCAACTCTGGCTCAAGTCATGATCTCACAGTTGATGAGTTTGAGCCCCACATCAGGCTCTGTGCTGACAGCTCAGAGCCTGGAGCCTGCTTCAGATTCTGTATCTCCTTCTCTCTCTGCCCTATCTCTGCTCATGCTTTGTCTCTCTATCTTTCAAAAATAAACTTAAAAGGGGCACCTGGGTGGTTCAGTCAGTTAAGCGTCCGACTTTGGCTCAGGGCATGATCTCACAGTTGATGAGTTTGAGCCCGACATCAGGCTCTGTGCTGACAGCTAGCTCAGAGCCTGGAGCCTGCTTCAGATTCTGTGTCTCCCTCTCTCTCTGACCCTTCCCTGCTCATGCTGTCTCTATCTGTATCTCAAAAATAAATAAAATATTTAAAAAAATAAACTTAAAAAAAAAGTGACAGGTTGGGAAACCATACTTGTTTCATAGAGAAAAATGGTCTTGGAAAGATAGGGGCCAGTTTTCAATGAGCAGGCCTCAGACAATGAAGGTATGCTATATTTTTAAACAAATTCTACCAGGTCACTACTGATCAAAGAGTCACTAGAATGACTTGATGAAAAGACTTCCTCCACCTCATTGTCCCTTAAATACTTATTCTAGCTTCTGTTTTTAGCCCTCTTCATATTCTTCCTAGTTTGTCTTACATACTCCTGTGAATTCTGTTATCACTTACATTGTGATTATTCTTCAATTTTTATGTATAAAGAGGATCATCTATATTTTTTTGAAGGCTGGAAACCTAATTTTATCAGCTCACTGAGTATTTTCATGCAAATGCCTGTGGCATCTCGAAGTGTACTCATTATGTCCTCCACAAAATCTGCTTCCCTTCTTGCACTCCCAATCGAAACACCTCCCTTCTCTTAGTTCCTACCCTAAATTGGGAACTTTGAAGTTACATTTGATGTCTCCGCCTCGTTTCCCAAGCTCCAACACCAAAATTCTGGTGATTCTCACTCTAAAAAATAAAAACAAATAAAGCAAAACACACACACATACACCCACACCCACACCTATCTTCTTTCCCTAGTCCAGGAACATACCATCTTTTGCTTGGTCTTCTAGTTAGCTTGGGCTTCTGTAACCGTAGACTTAAATAACAGACATTGATTTCTCATAGTTCTAGAGGCTGGGAAGTCCAAGATTGTGGTGGCATCAGATTGGTTCTTGGTGAGGGCCTTCTTTCTGGCTTGCAGACGGTCACCTTGCTGTGCCTTCACATGGTGGAGAGAGTGAGAGCGAGAGACAGAGACAGAGACCAAGAGACAGAGAGAACTCTGATATCTGTTCTTTTTATAAGGACACAAATCTCACCATTAGGGCTCTACCCTCATCTAAACTTAATCATTTCCCAAAGATGCCACCTCCTAATACCACCACATTGGTGTTTAGGGATTCAACATATGAATTTGGAGGGGACACAAACATTCAGTCCATATAGGCTTTTATGAGGATGTCTAATTGGTCCTCCTTACTTTTAGTCTTTCCACACAACTTTCAGATTTGTCTTTCTAAAACACATTGCTCCTTGGGGTAAAACTTTTGAATAGGTTCCTGTGTTATTTAGCCATGGCATTTGCAGTAGATTTATCTCCAATGACTCCTTCTGTCTTCCCACCCTCTCTCCTTTGCTCACCTTGCTGATACTCTTTCCTCTAGACCTATCTGCTTGGCAAGGCAAAAACTGCTCATTCTTTCTGGCCCAGCTGAAATATAATGGCTTTTATGAAGTCTCGTCTCCAGGCAGATTTAATCATTCCTTGCCTGGGTTTTATATGTCAGTTGTTCTTAACTCCTGTAGCATATTTGAATCACCCGGTATATTAGGCTTCCTCAGATAATCAGAACCAAAATATGAGTAACATTTAACACACACACACACACACACACACACACACACACACACACAAAGTTAGGAATTGACTTACATGGTTATAGAGGCTGATAAGTCCCAAGATCTGCAGTCAGCAAGCTGGAGACCCATGAGGGCCCATTGTGTAGTCCATTTTGAAGACCAGAGACTGGAGATGCAGATAGAGCCAATGTTTCAGTTCAAGTTCAAAGGTAGGGGGAAAAAAATCATGTCTTGGCATGAAGGCAGTCACGCAGGAAAAATTCCTTCTTAACTGGGGAAGGGTTGGACTTTTTGTTCTATTTAGGCCTTGAGTTGCTAGGATGAGACCCACCCTCACAAAAACCCAGTATATTGTTTGACCAAATATCTAGGTACCCTGTGGCCTAGTTGAGTTGACATAAAACTTGCCATCACACCTGGGGAACTGTTAAAATATACTAATACTGCTGTGCCCCATTCCAGAGGTTCTGATTTTATTGGTTAGGGGTAGAATCTGGGCATCAGTATATTTTAAACTTTCTCCTGCAGGCTATGGGGACAAAACCAAGTAAGTTTTCCCCCTCTAACAGACTGTAGGATCCTTGAGAGCAGGGACTGGCTTTATCCATAGTTACCTCACCACCTGCCTATATGTTAGCTAACATCAGATGCTGAACTAATGCATAATGCTTAATTGAACCAGACTTGAGCATAACTATTATGGGTTGAATTATGTCCCCCCCACCCCACCAAAAGATATGTTGAAGTCTTAATCCCCAGTACCTCAGAGTGCGACCTTATTTGGTTTTAGGGTTGCTGTAGATACTGGAGTAGGCTTCTAATCTAATATAACTGGTACTCTTGAAGGGAAGAGACACAGAGGCAGACACACAGGGAAAACACCATGTGAAGACAGAGGCAAAGGTTCAAATGATGCAGTTATAAGCCAAGGACCCTGGAGTTTGCCAGAAAGCCAGCAGGGAGAAGCCAGCAGTAGGCAAGGAAGAATTGCCTTACAGGTTTGAGGAGGCATGGTTCTGTCAACACCTTGACTTCTGACTTCTACTTTCCAAAACTTTGAGACAATACATTTCTGTTTTAAGTCACTGAGTTAAGTCACCGAGTTTGTGGTACCTTATTATGGAAGATCAAGGAAACCCATATAATAACCAGTTAACAAAAAGACACATTAGGAGAATGGTCTCCTAAATTTATGGGACAGAAGAGTGGGGTAAACAAGAATCAGTTTCTTTCAGTGTGGTTGAGGAAGGAGTGTTTTTTTTTTTTAATTTTTTTTAATGTTTTAATTATTTCTAGGAGAGAGAGAGAGAGACAGCGTGAGCAGGGGAGGGTCAGAGAGAGAGGGAGTCACAGACTCTGAAACAGGCTCCAGGCTCTGAGCTGGCAGTCAGCACAGAGCCCGACGTGGGGCTCGAACCCACGGACCGCAAGATCATGACCTAAGCGAAAGTCAGACGCTTAACCGACTAAGCCACCCAGGCACCCCGAGGAAGGAGTGTTTTGAGAACTGCTTTCTTTTTCTTTCAAGCTTTAAGATTTGAGATCCTCTGAATTTAAGTGATCTTGTGATATATAATTGAGTCTCTGGAATTGAACAGCCTTCCAGAAAGAATCATCTGAGTTGGCAACTGGTCTCATTTTATAAGGCACACCATAGATCCATTAGGGATTAATAAGCAAGCACCTACCTGCCTTATCAATTTATCCTTTTCCCCCTAAAGCTTGATCAGTTCAGGATTTCATTCATCAGATGACATTTCAGGATCTGCAAAACTCAGAATGAGGTCGTGGGCTTGGGTGCCCCCATCAAGGTCACTGAGAGGCACTGCCTGCTCAACCATCTGCCCCTCACTCTTTGACGTCTCCAAATTAAACACCATACCCTGTGGTAAAATTGTTCCTGCTCTATAAATAGCTGACTTGGCTTGAGTCACACTGAAAATGTTAACCAGAGAAAGGGTGGCAGAAAGAAGAAAAAGAAAGGCCAAAGACTCAAGGGTAAATTTCTTGGTCAGATGATTTCAGTTTCTGAGAATCCCCAGAGCTCTCTGTGCAAAGGAGACACCCTGGGCCTCTCTCTCACTTCTCTTGTCTCCCTTGACTTCCTGTTCTGAGAGTTTACCTCCCCCACCCCCCACCCCCAAGTGAACATACCCCTTTTTATCACCCAATTCTTTTCATGCTTGAGTTTGCTTTGGATCAGGAAACTGCTACAAGGTTACTTTAAGAAAAGAACACACTTTCTGTGGCCTCATGGCACACTTCTAATTTCAATCACATCATTACTGAATTAAAATGGAAACTGTCCACAGGCAACACATTGCTACTGATGCTTTCTGCAGCCACATCATTATAATATCATAATATAATTTTATGACTGATTGGCCTACGGTTTTATAGGGCTGCTACAAACCTCACATCTGCTCCCAAAGAAGGGCCCTGAGAGCATCCTAACTTCTCTCTTCTGTCCTCTGTACTATTTTCTCTCACTTCTCTGTCCCAACACTGTGGGGTACTCTTTCCTCCTGTGGCTGCCCCACTCGTGGGGGTTCTTCCTGGCTGTCACCACTCGAGTCGGTCAGTTCCCACCAAAGCTTCTTGGGCTATTAAAAAAAATTGTTTGGTCTTTGCTCATCTGTATTGTACCCACTACTCATTCTTCCTGCTCCTTCTCTCCACACACACACTCACTTCTTGTCTGTACTGCACCCCCTCCCCACCCAGGCCCTCCTTATTGTCACATGCCAGCTTTTACATCCAGTTCCTTCCTTGTGCCCTACAGTGTAAAGACAGAGCAGTGTGGCTGTGTCCAGAGACAGAGGTTCTCAGTTCCACTGAGAAGCTCGCATTCTGGTTCCCGACACTTCCATCCCTGAAAAAGCCCCCTCTTGAAGCCCCTCATCATGGTGGGCTGTGGCTTTCCTTCAGTGATTCTTCTACCAAGCAGGAACAAAATACAGAGGACCTGGGAGTGTGCTCTAGCTGAGGGGTGTTATGTTCATGTGCGTAGTCACCCGGGTTGGTGCCCCAGCCGGCCCAGTGCCCCTGGTGCAGTTGAAGGAACACCCTCAAGAATGTTAGCAGGGTAAGTGCATTTAGAGGTTATCAATGTGTCAGCACAGCAACCTTTTTATGGGGATTGTTTAATTAATGTTAATTGTTCTTGGCCTATTGTGTGACTCAGGCAGGATTTACGGAAAATCACCACAATCTAAAACCCTATAAAAGAGTCATTGCTTTTAGCGGCCTAGTAACTCATGCCTGCAGACACCTTCTGATCTTTGATGTATCACCCCGATGCATAAATACTGCCTGCCTTTGCATAAATCTCAGAGGCAGCCAGGCACTCCAGTTTTAGGGGGACAAGTACACCCAGGTGAAGAGCATCGCTCCCCATGTGTTATGATCCAGGTAGCAGTTGGTGAGAATTTGCTTTATAAAGAGAAAAGATTTATCCAGTTTTACTACCCAATTCTGTGCTGTCATGGATTGCATAAATTCTGTTGATGTCGCCTTCAGCCCAGTGGGTGTATGAAGTTGTTTCCACATCACTAGGACACCCCGCCCCTCCTCCTTGTAGTGCCTCACAGCTCAGGGGGTTGGAAGAGGCAGGCTTGAGATAAAAGTAGAGACAGGCGATGGCTTGTGAAGAGCTGCGGCCCAATCAGAGGAGAGCCCTGGAGCCTTTCTGAGGACAGGCGCCTGTGCAGACACCACTGATGGGTTAGAAGGGAAAGGGAATCACTGGGCTGAGCACTAGCCTGTCTGTGCCCACCCCATGTCTAGGGTCACAACCATTTGAGCAAAAGAACAGGTTTGTCTTTTTTTAATCTTTGGCCTCCTTGCCCTCTGCCCCCTGTTTCCCATTCCCCCCACCTCGCCCCACTCTTTACTTTAATCTCTGTTCTCTTTTATTTGAAAAGGGAGATTTTGTAGTTATTCACCCTCTGCTTCAGTTATCACCAACAGTAATATATTTCCCATATTTATTACCCTCCCAAGAGGAGTTGGGCCTCTGAAACTTTTACTCTTCAAACTTTCAAAAATCATTCCTCATAGTTATTTTTTTCCCTAAGTGAAGGATGTCTTTCAACTTCGAAAACAATTTCATTCATGGTCCTGACATTTTCTGTACCCCATGCATTCCATCCCCTCCTCAAACACAGAGCATCAATGGCTTGTTCAAGACAAGACCAAATCCCACTCATCTTGCCTGAGTTGGCCTTATTTTGGTTTATTTTTATACTTGCTATTTCTTCCAATCCCATTAAACTCCTGTGATTACTGTAAATAGGGCGAGTATTGTAATGCCTACTTCACAGACGAAGAAACCAAGATCAGGGAGCCTTTTTCAGGAAGCGTAGCTGGGCTGGGGTGAAGACCTCTGGCTCCCTGTTCAGGGCAATCATGGCCACCTGGACTGCCTCTTCATGGTGGTCTGGGGTCCTCTGCAGGCTCTAGCTACCAGGCACTCTGGTGACAGCAGCACTGTGCCACCGGCCAGCCAAGTCCTCTCTGCTGTGTGATGGGACCACTGTTGGTCTACCCATAGAGGGCCAAAGTCGAGAACCCCACTGAGCATAACACACCACATGAGCTTGGTTCTGCCATCCTATTGTGGACACAGGCCACAAGTGTCAGCATCTAGGTGCTACCTAACAGTGCTGGAGTCTCCATAAATCCACCCAAATTCTTCCTGATTGGCCCACGCACAGCACAAAGGTTCTGCTTCTCTCCCAGGTCTCTTAGGCTCTATAGTAATTGGTCTGGGAGAGATGATGACCCATTTTCCTATACTGAGTAGCATGTGCTATCTGTGGATTCTCTCCCTTAAGTGATTCAGATTCTCTTAAATCCAGTTTCACTGTCACTTGTCATTTGTTCTGTGTCCCAGCTTTGCATTGTCTGCTAATCAGGAGATATGAATTTCTGTCATTTTGCTCCTTCCAATTCATAGATGAACTGATGGAGAATCAGTGATGCCCAGAAGATGCTTCATTCAGTCCCTCCCTCCCTTTTTATTGAGCACTTACCTTGCCTGAAGCCCACTCCTGGGCACTAGAGGACACAAAGCTGGCCAAGGCTATTTGATTCCTGCCAGTGAACTCATCCCCCAGTGAAACAGAATGAAATGGATGACAAGGGGGTTGCCTTGAACATGAAGGCCCTTCCACATCCCACTAGAATCAAAGCCCCACAGCAGACACGATCGCTAGTCTTTTTTGCCCATAAATCCCCAGCACCTAGAAGAGTGCCTGGCACTCATTGGTACAAAGTATTGAGCTGAATTTCAGTTTGCATGATTGGCCCTGGTTCCCCATCCTCCCTTATTCCCATCCTTGCCATGTGACTAGGCAGCCCCCTGGGGGTAAGAGAGCATCTCCCCGCTGCTTTACTCTGGGCTGGGCCACGTGGCTTGCTTTGACCTGTGGCCTGCAGTGGGAAGTCAGTGGAAGTCCCATAAGTTCCAAGAGGCCCCTAAGAGCTGATGCACATTTCCACTCACTTTTGGCCTCTGTCACTGCCATGAGAAGAGCAGTCTTGGCTAGCCCACTGGCCTAAGGAGAATGAGAGGCTGTGGCAGGGTTCCAAGCTGCTGACCTGCAGTGTAGAGCAGACTGTGCTAGCCTTGCCTCACCTACAGTGGCTCGTTCAACCTACCCACAGATGCCTGAGTTGAGATCAGCCAAGATGGGGAGAAGTGCTCTAGTGAGCTCAGCCCACCTACTGATGTGTAAACTATACTGTTATTTTCAGCCAAAGAGATTTGGGAAGTTTCGTTATGCAGTGTTACTGTGAAAATGGTGAAGCGAAACCCTCTCCTTGGGCCACCTAATTTCTTTCAGGGTCTGAACCTCTAAGGAATTATTTATCATCATGGTTGTTTCGAGACCAGGGGTTGGCAAACTTGTCCATAAAGGCTCAAGTGGTAACTGCTCTAGGCTTTGCAGGCCCACATAGGGTTTCTGTGGCATACTTTCTTCCTCCCCTTTCCTTCCTCCCTTCCTTCCCATCTTCCTTTCCTCCCTCCCCCTTCCTTCCTCCCTTCTTCCCTCCCTCCCTCCTTCTTCCCTTCTTCCCTCCCTCCTTCCTTCCTCCCTCCCCCTTCCTTCTTCCCTTCCATCCTTCCCATGCATATAAGAGGTCTTCTAGCTGATGAAAGGAGCTCTGAGCATCACTGTATTTCTATTCAGTTCAATTAGAGATTGGAAGGAGCAGACTGACAGAAATTCAGATTCTGAATGATTAGCAGATGATGCAAAGCTGGGATGGAAAACAAATGACAAGAGACAGTGAAATTAGATTTCAGAGAATGTGAATTTGAATCATCTGGGCTGGGACATTCATTTGTACTCTTGCTCTGGGCCCCTGTCTTTAATTTGGAGAATATTAAGTACTGACTTCAGGATCCCTCTAGTGATTCCTTTCAGCGTTTTTAAATTTTTAAAGATTAACTTATTATTTTAAACATAGGTTCATTTAAAGGGTGTGAAAGGCGAAAGATCAAAATGGTATAGAGTAAAAATTAAGTCACCTGCTCAGTCTTGTCCCCCCCTTATCCTTCAATTCTCCCTATGGGGTAACTACTGTGTAGTTTTCCTTTTAAAACACAAATGTGAGCCTACTCTATATGTGTGCCTTGAGGAGCATTCAGTATCAGTTAATCTAAAGCCAACCCTTCTTTTTAATGAATACATAGCATAAATTGAAAGAATTTGGGCCTGTATTATGGAAGATATGGCAAAACTTGGACTTCAATATTATATGATATTTAGTGAAAAGTTCTCAAGAAATTCATCCCCAATTCAGCTAAGAGTCAGCAAAGTATGGCCTACTGATTAAATATGATCTGATAACTATTCCTGTGTTATCCATGAGCTAAGAGTGGCATTTACATCTTAAAAAACAATCAAAAGAAAAATAATATTTCATGTCACATGAAACTTATACAAAATTCCAATTTTAGTGTTTATAAATAAAGTTTTATTTGAATATAGCTCCCTTTAGTCACCTATGTGTTGTTTGTGGCTACTCTTGTACTAACTACAATGGCAGATTTGAGAGGTAGAGCCTAAAGTATTTATTATCTGGATTTTTACAGAAAAAGTTTACTGCCCTCGGCCTAATATTAATATAGCTTAACACTTTGATCATTTAAACTTTGGTGACAGGAATGTATGATCAATACATATTTATCTTGTGAGAATAAGGGAATTCCCCAAAGTGTTTCATTGGGAGGAACTCTGGAGCCTTCTGACTGGGCTCAATCTACTGTAACTCTAAATCAGACTGAAAACAGATTCTTTCATCTTATTTGAAATCCAAAAGCCAAGATGCATTAATTATCAAAAGTTATTTAAAATTTCAATCAAAATCATACTTACTAATGGATTATAGTGAAGAAATTCCTAACCTTTCTTGTAAGCATGTTCTTAATTTAGAAATTAGCTGTAGATTAGCAAATAAAATATGAAGGGGAGTTCATACTAAAGGGAACTGACTTTTAGTTCTTTTCATCTCAGAGGTGAATCAGAGAGGGCAGCAACAGGCCTTTTTTCAGGTCTGGAACTGCGTCAAATTTTTCAGAGATAGTGAATCCTTACATGTGTATTACTTAAGGATATATCACAGTTAACAGTGGTTTTGCTTCTAACATTTAAACATTAAAACATTGTATATATAAGAAATGGGATTTCCCCCCTTTTTTACAATAGCAACAGTAGTAATATACATATTTACAGTTATCTGCCTCCAAGGGTCTCAAAGTAATCTCTCAACCTAAATATCATTGGAATCTTTGAGAAAGCCAAAGGAAAAGCAAGGATCACGTCTGTCATGAGGAAATTAACGTTTCAGATCACACATCTATTCTTGCAATAGTAAGAAGCAGTAAATTAAGAAGAAAAATGTAACCAACAAGTAATACAACTTGAAAAGAAAAATTTCTGACCAGCTTCACTCGTCTTTGACTAGCCTTTCAGAACTGGATATAGGAGTGGCAGATGAAAACTGGGAACAGTACGGATTATAGATAAGAGAGGAAAAAGAGTAGTCCTCATCTGGAAAGCTGTCCATCTGTGAACTTAAGAGCTGTCACCTATGAATCGTTTCATCAATGATGTGATGTATGTGAGGTTCTGGAGGAGCAGGCAATGTAAGTGTACTTGATCTTCTAAAGGAAAGGAAATGGGGGAACGGAGAGATGCCTTTATCTGAGTTAGTGCTCAAAACTGCAACAATCACCAGACATTTCAAAACAGTCAACCAGCAGCTCAGTTTTCCTTCTCCATCACGAATCACTAGGCTCTTCTGTTCAAAGCATCGGGCAGGCACAGTGGGACACAAGGCTCTCGCCTACCTGGGACCTACAATTTTGTGGAAACAGACGCCAAGCCACCAGAGCATCCTTGATAATATTGTCTGCAATTCTGGCTGAATGATCCTAAGAAAGACTTATGGAAGTGGTACCTCACTGGCTCAGTCACTGGGGCATGTGACTTTTGATCTCGAAATTGTGAGTTTGAGTCCTATGTTGGGTGTAGAGATTACTTAAAAACAAAAAAGTCTTAAAAAAATAGTTGTGGATGTTAAACACATGAGAACTTATTTTAACATTTTATTTTCAGAAAATAAAAAAGAACTATTTCTCATTGGGGGTCAAATGCAAAATTCAGAGCAGGGCATATGGGTCTGGTTCTAAGTATTTAGGAGGTTAGCCTTTCTTGTGTTCCTAGAACCGGAAGAAACACAATTAGAAAACCCACTGCATTCAAATGAACCTGCTTTCAAGGTAGATCAGGAGGAGGCACCTATGGATAGAGTGTGACATGTAATTTTTTACAGATTGGATTCTTTTTAAAATCTTTGCTCTAATTGGAATTTATTTTGTTGAATTGTAGGTTTCTTTTTCCAAATAAGTAATGGTCTCAGCACCATTTGTTGAATTGTTCCTTTCTCCCAATGACTCGCAAATATTCAGTCACCATTTGTTGAATGTTATGTGACGGGAGATTTGCTACATTTTGTAATGAACTTGTGCATCTTCTAGACAACTCAGAGTCTGAAATTCCTTCCTCTGTTTGGTAAATTCTCCACCTAAGGCACCTTGATGTGGAATGGAGCTTGCCTTGACTATAAAACTTGAAAATGCCAAGCACTTATTTTCCCAGCCTCCTCTGCACTTTGGTTAGAAGCATGTGATCAAGGCCCAATTGATCAATGAATCCACTCAGATTTCACAACCAGACCTATTCATTCACAGGAGGTGGACCAAACAAAGGCCATTTGATGTGTGATGTCAACAATTCCCACTTCGCAAGAGTAAATGGGGCAGGACCAGCTGTGACAGCCAGGTAGGTGTTCAGAGGTGGGGTGGAGTCTGCACCTGCTTTCTGCTGCCATGGCTTTCTGCCATCCTACCTGCTGCCCTGCCTTCTTTGGTCCTTTTCACAAGCCTGGGGAAGGTTCTCCAACCTTCTCAGACATTTTGTAACCAACACGATAACCTTGAATAAATTCCTCTTCTGCCCAAATTAGCCAGAGTATGTTTCTGTAACTAAAAGCCTAGATTGATACACATAATGTATCATTTGGTTCTCAAACCCTCACACCTTTCACTAGATTTAGATGATTAGTATTTAGTAAGAGCATTAAGCTAATGAGGCAGTGGGAGGACTGGAATTCAAACCCGGGTTTGAATTTGCCTGATTCTAACGTTCATCACTCTTCTACTCTGTCACGCAATGCCAACGTTATCATAAAACACATTACGCACTTGCACACACACGAGTAGTTTCTCTGTCCATGATTGTGCTCTGTTGGTCTGGTCATTTATTCTGGTGCTGGTACCACACTTTTTATTGTAGTTTTATAATGAGTTAAAAAATCTGGTATAGCATGTTTTCTTTTATTCTTTTAAATCTTTTTTGTTTTCAAACTCCTTGAATGTTTCTTTTTCTTTTTTTTTAAATATTTTTATTTATTTCTAGGAGAGAGAGAGAGAGAGACAGCATGAGCAGGGGAGGGTCAGAGAGAGAGGGAGATACAGACTCTGAAACTGGCTCCAGGCTCTGAGCTGGCAGTCAGCACAGAGCCCGACGCGGGGCTCAAACCGACTAACCGGGAGATCATGACCTAAGCGAAAGTCAGACGCTTAACTGACTAAGCCACCCAGGCACCCCTTGAATGTTTATTTTTCTAGATGAGGAACTAGACAATTTCTCAAAGTTTTCCAAAGTCATAGAGGGACAAATTAGCAGCTTTAATTTAAGATGCCTCAATCCTCATGTTATTTTCACTTAAGGTTATGTGAGATATTCATAGCTTCCACATACGCATGTGTGCACACACTCACAAATATGTACCTATATAAAGATTTTTTGTTTGTTAGCTTCAGCACATTTAAACATTTTCCAGAAGCAGAAACAGTAGCAGTCTTGGCCCAGGAAGCTCTTTCACGTTCAGGCTAGCCAACAAGCTGAGGGAAGATGCCCATGATAAAAAAGGAGCAGTGAGAAGGAGAAGAGTTTGTCATGGACTTTATTTTTTATATTGCTTTGTTCCTGCAAATAGCAGCATGGCTCACTTTGAGTTTTCCATTTTTTTCCCTCCAAAGCATGATTTTGATGCTCTGGGAATTCTTGCTGAATGACATCTAGCAAACAAATCCCAGAAGAATATCTGATTTGTGTTTGCACACAATTTGCCTGAAGTGGACCCTAGGTAATAGAAAGGCTAAATAATGTCCGTGGAACTGGAAGAATTTCTTCAATTATAGAGTTGTTGAGGCTCTGTTAAGAACCGATGATACTGAGAGTCCCTTCTTGGTCCAATGAACCAACAGAGTAATTTCCACCTCTTTAAGTGGATGTGGATTTGATGCATATATATACATATATATGTATATATATATATATATATATATATATATATATATATATATATATATCCATCACAAGTTAATAAAAAGCTTGTGCTTTCAATCCAGGAGGGCACCAAGCTCTTCCTTTTCTCTTGCAGAAAAACATTCAAGAAAAAACATCCCTGTGAGAATTCCCCATAGGACACTCCATGCATCTGCTCAGATTAAAAAGGCATCAACTTATTTATTTCCTCTAATAGAGAGGGACTTCTCTGAACACTGAGTTCTCTCCTGAAAGGCCAGTGGCTTGGTTCTGGGAATTGTGAGCTCTGGAAGATAGGCCTGATGCTCTTCATAGTGGATTCTGAGGGTGTACGAATGCTGATAGCTTCGTGCAAACTGTGATGCGGGACCCAGCTGCCTTTGTTACAGGCACAGACCCGACAGTGTCAGGGAATCTCGGAGACTCTGTGCTTTTATTGCAGATTCCGGGTTATGCTTTGGTACTACAATTCACACAGGTATTTCTTGCCTGTCTCGGTAAGAGTTGTGGATAATATCAGAAATAGAATTCGTCTTGTAGCAAGCCAGAGAGCTAACTTCTTCTTCTGAAATTAAATTAGGATTAGCTGTCGTACCTCATATCTCTGAAAGCTAGCTGTGCTGCATAATAAGGTGGAACTGAATGCTGTCCCCAGGAAATTTATGCCACATTTGCGGCAACATTTCTGATAAAAAAAAATGGAATTGATGAGCACAGAGTTAATCATGTTGTAAATGTGTATAATCTCATGAGCCACTGTCCACTGGAGTAAGAATTAACGGTTGGTGTGCATGGAGCTAGCTGGTAAAGTTCTCTGGTTTGGCTTTCCATCAGCAAGATCTCGGCAACTGGACAGAATGGCTTCTGAGGAGAACCTGTTAAGAAGCTGGATTTGCCTCTTAAAAACCAATACTTTTCATTTGTCCCGATTTGGAGCAGAGCTGTTTTTCTAGCTGAAGTTGTAGTGACAATGACTCAACACGAATTTCTCATCGAGGCACCTTCTGAAAGGTCCGTTCTGGGCATCCACAAAGAAAAAAGCTCACAAGTGAACAAAATAAAGGGACAACATGATAGTTACTGTAATTCTGCTGTCCCTGAAGAGCCGGTAAGCCTGCACAATTAGGTGTTAATAGTCCTTTCTCACCCTATTGAGGTAAAAAGAGAACTTGTTTTAGCTTCAGATGAACCTGGTTTTACTATTAATTCAAACAAATTAAAAATGCATATTTGATCTCCTTTCGGCTTTTTGAAGTTTCAATACTGAATATTTTGTAACCAGGACACATTTGATTCCTCTAGTGATCATAAGCTCTGGTATTAATATGTATATACGGTTCCTTAAAAGTCAGTTCACAGTGCAATCTGCTATTGTGTTTTGAATGAATGACTCATGACTACAAGTTTAAATGGTAGCTTCAGAGAAAAGTCATCTGAGTTTTTTAATGATGTACCTTTTCCAGGTTAAGTGTCAGAATCATTCTCCCATTTAAGTTTTCTGGAATTCAAGGAAAATTTATCACCTCACTTTTCCTCTTCCCACCAGTGAACAATTAGCCATTGCTCAAGGACTAATGCAGCAGTCTGAAACTTTATTTTTTATTTATTTAAAAAAAATTTTAATGTTTATTTATTTTTGAGACAGAAAGAGACAGAGCATGAACTGGGGAGGGACGGGGAGAAAGGGAGACACAGAATCCGAAACAGGCTCCAGGCTCTGAGCTGTCAGCACAGAGCCTGATATGGGACTTGAACTCACGAACTGCAAGATCATGACCTGAGCCAAAGTCGGATGCTTAACTGACTGAGCCACCCAGGCGCCCCTGAAAATTTAAATTTAAATACCCCCCAAAAAATTGACAATCAAAATTGCTTAAAATATTACTCACCGAAACTAAAAAAAAAGTCCAAGAGGCCCTAAGTTATTTATTCTATAGGTAAAACACACTTGGTGACTTCCAATTTTGAGGGGAGCCAAAGGTAGTTACAAAATGATGGGGGTTCTCCTAGCATGGTGAGACATGTCTGTCTCTCATATGAAAAGAAGGAAAAGTCATTTCATATCAAATGTGTGTTATAATTAAGAGAACTAGTCTGGGTCCTAAAAAAAAGTTAAGTAACATCTAAATGTGGACAATTTACCAAAACAATGCAAACTGGTTAGCCTCAGAATATGTGATTCATGTTCTGAGAAAATGGAATGCACTCATTAATCCTAAATGCTGAAGACCTCATAATAGTTATGAAGAGCTGTATTAAAATTTTCTCTTTACTGAATCCCCCCATTTGAGTCTCCTGAAAGCTATAGAGCCCCTTAGATCTGTGCTCGCAAATATAGTAGCCACTGGCAACATATGGCTATTTAATTTTTTTTAGTTTATTTTTTTATTTAGAGAGAGAAACACACACACATACACACACAGAGAGACAGAGAGAATCCTAAACTGGCTCCTTACGGTCATCGCAAAGCCCAGTGTGGGGCTTGAACTCATGAACTGTGAGATCATGACCTGAGCTGAAATCAAGAGTCAGATGCTTAACCAACTGAGCCACCCAGGTGCACCAACATATGACTATTTAAATTTAATTAAAATTATACAAAATTAAAAATTCAGTTCCTCAGCTTGTACTAGTCTCATTTCAAGTGCTCAGTATCCATGGGGGGCTGGTGGCTACCATATTGGAAACTCAGATATAGAACATTTTCATCATTGCAGAAAACTATATCAGATGGTGAGGTTTTAAATAAAGGAGTAAAGAAATATTTATTGAAAAGTTACAATGAGATAAGCATCATATTTGATCTGTATTTTTCTCATTTCACAGCAAAGAAGCTTAACCTCAGAGAGTTCAATCACTTAATCAAGTCACAATGCATACAGAGCAGAGTTAGGACTCTCACCAATATCTCTTGACTCCAAGCCCCATTTCCAAGTTCTGACATATGGCCAGGCATTCACTCATCCATTCATCCATCTAACACATACTTAATGAACGAATTACTGTATATCTTAATAATTAATAGAGGACAATAGGTAAAAACTGACACTGAGCAAATTGGTCCCTATACTAAGAAACTGTGCTTGCAACTGGGGCCTTAAAGTTAGAGGAAGAATACAGTTCCTGATTTCATAGCATTTATAACCTAGTTATAAATGGGGAGTTAACCATTAAATATATAATCACAAAACTAATTATCAGCCACACTTGTGATAAATATCAAAGAGGAAAGTCCATCTGTTTTGGGAGAGGCTTCCAAATCCCATTAAACAACAACCACAACAATAATAATTAGCAATAAACTTTAGTTTCCAAAGCCAGTAAAGTTCAAATTAGTGGCACAAGTCTATGATACTGTTAGCCTCCAGATTGATGAGTCCACTGTAATCTTTATGCTTGGCAAACAGAGAGATCTATTTCATTCAAGGTCATCCTGGTTGGCATGACCAACTTCAATTTCATTCCATTCTCCTTGGGTGGAAGTATTTTTGAAACGAAGAGCTGAGATCGGCTAATTTGTCAACATTACAAAGCAGGAGCCTATCGTCGTAACTCTTCCCTCTCACTGAACCTTCCCAGCAGCAGCAGCTGACATATGAACCTCGCAGATGAAGATGCTATAGCACAGCTATTTCTCGACCACACTGCTGAGGGTCAGATAGTGGGAAAATGCTTCTTCTTAGCCGTTTCTTTATCATTTTTAACAGGGTCAAGCTCAAATACCCATAAAGGGAGATTGAGAGCCAATATGCTATACCATCAAATTTAAGAGGCTAGAAAAAAAAAATCAAAACCATAAACTGTTATCATTTTCAGTATTTTATTCCTTTTAATGCTAGTCTATTAGTTTCAATAAAAGGACAACAGAATGTCCATTACACCGTAACTTGACATGCCTATTATGCCAATATGATTAGTTTTTGTAAAACGCTCATGTACTGGTTATAGTTTATAGAAAAACTGATTTTACAGAATCCGAGAAATTAGAATTGGAAACATTCTATTAGGTCACTAGATACATCCCACGAGACTAGTATAGAACTGATCCCTAGTTCACAGTGTATTATCTGATACATTTTTCTATCAGGTTTTGATAGGTTTATATATTTATTATAGGTTGGCAATATGTACCATGAAAAATTATACCAATCCATCTGAGAAATAAAATTCTAGAAAAATAAGCATTTGCTGAGCACTAATTTTACTTTGGTGGATACGTTTTTAATATACTAGTTTTTATAGCTTCTCATCTTATAAGAGGCAGGGCAGTAGCACCAGATCATGGGTTGGCATTACAATCAAATAGTGAATTTGCATATCTTAAGTTGCAGAAATTTCCCCAGACATAGTTTCCCATCAGATTTCTACAAAATGTGGTATGAATTTTTGATTACCAAGAATGGCTTATTTTTCACACAGGAAATTAAGCCCTGTACCTCAAGCAAGTGCTTGCAAGTGCCACAAGCACTTGGTTAGGCTGACATTTTCTTCTTGGTGGGCAGTGTGTACTAAGCTGTAACTCTTAGAGAGACCCTTGCAAGGGAGCAAATGGAACTCTGAACTAGGGGTCTGGGGCGGAGTGTAGCCAGTGAGTGAGCTGGTGTCACACAAACTCTATGTATTCTTCCTCTCAGTGACTCAGAGAGGGAAAAAGTAGAGAAGAAGAAGGTGGCTTTACCAGGCAAACTTTACATGTAATACCATCAACCTATAAACTCCTGGGGTCTCCCAGGTCACTCCCAGGGTGTGATTGCTTCTTTCTGCTTCAACACGTAACTTTCAGGAGTTCTCTTCCCCTTTAAGGCCATCTTTGAAGTTCATTTTCACCTGAATGCATTTATTAAAGACGGAGAAAAGTGCACAAAGTGTTTTTTTTTTCAGTCCTGCTAGGTTTTCCCTTTACCTCTAGCTCCTTATTGGAGGTAGCAAGTGGAGTGTTGGATGTGGGCTAAATTGAAGAGTGAGGGAGCAGGGGAATCAGGCTATGTGTGGAAAGGGGCAGAGAAGAAGATACAGAAATGTAGCATTCGGCTAAATAATGCCTAGTTCCACTTGTTGTTCACGTTCGCATGTCCCTGCTCAAAAGCCCAGATGAAATTCTTGTTTGTTCAGGATGCAGCTGATGAGTATTATGTCTGGAGAGCATCCCAGAGAAGGTCTTATACATCTTTTATACACCTGCATGCTACATGAGCAAGAACACCCAGGTGCTGAGTAAGACTTTTGAATTCATGGTAAATTATGCAAACAAGTAATTTTGCATGTCCAGAAAGTAGTGCTATCAGTGGTACAGTTTTCCTAAACTCTCCATAATTTAGGAGAATGCAAACCGAATGGCAGTCAAGTAGCAACAGGGCCTAATTGCTCAGCCCGGTGTATCTGCTTCAACAGGTGCCAGTCACATAGAAGGATGCTTGCCCACTGGGGACACTTTTATAGCCAGAGCAGAAGCCAGTAAAACTGTTCCAGGGGATTAAGAAAGGCAGAGACCTTAGCTATGTTAACCCCTGGACGGCAGCAGAAAAGACAGCTTTATCCAAAAGTGATAGCAACACAACTCTGAAGAAAGAGAGACAGGGAGCTGTGCTTTTGGGGTCAAAGAGACTTTCTTTCCTTCTTTTTTTTTTTTTTTAAGAAAGAAACTCTTTTTTTTTTTAACGTTTTTTATTTATTTCTGAGAGAGAGAGACAGCATGAACAGGGGTGGGTCAGAGAGAGGGAGACACGGAAAGAATCTGAAACAGGCTCCAGGCTTGGAGCTAGCTGTCAGCACAGAGCCTGACACAGGGCTCGAAACCATGAACCATGAGATCAGGACCTGAGCTAAAGTCGGCCCCTCAACTGACTGAGCCACCCAGGTGCCCCACAAACAGACTTTCAGTAGTGATGGAGCATCTAGCCTTGCTACTCAGTGTGGTCCAGAGACCAGCAGAATCAGGAGGACCTGGGAATTTGTTGTGCCTACAGAGTCCTGGACCCCACCCCAGACCTACTGAATCAGAATCTGTATGTTTTTTAATGTTTATTTTTAAGACAGACAGACAGACAGACAGACACACACACACACACACACACACACACACACACACACACACACACACACAGAGTGGAGCGGGGAGGAGCAGAGAGGGAGGGAAGCATGGATTCAGCACAGTCAGACACAGGGCTTGAAATCAGGTGCCAGGAGATCATGATCTGAACCAAAGTTGAACGCTTAACTGCCTGAGCCTCCCAGGTGCCCTGAATCAGAGTCTGTATTTTAACAAAATGCCAGGTGATTTATAAGTACGTTAAAGTTTGAGAAGCACTAGTATATGCCACCAGCTCCCTAGTGGTTTTCTACAGTCAGGGCCTGGACTAGCTAAGAAGGGACACAACTTTTCCAGCCCAGTGGGAAGTTGATCTCATTTTCATGTCAGCAAAAGACAACGAATGATTATTTTCCCTTCATGAATACACATTCCTTCTTCTTCCTCCGTCCCTCTCTTTCTCTCTCCCCACCTCTCTCTTTTTTGCCTGCTCCCATTATTGCCCTTAGTTAAGTATTCCTTCCTAACTGCATGGGATTCTGGTAAGGCCGTACCAGGAAGCCTAGGCACCTGACTGAAGCTGGCCAGGAACAATTTCTTTCTGGGGATTGATACATAGAGTCAGGGCATTTGTTCTACTGAGACCACAAGGTGCAAGGATAATATTGCTTGAGACTGGTAGGGGTATCTTGTTACCACATGTAGAGGGAATTTGCTTGAGAATGAGGCCAGGGGAGTCAGGCAGAGCAGAAAGATGGAGGGGAGAAGCATCTGAACGTGAATGTTCAGTTGTTCAGTTACACACAAAGTCAGTCAACCTCTTGGAGTTCTGAGTCGTATGAGCCAATAAATTCATAGTTTGGAGAAGTTGTATGTGGGTTTTTGGTCATTTGTAACTAAAAGAGTGGTCCTGACCAATACGTTTTTGCAGCTAGGTTACCAGTTTTTCCAAAATGGAAACTTTTACACTTGGCTAAGGGAACAAATTCATTGCAAAGTTCACAGCCTATAAACTGACATTAGTGTGAACACGTGTGTTTAAGTATAATCTGAGTATAATTAAATGTAGAAGGTTTAAAACTTTTAGGCACTCATGTGTCCTAAATACTGGTTATCTGTATAATTGCAGCAGGCTGTATTTATTTTCCAGATTTAGAGGCAATGCCTACTGAAATTAATATTCAAATTTATGCCAACTAATATGGAAATAAGCATAGCTTTGGTGCTTTCAAAAACAAGAGGATAGGATTGCAGCACTGGTGTTTCAATGGTGCTGATGCTTTGATGAAAGAAGACAAAGAAGGCTGGGATGCAGATGAAATATGTGCCCTTGGAATACCCAATGCAAATGGGAAATTCACGGCTCTGGAAACTGTTTTAAAACAGAAAACAATCCCTCAATTTAATATAGCAATTTAATCATTCATTAATTTATTTGCTGCCAATACCACAACTTCTCAGAAACGATGCCACTCATAAAGATAAACTATAACCACAAAAGAAAATATGTACTTTTACTCTTGCCAAGTGTCTACATTTTAATCTATAATTGTTCCTTCCAGGTGAAACGCTGAGGTCTGCCCCTCTTCTATAACCTCTTCTACGCCTCTCTTTTTGGGCAAAGATTTCACTTTATGCATATAGCTCAATATTATTTAGGATGACTGTGTATGTATTTTAGAATTATCAGTTAGGATTAGGTTAAGTGAGGAATGACAGCAACTTGGAAAGCGATAGCTCAAATAAAATGGAAATTTCTTTCCTTCTTAAGCAGGATGAGTCTGGAGGTGGATATTCCAGAGCTGGTGTGGTCTCTCCATGATTACTGAGGACTAAAGATTTTTTTCCAGTTGGGGTGCCTGGGTGGCTCAGCTGGTTAAGCATCTGACTTCAGCTCAGGTCATGATCTTGTTTGTGGTCTGTGGGTTTGAGTCCAGCGTCGGGCTCTGTGCTAACAGCTCAGAGCTTGGAGCCTGCTTCGAATTCTGTGTCTCCCTCTCTCTCTCTGTCCTTCCCCTACTCGCACTCTGTCTCTTTCTCAAAAATAAATAAACATTAAAAATTTTTTTTAAAAAAGCAAATTCTTTATTAAAAAAAGATTTTTTCCAGCTTTTTAAAACACAGCACCTAGGATGTGACTCTAATCCTGTAGGGTTCAGTATGGCTTCCAGGTCCCTAGCCATCATATCCAGTTTTCCAGCAGCAGGATGGAGGAAAAGAGGAAAGGGGATTTGCCCTCTCTCCTTCAAGGAAACTTCCTGGAAGTCCCACATAGTATGTCTACTCATAGAACATTGATCAGAACTCATTCCTATGCTACACTAACTATGAGGGAGGCTGGGAAATATGGCCTTTTAGCTGGGAGGCCATGGATCTAGATAAAAATCATTACTCTGTTAATTTGAGAGAGAAGCATAAAATAGGAACCTAGAAGGCAACTGTCAAACTCTGCTCCAAATATTTACATACATAGTTGGTCACTGATTTATTGTGTACTTTCCCCCACAGGAAGCTAGCTCTGTGAGGGCAAGGGCTTTATTTTTGTTCATGATTGTATCCTTCTATATTTGTCTTTCCTAATTTTCCTTCATGAGATTAGGAACCTTGGTCAATTAGAGAGCTGTGTGGAGAAGAATATAGGAACCACGACCAGATGTGGCCAGAAAGAGTGCTGTGTTCAACTAAGAATGTCTGCGGTGGCCAGTCAGAAAGGCCCAGGCTTAAGGCACTCCCTCCAACCCCTCACTTTCAACTAAAATATGCAATGTGTGCCTACTGAGAAGCCAGACTAAATCTATATGCCAATAGGCCTCATGTAAATTTGTTGTTTAAAATGTTTCATTCTGAGTGGAGATTGGAGTAGTCTCTGCAACATTTTCCCCCTTATGTGGGGCTGTCTTGTACAGTTGTAAATTTTTCAGGTTTCCAGAGAGTCACTAAAGGAATTATATGCAAATTCCAGGTTACTTAGTTGGCAGATTCTAACTAGAAAGTTGCTGGGAAAAGGGGATTTTTGCTGTTCTTTAAAAAACAGGTCGCAGATTTTTTTTTTTTTTTTTTTTTGCTGTGAGAGTAGAGGTGCAAGGCTGTGGCATGTTCCCCTTCTGATTCCTTGAGAGGCAGGAGGGGACTGGAGAAGCGATAAGGACTTTCCAAGTTCTACACAAATGCTAGAAAGAGAAGCTTAGGCCTTATCTTTATTTAGCTCCAACAATCTAAGCATGAGGACAAGAGGACCAGAGTTAAATTAAGCTGCAATTAAAAATAGCTAAGACTGTTGAGTAATGTACCAAACTGCATCTAAAAAAGTTTGTCTTTAAAAAGCTGTCACCTCAGCAATCTTCTTTTTCTACCCTGCACAACTCGTTTCCTCATCAGTAATGGTGACAAGGCAGTGACTTGATGTAGCTGCGATTCTTTCAGAAGGAGGGAACTATGCAGTACTCTGGAAAGAGAAATCAGAATTTCAAGGATGTCACTTGAAAAGCCCCTCCTTGAATACTCTTATGGACTTTTCCTGGGGTGCATGTGCCTCTTTCTCCTTACTTTCATACCTGTGAAGTCAACAATTACTGCCTAGTTGGAATGACCTGCTTGCCTTTTAAGGTTTGTTTTATTTAGCTATTTTCATGGAGAATGGTCATTTATATGTAACATCTGGAAATTCCACATCTTAATTTGGGTGCTCCCAAAAACAGAGTCTAAAAGTCTTGGGAACATGTATTTTATTTGGAAGGTGGTGCAGGGATATGAAAATGGAGGGGTAAGAAAAAGCCAATAAATGAGTTTGTTGGTGAGGTTACACTATGGGCAATAAAGACTTGGTTCTATCAGACCTTCCAGAAAAGTAAAGATATGTCAGAATTGTCCCCCTGAAGGATGGAAGATTGTAGCTCTTATCCATTAGCTTCCATTCCTATGGGTTGCAAATCGATTGAGGGACATTAACATACTTCACTCTCCCACCACTCCTGGGTTGCACTTGTGTGGGCTGGGTACCCCATGACATAAGACAACCCAATCTATACTGCCCATCAGAAAAGTCCATGAAAGTGATACCGGCAGAACAATGTGAGTCTGAGATTACTCGGAACTGTCGACTGTGCCTGCAGCTGAAGTCAGAGGTAGACTGAGAGGGAGTGATGGTAGGGGGAGAGGTGTGTGTGCAGGAAGTATCTGCTGGAGTCCCTGATTGTGCACTGGAACTGAGTTAATGTTTAGCAGTTTGATATTTAGACTGCATGGTTGTAATGAAGGCATTTGGTCGTTGATTTTAGTTGAAGATGCAGTTTCAAGTCAGCAAGAACCCTAAGTTATAAAGTGAAGACTAACATTATAGTAGCATATGACTCATATACAGGTAAAATTTAAACCCTTGGATTTTTTTCTCTCTTTTCCTGCTGTTTAACTTTCAAATTTCTCTTCTGTATGCTATTATTTCTACTGAAGGGTAGGGTAGAAAAAGCAAGGTGGTGGAAATAGAACCTGTCAAATATTGTCACTTGTTAGGAACTCTTTAAAAAGTCCTTATGGAAGAAGAGGCTGAGATTATTGGCTAAAATGAGATTTGGGGATTACATGTGAATTTTAATTTCTTCATGCTCTCCAATTTCTATGGTTAATTAGGATACGACTCATAATCTTGAATAGCCAGCATAGGACATAGAAAAGAAAGATGTATCAGCTGCTTATTACTGTTGGGGCTGCATCTCCTGTGTGCAGTGGGCATGGTAGGCGAAGGAATCAGAGGCAGGGTGGCCTGGTGAAAACTGCAAAAGGTCTATGAGTCCAAGTCTTCCTCTTGCAGCCACGGGACCACGCTAAGCCTCGGTTTCCACAACTCTAAGATGAGGGCAAAAATAGTTTCCTTATGGGGCGCCTGGGTGGCTTAGTCGGTTAAGCGTCCGACTTTCGCTTAGGTCACGATCTCACGGTTCGTGGGTTCGAGCCCCGCGCGGGCTCTGTGCTGACTGCCAGCTCAGAGCCTGGAGCCTGTTTCAGAGTCTGTGTCTCCCTCTCTCTCTGACCCTCCCCTGCTCACGTTGTCTCTCTCTCTCTCCTAGAAATAAATAAAAATATTTTTAAAAAATTAAAAAAATAAAAAAAAAATAGTTTCCTTGCAAGGCTGTTGCAAGGGTTAAGCATTATTATGCAAAGTGTTTGGCACATCAAAACTGCATTGTTATAAATTAGTTAATAAACAAATGAAAAATCTTGGTTCCATTTTATATACACTTTGGCTCAGTTTCTGGGTAAATCTTACATTTACTGCACAAACTGCTTTGACTCATTTCGACTAAGTCTTTGAAAATAAAATCAGAAAGTCCCTTGGGGTGATACTGAGATGATATAACAGGTGCCAAGAGGTAAGCATATTCCCCCTTGTACCTACTCCAATAAAAAGGAGTAATCTCCCAGTGACCAGAATAACTCCTCCCAAACTGTAGTAAGTGCTTCCAGAGCACTTCCAACTCCCATGGCCATGGCTCGCATTCCAGATATAAGTTCAGAGGCAGGTCCTAAGTGGGTTAGATGGGGCAATGCTTAGTGGTCCTTCGTCATTCCTGGCCATATGGATCCATCATGGGGGAGGATCTTGGCTCAGCATGCAGCCCATGGTACACTTCTTCCAAGAGTAACTGTTTTTCAAATCTGGGGCACATGAAGACTTTCCAAGGGGTATGGAGGCGTGCTTAGATTTAAAGAGAACTCATTTCCAGTCCTCATCTTTAATATGTGCCCTTTCTAAAATTGAGTTGGGGTGGTCTGAAAACAACACTATTTCTCTCTACCACATTCCCTTTCATAATTTTCCTTCACCCACTTTAGGGAAGTATTTATTTCCTACCCATCCCAAGTCATACTATGACGCATTGCCCAGGATGTAAAAACCTCTGTGGTGCCAAACAAAGGGACAGTTAGAAATACAGTATCTTTCTAAAGGATCTTGTCTTTTCCATATTCCAGAGATTGCCAAAGGAACATTGTATTCTGGGGGAGATCCTTGTGACTTTCGATAAGGCCCAACAAAGGCAGAGTCTTATTTCATAGGAAGGCTAGGAATATTATCTATCTCCAGTGCATGGTTGTCATAGAGACATCTCTCAACCTGTTTATTTGATTTAATAAGCAAAGTCAGATATGTACAGGCACAGAAAGTAAGCCTGATTTTGCTCACTGGCTTGATATCAAGGATTATTTATATGGCAGACATTTTCCACTAATAAATGAGTTAAAGGAATAGCTCCAAAGTTGTTTTAAAACATATTTAAGGTGTGTGATAATATCAAAGCATTTAATAAAAAAATAGTATATTGGAAAAAGTCTAGGGAAAGAAGGAATAATTCCCAATCTTTTGTGTGTATATCAGGTTAAACAAGGTGCCCTTAAGTGAAAGAGTAAAATGTACAAATGATGGTTTGTAAATTTGCTTAAAATTTGAATAGAGACTTTTTAAAAATATACTTCTAAGTATTTCATAAAGGGAATGGTTGCCTGGGTGACAAAATTTTTGCCAGTTGGGTGGGTCCAAGTCTTTGCTTTCAGTAAAATTAAGGAGGACCTAATAGAGTTGTCAGCTCTCAGATATTAAAAATAATTTGTGGTGATAGTTGACTTTGTTATTTCTGATGTGGGAATCAGAAAGATTTCAAAGAAATGTGTAGTACTTCTAAAACAGCCTTATTTGCCTTCCATGCATGCCTATCTGTGTATTTACGTGTGCAAGGTATATCAGAATCACTGAAAACAAGAGTCGGTAGAAATAGAATTGCTGCTGAAGCCATCTCATTCTAGCAAAAAGTAATGTTCCTTCATGGAGCATCAGCTAATTGACAAAAGAAGCTTCATCTCTCTTGCTGAAAGATACATTTTTAATAAAATCTGAATTTTGTGTTTAATGATTTTTCATCAAGATTTGTAATATAGTGATATTTTCTTACAAAGAAGTTTATATTATCATAAAATTCTGTGAGCAAAATAGAATGAAAATGTGAGATCAAAGGAGAAAAAAGAGTCATGTAAAATTTGCATCTCTAAATATGATGAATAATTTAAATGTTAACTTAAACGTGTATTGAGGGAACACACTAGTTTTCAAATTTTATTAGAGGATATTCAACTCAAAAAAAAAAAAACACACACCATTGCAATAGAGGAGGTGCTTAGAGTCCTTCGGACTAATATGTCCTTGCTGGTGTGGGGATGGGGGGGGGAGAGTTGTGAGGGGGCTAAGTGGCTCTTGGAGAATGAGTCTGGTGACTGATTTCATGAGATTTTGATTTGTAGTATAGGCTTCCTTTGCATGGGACTTGAAATTCCGGGTTAGTATTGGAACCAGCCTTATGCTTCGATCTAAAATAGGCCTTCTCTACCATTTTAGGTCCTCTCTAGTTCAGATCTATACATTCTTAAAGATAGCTCCCTCTTTGGAGTTATCCCTGATGTATATTTCTGCTACCACTTTCATCAAGAATCTACAAAAGTGGGGCAATATGTTAAACGTTCAATTTCCACTCAGGTCATGATCTCACGGTGCATGGGTTCAAGCCCTGCGTCGGTCTCTGTGCTGACAGCTTGGTACCTAGAGCCTGTTTCAGATGCAGTGTCTCTCTCTTTATCTGCCCCTCCCCTGCTCACACTCTGTTTCTCTCTCTCAAAAATAAGCAAACATTAAACATAAAAAAAAAGATTCTATGAAAGCATTTCATTCATTCATTCAAAAACTATGTCTGGGCCAGGCATTGTGTAGGGAGCTGGATATGCCATTGTGAACCAAGCAAGCATGGGTTGATCTCATTGAGTTGATATCTCAGTGGAGATAGACAATAAAAGTAAGTAATTATGCAGATAGATGACTAAAGATGATAACAAATGCTATAACTGAAAACATGTCGATTATGACAAGAAGCACAGGGGTGCTTAGTTCAATTGAATAAACAGACACATCTTTTTTTTTTTTATTTTCTTTATTTTTTTACAAATAGTTTATTGTCAATTTAGTTTCCACATAACACCCAGTGCTCATCCCCACAAGTGCCCTCCTCCATGCCCACCCCTCCTCCCCCCCACATCCACCAGTCCTCAGTTTTTGTCAGCATTCAAGAGTCTCTCATGGTTTGCCTCTCCCCCTTTCCCCCACCATTTCTGCCCTTCTTCTCCCCCTTGGTCCTCTGTTAAGCTCCTTCTAATCCTCCTATACGTGCACACATATGATATTTGTCTTTCTCTGCCTGACTTATTTCGCTCAGCATAACACCCTCAAGGTCCATCCATGTTGCTACACATGGCCAGATTTCATTGTTTCTCATTGCCATGTAGTATTCCATGGTATAGATAAACTACATCTTCTTGATCCATTCGTCTTTTGATGGACACTTAGGCTCTTTCCATGTTTTAGCTATTGTGGAGAGTGCTGCTATGAACATTGGGGTACATGTGGTCCTATGCATCAGCATTTCTGTATCCCTTGAGTAAATTCCTAGCAGTGCTATTGCTGGGTCATAGGGGAGTTCTATTGTTAGTTTCCTTAGGAACCTCCACACTGTTTTCCAGAGGGGCTGTACCAGTTTACATTTCCACCAACAGTGTAGGAGGTTGCCCATTTCTCCACATCCTCGCCAGCATCTAGAGTTCTCTGATTGGCTCATTTTAGCCACTCTGACTGGCGTGAGGTGGTACCTCAGTGTGGTTTTGATTTGTATTTCCCTGATGAGAAGCGATGCTGAGCATCGTTTCATGTGTCAAACAGACACATCTTTTTAAGGAGGTAGCAGGTAAGCTGAAATCAGTAGTATGAGAAGCAAGCTGCCATGACAAAAATGGTGAAATGGTGTTCCAGTTACTGGAAATAACACATGGGAAGACCCAGAGATAAGGAGTCTGGCTCATGAGTAACACTTAAAGGAGCCCAGTATAGCTGGAGCACACGTGCGGTGGGGTGGGGTGGGAATCCAGCTTGTGACATGAAAGAACAGAAAAAGCAGGGATCCCCAAAACTTTCAGAAGCTCAGGTTTTATTCTCAATGCTGTGGAAATCCATTGAAAGACTTCTAGCAAGTTTTATTTGTTTTTAAAAGACAATTTGGCTGCTGTTTGAAGACTGGGCTAGAGTGGGCAAGGTAGAAACAGGGAGATCATTTAGGAGGTGAATGAGCCAGATTAGGCAAGGCTCCCCAGTAATAAACAACCTTTAAATCTTCATGACTGGTGTCAACAAAATTTTAATGTTCACTCATTACAGGTCAGCTGGGAGCCCTCTTCCATATCCACTCACTCCAGGATCTGGACTGATGGAACAGCCACCATCTTGAAAATTGCTGATCTCGTCACAGGAAAAGGAACACAGCAAACCAGGTACTGGTTTAAATATGGCTTAAATATGATGGTTTTTTGTTTGGTCACCCTCATTAGACTGTGAACCCCATGAGGCAAGCCATAATTTTCATCTCCATACATCCAGAGCCAAACATAGAAACGTTTACTGAATGAAGGAATAGGATAGCATAAATAAAAAATTTGCCTCCTAGTGTACTGTGGCTTACATTTTCCCACAAATGGGCTGAAGCTGTTCTGTAAAGAGACAGAGAAGATTTAAAAAAATTTTTACACATAAAAGAAAGCCTCACTCATTAGATTTTCTGTAGGATTGTGAGGCAAATTGATTTAAGAAATCCTTTGTGCCACACAGCACTGTTCCTTTCTTGGGAACGATCTGACTTAGAGAACTTGAATGTCCTGCACTGTCCTGCTCCTTTCCCTCTCGGGCTCTAAATTTCTTCCATATCTTGTCAGATTCAGATCTCTTTACACCCCAGGACAGAATGGAAGAGTGGGCATCTGCAGCGATGCCTTTGGAGAAAATAGATTCTAGATGTAGCCAATAAATCCAGCACAGAAAATAACTCCCTTTAACAAAGAGAATAGCTGGTAGGAGGGACAAAAATCCTGCGGAAAAGAAATAATCAAAAATGCCACAAAGGGGGCGCCTGGGTGGCTCAGTCAGTTAAGCGTCCAACTTCGGCTCAGGTCTGGATCTTGTTCGTGGTTCTTGCGTTTGAGTCCTGGTTGGGGCTCTGTGCTGACAGCTCAGAGCCTGGAACCTGCTTCGGATTCTGTCTTCCTCTCTCTCTACTCCTCTCCAATTCATGCTCTATCTGTCTGTCTCTCTCAAAAATAAATAAACATTTAAAAAATGCCACAAGGGAGTCACCCTCTTCGCTGATGACAGCCCCTTGCAGTCAGCTGTGGCAGAGCCCCAGCCCCTGTGGGATGCTGGGTGAGGAAGTGGCCTGCAGTTTCTCTAACAAGCAGGGTGACTGGGGGCCCAGTGTGCAGACAAAGGGAAAGTTGGCTTCTCCAGGTTAAGGCAGAATCCACCCCCCCACCCCCCCACCCCACCCCCGCCACACACACACCCTGCATCCTCTCCAGGCTACTGAGTGCATTGTGGGTGTTGGGAGGTGTTAGCTGACTGCAGCACGGAGGTTCAGCTTGGCTGCACCAGCCTCCAATAAGGGCAAATTTCTCTGTCTGTAGTCCAGGCAAATGCCACCAGAGGAGTGCCCGCCGCGGAGCGAAGCACATTTCTCCCTTGTTGATGCAGCCTCTATTACGCCGCAGAATAATTCTGCAGAATAATTTATTACTACTGTAATTTATAATTACTGTAAATTATTCTAGTAATGTATTACAAACAAATTTGAGGCTTATTTCTGGTCCTTGCCACACCCTTGCCCACTTGGTTCAACATCTGGGGTGCTGGGTGGGGGCAGGTACGATGGGACCTTCAGATCCTCACCCTGATTCTCTGCTTTCTTGACCCTGCCCTGGCCTCCCTGCAGCTGGCTTCCTAGCAGTCAGTCACCCCCACCCCTCCTCAGCATGCTGCCAGCTCTTGCAAGGGGCCAGGCTCAGAGTAACCACGGGGGAAGGGAAAGGGCTGCTGCTCTTGCCTGGGAGGGCAGCAGTGGTGGACACCATGTGGGAAGAGAGAGGAGGCAACTGTACTCAGGGCACAGTCACAGTCCTGTGGGCTCAGCTACTGAGGAGGAATAGCCTTAGACTTCACTTGTAGGGCTTCAAGCCGCACTTTGCAAATGAACCAGTAGCAATCTTGTGCATAAGAGAACAAGGAGCTGCCTCTGTGGTTTGACTTCAGATCGGGCATCTCCAGTGTAAAATCTCCCATCTCCAGAGACTGAAATGCCATCTTTTGGGGTTTATTCCTCAGAGCTCTGCAGTGTCTCTCTCAGCCCCCCACCTCCCCCACCTCTGCCACCGCATCTCCAGAAATGTTGCTATGACGTAGCTGCATTGGACCTAACCACTGTGAAAATTCATTCCACTGTAATGTTTTCACAATATTTAAAGCAGAAGCATGTCAGTTAGGATTTCCTTTTGCATAAGTTTTTTCTTTGTAGTGTGTAATGTCTTAATCACAGTCTGCCATCAAATATTTTAGGAGTATCTTTAATGTTTAGATAGTATATTAGCAGTGTGCAATAATTACATCCTAAGTTCTCAAGCAGAGGCAGTCTATTGCAAGGACCTTCTTTGCTGATGGTTATCATAGGCTGTTTTAAGTTAGATAACTGAATAGCATCACTGAATCCTGTAGAAATGCACTTTGCTCAGTAATACTTGAGTTGTTGCAACATTTGATTATACGTTTGGTTGTTACGGAAAAATTCTTAACTAAAGTTGATGGTTGTTGCCGTAGAGTATCTTGCCTGTATTTCTACCTCTAGTAATGGGCTTTATGTGCTGGATTTTAATATCCTTGAGCCTGGGCAAGTGCACAATTCTTTTTAAAAGAAACATGGGTTCCTTGCACAAAACTGATCAGTTTTGAGAGATTGTTAATGCCCTTGAAGTGGTTTTGTGGGTGTGAAACAAATGGTGAGAATTTGAGTTGGTCCCTCTTATTATAGTATTGAAATTACATCTACTTAATTTATCAAGTCATGTTCATGCCCTGATTTTATATACTTGTATCTATCAATAAACATTGTGATACTTGAAAAAAAAAAAAATGAAAATCTACCTCAGAGGAAGAACTCCTCCAGCCATCCGCCCCTTCCAGTGAATGAGTTCTCTGTCAGCTGTCTCCAGCTTGGGGCAGGAACAGGCTAGAACAAAAAGAACCTCAGGGGTACGGAGGATGGAAGGTCTAGAAACAAGGAAGAGAGAAGAGAAAGGGAGGTGGAGGCTGCAAATCTTGGGTGACAATAACAGTGGAGGATTACCAGGCCCTACAGTGGAGTTTTTGACCTGGCAGAACTGGAATGCTTCCCCAGCCCTTCTGCCCCTCCCCCAACAGTGCCCCTCCCCCAACAATCCCCCTTCCCCTGCCCCTGCTGGGGGAACAGAAAGAAATCAGCCCCAGGGGAGAGCACTAAAAGTCTTGACAAACTTTGGATAGACACTGTGCTGATTTCTCAAACCCTCACCCAGACCTGCGTGGGTAATTCTAGTACATGTCCCATTAACTGATTTTTAGCAAGAAGGGGTGATACTGGGGAGCAGTGATCCTGTCCATCTACCTGGGAAGCCAGAGAATGAGAAAGACACAGTAGATGCAGAAGCAGCAAGGGCTCCAAGCTTCCAGCCCTGGCCAGCGACTCTTCTGCTCAGCAAGCACTCATCCCAAATGTGCATTCAGGTCCCCATTTGCCAACAATCACAAGGCTCAGAGAGCCGAGGGAGCCCTGTGCCTCTACAGTGCAGCCTGCCTCACCTACCGTCTGCTCGTCCAAACCGGCAGACTTCATATAGCAGCCCTTCGGCTGGAAACCAGTGCCTGATTGTCCCTCTGCGCCTGTGTGGTGGTTGCAAAGGGTGCTAGTGTTGGCCCCGAATCATACTCTGGGGCAACTGATGTTGTCTGCTCATTCCAAGCAGGGCACGGATGGATGGTGCCAAGGAGGCTAAGAGCCCAGCCACCCCCTGGCTTGCTGAGAGGCTCTGAGCTTGTTGCCAAGGCCTTGTTGTACATGAGCAGTTGCATCTGTGGGGCAGTGTGTGACCCCTGAGAGATGCCCAACGCTTTATGGAGAGGCGATCATACTGCAGTGCTTTTCTGCATTCACGTAAGTTTAAAGTCAGCATTCTGTTAGGGGAAAATAACAAACAAACCCCAAATAAAACCTGTCTCCAGAATATTCTCCTGCCTCCCATCATCAATATAACACCTTAATGATTTGTGATACATAAAAAAGAGGTGGGAATGAACTGACATGCCAATCAACAACCTTTCTCATCATCAGACCTGGGGGAGCTGCAGATACTTTTATTCCATGATATCTAGCTAGCTACATAGTCCCACAGGCCAATAAATGCAAAACCCACAGCCTCCCTCTCTCCTCTTCTCCCCACCACACTGCCCAATGCATACTAAGTACTGAATTAATGAGTTCACCATCGAGGTCAACTCTGAACTGGGCTGACTTCTCAACAACCAGTCTGAGGAAAAGCAGGAGGGACTTGTCTACTCACTGACCTCAGATGAACATTTGATAAAAATGTTGACTCCTTTGGTTACTTATGAGGTATAACATGCATATAAATGAGCATGTTTTATTAGTTGCTATAAATATTAAATTTTATCTATATAAAACATGCATTTCACTCTAAAAGAAGCTAAACTGGGTTAAAAGTGAGTTTTCAAATGCTGGTAGAACGTGTGTTTCTGAATGCATGTCTGTCCCAGAAAAGGGCGCTCCTTTGAATCGTAGGATCTAGCGTTACAGAGCTCATCAAATCCACCTTCTTTCGGAGACAAAGGAATGGAGGCCCAGAGAGGTATAGTGCCCTGTGAGAGCCTAGCCAGCATGGGATGGCAGAGACAGAACCGCTGTACAAGACTCCTGTCCTTTGGGCGAGCATTCTATCTTTCTGCCATGGTCCATGTGATCAGAGTTTTTAAGAGCCTCCCAGGCTAAAGAATGTGGCTTTTTGTCATTCTCTCTCTCTCTTTTTTAAAAGTTTTTACTATTTATTTATTTTTGAGAGAGAGAGAGATTTTTGAGAGAGAGAGAGGGAGAGAGAGCACTAGTGGTAGAGGGGCAGAGAGAGAGGGAGACACAGAATCCGAAGCAGGCTCCAGGCTCAGAGCTATCAGCACAGAGCCCATTGCAGGGCTTGAATTCATGAACCGTGAGATCATGACATGAGCTGAAGTTGGGCGCTTAACTGACTGAGCCACCCAGGAGCCCCTTTGTCATTCTCTTTAAAGCAAGCTGTAGGAAACAATCTGCAGAGAGTACTCTTCTCTATAATTTCACATGGGGGTTATAAGCCACGCTGTGTTATTCTGTGGTTGTATCATGCTACCTTCTTATTATGTTGAAATGTTTCTTTTAAATATATTGGAGTCGTAAAGTATTTATTTTAAACAAGGGGGAACTAGCCTCTATGAGGTGTAGTAGTTCCTATATTAGAAGCTCAGACATTTTATTTTTCAGACATTTTAAATTAGGACAAAAGGCCCTAGGTAAAACTTTGAAGCAGGCCAGCAAGTTTGGTGGGTGCATGAGGGAACTTACTGAGAGATGTTAGTAGATTCCCATGTACACTAAGACCTGATTATAGACTGAACAAATAATATTTCTTACCATAGTCTCCTACAGGCCCATGAGCTTGTCTCTTAAACTTTTAGGGCCAAACATGTTTTGGAAGTCAGATATTTCAGGTTTCAGAAGTCAGGTAATAGAATGTATATACCACACATTGGGAAGATTCCCAGTAGAGTTAGAACCACACCCTATCATCAAATACCTTAATAGTTTTACAATTACATCTGGGAATGTTCACTACTAATGGAATAAAACAAGACTATTAATAGCCTGATGTTAGTTCAGGTCAGGTTTTGCCCCCAACATGAGGGGTGGGAGTGGCAGTGAGGACCTAAAGCTGGAGCCTGGTTAGGAAAAAAACTCTATCTTCTAGGGCAGAGATTCCCAATCTTATTAAGTAGGAGGACCCCTTTTTCAATTGTGTAGGCTCCAGAGCTAGATTTCTGGGTTAAAATTCTTGCTCCACTTACCTGTTGTGAGAACTCAGACAAATCATTTTACCTCTTTGTGCTTCAGCATCCACCTTAGTTATAAATGAGAATAATAGTTCCTATCTCATAAGAATATTAGAGGGACTAAAGTTAATTTAAGTAAAACTCTTAAAGAGGTACCAGGCACATAATAAGCTCTCAATATATGTTGACTATTATTATTATTACTATCGTATTGGTCTACATGTCTATGGTAGACAGAATAATGCCCCCCAATATGTCCGCACCCTAACCCCTATAACTTGTTTCACAATACACTGGAACATGCCAGGATAGATGTAATTAAATTAAGGACCTTTAGATTAGGAGATTATCCTGGATTATCCAAGTGTTCCCCGCTTAATCTCGTGAATCTTTAAAAGGGGAAAACTATACCTGGCCGTGGTAAGAGAAAGAGATATGTCAACCGAAATAGCGTCAGAGAGAAGCTACATTGCTGACTTAGGAGATGAAGGAAGGGCCACAAGGAAACTGTGGTACAGCCATAGAATTAAAGATTATTGGTCTGTAAAAGGAAAGAAGGTCTGATGCAGGCTAAAATACAGATGAACCTTGAAAACATCATGCTAAGTGAGAGAAGCCAAACACAAAAGGTCACATTTTGTATGATCCCATTCATAGGGAATACCCAGAACAGGTAAATCCATAGAGACAGAAAGCAGATATGGGGGTTCCAAAGGGCTGGCATGAGGGGGATGGTTTGAAGTATTCTCTGTTGAGAAAGAGAGAGAGAGAGATTTACTAGTACCTAACAAGCTTTATGCCATAAACATCAAGAAGTGGCAGCCACAAAAAAGAAACAGATGTTGCTGGAGCTGAGGAGGGCTCCTAACCCTCTATCACCCTGCATTTCTGACCCTCCCCTAACTCTGTCCTTTCCCCCTTCCCCCCAAAAGTCATGGGGCGTAAAGATAGCCAATTTATGAAACCCTGAGGATTCTCATCAATATGTTCCGCCTTTAAGAGAAACAAATTGAGGAGACAACTAAGCAATTCTGAGAAAATTCCAAGAAAAATCCTTGAGAGAAGCCTCAGGGCTCCGTCCTGGGCCTTTGTCTGAGGCAGAAAGGGCTTCCAGGTCTGTTCGTTGAGCTGCAGAAACAAGCTGAAGCCCACGGGAGTGCTCTCCACCCTTGGCTACTGGGCTCCAGTAAAAGATAGTGAGCTGCACCTCAGAAAGGAGTAAAACCCTAGGCCCCAAGCAAGAACTCCACTCAGGCCCAATTCAATTGTTCCTTTTCCTCATTCCCAAACCTTCAAGCTATAGAAAAGGGGCTTGAAATTAATACCCAGCCCTCAAATTGCAACTCAATTGGGGAAGAAGGTGTTCTATACAAGGCAGGGAGGGTGCAAAACAAAATTCACTTATACTGTATTCTATTGTAGCAATAGACAGGATTGCCCATAGTAAGCATAAATAAGATGAAAAGAAATGGCATAGTCATTGTAAAAATGTACTAAGGAAAATAAATGCATGTAAAAGATGAAAAATCCTTTCCGGAAGAAACCAAAACCAAAGTAGCAAGCAGGTTCTCTGTAAGTGCATCACATTATGTAAGAACTTAATAAGAACACAAATTAAATAAAACAAAAGATCAAAATAAGATAAAACAACAAAATGAGGTGGAATGGGATATCAAAGAGCTAAAGGAACCAAATACATTTTCAAGATACTATTAGAAATAGAAAGAGATTGCAGACATAGATAAAAATCATGTTAATAATTAGTGAGGACTTGAGATAATTACAGTAAATGTAGTGGAAAAAAATTGATAATAATTATGGAGCTGAAAGACAATTCAGCACAAGAGTTTTTGATATTCCTGATAAAAACCCAACAAGAAAAACAAAAATATTGAAAACATAACACAGGACAAATTTCTGAAAGCAAGGGAGGAAGTGAAATAGCAGTTTGAAAGATCTCACAGTATACTAGGAAAATTTGATACAGAACAAGCAACATTAGTCATATAACGATTAGGCTATTCAACATCAAAGATAAAGAACTTTTTCAGGCATTCCTCAGAAAAAGCAAAAAAATAGAAATAAAAACAAAAACAAAGGGGCTTCCCACTTCTTCCCATCAACTCCCAAATGCCAGGGAACAGTATGGCACTGTCTACAGAGGAAAAGAATTGTGACCTAGAATATTTTCATCCTGCCAATTCTCTTTCATGTATAAAGGCAAAAGGAGAGCACGCTAAAACATGACAGAGCTCAGGGAATAAAGCACACATACGCCTTCTGGAAGAAAGCATTGGAGGACACAGTCTCTGAAGTTGGATTGCCTGAGTTTGAATCCTGGCTTTGAATCCTGGCCTTGCCACTTCTAGCTGCATAATTCAGGCAAATTACATTTTGTACCAGGTCTCCTCATCTGTAAGATGAGGATAATAATAGTCACTATTTAATTGGTTTGTCTGGTGGATTCACTGGATTACTATGTATACGGTGCTTGGAATAGTACAAGGTCCATAGTTAATGTTATATATATATATGGCACATGTTTGCTGTAATCAATATTGTGTATCATAATGAAGAAAGCCATTTCACCAAGAGATAAACCAAAGAATGGTAAAGTATTAAATTAGTTTAACACACAAAGCTAAGATTGAGCGAAAACAGCAACCGTGGAGAAAAATATGACTGCAGAACAGAATGTAAATGAATAAATCTTGACTAAGCAAACAGAAGTACAAAAAAAAATTAGGAGGTGATATGAGGAAAGGGGAGAAGATGTACAAGTATGCTGGTCACTTAATCTTTCATAGCAACATGTTTCAATTCATACTGTCTAAAATTAAAATAAGTAATTAGAAAGACATCTTCTTAGTGATACTCATGATTTTTTTGTTATCCTTAGAACAATTTCTTAAGAATGAGGGGAGTTCTATGAACTTCAGCATTTTCTTTATTTTCCCTTTAGTTTCTTATTTTGGTCTTCCATTAAATTCATGTAAAATTAACTTTAATGTTTTTATCTTTTAAAGGAATCTAACATTCTATTCTTATGAGATTATTTTTAATGAGCTATCCATTCCCCCATCCAGTTATATATTTGTGTTGAGAGAAGTCTGAACTGACGTTCAACATGTATTAACACTGGTTATTGTTGGTAGTGGCATTTGAATGATACATCATTTTTCTTATATGTTTCTTGAATTTTTTTATAAAATATTTTTTAAGTGTATTTATTTATTTTGAAACAGAGACAGAGAGAGAAAGGGAGAGAGAAAGCAGGGGAGGGGCAAAGAGAGAAGGAGAGAGAGGTTCCCAAGCATGTTCCATGCTGTCAGCATGGAGCCTGATGCAGGGCTTGGTATCATGAACTGTGAGATCATGACCTGAGCTGAAACCAAAAATTGGATGCTTAACCTATTGCCCCATCCAGGCGCCCCTTGAATTTTTATAATATGCATGTACAGAACCAGTAAAGTTATTATTCTAAAACTAATCAATTAAACAATCAACTAAATCGATTGATCGATCATTTCATGACCCTGTAAGGAATGACTCATGCCTATTCAAACACATTTTATTCTTAAGAGACAAGGCTGTATGTATAATCAAAATCAACCTGTTCATATTTTGTCAACTATTTTTCACTCTATTACTTAAGCATGCAGGAGCAGTTTTGTTTTGTCAATACCCAGCTAGAAATAAAAGCTTATACGTGATGAAAAATAGTGGCTATGGGGTGTGGAGTGATTCACAGGAACATCATTTCCCATGTCAGGAAGAAATGATTTCCACCAAGTAACTTGGTGGGCTTCCTATAACGTTGAGCAAGGAGATAGGCTTATGGGAGCAACAGGCTACTATTTCTTCCCCTGCCACTCAAACAAATATGATAATGATGCCTTCCTTTGACTAAAGATAACCCTATGGACCTGACATAGAACCTGCCATTGAGTCTTGAGTTCTGTATTCAGTAATTGGCTCATCCTCTGAGCTGCCCTAGAGGGTATTTCCTGTTCCTTCCCTTCACTCCCATTGCATCTTGACCACTCTTGGCTTACGTGTCATTGTGGTAGTTGATGTGTCCCCCATGAGCCTGTGAGCTCCTTGAGGGAAGAAACTGTGCCTTGTTCACTACTTCACCCTAACCCCTGTTTCTAGCATAGAGCCTCTCTTAAAGTGGGTGTTTGGTGGACATTTGGTGAATGAATGAATATTGAATGAGTGATCCATCTTACCCACCTGGTCCCCTTTGGCATCTAGCATATACACATGTTAGAACAAATAGATGGGGTAAAGGAATCCATCTTCTCACAATATCACATGAGATTGAAAACTCTGAACATAATCAGCTTCATTACCAAGATGTAAGCATGGCTACCCCACTATCTAGCCAAATTCACTTTTCTTTTTTGGGGGCAACGAAGAAACCAAAGAAGGATTGATTAAAGAGCAGTTGATCTGGAATCACTCCATAAGAGACTCTATGAACCAGTAGAATGATATCTGGCAACGTATTCTTGCCTTGGTACCAAGTGTCCTCTTAGTGCTGTTCTACATCCTAGAAGCCCTGGGGCCCCTTCATAATGTTAGACAAACCCTTAGGGAACAACTAAAAGGTTAATCCTTTACAGAGTTACCTCGGCAAATAGTAATGGACATGTCAGAAAAAGAAATATTTGGATTTTTACATTTCCATTAGATGTAGACTTGGCCCTTTTAAAGAATAGGGCCCATCATTCCCTGTGTAGGTGAGATCGCAAAGACCCCCTTGTGTTGAGTATGGTTGTATTCATTGGACAAGGGCATTTAAGCAGAAATATGGAGGAGAAATTTGCTTCTTGTTCTACATTAGTAAGAAGCAAGAAATACGGCAAATGGGAATCAATGCTAAGAATATGCACAGAAATTGGGAACATACAAGAGCTAGTTCTGAATGGCCTTCAGACAGCGTTTTCTTCCTAATACTTAGACCACATGCAGATGGTATTTTTTGGTGAATGGATATAATGGGGGGCGGGAAAGGACAGAAAGGAAAGGAACTCTACAAAATACTAAAACTACTGTATTTCCTGACTAGTATCCAAATTTAAGTCATGAGATCCCATAAGTCATTTGCCTTTTCAGATAGGACAGTCAGATGGTACTCTCTAACTTATTTAAGTTTTAAAGCCATCACTTAGATATGGACTCAGTTTCACTGAGTCCTTGGTTTTGGTCCTCTTACAGATAAGATCTGCTATATCATGTAAGCCTTTCACATTGCTGAGAGAAAAAAAAGGCATTTTTGATTTCAGAATATTTCCAAAATTATGAGAAAACTTGACAGTATAGACAGACCTGAGGTGGGCTCTTGGCTATTTGGGCACCTTACTAGGCAGGAGAGGGTCTTTTCTTGGGGCCGTGAGAATGATTGCTACTCCCACTGGTGGCCAGGTCCTGGGAGAAGGGGTTGTTATAAGTAAGACACTGCTCTTTATCAGCTAATAGCACCACAGTTCCAGATCTTTGACTCTGCTTTCAAAAACATCACCAATTTTACATTTTAAAAGAGATAGCACATTGATCAGAAGTTTTCAGAAGTTCAAGTGAGACAGCTGGAAAACTTGTTAAAAATGCCGAGTTCCGGGCCCCATGTGCCTGAGATCTGGGGTGGGACCCAGGACTCTGCAGTTTTACAAGCTTGGTAGATGTCAGAGCTGTGAGCAGCACAATCAGAGAAACTTGGCTGCAGATACTTGGACAAGTTCTCTCTGAGACAGCAACTGATGGGGCATTATTAATACCTGTGAAACAACTTTAAGAAATAGAGAAGCAGAAGATCTTTTGAAAGGCTTAGGTATTGTGCTCTTCCACTATACTCACAGTAACTCTGGATGTCATTTATTTGAGATGCTACTTCATGTTGGGCTTGGTACCCCACCTTCACCTGGTATCTCTAATCCACCCAGAAATCTGCAGGCTATTATCTCTGTTTTGCAGAAGAGGAAGCAGAAACTCAGAAATTATGAAAATTTCCCCAGGCCTGTAAGTCATAAGGGTTGAAGCCAGAATGCAAGTCTAGGTCCTTATAACCCCAAAGCCCAAAGGTGCTCCACTTTGCTGAGCTGGCTGTCATATCAATGCACATTCAGTAAAACAATAACAACAAGAACAAACAACACACACAAAGCACAAATAAACAAACAAAAATGAAAACGAAAACAATGCTGGACAGGGCTCCTTTTTTCTTTTATTTGTCTTCGGGGGCTCTGGGCCTCTTTCAGGGTCAATGGCATTTACTTCAAACATGTTTCTTACTCTATTTTCCCCTGTAGTGGATGTTAGGCTACTAAGGATTCCATAAGCTTATACTGGTGTCAAGAAAAATATAGCCTTGCAGGGGTTCATCTAGAAAGACCTTTAGCCTTCTTTTCAGAGGGTCTTTTCTGCAACGGCTACTTCCATTTGGCCCCGAGTGCTAATGGGTGATGATGCTCCAGGCCAGTGACAAAGCTCCAGGCTTAGCAGAGGCATCAGAGCCTCAGTCACCAAGGAACACTTTCCTGCTTGTGACCAGGCCATTTATCACTGATGGGTACATATAGCAAACCAATGAGTGCATGGAAGAGCAAGGAAGACATTTGTCTGTTTACATCCTACAGACAATATAGAATCATCTTTTTCCTTCCTAAGGGAAGAGACTTATAGAGGTGGGGGTCGAGTCAGGAACAAGCCAAGGGAGCACTCAGACTGGTAACAGTCATGCTCTTACCAACGCTGTGCCTCGTGGGACTAGAGAGGGGAGGGAATGAGGTTTTGGGACCCCGGGAGGCCCTCAAGGGGACAGGATATGTGCCCAGAGGGACGTGCAGTTGAAGAACTGTCTGACCGCCTGCACAACATCTTCAAAGCAGCCTTTGCAGAAAGAAGCTGAGAAATCTATAAATAGTCTTTTTATTTCCAAAGATAAAGTAGGTTAAAGGCAGCTGATCAGAGACATTCTTTTTTCTTGTGTTCAGTCCATCAAGAGAATTTGGTCTTTGAGGGAAACCATACTTGAATGTTTATCAAACTAAACATTTGACCACTGCAAGCTTTCTACTCTACTGCAAGTCACTTTTCCTTAAATTTCTGATGCAGTAGCCAGGATGCCTTAATTCAGGTCAGTCTCTCAAGTGTACCCAGTTATCAGTCCTAAATTTGACTGAATTGGTTTAGGTGGGTCAGTTCTTTAAAGAGTTAGCATCTCACCACCCATACTTTTTCTTTAGTTCTGGCTCAGCCTCCAAAGAAAAGCTGACTTTAGTTCTGGTAATGAGTGCTTATTATTTTTCTGTATGGTTTCCCCTCCAGTTTGGGGCATCATTTCCAACTCTATCCATATTGTTATGATAGGATTAGCCAGCACATACTTCAGTTCATGAGGTCAGAGTGGTCACCAAGCCAGAGTGTCTTTCCTGGAAACTCAGAACTGGATAACTGTGTTTCCTCCTGGATGGTGGGATTAGTAACATGTGAACTTAGAGTGTTCTCTATAGCCATGTTTTCCAACCGTGTCAACCAGGAAAGTAGAGGAAACAAGGTTACAGAGAGGAAGAGAAGAGTGGAGTAGAAACAAAACACATATGGGGTAAGAATCTGGGGCGGTTCAGTCCTGGGTTCAGTTGATTCTATTGTTCCTATGGCCCATAGCTACATTCCTAGCTAATTTCAACTTAGTTAGACCTGATGGGTCTCTGTAACTTGTGTTCAGAAGAGTTGTCTCCATGACTCACCTTCTTTTCTTCCACGAAAATCGTCATGGTAGATTACATTGCCCACATGAATTTTCAGCATTGTCAGGATTCAGGATTTCAGGATTGTCTCAGAGATAGCCATGTGGGTGGGCAAAGGCATCGCATTTTCCTAGAATATCCTAGTTTACCTTACAACTCATGTCATAATGACAATAATAAATATTTATGAAGCACCTGTGCTTCAAAGTTGACTCGATTTGGTGATGGTAAAACTGAGGCTGAGCAAGGTGAAGCAAGTTGCTTTAGGTGGGACAGCTAGCAGATAAGTGACAGCCAGGATTCCAGAACTCTTACTTGCTCTACTCTGTGTAAATCTAGCTTCATGGAAGGGTCATCTTCTCAGTGGTTTGCACACCAGCATGATGACCCCATTCACCCAGTTCCCACTCCAGAATTCCTTTATTTGAGTTTCAGAGTGGGGACTGTAGCAAGTTATGTTTTTTAAAAGTTTTTAAAATTTAAAAGCTTAGGTGTGCCTGGGTGGCTCAATTGGTTGTGTCTGACTTTGGCTCAGGTCGTGATCTCACCACTCATGAGTTCGAGCCTCGCGTTGAGCTCTGCGCAGACAGATGAGAGACTGCTGCAGTTTCTCTGTCTCCCTCTCTCTCTGCCCCTCCCCTGCTCATGCTCACTTTCACTCTCAATAATAAATAAATAAACATTAAAAATAAATAAAAGTTTAAAAGAACAACACATGCATATTTATCCAATAAATATTTACTAAGCACTCATATATCAGAGTTAGGTTTGGCTGCAAAATAACAGTAATCATGCTCCTTAAACAAGGTAGAGGTTTAGTTTCCTCTCATGCGAAAGAAGTCCAGAGCTAGGTGGTCTAGACCTGGTATCAGAGACTCAGATCCCTCCTAGAATGGTTCCTGAAGGTAAGTTTACCTCATGGACACACCATGGCTGTTGCGGCTCCAGCTATCACTTTACAAATAGCAGGAAGGAGGACGGGCCAAGAGTGAAAGGGCATGACTTCTTTAAAAAGTGAGACTCCTTCAGTGTGTTTTTCAAGAAGCCCCACCCCATGACTTCTGCTTAGACCTCTTTGACCACTTCTATTGATGAGAGAGGCTGTGGCTGTAGTTACATAGCTCAACACAACTGCTGGACCAGACAGTGCTGTGACTCTGTAACTGAGGAAGAAGGGGAGCATGGATGGTAGGTGAGAAACTGGCAGCTTTAACCACAGCTCATTATGTGCCAGGCACCACTCTAGGCTGTGAGGAGACAGGAGTGACTGGCTGTTCTCCTGCTGCTTACATTCCAGTAGGGCGATTTGCTTACAGTAAGTAAGCAAAACACAAATAGTACATCTTCAAGTAGTGATGGGTAAGGGTGGTGGTTTTAAATAGGGCACAAAGTGAAGTTCTTTCTGAGTAAGGAACATCCAAGCAGAGTCCCCACTGATGTGATGGGAGTCAGAAGAGTGTTCTGGGCAGAGAGAATGGCACCCGTGAAGAACTCAAGAAAGGATGATGGGTGGGCACTCTGGTGGAGAACCGCTGATCCAAAACCTTTAAAAGTCTCACATAATCTGTTCAGAGGAGATGAAAAATAATCTGGGTTGCATTAGCTAGAGGAGCAATGTTAGTGACATCCCATTGGTAAAGTTTTATTTATTCATAAAGTACATTTTCTTATCAATATGGTAAGTATTGACACTGCAAGTTATTAATCTCATTGATTTAATTGTAGTGATAGAAACCTCTTGCTCCCTAAAAGTGTTGCCCAGGATCTATTTTAGAAAGTTACAATGAATTATTGAAGCACACTGAATATCAGCATAGTATGGGGACTTCTAGTTGAATTTCAAGACTTTTTCATCTTGTTGATTTAATTTTGGATTCTTCCCTCTCCAGAAAAGTGCCATATGAGGTATATTTATTTTTGAAATTCATGTCAACTTAAGTTTAAAAAAGCCATTTATGGGTATTTTAGTCTGTACCATTTTTTTTTTTTTTATTTCTAGGAGAGAGAGAGAGAGAGAGCAAGGGGAGGGTCAGAGAGAGAGGGAGAGTCACAGACTGAAACAGGCTCCAGGCTCTGAGCTGGCAGTCAGCACAAAGCCCCACGCGGGGCTCGAACCCACAAACCGCGAGATCATGACCTAAGCGAAAGTCGGACGCTTAACCGACTAAGCCACCCAGGCGCCCCAATCTGTACCATTTCTTGAGAGGCAGTGTCTTCCCTAAGAGTATTTGTTCTTGCTTTTTCAGTCTCTTACATTGAGTGGTGCCATCCTGGGGGCTGGAAAAAACTTTTATTGACCTTACCCATACCATTTATGATTTTACTGATTTCAATAAAATTTCCATTTCAACCTTTGCCTTCATCTTGAAATCATAATCTTTTAAAATTTCTTGTTCACCAGAACTCCCTCCCCTCGCACTATGCCCTTTTCCAGATCTGTGATATCTTGCTTGATAAATTAGCCTTCAGTATTCACTTTACGTAACCATTACATTAAACACGGAAGGCCATGGAATATGGCTTATGGAATATGGTTGGAATTGGAATATGGTTCCAATATGGAATATGGAACCAATGCTCTGCCTCGCATGGTACCTTTCAATCTGCTGTGTAAATCTGCTTACTTTTACTCTTGCACCTAGATGGAAAAGTAAGGCAAGTTTTTTGGTCACCCAGGTAATACAAGATCCTCCAATCAATAATTTAAAGCCTAGTCCCATGTAACAGATAACACTTAGAAATTCGTTCAACATTAAGTTTTCTCTTCTTTCCCTGATTGTGACCTGTTGCTGATGGAGGCTGGCAGCAGGGAATGGGGATGTGTTCTTTCTTCACCTTGTGTTTTTCCATCTCCCTGCTCCATTTCATTAACTGTGATTTCTGACCCCTTCAGGGCAGAGCATGGGGAGAAGAAGAAATAACACTGGTCAGAGAAGTTTTTCCTTAGCTGGTACTATTGTGAGCTCAGTGTTGCTGTCTCTGGGTCTGGGCAGTGTTAAAAGCTGACTCCTGTTCTCATCTGTATCTTGTAGGTTTTTGTTTTGTTTTGTTTTGTTTTGTTTCACATACTCCTCACTGGAGACCTCCTTCTCCCCTGAAGTACACTAACACAGGCAACACACTCTTCTCCAGCTCACCGCATACTCCTTTTCTGTTTCCAGGCATTCAGCATTATCTCTGGCTTATCTCTATTACTATCTGTTCCTCTCTCCAGGCAGCCCTTTAGTAAAAGGCTCCTGGAAAGCATTCTGCATCTTCTGCACTGACAAATTCTGTGAGAGCAGACCACCCAACACAGCCTCCTCTCTTTGGCTGTGTGTTTGTAGCTGGCCAACTTTTGCTCTTGAAATTTCCCAGGTGGGAGTCAGTCAGAATTTAACGTGTCCCACAGCTGCAGGGCACACACATCATGCTCTCAGGGTGCTCAGATCGAAGGCTTTTTGCTAATCTGAACACAAGGGGCCATCATCCCAATCCTACCTCCAAGGAGGGGATTGGAATCGTGACACATATAGAGCATTCTCTGAAAATGTTCTCTGAAACTCTAGTCTCTCCTTTCTTCACTTCTCCAATCTCTTATAGATGTTAGAGGTGGTAGGTCAGCTCAGGGTTGAAATTGGCTTCCGGTCCCCCACCTCCTTTTATAAAAAAACCCTTTTTATTTTGGAATAATTGTAGGTTCACAGGAAGTTGCAAAGAAATGTGTAGTAAGATCCCATATAACCGTCACCTTCAGCATGAACATCTTGCATAACTGCAAAGCAACATCAAAGCCAGGAAATTGACATTGGTACACTCTACAGAGCTTATTCAGATTTCATGAATTGTGTACGCACTCAATTGTGTGTGTGTGTGTGTGTGTGTGTGTGTGTGTATAACTTTATGTAACTTTATGTGTACTTTCACGTAACCACCACTACAATCAAATACAAACCTGTACTGTTACCACAACACTAGCCTTTCATAGCACATCTCCTTCTCTTATCCCTATCCTGGAAATCAGTAACCTGTTCTCTATCATTATGTTATTCCATGGAATCATTCAGTACATATCTTTATGAGATTGTCAGTCATCTCCTTTTTACAAGTTCTTAAAAACAATAAGCCACCCAAGTGGCTCAGTGGGTCAAGTGTCTGACTTTTGATTTTGGCTCAGGACATAATCTTATGGTTCATGAGATTAAGCCTCATGTCAAGTTTCGTGGATGGTGTGGAGCCTGCTTGGGATTCCCTCTCCCTCTCTTTCAGCCTTCTTTTCACTTGTGTGTGCATCCTCTCTTTATCTTTCTCAAAATAAATAAACATTAAAAGAATAATGGTCTTACTTTGGAATGTAACATGTACTGTTTTTACGCTTCAGCTAAAATGGAGGTAAGAAGAACCCCATTTTAAAATCCTGTTGCAAATAATTTTGTTTAGGTTTGGACATTAAAATGTTTTTAATGTTTATTTATTTTTGAGAGCAAGAGAGAGACACAGACAGACCGTGAGCTGGGGAGGGGCAGAGAGAGAGGAAGACACAGAATCCAAAGCAGGCTCCAGGCTCTAATTGTCAGTACAGAGCCGGACACAGAGCTCAAACTCACAAACTGGGAAATTATGACCTGACCTGAAGTTGGACCTGAAGACCGAGCCACCCAGGCACCCTTAGGTTTGGACATTTTTCTATTTTATGTTTTTCTGATGATTCATTTTTTTCATTCATTTAGCAAATATTTGTAAAGTGTCTGGCATTTTGTTGTCTTTTATGATACTAGGCTTTATGTTCTGAGGAAAGAAACTCCCAAGGTCTTGTCTTGTCTTTATAGGTAGTTCTTTGGCTATTGTTCTACAACTTTTTATTTTTCAGGTGCTTTAACTTGGATTGCCTGCACTGAAATTCTTATACCCTGTTCTACTTAGCTTCAACAAGTTTCTGTCTTGTTGACCTGCCATTTCACTTCTCAGAATATCTTGGGGTCATCTACAACCATGGGAGTTTCACTGTCTACCTAGTTCTTCAAATCTCTTAACAAAATTACTCACCAAGATCAGCCCCTCTTGATCTCTGAGAACTCTTACTTTTTACAACGAAATGACTTTTTTTAATCACTCAGTTTTCCTATGTTGGAATTCAATTCTTCATTCATTTCAAATAGTCCCTTAATCCTATGGTGACTCAATCATTCTTTCCTTGCCCACAGTAAGTTTTTGGTGTGGACTCTTACCAAAGACAATTCCAAAGTCTGAACAATGACTCTCTCCTTTTTCCTTGTGCCCTCAAAGAACTCTGTTAATCAGATCCTGGTTCCTCCCTACAGAACCAATCCTGCCTTTGCCTCTGTGGATTGTGCTGATTTAAGTTTTCCATAATTCTGTACTTTATGTAATAATCCTTCCAGGTTGGCTGGTATGGAAGGGAGAAACAACCAGTGGGTTATTTCCCAGGGTCCCCTCTGGAAACCCGGAATAGGGCTAGCTAGCATTGGCCACCTGACGGTTCTCCATCTAACACAGCAGCTGTTGCAACAACTGGTCTAACATCATAGTCAACAGCCCGTGAATTCTGCCCATGAATTCATTCGAAATTCTTAGGTGGATCACATCCAGTCTGGGTGATTTATTGATATCTGTTTTGTCAGTTAAACTGGAACATTCTGTGCATGTACTACAATTTTATTGAATGTTCCGACCTGGCCATTTCAAGGGCACACATCTTCCCTGGTAAAGGGCAAGGCAAAACATTAATACACCCTCTCTTCTCTTTCTTTTTATCATCCCTTAGTGCATTCCATTGATGCCTTTAGTTTCTTGGTTTTGTTTTTGACATTCTTTGGGGTGTCTTGCAAGGTGTTCCCTAATGGATCATAGAATTTCGGAAATAAAAGGAGTGTTAAAAGTGATTTGGTCCAAATGCCCAAGCCTAAAGACAAAAACTAAATTTGAAAGAAATTATGTGACTCGATCTGACTTATTTATTAGCTTATATTTCTTTTGGTTGTGCATTCTCATTGTTTTGCTATTTATGTTAATATAAAATTTTGAATAATAGGGGCTCCCTTTGGCCTTTATCAAAATGCTATCTTTTCATAAACTCCCACAGAGAGCTGGTAAATGCTGTCGCATGCCCAACTGGCAGCTGGTAGTCTTATTCTGTCATTTGGAATCTAGAGGACCCTTCAATGGACCTTCAGGATCTTAAGGTAGCAACCCTGTCTGCCCAGACCTGCCCCATTCAGGAACCCCACCGCCTGACATTCCCTACAGCTTCTGCCTGACACCCTATAACAGCTTGTTCATTTCTCCACAGACAAAAATTCCTGTTACAGTGTGTTCCTTTTATAAAACGGCCTGCTTTCCCGAAGGCTTCTTTCTCAGAGCATTTCATTTTGCCATCTCTACCAGGAGATCTGAGACATGACATGCACAGGGTGTAAGTGGGATGGGATGAGATGGGAAGCCCTTTCATTTCTTTCTGGAGGGTGTGAAACCAGCCAGCTTCTTTTGACTCACCATCCTACTGCCTTATTTTTATAGCTAAAACGAGGCACAAATTGTGCTTCTTTGCCCCCTTCATTCTGAACACCACACATGCATTTCATACTGTCAGGGAGTTTTCTGTTCCCATCTGGTCCCAGCGACCATTTCCACCCGTGTGACGTTCACAGAGGCCTTCACCAGCCACCCATTCACTGGATTGGGAGGCTCTGGCTTCTTTGTCTGTCTCCCCTCTGGTTGGTCTAGGCTGGTGGTGAGAGTGCCATACAAATAGAACAAACATGTCTTCCCTTTCCCCATGGCTGTTGAGGTTGGGTGGACCACAGCTTCATGCATGGGTCCCTGAGGCAGGGTCAAAGTTTTCTGCTTTTGTATTCTCGTAGCTGCGGGGCACACAGCAAACCCTGTGAGAGCCATCATTGGATGTGTTCTGGTAGGTGTCCCTGCCTCCCCTTGGCTCCCCAGTGTTGGTCTGTTATTCGTGCAGCAGTCAGAGAGAACTCTAAGAAATGTACATCGGTCTTGCCGTCTCTCTGCCCAGTGGCCTCCTTCCCCTACACAGTGGCGGCCCCATCACTACATGCGGTAGAATGAATTGCTGTCCCCATTTGCACATCCCTATATTGTGTATGATACATATACCTGGCCACAGCCTCCCCATGACTAAGGTGTACTCCTGGTCCCTTGGCTTTGACTTAGTCATGATATGTGCTCTGACCAGGGAATGGTAATGGACCTGACTGACCCTGTGCCCTTGGGTGTGCTCTCCTGTACCTCTGCCATTGCCAAGGCAAGAACATACCCCAGGAGCTGTTGCTGCTAGAGCCTAGCCCCAGAATGACACAGTGGAGGAGGGCTGCCCAGCTCCACCCACAGATGCACAGTGAGGAGTAGAAGCTCGCCGTTGTGCGCCACTCAGCTTCAGCAGCTGCTGTGCTGCAAGGGCTGAGGGATGCAGGATCCAAAGTTCTTACCAGGACCTGCCTCATGGTCCTCGGCATCCTCCTGAGTAGTGTTTTTGGACATGCTTGCCTTCATTTACTGTGTTTCAGCAGTTTTCTCCTGCCTTGAGGCTTTGCTGTCCTCTGCTTGGCAAGTATTTTCTTCAAACATTTGATTGGCTTTCTGGTGGTGATGAGTGTAGTGGAGCAAGCTAAGTGAGTAGTGAGGCATGGCCGGTGCAGAGGAGGCTGTTTTAGAGGGCGCGTCCTGAGGAGAGGATATTTGAGCAGAGAACCAAAGAAGGGACAGAACTGAGTCATGCATGATCTTGTTGGTCATGGGTTTGAGCCCCATGTCAGGCTCTGTGCTGACAGCTCGGAGTTTGGAGCCTGTGTCGAATTCTGTGTCTCCCTCTCTCTCTGCCCCTGCCCTGCTTGCACTCTGTCTCTGTCTGTCTCTCTCTCTCTCTCTCTCAAAATATAAACATTTTTAAAAAATGTATTCAGCCACAAAAGCAAAAGAAAAAAAAAATAAACAACCCAAGTGGGAGTATATCAAACTAAAGCTTCTGCACAGCAAGGAAAGCCATCAACAAAGTGAAAAGGCAACCTACTGAGTGGAAGAAAACATTTGGAAATCATATATCTGATAAGGGGTTGATGTCATATATAAAGAACTCACAACTCAATAGCAAAGAAACAATCTGATTAAAAAATAGCCAGAGGATCAGATAGACATTTTTTCCAAAGTAGACATACAGATGGCCAACAGGTATCCGAAAAGATGCCCACTATCACTCATCACCAGGGAAATGCAAATCAAAACCACAATGAGATATCTTCTAATACCTGTTAGAATGGCTATTATCAAAAAGACAAGAGATAAGTGTTGGCAAGGTTGTGGAGAAAAGGGAGCCCTCACACTCTCTCTGTTGGTGGGAATGCAAACTGGTGCACTGTGGAAAATGGTATAGAGGTTCCTCAAAAAATAAAAAATAGAAATACAAAATGATCTAGCAATTTCACTCTTGGGTATTTATCTAAAGAAAACAAAAATGCTAACTTGAAAAGATATCTGTACTCCCATGTGCATAGCAGCATTATTGACAATAGTGAAGATAAGCAAACAACCTAAATGTCTATCAACAAACAAATGGTTAAAGAAAATATTATATAGATGCACATACAATGTAATATCCGGCCACAAAAAGAAATAAATCTTGTCATTTACAACAACATGGATGGACCTTGAAGGCATTATGCTAAGTGAAATGAGTCAGATGGAGAAAGACAAATAATGTATGATCTCACTTATATGTGGAATCTAAAAATCAAACCTCCAAAGAAAGCTCATAGATAAAGAAAAACAAATTGATGGTTGTTGGGGGTTGGGGATGAAGGGAGTCAAAAGGTTTGAACTTCTAGTTACAAAATAAGTAAGCCAAGAGGATGTGATATGCAAAATGGTGACTATAGTTAATAATGCTATATTGAGCATTTGAAAGTGGCTAAGAGAGTAAAGCTTAAAAGTTCTTATCACAAGAAAAAAATTATTAACTATATATGGTGATGGGTATTAAATAGACTTACTGTGATGATCATTTTGCAGTGTGCATTGTACAAATACCGAATCATTATATCGTGCACCTGAAACTAATATAATGTTTTACGTTGATTTTACATCAACATAAAAAAAATACAGACAAACAAACAAACTATTCAATCTGCCACTCAGCTATTTTGAAAACTACTGGATCTGGCTAGGTTGGTAGGGAGTCGGTTACATGGGTATCATATCAGCCTCCTGACACAGGGCTAGATTTGAGTTGTGCTTTATCGTGATGCCGCCAGCCAGTGCTGAAAGTTCATATAGCACAAGTCCAGTGACATATGATGTGGTCTAGAGCCTTCCTACTCAAAGTGTAATCTGAGGACTGGCTACACTGCGACACTGCGGCATAGACATGGGGGAGCGTGTAGACATTCAGAATCTTGGGCTCCAGACAGTCTGAATCGGTTCCTCCAATGATCTGTGTTCATTTCAAAGTCTGAGAAAAACTGATCAATTCCCCCTTTCTGACATCATTCAGCATCCTCTTTATCAGGGATATGCAGGTCAATTCCTGTTTAGTTAGTCCCAAGACAAATTGTTCTTCTGAGCATTTTATTTGCTTTATTGCTCTTGCAGATAATATTGTGAATTGTGTACAGTTTTCCTTTCCTAGTTGGCTGCTAAACCTTTATCTTCTCACTGCCTCCTCTGGTGACGCGTACAGGGTTGAGGAGAAGTATATGATGCACAAATGAATTAATGGAATAATGAATTAATCCATTCCCTGGATTACTAGCAATAAGAGACCCTTGAAGACCTATGATAGAGTGGTATGCTTGCTTCAATGGCAGCAGGGTAGTGAAGACATTGGGCAGTGGCTTTTGGGAACGTGAGCCCTCCAGCAGAGCAAATGCTGACCATGAAGGAGGAGAAACGACTCCCATTCTTGATGGCTAGGAAGAAGCCCACACCTTCCCGTGGTTGTCTTTTGCACAACTGGAAGCTCTCTCTGCTCATCATACACCGGTTCCTGTCGACTCCCTGTCAACCCCCAGTTTGTCTGCTGGATGATGATATCCAGCCATGGCACATGTCATGATATCCAGGCCAATTGGCCTGCCCCACCTGCAGCTAGGGCTGTGGCTCTGTATCCCTTCTCCCTTCATGGCACAAGGGGCTCTTGGATTGCTGGGCACTGGAACTTCTCTCACCACTCTCCAGGAGGAAGAATGTTCCAGGAGCAACCTCCCCTCTCAAACCATAGCCTCCGCTGGAATTACCACTTTTTTACTCTTCTGGGTTGGGGTGGGAGAGGAAAGGTGGCTGAGCTGGTGGGTCCCGGCGTGGGTCTGGTTGCCGTGAGGTAAGAGGGCAGTAACAGGTCATCTCTCCCTCCCCTGTTTCCAAACATTAGCACTCTCTGTGAAAGCACAGAGATTTAGGGCTTGTGGCCTTCTGCCTCATTCTTTCAGAGGTCTGGAGGAAGGTCAGGTGGCTAGCACAAAGGTGCAATTGGCAGACTCATGCCAGCCTTCTCCTGTCCTGTGAAGCCTGGTGTCTCTAAAGTATCAGGAAAGTTGCTTACCTGTCTACTGGGTTTCTTGGGCCAGATGAAGACATACCTATAGGAATCATAATTAGTAAGTGTGTGTGTATATATACATATGTGTATATATTTGTGTGTACATGTGTATCTACATCAATATATCAACTATATCTGTACCTAAATCTCTCAATATTCTCCCTCACCCTGAGAACTAAACTCTGTTTTTATAGCTCATGTATGTGTATATAACACATGAAAATGCAGCTCTTCAATAATTGTTGTATCAGAAAGTAGGGAAGTCACTGAGTTTTGGAGCTTGTTGTAATTTGGAAAGTGGTCCTCCATCTAAACGTGGCCTCAGGGGCTAAACAGCGGATGCAGATAACCTGGCATCTCCGGGGCCTTAGCAGTCAGTGGTAAACATGGACAAACACAGACACACGCTTCTGAACGCCCAGCAAGAACGCTGCCATGCGCTCCCAGCCTCAGTATGGAGGGGTTCACTTGCATGTGGAAACCACTCCTTGCTGTGTTCCTCCACCCAAAAAGCAAGGAGTGGTGTTCTGGAGTCTGTCGCAAACACGAGTTCCAATTTGGGTCACTGATGAAGTCCACGCAAAATGGAATCTAAGTTTCCTTGTCAAGCGGTAGTTACCCTGGGACACTTTTCGGCTGCTCTGTCCCTTCATCCATTTTGAGCTACTCCCAGGTGTCCTTCCTGAGAGGCGGCTACAAATTTGGAGCCCACAGATGTACGGTCACATCTAAAATTACTTTTGCCAACGCACATAACCTTCTGCTTATTTGAGTTAAATTTCATATGTCTTCAGGTTGCGCAATCCCCCAAAGTGTTCCAAATGCATCTAGAGTTTCTTGCAAATCTCCTTAGTTTTTATTAGCCAAAACAATTTACAGCCAGTTGGAATCTCTGGGAAGAGATTAAACGACGATTATATGACAATTGCTCCTGTAATCTCTGACCAGGTAGCGGAAGCAGGGACTGCCAGGGTGCAAGGCCAGAGAGCACTCCTATCAGCTCGTGCCTCTCCTGACCTCATAGGCCCGGACAGGTGCCAGGGGGCCCGTGATGGGTGATGGTGCTTGCTTCTGCAAGTGGAATATGTAGAAGTCTGTGCTTCAGCTGGGGGCGTGGAGGCCCCCCTTGCTGGGAGCGTGGGGGGAATGTGTTACATAAGGGCCTTCTGTCTGAGTGAGATGGTTTTCAGGGAGAGAAGAGGGAGCAGAAGAGAAGCTGGCAGGAAGTGAGCTAGGGAGGAGCAGCAGCCTGCTTAGATATGTAAAAATACCAGTACTGTGTTTAATCGTTTAGTCGAGGGGAGGAGGGAGAATTAGGAGTGAGACTCCAAGAACTTGTCCAAAGAGGCCAAGTGGTCAACTTGGCTGAACTTTAATTCTGGGAGGGAGGCCGAGCAAGGATGGAGGCAGGACCCTGGAGACCCAGGATGAAAAAGGGGGTGAGCAGCCCAAACCCATTGGGGCAGGGAAACAAGGGCTGTTTGCGAAAACCAGATCTCTGAGCTTGGCAGGTGCTGGGCTCTTCTGTGTGGGCAGTGTCTGAGCGGATCCCAGAGAGTTGCAGTGAGCTAATCTAGTCAGCTTCAAGCTGTTCCACAGACAGTGGGTGTGAACCCAAAATCGTCTCTGAAAGTTCAGCTTTATAATGTTTCTTTTCAGAAAAAAACATGGAAAAAGTACCAACCCCCAAAGACCCCTTTTCCTTTGGGCCCATTACCTCAATCAGTATTGGGCCAACTGCAAAACCACAAGGCTGCTTAGGTGGGAAAAGGCAAGTTGCAAGGTGCTTCTTCCCTTGCAGCTGCTTCCTTAGAAGAAACTTCTTTTTTTTCAGACCCAAGGATACTCGCCATTTTTCTGTTCCATCTTTAGAAACAGGCCGGCGGCGTATAACCCCTTGTCTCCAGACTGCTCTTTCCTCCTTCTTGGTCGTTTGTTTGCAAGCTGGGTCCTTCAACTGCATCTGCCTCAGCAGTCCTGGTACAGAACTGAACCTTGACGGGATTAAGTAACAACAGAAGAAAGTGATCATGATGTTTCTGCTGCCTTGCGAACCAACCACTACCGGGACCTCCTGTCAGCCGCACCACGGTCTTGCTTCATATTCCTTGTGGCTGCGAGGAAGACCTACAATTAAGAATGAGAAGCAAAGACTTTCAGTGCTTGGGGGTGACAAATGCAGAGCTATGGCTTGGGCTCACCCTGGGTATCACAGCCAGATGGGGAAGTGGGACCAGGAGAGAAAGCTCAGGCTCTAAGCCCCATTTTCTTCATGGGTTACGGGTTCCTCTCCTTTTCTTTCCTTCCTTCCATCTTACCTTCCTTTCTTCCTTCCTTCCTTCTTTTCCTCCTCCCCTCCCCTCCAGTCCCTTCCCTCCCTCCCCTTTCACTTCCTCCTTCCTTCCTTCCTTCTATGCTGAGTAGTTATATTAGTTTACTAGGGCCTTCATAGGAAAGTACCACAGATTGGGTAGCTTAAACAATAGGAATTTATTTTATCAAAGTTCTAGAGGCTAGAAGTTTGAGATCACAGTGTCAGCAGGGGTGGTTCCTTCTGAGGGCTATGAAGGGAGGTTTGTTCTAGACCTCTCTCCTTGACTTATCGATGACCCTCTTCTCCCTATGTCCTCACAGTGTCTTCCTTCCGTATGTATCTGTGTTCAAATTTCCTCTTCCTATAAGGACCCCAGTGATATTGGACTGGGCTTACCCTAATGACCTCATTGAATCCTAATTGCCTCTTTAAAGACTATCTCTGGGGCTCCTCGGTGGTTCAGTTGGTTAAGCAGCCAACTCTTGATTTCAGCTCAGGTGGTGATCTTACCATTCATGAGTTTGAGCCCCATGTCAGGCTCTGTGCTGACAACATGGAGCCTGCTTGGGATTCTCTCTCTCCCTCTCTCTCTGCCCTTACCCACTCGTTTTCTCTCTTTCTCTCTCTCAAAAATAAATAAATATTTTAAAAAGATTCTATCTCCAAATACAGTTATATTCTGAGGTACATATGAATTTTTGAGGAGACACTATTCTTCCCATAGCAGTGGTCAAAAAAGGTTTTTTTACCTAAATGTAGTTATGAGGAACACCCATTTGGAGAAGCAAATCTGACAGTTTAAGATAGTTCTAAAGGGCAAGTTCTAACTCCTTGTCCTCTAATAGTTAAATGTAGGTTTCATTTTCTTCAGTGAATATAAAGAGAGGCAGAGACTGGTTAATGCCCTAAGGCTTTGCCAGATTTCTGACCAAACCACCAGGGATATCCAAGGGTGTGGTAGCAATTACTAGGATATGAGCTGCCCAGGGGCTTGATGTCCTGGTTCCTGGCACCCACCTGTTCAAACCTGGACTAGATGGTGTACTCAAGTCATGTCAGAAGCAGATTAGGTTTTCATTCAGGTTAAATAACAGGGGACACTGCATGAGGTCACTGGTCAAGGAGCTAGGACCATTTTAAAATTTGTACAGAGCCACTGATCGATCTGAATCATGCACTCAACCTCAGGAGGGGTTCTTGACTAATAATCTGGATTCAGCCCCAAGACCTAGGTCACGAGAAGGAAATGATGCCAGAACTCCTCCGACTCAGGCACCTGCACCATGGGCTGGTCTTAGAAAGTGATAGTGACTATCACCCAAAAGAAGGAATTCTCAGAGCTGTGCCCTTCAGAGCAGACAGCTTAGCTGTGGACATTGACTCCTCCTCCCCAGCCTCCACTGGTAAGACACAGAGAAGGCCTCTGTGTAGGGTTGTGTCTGTGTGGGGTTGCCAGTGCTCCAGTGAGACTCTCAGCAGACCACGGTTTCACCCAACCACAGGACCTGAGGGCTGCCCCTGGCCCATGGTGGCAGAGTCCAGCCTTGACAGGGTGTCTGATCTTCTGGTGCATGACAGCAGGCAAGTGGCAAAGGGAACTGATTTGTGAGGACATGAAGCAATCCCTGGGGACCCTTGAGAGGGAAATTCCAGGAAAAGACAGATCTCATACCCTACCTCATTAGGTAGGGACTTTGTCCAACTTAATTTGGAATTAAAAAGGAAGTGTGGCTTTATTTTGAAATGGCAGCTGGGGTGGTGTGAAAGATACAGATTGCAGACATAAAGAGGAATGAGAGTTTGACAGGGACAGAGGGGGCAGGCATAAAGTGAGCCCAGCATGTGTAAAGCAGGGAAAAGTGAATATACTGGCCATATCTGAGGAGCCTCGAGCCCAAAGCTAGTTTGGACTACAAACAATAAGACTGCCCAGACTTTTTTGTGGGCTCTGACTCAGCCTCCAAAGAAAATCTGACATCAGTTCTTGTAATGAGTGCTCAGTACTTTTCTGTATGGTTTCCCGTCCAGTTTGGGGCATCATTTCCATCTGTATCCATGTTGTTATGTTACGATTGTCCATGTTTCCATAGAGGGGCCCATTCAGCCAGTGTGTACTTTAGTACTTCCATATCACTTGATAATTCATCAAGTTTTCACATAGTTCCTCTCATTATATCTTCACAAAAATGCTATGAAATATTAACCATTCATATGATTCCATTTCATGTTAACATTTCACAATAGGGGAAACTGAGGTTCAGAGATGTCAAGTGCCATGCCAAGTTCATAGAGGCAATGGCGGCGGCCTTGAAATTCTAACCAGGGTTTCTAACTTCAGACCATAAATTCTTGGCCACAGAGCACTCTGTGGCTCCTGGCATTTGTGTGCCATGGGACAAGAGAGTGGTCCCCCTTGACAGGCATGAGTATTTTGTCCCTGACATAGTGTGGGATTCCCACTTGCATGATGGTGAAACAAAGAAGACCCACTTTTAGTTGGTTCTATCATTCTTTGTAAAATCCTTGCACATAGTTCGCCCCCTTAATTGCCTGCAGCCATGGCAAACCTCTCCTTCCACCTTCTTTGGGGATCCCATTGCAATGACCCTTTTCTTGTGCTCAAAGCTGCCCAGGGCAAGGCTTTAACAATAGGGCTTAGTAACACATTTTCAATCAGTGTCTACCATGCCATGAGGAGAATCAATAGGTAGCCTCCACTGAGTTTCAGGAGGGAAGTATGGCCTTCTCCAAAATTATTTCACATGGTGGGTGGTAGGGGGAGGATCCTGATCCTACTGAGCACTAGAAAGCTGTGTGCTCCTTCCTCTAGGAAGAAAGCCTGGACCAACAGTGAGGAGGTCCTGGCCCTGCCTTAGCTCAGGACAAAAACCCTTCACAGAGAAGCTGAAGCTTCCAACTCCTCTTGGAGACAGCATGGCAGGAAGAGCAGAGATGGAGATGTAATGTAGGCGGCGAGATTGACAAGCACACACCTGAGACCTGTCGACCAGAATTTTCACCTGCACTTGATATAGAGAAGAAATAGTCACGTACACTCTAAAATTGGCATTTTCTGCATGTTTGATTAAAAACCGACAGCATTTTTCTAAGTGAAGTTACAATTTTTGTGATAACCTTCCTCCCATGCTTCTTGAAAAGACAATCTTGAAGGAAGATCATTAGTCAGGTAACTATGCATATGTGTGTGTGTTTATCCAGGTGCCACAGCAAGATGTGCAAAATATTTCATTCTTTGACTCTCAAGGTGAATTCTAGTAGGAGGAACATTTGGAGTCTGGTATTCCAGTCAGATGTAGTACAAGCAAGTTCTTCATGCTTATCTGGAATTTTCTATCCAGATTCGGAGCTAGAAGGTCTTCTGCACACAATGGAGGTATGTAGGTTATAGACTAGCGCTCAGCTTACCTGAGTCTCCTTTATGGCCATTCCCTTGGGGACACTAGTCTAGGACATTGACTGTCATGACGCAATAAAAATTGCCCTTCTTGAACTCCTGACTACTAGAGGACCAGTTTAATTTCTTTTGATGTGGAAATGTCTTTTTTTTTCCTCAAAAAAGCACAAAGAGTCAAAGCACAAAAAAAAGCACAAAATCAGTGCATGTCCCTTATATAGCCAAAGCCAAACAGTATAGAAGTAAGTAGAATAAACAATGAAAATTCTGCTTAAGCCCCAGTACTCATAATAATGCTCCCTTCTGCACCCATGATCACTGTTGATAGTTTGGAATAAATACATTCTGAACTTTTTCATGCATCATCACATGCATATTTTACATATAGATATGATTAACATGTATATGTAAATATGCGTGTGTATTAGTGGGATCTTACTATACCATACCATATAAACTATTCAGTGATTTATTTGGAGGATTTTCCATCTGTACATATAGATCTACCTTATAATCAATGAATACTATTTAATCATTCTAATGGGAGATGCCGTACCAATTATGGGAATGCCATACCAAAGAAACCCAAGTTCCTTTTACTCTTTTATATTGAGCCCAATCATTTGAAATTCTCAAAAGGGCCAGATTTGGGACCACTGCCCTCTGGCGATTTGAAGAATGCAGAAAACTACTCCTGACTCTCATCTCCGCCCCATCCCAATCACTGCCTCCCTGAAGCCTGGACACTTTAACCTTTATGTTTTCACCCTTTGTGTTTTCATGGTTTCCCACTAGGATCCTCTTCCTCTTCCCCAGAGAAACTAAGGGCAGAGAGGCACGGGGCTAAAACCTTATCAGAATTCCTATGCCATGAAGACAAGAGGGCTTTGCAAAGTGTAGAGACAATTCACACACAAGGTATTGCTGTTATTCTTGGATAGTACCTCATAAATCATTTCCCCTGGCTTGTGCCACCTCTGTACCTAACCTTCATGGGAACACATGTACAGGCTCTTTTCCCTAGGAGCCAGAAAAGACCTGGAAGAATGAAGAGGATGGAGTGTTTGGGTTGAAGAGGTACGGGAAGGGGGTGGGGAAGAAAGTGAGGGAAGGAGTGAGACCTGGGCCTCTGACAGCCCACATTATCCAGCTCTAACGTTGCCTGGGGCTGACCCTGCCATCAGCCAGCATGTTTCCCTGCTGACTGGGCTCAAAAGTTAAAATTGGGTTCTTGTGGATGCTCGCCAATGACTTCTCTGCCATGAGAGCAGTTCCTTTTTGCTGTGTTTGCAAGATGTGAATTCACTCTTTTTTAATATCAGTAATACACAGTAAAGAGGTTAATCCAATTTACAAAGAAATAGGATCAGACAAAGCTTAAAAATACAATGTGCTTTTATGGTTCTAAGATGTTGGTGTGGGAGAAGAAACACTCTCTGTCACCATCATGCTTCCTGTTCAGGATCGTGGCACAGGAGTGACAGGATTGTGAAGGGCTTAGAGTTTTAGAGCTATCTTTGCACGTTTCATTCCTGTGATGCAGGAAAACGGAGATGTACCTGCCCAGCAAAGTGTCATATTAATGTGCTGTTACACATATATGGAAATGAAACTCCTGACCCCCTCTTAGGAAAGAAGCTATTTTCATTTTTTTCATGTAGAAAGTAGGCTGATCCACCAGCACTGTCTTCTGGTCCTTTGTGAGCAGTGATGTTCATTTGCTATAGATGTGACCCAGGCTAGGGCTACCATTTGCCTGGCCTGTGTGAATGACATGGCTCTGAGTCACGGGCTTGGTTTGTGTGCAGGAGTTGATAGATAGGAAGGCTGGGAATGGATGGGGCCCTGTCTCATGAAACTTCCACAGAGAAAAAGCCTATGGTCTATGTTTATGTGCAAGGAGGCATGTCAGGTCCAGATTTACACTGATACCCTGACATACTAATCTGGTGAGTGGGTGGCCAGAAGTCTCCAGAATGCTCAAATCCTGATGGTTAGGCAGGTAGCAGGGAAGGCTGGACTCTCTAGCATTGGTATGATTCCCATGAGGCTTTGGAGCAATTAGGTCCATACACATTTTTGAATACCAGTTCTGTGCCAGGCTTGGTGGTAGACTCAACAATGAATAAAACCCTCGATCTCCCCATCTTGAGGAACTTACAAGATGAGTTCAACACCATCTGCTGAGGTTGAGATGAAAAAAGATATTCCATCCTGGATAGAAACTGAGGGACGAGTTTCTGCAGAAGATAAGCTGAAGTTTGGAAGGATGAGTCAAACAGATTTATATTTTTTAAATAGTGGGGAGGACAGTCTAGGCAGAGGGAAGAGTGAGAACATGAAAGACATGTGGAAACAGCATGGCTTGACCCATGTGACTAGAGTTGCAAGAAATAAGATCGGAGAAGAAGGTAGGAATCAGGCCATGGAAAGGTGACTGTGCTCTTGCAAGGAACTTGAACTATAATTAGTAAGTAAGGGGCCCTTTCAAAGGTCTTAAACAAAGCAGTGACGTGGCTTAACATACACTTTCATAAATCATGCTGGGGGTGTCTGAAAAATGGAATGATTCCTTTTTTTAATTAATGAATTAATTAATTTTGAGAGAGAGAGAGAAAGAGAGAGCAGGAGAAGGGGAGGGGCAGAGAAAGAGGAAGAGAGAGAGAATCCAAAGCAGGCTCCACACTGTCAGTGCAGAGCCTGACATGGGACTCAAACTCATGAACCATGAGATCATGACCTGAGCCGAAACCAAGAATTGGCTGCTCAACCAACTGAGCCACCCACATGCCCTGAAAATGGAGTGATTTTTGAAACCAGGAATCTGTCACCTGGGACAATAAGTCAAGGGAAACATAAGGAGGTCTTGACCATGTGTGGAATCTGATTGGGAGGAAGTGGGGAGAAAAGTGCAGGGACGTGAGCTGAGAAATTTGGGAAAAGGGATTTAGGAAGGGCTGGGCAAGTTGTCAGAACCTCATCTAAAGGAGACAAGAATTCCAAGAACAGGCCAGAGAGAAGCTGGGTCCTAGCCACAGGTTCCTCTTGGCAGGGATGGGGACCAAAGCAGACAGGCAGGGAGAATCCAGCTCTGTAAACATGTGGATGGTTGGGGGCTAGGCTGGGTATAATAAAATCCTGACTTGAGGCAGTGTGACATAACCCAGAACTTGCCTTCTGATGGAAATGGGGTCACGATGGCCCTTGGAGAAGGTGAGGAGAGGAAGGCCCACAGGGTGGAGGTCTTTAGTTATTGATGCAGGATAGGGATGAAGAAGGCAGGTACCAGCACAGTTGGAGCCCACCGTGACCTACTCACTCAGCCACCCTGCAGTGGTATGCAAGAGGCCAGGTCTTTGGAGCTAAGAAAACCTGAGTTCCAGTCTTCTCTCAGGCACTTCCTAGAAAACTGAGCAACTTCCTTAACTTCTCAGAATGCCAGTATGCCTATCTGTAAAAGAGAGCTGATAGCACCCACCTCACCTAGTTTTTGTAAGGAGCAGTCAAATGAATGGTGTATATAAAGTGATCAGCTGAAGTAGTTTCATTTATTCAACTTTTTGTTTTTTTTCTTCTCGGTGCCCCTAATACTGTGCAAAGAACTGGAGAGCCAATTAAAGCATGACAGACAAGGTCCTTAGCCTTCTGGAGCTTCCATATCAAATGTTCAGTCACTGTCAGTAATGTTCAGTTTTCTTATCTCTCTCCAAGTCAGTGCATATTTTGGAGTGAATACTACTGTGTGCAAAGCGCCTTGCTCAGTCTCCTCAGAGTAAGTCACCAGCGTGCTAACTCCCACATCAGGTTTCCACCAGAGCATCCAGGGTGCCTTTCCAGGTGGCAAGCTCCAGGTCTTTTTACTTGTACACTGGATTATAGCTTCCAGGGTGTCTTCAGTCATGGGACACTCCCAAGGTGATTTGATGATGGCCTAGGCTTGGCAATCACTGCCCCATTTCCTACAGTGAAGAGGGTGACATTGGGCTTAGGCTATCCACTTTACAGCAGGATAGAGACCAAACTGGGCCGATGTCAAGGATTGAAAAGAACAACAGAAAATCTGCTAACTGTGCTTTTGGGTGTGCTTGCTTCCTTGAGGGGAGTTTTATGGTTATTTAATTAAAACATTCCGCTTTGATCAGAGGTGTTGCTTTGACTTCTCGAGTATGAAATACAAGACTTGTGAGAGTCAACATCTTGTTAAATGCAAACAATTTACTAAGGGCCCTAAACAAGACAAAATATAGTAAATAATAAGATTTAGAAATCAAGTGTAAATGTTGTGGAGAAACTAATTATTCCTCTTGTTATGAACATTAACTCATGTTCAGTTTTAAGCCTGTGTTATTCTAATGATGTTCACCATTAGCCCCTTCTCACTAAATAAAAGAATGGCAGGGGGTTGTCTGTTCATTAATGCACACTGGGGCTGGCACTGTATTATCACCAATTGACTGGAGTTTCAGATGCCTCAAGTTTGCTCTGTACAGAAGGGAGAGAATCAAGAGCTGCCCTCATGTGAGGGTGAAATGTTTTGCATTTATAATCGAACTGGAAGGCTGGGCTACCTCACTGAGACACATACAGAAAACAGAGCTTTCTCTTAAAGGAACTGAAGGAGAGAAACAGAGGAGCTGAAGTCAGATAGCATCCTGCTGTAAAAGTAGGCATTAACAATGGTTGATGGTAGCCATGTGACAATTGGGTCCTGTCAGCCCTTTATCTATTCATTCATTCCACTCCTTCAGCCAATGTGTAGTGAACACCTACTATGTGCTAGGCACTGTTCTGGGCCCTTGGGATACACCAGTGACAAAAAACGGATAAAGGAATATTTCATTCTGGAGGAAAAAGCCAGACAATAAACCACAATGAATGGATACGCTATAAGATGCATTAGGAGATTATAGTGAAAAAGAAAAGCAGGAATAGGGTGAGTGGGAGTGGAAGTGTAGGGTGGGGGCAGGCTGTGGAATTCAGAAAGGAAGGGAGGGGAGACCTCAGGGAGGAGGTGACATGAACCCACTGGACTTCTGGGTGAGGAGCAGGCTGGGTACAAGCGTGAAGTGAGGAGTGTACTAAGATGCAGCAAAAAATCTGTGTGGCCAGAACCAAGAGAAGGAGGGAGAGAGTGAGAGATAATGTTATAGAGAGACAAGGGAGACCACCTCAGACCTGGCGGACTATTGGGAGGGTTTGCCTCTACCCTGAGTGAACTGGGGAGCTATGGCAGTGTCTGGACCATACCATGGCATGTACAGCCTAGGTGTTAGATTGACCTGGGCAGGGCATGGATTCCTATGGCAGGAATCCAGGAAGTGCAGAAGGGCAGGGAAGTTAGTGGCTCAGACCAGGTGGTGGCCATGGAGAGAGTAAGCTTCCATGAGAGTTGTTGAGGCTGGCTTCATCAGGCTTTCCTGGTGGACTATATGCAGGGTGTGAGAGAAAGAAAAAACAGAGCTGGGAAATTGCAGTGATGGAAAAGAGAACCTAAAATAAACCCAATGCACTCACAATCTAACGCTGAGTCACACAGGAGGACACCGAGGGGATGAGACGGTGCACCGAGGTACCTCGGGGTAATTTGAGGAGGCATCAGGGTGCTGTGGGAAGAGACTGGGTTTTCGTATCAGATGGTCTTGGGTTCTAAATGCATTTTGCTTTCTCTATGATTTTGAGGAAGTAGTCTGACTCCCCAGAACCTCAGTTTCTTTGATCTGTAATATGGGGTGATCATGTAATAATACTCTTCCTGTAGGGTTTGTGAAGATTAAATGAGATAATGCATGTGAAATCTTGGGCAGCCAGCTCTGGAAATGCCAGCTGTCCCCTGTCCTTCCCCTGAGAGGCTGGATAAATTATCCTGACCCTGAGTTGGTGGTGAGAATGAGGAGAGGACGGAGAAGATGTTTCTGATGCAGCATCAGTTATAGAGACTGTCACATCTGAGGGACATTCATCACCTCTTCCTGAGACAATGGGACAGCATGCAGGGGTCTGAGGATTCTGGACAGAGGCAAGCTTCTGTCTGGAAACTGTGACCTTCTGTTGGTGGACCACAGCCAGATAGGCCTCATGAGTGATTTTTAAAAATGCAGCATGGAGGTATGTAACCATGGCAGAATAGGACCTTGTTTTCGTGGGAGCAAGAACCATTGGGGGCATATGTGACCCTGCTGCTGGTCTAATGGTGTAAAAGGCAGGGAGCCTGTGCACTGAGCCCTTCGGCCTGGTAAGACCAGTGGACTCCCAGGAATCAGGGAAGGGCCATAATCCCACTCCATCATGTGTATTTATGTGGGGGAGCCTCTGTACTCTTTGATTGCTGATTTGGAACTAAGAGAAGTGAAAGCAACTTGCAGAACTCCAGTCCAAGCCATCACTTCCATCAGTCTCCAGATCTGGCCTAACTCATTCCACTCTCCTTACTTTCTTATCGCCCTCCTGTCTTAGTGTGCGCAAGCTGCCATAGCAGGACATCACAGACTGGAAGGCTCAAGCAACAGACACTTATTTTCTCACTGTTCTGGAGGCTGCAAGTCCAAGGTCAAGGTGTTGGCAGGTTTGATTTCTTCTGATGCCTGGCTCCTTGACTTGTATCTCTTGTCCTCTCATTGCCCCTTCCCATGGTCATCTGCCTGTGCATGTGCACCCCTGCTGTCTTCTCCTTTCTTAATGTAAGAGCACTGGTCATATTGGATTAGGGTCCTATCCTAATGGCCTCATTATAACTTAATCACATCTTAAAAGACCTTATCTCCAAATAGGGGTACATTCTGAAGTCCTGGATCTGGGGATTTTACATATGAATTTTAGGGGGACAAAATCCAGCCAATAACATTCTCTTTAGCTTCTGGGATGTTTGTTTGTTTGTTTGTTTGTTTTGCCATGGTCTAGACTGGGGTCCAGGCTTCTTGAATGTTTCCTGTTTCTGTCTCCACCATCCCCTTCCCTGCTTGTGTTTCAATCCTAGAAAATTAGATTCATTTCCCTAGGGAAAAATGGATCAGAGAAATTAAAGATGTGTCTTGTCTGACCTGGCACCTGACTTCTCGGCCCTTCTGAATGCCATGATGTTATGTCCACTGTCCTGTGCCTAAAAGCATCCTGGAAGTGGTACCCACTCCTAAAGATCTGAAGCACCTGAGCCAGGCTTTTCTTGGGGAAACTTTCTACCATTTTCCCTCCAGAAGCCTCTCTTGTATCAGTCATAAGGTTCAATATCTTAATTAAAATTTTACATACATTGGACTCCTACTAGTTTCCAGACAGTATACCAGCTGCTTCTACATATATTAACCATTGTAACCAATTCAATGATGATTTAATTTAGGAGGGATGATTGGATTTGGACCTGAAATTTTTAAAGGGTAAGCCATGATATAATTCTAAAACAACTTTTATGGTTCTAATGAAATATACATTAGGAAACAAAGCATCAACATTGAAATTTTTGTTGTCAGCATGGTTGATGCATTCGCTGGGTTCATTGGATTGCAGCGGGTGGTTTGTCTTTAGTAATAAGGGCTAGCTATAAGAGTTCATGACGAAAGTAGGAAGACAGAAACTCCAAATCGCCCCAAAGATGCTTAGGAAGAGCCTCCAGCCTAACTTTAAGCACATTCAGGAACTGTGCCCCAGGGTAGCTGGCCTTATCACGTACCTGCAACAGCAGGTGGGTTTTGTGCTCTAGAGCTCCACCTATAAGGTATTCAGTTTCTCTGTCTGCTTTTGAATCTCAGCAGCTCCTGTAGGAAACAGAGCCTCCTTCTGTGTATTCTGAGTTCAAACCTGAGAAAAAATGTGATGGGTTCAGCCCTATTTGGCAAATTTTTCTCTCCAGACCATGTCATAGGCACTGACCAGCTTTGAGGACAGGGACCTGTCCTACGCAGCTGCATTATGATGAGTCATACAGTGCTCTGGGGAGTTTTTGCAGGGAGCAGGAAGACTGGCTTCTCTGGCATAATCGACCAAACTAAGCCGGTGGCAGAGGACTGTGGGTAGAGCACTGTACTGGACCTCAAAATGTCATTGGCTTATTTCTGCCATGGACTTTTCATGTGAAATGCCTTATGGTTTCTTTGTTTTGTTTTGTTTTGTTTTTAATCAACAAATAGAGGAGTGGGTGGAAATGTCTTACCTTGACTTAAGGAGTTATGTAATGATTAGGGAGAAATACCGAGAAGCAGCAGGTATTCTATAATTGCAGAACAGCCTGGGTATTAGAAACTCAGCCAATAGACCTCATCAATTCAGCAGAAGACATCATTAGCACTTGGCTACAAGGCTACCAGTGAGAAAACAAGCTGCTGGTTTTTATTATATTATATATGAACTGCTGATGTTCCTCCTGCTGGTAGGAGTCTGTGCTGGAGTTGTTAGGAATTACTTCGTGAAGCCTGGCTATTTGGGGGATGGGAAGAAAAACAGAGCTGGGGGCATTGTTTGCTGTGAACAACCATAAAATCCACCTTGAAAAGCTGTGAAAAGTTGCAACAGAGATAAGGTGGCTGGGAATTGGCTTTGGCTTGCTCTGAAAAAGAACAGAGAAGGGGATTCCATTCTAAGACGCTGAGCGGCAGAAACATCTCTTCAGGAAGGCAAGAACCATTCCCAATAGATTCTGCTTCAGGTGATGCAGTAGCCAGGCAGGTAGAGGAAGAGCGAGTGCCAGCTTGTACTCCTCAATGCTTCTTCCTGCTAGGGCCAAGGGAGAGAATAAGTGTCTGATGCAGAAATACAGTTGCAGAATATGTCCCAAGCCTGGCTGCTCCAGAATGGCCAAAGCTAAGGGCTGTGATGAGCTTGATTGCTTCAAGGAAACCAGAAGCATGGTATCTTGGGGGTCAAAAGCAGAATTCTGTCCCTAGGGGAGAAAGCACACCAGAACAATGGAAGGTATAAAGACCTTAGATATATATAGTCCTAGAAGAGTAGGCATGGGCATAAAGTCAAGAGCCTCCAAAGTGGTCCATCCCAGGACCTAGTGAACATGCAACCCTGGGAGGGCTCAGAGGGACCCAGGTCATGCCTGTTCTAGGGAAGTTTGGCTCTGGCTGCTGTGAAGGGAGCTGGGAGAAGTGGGGGCAGCCATCCTAGCTGGGACTTGGTTTGAACGTGAGCTTAAGTCCTGGCCCCACTTAAACTTTGGTGACTCAAGACAAACAATGACCACTTCAGAGTTTGATCTTCTTCTTTGTAAAACAGAGTCAACAATAGAGAGCCCCTTGAGGAAGGAGATGGGGGGACAGAGAGAGAAAGTAGAGTAGGACTATAAGTTCCCTGGATGTCGGGATTAGAATAGAACACCTGGAAGCTGGAAAGGGAATAAGCAGTCAGTTCTTTGGCCCCAAATTAAGAAACAGATATGAAGCTCAGCAGCATAAAGTTGTATAAAAGAAACAGACCCTGGTAAAGGTTTTCTTTTCTATTCTTTGCCACTCACTTTTCAAACATCTATACCTCTATCGATACAGAAGTCTCTGCAGGCCTGTCACATCTGGGAGAACAGGCCTCCTAACCAAGATAGTCAATTGCAAACCCAGGATAGCGCTGGGGGTGTGATCTATCACTCAGAGCTTTCCAGGAAGATCCTATTCACAAGCCAGGCTCTTAACAGGCAAAGAATAGTGTTAATAAAATTCTTTTTACTTGAAAGGGCACAGGGAAAAAAAAAAACCAATAAAGCTGAGTCCAGCTCTTTAAAAAAAGGTTGATAAAACTGACAAAAAATAAAGAAGTAGTTTATCGTGGTTCTAAAGGAAAGACGAGGGTTTTTCTTTCTCTTGTTTAAAGGCAGAATTAATTAATCCACCATCACCAGCCTGTGCTCTGAATGAAATGTTAGCTCTAACTCTGGGGGATGGGTAAGTCCTCTGGACCCTGGATAAGCTTCCATCAGAGCAACAGTGTTTAAAATAGTGAATTTAAATTCATCTGCTAGACAGAATAGGGTAGCAGAAGTAGAGAAGAAAGCAATATGACAAGAGTGCTGTTAAGAAGCAATTCTTGAGGGAAGAAGTACAATTCCTTAAGCTTCCCTCGGGTAAGATGATAATGATATTAGAATAACCATAGTGGTATCGGTGACCATGCTTCAGCCTTCTTCTTCTGCCTTTCTCACATCCTCCCCACTGAATCCATGGGGTGTCTCCACCCCCAGGTTCAGATCTATTTTATATCATGAGCGATCATGACAAGAGGAGGCTGTCACTTCTCACCCTCCAACCATTGGGGCCCAGGGACCGGCCAGGACAGCTGCTGCTGCTCCTCGCAAGTCTCTTCACTGCAGTTCCAGAGCCTAAACCAAACTCCCCTAGACCAGGCCTGAGTCCCTCTGTACCCCCCAGGGTGACATGTCCCCTGCGTCCTGGGATGGGCTGCTGGGAGGCTCTTGATTTCTTATCTATCCTTACCTTCTAAGCCTGCATATCTGAGGCCTTGATGTCTTCCATCCTTCTGGTCAAATTCCTCCCCTAGGAACTGAATTCTGCCCTTGGCCCCCAGGCTAGAGTCCTGTCAAAAATGGGCAGATTTTGTGAATGCAGAACCATAGCCTGACTGAACATTTGGTTGACATCTGAATTCCCTGCTGCTTTGCCCACTTCCCGTTTAGATGCCCAGGAGAGCCCAGAGTGCATCATCCAAGATGGATGCTTGCTCTGTCCACTTTTACACACTCTTGCTTGTCTAGGCCTGGCTTTCTCTCAGGCCTTCTCACTCTAAATTGTTGTAGCATGCCTCCCATCTGGCCGCTCAACCAGCAATCTGGAGCAAGCCATGGAACTCTGTGGAAGATCTGCATCAAAGGCAATGGATAGTTTGCAGACACAATAGAGACTATACAATGTGTACAGATAACTCTAGACCTCAGATTTAGGTAAATTTGGGATTAAATTCATTCACTGATTCATTCATTCACTAGAACAAATTTATTGAGAGTTTATTATGTATCAAGCCTTGTCCTAGGCGCTCAAGATATAGTAGTAAACATAAAATACTTGTCCTTAGGAAAGTGATGATCTAGTAGGGAAGGTAGGCACTGAACAGGTTAAGTGAGCAAACTATATATAAATGCTATGAAGAGAAATAAAGCAAGAAAGAAATAAAGCAAGAAAGCAAGCAAGGAAAGACCTAAGAAGTGAGCCAGGCCCTATGAGTAGCAGGAAGACAGCATCCCAGGAAAAAGGACAGCCAATGTCACAGCCCTGAGGTAGGAATACACCTAGTATGTCTAGGAGGCCAATGGTCTGAAACAGAGAAAATTGAGGGGGAGATCAAGTAGGGACATCGTTCAGAGACTATAGGCCTATAGGATGTTGGCCTGTGAAATGAGTGTGTTAGTTTGGGCTGGTATAACCAAATACCACAGGTGGGTGGCTTTACAAAAAGACATTTATTTCTTATATTTCTGCACCTGGAAGTCCAAGGTCAGAGTGCCAGCATTTGTCAAGTTTTGCCGAGAGCCTCTTCCTGTCTCGCAGTTGGCAACCTTCTTGCTGAGTTCACACAGGGCAGAAGGAGGAGGCTTTGAAGTATCTTTTTCCCATAAGGACACTAACCCCATCATGGGGACTCTACCCTCAGGAACTTATCTACCACAAATTATCTCCCAAAGGCCCACCTTCTACTATAATCACATCATCAACATATGAATTTAAGGAGTGGGGGCCCAATTCCATCCATAACAGGGAGCTACTGCAGGGTTTTAAATGGTAAAAGGATTAATTCTGAAGTATTTTACCCTTCATTGTATCAATAGCTACCTGTCTCCATTTTTCCCAAACTCCATCCTGAAACTTTACACAGCAGCTGCTCAGGTAATGGGAATGAGTTCTGCTTAAGAAAATTTTGGGCTCCTCTGGGTACGGCTCTGGCACTTCATGAAAATCTTTGTTTTCTCCATTCAGCAGAGATAATGCTTTTCAGCTTATAAAGTTCAACGATGTCAGCTTTAAAGTTTTCCTTTGGTCCTACTTCTGTGGATATAAAAAAAGTCAGCAGTGGTCCACATGAAAGGATGTTTGCTTACCCCTTTGACTACAGATCAGACCAAGAAGCTCTGACTTCAGACAATGTTAATCTTAACCTAGGCTGGATTTATTAGGCTGCCTGGCATCTGAGATCGCAGATAAGCACATTTTCCACTCAAGCTTTTGCTGTATTAAGCCTCACAGGGAAAATTTCTAAAGGTTCAGAAAAGAAACGTTCCAAACTGTAAACCACATAAGCCTTTCTTTTCAGTCTTGTCTTTCTTTTTCTGCCTTTTTTTTGGTGTTACAATAATGAAACCATCTTCAATGACCAACTGATTCATCTGGAAGCCTGATCACTGAACTGAATTATCTTTGCTTTTTAAAAAGCAAAGCGAACTATTTGTTCAGAACAAAAAACTGCGCACCGTGATGACTCAGTAATTATACTACTGCACCCAGAGGCAATAGTAGCACCACAGTCCAGCCATGACAGGGAGGTGGATGCCAGACTAAGGGGAGGGGCCCCTGTGCTCTGTCCCAGGGCAGGACATGCACAGATTGAACAACACTGGACACGGTCCTGCGGTCCCACCCTTAGGATTCCTGTAGGATTCTGGCCCAGCCCCTGATGCGCACACCTGTGTGTGTGGCTGAGCAGACTAAACTTGCTCCAGGAGTATCTCTGGTGCAGCCAGACCTGCACGGTTCTCTCACCTGGGGCCGACGTTCATTTATTCCACACAAATTGCGCATTATGTGATAGCTTTGTTCTAGGTACTGGGGCTGCAGTAGAGAATAAGACACACAAACTTCCTGCACACATAGAGTTTGTATTCTAGGAGAGGTGATAGACAACATACAAGTGTTGATCTTGGCCTGGAGTTCCAGGGTGCTTGTGGATCGGAGAGGAGGACCCGTCGTCACCTGAGTACTGAGTTGCACTGGGCTAGGCTCCGGGGCCCAGGAACCACGATGTCTCAGCCAGGCCCGGCCTGCACCACAACTCCTTGCCACAGTCTCCAGATGGATTTGCCTCCGTGAAATCCTCTGGCCAGGAGTGCTTTTTTAGAACCAGGCCCTCCTAGTTACAGTCAGGCATAGCTGAAAATATTGTTCACTTGTGGAATTCAGGATAAAAGCAGCTCAAATTGCTATGATGGCTGAAGAATAAAAATCTGAGGGAGAAGGATGATTTATCCCTGGGGAGGTCAGAAGTAGGAGAGGATGAAAGAGGGAGCCTCGAGATGTAGGCTCTGAGACGATAAAAAGACTCCTTGAGGATTTGCTTTTTTTTTTTTTTTTTTTTTGCTTCCCAGAGCTGCACCCAGCACTTAGACACACACCCCTGGGCCCTCTCGGAGTTCCGTATCTAGTACGCAGGAAACAAAGTGCAGAATGCAGGAGAACATAAGCCGGGCATTTATCTGTGGCATAGAGTATTCCAGCTCCCTGGATAATGACTTATTACCCCAAGTCTTTTACAGGGCTAGACACAGTGACTCAAAAACGCAGAAATGATTTCAAACCCATTAAGCAGACTTGATTTTAAAAACCTCTAGCGTCCTTGTGATTGAGGGTGTGTGTGTGTATTTGTGTCCAAGGCCTCTGTGGTTGTAAATATTTGTGAGAAAACGAACAGGCTTAAGGTTGGAATAGTACGTTAACCCGGAACTGCACTGTCAGGGCAAGTGAGGGAATGTCTGTTGCGGGGAGCAGAGGGGAGGGCCAGGGGTCGTGAAAAATCCACATAAAGGATGGTAGGGTATGTTGGCAGCCAAGGGGGACTTTCTGGTCACACCGGAATATCACTGCAAGCTGGGAATAAAAGGTTCTACACTGAAGACCGTTCAAGTTCAGGACTTGAACTTGACTACTCACAACCACACTACTAGGATTACCTGTCAAGTAATAGAGGAGGGGTGCCTGGGCAGGATGGGGAAGGGCAGTGTTTGTGAGAGGGTGCTAACTCCCTAAACGTGCCCTCCTAAGGCTTGGGCCGGCCAAACGCCCCACCTCTTGTGTTGTTTGCAAATGCTGGGCTTCCAGAGGTGCAGAGCATGTGACACTGCGGGGGCATGGCAGACGAGGCAGGAGAGAAGGCAGTGGGGGAGCAAGGGCATTCACTGTGGCTGGTCTCTGAAGAGACCTGAGGTCTTCAGAGGACTGAAGGTAAGGCCTACGCACACCAGTAGGCTCTGGGGGTGGGGGTGCTAGAAGGATTTGAGAGATAAATTTACAAAGAACACCTGCATGGCGGAAGAATGCTGGCAGGTCACAGGCTGGTGGCTTGCTGGAAAATGTGGCTGAACTTACAAGGAATCATGTGACAGGCACTGTTGTTTGTCTACTTAACAGCCCCACTCTCCTATTTTCCCTTGCTAAGAGAACCTCATTGTTTTTAGAGAGAGCAGTACACCTGGCTAAACACTATATTGCCTAGTTTCTCTAGCAGCTCAGTGCGTTCAAGCAAAACATGTTTGGCTAATGAGTGGAAGCCTGCTGGAGAGTTCAAGGAAGATTCTGCTTTTCTGTTATAGACAGAATCCTTTCTTCTTTTTATTATTTTCCTCTTTCTCATTTTTGGAACTTGGATGTGATACCTGGAGCTCCAGCAATCATGTTGTGAGAATGAAGATGAGTGTCATCCTGTAAGGACAGCTGACTTGAGTCAGTGGCAACATTGCGGGGCCATTGTACTAGCCTCAGACTATCTGCTTTTAGACTTCTTATTACCGTTTTCTAAGCCATTATTATTTACATTTTCTGCTATCTAGTAAAGTATTATATTCTCTTTTTAATTGTTTATTTACTAATTTTGGGAGAGTATGTGCAAGTGGGAGAGGGGCAGGAAGAAAGGGAGAGAGAATCCTAAGCAAGCTCTACACTGTCAGCATAGAGTCCGATGCAGAGTTCAGTCCCATGAACGCTGAGATCATGACCTGAGCTGAGATTAGGATTTGGCCCCTAACCATCCGAGCCACTCAGGCGACCTCGGCATTTTATTCCTAATTAAACAGACCACCACTGCCCAAAAGAGCTGCTACCACTTATCTATATTAAGCATCGGGGAGAGAGCCAGGGCAACAGCTTCTCCATGACAGCAGCATAAGGAGAAATTACTGCTCGCTCTGTTCCTTGTTCTTACCCCAACACAGAAGACAAAGGGGAAGAGTGTGAGTACAGATCCGTGTTCCCTCCACCAGATGTCTGCCCATCACTAAGCCTCTAGAGACAAGTCCAGTCGATGTGGCGGTGTGTGCAGTGAGCTTTTTAACCATTCTTAAAAATTGAAAGTGACTTTTAATAACCAAAAGTAATTGTCAGGTTTTGGAATCAGGTTGAAATGTCATTAAGGAGTCATGTGACAGAGACCGTTGTTTGTCTACTCAATGGTCAGTGTGAAGGAGAGTTGAAAACAGTTTGGAAAAAAATAAGAAATTAGGATTATTTCATTTCTGTGTCCCCATAGAAATGAAGCATCTTAATAAACCGCTTACAAAATAAATATGCTTAATTTCAATTGCCTTAAATCCATGCCACATTTTTATGTCCAGATATGGGAAAATTTCCAAGACAGATTGAAAATTATAAATATATGTATGTATATCACATTTATATATAGGGAGGAGGGATGGGCAAATGGCTCAAAATGGTGTATATAATAAAAAGAGGCAGGCAAGGATTTATGCTCATACTTCTTTTTTTTTTTTTATTTTATTTTTATTTTTTACAAATAGTTTATTGTCAAATTAGTTTCCACATAACACCCAGTGCTCATCCCCACAAGTGCCCTCCTCCATGCCCACCCCTCCCCCCCACATCCACCAGTCCTCAGTTTTTGTCAGCATTCAAGAGTCTCTCATGGTTTGCCTCTCCCCCTTTTCCCCACCATTTCTGCCCTTCTTCTCCCCCTTGGTCCTCTGTTAAGCTCCTCCTAATCCTCCTATACGTGCACACATATGATATTTGTCTTTCTCTGCCTGACTTATTTCGCTCATTTATGCTCATACTTCTATAAAGAAATCCTGAAAGCACATGCAGGGCCTCTACAGGGTGGGGTGAGAATAGACCTGGGAGCAAGATTTCGCTGAACATACATCCTTATATAAATTTGACTCTTGAATTATGTGAATATATTACCTATTGAAAGTTTTAAATTAAAAATGCTAATGCCACAGAGTATTCCATTTTCTCATAGAAAAGACATTTAGAATGTTAACAGATGACTGAAATAAGAGATTCCAAAACTCTCCCCTCGATATTCTTCAAACAACAGAATCAAAGTGTTGCCACATTTTCACACAAGTAGCTCTTCACTCCCACCCCCACCCAAAACCCTTGTTTTATAAGACTGGGTGGTTTGGGTGAACTGTGAATTAGTGGCACCATCAGGAAACAAATAAGGGAACTTTAGCTTTTGTTTGAGGGGAAAAAAACCTGGTTTGTGGTTTTAATTAGAAGGAATGACTAATATATTACGTATATAATTTATTATGTATTATTCTATTAATTATGTTAATTAATTAATATCTTATATTAATATTAGATATTAGTATTAGATATTAATATAAGATATTAATTAATTAACATAATTAATAGAATATGTTACATTAGTAGTCTGTTATTTATTAACTCAATGTGTAATATAGTATATTTATATATTATTACATATAATTTTATATCAACTTATTTTTTCAAATTTCTTGTGATCAGATTTCTGCATCTAAGAGAAATTTCCTGCAAATATGAGAATTTTTCCTGGAGAAATATAACAGTAGTGAGAAATGTAACCATTTTGTTTATTTAAGGCAAGGGTTGGCAGACCATGGACTGTGGGCCAATTAGCCAGCTGCCTAATTTTTTAAGGCTCATGAGATAAGAATGGTTTTACATTTTTGAATGGTTATACTTTCTCTGTATTTAAAAGTCTCTTATGGTTTCATAGCGGGGTGGGGGAGAAGGAAAAACAGGTGATGGGCACTGAAGAGGACACTTGTTGGGAAGAGCACTGGGCGTTGTGTGTAAGCAATAAACCACAGGAATCTACCCCCAAAACCAAGAGCACACCACACACACTGTATGTTAGCCAATTTGACAATAAATTATACTAAAAAATAAATAATAAAATAATAAAATAAATAAAAAATAATGTTAAACTTTACATGGTTATATAAATGTCTACATAATACACTTGCTTTTGCCTCTTAGCCTGCAAAAGCTAAATTATTTACTACCTAGCTCTTTATGGAAACCTTTGTCAACTCTAGATTTAAGAGTTTTTGAGACTCATTTTCCAAGTTCTGCTCTAAAATGTGTAGCCACAACTGAGACCAACCTCTGGACAAGTACGTCTCCCCTCAAAACTATAAAGGCCATTTAGTGATGAGGCAAGGGTAGTCATCATGACCTGTAGTTTTCACTTGGTGGGCAGTATTAGGCATGATACATACACACACACACACACACACACACACACAGACAGACACTTCCTATACTGGAAATGGGAAAATATTGCTCTTGGTTGGATTTTTCTATTCTATAAATTTCCCTTTTGATATTCAAAGCCTTGAAGCAACAAGATACAGTTGGGCCTCATTCCAGCTGCCAGACACAGAGGGCCTACCATGCATAGCTCAGTATGTTACTGGCCCATGAATGTGGCTCTTAAATACAGAAAAGGTGACACATGTCAGCCTGTTGCAATGTGGTTCTGTGGCTTTAAAGAGACCTCTATATTGTATGTGCATCTAAGTAACTGGAACTTGGACTCATCACATCTTTTTTAGCAATGACATTATAACAGCATGGACCCATCCATCATCATGTCACCCTTATGGAAATGGTTTCCAGTGGTCAACTTGTCAGAGTTAATTAGTCTTCTGACGTATGAATAGTCAGAAGCAAAGCGACTTTGAGAGGCAGGGTTTTAGATACCTTTAGCAGTGAACTCTACAGGTATCTGATCTTTCCTGCCTTTTAATTAGATCCCTTTCATCTAAGAGGGAGTATCTTTCTGGTTAGAGGTGCAGCTAGCCTTATTCTGCCTTCTGTTCTCAGTTCTGGGGCTAATGCATAGTAACCACAAGCAAGCCAGTCAGTCCTCTGAAACCTCAAATATGTGAAATCCAGGAAGTTCTGGTATAGAATGTGGTTAGTTGATGACTGTTTAAATGCAGTTACCACTCAAGTTTTATTGTGAAAAGTAGTATATCAGCTATACTGCTCACAGACCCCCATAATTAGTAGTTTGAAAAAGAAAAGCAGCCTTGTGCTTAGCTTAAGATTCTCTAAGTCACCAATTTAGTCTGGGTTCACTGGGGGTTCTTCAGGCACCCACAGTGAGTTAGTTGTATGTTTGTTGGTGTGTCGGGCAGGCGGGGTTGTTGATCTTGGCTGGGCTCTCTCACATGTCTTAGGACTTGGTTGGGACAGCAGAACTACTTATGTTTGGTCCATCAAGTTTCTTATTCACCAGCAGGCTGGCTCAGGGTGTTCACATGGCAAGGGGCAGGGTCTCTAAAGAGATAGTGGATGCATGTAAGGCCTCTTGAAGCCTTGGCTTGGAACTGGCAAAGTACTGCTTCCATCACATTCTAGTGGTCAAAGCAAGTCACAAGGCAAGTGACAAGGACAGCCCAGATCCAAGGGGTGGGGAAATAGACTACCTCTTGATGGAAGGAGCCTCAAAGTCACATCACAGGGTCATGGATACAGGAAGGGGAAATGTTGAGGCCATTTTTTGCAATCTATCACTGGGAGCTAAGACATTAAGGAACACGCGTAAGGTGTCTGGCAGCCCAGAGCATGTTAGGTAGGAAGACATCATTACTGTGAAGTTTGGGTATTACCCTTTAAATGAGAGACTGGGATTATGCCACTCTGGTTGTCCCTGGGCCTTCTTTCTGGTGAAGGAAGGTGAGGGAACATCCAAGGGGAAGGTCAGAGCTGCCATGGACGGGTAAATGTGTGAGCAGTGCCCATCTGGGTTTTGGGTTAGTTTAAAACATTTTAATGTTTATATATTTTTGAGAGAGATGGGTGGACTGCAAGCAGAGAGAAGGGTAGAGAGAGAGGAAGACACAGAATCAGAAGCAGGCTTTAGGCTCTGAGCTGTCAGCACAGAGCCCGACTTGGGGCTCGAACCTTCGAACCATGACCTGAGCCGAAGTCGGTAGCTCAATCAATTGAGCCACCCAGGTGCCCCTAGGTTAATTTAAAAAAGAAAATAAAGGGGGTGTTTTTCCATATATGTTGGGAACTCAAGAGTGAATACAGGCCCTGAGTTTGGTAATCTCGTGGAGAAGAAGCTTCTGCATCCAGGCAAGAAACCTCTTAAGCAAGAGGCAGTGCAGTTTGATGCTATGAGCAGTCTTACGGGGCAGACAGAGCTGATTGTGGTTTAACACTGTCCTAACTGTGCCTTGTGGCAAATTACCTAACTTCTTCAAGGCTCAGTTGCCTCATCTGTAAAATGAGGTCAATACTATATACCTTGGAGGGCTATAGGAGCCATTAAAGCAGAGAACACATGTAAAGCATCTAAGGCAACACGTAGCATAATAATTGCCCTCCACTTGTGTCATTGCTCTTAGCTTTCTAAATTTTGTGGCTGTGGATTCTTCACAGCTGTTCCATGGTTCTTCTTTTGTAGTCCTGCCCCCATGTACGAGCTCCTCCTGGTATTTTAGACCAGCAGCGTCCTGTGGATGTCCCACTGTCAATGCCAACTCAGCATGCAGACCAAAGCTAGACAGAGCTGTCCTGAAGCCAGTCTCCTTTTGCATCCTTTCGTACCTGTTCTTTCAGAGCCACCATGTAGCCACCGGGATTTGTCACTGGGAACCTTGTCTTGGCTTCCTTTGTTTCTTTTTGGCTACTTATCCAATTGTTAGACAACATATAATGCCTCTCACTCTTGTCCTTCCCTTCTATTTCCTCTACAAATTGCAGAAGCTGACATCTTCTCTTGATGCCTTAAACACCGCCTGCAAGTTTCCCCACCTCCAGGCTCTCTGGACATCTTTCCTTTCTGCACAGTGTGGCAAAATTAATCTCCCAAAAGACAACCCCTTGCCCCAAATCACCAATGGTGCCTCAATAATGACAAGATGACATCTAAGTGCTGAGCCTGACTCTCAAAGCCTTCCACAACTTGACCCCAGTTCCCATCACTAGACTTACCCTCCAAGACTCCAGGAAAATTCATCTTGCATTGAGATTATTTGCATACCTATCTTGTTCCTTATAAGAGTGTATGTCTCTAGAGCAAAGGTCAGCAGACCATGGCCCACTGACCACTTCCATTTTGGCAACAAAGCCTAAAACATCTTTTTATACAGAGTTTACTGTCCCCTGCTCTCTAGGATAGAAACATGCCTTAGACTATTTTGTCCTACAGAATTTCAATAAGCATTTATTGAATGAATGTTCCATATGCTGGGCCCTAAACATCCCTGTCATTTCTTGTTCCTATAAAAATTCTTTTATTGTAATAAAGGATCATATCCTGGTTTGCCTACCTGAATAAAACTTTTCAGTACTCTTAAGACTCAAATCAAATCCTCTGGGAATGTGGTGACTGATGACTTCTGGTGAATTCTGAATTCCAGTAGGACTAACCCACTCATCTGACATTTAATCTTCTGCTTCTGTTGGTTCCTTGTATCATAGAGGGTCACAAACCTGACCAATGCCCATCCATCACCCCTGCCTGACTATCTTCTCTGCATCAGAACTCAGCGGATGTTACCTGGCCCAGGGAAGTTTTCTCAGACTCCTTTCCTCTCCATTTCTTTGTGCTCCCCCAGCTCCCTGAACTTTCCCATTCTGACACTTACCTTTGTGTATTGTAATTGTTGCTTTGCTTTTCAGATTATCCAGCTGTGCTGTGAGCTCCTGGAGGATATGGCCAGGGTGTTATTCATTGATATATTTTTAGTAGCTGGCATAGTACCTGGCTTGTGGAATTCTCAATTAATGTTTTGGAATACAAGGTTGATCAATCAGTAGTTGTTGATTTATTACATAGCTGATTAAATTATGTGGTCCTATACCGCCATGGCCCCTATTTTCATAGACAGTTCCCTCGCTTTTCTGTTATGTATAGTCATTTCTCTTAGTTATGTATCTATGGGTAGATCGTGTCTCTGGATGTCGGTGAATAGCTAGCAGAATTTTATATGCATGAGGTGATCAGGCCACAACTGGGGACTCCTTGAAAGAAGCCAAGCTTTGAGATCCCCAGGTCTTAGTGAGAAGACTCACCATTGCTTCAACTCCAGGCTACTAAAACCAACAGCAGCTCTTCCTGTGTATGAATTAAGCATTCCAAGGACAGCCTGACTGCTGAATGAAAAAATCCATGACCAAATTACAGCAGTCACAGCCAGCCTTTCGAATCCAGCCTGAGCCTGCTTAGAGCTGCACGTTCACCTAGCGTAAAATAATACCAAATGTTTGGACTTGGAAACCATTTGCCAAATGTTGGGATAATAGAACAAAGCACATACAGTATCAGAAACGGAGAATGGCATCCTGGAAACGGTTTAGCCTGCTGAAAATGAGAAATGGGGGCCTCATTCAGCAGACATTTTCTTTCCTACTCGTGTGCGTCTCCCCTAGAGCCATGTGCCTGCTTGGGCTCTCCTCCTCCTCATCACTTCTCCTCTGAGCGAGTCACGCTGCAATCACATTCTGCCTTGCTGTCCATGATCAGTGTTTTAAATGCAGATAAATTAGAGACAGGTTGTAAATTGATCAGCCACATCAGTGCAGATCTTGCAGTAAAACGGGCGCATAATAACTAAGCTTCTATTCTCTGGATGTGCTGGTAGCTTCCACAGAAGCCTCCCCCCCGACCATGGAGTTAAAGTGGAAATGAAGCGCAGACACTCATCCGATCAGACAGAGAATAGACATTTGGCATTTAAAAAAATGCCTTTTAAATGTCTAGATAGACAGTATATTACCCTGTAGCCTTTTCAAAATCTGTGAGACATGCCATGAATGCAGTTGCCCAAAAAAACCAGCCCTGGAAAGCCCTCAGATGTGCTCGGGTGTGAAAGGCAGCAACCCAAAAACCTTGGGGAGGGAAATGTCCCCAATTGCTTCAAGAAATATCTGTTTTCTGCAAGAGCCATGAGACAAGTCGAGCAAGCAGAATGTTTTGCTCATAACTTTCATCTGATCAGTCGTGTGTGATAGGCCACTAAAACAATATGCGAGGTGGAATGTTTACTGCTTCAAGGACAGGCACGGAAGGGCATGGCACAGGTTTGTTTGGGACAACACAGGAAGTCACTCACTGCCTTGAATGAGTGTCAGGATTGCAAGTTCCGGGGAAATAGGTACTTTCATAGAAAACCAGAGAGCCAGAAGATAGTGCCTAGGCATTTCCTCAACTGCCACACACACCTTCACATCCCAGGGGCCAAGCAAAGCAAGAGATCAATCTGGTTTTAGCTGGGGCTTCAGCCCCAAACTCCAGAGGAGAATGATCATGAGGAATTTGGTCCCTGGACCGAAAGTAGTCTGAAAAGTTTCCTTTTGCTATTTCTTCCTGAAGTTCGTGCATCACTCGTACTTACTACCAACCTCTTGTGGGAAAGGCCAAGCCTGAGCCCACAAGCCGTTGACAAGAGTCAGAGAGAAAAGAGAATGTGCTCCAATAACTTGAGCAAAGATGGTCTCTAGGGTGGCCTTAAGCCGGCAGACACCTGTGCCTCCCCAGTAGCTCTAGGCCTCCTCACCACACTGGCTGGGGCAGCAAGACTGCTGAAGCAGGGCAGCCCTAAGGCCTTGCCAGCTCCCTTGACCTTGGGCACAGTGTAGAAGCCAGACATGGTCCTTGTTTGCATTTTGGGGAGAAGACTGGTGGGGAGTGAGGTGGAGAGGTGCCTTGCTCTACTGTTGGAGGCTAGTGAGGACCATTCAATAAACAAAATGAAGAAAATAAACAGTGACTGTAACAGCAGCATTGGCGAAGCTGAGTGTGGAGTGGAGTGTTTCTGAGGTGTCTCTGGCAGGCCAAGGTTCTGCTCTGCCCAGAGAAAGCCTGGAAGGTGAGGCATGGTGCTTCAGTCATACCAGATAGGCGAGGACACTTGCAGGGGAACCTGACAGATGCTGCCAGTCCCAGGCAAGTCCCAGGCCATTGGCCCTGCTCAGAATGGTCTTTCCCAGTCATTACTGGTGCATCTTTAGCTTTAGCAGCAGCTCCGGCTTCAAAAGAGGGATCAGTCTGGATCAATGATGCTGGGCAACATGGAGAAACAGCTGGGGGGATTTGTCTGAGGACCCCACTGCCATCCTCTCTAAGCCTCTGTCTCCTTGATCCATAATGTTAGGAAAGGTTCCATCATTTGACTTTGAGAGCTTCTTGCTCTGCTTTCTTTGGGAACAGTCTGGGGTTCCTCCTGCTACTTTCTGCCCAGATCTCCCTTCGTTTTCCCAGGTGGTACCTCTAGGCATCTCAGAACACAATTCCCTGGGCTCCAAGCTTCCCTGGGAATCTTGTCCCAAAGCTTCCTGTTCATCTGCTTGTAGACTCAGCATTTCAAGGGCCTACCTGTAAAAAAGCGGAGAAAGCAATGGCCTTCAGCACCCTAATTGTGCAGCTGCAAGGCAATTCCAGCTGGCCTGTAGTGCAGCCCAGCTATTCTCAAGGTTGGTTCTGCAGCAAAGCAAGAGCAATCCACAGAGAGACGGCAAGTGACAAGGGAGACCAGGAGCATCCTTCCTTCCTCTGCCCCTTTGCTTCCCTTGGCTTCCCAGGGCTACTATCCCTGCTTTTCCGATAATTCAGTGGTAAGTCCAAATGGCCACCTGGGAATAAAACACAGTATGATGGTTCTTTATATCCATACAGTGTTTCACAGTTTTAAGAGCATTTTTATCTAGTCACCTAAACTGAGTGCACACCCTTAAGGCACAGGGTGAAAATCAGGCAGGAGTAATTATGAAACATTATTTCTACTTCAGTTGGAACTTCAAGCCAGAATTTGTTTTCTTCTGATCCAACCTACTGCTGATCTCTCTGCTAACATAGTTTGCACCTGACTCCAGTGTGTCCTCCTGTCCACACAGCTAAATTCTTGCTGTGCTGTTAGCCTGGTGCGCCCATCTGCTTGCTCCCCACCTCCATCCTTCCCATTATGCTATGACCAATTCCCATTCCACAACTGTTGATTTCACTTAATTGCACCCAAATGTGATGCACACTCTCATTATTTCCTCTCTCTTCCTGCTTCTCCCTCTTACTTCTTTTTCTTCTTTCTCTGCCCTTTTCTTCCCTCCTTTGACCCCATGCTGGATGGTATTTGCTGTCCATCGGCATTTCCCATGACATCTATAATCTCCCTTGTTATCTCAGGGGCTGGATGCCCGGAGACTATACATTTCAGACCCCCTGGCTTCCAGGTAAGAAGCACTCAGGTATATTTGGAAGGCTGAAGAGACTTCTCCTTCTCTGGCAGAAGTATGGCAGATATGTGGCCTCTAGCACTTAGGAGTTTCTGCGTGGAACTCTCCATGTGCTCTTGTCACTCACAGCTTTAGAGTTAAGGAAAGCTATGAAATCTGTGGCAGTTTCTTGAAGTTTCCTGACCCTGGCATATAGTAGCAACTTGATCTCTGGAGTATGGTTATAGTAGTGTAACCCAAAAGCTAGTGGCAGCTTCCCTAAATAACCTTCCTTTTGCCCAGTCAATAATTTTGCTCATTAATTCTCTTCCTGCTTGAAATACCCACAGCAACGATTCTCAAAGAGTAGTTATTCACCAGCAAGCACCACCATCACCCAAGAACCTATTAGAAATGCAAATTCTTGGGCCTGGACTCAGAGCCACTGAACCAAAAACTCTGGAGCTGATATCAAGCACTCCGTGTTTTGACAAGCCCTCCAAGTGTCTGTGATGCTCACTCTGTTGGAGAGCCACTGGCCTATTGGGATGTTCATTTTCTTATCATAAACAGTGACTAAAAGACCCACAGCTTCTCGATGTGTGTAGCTTTCTCATAATTATAAAATACTGGGTTTATTATAAAAATTTTGAGGGAAAAAAAGAAATTTGGAAAAGTACACAAAGTGTGAACAAGAAAAAAAAAACCCAGGAAATTCCACTCTTGAGAATTAACTATTATTAACCTCTTGGTTTATTTCCTTCTACTCGTCTCTCTATGTATGCACATTTATGTGTGAAGTTATATAACTGGTTTGTTTTGGATCTGATTTTTTTTCATATGCCATTATCTGAGAACATTTCTCTGTGCCATTAAATATGCTTATTTAAGGCCCACTTAGTGGTCCATGTTATGGGAGCGCCATAATTAATTAGCCATGCTGCTATTATAGAGTCTTTATGTTTGTTTCTGAGATTTGCTATTTTAAATGAATGCTACACTGGACATTCTTAGATAAAGTGTTGTCCCATTGCTGGTTGTTTCATTGACATGAAAAGATAAATTAGGATAAGGATGTAAAGAGATTGAGCCAGGGCAGTGCTAGGTCCTTCCCAGAGGAATGGCTCCTGATGTGTGAAATAAGGAAGGCCTTGTGGAAATTACTAGTTAGGTGGGAAGTCAAAATGGGAAAGAAGAGAGGAATTTAAGAAAGTTGCTTAGCATTTATTTCTAAGTTTGAATGATAGTTGTGAGAATAGAGGTATTTTGGGAGGAAGTAGATGCGAAATGAAGGAAAGTGAGTGATTTTTTTTTTTTGATAGTTTAATAATCCAGTTCAAAAGGTATTATGTTTTTGTTGTTCATGAGGACACAGGACTCACCCAAACCTGAGCCTGTGGAGGCTGGGTGCATTCTGCTCTGAGAATTTCCATTGATGCTGGATGGACTGAGGTCTTCCTGAGAAGTCCAGGCTAAGGTCTGGGGACATTATAGGTGTTCCAGTGATACCTGCTGCCTGAATACTAATGAAAAAAAAAGTAGTTGGATAGAATATTACTAAAATCCAAGACGGGTATAATATTATCTCAAATGTCACAAGATTTAAGGATTCTCTATAAAATCCCAATGGATCTGCTTCCCAACATGCATGGAAAAAATAGATATCCTTGCCCCTTTTCTGTTTTCTTGTCAGTCTGTGTCCAAATATTTATTGGAGATCTAACACATTCTTGGTGTTTTTGCTGTATAAGAAATAAGACAAAGTTCTCCCTTCCTTCAAGGAGCTTATGTTTTATGTTTTGAAGACTTATGATAAATATTCAAACACATCAATAGTGCTATGAGAGAATTAAAAGAGTTTAGCCTGCTCCACAGTGACCAGGCTGGTGAGAGCTAGTGCTTCTTTTGTCATTTCACAGATCCAGCTACAATGGTAGTGTCTCAGGTTTTATGCTTTAAGAAGCTTCATGTGTTAGTGCCCCAGTCCTAGTGATATGGGTAGTGGCCAGTACTTGGCATGACTTGGTTAGGAATGAAACAATACAGTCAATATATGAGTAATCAATAACATTAAGAACAATGTGCTTAAGGACACCTAGCTGTAGTGGCAAATATGTTCTTTTCCCATGCTGCTTCTGGTCAATTGACAGGAGCTCTTTAGAATAGTCTTGAGAAAAATTTGTTTTTCATTTAAAAATTCTTTTAATATTTAATCATTTTTTTTTGAGAGAGAAAGAACACGAGTAGGGGAGTAGCAGAGAGAGAGGGAAACACAGAATCTGAAGCAGGCTTCAGACTCTGAGCTGTCAGCACAGAGCCTGATGTAGGGCTCAGCTCAAACCCACAAATCGTGAGATCATGATCTGAGCCAAAGCTGGAAGCTTAAGTGACTGAACAACTCAGGCACCACAATCTTGAGAAGAATTCTTGAATGAAGAATTCCAATTTCAGAAAGAAGTAGAAGATGAAGCATAAGGAGTGATTATTGTTTTGATACCCTTAGAATCCAACCAAGGGTAGTATGTGTTTAGGTAAATTCATGCTTATGGTTTATGAGGACACAAGGACTTAGCCCAGCCTTTTTCTATCTGATCCAAGACATAAGCCAATGAGAAAGGATGCAATGATTGATTGGTGATGTCTGCCATGAGCCCAGTGTAACTATGGTGGTCCAGCTGCCTACTCTAGTTCTATCGACAATAGTATTGTTCTATCCAGGTCCGAATCCACAAAGAGACAGGACATTTTGGTCACTGCACAAGGATTAGGATACTAGGTATTATTGAAAAATGTCTGAAATATAGTATAACCCTGTAGTGGATGATAAAGCCTTAGATGTTTTTGGAGACAGCTTGGAATATAAGAAAGACCAGTGAACTTCGTAATGGCATAATCCTTACAGTCTAGATTTTTTTGGAACACTAACAAATTGTGTAAACTTGAGAAGGTCAATTTGTTTTGCTAAGCATCAGTTTATATATATATATATATATATATATATAAAGAAGAAATATATGTATATATTTCTTCTATATATATTTATACACACACATATATAGTTATAATTGTATATATAATTCAACCTAATAATCCCTGTTCTTCCTACTTCACAGAGATTTTATGGGGATCAAAGGAGATCATGCATGGAAGAGCACTTTTTAAGTGCTAGACAAGAACAAGTGATCATCATTAGTTTGTTGGTTACGGTGGAAGCTGCTTCTTTCCTCCCCTACCTTCCATTCTTTTTCAAAGATGTGGCCATTTATGAACCAGAAAGAGCAGTTAAACTTCTACCTGCATGCTTCTCTTATTGAAATGATTTAAAGCCATGTGTAAGTAGCACATAAATTTATTATAACTTTGGTCAGAACTGAGGAAGTGTCTCTATACACACACATGCAATCACCTCTCAGCATCCAACAGTGAAAAATATTGCAGCCTCATAAAAAACAAAGCCACCTTCTTCCCAACTCCTGACAGCTCAAATGTCCTGAGAAGAAATGGGAAAGGTTCATTCTACACACCTGTGCAGTGGAGTTTTTATGAATCAGACAAATCTTGAGTCTCTCAGGTAACGTCAGACCTGAGAGTAATGCGCACACTCCCTGTATTTTCGGCCTGCTTCCTGGTGATTTACCCAGGTGGCTCTCCAGGCACAAGAGTGTGGAACCTCTATTTATTCACTCCAAAGAAACAAACAAACAAAAAGTTAGCCTTGAGACCAAGTTAATCAAAAAGTTTTTAATAGAATACTTGAAGGACCCGAGGCAAGCACTTGGAACCATAAACAGGTGGCACAAATCATTTTTAGCCTTGTTAGAGAATAGAGAGCAAGCTGCTGCAGGAGATTATTTCCCGAGTAATTAATCTGCATGTTGCCACCCGGACATTTATTCATATGGGGGCATGGAATCCCATCTGTAAGGCCAGTTGTTAGAATTGGTGAGAAAAGACTTCCTTCTTTATTTATTTATTAGAAGAGAGAGGGAAAGTGGAGAGAGCCCTTGTGGTTATATTTCAGGTTGAAGCAAATCAAATACTCCTCTAGGCGTTAATGTTTGAAAGGGGCCAAATGGCTGATGCAGGAGGGTCTTTTACTTTCATATTCAGAAAGGAAGGACATTGTGTGTGTGTGTGTGTGTGTGTGTGTGTGTGTGTGTGTGTGCACGTTGTGGGTACATCTAATTTGGTAGTAGCTCCCTGAAGGTACTCTCTTAAGTGTGAAGTGAGATGTTGAGAAGCATTGGTTCATTTGGCCACTTGGGCAGTGCTGCAGTAGCCCATACAGTGCCTCTTGAGAGTTTAAAACAGGCCCTTGCTCAAGACCTCTTACTTCCATCTGCTGGAAAGCTGTCACAGTACATCTACTATGTTAAAACAAGATACTTTACTGCCACCTGCCAGAAAATGGTCATAATAAGAACGTAGATCTAAAGTGTCTTCAAAGTGAAGGCCACCTGCTTAGATATGTTGCTCCTCTGTATCACATGACCTAAACAATCATACATTCAGGCACCCCACTGATGCTACATTTAGCAAATTAATGGGGATAACTGACTAGCTAGGTGAATAAAGGCTCATACAGAACTTATAGCATATACTAGAATAATTTGAGTGGTATACATAGCTGAATTTTAAAAATACCAATACAACTTTTATTAAATATTTTCATAGAAAGGGATTTTTAAACATAAAAATATTTTAAAAAATTTATTATTGAGAAAGAGTGCACACACACATGTGCATATGAGGATGAGGAGGGAAGGGGCAGAGAGCGAGGAGACAAAGAATCCTAAGCAGACAACTCGCTGTCTCGAACTCAATAATAGTGAGATCATGACCTGAGCAGAGATCAAGAGTCAAATGCTTAACCCACTGAGCCACCCAGGTGCCCTATGTATAAAAATAATTTTTAGGGGCGCCTGGGTGGCTTAGTCGGTTGAGCGTCTGACTTTCGCTTAGGTCATGATCTCGCGGTTGTGGGTTCGAGCCCCGCGTCGGGCTCTGTGCTGACTGCCAGCTCAGACCCTGGAGCCTATTTCAGAGTCTGTATCTCCCTCTCTCTCTGACCCTCCCCTGCTCATGCTGTCTGTCTCTCTCTCTCTCTCCTAGAAATAAATAAAAAATATTTAAAAAATAATAATTTTTAAAAATTACTAAGGGAAATAAATATGACTTATAAAAGAGTTTAAAACTGTAGCAAGTATCTAACTGAAATCACTATAAATCAAATTTAAAACAGACAACTGAGAAAAAAATATCTTCCATTAATAAAACAAAGAAATAATGATCCAAATAAGTTGGTATGCATTGATTAGGAAAAAAAAACAAGTCCTCAAATAATAGAAAAAGTTTTGTGAATTACAGAAAAGGGAATAAAATAACTAACACAGTCTTTAGGTTTATTAGAGATCAATTAAGTAAAAATTAAAACACCCATTAATAATGTCTTTCATTTATAAAATTAGAAAAATTTATTTTTTTCCTTTTTTCCTTTATATTTTAGTTAACATACAGTGTGATATTGATTTCAGGAGTAGAATTTAGTGATTAACCACTTACATATAGCACCCAGTACTCATCACAACAAGTGCCCTCCTTAGTACCCATCACCTAGCCAGCCTAACTCCTACCATCTTCCCTCCACCAACCCATAGTTTGTTCTGTATCATTAATAGTCTCTTGTGGTTTGTTTCTCTCTCTTCTCTCCCTCCATCTTCCCATATGTTCATCTGTTTTGTTTTCTCAATTCCACATATGAGTGAAATCATTTGGCATATTTCTTTCTCTGACTGACTTATTTCACTTAGCATAATGCATTCTAGCTCCATCCACATCATTGCAAATGGCAAGATTTCATTCTTTTTGATGGCTGCGTAATAGTCCATTATATATATATACCACATCTTTTTTATCCATTCATCAGCCAGTAGACATTTGGGCTCTTTCCATAGCTTGACTATTGTTATTAATGCTGCTAAAAACATTGGGGTGCATGTATGTCTTTGAATCTGTATTTTTGTATCCTTTGGGTAAATACCTGGTAGTGCAATTGATAGGTCATAGATCTATTTTTAGTTTCTTGAGGAACATCCATACTGTTCTCCAGAGTGGCTGCATCAGTTTGCATTCCCACCAACAGTGCAAGAAGGTTCCTCTTTCTCCATATCCTCACCAATACCTGTTGTTTTTTGTGTTGTTAATTTTAGTCATTCTGACAGGTAGTATCTCTTCATGGTTTTTATTTGTATTTCCCTAATGATGAGTGATGTTGAGCATCTTTAAAATTAGAAAAATTTAGGTGGTGCCTGGGTGGCTCAGTCGGTTAAGCATCTGACTTTGGCTCAGGTCATGATCTCACGGTTCGTGGGTTCGAGCCCCGCGTCGGGCTCTGTGCTGACAGCTCAGAGCCTGGAGCCTATTTCAGATTCTCTATCTCCGTCTCTCTCTGACCCTTCCCTGCTCACGCTGTCTCTCTCTCTCAGAAATAAATAAATAAAATTTTAACAAAAAAAAAATAAAAATAAAAAATAAAGTCAGAAAAATTTAAAAATTAATCAATTCAATGCTAGCACGGGCGTGTTCTTGGAGTATAAATGTGTACAAACTTCCTGTATGGCAATATGGCATCATGAACTAAGAACCTTTGAATCAATAATGCCATCACCACAACTCCATTCACAGGAGATCACCAGAAATACGGAAATGCTAAAGTAAGACAAAGGTTATTATGATAAATTCATATGCTTTTGTACTTCTTAACCCTTAGGAGTGATACTTAGGGAAAAATTTATGTCTTGAGGAAATGCTCCCAAAAATGTCAATTGAAAACATAGTTTATACAACTGCATATATTGGGGCTTCCCAAAGTTGGGTTTGGTGGTTGGCCTTCAAAGCATCTGAAACTTCTGGTGCATATGTATTTTTTTCTGGGACAAGTGTTCATGATTAGTACCTGGTGCTTCAATAGATCCATGATCCAAAGGAGACAAGAAGCTATAGTAGAATGAAACCAAGCCAGAGCCACTGACTTGTGGCATGAACACCTCTCCTTTCCCTCACCCCTGCTAGGGCCTTAATGTGCCAGGCACTGTGCCAGCAGCTATAGACAGATTGATGAGCAAAAGCTGTGCCGTAAGGCAGCTCTGTCTTGTTGGGAACACAGATGTTAATCAAAGTAATCATATAAATACCTGTACAATGACACAGTGGATAAGTGCCTTGAAGCCAAATTCCAGGGTGCTAGAGTGGGTCTTAAATGAGATGATGAATGTGTATCTAGTGCTTAACATAGGTAAATGTATAACTGATATCTAATGGGTTGGGGATTTCACGAGTCACAGCTATCTACAGGATGGAGAGAAGGCATTGGGTAGTGGAGCTTTCTTCATAGAACTGATTTTACTATCACTCTGAGACCCAGCTTGCTCATCTAGCAGGCAGTGCCAAACAGACCCGTGAGGGTAAATCAACCCTGTCTTGTGTCTTTCATTCAAATTCAGTCTCATCCCCTTCATAGCTCTGTCCATGGCCTGGGTAAGTCTATGGAGTCACAGTTGCCTACAGTTGCCTACCTTGATTCTTTTTGGATGAGTTACAGGCAGTCCTTTGAGGCCTCCCCCCTTGCTCCTCCAGGCAACCTATTGAAACTGGGATGGCAATGCATTCTCTCTGCTACTATTTGGGCCTCTTGCTGGAGCCTGAAAAGTTTATTTATCCCTTCTATATTGCTTTTAAGTTGGGACTTGTGATGTCCCCGTGCAGTTCGCTGCTGTCCTGACTTGTCCCACACTAATCCTGTGGGATGGGCCGGCAACACTTTCCCTCCCAAGCTGCAACCAGGAGATGGCACATCAGAGCATCTTTCTCAGGTGCTCAGGGCCAGCTGCATGGGCATGGACCAGAGTAGATGCAAGGGCTCGCTGCTCAGGAATGGCTGTGCTTGATTTAATGCTTTGCTGTCACTGGCTTGAAATTCTTAATCATTTTATCTTTAACTTGTGTTTTGTAAGTAAAGTAATGCACACACACGAGCAGAGGAGAGATACTCAATTTGTACATCCACCATTTCTTCCTGCCCTATTCTCATATATTGTTCATGATGCCTGATGACACAATGTTCATGCGGACCCCGATGTGTAAGTGGTGATGAAGGAGATACAGAACAAGCACAGGTAAGTGTGATGCTTCTGTGAGTAAGTGGGGCACTAACAACCCTGAGAGGTCACACTTTCCATTTGAACCAGAACTTGCATTGCATAGAGGAAGAAGGAAGGCAATGGTGTTCTAACAGAGGCAACCTAGGAACACTATTATATTCTTTCTTATGTTCCTTTCCTCTATTGACCACCACTCAGTTGAAACTGATGATAGAGAAGGGAATAGAAAGAGCTGCCCATAGTTTCTTTCCCTTTCAGGCCTTCCTTACTCATCAGAAGCCAAAGGTAGAGAGTGTTGGTAAAAGGTGCATGTAGTAAGAAGAGAAATAGGGTCACCTGGGTGGCTCAGTTGGTTAAGCGTCTGGAATTTGGCTCAAGTCATGATCTCATGGTTCATGAGTTTGAGCCCCATGTCGAGTCCCATGTGGGGCTCTGTGCTAACAGCTTGGAGCTTGCTTGGAATTCTCTCTGTGCCCCTCCCTCACTTGCACATGTGTGCGCGTGTTCTCTCTCTCAAAAATAAATAAATGAACATTTAAAAAAAGAAGAAAACGCGTTGAGTTAGTTTTGTGCTGTGCTTCCACTGTCCTGGAAAGAACAGAATGCATATGCATGTACAGGCTATGAAATAAGAGTTGTGTAATTTCAGTGATTCTGCTTATGGGTCAAACACTCTCAAATTTGCATTTGAAACTGGCATTGCACAATATGAAGTAGGCTGGTAAAACTCAGCTAATAATTTAAAATTGTAATTTTTCTTTACTTAGAATCACATTAAGTAGCAAATAAAAAAAACTCCACAACCAGCTGAGGGAGAAGTAGCAGAAGAAAAATAATTCTCAGAATTCCTTCCTGACTTTTCTTACCCCTGGACAAAGTGTGAAGGGGTGGAGTGGGACAAAAGTGTCACACTGCTTTGTGTACCTTATATATTCCTGCTTAAAATTCAAATCTTTTCCCTTAAACTCAAGTTTCCCCAACCCGTGTTTCTAGCTCCTCTAAGGGCCAGATAGGAGGGGCCAGTTTCAGTGTCTCTGCTCTCCTGGGAAAAAAGCTGTGGGCTCTAGCTGGGAGTGGTGTCTTCTGAACTTAGTAATTGTGAGTCTGGGTCTCAGCTTTTAGGGCTGCCTTGTCTCCACAACTACTCATTTTCCACTTAGCTGGGGCTTCTGGGAGAGAAGGACAGGCAAGGGGCAAGAGGAATTCAGGGAGAACATAGGGACACAGTCCATTGTGTTTCAGACACTTTAGAAGCACCTGCTATTTAGGGCATGGCCTTCTCCTTGAGGAGCACAGTGGACATGAGGAAGGAGGCAAAGGAGCCGGTGAGGAAGGAACATGGCCTGGGTGCAAGGATGGGAATACCCTTGGTGAGATTTTCAGGCCTCCATAAAGCACTGGCTTCAGCATCCTTTCTAGGAATTATTCATCACCATGGCACCTTTCATTTTAGGCAATTGGCATATTTTTATTCATGAAAAAAGATAAAATATCCTTGTGCAAGGGAGACCCCTGAGGATGGCCGTGCTCGGGATGGCTGATGGATTTCTTTACAATGTGGCTTCATGCAGCTAGGCAACTTAGGTACTTATGGTCAGTGGAGTTTTCCTTTGATGGGGGATGGTGATCTGAGATCTTTAGACTTTGGGTACTTCAGAATTCACATGCAGGCTCTGTGCTCACAGAGGCTGTGGTCTTTTGCCTGTAAGCCTGGGTGACTATCCCCAAGAGACCAGCAGTGGTGTGATGTAGGCCAACTCTCCAGTTTCACCTCTAAGGCACAGGAGGGAGCCTCTACAGGTCACCAAACAAGAGCTGAGTTGTCCTCTGTAAAAATTGTGCATCTCTTGAGTGAGAAGAAGCCCTAGCACTAGCAGTTGGGAGGTCAACCAAAGCAGGGAGGGCTAACTTTCTGTGACGAAGAGCTCCTCTTCATTTTCTAGAATCTGAGAATCCTAAAGTGATGGTGGAGGGGCAGATCCCCTCTTTTGGGGATGGAGAGGGAGGAAGGAGTAAGGAGACAGAGTAGCTGAGGCACTTCTTCCTGAAAATCCCACCTGACCAGGGAGAAGGACAGTCAGAGCAATGGCCCCATCTGCAATGGACACGAAGTTTCCTTATGCCCCCTGGCTTAGAGGGCAGAGAAGAGGTGGGATTGCAGATATCCCATAAGAAAGCAGAATTCATCTTTAGGATAGAAAAATAAATACTGAGGATAGAATGTCCTTCTACAAGAGGTTGGCCAAGATGGCACTTGAATGTCTTCATGGCCAGGGACAGGTCAGGGTTGTGGAGGCTGAAAGAGGCTTTCTGGGGGAGAAGGGCTCCACTGTTGACTGTTACTTCCCTTCCTTTTATATTTTCCTTCTTCTCCATGTTTTGATCTTCTACTACTTCTGTGTTTCTGTTTCTCCTTTGACTGGCTTTTCTATCCTTGTAGAAGCAGTCAGAGGAGGCTCCCAGCAGGTGAGAAGGAGGCAGGAGATAAGAAAGAAAGTGAGGCAGCAGGAAATCAGACAGTCCTGTTGTGGAGCCAGAGGTCAGAGCACTTGGAGGTCAGTGTCTCTGGTATGAGGGATCATATCTCTGTTAGAGGTATAAACACACAGGGTAGCTTTTGAAATCTTTTCCTCGCCTACAGTACACATCGAGGAGGTGGTTGCAACAATTTTTTTGATTAAGTTGAAAACAAACAAATGAACAAATTCCTTGAGAAGAAAATAATTTCACCTTCCACAGTTTCTTATTGTTGTTTTTGCTTACCTTTGTATGGATTTCTGCTCTGCTTTCATTCTCTACTTTGCCTTCTTTCTTGGAGTGTAAGTCAGGGCTAGAAAAGTAGGCTTGAGAATCAAGGTAATTGTTAAGTAGCATAAAGAAAGAGCCTGAAATATCTGATGAAGCAAATCTATAAAGAGATTTAAAAAAAAAAAAACAAACTTTGGAAGGGAGGCGCCTGGGTGACTTAGTCACGTTAAGCCTCTGACTCTTGATTTCAGCTCAGGTCATGGTCCCAGAGTCTTGGGACTAAGCCCTGCATTGGGCTCAGAATTGAGCTTGGAGCATGCTTAAGATTCTCTCTCTCTCTCCCTCTGCCCCACTCCCCTGTTTGTGCACTCTCTCTCTCTCAAAAATTAAATTAATTAATTAATTAATTAAAGACTTCTGATGATAATACTTTTTTAAAATGATTTTTTAATGTTTATTTTTGAAAGAGAGAGACAAAGCATGAGTGGGGCAGGAGCAGAGAGGGAGACACAGAATCCAAAGCAGGCTCCAGGCTCCAAGCTGTCAGCACAGAGCCCAATGGGAGGCTTGAGCCCACAAGCCATGAGATCATGACCTGAGCTGAAGTTGGATGCTTAACCAACTGAGCCACCCAGGTGCCCTCAGATGATAATACTCCTAACTATTGATTCCAAATCTGATATATTTAAGAGCTTTCTATGTATCATCTCATTTAATCCACTCAATGACTCTCTAAAACTACAGCACAGATAGATTACATTAAAGGTCAAGAAGAAGTCAATAAGTGCCTAAAAGTGAGAGAAAAGAAGAAACCAAAAAGAAATGTGGTAAAGCAAACCATATGGAAGAGGAAGGTGAGTGCATTAAATACACCTCACTACTCCCCTTTTTGTGCCTGTAACAAGCATGTTAATCAACCACTACATCCTAGATGTAACTTGACGGTCTTCTCAACACAACACTTTAGGCAGCCATGACCAATTGGTAGAAGTGGGCACTCAATTTAAAATTTATTTGCTACTCTTCCTTGATGCTGTAAGAAAAGCAGATGAACGTTCCACACAGGGAATGGCCACAAGAGACCAGGTACTTCAGAGGGTCTATCTCAAAAACATAGAGTTTGTGCTGAAGGCCCCTGTTGGTGCTTGTAATGAGAATGATGTCTGTTATAATGGTAGAAGGAACTCTGTATCATGAGGAGTTAAAAAGGTGAGGGAAGGAGAAGTAGAGGCTGCAGGTAGGTCACCTGTTCTGAGAGTTTGTCATAAGTTCTCTGATGAGAGCAAGGTCGGGTAAGTGAGAGGAACACTTACAAAACTGTAGTGTTACAAACATGAACAAAAGAAGGCAAAAATAGAAAAATACCTGACTTTCACCTTTTCCTCCTTAAAAATAATGGCCAGATTAACAATGGTCTCCAAATGTCAAACACATCAGATAATTAGTTTCAATGACATTAATCGGCCAGGCTTCCCTCTACTGATGTGGGACATGTGTTTCAAAGCCTTGTTCCTCATTGTCTCAATGGCCACTTTTGTATTTTTAAGAACAGATCTCACTGTGAGTAATTGCAAAGCGTGGGCTCGCTTAGTAATTTCAGTTCCAGAACTATTCCTCTTGACCTGACCATGATGTCCCCACAGACTCTGCCTTGACTCCTACAGAGGCTCAGTTTCCATGAAGATCCCAAAATTACTGCATCCACCTCCTCCCTGTGTACCATCCCACTGGTGACTAACAAATGACCTGCCACCCACCCAAGGCACTTTTTCGCCAACCCCCTCCATAAAAAATACTTCTACTAAATGCTCACAAACTAACCCCATCTGAGATTACACCCCAAACCAGGCCTTCCTTTCTCTCACCAGGCCACCTGTCCCCATGAGTGGCATATCTCTTGACCACTGTGCTGCACTTTGTAGCTGGGGCAAGTCTCAGCATCAACTGTCCAAACACAGGCAAGCGGGGAAGCCGGGTTATAGTCCGGTCAGGGTGGATGACATTTTCCTTGTGTCATATCTTCTAGGAGGTACCACAACCTTTCTCCTGCGTGGGTTCTGTGTTGAATAACAGAAGCCAAGATGTGTTGAGCAACTTCTCTCTGCCAAGCGCTTTACACATGTTAGTTCTAATCCTTATAACAGCTTGGCAGGGTAGGAACTTGGGGTAGACAGAGAGAGATGCCACTCAGGTCTCGTTGCCTAGCTGTGGGAGTGCAGTCAGGAAATAGCTTCTACCTGTTGGCTCCCTCGGGGTCTCCCTCAGCTGTAGAGAGCTGCCTCACTGGAGGTTATGTCTTTGCTGGGGCAGTCTGCATCTAGTGACTGAGTGAGATGCCTGTATAATACCCAGCCACTTCAGCCTGATGTGGGGCATTCTGTCAGACAGTAGTCAGGTTCCAGAGCTCCTGGATTTGTTCAGCGTTTATCAAAGTTCACCTTCTCCCTCTGGCAGTTCTGCTTCCTTCCCTTTCCCTTCTCAGGTGCTGGCCCTTCATAAACACCTTGTACCCCACATTCTACCTCAGCCTTGCTCCTAATCCTGTGCTTCTTATTCTAAAAACTGGGCGACAGCACCTTTTATTGGTTATTATGGTTTTGATAAAGATTAAATAAGATCATACATGTTTTGTATTTGAGTGCTTTGTACAGTGCCTGGCATATAGAACATGCTCGATAGATATTGGCCGTTACATTATTGCCCAGTTACACAGCTAGGAAGTATTGGGTCCAGGATTCCAGCCCATCTACCTATCCCTGGAGGCCAGCCACAAAATTTGCTTGGAACTCTCCCATGAGACTTTTCATTTGCTGCTTTGTTTCACACTTATTTGCCTTATTTGTCATAACTCTGTCTTCTAGACACCTAAGGCCTTGGGCCAGAAGTTATGCTGTATCCACTCCCAACTCCCAAGTCTCAGCAGGGTCCTTATACATGGAGAGATGCTTGGTTGCTGATCAAATCGCTGTGTGACTGACTTAATCTCCAATTATTTTCAATTTCCAGTGGGTCCACAACAAAATTTAGATCACTTAAGATGCCCCAGTTTTACTACTCAGTTTCTGGGTTTCTCAGTCTTCTCTATGACTATTAATGTGACTCCTTAGTTAATTAACCTAAACAACGACCAGAATAGGTCCAGGAGGTAACCTATGTTGGACTAAGCCACGGGGGGTTGCATGAGAGGCGGGAGCAGGAAACATATCAAAGGGCTGCACTGTACACAGCCCAGAGTCTTTCAGCAGTGTCTGTTGAGCAGAGAACACTGGACTGGTCCTGCGATGGCACTTGGTGTGGTCCCCTTGCTCTAGGGTGAGGGATATGAGGAAAGCTTCCCTACCCTAGCAACTTCTATCTAGCAAAAGAAGCTTCCTGATGAGTTTTCCCACTCACGTTTATGAGCCAAGCACATAGATGTAAGACTGGGAGGATTTGTCCAAATTCTGAAAAATTGGAACATAATAGCTTCTACAGCAGAATAGACTCTGGCAGAATAATCTGAGAAAGCCTTTCTGACGAGAAAGTAACACGAGCTTATCATGCAACAAGTCAGCTTTGGGGAGCCAGTCTTCTCTCTGATCTTCCTGAGAGCCGTTCTTGCCACAACGAGAGATGGGAACTGACTATCAGGTGGCCCTAGTCCAGATTTTGAGAAATTTTAGTTTTCCTTTTGTCTACTTCCTCTATTTCCTTTTGTTTATGAGGGAGATTCTAAACAGGAACACTGCTTAATGTCTTAGTCCTTTCCAGCAGAATTAAATTTTTAAAAGTAAACAAAGGAGAGAAATGCATGACTGAAAGATTTTAGTGGTGGAATTTCAGATATGGAGATACCTTCCTACACCAGCCATTGCCTACACTGTGCATTCAAAGCAGGCTCTGCTCACTCTTTCTCTGCCACACCATCTATCGAGGGCTGTGCAAGTATGAGATGCTGCATTTTTAGGGAGAAGTATTACTATAATGTTGGCTCTTTTGGACCAAAGTACATCACATAATTTAGGGATGTAGTTTATAGGATGCACAGTAGGAAAAATTAAAGCATATACACTAAGGAATGGAGAAAAAATCATTTTCACATCAGGATTACAGTAAGACGGAACAAGTGAGGCAGAAAGCAGTTTGGACTGGCAAGAACTCCCTGGCTAGTTAGAGTTCCTCCTTAAGGATATGGTAGGGTAACATATAGTTGTTGTATGGGCTTGGATCCAATGCCTTTCTGTTATGACAAAAAAAAAAAAAGTACATTTCCCCCAGATTATAAAATTCTACTGCTTATTGTAGAAAATTTGTAAAACAGATAAAGAGATGAAAATTAAAGCCATCCAAAAAAATTTTACTCCCTGGAATAAGCCAATCCTGACTTCCCTAATGGCTTTTAGAAATCATAACATATGTTTTTTTTTTTTTTTCAGAAAGACTGTAATATTTGTGAATAATGGCAATACTGTTTTTTCCTTGTTAATCGATTTACTTCTGATTTCTTTTTTAAAAAAATCTCACTCTGATGGATAGCGCATTTTGTAGGACAATGCTGAAGAGAACTTGGGATGAAGGACAAAGTATCTTGTAAAGCTTCTAACGTTTCAAAGGTATAAAATTACTGTCATTTATAATAAAAACTGTTCACCAACTACAAATGTACAAGTTATGTTTCTTTGACTTGATGAAGAGCATCCACCCAAAACCTATTAAAAATATCCTCCTTTTGAAACACAGTGCCCATGTCCATGAGGATTAGTGCATGTCATGTTGTTGGAGGAAACCTAGAAATCAAAGAGTAATGAATACTAATATTATTCAGATAGTAAAATGGGCATTTTTGTAAATCAAAGCTTTTCTGGAAAAAAAACTAACATATAGTAGTCCAGTTTACTATTTTGTCAGAAACTGAATACCCATACTCAATTTTGCTTGCTGCTTTTTAAAACTAATATTAAAGCAAATGATTTTATAATTTTGTCACAAACTTTTATGTATGTATGTATGCATTTGTTTGAGAGAAGAGCATGAATGTGGGGGAGCAGGAGAGTGAAAGAGAGAGACAATCTTAAGCAGTCTCCACACTCGGCATGGAGCCCAATGTGGGGCTTGATCCCACAACCCTGAGCAGAAGCGAAGTCAGACGCTCAATCAACTGAGCCATCCAGGTGTCCCTAACAAACTATTTATAAACATAATTCTAATTGCAATATATCTAATGTTATGAATATACCATAATTTATTAAATTATTCCCTTAAAAGCTATATTTCTCACATTTTGAAATTAACTATTAATAATGCTGGGATTGACACGGAGTGTAAATTTTTTTCCATATTTTGGGCTCTTTTAATGTATTTATTTATTGTCCTGTTTCTTTTATGAAGAAATTACATGGATAAAAATTTACATATAATAAAAAAATTGAGTTAAGAGGAAGGGAAACTATTGATAGGAAAACAATAAAATACGGTATAGGAAAAATTAATATTATCTTTTCCTTTAATTAAACCAAAAATCTAAGATGACTAGAGGCCTAAAGGGAGAGGGAAACATGGCTATATATGTGTTTTGCATTGTCCATAAGCCAAAATCAAATGAGATGCTCAGGAGAAGCACATTTTCCCCTAACATTGTTATGAGCAATGAAGAAACCCATAGTGTAATGTTGCTATGCAATTTGGTAACAGTGGTTCTAAGAAGGTCAAAACAATGTGTTTTGTTTATACAACTTCCTGGAAGTCTGTCTTCATCCATGGATAACATTCAGAATATCTTCCACAGCAAGCTGAATCTGGGGACTGTGAAACTTCTGACCTTGTCTGCCAGGTTTGTGTGTTGGATTTTGGCACATGGAGATTTGAAGCTGTTGCCATTAGTCTTGTCTTTTGGAGTACATTGGTTTTGTATATCCTCTCAGTCCGCCCTCAGCCCCAAGAGAGGCTCTTGATGGCGCTCCCCTGGCAACTGCCAGTGGCCCACGTGTGGCAGTGAGAGCTGAGTGGCCTAATTATAACAAGGATGAGCTTATTTATTCCTTTTCTTTTCCTACATTTGAACAGGGAAGACAAAGCTCTGGTTATGACCAGAAGCTATCTGCCCCCAGGAGCCAGCCTCAGGGTGAGCCTGATGCTAAGATGACAGAGTCGGGTAATGGAGAGAAGTGGGTTGTTGATGACACCATTCATTGATGATTGCATCATGCCGGAAATCTGCTCACCTCTAGATTTCAGCTAATTTTTTAGACATTTTCTTCTAGTTTGAGGCAGCTTGAGAAGCATCCTAACGGATAAAGAGATTGAATCTGTCATCAAGGCATCTATAACCAAAAAGGTGTAAAAATCCTTGAAGTATTGAAATGAGTGATAAGCACAAGAGCTATCACATATACAGCATTTTCTAGGCACTAGGTACTGTTCTTAGCATTCTATATGCTTTCATTTATTTTACCCTTAGTGAGATTGGTATCATCACCATCATCATGCCCATTTTACAGAAATATAAATTTAATCATGAGAGCAAAGACTTGGCGGAGGTCATTCAGCTGCTGAATCCAAGCACAGGGCCCGGTGACCACTCCCTGTACTATACTGCATTTGGGTAAAGTGCATAGACCTCCTACAGAAACAACATTTCTCCCAACCTGGTACCTCTGTAAAGATTGGACAACACAGAGGCATTTATATTAATCCTTGGCAAGTATCTGGAAGCCAGCTATTCTATGTTGCCAGGTGGTTGGCAGATATACGACTTTGATAGTCGGTGGTCCAGGGAGGAAAGTATAATGGTTAAGAGCAAGAACTGGTGTTCAGATAACCTGAGTTGAATCCTGGCTTTGCAGCTTACTGGTTTTGTGATCTAATCTGTAGGCGCTTCATTTCCCTCAACTATAAAACATAGCTTGCGAAGTTTTATAAGGATTAAATAAGACGGTGTGCAGAGAGTAAGGTCTTCTTGCTGAAAGACCACAATTTAGAATGAATGGCTTCTGGCCTTTGTATGCTGGTGTGTCAGGGGAGACATGGTGCCTGGAGAGTAGACTGAAAATAGTGGTTCAGGGCACCTGGGTGACTCAGTCTGTTAAGTATCTGACTCTTGGCTTTGGCTCAGGTCATGATCTCACAGTTCCTGAGATTGAGCCCCACACTGGGCTCTGTGCTCACATTGCAGAGCTTTCTTGGGATTCTCTCTCTCTCTCTCTCTCTCTCTCTCTTTTCTGTCCCTCCACTGCTCATGTGCATACCCTTCCACTCTCTCTGTCTCTCTCTCAAAATAAATACATAAACATTAAAAAAAATAAGGGCCGTATGCATATGAGGTACTTAGACCAGGCAAATTCATAGAGACAGAAAGTCCAACAGAGGTTATTAGGAGCAGCAAGGGGAAATAGGGAGTCATTGTTTAATAGATACAGAGTTTCTATTTGAAATGATGTAAAGGTTCTGGAAATGGTGGTGATGGTTATGCAACACTGAATGCCTTTAATACCACTGATTTGTACATTTTTAAATGGCCAAACCAGTAAATTTTATGTTATGTGTATTTTACCACAATATTAAAATGTGGGGGAAAAAAGAAGTTTGTGATGGTTGTTAGTTAAAGGACAGAGGGATGATGATAACTGGTTATGACCATCATGAGCATCAACTCTGGTATGAAAATTTAAAACCCATAAAAATAATGAGATTACACTTTTTGAGTACTTTTTATACGTAATATCTATTTGATCACATTCATTAGTTGCATAATAAACACATCAAAGGAGTCTGAGATAACAAGAGTATCTAAAAGTCATTTTTTCATTGTCATGCCTTTTGGAAAAAGTATTCCTGGACCCCTGTCGTGGGCTTGTCCGTGGTAGAAGGGTTGTGACCTGTGTGTATGATCAAGCGGCACAAAGCTCCCAGTGTTGAGTGTACTGTATAGACAGAGATAAAGCTTCCCTCGAAGATCCCACTCACTTTCCGTAGTCCTTACTGCACTGTTAAGCTTCAGCCGTAAAACTAAAAACAAGAGGGGGAAAAAAAAAAAAAGCACATCTCCTCTTGTGACTAAAAGAAGTTTAGGTCTAAACTTTTAAAAGAAAGAGCATCTTTGTAATAACAATAAAATCCTCCCAATCAAGCCTTTAAGAGGCAGATTGCATCCCTATCTTTGCCTGGGGCCCATAACTATCCTTAGCTAATCTTCTCTGACAGATAAAGAGCTGCTATATCCATTCTTATAGCTCAATTTTCAACTTTATTCAGAGAAGTGGGGAGAGGGATCCCTGGACAGGAATAAAGAATGAGTATTTCAGATTGGTGAAGGGAAGAGGAAGATAGGGTCAATGACTTCAAGAGCAGATGCTTCCGGGAAAAGAAATGTAAGATCCACAGCCCTCTGATTTGTCCGGGGCTAGATTAGGGCTGTGGGTCCTTCTCAGGCCAGTCATCTACAGAATTAAACATCCCCTCCAGTCTACCTGGACACAAGCTGTGCCATCCCGGAGGCTTATTCTGAGAGGTGGAATCAGTGACCAACTGCCCCTCCTCCTTCTCAATGAGAAGAAACCAAGAAAAGTTTTACATATGCTGTGGTCAGCACAAAGGTGAGAAATAAGAAGTGTCATGAGAATTGTGAACCCCACCAATGATCCTCAAGGAAAGCCATGGAATGTTCTGTACAAAATGTCTTTAATCATAAGAAAACTATTCCAAAGCTCAGGATGACTTCAATTTAGTTCTGTATTAGAGATAGATACTTCTGAAGGAGCTTTTGAGCCCTACAGTGCTGTGTCTTTAGGAAATTGATAATTTGTGTTCAATACAGACTGTTAGAAAGGTACTTTGGGGTGCTGTCTGCCCAAACTCTCATAGACCCCTTTCTCTGTCACCTGCCCTTCCCCCAGTGATGAGGGGAGAGAGCAATATTTAAATCATTTGGTCCTAGCCTCCTAACTGGACAGAGGATCCTATCCTCTGATTAGACAGATCCCTAGACCAAAACAGGAATAGTTAATTTCTCACTCTCAGGGGGTTAGAACTGAGACTTAGAGTGTCTAGATTGGTGTAGTGTGTTTCCTAGAAGTAACATAGATTCAGAAGTCATGGAGACACCACCCTTCATCACATATATAGGAAATCAGAAAAGTGGTCTATTTTGGGATAGAGCTAAAAGCATCTTCTGGATTGTTATCTTTCTAGTCCTCAGTTCTTTCTCTTTTTTTGGGGGGGGGAGGGTTTGACACACAATGTTATATTAGCTTCAGGTGTATGACATAGTGATCCCACAAGATTAAACATTATGCTATGCTCACAAGCGTAGGTTTCTGTGAACCATATAATAATCTTTCCAACACTTATTTTGATGTCTTAAATTAGTCAGAGTTGATTTCTGTTGCATACAATCAAAATAATCTTAATTATTTTATTCATTCATTCATTCATTCATAGCACATGAGTAGGGGAGAGGGGCAGAAAAGAGAGAGAGAGAAAGTCTCAAGCAGGGTTTCATGCCCATCTCAGAGCCCAATGGGAGACTCAGTCCTACAAACTGTGAGATCATGACCTGAGCTGAAATCAAAAGTCAGATGCTCAAATGGCTGAACTCTCATCTTAGGTATTAAGAAAATTTTTTTAAGAGTTAAAAAATTTTTTTAATGTTTTATTTATTTCTGAGAGAGAGAGAGACAGCATGAGCAGGGGAGGGTCAGAGAGGGAGGGAGACACAGAATTTGAAACAGGCTCCAGGCTCTGAGCTGGCTGTCAGCACAAAGCCTGATGCAGGGCTCGAACCCACGAACTGTGAGATCATGTTCTGAGCTGAAGTTGCGTGCTTCACCGACTGAGCCACCCAGGTGCCCCTTTAAGATTTTATTTTTAAGTAATTCCTATACCAAACATGTGGCTTGAACTTACAACCCTGAGATCAAGGGTCACATGCTTTACTGCCTGAGCCGGTCAGGTGCCCCAGTCTTAAGTATTTGAACCTGAAATGTGGGGCATGATGCCTGTGTCTACACAGAAGTCTGTTGGGCTGACAATTGTAGTATGGATCATTTCTAAGTTGGTGATCCGAGGGATAGTTCCTATGGCAGAGATGCTCCATGTCCTTCCAACTTCTATTGTCTTCAGATCCCATCTAGATGGGAAAATCACCAAAGGACCCTAAACTAAGAGTTACCTTGATAATTCTTTTCTCAACCTTCCTCCCAACCATCCAATCCATCCCCAAACCTTTTGTTCCACTTTCAAAATTGAGCCCAAATCTATTCACTTCTGTCAGTGTGTAGAGTGGCTACCATATAATCTAGGCTATCCCTATCTTTTGTTTGGATTGATGTGATGGCCTCTTAGTTGGCTTTTGGTCTCACTGAATCCACTCTTCTTCCCCCCTTCCAATACTTTGCCCTCATAGCAGTTAGATTGATCTCTTGGAAATATAAATCAGATCATGTTGCTTTCCTCCTTAAAATATTCTGTATTAAGATGCAGGCTAAGCTGATGTAATAGAAACTCAAAATACAATGGTTCAAACAAAGGAAAGAAGCTGGTCCACAGCAGGTGAGTGGCCCAGCTGCATATAGTCATGCAGGGAACCAGATTTCCTCACTCTTGTTCACCATAGTGTTGGTTGTTACTCTCATGCTCCAAAGTCAAAGCTGGCTAAACAGCTATATCTATGCTCTAGTCACTGAGATGGGGTAAAGGATAGAATACATACCCAATCCTTTTAAGAGGAAGTCCAGAAAGTTGCACATGTCACTTTTGCTCACATCTCATTGACAAGAACTGAATTACATGGTGACATATCTATGCACAGACAGCTTGAAGATGTCCCTTCCTAATAGGTGGGCATTTGCTGATAAAAACTCAAGGTTTTTAGGGCTAAAAGGAAGGGGAGAATGGATATGAAGGACAACCAGTGGTCTCTTCTTTTTAAAAATATTTTTAATTGTTTATTTATTTATTTTGAGAGGGAGACAGAGAGAGATAGAGAAAGAGAGAGAGAGAATGTGGGGAAGGCAGAGAGAGGGAGAGAGAGAACCCTAGGCAGGCTTCATGGGCATGGAGCTTGATGCAGGGCTTGATTTCACAAACCAGGAGAGATTATGACCTGAGCCGAAATCAAAAGTTGGACATTTAACCAACTGAGCCACCCAAGTGCCCCACCAATAGTCTATTCTGTACCTGTAATTGCTGCCGATACTCACAGAATGAAATTCAAATCTTTTATCATGGCCAGAGGTGATCTGCCATCTCTCTATCTCTCCTATCACTCTGCCCCTTGTTCAGTTGGCTACACCAGGACATTTCTATCTGCTCCTGGAATGGAACAAGCATGTTCTTGCCCAAAGGAATTTGTACCTGGCTGTTTCTACTGCCTAGAAAGCCCTAACGGCAGATCTTCCCAGGTCTGCCTCCTTCTCATTATTTAAGTCTTAGCTCAAATGTTACCGCCTTCTACTAGCCTTTCGTATTCACTCTATCTGAATTGTATAGACTGCTATTGACCTTCCTCCTAGTCACTTTTCATCATGGATGTCTGTTTTCTTTTCTTTTTTAAAGTTTATTTATTTATTTTGGAAGAGACAGAAAGGGGGAAGGGTAAATAGAGATGGAGAGAGAGAATCTCAGTGCAGAGCTTGACTTGGGGCTCAATCCCACGAACTCTGAGATCGTAACTTGAGCTAAAATCAAGAGTTAGATGCTTAATCGACTGAACCACCCAGGAACCCAACTGTTTTCTTGAATGTATCTTTTTTTTTAACCTCCTTAAATTTATCTTACATTTTGTTTGCTTGCTTTTTTGCTTATTTACCCTTTCTCTTGCCCCATACCACCTCCTAGAGAGTAGGGACCTTGCCTGTCCTCTTTCATACCCCAGGAACAGAGCACAATTCCCCCACATGGTGCAGATTCACATATTTTGAGTGAAACAATGGTAGCCTAGAATGTAGTACCAGAATTCCTAAATAAAAACTCTTCTATTAGATTTTGGTAATAGTCTATTGTCTCTCTCTTCATCCCTTGAAGGTGTCCCATCTGACTACATGCATAGCCTCCTTGTGAAGGGTCCTGGTTTCTTATTCTGTGGTAGGTCAGTGTCACTTGTTCTAGAACCTCATCTCCCACTGGGACAATTCAATCTGTTTTCCATTCCTGAGATGGGTGTAAAACCTGCTCACTACTTACATCCCTAGAGAGTTGGCGAGTGAATGCATTACCCGAAATTAGGAACTTTTCAAATGAGGTACACAATGACTTTCAAATGGACTTCAATTAATGAATCTTCCAAATGATGCCTTTTTCCAACCCCCATACCACCTCATCCCCCATACACTTGGGGGAAGGTGAAACGTATAGTATTTCTAACAAGCAAGCCTAAGCATTAGAATTCCCAGAGAGTTACCCAGGATGAGAACCTGGCCCAATAATAATAACCCTAAATGTTATTTATATGTCATTTCTCTGCCAAAGTCATCGAGGTAGCTCCCTAAAGGACCATGCAGGAAAAATTCCACTGTCAGCGTATGCCAAAAGTCTTAATAAGTAAGGTTCAGGGGGTTTTAATTAAAAACAGCTCATCTGGTGGCCTTTCCAGATTCCAGTTAAAGTAAAGTCTGTTCCAGCGACGTGTGCTGCAGCAGTAAACTCTGGGCCAGCGTCATCTTCCTAGGACATTCCTTCAGCCCTATTTATCTGGGGAAGGCAGACTCCTATGCACATCCTGAGATGTTTCTCTGCTCAAAATAGAATTCCATAATCAAGAGCCGACTTTGCTAAAATATTGTCAGTTCCTGTGGAGGCAGGGTAGCAAAGACCCTGAACACTGTGGGGAAAGCCATACAAGGGATGTTACCTTTAAAACAGTGCTTAATACAGCATTAAGCAAAGAGGATTTCTTTGGATCATGAATAAATGTGGCTGTCAGTATAACTGTCACTACTGAGTGAATTGGAACATCAGAAAGAGCATTTTAAAAACCCAGTAATCATTTTCACCCATTACTTTACAAATACGTTTCTACTTACTGATTCCAATGGGAATAAAAATGCCATAAGAAAAAAACAAAAAAAGCTCTTCCTTAAGTTATGCTGGGGAGAGAGTGTGCCAGAATATCGAGGAGAGATATCCAAGTTTCTAGCTCCATCTTATATTTGCAATCTGATATCTGATGGGGCCAGACTAATTGGTAAGACATGGCAGGCACTTTTTATCTGGTCCCTGATGGGCAGCCAGACCACTGAGCTGGATGAGGAAGCTTATGTGTTACCTGCCAGTTCTGGTGGACCAGACCACCAACGTTTGCAGAGTCTGTATGTTAAGCTTTTGACCTGGTGACCTGCAGAGTTCCAGGGAGTCCGTTTCTGTTCAGAGAAAACAGCTCTGATTGGCAATAGCAGCTAATGAATTCTTACTTGGAGGCAAACATTGACTTCACCTTTGAGCCCCAAGGAGCCTTGGGAAAGCTCAGGCTACTCAAAGCTTTCTGAGGAATTTCACCTTAGAGCTGAAGATTTGGGCGAGATCTTGTCAGTGGGAGGACAAGAGGTCAGCATCCTACAGGCAGGGGACTTCGCAGCTGGTGGCGTCCAGCTATCTACCACCTGCCCCTCAAACAGGTCAACGCCTCAACCAGCTGCTAATCCAGTTTAAAGAAATTTCTAGCACTGAAGGTTCATGTGACCTTATAGAGGCACTCAATGTTAGAGTCAGTGAGGGGGCTAGTGACCATCTCCCCTCCTTTTACGGAGGAAGAAGTCAAGGATCAGGGAGGTGCCAAGGTCACTGAGCTCGTTAGCAGCACAGCTCAAATATTTTCTGGTCAGAAATTTCAAGGCCAGCTTTGGTGATGTGATGGATATATATAGCCTAACATTTTGTCATGAAAATGATCAGAAGCTCTGAAAACTGGGAGCAGATGCAGCTCTACAAGAAGCATGATAAGAATGCCCCCGCACACTTGTTGTGGAATGAAAGGGTGGGAACATTCCTCAGCTCCCACAGGGAACATCAGTGCAAAGACTGATGATGCCCTCTTGGCTGCCATGTCTTGGCGTGGACTTCTGAGGGTTGAAGGGAAGGGTGACAACCCCACAAAGAATGAAAAGGGATGCTAGCTGCAGATTATAAGCTGATCAACGGGGGCAGAGCAGCTACTGTCCTGGCACCACTACAGCCACACATTGGGAAATAAGAGAAGAAAGATAAAGAGGCAAAGCGAGGACCTGAAAATCTGCCACAGTCATAGCAGTGGGGACACAGTCCAGAGAGAATTGCTCAGGACTCTAGCCTTTGTCACTTAGTAGGTTTACAGCCATTTATTTCTGAGAGTTTCTACTGTGTACACCTATTTCTGGTTAGTACATTAATTGAGCAAGCATTTCCTGGAGATCAATTCTGTCCAAAACACTAGGCTAGAGCAGTGAATAGGATACAGTCCCAGTCTGGAGGATCTCAGTGTTCAATGGAGGAAGCCAAGACCAATGAGACAATGCTCTGTAGATAATGCTATAAAAGTAGGTTGGGGTGCTATGGGATGACAAAAGGGGGGAAGTACTGAAGTCTAATTGTAAAAATTGAGGCCTACTCTGAAAAGAAGGCGACACATGTACTGAGTCTTCTTCTACTTCTTAGGGGTAAAGAATGGAGCTCTTATATTCTAAGCCAGTATTGGTCGGCAAATCTTTTCTATAAAGGATAGTAAATATTTCAGCCTTTGTGGGTCATAAGATCTGTTTCAACTACTCAAATCTACCATTGTAGTGTGAGAGCAGCTGAAGGCAGTATATAAATGAATGGGTGTGGCTGGGTTTCAATAGAACTTTATTTACAAAACAGGCACTAGGTTGATTGACTATAGGCCATAGTTTACCAACCCTGTTCTAACCCATTGATAGGCTAAAATCTACTTCATGTTCATAATAGTCCTCTATGGTAGGTGTAGATGAAAGAATATAGGCAACATTTCCAGAGTAATGAAGCTAGTAAAGGGTGGAAGCAGAACTTGAACTCAGGCCATCTGCCTTTTGAGTTAAAAGCCCTTAACCACTCATGCTTCACTCATCCCTAAGATACATTTATGAATCACCATCATAAAATTTTCACTTTCTTTCACATCATAAAATTGTCTCTGTTTCTTGTCTCCAGGTTCTTTGTCCTGAATATCCATAATATGCCCAGCACAACTCCTGGCATTTTGGAGAAAGCATCTAAAGAAGATAATGCATAATCCCTGTATTTGCTTGGTTTACAAGTTCTTTGAGAAGACAAGACATATACAAGAGAGGAAAAAGAAAGTGCTGGGGAAGGCAGGAAGGTTTCCTTCCCCCTCTGGAGGGCTCGTCTCACATGGAGAGGGTCCATCATGTAATCCTGTTGGCTTCTCCCTACCTAAACCTCTCAAAAGAAGAGAAAGGACATATTCTAATTAGAAAGCCATGAAGGAGAAACTGGGTATGCAGAGCCAAACTCCTTCACTTACCCTTCCCCTTGGGAGCTAGGAGGCACTTGCTTTGCTCTGCTCCTCTGTGATACAAATTGTGAAAGGCAGGTTCTGCCTTATAGAGAAGCACCTTCCCCAACCATGCCTATGATGGGACTATACTGCGAATTCTGCTGGTCTAATAGCAGATTTCTCAACATTGAAAATGCTGCAGTGATCTCCATATGACACTTTGCTTTGTTTGATTTCTCAATTACTTTGTAGCTTGCTGGACATGCAGGGCATTATTAATTTGGTCTGTTGAATCCTCCAACAGACAATGCAAGACAACACAAGAGGAGTGACTTCTACTTCCCCTTTTCCCTTAAAGCAAAAACTGAGATTTCTGTTGCTATGGATAGTTCAGATAAGACAGAAGAGGCTACAGGGGCCTTAGGAAGAGGGCAGGAGGAGTGGACACATTCACTAAGTCCTCAGAGATGAATATGGTTTTGATAGGCTAAGCTATTTACGCATGTTCGTTGCTGCCTTGGAATCAGGACCTTGGGCTTCCCACACTTAGAGATAATTTTTCCTGGGGCTTTTTGTCTGGGAATTCATTGCATCATAGAAACTTAAAAAGAACTCTAGTGATAATTAACATCAAGTCTATAGCAGCAGATCCCAAACATAGGTTGTCTCAAAATTGCCTGGGCAGTTAAAGAAAAAAGGCGTCCAGTCTCCACCCTCTGAACCCTCAGCAGGGATAAGAGTTGGGGAAAGATTTCCCCCAGCTTCCTAGGTGATTAGGCAGCATGATTTGGTATATCTGGCAGGTGATTGCCCAACATTCATTTCAACCCTGCCCGTGAGTGGCACTCACCATCTCCCGAGACAGCCATTCTTGATATTGCACTTGAATGTGGTACTGAGTAAGTTCCACTGCCTGGATATGACCGAAGTCCCTTTTAAGTGCTAGGGGGCATGAATAAATTGCAAGGAAAAAGCATCAAGGTGTACCAGCTGTCAGAGACACAATCATCTTGCTCACCCAGTAATGCCTCCCTCAGCCTTGACCTGGTATCAGAACACTGGGGTCATGTCTGCACATTTGCATTTGATTTCAGCTTTACTAACTCCACTCAGCTGGAGTGACCATTTACTTATTTTCTCCTTTTATTTTCTCTCCCCTCTTATCATCTCCTTTTCCATCTTTATTAAGGTGTAAGTGATACACATAAACAAACATAAGCAAACAGTTTGATGAGTTTTGATGTACATATACATCCATGAAATGATCACCAAAATCAGGATAATTCCCAAAAGTTTCCCTGTGCTCCTTAGATGTCCCTCCCTTCCACCTCCTGTCTCCAGGTAACCACTGACCTGCTCTCTGCTTGACTGTTTTCTGACCAAGAGCTCTTACCTGGTCTTGTCCCAGGCCAGTCATTCTCCTGAAACTGTCACTTACCAGTGTGTGAGAGTCCCAGCTTCAGACTTACCCCAATCTTACACCCTGACTTAGCCCCTCAGCTGGGATGTGACAAGCCCAGTTTTGCCCTCTAGGTGGTACTGGATGCATTTAACTCATATTACACATGATAGGTCTTCAGTTAGTACTTCAATTTCGGTGCCTAATAAATAAAATCACTAATAATAACTACCCCTTACAGAACAGCAATTCTCCACCAAGAACTGAATTACATAAACTAATGATTATAAGCATATATTTCTCCCTGTAACTCTCACACTAGCTAGACGAAGAAGATCTTCATTTCCTCATGTTGTCCATGAGAGGATATCATGACTGAATTAGTCAGATGCCTTCCTGAAATCTAGATATACTATGTCTATAGATTTTTCTGCTATAGCAATTTGAAATCCTAGCCATAACAGATATTCTTTTCTTTAGAAGTACACTAATTCCCTCATTAGAAACTTTCCTGGTGCAGTGTATTGTAGTCAAGATAAAATAAAGTGTTCTGTAGATTCAGAGTCACTAAGAATATACATTTATTCTGTATTGATCTTGTTTCCAGCAGATAAGTGATTTTAGATATTTCATAGGCAGTCTGTATTTCAAATAAATATTGCTTGACTGCTGTAAAAGCCTCTTGATATGGCTGATTTCCAAACTGATCAGAAAGCCACCTCTGTTTGCCTTGGCAGGGGATGTGAAAGGCAGGATAACTCCTAATCCCACATAGACGATGTGTGAAGTGAATTCTCCCATTCGAAATTTATTTACATCGGCCTTGAATCTGTAGAACATTTGATACAGTTTTAGCATTTTCTTCTCATGAAAGGTGATTTTCTGGGTAAAATGAAAGCAGAACATTACAAGACTACTAGGATTTGATTTTTAAGCAGAGCAGCAAAGATGTTATCTGAAGTCACAGTATACTTTACTTCCAAATGTAAAACAATACAAATTACATCTATATTAAAGATTTGGAAACTATCAATAGTGATAAAAGCAAAATATATTTCTTTCAAGATGCTTGTTTTATTCAGTTTTATGAACATAAACCATAAGTGATTCTAGTGTCACTTTGTTGTGGAACCCCCAGACTGTCTCCCCCACTGGGATATGTAATAACTAGCCTGTCATTGACGTCCAAGTCTTTCCCATGAGGCCCTCTGCACAGCATGGTCTCTGGTTCTGTTCTGCATTTAGGCAGTTACTTCCTCCGTGTCGGTGGTATGTATACATTGGTTGTTGTTGTTGTTTTCAGATTGAGCTCTTTTTCATACTCAGTTATTCATTCACCAAATATTTATTGAGCAACTACTGCATTTTAGATGCTAACGATGCAACAAAAAACAAAATAGAAAAAATCATGAAGATTATATTTTGACAAGGAGACAAACAGTAAATGAAATAAATGAGTAAATATATATGGTACAGTATATTATAGTAAGTGCTGAGATAAAAAATAAAGAAAAGAAGGAGACAGGAAGGGGTGTGTGTCTGTGTGTGTGTGTGTGTGTGTGTGTGTGTGTGTGTGTTTTGGCAAGGAGCTTACAAATTTAGAAAGTGTATTTCACAGACACAGCACTTATAACTAAAGCTTATTTGCTTTATTGGTGAGAAAATTCTAGGGGAGCGAGAGCAAGGGCCAGGACTGGTAGGCAGGAAAGGGAGGAGAATCAGTGCGAGAATGTATTCCACGGTAGTCACTGCTTGGTGTCAAGTGCAACTGATCTCTACATCTCACGGAACCGTATGAACCATTATGTCTCAGGGAATTCTGTGTGAAGTGAGGAAGGGAGAAGAATTTGATGTGTGATCCTGTATCTCATTAGGGCGTTAACTTCTGCAATTCTGGGTTGTGTATAATGTGGGCAGCAAGCAGGTCCAGTGGCATCTGCCACCTGGCACAGGTAGGGAAGCCCTGAAGTGTGAGGCAAGCGGCGTATGGTATGGGAACGTGTTGCTGGATTGTGTCCACATGACGTTGGTGGGAGCCCCCATCATGTCAGGTGCTGCAGTGGCAACCAGGACAAAACTGTGGTGGCCAAGAGCCCTGGAAACAGAAGAAACCAAGAGGACCCGAGGTATGGTCTACTGATGGCTAATACAGATGGAGTGGCAGAGGCGGTCCATCAAGAAGGTGACATTTAAGTAAAGACCTGAAGCTATGTGATCATGTGGGAAAAGAGCATTTCTGACAGAGGGAATGCAGGCACAGTGGTCAGACGGGGGCATATGTGCCGTGTTCAAGGGATAGGGGAAGCCAGGGCAGCGGCAGCAGGTGAAGGGAAGCAAGTGGTACAAGAGGGAGCTGGAGAGGAAGCTCATAGTTAGCACAGGGGGCTATGGGTCGTAGAGGGATTTGGGTTTTACTCCAAGTATGATGAAAAACCATTAGGCAGGGGCAGGTTTCTGTAGGTTTCTGGCATGATCTGACTAGCATTTCAAAAGCATCAGATTCTGATATGCATTATGGTTGTGACAATAAGATATCATGTTACACCTGTCAGAATGGCTAAAATAAAGGGGTACCTGGGTGGATCTGTTGTTTGAGTGTTCAACTCTTGGTTACTCGGGTCATGAACTCACAGTTTTATGAGTTCAAAACCGTTGTTGGGCTCTGTGCTGATGGCCACATGGAGCTTGCTTGAGATTCTCTCTCTCTCTGTGCCCCTCTCCCACTCACACTATCTCTATCTCTCTCAAATAAATAAACTTAAAGAAAAAAAGAATGGCTAAAATAAAAAAACAAGAAATGACAAATGTTGGCAAGGATGTGGAGAAAAGGAAATACTCATACACTGCTGGTGGGAATGCAAACTGGTGCAGCCACTATGCAAAACAGTATGGAAGTTCCTCAAAAAATTAAAAATAGAAATATTATATCATCCAATAATTCCATTACTGGGTATTTACCCAAAGAAAATGAAAATACTAATTTGAAAAGATATATGCACCCCTAAGTTTATTGCAGCATTATTTCCAATAGCCAAGGTGTGGAAATAGCCTAAGTATCCACCGATAAGTTAATGGATAAGGTAGATGTAGTAGATATATATATCCAGTCTGGATAATATTTCTTTATATATATCTACTACATCTTCCTTATCCATTAACTTATCGGTGAATACTTAGGTTATTTCCACGTCCATCAACGGATGAATGGATCAAGAAGATGTGGTTTATCTATATGATGGAATACTACATGGCAACGAGAAAGAATGAAATCTGGCCGTGTGTAGCAACATGGATGGACCTTGAAGGTGTTATGCTGAGCAAAATATGTCAGGCAGAGAAGGACAAATACCATATGTTTGCAAATATAGGAGGATTAGGAGGAACTTAACAGAGGACCAAGGGGGAGAAGAAGGGGCGAAATAGTGGGGGAGAGGAAGAGAGGCAAACCATGAAAGACTCTTGAATACTGAGAACAAACTGAGGACTGATGGATTTGGTGGGGAGGGGAGAGACAGGCATGGAGGAGGGCACTTGTGGGGATGAGCACTGGGTGTTATATGGAAACCAACTTGACAATAAACTATTTGTAAAAAAAAAAAAAAAAAAAGGAAATATTATCCAGTCTAAAAAAAAAGGATGAAATGATGCCATTTGAGACAACATACCCCAGAGGGTATTTTGCTAAGTAAAATAAGTCAAACTGAAAAAGACAAATGAGTAAATCTAAAGATCTAACATCTAAAATAACAAATGAATAAATGAACAGAAAGCAGAATCAGAATTATAAATACAGAGAACAAACTGATAATTACTAGAGAGGAGGTGGATGGGGTGCTGGGCAAAATGGATAAAGGGGAAAGGGAGATATAGCCTTCCAATTAGAGAAAGAATAAGTCACAAGAATAAAAGGCACTGAATAGGAAATATAGTCAATGATATTGTAATAGCATTGTATGGTGACAGATTGTAGACGTTTGTGGTGAGCATGGAGTAATACGCAGAGAAGTTGAATCGCTAAGTTGTATACCTGAAACCAATGTAACACTGTGTGTCAACTCTACACAAATAAAAAAAATTAAGAAAAGGATCAGACTCTGGGCTGCTATTTGGACAGTAAACTCAAGATAGCTTCACCCAGGGCAGAAGCAGGGTGACCAATCAGGTGGGTACTATAACACCCAGGTGGGATGGTGGTGACTTGGGCCACAGTGTAATAGTGCAGGTGGTAAGAGGTAGTTGGATTCTGGATACAGATTGAAAGACTTCCTAATGGATTGGAGATATAGGACATGAGTGAAAGAAAGGTGTCAGAGGGGCCTTTAAGGTTTCCATTCTAAGCAAAGTACAAGAGTGGACCTGCCAGTAACTACGATGAGGCAGACTGTAAAAAGAAGTAAGTTCAGGGCAGAAAAGCAGGAGTCCAGCTTTGGATGTCTAATGGTTGAGAGAGCAAGTAGGTAGCTGGATAACGGAGAGATTCAGGCCAGAGATGTAACTTTGGGAGCCATCAGTAGTTAGATGACACTAAAAACCACCAATTCAGATGAGATTAACCAGAGGGTGAGTAGAGATAGGACAGCAGAGAGGTCTAACACCTGAGCTTAGAAGTGTTTAGAGGTTGGAAAGATGAGGGTAAATCAGCAAGATTGAGAAGGTGTGGCCAGAGACAGAGGGAGAACCAAGGGTGTGCCGGAGCCTGGGCACCAAGTATAGACAAGACTTCAAATGTTTGTTAATTGCAGAACAATAGCAATCTGGTGGAGGACTGTCCCCTCCATTTGTGAGCACCTCTGAAAGTTAGACATACCCTGAAGTTCCTCTTCATTTCCTTATCTGTAAAATGGTAATTACATATTTCTTAAAAAATTTTTAAAAGAGTCTACAGAGAACCTCATAAACTATTATGTATTATACACAAAGAGGGCTTCATACCACAAGTTAGTTACATCAATGAGGTCAATGTTCAATCTGGTCCTTCTCTATCTCTCTTTCCTTTATCTCTTCTTTTCTCTTTCTTTCATTTTCTCTTTTTCCTTCTTTCTGTCCTTTTTTTTTATCTCTCCCCCATCCTTCCTTCCATCAATTACTTAAGTACATTAATTATATTAATTAATTATATTAATGTGAAGAAGAAGAACCTGAAGAACAGAGTTATGTGCTACAGAATAGTACCTGGCATGTACCACAGGATGTTAAATGTGGCTTTTTTTCTGTGTGTGTTTTCAGTTTTGGCCTAGGTCCCACAAGGTTAAGAACAATAGATGTCAGGCCACCATCGAAGAAATGCTAAGAGCTTGTGAAGTAGATTTTGTGACTCTTAGCGTACAGCTCACCTTGGGGTATATAAGAAGTCCTTGAAAGAGGGAAAAAAATCAAAGAGAGAGAATCTCCTTGGAGAGGATTGCCAGGGTGTGGAGAGTTCCCTCTCACATGAAGCTGTGTGGGTCAAGAGAACTTTTCAAGGGGTTTAACATGTGTTCCTGGACATCTGGGGACTCCAGGGTCTGGTTCCTCATGCATGTCTGAAAATCCAGAGGCTAGAGACTGGCTGAAGGGCTGGCCAGCCACAGAGTGGGAAGAAAAGACTGCTTAATGAATAGCTGAGTGCTCAGAGCTGTGGTCACTTGAGCACAGTCTTGACTGCACCGAAGAAGAAATCCAGCAAAGAGTCATCTTGAAAGGGACCCTGGCAGAAGGGCACTGGGCATGGCAAGGAAACCCTAGCAGAGGATGTGCAGTGTGAGGGTGGGGCACTGCCTGATGTCCGGGAAGGTTATAAAGGGCAACATGAACAGCTTCTCTTTGCCATTGGACTCCAGACTTGGATTGCCCAGATGCAAATCCATTTTCTAATTTGGGCAGATGAGGTACCATCTCTGTGCTTTGATTTCCCCACTATGCGACAGTAAGTCTATACTAGGGGAGAACTCATGCTGGATTGCATCTCTGCAGGTCTTTCAAACTCTTTCCTCTAATCCTTCCTACTCTGGGCTCAAGTCTGAGGGTCTTGAACAGACACCATGAGCTGGAAAGAAAGTTAAGCAGAGAAAAGGCTTCCTTCCTCCTGACTAAGATGTTCAAAGTTCTTCCTCTTCCTGATTTCCCACAATAAATTCCCTATCTAAGGTAGGCCCAAGTGGAGAAAAAAAATAAACACACAAGGAATAAATGAAAATATGGGCGAAAGATTGCATTGGTCTGGCCTGGAGCGGTTAGTATCTGAGAGAGACTGGGAAGGCAATAAAAACTGTCCAGGGTGTTACTCAGGGTGGGGAGGAGCAAAGGGTACAGGGGCCTCTAAGAGGGCATTTGTAGGAAGGAACCAAGTTACTTTCTGCTTGTGACGTCATGTCCAATAAACTCATTTAATATATACAAGTTTAGGGATTGTTTTAAAAAATGGCTTTTCCAGACATTGCTTCCAATACCGCCGATAGGTCTTTGGAGCAGAAAAATGTCTTTCAATCCTCTCATTCCAGGGATTAGGTAAGCAGTGGTAGTCACTTCCCTTCCGCGACTTCTAGATATTGCTTGAAATACTGGAATTTAAGATTTTCCTAGGAGAAACTGGGGCCTATTCTGAGATGAGGAAAGGTGGGACACATTGGCCTCAATGCAAATGATCCTTGAAGAAGTCTTTTTGAGTAGTTGTGATTTTTGAGAAAGCACTTTGCTGAGTTATTCTACAAGGTGTAGAAACCTCTCTGGGTTTTTCTAAGTGTTTTGGCAATTCCTTATTCTTAGCAATTTTCTAATTTTATCTATTAGTATTTTGTTATTACCATATTTTGTCCAGGAAATCCTGCGGCTCGATACTTCTCGCTAATATTTAAAGTTGCCCCTGGAATCATGTGTCTTCTTGGCCTTACTGTTCAGGTATCTTTCATTTTGGCAAATGGCAGTTACCAGCTGTGATTAAAACATGGAGCCAATGCTCTAGGACTGACACAGAAGATGGTCTTCCTGCAGGACAGATGGTACCTTCGGCATTACTCAGACCGGCCATCTAAGCCCATGTGGCCTTGGATGTGTGCCTGAGGTCAGAGGTCAAACAAACTTGTAAATGGGCCCCAGGCCAGCTTAACAGATGGGTGAGGATAGAGATAGTCAGCAGACCACATAGGGCCCCAAACAGAGTCTGTGCATAGGGAGGGACTGCAGCATTTACCATCTCCCCGAAGAGGCCCTGGGACTTAAATACAAAAATTATAGTTTACCACAGGAGTAAGGCATTAATAAGAGAGATTTCTACACTTCCCCAGTGGAACGCTTCCGAGCTTGGAATCAAGTAAGAGAACTCTGAATCTCAGCCTTTATCTGAATCAACCAAAACAGCTCCTGTTTTGTGGGGCCGAACACTGGGACTTTCTGTAGTCTGATATTTTTCTCTTTCCTGGTAAATCCTGAGGTTGGAGTGAGTGCTATTAGTCAGAGTTGTCCTGGGCAATTGGGACACTGGAGTAATGGCCCCTAATGGCTATGGGACAGAATTGAGGGTGGGTGTGTGGCAGCTTGGGCCTGCAGAAGATGTGAGTTTTCAGGACTTTCCTTCTGCCTCTTTTATGACATTTTCCCTCTCGCTCTTTCTTTTGCTAAGTGTGCCATAAATACCCTTTCTGTTGTACAGCTGACATTCTGGCTCGTCTCTATCTGTGGCAGTTGGTTGGCTCTGGGTCCTGCCAGCCAAGTGTCACAAGAGTGCTTGCAAGGGACATGGCTGGGACAATAGGGAATATCATGTACTGATACATGGTCTAAATATATTTTTGTTCCACAGACAACATGCTTACCTGATCAGGAAGGTAGGAAATACAAGGATTCCAATGTGTGCATTCTGGGACATCTGAACAGATCTTCAGGGAGAGCCGGAGGCAGCCTTGCTAGGTGGTACAGCTGGGGGTTTGGTAGATGGAGACAGAAAAGAAATAGAACCTGTGCAGACAGATGAGCTATTGATGGCAAAGGAAATGCACCATGACTGGCATGTACTCTTCCTCATTCCAGGAGACAGAGAAAGCAAATAAGAGGGAGAACTTAGTGCACCATTGACTGACTCTTCAGACTCTACCTACACTGAGTGTCTGGTTTTGAAAGACAGGACTTCCTTCATCCAAAGAAGGTGTCTTATAATGAGTAACAACACTCAGAAGGATAATCAAAGAACCACTCGAAAGACCAGTTGGGAGGCAGCTGGGTCCTAGCATCACATGGGTACCCCAGCTGGGCACCCCCTTTATAAAAATACATGTATGGGCACCTGGGGGACTCAGTCAGTTGAGTGTCTGACTTCAGCTCAGGTCATAATCTTGTAGTTCGTGAGTTCGAGCCCCATATTAGGCTCGTTGCTCTTAGCAACCCGCCTCAAACCCTCTGTCCCCCTTTCTCTCTGTCTCTCCCTCACTTGTGCTCTCTCAAAAATAAACTTTAAAAAACATAAAATTTTTTAAAATGTGTGTATGGAAAGGGATTGGTGCCACACTCAATACTGCACTAATAGCCCTGGCTCCTTATCTCTGTTCAGAGCCAGCTTAACAAACCTTACTGTTCGTGAGATGTTATCCTCAGCACTTTACAACTGCCAATGCATTCAGTTCTCATAGCAACCTTATGACACAGGAAGTCTTATCATTTGTGCTTTATAATTGAGAGGTTAAGGTCACACAGCTGGTGTGATGCAGACTGGGATTTTGAACCTTGGCTCTTAATTATTCAGCTTTGTTTTATATGACTACGGCTGCTTAGTTGATGCACATGTCTTCAGGCCTCTCTGTTCCATGAGATAGGAGCTGCCTGGGGACAAGGATCGCGTCTACTCTACCTCTGTTGCCTCCCAGCAGGGAACGCAGTGCCAGGTACCCAGTGGCACTCAGTGAATATATTTTTAAACCACAGATATTGGTCCCAATGGCCATTATCTCTTCCATGGCACAAATTCTAGAATAAATGGCTTTCGTTTTTATTTTGTACCTGGCAGCCAATCAGACTGTTTGCCACACTTCTCCTGGGGCTCTGTGCCCTTGACTCTTCCTGAGTGTTTATTATGCAGGAAGCAGCCCCAGCTGAACAGCCGGCTGCCAACTAGGTGTGACCCACCTCTTGGGTCTGTTTGTTCCGGCCACAGATAGCCACCCACAGCACAAACAGCACTTTTGAAAGCCTCTCCTCCCTCAAGATCTCTCTCCTCTGCCCTGGGAAGTTGCCTAGCAACCTCCCTCCTCCCACTTCACTGGGGAGCCATTCTTATTTCCATCGCCCCATCACCAAGCCCCCAAGCCCTCTTCCACACTGTTAACCCCTTGCTTCTCTCTGCTTCATTATCCTATCACCAAACTTTACAAGGGTTCTGTTTTCAAAACAAACTCGGCCTGACCCAGAAAGCATCCCTCATTTTCTCACCTTTTAGATCTTTGCAGAAGTCTTTATAACATCCTTTTAATATTAACCTCAAGATCAAACTGCCAAAGAGAGAGGCAAAAACATCAAACAACAAAAAGCCTACTGACTGGAATTTCCTAAGAGGTTTATTCAAGCTTCAAATAACTTTTTTTCTCCTTAAAAAAAAAATCAGATCATACCACATACCTATCATGCATGATACCATCATGTTTTTGGGCTCACACATAGAACATAAAGACGGGATGGGATGCAATACGTGAATGTCACATGTAATATTCACATTTGTCCTCGTAGCACCTGCAATCTGATCGGAGCAGCCTGGGAAAGGCACATGGGTAACTTCAAGAATGGCCTGGCTGGGTGTGACTGCCATTTGTCAAACAGGAGGGGATTTCAGACTCTTTCAGGATCACCATGTACAGTTGTTTAGGTGGCACACCCCATAGCCTACGCAGCCACGTGGGGCAGTTCAGGACTATTTAAAGATCATCGTTATTTAGTTGTAAGGAGTGTCCTTCTTCATCTTCATCGTCCCGTTTTTTTGCCCAGTGTATTATCCTACCTAAATAGGTAAATTTGTATAACTGCATTTGCATCATATTGGACTTTAAAATCCATTTTTTAAAAATTCCAGTCTGAATCTCTTTTTTTCCCTGAGGACTTGTTTCCCAGTGAAAGAGAGGTAAACGGGGATAGAAACTGGGGTGCTATCAGATCCAAGCCCATCCTCACCTTTCCTGGCTGAATCCAGACTCACAAGTACTTTTTCCTGTGTGTACACAGCCCTGTGTCCAAATCCAGATCTGACAGCAGAAGTATAGGAGTGGGCAGATGAGAAACGCAGGGTCCCAGGTCCAAAGGGATCTGCACAATTAAATAATCAGAGTCTTTATCTAAACTCCCCAGCCCCCGGGTGGTTCCACTAGACTGGCTATTTCTTTGTTATCTCTTAGGCTTAGAAGACTGGGTTCTGTTAGAATTACTGTCACAATCCACAAGAGGAGGGCTAGAGGGTGTGGACATGGCAAGTGGAGTGAGAGCACACACAACTTTATGTCACCAAATAATTCTTCTCTACAGTTTGTCTTTCCTGCAGAATTTTTTTCAAGGTGTTAAGTGTTGAGCTTGGCAGAAACTTTGCTAATGGAACGACTGAGAGAGAAATATCTTGTCACCCTTAGGAGAGGTAGGTATAATATTTTTTATTATTAATACATTGATCATCATCATCATTATTATTTACTGAGTGACTCAGTAATCACTCAATGCCAGACACTTAGATAAATAAAGGCTTCATAGTAACTTTCTCACTAGGTTCTTTCAACAACCCTGCAAAGTAGGTACCATTAACTTTTCTCATTGCACAGATGAGAAAACAGAGGCTCACAAAAGCTAAGTAACCTTTGGTGACTGGTGATCATCCAGATGTTAGAGCTCAAATCCTCCTTCCCCAGGACCCAAAGTTAACTTTAAAAATTCATTCTGCTCTGAAGCGATTCCTTCCTGAAGCAGAAAAATCCACATCCAACAAAAGACCAAATCAAGAAACACTATTGATTACTAATATTAGGAACAGCATCTGGGAGTTATACCTCCCTGGATCCTTCAAGCCCTCTGGAAACTATGTTAGCTTTTAACACAACCTCCCCCTCTCTTCTCAGGCTCCTCCTAAAACACTGTCCTGGAGCACGAATATCTGTTTGCTTAATTTCAAGAATGTACCAATGAACCTGTTATCCATCCATTTCTTTTCCAGTTTGCACAATAAAGGAGGAACAATGTGATCTCCAGACCAATAGAGAATCTTGAAGGATGGCTGGACTGCATTTGCCACTGCTTCTGTGGCTCCCAGCTCTGCCATGCACCAGCAGCTGCTTCCCTTCTGTACTTGCTTAAGGTTTGCACTCTTGGAGCCACTGCATTTCTTGCGGAAGTAAAATCAACTGCATGGCCTAGGTTGCTTCTAGGACTCAGAGTCCGTTCACAGGTAAAGGAATGCCGGCCAAGAGAAACAAGAAGGTAGTTCTCTCCTTGAGTCCTCTGTAAGCAGGTATAGATCAGAATAGGGAGACACAGAATCACAAAACTTCCACCAAATACAAGAGTCCCTTGGGCCCCAAGTCTCAGCAGTATAAACCAATCATATTAAAATTTAGATCGCACTCTCTATGACAGATTCCCCCAGGGCAATCTCATATTGTTGTGTAGGTTGAGCACTGAACGATCTAGGGGGCACCATCATGAACATTATAGATATAGAAGAGTTATATATTTATTGCAAACAATTTCTGGCAGATAGCAGCCAAGTATCTTGATGAAGGGGTGCTTTGTTCTACAAAGGTGGCATATGGGCTAGCGGTGACTCTTGTTACTCCTGGTATAGAAGGCAGATTGGCTCAGTGGCAGGAAAACCCTGAAGTGGAGACAGTAGTAGACAGAAGTCTATATGGAGAGGTAAAAGAGAACCTGGGTTTGAAGCCTGCTATGCCACCTACCAACTTTAACTCTGCATAAGTTGAGCATCCGAGAAATTATAGCTGTGATTACTATAAACCAGAAGCGTACAAATCGAAATAAAAATTCTTGGTTGGAAACATGCCACAACAGTTATGCTTATGTTTTCCAGTTAGTCCCCAAACAAGAAAATGCCTTCCAGGTTATGAAATTGATCAGGGAACTCAATGTAACATCAAAGTCATCTATGATCAATACAAAGAACATTAAATACCCACACTAAAGGTTCTAGAGCATTCATTGTTTGCTGTGACAAAATTACGTTGGGCTGCAAGAAGAAAATAAATAGAAGATGGCAGGATTCTGAATGGGTGGAAATACTCACTTATTCATTCTTTGACCAATTGCTTACTCTGTGGTGGGCACTGGACTAGGAGTCATGGAAGCAGAAGCATGTAAGCTAAGCTAAGGTAACAAATAGACCTAAATAGGAAATGTCTCAACACCATAGAAGATTGTATTTTTCTTATGTAAGGATTCTGAAAGAGTGCTCAGGTTGAGGGAACTACTTTCTCCCCAACCCCTTCCATTTGTGGCTTCTTCATGTCTGAAGACCTCATCATCATCTACAACCAGCCAAATAGAGGGAGAGAGAATAGAGGAGCAAGTGTGGAGATTTTTTATTGACCAGGGCAGGAAGTGGCCCACATCACTTCTGCTCACATTGCACTGGAGAGAGCTGAGCTCTGTGGCCATACCTAACTCAAGAGAGCCTGTGAAACATTTAGCTTTGTGCCTATAAAGGAGAGAACAAGTACTGTTGGACGGTTAGTGATGACTTCTCAGCAGGACAGACCCAGGTGATGAAGCCATGCCATAAGATGACTTAGAATTGCTGGACATAGAAAAAGAACCTCCAAACAAACTATGATTGGACATGGGGAGGCCTTTGCAGTGTTGTGTTCTGAACACAGTCACTAGGAAGATTATGAAGTGAAGAAGCAAATGGGATGCCAGCTTCCACAGGGACTTGGCAGCTACAAACAAACAGGCCTACCTTTATCTGTGTACAAAGTGAAAAGACACTTCAGCAACTTGGAAGAATGCCATCATCAGTGGTGCTGTTCTCTGACACTCAGGATACCTCCCTGACCTACGTCAGACTGGTCCCAACCAAGATCAAGTTGTTCGATCTTGGTCTTGCTGAGTATATTTCAACTACATCCTCTCTGGGATCCGGGGAAGACTCACTGACTTTGACGAGAAACTCTACAGGAGAAATGAGTGTGATAAAGGACAGGTGTATAGGAGCTCAAGGCTTCTGATACCCCATCCCTTCAGCTCATGTGGAATACTGTTGGATCACCTCAATCTGAATTCTGATTGTTGTAACTGATCTGCAGCTATATGGAAGGCAAAGCCCTAAGATGGCCCCCAAGATTCCTGTCCCCTGGTGTACACACCTTGGATGATCCCCATGTGTATGGGGCCTGTGCATATGTTGGAGAGTGGCTCCCTTGAAAAGTTATATTCAATGACGAGGGTCCTGGGATAGAGACTTCCATTATACTACATTACACGAGACTCCATCAAAACCACCAGCTTTGAAGACATAAGCTGCCATTATTGTAAGATGGCCATGTGTCTAGGACCCAACAAAGGCCTCTAGGAGCTGAGGATGACCTTTGATTCATAGTCAGTAAGAAAATAGAAACCTCAGCCCTAAAACTGCAAGGAACTGAGTTCTTCAAGCAACTGTGTGAATTTGGCAGAGAACCCCAAGCCTCACATGAGACTGCAGCCTCTGCCAATGTCTTGATTTCAGAGCAGAAGGCCCGACGAACTTCTGCCCAGCTAGACTCCTAATGCACAGACACTTTGCTCTAATAGATTGGTGCTGTTTTAAGCTGCTAAGTTTATGATTATTTATTTATTTATTTTAAATTTCTTTTAATGTTTATTTTATTTTTGAGAGATAGAGACAGATTATGAGCAGGATGGGGAGGGGAGAGGGAGACACAGAATCTGCTTTGAAACAGGATCCAGGCTCTGAGCTGTCAGCACAGAGGCCGATGTGAGGCTCGAATCCACAAACTGTGAGATCATGACCTGAGCCGAAATCAGACAGTCCACTGACTGAGCCACCAAAGCGCCATAACAACTTATTACACAGCAATAGAAAACTAGTAGAGAGTCCTTGGTGACTCACTTACCTACTCTGAGCCTCTGGGTTTTAATTTTTTAATTTTTTATTCTTTTGTTAGTCTTTAAAATAGTTGTTTCTTTAAGATTTATGGAAGAATCACATGAGATAATGTATCTAAAAGTGTTTTATAAATTATCAAGTTACCAATACTGGTAAAAAGGACTTATTAGTAATAGGCAGTAAGGCCATAAATTAACATTGAAGAGGAAAACAAGGAACCAAGCATTTGTTTTGAAAAAGTATATCTAATTAGTATTTATTTTTAGAAACTGTTCTGGTTTTCTCTGCTATTTAATAATCTATTTTTATCCCCTTAGCAATCAGAGTTAGCAAGGCCTTCTGGCATGAGACACAGTGTAATTCTGGGGGTGCAAACCAGAATGTCTCCAAGATGGATTGCACTGAGTAGGCTATTCCTATTTAAGAAGTAGTTGCAAGAAGGATCTGAACATATTCTGCCCTCCAGCCAACTCAGGTTCCAAATCTTGCTCAAGTTGTCTTAATAGTAAAAATAAGAACTGGCCTAAAGACTTAAGGACAAGACAGAATCAACAGAAACTATCAGTGTCATTGGCACATACTATTTCAATAATCTTTTAATTTGTAAAATCCTCTCTGGCTATGTCTATTTGACGGGTCTTGTGGAACCCCATGAGTCTGCAGACCATGCTTTAAGAACTACTGGTATAAAAACCCAATACACAAGAGATAACAGAATAGGTGGGAATGATTTGGAACCCTTGATTGCCAGAAATCAAAAAGGCAGCTCCAGATAGCAAATACATTCTTGGAATAGATGAGACCTTTCAAGGAATTTGTTGAGGTCAAAACTATTTTCATAATAATACCAAGATATTTGCCTTTGTCTTGTCTTGACATTTGTCATGATATTGCAAAGACAATAGTGGATGAAATGGCTGGCTCCTTAGCACAAATCGAGCAGATGCACCAAATCGCCAGGAACTCACAGTAAAATATCTAAACGCTAAAAAGCATTATAAAAGCAAAGCTATTTCCATTTAAGAATGTTCTTGATTGAGCAATAAAAATTATTAATTTTATTAATTCTCAACTGTCGAACACATGCCTTTTTAGTATTCTGTGTAACAAAATGGGAAGTATGCATACCACACTTATGTAGAATGCCAAATTATGATGATTGTTTTGAGGAAAAACACTTTGTGATTGCTTGAGTGGTTTGCTAACTAGCCACTTTCCCCCCAGCCCCACCATGGGTCATCGTTCTTATTTGAAGGACGAGCTGACTAACTATGGCTATTCGTAATTGGGTATTAGGCAGACATTGTCTCAACAATAAACTGAGCCTGTCACTTCAAGGGAATCGACAGACAGTATTAGCTGCCAAAGAGAATATGTGAGTTTTCCAGCAAAAATTAGAAAAGTTAGAATTTTGGAAAACTTGTTGACAACTTCCTAGCTCCTAAAGACTTTCCTGATAAATTTGTGGTGATATTAATGACTGTGATTTTAAATCTTATATTATAAAATGTGTCAGTATGTGGAAGACCTGCATGACTTAGGGAACTAATATTTTTCAATGACCAATATTTTGATAAAACATTATAAAATCTCACATAAAAGAGCCAGTAAAGTGGATTTGAAGTAGTCCAATGGGTTTACTATAACAGAGTATGACAAGTTCACGGGTATGTTTTCAGATTCTATATTGCATTAACCTTTAGAAATTGCTACTTGCTGAGTTTCAGCATAGTATCAAAGAAGAATAAACACAGTTACAGGAAAAAGCTATTCAAATATATCTTCCTTTTCCAACTACATTATCTGTGTAAGGCTGAATTTTCTTTATAGACTTCAACCAAAAAAATATCACAACAGCTATCTTTTATTAATCTGGGCATTAAAGATATTTGTAAACATGTGATATAATTCCATTCATACTGACTCTACTTTTTGTTTTGAAAAATAAAATTATTTTCTATTAAACTGTGTTATTTACATTAACCTGTAATGGGCTTGTTCTTTTTAGTAAAAATAAATAAATAAATAAATAAGTAAATACTGTTTAAATCTTTGCTTTAATTTCTAGCATGGCAGACATTGGTAGATATAATCCACATACACAAAAACTCTTTGAGATCTGTGGTAGACCGAAGAGTAACCTTTTAAAATTGTCCACATCCGAATCCCCAGAACATGTGAAGATACTTTATGCGGCAAAGAGAACTTACAGATATGATTAAAAATCTGAGATAAAGATTATCCTGGATTATCTGGATGAGGCTGATGTAATCACACAGGTCCTTATAAGAAAGGCAGGTGATCAGAGGAAGCAATAGGAGATGTGATGACAGAAGCAGAGATTAGAGTCGTGGGGGACCGGATCGTCAAGAAATACAGGTGTCCTGGGGCGCCTGGGTGGCTCAGTCGGTTAAGCCTCCGACTTCAGCTCAGGTCATGATCTCACGGTTTGTGGGTTCGTGGGTTCGAGCCCCACATTGGGCTCTGTGCTGACAGCCAGCTCAGAGCCTGGAGCCTGCTTCAGATTCTGTATCTCCCTCTCTCTCTGACCCTCGCCTGCTCATGCTGTCTCTATCTCTCTCTCAAAAATAAATAAAACATTTTAAAAATTAAAAAAAGAAATACAGGTACCCTCAAGAAGCTGCAAAAAATGTAGAAACAGACTGTCCTCAAAGCCTCCAGAACGAATGAGCCCCGTTGACACACTAACTTTAACCCAGTGAGACTTGTTTTGTACTTCTGACTTTCAAAACTGTAAGGTAATATGATTTCATTGTTTTGTACCATAAGTTTGTGGCAGTTTGTTACAGCAGAAACAAGTAAACGAATACAGAGTCCTCAGTAATTTTTAAGAGTGTAAAGGGGTACCAAGACCAAAACCTTTGAGAACTACTACTGTGCAGTAACCCAAGAACATCTTCAATGGAATGAGACCCTGGGCAGAGTGGAATGGCTCAAATACTTTCCCATGGACCCTATGGTCCACAGGGGTCATCGTGTACGACTAGTCTGGTCTTCTCTTGGAGCTTCAGGGTGATCCCAGGTAACCTTGGAGCTCCTTTAGGACGTGGAATGTACAATGTGCTCCATAATCAAATACAAATAAAGGAATGAAAATATAAACGGGCCCTCTGCTTATTGTCACTTAAACAGCCCACACAACACAATCATCTGATTTATGGAGCTCCTACTCAATGCCAGACACTGGTCGGCCATTTAGCTATATTACCTTTATTCCACTCAAAAATGCTGCTTGGGAGGTCCAGAAGAGCCAAGAGACTTTCCTGAAGGACACCTAGTAAGTGGCAGGCCCAGGTGTTGAATCTGTGTTAGTCTGGCCTGCAAACCCATGTTCTTTTTCCTCCATGGTCTCCATGGGTTTGGATGAACTTACTCAATGTGGTATTTACATGTAAACTCCTGACATTTACATGTCACATTAATATTTTCTGGCCAGAAAGTAAAGATGAATCTAATCATAAAGTCAGGCCTGGTTGGGGATGGGTAGATAGGGTGAATGAGTAATTAGCATTTCTTGGGTGCCTACTAGGTTCATCTAGTTTTATTTCACCAGGCTCCCATGTTCTGCATCGGCAAAAACTGTCAGGCAATTTATCCAAAGTGCAACTTGTTTTCATGTGGATGAGCTTCTTCCCCTTGGATTTTAAATGAAAGGAATAGATAAGTTTATAGTAAGGAAACAATGGCTCAATTGCTTGTATATCTGTGACAAGCATTATCTAATACAATTTACCAGGAATTGTTACCATTATCGCTTGTCTTCTGGCTGCAGCACAGCATTCAGAATGGAGTGTTACCATGGTACCTCTGATCTTTAGCAGTTTTTTCTTTTGTTCTGTTTCGCTGGTAAATATTTTCTTGCTTTGCCTTTAACCTAAAATAAAGCAGCAGAGGACTGACCAGTCCCTTAGTGACCGTTAGCAGTTTTTCCACTGTTGGATGGCTAATACATTAATTAAGCTCCCGTTAATTAACTGTAATAATTAGCTTTGGTATGGTCCTACCAAATGGTTATTACCTTGGCTATGGACTGTTAAGTCAGCCTGTCAATCAGAATGTGTGTCCATATTGCTAAGGGGCCAACCTGACCCTGTTGGGCAAGAAATCAGAACTTGGCCAGATGTCTTTGTCTTTGGAAGAGCAGAACTCCAGAAATGGAAGAACAATTTGTGTCCAACCGCTTAACGTCCAAACTTCTGGCTTTCTTAAGATATCTCTGTTTTAATGAGGCATTGGCAGAGTGAGTCATCTTGTCTTAATTTAAATCTAACTCCAAAAGACAGATCTGGTTAAAAAGAAGTTGACAGATTTTGGAGGTTTTTCTCTCTTTTTTTTAAAGAAACTTTCCTCTTTTAGAAAGACTGACTCACAAGAAGCCATCAATGGTAAATCAGTATCTGTGCTAGAATTGCCTTTCAAGTAAAATATTTTCCAATCCCGCACTTGCTTGGCTTGCTCACGCCTAGAGACTATAACTGCCCTGTAAGGGCACAGGCAGAACCAGCCAATGAATAATGAACGTGGGCTTGAAAGCAGCACGGAGCTCTCTCTGGCCACAATGCCTTGCTAATAACTTTTAGAACTGCTTGATGTCAGGCTGCACATAGAGTGGAGATGATACTTGTCAGCTAATTTGGCTTTTAATACTTCGAACATCCTGATGGCTCTGAGGATTTTCCGTAGCCAAATTGTCTTGCCTGTTAAATTTGTAATGTACTTAGGGAACTTCAGTTCACATGTTTAGAAAAACGGCCTTGAAAACTCATGGGTGCTTTCGCGGGAGAGCTGGGGGCCTCCTGATGCCGGTGCAGACATGGGACAGTGGACTGCCTATGGGGCAGGGGGGCCAGACCACCTTGCTTGGAGAACTTGCTGTGCTTCTGTTCAGGGCTTCAGGAGGGAAAAAAAATCCAAAATGCTGATATTTTTAGTTCCCACTCACTCCTTGACTATGAATAGGAATATGATTGAAATTTCCACCAGTCTTCAAAGCAGACTTACCTTTAAAGCAAATGTCAAGAGTTTGAAAACTCACTCTAGATGGAATAATGTTCACTAGACAGAGAGGCCCTTAACAAAAGAACCAAAGAAAACAAAGGCCCTGGAGCTTTCAGCAGAGTTGGGTTAAGGTCCTGTCTCCCACCCTGTGACCTCACAAGGGGAAGAACAGCAGTGGCTTCCAACCTGAATGGGAAAGCATCATGTAGTGGTGGAGAGGGCCAGCCTTGCCCCGGGGCCTCCAGCCTCTCCAGGCTAACTGGAGCACTTGCAAAACCAGTGACTCAAGGAAATGACCCACAGGAACATGTTGGGGAGGATTTGAATGTTTTCTGTCACCTTACAGCACCGGGGACTGGAGCGAGACACGGATAGAAAGGAGGTGGGAGGAGAGGGAAAAGGGAGGGGAGAGATGCAGAAAATGAAGATTGAGAACTGAAACACGGCTGAGAGGCAAACACTTGCTGATGGGGCCTTGAGTCGGGGAGAGACCACTCAAAGCCCTTCTGGCTTTTCTACGTGTCCATCATTCGCAGGGCAGTCGAGTGCCAGCAGTGGGAAGCCAAGTCAGAACGTGCCTGGTAAACATTCACTATCTCAGCCCTTGTGTGTGTAGGGGGTCAATGCGAGCTCACTTCAGCTGCCTGGGAAGCCTACTAGGAGCTTCTGGCCAATGCCAGTAAAAAAGAAAAAAAATTGGCCATAGATACTAAATCGCATCAATAGCAGATACATTACTTTTCTTTTTCGGGTTTCACAGATAAAATCACCATATTACATGTATTAATTTAAGAATCTGGAGAATATGAAAAGGTTGCCAAAATCATCTAGAACCTGTCATAAAATGTAATATATGGTCTTAGCATATTTTCACACTCTCAGCATATTTTCAATTCCTTTGTTCCCTTGTTCTTCCAGCCAAGTCCTAAGCTCCCATCCGATCTGCGGTCCACATTACTTCTTCCCTCATCCAACCTACAGAAACTGTCAACACCAGGCAGCTTGGGGCCAATATAACAGAGAATTCACTGCCTCTCACTTCAGCTAAGCCCTCATTGGCACTTCTTCATTCCCTTTCCTTAAACCCTGGTCTCCAGCTACTGTCAAGGTCTTCCATGACTATTGCACACCCCCCGCCCCCCGGCCAACCCAGGCTTCTCAATTCCCACTTTTCTCTCAGGTTTACCCTCTGCCCAGGCAGCTGGGTCAAAGCCCAGAGAGGCATCCTCAGCCTTGCTGTCCTTATCTCCCTTTATCCACAGCAAGTACGAAAGGGTGCTCTCCAAAATGGCTCTCCCCTCAGCTTCCTCTTTACCCACAGACTAGGTGTAGATTCAAGCCCCTATCACCTTTTGTTAGATTAATGCAGTGGGCTCTGAATTGTTATTCCTTTCTCCTGTCTGGTCACTGTGTCTACCTTTAAATGAGCCACCTCAGTAGCAACCAGCTTCCCAGCAGCACCACATCTCTGCTTCCCGAAGGCTTTTCCCATACATGTGTTTGGTGCCTGCCAGAGAGCCCTGCAGTGAAGCACATCCCACAGGACCTGGAAGGCTGAGGATTTATTGCAATTCCTGACCAATAAGGGTGGGAACACATATAGACACGCTCTCCCTTACCCAGTGGTGACCACGTCAAGAACACACCCTTGTGTTGGTTTCCCTTCCTTCCCTATTTCTACCTCCCCACACTCCATCCCTCTTCCTGGGATCACTTTCCCAAAGTAAAGCACCTGCGTCAGCACCATCTCAGGCTCAGCCCAAATGTAACTGAGTCTGAATCCCTTCCCTCTAGGGCTCATATCTGAAGTAGAAACAGACCCGTTGTCAGATAAATGTAAAACAATGGCATTTATTATGCATAGGGCTCCTATGGATGCCCAGAAGAGGGCACAGAATCAGACTCAGGAGGCCAGGGAAGTGTTTTATGCTGGGTCAGAAGGTGGGCATGGTGTGGTGGGAGGGTGGGCCAAGGGCTTGGAGTGGGTGATGTGTGGTTAAATGCTAGTGAATGAACAAATTTAATGTCTGTATTTACCTGGGTTGATTTGATTTGATTTGACTTATTTTACTTTACTATTTTATTTTATTTTAGAGATAGAAAGTACAAGCAGGGGAGAGGGGCAGAGAGAGAGAGAGAGAGAGAGAGAGAGAGAATCTCAAGCAGTCTCTGCACTCAGCATGGAGCTCAATGTGTTGCTCCATCTCATGACATGAGCTGAAATCAAGAGTCAGCTGCTCAACCACCTGAGCCATCTAGGTGCCCCATAGGCACCTGGGTTTCTTAATAAAGCAAAAAAGTTCTAAGCTCCATGTTCATTCCATAATATACTCTCTGGCTGCCCATATTTTAGGCTAGTTAATTCCCACATGATGAGAATGTTGTGCACCTCATGGTTACTTAGTTGGTGTGTATTAGAGTATCTTATGGCAATTTGGCCAGAGCAAAGATGACTTTAAGAAGAAGAAAAACATGACCATCTTGTGAATCAACCTTAGCACTAAGGTGTTCAATCTTAAAAGTAAGCATATTAGGATGAGTTAGAAAACTTTCCTATTTTTCCTGTTGCCTCTTGCACTACGAGGGGGTGATCTTTAGATTAATGAGAGCCTCAGTATCTCTGCAACATGGATGCAGAACAGCAGGGGGGATATGCCAGGCACCCTGCATCTGGCCAGATGAAGTTACTAGATTTTTCCTGGCAACACTGATCTACAACAATTTGAACTGTGATTAATACCCCCTAGAGTCCCCATTCTCCAGCACCCTCATCACCTCCAGAGATGAACTCAGCTCTTACCAACCTTGCTTTCTGAGTCACCACTCATTTTCTCACCTGGGGTCTAACTAGAAGGCTTGACAAAAGATGAGAGTAATTTTTAGATGCATTAGACCTTGCCACCTTGGTTTTAGTGTTCTGTTGTGGTTTCCAGTGGGGCTGACTTTTAAGATTAGCTATGAACATAGTTCTTTTTCTTTCCTTTTGAAATTTTGATCCTTCTTTTTCTTATTCCCACTCTTTCGGGGTCATGTTCTCTCTCCCACATATGTCTGTGTTTGGAACTTCATGGAGCTGCAGTTGTTGGGTGTTTGCTGGAAGCATATCCGTTGAGAAAAGCATTTTCTTTCTCATCCTGTTTTCTGTCCTAGTTTGCATCTAGGTAAAGGCACACTGAATGCCAAGCTGTGCCTTGGCTATATGTGCATTCAAAAAAATGAAAGCAGCTTCATATTCTGAACAGCATTTTGAAAATATGTCCCTAATTCTTTGATACTACTCCCATCAAAAGGTGGAGCTTAGTTCTCCTTCTCTTGAGTGGGGTCTGTGGTCTGTGACTCACTACACTAATGAATAGAATATAATGAAAATGATGTCACGTAACTTCCGAGACTGGATTCATAAAGGGCATCGTAGCTTAGTCCTTGCTCTTGCTGGATCACTTGTAGTGCAAGGGGGGGTGAAGCTTTCCAAGAAGTAGACCCCCCAGCTTCAGTCAAGCCTTCAGATGACTGCAGCCCTGGGCAACATCTTGGCCCCAAATCTCATGAAAGACTCTAATCTAGAACCACCGAGTTTAGCTACTTGCACATTCCCGACTCACAGTAACTGTGAGATAATAAATGTTTGTTGTTTTAAGTTGCTAAGCTTTTATAAATGTAGCAATAGGTAAATAATACACTCTGAACTCAAATTATTATTTCCTGAGGGGGCTAGAGATACTAAGGCAATGTCTCCCTGTCATAGAAGAGTGGCCAAGGCTGTTAAAGCAATGACCAAGACAGGGGTTGCTGACAAATTCTTAGTTTGAGAAGTTAGTTTCAGGGAGAGACAACACAACATACAGAGAGATACAAACATAACTTGTTTGAGTTCTGTCTATGCTCTCTTTTCCCAAAGAATGCACAGTAGCTTATAAGAAAAATATATGCAATGATGCCATAAGTACAGATAGGACAGAAAATCAGGACCAAACAAAGGGAAGGGTAAAAGGATAAAGGTCAACATAGTTGCGACAGTTGAACCTTAACCACCACTCTGAGTTTCCTGGTAGCCATGGTAAAGGGGGAGACTTAGTAAGTTCTGTAGCTCTTATGACTGAAAAGGAAACAAAGCTTTTCCTAACAAATTTTAAAACAAAGTTCTCTTGTGGATTTTGATACAGATACTGACCTGGGTAAAAGACAAGGCTCAGTCACCCTTTCAGGGATATTATGATAGCAAAATTCATTTAGCTCTTACGTGCTCATCAGTAAGGGAGGAAGAGAAGTGATGAAGCTAAACACAATGGCAAATAAAAGAAATTCCTTCTACCTAAGGACTGCTAGACCCTTTGAAAGTGGCCTGGAAATGTATGTTAAAATATGTTTGACCTGAGCTGAGGCTTTGCTTTTCTCCTTTGCCATTGGTTTATACAGAACATGAAAGCACTTCCTGGGCGGCCATTTAAAATAGCCCAGTTTATTTCTCTGCTTATCTTCTGGGTCTTGGTTTCAGGCTATAAACCCTTTCTGCTATCTTGGACTTTGCTGGAGAATGTGAATCCTCCAGCACACCCCTTCACATTCCACCGATTCCTGACCTCCTGCTGTCCCCCCTCCCCCCCCCTCCCCAAGAGCTTTCTTCAAATCCTGAGGGACTGAGGGAGGCTGCTCCGGCAGCTGGCGGAATTGCACAGACTGTGGTAGCTGGGCTGTCAGACCATCCGGGGGCCTATGCTAATGGGTTGTGTCAGCTTTTGGAGCACAAGGTTCCAGTGCGGTGCTTCTGAGAGAGCTTGGCTCCTGCAAGGAGTGCCGGTGGCCAGTCACCATGAGGGGGACAGGTGTGATGGAGCCACAGGGCCTGGGGTAGGGTGAGGCATCTGTGGTGTAAATCTAAAGGAGGCAACACTCTGTGTGCCCAGCTGGGCGCCTCTCCTGCCTCACCCTGATCCTGCGTAGCCGTGTCTGTTATGGTTGAAGACGTGAGCTGAATTATGTGAAGATACCTAGCACATTGCCTAGCATATACTGGGTTTCATTAATGTTAGTTTTCTTCTTTTCTTTAAATTTTTTTTAACGTTTATTTATTTTTGAGAGGGGGAGAGGCAGAGAGAGAGAGAGGGAGACACAGAATCTGAAGCAGGCTCCAGGCTCTGAGCTGTCAGCACAGAGCCCAATGCGGGGCTTGGAACTCACAAACCCTGAGATCATGACCTGAGCTGAAGTCAGATGCTTAACTGACTGAGCCACCCAGGTGCCCCATCCAAATTCCTCTTCTTATAAAGATATCAGTCATTTTGAATTAGACCCACCCTAACAACCTCATTTAACTTAATGATCTTTTTAAAGATCCTATCTCCAAATACAGTCGCATTCTGAGGTAGTGGGGGCTAGGACTTCAACATATGAATAGGGAGGGATACAATTCAGCCCATAACAATAACTTTAAGGTTAAACTGCAATTAACTAGCTGAATGACCGCAGGCATGGTATTTAATCTCCCTGTGTCTCCATTTCCTGTCTAGAGATAATGAAAGTACCACCTCACTGAGTGGAGTGAGGGTTAAAGGAGTCAAGGCCCATGATGTGCTTGGGACAACGGCCTGTGGTGAGCACTCAATAAGCACTTGCCATTATTAGTATTACTACTTGGCCCTAAGAGAATTATTATATACAATCTAAGTACAAGAATTGGTCTTTGTCCTCAACATGCTTACAGGTCCCTTAGACTGAAGATAAAACTAATAAATAAAAACAGCATGAGGTATTTTTCTTAACAGATGCTTTCTGGGCTTCCACTAGGGAAGCGACAGCTAAGGGGAGAAAGGACCCATGGCCACCTGGGTCTCACGCTGAGTGCCTCCAGCCCCGCAGAGCTGCAGGTCTGCGGTAGCAGGCAGTCCCTTGGCTTCCCCAGCAGAGCGCTGGCTGAGAGGGGTCTCGGTGCTCCTCTGGGCATTCAGCACTCTTAGCTCTTGCAGTCATCACCCCCCAAGGGATGGATGCTCTTCTGCCCAAGTGTCAGAGCTACTTTGTGACTATCCCTGGACCTCTAGTGTACCATGTATTTTACTTCTATTTCTGTTTTCTCTATAAATTCCATGATAGCATGGATGTTTGTTAGCTTTGTTGAATGCTCTATATCCAGCTTCTAGTTAGTACTCAGTACTTACTAGGCAGTCACTAAATATTCAGTGAATGAATGAATGGATGAATGAATGAATGAACAAGCTATGGTACTGTGAGCTCTTGGCACTCAGGAACAGACTGAAGGTCAGGAACAGTGAGTCCTTCTGCCCATTTACAAGCTTTTGTTGATTGCAACAGGCAGTTGCATTTTCAATCAGATTCATCAGTCAGTAAGTTAGTGGAGCATCCCCCAGGATCATGGCACTAGGTGGTCCCTCCCACTGCAAGGCAGTAGTTATAATAGCTAACATTCATGCCACGTATGCTGTTTATGATTATAATCCACTCATCTCTCAAACCCTATGAGGGAGGTGTTATTATTATCCCCAGACCTGAAGCATGAAGAGGTTAAATAACCACTTTCCCAACTACATAGCTAGTGAGTAGTAAGTCGAGAAATTGAATGCAGGTGTGTCTGACTCCAAGCCTTCACTTTTACTGTGAGCTCTCATCTCTTTTTGTTTTTGTAGGTATTTTAAGCTGTGTCAGGGGCTGCTCACCAGATGGCTTTTTAATCTCTCTCCTGTTGCTACATTATTAATCTCTAAATTGTTTAGTGAAGTGACAAACGGGTACAGAAAGGAGGCATCTACATGGGAGAGGCTTCCTGGGAGAGCAGCTGACATTTCACGTGGGCCTTGGAGGGTGGGCTAGGTGTTGGTAGAGGAAGGAGAGACAGGAGCATGCTACAGCACGAGGAACAACACTGGAATCCATCAGGATGGCAGCTGACATCATGGGGATCAAACAGACACACCCCTGTTACTAGCAACACAAAGCCGTGAACCTGATTTAGTCAAATATTTTGCCGGTGGTTGCTTCCTGCTTTTGTCTGCTCAGGGAGGCAGAAAACAACTCCTTGCAATCCCCCATTTTCTGAAAATCCACACTGCACTGGATTCTTTCTACTCCTTCTGGAAAATGGTCGATGCTTCTAGCAGAGTTCTGCAAGTAGCAAACCCCACAGCATGGAGGCTTTCCTTGGGCTTGCTCCCCCCTTAGAATATATCACACTAAGTTCAGGACAACGAGCTGCCACATGCCTTTTGAGTAGGTCCCATGTAGGGAGCCAGTAGAATATGATGTGGCTCCTGTGGAAGCTGAGATCCCTTCTGGTCCTTGCGTCTCCACAGGATGGAGTGGAAGGTGCCCTCAGACGGGCAAAGTGGAAGGAGGTTGGGAATCTGCAAGGCTAATTTATTCTGCCAAGTAGAAAGCATTTTGAACTTGCTCCACCCTTCCTATTTTCCATCTGTCTTATTATTCATCACAGTAATATTTGGGCATTTTGAGAAGAGTGATATTTTAACATGAAGCTATTCCAAGGAGAAAGAAAAATATCCTCGTTTGGCACAATCCAGGCATGCAAATTAGCCTAAATAAAAATAAGACTAAAGACAACTTAGAATATTATTGTACTTTCCCAGGCTCCTGCCAGTCACTGCTGTCAGCTGTAGCATCTCTCCATCCTGGTGACAATGTTGAGAAGTGGGGCTTACATTTCTGCAAGGGTCAGTGCTAAAGAACCCATTCAAAAAGAACGGACATCAAAGACCCTGCATTTGAGCTGTGTTCGGAGCACCCATGAAGGGATTTCCTACAAGTGCATTCCCATGAGGTTCTGTGTTTAGCTCATCACACACAGACTAACCCATCAAGGACTCTGACATTCATTCTGTTTTGTTCCTGGGAGACTGTTTAAGTAGTGTGTGCGTGTGTGTGTGTGTGTGTGTGTGTGTGTGTGTGTGTTAAGGACCAGTGCTATGCAAGCTGACATAAAAATTTTAAAAACAGGTTTTTTTTTTTCCTTCTTCTGGAGAAGAGAATGCAGTGTTTCAAGACTCCTGGTACAGAAATCTTTAGAAGATGGTTAGCAAATCGTTAGTCTCATGCCACTGTCAGCGATGAACCAGTCTTTTTATTTTCTCTCCTTTGGTACCTCTTTCTTTTCTTACCTTCTCTTCTCCTTACTTTTGTCTTTATCTCCTTCTTGACTTCTCTCTTTCCTTCTTTGCTTGGTGTGCCTTATGTTTTCTCTAGCCTCCAGGTCATCCTGGCTTGAAGCAATATGCAAGTCCAGAATTGAGGGCATATTCCATCGCCACCCAAAACATTTCATGATAATTTTTATTATTAATTTCCTCAAGTCATGTATTTTTTATAATTAAAAAAATTTTTAAGGTTTATTTATTTTTGAGAGTGAGAGACAGCATGAGCAGGGGAGGCGCAGAGAGAGGGAGACACAGAATCTGAAACAGGCTCCAGGCCCTGAGCTGTCAGCATAGAGCCTGACATGGGGCTCGAACCCATCAACCATGAGATCATGACCTGAGCCAAAATCAGATGCTCAACTGACTGAGCCATTGGAAACGCCCCAGGCCATGTTTAAAATGGCCTCACTGAGGGCACCTGGGTGACTCAGTCAGTTGAGCTCCTGACTTTTGATTTTAGCTCTGGTTGTGATCCCAGGGTTGTGGGATTGAGCCCTGCATCTGACTCTGCACTGAGCATGGAGTCTGTTTGGATTCTCTCTCTCTCCCTCTGCCTCTCTCTCCTGCTCATGTGCTCTCTATCTCTAAAATAAAATAAAATAAAATAAAATAGCCTCATTGGACACAATCTCAAAAATCTTTCCCTAAGCCTAATTGTATTTGTGAACAATTCTGCACGGCAATCAAGCTGATATATTTATTTCAAGGTTCTATTTTAATCAGACATTAAAACAACTGGGACATCACCCTTACCAGACTTGTCACAAAAGAGACAAACATGTCACAACAGTCATTTCGCATCTTTTATTTCAAAGGTCATAAGGATGGGGGTGGTTATAGAGCCTACTGCAGCTTTGATTTGTTGGGGAAAATTTGCAATACCATGTGAAATCAACAATGCTGACTTTCAAACTTCCTTTTATTAATCCTTTTTAAAAAAACTATGGAGACTTTGATCTTGCTATTTGACGTTGATCTAAGAACTATTTCACTGAGAAAACATGACAAGAGATATAAGAAAGAAGTGCTGAGGAGTCCAAACTATAAAGTTAGTTTTCCAGTTAAGTCAGGGAGGAGACTGACAAGATTTTTGAAGTATCCTGTGGACCCCACTCCTCAAGGTGTTTTTGTTTGCAAGCTAAGCATCGACTCTGTTATTTGTCTCCTTCACTAGCCGTGCTTTTTACATTCTTCTAAAATAGGGGCGCCTGGGTGGCTTAGTCAGTTAAGCGTCTGACTTGGCTCAGGTCATGATCTCACAGTTCGTGGGTTTGAGCCCCACGTTGGGCTCTGTGCTGACAGCTCAGAGCCTGGAGCCTGTTTTGGATTCTGTATCTTCCTGTCTCTCTGACCCTCCCCTGTTCACACTGTCTCTCTCTCTCTCTCTCTCTCTCTCTCTCTCATAAGTAAATAAAACATTAAAAAAATTAAAATAGAATCATTTTCTTCTTATCTTTCCTCTCATCTCAAATTCTTAATCTTTTCAGCAGATCAGATTCTAAACCTCTGTCATGTGGCTGATTTGCAACACAATCTGCCATTTTTCACATCCTTGGTCTAGTAGTTCCACTCAGAATTATTTCTTTATATTGGTATGTGCAAATATTTAGGCATAAATGTGACCATGGGAGCATCAAAAATGAGATAAAAATCGGAAACAAGAAGACATTTGTTGAATAAATTATGAACATTGATGAAATGGAATATTATGTGGTCATTTCAAATGATGTAAAAGATTAATGACATGAAAAATATCCCTAATGTATTATTTAGCAGAGGTAAAAAGAAAGTTATAAATAGTATTGTCCCATTTTATTAAAAACATGTACATACAGGTTTTTTCCCAAAAGACCATTAGTATGCACATCAAAGTGGAAACAATGTTTGTCTCTAAGAGATAACATTAAAAGTGATTTTTATCTTTTTAATTTTAATTTTTTCGCTTATCTATTTTGTGATTTTTGTTATTTTGCTTGTATACGTCTTCTCAAACACAGTCATACACATTTATACATGTATATAGTATAAACTACATTTTATTTTAAAAACAAGCTTTATCTTCTTATTGAAGTATAACTTGCCATTCTTCAGGAAGTGAGGACTAAACTGAGGAAGGAATCAGAGAACTTGCCAGACAAGCTTTATCTTCTTATTGAAGTATAACTTGCCATTCTTCAGGAAGTGAGGACTAAACTGAGGAAGGAATCAGAGAACTTGCCAGACGTTTAAGGGTAAGCCACAAAAATGGTTTGGGCATGATGGGAGAGGAGGGCGGGGTTGGGGAAAAGGAAGGCAGGGATAGAAAAGGCATGCTACAGGTCTGTGTCACTCAGTTCTATTGAGAAGGCTGAGGAGAGATCTGGTCAGTCTTTGGGTCCAAAAAGTCTCTCTCCCAGAGCGGGATTGGTCTTTCTATAGCAACTCAGAGAAAGGAGTGACTTCAAAGTCTAGTATAAGGAACACGGGAAGAATTTCTTCTTAGAAAGCCCAGGAAGAGGATACTTAAAGGGTCCTGGTTCACCTGGGTGGCTCAACTGGTTAAGCGTCCCACTCTTGATTTCAGCTCAGGTCATGATATCATGGTTCGTGAGTCTGAGCCCCATATCAGGCTCTTCACTGACAGTTACTGTGCAGAGCCTGCTTGGGATTCTTGCTCTCCTTCTCTGTCTGCCCATCCCCTGCTCTCTCTCTCTCTCAAAAAATAAATTAACAAAAAAATTTTTTTTAAAAGAGTCCTTTAAGACTGGGAGTTTCCACATGTCTGTGATGGTTTATTCCTTGGAAATGGGACAGAACTGATGGTAAAAGTCAGATTTCTAAAGGGACAAGAAGTCTGGACCATAGAAGCTTACCAGAGACCATTGCCAGGAAATCACTCTAGGGATAAACAAAATTATCCAGAAAAAATCCACACAGGTTCATTTACAACCCTCTTTTTAAGATGTGGAAGTCTAGGGTTCTCTGACCAATCTGTACCTGTGACAGATCCTTGATCAGAATGTCCCAAGAATACCAACAAGGCCAGATCAATGTCCCCCATTTTCTTTCAAGATAATGAGAGATTTAGATAACATTACTAGAGAACTTGGATTACACACAATGTTTGAGAGAGACTTGTAGTTATTTCACCTAAAGAAATGATAGTTGAAAGCAAAATTAAGATAAGACTACCTAACCCCTATGAGGCTGACTTAAGAGAGTAAAACAGTCTTTTGAATGAAAGTCCAGAGACTTAATTTAATAAAAATAGAAGATCAATTGGGGAAATTGGAAAAATACCAGAAGTCAAAAAATGCCAGTGGCAGAAAAAAATTTTTTTTAGATGAAGAAATAAAATCTCTACTCACTGTGTCCATTCCTAAATTAATCATAGAGTTTATGCTTAAGGAAGAATGTAGAACATTCAGCCGTAGCAGAGAATACTTGGCAGCCTAAGCACCAGTCTGATCTGGTATGGCAATTCCCATGTGTTTATTTATTTGTGTTTAAAAACTTTGAGTGTCTTGAAAGTCAGCTCTGTTGCTGACACCTACAGTTTAGAATGACAGCCCTGAGTGCTGCTAGCTTCTCAGTCATCAAAGAAATATTCCCCATGCTTAGTGTAATCCTCTTCAAATGGTGGGAACGGCCAATGCTGTACTTAAGGAAGAAATTTCAGTCACGGGAGGTGGGGAGGGGTGGTGAAGATCAAAGAAGCTTTCTGTGATTGTTTTTCCTTTTGGATAAAGCTTCCTTTGACAAGAAAATTATATAAACCAGAACATATTTCATCCACAAACTTAGTCATTAACTTACTCAATCGCTTAACAAATGGTTATTGAACACGTATTGTGTGCCAGGAATGGTGCTAAGTTGTTAAGGATAAAGCATAAAGAACAGGGGCACCTGGGTGGCTCAGTCAGTTAAGGGTCTGATTTCGGCTCAGGTCATGATCTCACCGCTCTTGGGTTCGAGCCCTGCATTGGGCTCTGAGCTGTCAGCACAGAGCCCGGAGCCTGCTTCGGATTCTGTGTCTCTTTCTCTCTCTGCCCCTCTCCCACTCACACCCCATCTCTCTCTCAAAAATGAATAAGTGTTAAAAAATATTACAAAAAAAAATTAGAATAAAGAACAGTTCCTGCCCTTAGGAAGTTCACAGTCTAAACAAAGGTACTTGCAAATTGGGGGCTTTTATGAAATGTATCACCAATATTAAATACATTATGGTTGAGTCAAATGGAGCTGATTTTATCAGTTCCCCCAAATGAATATTCTTATTCTTTTTGCAGTGCCTTTGAGGTATCAGTAACATGGCTTAATTTCCCAGAGAAGGTGTGCTGGTTATCTTCTACCCGGGTCCGCTCCCTATCTTCCTCCACCCTCCCCTGCCCTAGAAGTTCTGCGTGCCCTCTGGCTTTTGGCTGGATTCAGCCAGAGAGAGGCGTGGCAGGAGATCAACAGGTAAGGGTGTTTGTTTTCCCAGCTCCCCCTTTGGGCATCTCTCTACAAAGACCAGTAGAGAATCCTCTCCAAACACCACTTATCTCGCCCCAGGTTGAAATGGCTCCCCACTCTTGATTGCCCAGGGCACGGCACTCTTTCTGTTGGTTTCCTAAATCCAGGCCCTATTTTGTAAATAGTTCCTTTATTAAACTCTCTTCAAATTACCTAGCTTCAGGGTGCCATCTGTGTCATGCCTTCCTGATACAGAGGGAGAAAGATTTCTTCATTAAAGGAAAAAAATCAAGATATCTATTCTAGATTTTTTCTGGGATCGGTATTAATGGAATGCTTAGAGAAGCCTTAATTCAAATAATCCTTGTTCATAATTGTTGCTTTTCTGATATGGAAATCAGTAGCACCTTATGAGATTTTAGTGGAGCATAGATTTTAAAGCCTTTATTTCTTGTTTCTTTTACTACCGAGAAGGCTGTGAACAGTCTAACTCCACGGCATTGCCAGTTTTGCAGCCTTAATGTAACACTTCACCCCACAGCTAGGAACTGAGGTCTCCATCTGAGTCCTGCTGCAGATCCTGACCTCAAGCACCGGGACTTGGATCAAGGCTTGCTGGTTTCTAGCCTGGCTGTGACCTTGTGTTTGGCTTCTTATTCCAGCACCTCTGCCACCTTTCTCTGAGGGGCTTGAAATCCTACTGTGCCCAATGCGCTCCCAGGAATCCTGAGGCCCCTAGGTGGCTGCCCCCAGGTGGGCTACAGCAGCTGGGCCCCGGCCCTCTGCTAACCAACCACTGGTGCTAACTGTCAGTGGGAAGAGTCTATGAATAGAGCCTGGTCTATAAGTCTAGATCCCACCTTCATAATGGACTACATGCATCCTATGCATTCATTCATTTATTAGGTGACTACTTACCAATTCATTCACTTAGTAAGTAAGTACTCTGTTCCAGGCACAGTTTCAGGCCCTGAGGAGACTGGTTTCATATTAAATTTTGCAAGTAGGAATAAATGAATGACTTCTACTTTTGGTAGCAAAAGGAAGGGGGATAACTTATATATAACTAAACCTTAGCTTTAATTCATAATGTTGGCGTCTTCCTTCTCCTTTTGAATATACGCTAGCACATACCTCCTTATTTTCTCTTAAAGACAGTTCACTTTTCCTTAATAGATAAGTAAAGTGATTGTATTTTTTTAAATGATTGTAGCCAAGGATCTGATTCTACTATAATTCTCAAACTAGTGTTTACTTTCAAAGACTATAGGCCTGAAATCTTCAAAACCCTGCTTTCAAACTCTTACAATGTAGATTTTGCGATGTATCCTCAATATTTTGCCCACCTCTATGTAATGAGGATATTTCTGTCTTTTCACTGACTATACACACTGGCCCTGCTTTGCTAAGATGGATTTAACACATTCTTTTGAGTAAAATAGCTCATACAACAGCTTTGGTAACAGGTTTCTGTCCATTTAAAGTTTTATTTAATAAAGCTATTCCAGAAAGTTCTTATGTACAGTGAGGGAGACACATTTTTGGTTTCTTAATTCTGTAACGGATGATTTGGCTTTTATAAGCACTCGTTTTATTTTTCAAGGCAAATAAGAGGTGGATGAGGAGGGTATTCTGGCCATTGGTTCACAAGCTGGGGAGGGCAAGAAGGCCAGATCCTCAGACAGTCTGAGGCATTCACAAGGCTATGAAAACATTAACAAGGTTTTACTACATCTCCCAGGATGGAAATAATTGGTTTGTAAATGGGCAACTGGCCTCAGAGTGAACATGTCAAGAGTATCTACTCTGAAGCTGGAAGAGACAGAAGCAGAAAACACGACTCCTGATCGTGTTCTATTACTTTAATCGCTAAACACCACTCCGTTTAAGCTAAAGAGATATAATGGTGCATTTGACAGATGCCTTCACATCAAGATTAGATAGGAGCCCTGAAAGTCTAATGCTGAACCTTTCTTACCTTCTGTGGAGGATGTCACTCAAAATCTCTTCTCTCAATCCCTCTTCTCTGACTGATTAAGAAATTCAGCACAACCCAACCCTCTTCCCAGGTGAATCTTGCTTTACACGAAACAGCTGTGTGTAAATAACATGGTAATAATTCAAGTTGTATTCGAAATGCAACATAGGGATGTAGCTATTGAAAGGGAACGCTCAACTAAATGCTTTTGTAAGGCAGAACACCTCTTTTGTAATGTAAACAATATAAATGTAGATAAAGCTTCCAATTTACCTAAGTTTAGATTTTTACATATTGGATTTCATTAAAGCAGAACCTATCTGTAAATGAAAATATTTTAAGCTTCAGCCCTTTGCCCATCATAATGGTTTTTAAAACCTCATTACAATAAAACCCATTAGTTTGAATAATTAAGCACAAAAAAATGCTTTCCGCATGCATTGAAATGTCTGATTTTAATAGGAAAAAGCCCAACTGAGTGCCTTGTTTTTAAGCTTCTATTTCGATCTTGTTTTAAAATGGCAAACAGTATAATAACCAGCATCATGCAGAAAGTACAATGCAGGGTGGCAGGGTGACTGAGGAAAGAATGCCAATATCTAGGTTTAAGACAATAGAGGCAGATACAAAGGAACAGGGTCTGAGTGTTCCAGTCCTCTGGAGAACATACTAGCTAAGTGGTCAACGTGTATAACCTTATTTCAATCTTTACAACTAAGCAAGTGTTATCATCCTCAGTTGTACAAAGAAATGGAAGCTTGGAAATGCGAAATAACTTGTCCAACGTCACGCAGGTTCTAAGCAGTGGTCAGAAATCAGACTCACATCTCAAATATGTGCTCTTAACCCCTCAGCTTATTGTTAGGTTGAAACTCAAATCGTTTTTAACAGTACATTTTTGACCAGCAAAGATGGAATGTCATATGGTTCCACACTAACCTCTCTACCTGTAATACAGAAATCAATATCGGAAAAGATAGACTTCATCCAAGGGAACTTGAGGCTGTTCTGCAGGACAGAAAGAGCTCAGATCACTGTTTTTGCTCACCCTTCAGCCTGCCCATTTCATGCCCCTCCTACCCACTTTTACATGTATTCTGCCCATCCGCCTTTTTATTCAAGAATCTTTGTAGGGCACGTGAACAACAGCTCCTGTGCAAAGTGCTTGGAGATAGCAACCTAGTTTAGCTTGGTGCTTGACCTTGAGAATTCTGCAGTCTTACCATTAAGGGAGGAGATCAAAAGTTTTTAAATTGCATGAGTAGAAAATCATTTTGAGGATTTGCTGAAATGCTTTTACTCCTGTGGGAATGGCCACACTGACCCGGCATGGGTAATCCCTCAGAGAGGGGAGAGAAGAGCAGCTGACCCACCCTACATCCCTTCTACAGCCTCCTGGTTTCCAGAGTGTTTTCACCCAGGAGGCCAAAAAAAGTAGCAAGTTACATGCAGAGGAAGGAAATGAAAGGTCTAGAACCCAAAATGGAATTCTGGTCATTCTTTATCTCATTTGTCACTCTTAAAGGCTCATCATTTCATGGCTTAAGTGAAGCCACATCTTATTGAGGTTTATTTCCTTGGAGGCTGACGTCCCACGGGCTGGCTTCTATCCCATATGCTGTATTTAATTTTCATAAAATCAAGAAAATAAAACAATTTGAGAAAAACCAAAAGTGGGAATTGGCTTACATGTCCATGTACCCGTGTGTTCACTATGGAAAGTTTACCAAAGTGAGCTGAGAGTTCAGGTGATTTTTAAAACAAACTAACCAGTTAATTAACCAACTAACATAGTTATTTCTTCTAGAATATTGCCTCACAAAGCCACGGGTGGCAAGTTCCTGTCTAGTGTACATGATTTCTCACATGCCTCAGAGCCTTGAAGTATTTTCCTTTAGAACAAGGTCTTTTCAGATGTTTTCAGTCAGACATTAAATTTAGTCAGTTACTGTGCTAAATTCAGAGCAGAAAACAAACTCACCTTGAACATCCTGGGAGATTTTTTTTGGTTTAATGGAGAGAAGTCCTTCATTTACGGCTGGCCCTTAGTACTAATATAACAAACTCATTTATCCTGAGCAGTGGGGTGGGATGTCATGGAGTTGGTAATTATTAATGACAACTAATGGCTGGTAGTTATTGATGACATTTGTGAGAGTAGGATAAAAATAATAATTATAATAATGTGAGGTGTCAGGAACAAACAGTAATTGCAATAATGATTGCTATTATATAATGAGTGAGAAAATTATTTTAGGTTATTAAAATCAATAAAGATAATGGAAGCCTGCACATTATATATGTGAATGATTGTGGAAATTTGCCAGATAAAAATAATAGTCACTCTTGATTGAAGACTTACTATGTGCTAGGCACTCTGCCCAAGACATAAATACATGATCTCCTTTAATTCACAGTGGCTCTATGAGTAGACATTATTGCTAACATTATTTTCTTAGCTATGCTAATGAGAAAACAGAAGTTTAGAGCAGTGACCTAATTTGACAACATTAACCTAACAGCTGGTAAATGGCACAAAGGAAATTTAGGTCTTCTGGAGCTAACACCGAAGTCCGTGCACTTAACCAGCATCCTATAGTTTCTTAAAGGTAATGGATATATGCTGGTGTCTAGGACAATCCTGACACCTGAAGGACTGCCAGGTACCCCAAGGGTGTGGGTCCCACTGACAGGTCATCATACACCCACGAGTCTGAGCTCGCAGGAGGACCTGCCGACAGATGGGTATGGCGAGGACCCCATAGAGACAGGCCTATGGAACTGCCCAATGGAGAAACATGATTCCTAGAAGAAGGTGGGACTTGGCTTACTCCTCTGGATTGGGTACAAGGCCTCATGAAAATGTGCCTCCTTGGGTTTTTTTTTTCATCAGAGCTATGACCTGAGCCATCCCCTGACTCTCTCCTTATGGGCAAGCGGCCAAATCACTGCCCCTTCAGTGATCATGACTTGAAGGGTCAGAAAAGGCTATGTGTTTGCACCCATCTGTATTGCCTTAAGAATGTGAGTGCAGCTGTAACTTCATCATGAATATGTCTGTTAAAAACCCAAATTCTGATTCTTTTGGTGATTTGTTTTAAAAGTGGCTCTCTTAGCTTCAATTTTTGAAAGATGTCCGTTTTTCTATTTTTCTTAGCTGACAATGAAATAATCGGATGGTGGGTTAATAATTTACCTAACCTGGAGTTTCGCAACGAATTACAACCAAATGACCACCACGAACCCTAAGCCTGTCTCTTTGATGATTCCACAGGCACAGAGGCTCATGGTCTCAGAAGCATCATTAAGTGTGTCACTTGTCACTGTGCAGGAAAAATATGGCCATTTGAGCACCGCACATGGACTTAGGGATAAATGGGTACTCACTACTGACTCTGCAAATAGACACATGGGAACTAATAAGAGCTCGAAATGGTTGAAAATTCACTTTAATGCAGATGAAATATAAACCTTTTTACCGAGAGCACAATAGTGCACCTGTTTCCCTCATGAAAATATGATTATGTTCCATAGCAAAGGGGCTTAAACAGGAGTGACATATACTTCAGGGCTTCAGGGTCCGTCCTGTTATTAGCTGTACAGCATATTCTGGGCTGGTGGAGCCACGCAGTTGCAGGGCATAGGTGGAGTTCTTTTCCTTAGAGTTCATTTCCAAACCAAAGCAAGGAAGATAATCAAAATGACTTTTGGCTGGAAGCCGTGTTGAGCCATAAGAAAAGGGGGCTTAGCTCACACTACTCTGCAGAGTGAATTGACTCAGAGGGCCAAATGGGAGAACGTGCCTCCCTCCCCAAGCGCACAGCTCTGGTAAGGTACCCGTATGGATTCTGAGCCGGCCCGTGAGGCTGAAGTTAACTTTCTGAGTTCCAGGCCAGCGTGTTCTGGTTGCAGATATACAGCTTCCATAAAAAATTAAACAGAAGTGAAAGACACCGGATGATCAAGATTATGAAATTTGCAACCGTCCCACCTCTTTGCATCCTGAGTTTAAATTTTGCAAGTTAATATTTTATAAGTGTTATTTTGGTCAGGTTTGCGTACGTGTTTAAATACAACAGCGCTGGTGGAGAACCGTGTCAAGACGCCAACACTCAGGAGTGTGGAGAGGACTCTTGCCGTGGACTTTGTTTTGTGGGCCGAGGGTGTGGCTGCACATTAGGTAAGCAGTTCTCCTTGCAGACGTGAAGTATTTTTCCACCAAAGCACCTTTTGTCACAGGTCCTTCACTGCAACCTCTAAGGTGGGCAGAGCAGGGATTGTGTTTATGATGAGAGTGATGAGATACAGAGAATGGAAACAAAGAGTCTCTTAAAACCAGTAAAGCTCAGTTATAACACGGGGCAGAAACACATTGCCAGGCGCGGTCGATAAAACAATAGGTCGCATTTGGATAAAGTTCTCATTAACAATTCTCCCGCCTGCGACAACTTCCTAGATTTTGCTGTTTCTTCTCTTATTCATCTCCAGTGGAAACATTTTCATCGACACTGGGTATTTGGTGCTTAAGAGTTCTCCTGACATTGCTTCTTACTCACCAAATAGAGTCATAATCCTTAGTATGTAACTTCAAAATCCTTTACACAATAACCAATTGCTTCCCCAAAGAGGATTGTGGCTTCAGATGGGGAATAAGCTGCTGAAGGAAATTAACTCTCAAGAAATGTAAGTCCTGTTTCTGTGCACTTGGAGGCAGGAAAAGAAAAATCCAGAGGCTATCACACAAATGTCAAAGCATCCTCTATTCTGCCTATAGAATGTCAGGACCAGGCAGGTGACTCACAAGGTGACTCTGCCCTCTTATTCAAAGCTCACCAGGGAAGAGGATGGGTGGGACTCATTCCCTGAAACCATTCAGCCGCTTTCAGGAAACTTACCTGAGAGGCCATGGCTCTTTAAGACCTCCTTAATTCCCTAACTGAAATGATACCCGAAGCATTTCATTTACTTTCCCCTTGAGATTTTTACACACTAGCTGAACTCTAAAAGATTTTCTGCTTTTCGCACTTGACGAAGGGGAAAAATTTTCAGCAGTAAAAGGAAAGCAGCCCGTATCATTTAGGTCGGAAATAGGAAACACAGATACACTTTCTTAGAAGTGCTGTGTGCACTCACACGATGAACATATTTGCCCTCAAGGTCAAATTAGCAAAGATTATGAAAACAAATCCACAGGAGCAGAAAAATGACACATCAAGTCAGGCAAGTCCTCCATCTTGTTCTGTGCTCGGCCTTTCTGGGGGCACCCGTCAAGGGTGGGTGGACGGCTACGGGGAGTTGTAAGTGCCTGGGGCACAGGGTCACAGCTCTGAGTCCTGGCAACATTAATGGATGAACTTCACCCTTCTGACTCCTGTTTTCCTCCTCTGGAGCACGAGGCATGAGAGAGCACCTGCTCCTTGCTACTTAGAGATTGTTTTGAGGGTCAGATTTGACAAAGAATGTGAATATACTTTGTAAACAGTATGGTTAATGTCCTTGCACAGAATGAAGTACCCAAATATCTGGAGGAGGGGAGATGTGCTTCTCATGCCAGCACTATAGATTCCCAGGCCAGTGCTCTTCCATCGCAGGGCTATTACTATGTGGTTCAAGTTCCTGACATTCATTATTTCAGTTGAGATGGCCATTCTGCTTGCCTTCCCTGAGGCAGAGCCCGAGCTGGAGATTCTTATGTAAGTGATTATGGAGGGGACACTCTCAGGAGAGAAACCAGTGAGGAAGCGAGGGCCACAGGATAAGGCAGGAGAGGAGGTAAATCAAAGACGTAGTTCTAGCTAAAGTCCAGACTCAGCCAGATCCTGTCCAAGCTCTGGAGTGTGGCAGACAGAGCACGCTGGGGGAGGGGCTGTCCATCTGTTTCTTGTCCTTGGCTGTGGGCTGCACTCACCCCTTCCCACCTGCACAGAATGAGGGTAGGATAAGGATGTCATAACCTCCTGGGTGTTTCCAGGTGACCTAGGTCTGCTGGCAGAGAACAAATTCTCTAAAGAGGCAGCTCTGAGCTGCTGGTGTCCAGCCGTCATGGTAGCCAGGGGAGGTATGTGATGGCCTGCCGTGAGTCGCCGAGGGCATTTACTACAGATAAGGAAACTAAGGCCCAGAGATGGTAAGGAACTTGGGCTCAAGGCCTTCACTTCTTCTTCTTCTTCTTTTTTTTTTATTTCTAGGAGAGAGAGAGAGAGATCGTGAGCAGGGGAGGATCAGAGAGAGAGGGAGACACAGACTCTGAAATAGGCTCCAGGCTCTGAGCTGGCAAGTCAGCACAGAAACCCGGCAGGCACCGAGCACGAGCAGAGATCGCAGCCTAAGCTTGAAAATTCGGACGCAACTGACCCCAGGCCACGCCCCTCAAGGCCTTCACTTCTAACTCTCCTCTCCTCCCTCTTCCCTTACCAATTCTTACTGATCATGTACATTTTAATTTCTATGTTACTTCTCTGAGGAAATCTTTCCCCTTTCACCCCAGATTTGTTGAGCCCCTCCAGATACTCTCCCAGCACCTTGGGACTACCCTTGGAGGAATTTACTACAATTTTAATTTAAGTAATTATTTCTACAATCATTTATTGGATATCTGCTTTCTCCACTAGGTTTTAAACTCTATGAGGGCAGGGACCATATACATCTCGTTTGCTGCTAGAATCTGTTGAGAAACTCAGTGTTGGCACATATTAGGTGTTCAATAAATATGTGTTGACTGTATGATGGAACACAGCTAGTAAGAGAGTTTAAAACCAGGTCTGTGTGTCTTAAAACCACATTCTATTACCACTCTGCCTTAGACCATGCAAAGCCCTTATTTATTTATTTATATTTAATGTCTGTGCAAATTTTTGGAAATCTGGTCTCAGAAGTCAGTTTCCTGCTATATTTATATTTATATTTACATCTATGCCATACCTCATCCCAACAATGAACCTGCTATAGACAGTAGTACTATGGTTCCCTATCTTAACACTACCTCTTTTAGACTGCAAGATGTGCTCCTTTGCATGGTTGTGCAAGTTTGGGTGAGCCGGACTATCTCCTCTTCCTCTGTCCCCTTCATGAAAGAAACACACTGAACACATCTTGTTCAGACTGTGCTTCTAGGCTGAAGAGTTCTAGCCCTTTTAGCTAGAACTTCCAATAAAAATCATATTTCCTTGATCATTTTAGTTCTCCTCTGGACATTCTGTGGCTCTTTATAGTTTTCTTGAGGAGAAATTCAACTTTACTGGGGCTCTAGGTAAGCAATCCCTTTAAGGATCCCTCATTAAGTCTCCAGTTAGCACAGGGAGGATGGCAATTGTTCCAGACCTTGTGGTCTCTCCTCCAGCCCCAAACCCACACACACCCAGAGGGCTCAGTGGTTAACAGTTCGGCTTCTGCTTGCCAAAGAGCTTGGATCATCCTCATCCTTGACCCCTGTCTTCTCAGAACTTCTTCCAATTACAAAGGAAGAAGTGTTTTTTCAAAACCCCATTCATTCCTCAATCCCAAAGAATGCCACTCCCATATTTACCCTTTCCCTCTTTCATCCTATCCTCTGCTTGGTTAGGATCATTGACATTGAGTTGTTTTATCAGACAACACCCCCAATTTCAGTGGCTTAACACAGCAAAGACTTATGTGTCAGATTCACAGAGTCCGGGAAGGGTTTGGTTGCCCTCCATCATTCTGAAGTGATGCTTTCTGAGGTGTAACATTCAGAGACACCAAGTCTGTGAAAGGGTGATGGAGAAGGCTCATCAGTTCTTACTAGCCTCCACCAAAAGTTTTATGTCACCCCTGCCCAGAGCCCACAGCCAGAAATAATTGCATAGCCCTAAAGCTATTTGCAATGAAGGCTGGAAAATGTGGGAGGGTATTTGGACTAGTCAGTGAACATCCAATCATGTCTGCTACATCTTTATAAACATACAAATTTCCTGTGACTTGAGAAAACATTGCCTGGTCCGCCTGGGCCTCAACTTCCTTTCAGTGGGAAGCTTCCCAAATGAGTGTGTGCTTCTCTCTGTATTTATTCATCAGGCACTCTTTCTTTAAACTCCCTATGGCATGGCCTTTATCCCTACGGTTTATAATACACTCTCATAGGTTACTATATATATGCAATGTGAGATATATATATATACACACACATATATATATACATACACACACATATGCACAATGGAATATTACTCGGCCATAAAGAAGAATGAAATCTTGCCATTTGCAATGACATGGATAGAGCTAGAGAGTATTATAAGAGAAATAAGTCAGTAAGAGAAAGATAAATACCATATTTCACTCATATGTGGAATTTAAGAAATAAAACAAATGGACATAGGAGGTAAAGAGAGAGAGAGGAGGGAGGGGAGGGAGGGAGAAAGAGAGAAAGAGAGGGGGAGAGAGAGAGAAACCAAGAAACAGACTCTTAACTATAGAGAAGAAACTAATGGTTACCATAGGGGATGTAGGTGGGGGGATGGGTTCAATAGGTGATGGAGACTCTTGTGATGAGCACCAGGTGTTGTATGTAAGTGTTGGGTGACTATATTCTACATCTGAAACTAATATTACATTGTATTTAAATAAAACATTCAATAAAACATTGAATTTAAATAAAAACTTGGAAAGACAAAAAATAAAAGAAAGCATTGAGTTCAAGAAGGGTACTCAATTGATAGTTTCTCTTCCGCACTTCCAGTTCTGCATTTCACTTGAATTTAATTCATTCAAGTACTTCATTCATTCATTCATTATTCCTTGAACCCTGAACACCTCCTATGTTCCAGATACTGTGCCAAACTTCGGGGAAAGAGACAGGAAAAGGTAGATCCTTCAAAATCCCCAAGTAGAATGCACATCCCCACTGGGAGCATATGCAATTCACTAAAGTGAGTATTCTAACAAACACCTAATTTTCTTATGCAAAAACTAAGATAGAAATTAATCTTTGTTAGTAATTTGTATTTCTGCAGATAGTGATCCTTCACTCAGTCTACAAGTCAGACAGTCATGGGTCATGCGTACTGCACAGTGGCCCTTAGGGCTGAATGGATGCCCACATGAGGAGAGATTGACAGTGGTTCCAAAATTTATGGAATGCAGTCACAGCATATGTTTATATATGCCCATGAACTGCATTCATGAGAACTTTTCAGGCTATACTATAAGGGTTCATACTTTCTATCAAATCTTATACCTGACTCTTCCCCCATGGAAATCCTTCAACCAAATTTTTTTATTCTTGCAAACATGCTAGATTCATTTCCTAGTTCTGTCCAGGCTCCACGATCCCTCTTCCCTTGCCTGGCTGACCTGGGAGCCTCTCCCCCATCATATATGTCCACTCTTTAAAAGCGCTGCCCATTTTTCCTGTGCCCATTGTAGAGCTCATCCTGACCTGCTAACCCTTATTCGTTTCCTCCCTCTAAGAACTGTACCAGTCATTTGGACCATATGACACTCCGTACCATTCTGTCACTTGAGTTATATGCACATGTACAGCCTTCCCAAGTAGCCTGCAAACCTCTTACTTTATGCTCTTGTTATGTAGTTTTTTGTCACATCTACCATGGAGATGCTCCTTAAATATTATTCAGTTGCACCAAGATTGATACAGTGGTCTTATTAGGGCAGGGGATTATGAGAGTCTTTTTTTCCAATATATTTTTCATATTCTCTATAATGTGGCTATATTACTTTTATAATGAAAAAACTACAAATAAAAACAAATCAAATACTTCTTTAATTCAATTTAATTGAAATCCAGAAATAATTGTTCTCATTAGGTAGCCAGACCTTGGTAGTACCAGGGCTAATTTAGACCAGATTGGAAAAATTCAAAAATGCAAATTGCTCTTTCTCGATGACAGACCAGATTTTCTGGGGCACAGCTAATTTTGCCCTAGTTCTGGATTTCCTAGAACACCCTCAGGGGTCAGGCTAGGAGCTGCTGTCAGAAATACTTAATATCAAGACTTGCTTATAGCATTGGGCCTATGAAAACATATTCATTTAGGTGTCTAGAAGTTGCCAGATGGATCTTAAAGAATTTTTGCTTTCAGTATGTCCTATAATGGTAGCTTGGGAAAATGAAACAAACCTAAAGTACCAGCAGTAGTTGTAGTATGTACAATACTGTTTTCACCTGCTACCATCAAAACAGAGGCATGATTTGCATAGGATGATGGATATCTTTAGTTTAACTGGCTAATATATATATTTTTTTATTTCTAGGAGAGAGAGAGAGAGCAGGGGAGGGTCAGAAGAGAGGGAGTCACAGACTGAAACAGGCTCCAGGCTCTGAGCTGGCAGTCAGCACAGAGCCCGATGCAGGGCCCGAACCCACGAACCGCGAGATCATGACCTAAGCGAAAGTCGGACGCTTAACCGACTAAGCCACCCAGACGCCCCTAACTGGCTAATATTTTAAAGTAACAGGAGGGGGGAGGGGAGAGGTAGGTGGACTGCCTATAAAATTAACAACGAGCCTGAATTCTGCAGCTGAGCCAAGCAGGTTGAATGACACTAGGAAATGAGTATGATCCCTGCAGAGCAAATATACAACTTTTCCTCAACCACCAATCCCCTCTACCTCCTGCCTCTCTGAGTGACTAATTGAGCAGTGAGTTTTATTGCTTTGATCATTTATGTCACATCTTTTTATCTCTCCCACTTAACTCTCCCTGGTCCGTGAAGGGCAGTTTTGATATCTAGCTCTGGT